>JAQSUU010000059.1:2332500-4732500 GCA_038087645.1 Saccharum hybrid cultivar R570
CGGCATTGGCATTGGGATTTGCCTTTGCTAGCCGCCGCCGTACGCCAGTCTCATAGAGTCAGGTGGATTAGGTAAAAAAAAGGAGTTTTTTTTACATTACAGTTGGTGACGTGGATGGTTGCACTCAACCTGCAACCAATCAGTTGGGGCAACTAGTTTGTTTGTTTCTCTTTTTCCGGAACGATTAGCACCAGGACATCCAGCGCGAGGCTCGCATCTGGACGCAGCTCCCCACGTCCCGTGCCCGCTCCATTCCGCACACCCCACCCGTTCGAATTCTGCGCCGCTCAAACGACTCCCCCACCCACGCCGTCTGTCCCCACGTGGGCCCACGTCGCTCGAACATCATCAGCATCGAGAAGAGTAAGAGCCACAAGGCGAGACAACGGAAGATGAGGATGGAGATGCAACACCCGATTTATTTTTAAAACATTCAAATGAAACATTTGCAACGTACGTTCGAAAACAGTTGAAACACTTGCAACATACGTCTATAGCACTTGAAAAACATCTGAAAACGCTTCAAAAACCATTGCAAAATATATGCAACATCCAGATAAAACACATGCAACATATGTGTAAACACACGTGCAACATTCAGATAAACACACTTACAACATACGTCTGGAAAAACAAAGGAAACATTAGGAACAAAAGCTTGCAACATAGGTGTATAACCATTACACCATATGCAACATCCCGATCTACTTTTGCAACATCCACATGAAACATTGCAACATTCAGTTGAAACATCTGAAACACACTTTTACAACATGCGTTTCTAGCGACAATGTCACCTGCTTGGACGAATCACGGAGCTCGACACCGCCGCGGCACATGGAGCTCATCGGTGCGCTCTGGACAAGGATATGCTCGGCGACCTGGGTGAGAACCTGCGCGAGGCGCGCGAGCACCCCTGGGCGAGCACTTGTTCTGTGACCTGGGCCAGCGCACCGTAGGCACGGCGGAGGACAGACTTGGCGTGGCGGGGGATGAAGGCGCCACAGGGGATGGCGGCGGCGACACGCCGGAGTCACCTGGCAGAGTCAGCGCCCAAGCGTTGTGCCTCGGAGGCGTTCGCGTGCCGCACCTGGCTGTGGTCAAGCGCTGGAGGCGGTAGGCAAGCAGATAGGAATGGGTACGAGGACGACGAGCTGATTTTTTTATTTAGAAACGGAGGAGCGGGGTCTTAGGCTGGCGTCGCGCGGCTCACCAACGGTGTAACAGAACCGACCAAATTATAAGAGCACAAGTACAAAAACAAGCACCGAAGCGCTCAAATTTTCGAACTTGAGCCCATATAATCCCGGTAGTCAATCGAAACCACGAATGATTTCAAACCAACTTGCTTACAACCAAGATCGCATTATTCAACATACAACATCATACGTTACATTTCACAAGTAATTCTGAAATAAGTTTACACATACGGAGTCGCAAATATTACAAACCAAGTTTATAAAGTAGCGGAAGCAAACACACACCAGTTGTTTAACTACTGCCAGTCTTGTTGATCAACAACCCATAAAAGCATCAGGAAAGTACATAAAGATGATCATGCCCTAGTGATCTAGTCTTCGTCACCCGCAGGGGTGGAGATAATTTTTGCAGAAGCCTTGGTAGAGCATATCATCTGCAACAGGAGGGAATAAACCCTAAGTACTGGAATGTACTCAGCTAGACTTACCCGTCGAAAACCAGAAATAAGATGACACCAAGGATTATGCAAGGCTTTCACAAGAGGCTAACTGACATCACATTTTTGTATAAAGGCATAAGTAATTGAGATTCTTGTAACCTGTACTAGCAGTTATTTTTAGCATTTACCTGTCATCTATCTTAGCACCTGTACTAAGCATGCACTTGATTATAATCAAACAATTATCATTATTATATCCAGAGCAGGTATGAATTGTGGCAACATTGTATCATTCCCTTAACCACCAGTTCATTTAATAAGATCTACGTTGCCGCTACTCAAGTCAAGTGCTCACTAACCGGGAGCGACGGCGATTCGAATCGAATTCCTATCCAGCTGGAGGGGTATTTCTAACACTCACCGAGTCACGCCTGGCGAGGGCTGCTCAGGTCATCTTTTATACAGTTCAGGAATCGCGGGTCCGAATAATGTCGCGTCCCCAAGGGCGACACTCTGCCAGGTGATAGGGACTCTAACCCCCCCCTTGGTCTCACGCCAATGTCCCCAAGCACATCCTTTCTCTCCTCCAAGATGCAACCTACCATTCGATTCCTGGCCTGAACCATACTACTCGACTTTGCGGTCGGAACGACTTATCCGACCAACTAAGTGTTAGACTGCGTTCAACATGACTCAAGGACGTACAGCGAAGCAGTCCTTAAACGACTCAGACGGGCATAGCTCCACACCCAAGACGTGAAGTGTCTTGCGGCTGTACTATCGAACTCCCGCCCGGTCTCAATTTATTTTTAGGCATGGTTCCATCCACGATAGCCATAAAGCCACTCGTGACTCCTTCCTACATCTCGCGGATGACCGGAAATCACCCGACTTCTACCGAACTAAGCAGGGCTAAGCATTGACACGTGCCTAAACCTAATATAGGATTAAGTACGATATCTGGACAAGGACAGGTATAATGCAACAATTGTTTTCATACAACTCCTATAACTTAATGCAGTAAACAATTAAAAGTACTCAAGATTATTTATAAAACAGTAGGTTCAGCATGCACCGGGGCTTGCCTTTCAGAAAGGTCGAGGGGCCGGTGGTCAGGGCACACGGGCAAGTCTTCAGCGGTGTCTCCTTCGCCGACTGGTTCCGCTGGCTCCTCTGGCTGGTCCTGGACTTCCTCCGGAATCACAGGCTCGAACTCGAGGAGAGTTACCCCCTCCGGTACACCTATTGCATGAATGCACAATAAATATCATGGATGCATAAAGGTGCAACATGCTCGGAATGAAATGCATTTCAGAAATAAAAATAATAATCTAATCAAGTTACTTTATCAGTACGTGCAAATCTCTTCTCCAGTGGAGAAGTACTTACCTAATCTACCCAACCTAAGATATAGTTGTTCATTTTCGGTTAAGGCCCTAACACCTAACAAACACAAGAGTGACATTATTTAGGTTACCACATCCAACCCAAAATATCACGGCAAGACATTCTGGACAGCAACTACTTGTTTCTAACATAACTGGAGATTCCCAAATCCAAAAGATATGATCTAAGACAATCTAGAAAGCTTAAGAAATGTACCACAAAATGTTTTCAGACCACAATACTAAATTCCAAAGTTTACCTAGTCGAAATTCCAAAGTTCCAGAATCTGTCCTCCCCAACAGAGAGCAGTCAATTCTGGACTGTCACTTAAAACAGCAATAACTCCTAAACTACTAAGCCAAATGCTCCCAAATTTTGACACAAGCTAATTTATCAAGTTTACTCCAACTTTGGTATTTACAAGTTTTCCAGCAACCACTTTATTAAGGGTCAAACCCAAAGATACTACCAGCTGTCCAGAAAACCTAGAATTGCAAAGATTAAATAATTATTTATGTGGCAAACATTCTCTAAGGCCAAACTAATACTACTACAAGTTCACAAAGGTCACAAAAACACCAGCAAGTAAGGTGTGCCCACCTAGAATATTTATTTAAATTCATTTCTTAATTTACTTAAGTAATTAAGTGGAATTTCAAACATATATGTAAACTGCTCCTAAAATTCTACAAACATTACAGGAGACTTTCTGACCCAAAACGAGGCTACTGTAAAAAATTGAACTAAATTTATTCACAGGAACTTCCTACACAAAAATCCCAAGCCAAAAAGGCTGATTTTTGTATAAATAACAAGGCATAGTAAAAAGTGTGAAATAACAGATTTCCTAATTTTCTTGGACACTCTAGGGTACTAAGACATTCTCCAAAACGTTATATGAACATTGCACATGTAGAAAATTACAAAAATTCATTTAAGTATTTCTTAAAATAAAAAGATAGCATTATAACTTGAAAAGTACTTCAGCACTACTGCCCAAATTTTTACCAGAGCTAGAGCAAGTATAAATTAGTCTACCCACCAAATTTCATAATTTTTGGAACACTGAAACTCGAGATATAATTTAAACAATTTTGCATGTGATTTAAAACACATTTCAAAGACCTATTTAAATATCCAGAAAACTAAACATGCCATAAGCATTTGATATTTTTCCTAGATCCTACACTTTATTTGGAACCCAACAAAATTTGGATCATAATTTTTGGATCCACAAAACCCTAGATAAGAAAATCACAAACATCAATCAAATCTGTGAAAAAAAATAAGAAACTGGATTTTCCAAAAATCAAAAAGGCACTGGGTCGGCCGACCCGCCAGCGCGGCCCAGTTCGAGTGGTGCGGCCCGCTCGGCCTCCCACCCGCGCGCGCGCGTCTGCCAGGGTGGGGGCCGCTGTCAGCGAGAGGGGGACAGGGGAGCGGCGAGCCGAGAGCTCCGGCGAGCGGATTCACGCCGCCGGCGACTCCCCTGGCCAAGCCGAGCATACCACCGCGCTCTCCACTCCAAACCGCATCTAGGCATGTACTTTTTCCCAACTCTACCGCGCCAGATCACCCTTGCCGACGGTGAGGGCGGACGGCAGCGAACGCGTGGTGGTACGCCGGCGTGCTCCGGCCGCTAGATGGCCGGCAGAGGGGTGCGCCCGCTTCCTGGAACCCTGGTGGACTTCCCGAGGTTACTCAAAAGGATTGGGATGGGGTGGAGCAGCTTGGCCGCGTGAGCACCTGGCCGTCGGCCATGGCGGGCAGTGCGTGGCCGTGTTCCGGCTTGACCGGACCGAGACTGGCGGTAGCGTCATCACTTGAGCATCTAGGTGTGCAGGGGAAGAGGGACCGTGAGCGAGGGAAGACGGAGGAGTGCGGTGCGGTGCTGGCCACGGTGACTCTCAACCATGGCGGAGCTCCGGTGACATTTGGAACGGGCGGAAGCGACAATGCGGCTCACCTTGGGCTCGATTGATGTCACGGGTTGGTCGAGGAGGTGCAGGGCAGTGTGGTGGTGTGAGGGGTGTTGATTTGGCCAGTAGGAGTATGGCGGCGAGCTCTCACGGCCGCGACAAGGCATGCGGCGGCGATGCGGCTCGGGGCGTCCGCCTGAGCTCGGGAGGAGCAAGAGAGAGGGCAGAGGCGCGAATGAGGTTGGGGGCAGCATCGTGGCGCCCTTGAAGCCCTCGCGGTCGGACTGGTGGGGCCACGGCCGGCGTACGGCTGCCACCGCGCGGCCACGCGTCGACGACGGCCTGCGGCCGGTCGGCCACGCTACTCTGACAGACTGAAACGAAACCGGCATTCAGCGACTGACAGAGCAAGTTTGATGCAGATTATCTCCTAATCCATCTCGAGTTAGCAGAAGATGACAATACCAAAATTGTGGAGCTACATGAGGGCTACAAGTTTGCCAATTGGAGTTTGGACTGGTTCGGCCCTGGATTTGAAACTACAGGGCTCCAAAGTAGTGTACTTGGAAACTGAAACCTAGTTTCAGTCACTAGGCCGACTGAAACCCAATTTTCAAGACACCATAACTCCTAAACCATTTAGAACTAGGTGATGGTCATGTTGGCAATGTTGTAGAGCTACACAAGGACTACAAGTTTGCCAATGTGAGTTAGGGCTGGTTTGGTCTGGTTTGTGAGTTACAATTTGTCAAAGGGAGGTACAGTGAAACGGTTTTCAGCTTCACACTTAGCCAAAATTGCTAAGTCCCAAAACAGCCTCTAATACTAACTTGTGGGCCATTTTTGAGCATGTTCTGATCATTTTCTTGAGATGGCCATATTAGAACTTTTGTTCCTTATGAAATTCTCTACAACTTTGCTTAAGGGTGCTCCTCCATGCAAGGTCTCTAAACTAGACTTTTTAATTGATCAAACTAGAGCATCCTAGGGCTAAATGGTGGTCAACTACACCTTGGAGGACATTTTGGTGATTTTGGTCAACATGAACCTTGCTCCATGAGTGACCCTAAGTATAACTAAGGTGTTGTGAGATATAATTAGCTACTCTACCTTTTAGTTACACCAACTACCTTGTGTCACATGATGTGAATCAAACAAAACTTCAAAACAAATCACATTTGTTGCAACCACATGAATTAACATGAAATGATGCATGTTTATGCTCATGTAATGCAATGCAATTATGGAGCTAAACACCTGAGGTGTTACAAACGGTACCTTCTGACACCCACTTGCTAGCGTTAGTATTTTTTTTCGAGAGTCTAGTAGTAGTTTGTTTTTTATTTTCCATAAATAGAAAAGAAAAAAAGAAATACTCATACAGTACGTTTCAGATTTTTTTTTCTCTTTTCTTTTTGCAAAACTTGTCTTTTGTTTCACGGCGTCGTAGCAAACCACAACCAGCGAATCGAGCGATTTATTTTCGCCACTGGTGGTGACTTGGCAGAGGACAGGTTGGCCGGACCTAGTTCTCCTTGCTTACGTGTACACGCGTGTTCAGACCTCACTATACAGCCGTTAAAATGTATACGTACTGGTCATCCGGGGTGAAAAATGTAAACTTCTTCTTACTGCATGCATGAACCATAGCTAATTATTACGCTTTTGTGTACGTAGCGGCACAACATTTTTATTTTTTTATTTTTTTTTTAATTTTTGCTGAACTAACGCAAGTAGAAAACAATTATTGAAGTGTCGGAACCGTGACTAGGGCTCTCGGTGGGTTTCAACTCTACCATATTCCTAACTTGTTTAGGACTGATAGGCTTTGTTGTTGTTGCTGCTGCTCTTGCTAGCTGTGTTTAGTTTCCACCTAAAAATTTTTCACCCTATCACATCGAATGTTTGGACACATGCATGGAGTACTAAATGTAGATGAAAAAAAACTAATTGCATAGTTTGGTTGGAAACCACGAGACGAATCTTTTAAGCCTAATTAGTCCATGATTAGCCTTAAGTGCTACAGAAACACACATGTACTAATAACGTCTTAATTAGGCTTAATAAATTTATCTCGTGATTTCTAGATGAGTTATGTAATTAATTTTTTAATTAGTATCAGAAACTTCTTCCGACATCTCATAAAACACTCGATATGACACCTAGCAATTTTTCTTTCACGAACTGCGCAAGGCTGTACTAGTCAAATCAGCAAGTTTAAAAGCACGCATGCTCCCTCCGCGTGTAAATTCATTTATTAACACTCCGTATGGTACCTTTGTCCTATGTTGTCGTAGTCAAACTTTTATAAGTTTCTTCAAACAACTATAGAAAAAACCACTAATATATATGGCTTAAAATTTGTGTCCGCTAAGTACACAGTGGATTTTTTTTATTGTACTTCGTTGTGCAATTAATGTTAATATTTTTTCTATGAAGTTAATCAAACATACAGACCTCGACAACTCTGAAAGTTGATTTATCCGGGGGATGGAGAAAAGCAGCAGAATTGAACAAATTAATAGCTGTCGAGTGCGATAGGTCGTGCGTATACGTGTGTGTCAGCGTGTGGGCAATGTAATTAGGGCTAAACTTGTACGCCATAATTGAACAGCCTTATCAATTCCCCAAGCCCTAACGTGCAACTGATTGCAATAATATCAGTACACTAATAAAGGTCCATCAGGCCATTACGTGCACCGTTTGCCTATTCTTAGCTAAGAACGTGAATATATATGGACGAAATGGTGGTTAGCTGATCGCTTAATTCACACGAATTGAAAGGGGTTTGCCCATCAAAAGGGCTTTCGAGATTGTTAGTTCCTTCATCACACGTACTATTTGTGAATGGCCCCCCTAACTTATTTTGGCAACAAATTAAATTCAGACTGCTGGTCCCACACATGTGCGCTGCTACGGTCTTTTTGTTTGATAATAAAGAAAGATTTTATTAAAACTTCAAACACATTATGTTATGATGATACAAAATCTACAAATCAAAGCACTTGTGGTCTCTGCCTAAAAAAGCACACATCCAATAGGAAAAAGAAAAAAAAGAAAACCAACACATTTTAGTGGCTATCAATCTGTAAACTAGATCATCACTATATAACAAGAAAAGAAATGATAGCCTTCAACTGCCTTATCCCAATTGCCGCGACACTACACAAGCAAACCCCAACCCCTGCCTAACACCCTAACCCTGTTAATCTAGCTTCTCGAGTATAGACTAACTGCAGGGCCAACCTTCATAAGGGAAATGATTATTCTTTAAAAACAATGTCATTTCTGCTTATAACTATAAAAACCGACAGGCAGCTAGCAGCCGTCCCTAGCAACACTAAAGGCTTCAGATCGTTATAAATACATTTTAAAGCAGTCACCAAACATACGTGACACACATTATTAGGTTTATATTAGTTCGGTAGTCATCCTGATCCTGGGGTTTATAGTCCAGCCGGCCATACTGAATCCACAAACTAGGAGTCAAAAAAAATAAGTGCCTTTGTGCCTGTGCATATGTTCTTTTCTTAAACACTGCTGGCTCGGGCCGATTTTAATTATAGAAACATGAGTAGGATTCGTCGTGAGGCCGATGAGGAGACACGACACAAACCATATGCATGAGCATGAGGATGCGATGCCGCCTACAACGTTACTCGTGTGCCCAATTGCATTTTCATAACAAATCTATTTGGAGGCATAAACATTGATATGTTTTCCTATAAAATAGGTCAAAATTTAGAAAGTTTTGACTAGCTAGTGCTATATTTGCTCCATTCAAAAGGACTGTAGTTCTCATTTTCGAGTCAAATAATTTTAAAGATTTACTAAATCTATAGAGAAAATTAGATAAGCATCATTATATATATATATATATATATATATATATATATATATATATATAAGATCTAAACTTATATAAACTTAATTAAATTTAAAATAATTCGATTTTATAGCAGTAGTAGACTAGTATATATGTCAAATTTTTGTATAATGCACAGGGGCGCCACGTAGTCCTATCGGCTTGTGAGTGGGCGAGAGGTGTTCTATCGGCTATTGAGCAACCGACAGACTGCTATATGTCAAATTTTTGTATAACAACTTCTAGATTTACAATTAGTCACTAAAAATATTATTTAAAAAATGGCAGAGATGCAGGTACATGCATACTACATCTTCCTTGGATGGAGAGGCCAACGAATGAAATGTAGGGAACAACCATGAATGTATACCCTGTACAAATCTGGATCGGTTCGGCACTGCAGCAGATGTGTCTGGTTCGCTTCTGGCTGCAACGCATGCAGTACTTCTACTGGTAACTGCCTGTTCGCTGGATGGTTTCTTGCTGGCTGAATCTGGCTGATGCTAATTTTTTGTGAGAGAAAAACATGACTGAATGACTGGCTGATAAGATCAAACGAATTAGCTGATAAGATCAAACGAACAGGCTTGCGTGCATCTGCATGCAGTGCAGTGCGTAGCTGGCCATGTTGTGCTGTGGATCGCGTGCTGGCCCTCCATGCCGCATTTCGTTTCGTTTCGGATGGGATGAACCACTACTGCTAAGGGCGTCCCCAACAGCTTGCGTGAATCCCTAGCCAACTTGTCAGCTACAAACAATAAAAAAAGAGAGAATTACTCGTATAACCTCCGAAAAACTGTCTCTTCTTTTCATGGCCCTTTTTTCTTTGAACTTATCTATAAGACCTGAAAACAAAAATCTCTTACTTGTATAGCCTTTCGTCCATTTCAAGCACTTAACGGTGTTAAGTGAGAAGTAAAATGACCATTTTATCCTTGGCAAAAAAGTAAAAAGTTTAATTTGTCTAGTTTAGATTTGGAGTAATATTGCGCAAATAAGATCACACATAATAGTACATGATAAAATACATGATCAGACACGTACAAATACATTGCAATAGAATTAGCGTATCAAATGCATAAAAAATTGCACAAATGCATTGCAATTAACCATAGGTTCACACGTAAATTTGCATACATGAGATAGGTTCACACGTAAATTTGCATACATGAGATAGGTTCACACGTAAATTTGCATACATGAGATAGGTTCACACGTAAATTTGCATACATAAATTTGTATACATGAGATAGGTTCACACATGAATCTCAACAGCTCGGGTGCAGATCAACAGGGGCATGACTTGCCATTTGGCACCTTCTCTTTGTGAGGAATGGAGCGGCTTATGTCTGCAACAAGACCTTCAATGGCTGCTTCTAAGTCCGCAGTTGGTAAATCACCGAGAAGCTTTATCCACATTTCGCAGGTACGCCTTGTGGGATGCATCCAGTTCTGGAAGTTGGAACACTTTTCCTCAGCTCAACCGAGAGGAGAAAACCCAGCCTGGCGTTGAGATTCTGACTGAAATGATATGTTCTCCATCAGATGAGCACAGTAATAATCAGCATATAAACAATGAAATAAATGCACATTGTCTACTGTGATAGTGCACATTCTTCTAATATAATCTAACACATATCTTGTTATGACGCCTAACACATCTATGTCATGTTATAATGCACAGGGACAGCATAATTTTGCATACACATATATACAATGATACATACATACGATGAGAAGGCCATGGAGGTAAAAGGAAATTTGTTTTTGGGCCTTACTGGTAAGTTCACGAAAAAAAGAGCTATTTAAGAAAGGCGTAGTTTTTTTTGAAGGCCATACAAGTAATTCTCTCATTAAAAAAAACTGAAACAAGCTAGATAGGAAACAGGTCAGAGACTCAGATAACTTTGGAAGACATGCAATCTAGGTCCTGTTCGGCTGGCTGGTGGCTGGTGGCTGATACTAATTTGTTGTGAGAGAAAAATACTGCTAGCTAGCTGGTGGCTAGTGGCTGATGCTGAATGATATGAGAGAAAAGCACTGGCTGGCCGGGGGCAGCCAGCCGAACGAGGCCCTGGACTCTTGTGGAGTCGCTAGCGCTGTAAACTTGCTGATCCTCTCTCCTCTTGATTGGGTAAGCAGTCCTCCTAGCTAGCAGATTGTCAGCTGTTGGGGACGCCCTAACTAATAAACCCATGTATGCCTCAGCTAATCGCTAGTACTAAATAGTGGCACCCATTAGCACGCGCACGGAGCTAGCATCACAGGGAAAACAATATTTTCGCCATGGGACGGACATCAAATCACGAGAAAGAAGAGAAGAATCTGTCAGACAAGTTGGCATGTCTGTCGGCTGGCAATTGGGATGCTGGCTGTGTTTACTTCCTTAAAAAAAAAAGTACTGTGCAAACAAAAGATTCTCCATCACATCAAATTTGCGATACATGCATGGAGTACTAAATGTAGATGAAATAAAAAACTAATTGTACAGCTTGGTTATACTTTGCGAGACGAACGTTTTGAATCTAATTAGTCAACGGTTGGATACTATTTGCCAAATAAAGCTAAAACGTGCTACAGTGCTTTTTTTACACCTTTTTACACAACTAAACACAGCCGCTGCGAGAATCACACAGGACTGGACTGGACTGTCACTGTCAGGATGGATCCATGCATGCTGGTCTAGATCGGTCAATCAGCACGAGGCAGCGCCGGTGGATGGGTTCAGTCAGCGAGGAAAAGTCGCCGTGCTCGTGGCAGAGCCGGGCATGCGTTTGCACTATTATGTTACTCGTACTAATCCACTGATGATGACGATCAGAAATTCACGCGGAGAACTCACAATGCTTACTGGCAAAAGCAAGATGAACAAGCAGCTGCAAATTAAGTGGTTGCTGGAGATAGATTAGCTTCCCCTGCTGCTGACAGTCCCACTAAATATCCAAGAAACAACTTTGATTAAATATATATTAAATATATTAATATTTATGGTGCATAATTAGTATCATTAGAAATATATTTGAAAATCTAGTTTTTAATAAATTTATTTGAAGATACAAATATTGCACGTATTTTCTATAAATTGAGTCAAACTTGCGGCACGAACACCAACAACCATAGATCTATACTATACTACTAAAGTTAGAGATCCCTCCCCCCTCTTAAAACACTATAGATGAACATTCCTCTCTCAAAAAGCGTTGTTCTAAGAATAAGAACAGTACCCTATCCTACGAACAGTACCACCTGGTATGAGCAGTACATGCCAAACACAGTAACGTTTTCATGAACAGTACCCGTCTGTTATGAACAGTGTCTGCCCTATGCAACAGTTCCCCTAACAGTGCATTCCCGTCACTGTCCTAACATTCCGTTCATAATCCTTAACAGGTCTGATACTGTAGCAAAAGCCCGTCACTGTCCCGCACATTTTCTTTTCCCCCTTCATTTTGCACGTGCTTTGCATGGGTCCTGCTAGTAAATAGAGACGGAGGGAGTATAATGTAATCCCAACAATTAAAGGCTAAAAGTTATCACTGTCCAGGCAGCATATCTTTTCATCTTCTCTACTGCAGCAGAGCGCACTGCAGCCCTCTTCGCATCGCAGCAGGTAGGAAGGAGTACAGCACAGCACAGGAGAGCAGCCGATGGTCGTGGCTTTTAGGTCCGCAGGGCTGTAAAGGGCCGAGGAAAAAACCAAAGCTCTCACCTTTCTTTCTCCCTGCACGCACGGTGGCCACTGGCCAGCCAGCTGATCCTGATCTGCGTCTCGTCCGTCTGGCTACAGCCTACAGGCACGCCACCTTATAGGTGAGAACGAGAGAGCCTTGCGACAGCAGTTCATCTGCGTCTCCATCTCCTCGGTGTACCAGCGGCTGCCGCCAGAGTACCTTCTCAGAAAGCAAACACAAAGTTCGTTGGTACAATTTCGATGGGAACTGTAGTAGCTAAAAAACATGTAATATGTTATCAATAGTGAAAATATAGATATTATGGAAGTTTTTTCTCTGATGCTAAATCCAGCCAATACAATAGCAATGACTAGATCACCTATGCTTGAACACAGTCGAGATACACAACGAAGGAAGGTCTAAACGACGAAGCTGATTTGATGATCGTTCTTTGCCCGAAACAACCACCAACATCTTCCATGAAGACCTGTGTGGGAGATGCTTCCTCAAATGGAAGGGGCTGTGGTTGCTCCAACGGACTACTCATTCCATCCCTAATGCCTAAAAGATTTAAGCAATTACTCAAAATGCACCCCTCTCCCTCAATGTAAGAGAACCACATGTTTCCACATTTGTTTTAAGGTATTGGTAATGTAATGAGAAAGAAGAAAAAACTACACTACTATTAATGGGAGATCATCTATATATACTTTTAGGAGATGTAGGATAAACAATTTGTTGGGCATGCTCTAAGGGCATTACCGATGCATATGGGGATGCGTGTGTAGCAGAAGAAAAAAATTATCTTCTTTTACTATGAAAAATTGCAATAGGTTAATGTTGCTTTTACCCTAAGGGCATATGCCCCTGTGAGCATCCACGCATCCAACAATGATGCACATGGGGCATATGCTTTTAAGGACAAGATAGACTAGATAATTAACATAGTTTGTTTTTAAGAAGAACAATAATTTCATGTCTTGTATTGTCTGTTATTAGATATCTCATCTAGTTTTGGACATAGTAAATAACATAAGTGAGGATAAAATACTCCGCACAACAAACATATGTCGCATTTTTTTAGAACCAAACATATATCACATTGACATTGACAAGATCATAAGCACAACAGTAAGACTGGCGACACAGCAGCCGTGAAAGTGATAGAGAACAATAGGAACTAAAAAGCTAAACAAGAGGTGACTTTGCAGTTGTAGACTGCATTCTAAAACTACTAGCCACTGTGGCTTGAACTGCTATAGTCGTAGCCGCACAACAGCAGCCAGCTCAAACAACCACACACTAACTTGGCTAATGTATGGCATCAGGGGTGGATCCACCAATATGTTGTCCCCCTCTCCACGGCTAGACTGCTTTTTGGCCTCCTCTTATGTGTGCGGCGATCGTTGTTTAGATTCAGTTTTAGTTTTTGATGGAGGTAGACAAGGGATGAGTGACGAAACATTTTTCTGGTCCGCCTCTGGGCCTTGCAGCAAGTCCATGGTCGACTAAGTAGAGAGCCTCAAGTTGAAGTGGGAAATTTCATCAAAAAAAGTTGAAGTGGAAAACAAATGGTTTTCTGGCCTTCAGCATTGTCCGTTTTGAACCTAGGTCTCCTAGCTCTACTGTGCTGACCACCGACCGTCAACCGCCAACACATCCTTCATGTCACTGGCCAGCGCACAACATTTTGATGCCCAACATTGGCCCTGTTCATCTGGCTTATAATACGTCTTATTCAGCTTGTTTTTTCAGCCGGAATAATATTTTTCTCTCACACAAAATTAGCCAACAGTATTTTTCAGCCGGCTTATAATTCCAGCCGAACGAGACCATTGCTGGCAACGATACCGCCCTGTCACCCCCATTGGCCACCACGACGTTCTGATGCCTAACGTCGACGGCCACCTGTGTCCATGAGATTGTTTTACAAAAGGGGAGAAGGAGGTCACTGAGAAATTGTTCGATCGCGTTCATCTAATGTTTGATTTTATATTTAGTTTTGTTGATCAGTCATAGAGAGAACCTGCGGGCCTATGAGCGCGTGTGCGTGCACCCATCACGCAGTTGGGCGCTTGGTCGCTTGCTCATTGGGTGGTGTGATATGGCAAAAACTAGTGAATAGTTAGAGGTTGAAGACGAGAGCAATAAAGTCATTTTCCTCACCTTCTCCCTACCCAAAACTTAAAAATGAATAAAATATCCAGCACGACATCCACTGGCAAATAACCATGAATTTTTAATGGTACTCTGCAAAGACCTGCCATTGCGGTGTGTGTCAACCAATTACATTTTTAGGCGCGCCCTTGTCTTCTTGATTGATCACTATCTTAATTTACGGTTGATAACGAGGACGGGTGCAACAAATCAGTGGACGTTTTCTTTATTTTCAGAGTTCATACACGTTGGATTTGTTTTCAACTCTCCTTTCATTTATTTATATCCAACCAGAAGGTACGCATAATTTACTGTGGCAATAGCGACTAGTCTTCCGCCTCTGACTTGGCAGATAAGAAAAGATTGACATCTCTACCTTGTACACACGTGCTCACACCTGAATACATACAGTACATATACTATACACTAGGATCGGACACCTAAGCTACATACTGTGATTTCCTTTATTTGCTCCATATATAAATCGATAATGATATGAGTCAGAAGCCCGGCCTTTTCCGGACGCGGGCACCCGCTCACTCGGCCCGGCCGCTTGCCGCTCCCTATGACTCCCTTATCCGCTCGCGGCTCCTTTCTTCCTCCTCCACCGCTGTGCTCTACTCGTGCCGACGCCTCCTTCCTTCCATGCTGCCCACGCCGAGACGGCCGGCGAGCCGCGCCTCCCTCCCTCTCCTCTCCCTTCCTTCCTCTTTGCTCCCGCGTCCTCCATGCGATCGAGAGAGAGGGTGGCAGCGGAGGCTGCGAGCCGCGCGCTCCCCTCCTCCCCTGCCTCCATCCCCTCACTCTGGCGACCTTGAAAGGTCTTGATGGCTAGAGGGGGGTGAATAGCCTTTTAAAAATTTCTACAAAGACAAGCTAAATAAGTTTATCAATATAACAAATAGCGAGATGCAAGTTTTGCTTAGCCTACGGGGTGTTTGCAAGCCACCTATCCAATTCACAATTCTAGTAAATTTGCACTCAACCGTACAAGTCAAACCGAGAAGGTAACTACAACTAAAACTAGCAAGCTACACAAAAGAGCTTCTCTAGTAACGCTAACTAGATAGCAAAGATAACTAAGAAAGTAATGCGGAGTTGAGTTAGGAAAGTTTCACCGAGGGGCAAAGTATTGAGCCAACCAATATGATCAACAATGAATACCAAGACAACCGAACACCGGGATCAATCAATCACAATATGAAAGAGATGACACGAAGATTTATCCCGAGGTTCACGTGCTTGCCGGCACGCTAGTCCCCGTTGTGTCCCTCTTCACCACGTGGTTCGGTGGCTAATCGGTCTCACACCGAGCCTCTCAAAGGCGCCACAAGAACCTACCAAATATCAAAAGGTTGCAAATGACACGAGCAATCCACTAATGTTGTATTTGGCGCTTCGACGAGGTAGGCATAAACCCCTCACAATCACCGGAGGTGGCCAAGAACAATCACCAACTCTTGTCAATGCCTCGAAGCTGCTCCAAACCATCTAGGTGGCGGCAACCACCAAGAGAAACAAGAATCCCACAGCAAATCAACCACCAAGTGCCAACTAGATGCAATCTCACAATGCAAATGCACTTGAATCACTCAATCTCACTTCGAATATGCAAAGAAGCAAGAGAGATTAGTGGGAGGGGAGTTGCTTAGCTCAATGTGCTCACAAGTATGTCAAAGAATGGTAGAGAGAGAGCTTTGAGCCGGCCAACAAGTATTTATAGACGTACCCCTTCGAATAGAGTCGTTAGGCACTTGAAACAACTGTTGTCGTACTGACCAGACGCGCTGGTCGAATTGACCGGACGCGCCGATCGCACAGTGCCTACGCCGCAAAGCACCGACCGAACGCGCTCGTCGCGCGGACCGGACGCGCGAAGTACGATCGGACGCGCTGGTCTCGTAACGGACCGGACGCGCTGGTCAAGCCTGAGCAGCGCTCCACTGAGACAGCGACAGGACGCGCTACAGAACTGACCGGACGCCATAGTGCTAGCGTCCGATTAAAGTCCAGTAAGCTCCTAGATCGACCGAACGCGTCCGGTCGACAGTGACCGGACGCGCCACCGCGTCCGATTAAAAAACCGAAACACGCGCAGATGTTGAACACTGACCGGACGCGTCCGGTCAAACAGAGACCGTGTCCGGTCCAGCATTTGGTCACTTTTGTGACCTCTGTTTGTCTCCGTTTCTTTTCCGACTTCCGTCGTAGTGGAAAATAGTCGTTTCAACTCCTCAAAAATGCCTGAATCCCGCCGAGCTTGCGAGGCAGGAGGGAGAGAGGACCCCAAACCCTCTCTACCGCTAAAACTCCAACGCCATCGCAAATGTGCTAACACCGCCAAGTGATTACGTCATGTGCGAGTGTGTTACCATTTTCACAATCATTTTTCGAGGCGTTATTAGTTCTATCCAAATGCATATTATTATGAAATGCACACCTAGAGGCACTTAGGAGTTCAATAGCCGCGTCATTCCCCTCTTTATAGTACGGCTATCTATCCTATAATGTAACCACACCCACTAGGTGTTTTGGTTACTAAAACACAACCCTTAAGCATATACCTTTGCCTTGATCACGTAGGGTTGCGTTCAAATCCAAGTGTGGCCATCATGATCACCATGTCCGTCTTGCCACCAACCTTGGAATGTACTAATCCTCATATGCTATATACAACTTAGGCATAAGATTAGTACTTAGGCATTGTCACTAATTACCAACACCAAACATAGAGCTTTCAGACCTCCAGCCACCGGAGAGAAGCTCGACGGCGATGGCTTTCCGGCGAGGTAGGTGGATCCTTTGTGGATCTGAGCCGACCCCTTCCTCCTCCTCCTCCTTCTCCTCTAGATCTGAGCTCTCCTCCCTCCTCCTCCTCTGGATCTGGCTGTCCTCCTCCTCCTCCTCCCCCTCTGGAAGTAATGGTTTGGTGGTAGCTAAAGTTCCGGCGAGCCCCTCAGGGGTCAGATCTCGTCATTGCTGCAACGATTCTTTTTCAATGTTGCAACAGATGATGTGGAATGTTGCAATAGTACTTTTCTTGGTTGTTGCAACAGGCGTTTCTCTGATGTTTTTTTAGAAAAGGGAATATTGCAGGAGTAGTTCTTGAGATGTTGCAATAGTTTTTTTTGTTGTTGTTGTAGCAGTTTCCCTCGATGTCGCAGTGGATTTTGTTGCAACAGGCGTTTTTTTTCTGAATGTTACATTAGTAGTGCTTAAGATGTTGCAATAGCTTAAGTTTGGGCAGTGGGGTTCCTTTCTTTTTCTGTTTACGTGCAGGAGGGGCAGGAGGGCAGGTGCGTCTGGACGCACCCTGGAGCTAAGCCTAGGCAAAATACCCGATACCCATTATCCGTACCCGAAATACCCTACCTGGACCTGAATTATCCGAACCCGAAGTACCCGATCCTAAATTCGGATAGCAATTCTGATTACCCGAAATAAGTTTGGGTAATTCGAGTAATATCTCTCGGTACCCGAACTACCCAAACTACCCGAATATGTGTTTGTGTCTTTGTGTTTGTGATGTGTTGTCAGTGGAGCACTTGAACTTATCACTTTATTAGTATATGATTCTCTTTGTTTGAACACGTGACTGTAATATATTATTCTCTGTAAATTGCTGTTGAAATTTTATACAAATCGCTGCTGAAATTATGTATAAAATTGCTATAAAAGTTTTGTGCAGTTTGCTCTTTTATGTGAATTTGGTATATTGGGTATACCCGAACCCGAACCCAAATTATCGGGTACCCGAAATTTCAGGCAGTGTTTTTTCGAGATGAATATCGGGTAGCAATTTTCATTACCCGAATTTTGAATTACCCGACCCGAAAAAATCGGGTAACCCGAACGCCTAGGCCTATCTGGAGCCGGGTGTCCGGGCGCTAGCTGTCCTGTATATAAATTACTGTGGTACTCGATCTCCTCTATTTATACCGTGCAATTTGCAGGACAAACAAAATTAAACCATGCACAGTATGTACCAGCTAGTTGTAGCTGTAGGTCCATACATTGTTGTGGTATTACTCCGTGCAATTTGAACCATGTATATATGTACAGTGAAGTTCCAACCAGTGGTAGCATATATAGGTACTATAGTACTACACGGTCGGCGGCTGAAACTCACCAACACAAAAAAAAAAAAAAAACATGCCGTAGGAACGGAAGAAACTCTTGTTCTTGCCACTGGTACCGTGGAAAGTGCGTGCATGCACTTGTCACTGTCCCCCCTCTCCCCTGCCCCGTACTCCCAACAAGAAAAAAAGAGAGTGCAATTCTTTTTTTCAAAAAGTCAGAAAATTTTAGGATTAAATACATCTATACCTAATAATAAAGAGGCAAAATTTCAGGCTCTTTTTTTTCGCTCATCCATTTGTTTGATCCGCCGAACAATGGAGAGTTTTTTCTATGTAGACTCAACCTCTTTATTACTAGATATAGATACAGGAGGAAGGATAATTAAGATAGATCATAAGAGTTTGATCGGCGGTGAAAGGATCAAATTTGAAAAGGCGTGGGGCAGGACACCGTGTTGG
The DNA here is from genome assembly GCA_038087645.1 of Saccharum hybrid cultivar R570. NCBI lineage: Eukaryota > Viridiplantae > Streptophyta > Magnoliopsida > Poales > Poaceae > Saccharum > Saccharum hybrid cultivar. Next base: position 2,351,676 of record JAQSUU010000059.1, read on the forward strand.
CTTCCTTCCCAGAAGTTCCAATCGAGTCTATTTCCAAACGAAAGTTGGAGTGTCCTATGCGCATGCGCCTACAACATCAATCCAATTAGCAATATAGTTCAGTTCGGAGTATTACGAGGAAGCATGGAACGGATACGGCTTCTCCCAGCGTCACTAGGGAACCAAAACAAACACCGCTTTTTGCCTCGCGTGCGTCCCTGCATCAGCCCAAATAGATTGCAATTCGAAACAATATAGGCTTCACTGTTCAATCCGATACCGATATATGCATGTGTATATACTAGCCCTTTTATATATATCCAATATCTTGATCGACAACGAGAAGGCCCGCAGCCGTGGCCGATCCATCCATCAAACCCAGGTTGCCCCCACAAGACGACGGGTCGTCCGACGCGGCAGCGCTCGTTCGAGATCTTCGAGTCATCGGCCTTCTGATGGATGGGGCACGCCTACTTCATGTACAAGCGCGGCGACGCATGGAGTGCACGCGCCCTGTCTTAGCGCCGCGCTCGCCTGTTGCGCCGACTATAGCGCCTCGGCCAACATGGTGACAGGTGCCGGCGATCCCACCGCCACAAGGAAGCTCTTCGAGGAGTGGTGCGCCCGGAGCGAGGCGGACCTACTACGTCCTGTTCGAGATCGAATACGGCGGCGCCGCCCGCGCGCGTCGTGGTTGATGCAGCCGTTGGTGGCATGCCCGTGGAACACCGACCGGCGCGCGCAGCGTTCGACCGTGTCCCTCGCCGGCTTCGCTGACGACCAAGACGCCACGAGACAGTTCACGCTGAGGTGCGGTGAGGAGGTGCCTACCTGAGCGACAAGTGGTTTAGCGGCTGCCTGCACTTCTGTCGGGGCCGCCGCGCTAGTTGGAGGACATGTGCGCAGCTGGGCAGGCTTCCTCCGTGCATAGGCAAGGGTGAGCTGCTGGAGCGCGGATGCACCAGGGCGCAGGGGTGATCGGAGGTGAGAAAGGCGTCGAGAGGAGATGGAAACGACAAAGCATGTGAAAAGAGGAGACTGGCACTTAAGAGTTCAGGTCCGTTTTTTTTAGAGATTTCAGGTCCTTGATCTGGTCTTCGGGATAAGGCACGATAGAGAGAGAGAAGAAAAAAAATAAAGAGAGAAAAATAAGGATTTCTTCCGCTTTTTTCATTTGTTTTTTCGGCTGTGTTCTATATGTCCTGGTGCTTTTTCCGTTTGGTTTTCTGTTTCCGAATTTTTTCTCCTCTTTTTCCTATCCTGATTTTTTCTTTGTTTTTCTTTTCCTTTTTCTTGGTTTTGCTTGGTTTTCTGTCAATTTTTTCCACACACGCTCCTCCATGTTTGGGGTCATTTTTTCATAAACGTTAAAATAAATAATAAATAAAGTCAATATTAATTTTTCCTAAAACAGATTTTCACCACTAAGTTGTTGACGTAGTCTTGATTAAAAAAATGTTTTCATGAAGATCTAAATCGGTTCAACTAAATCTTTATCAGTTTGTTGGTTACGTCTTGTTGTCTAATTTAGTCTAAATAAATATATCTCTAGAATGATCGATGATGACTGCCATGTAATAAATGAAGAGATGTTTCCCTGTCATAATCATGGGCGCACAAACCAATCCTTGATACGTCGACAAATAACTTCTTGCCAACTATAATTACATATTGACGTCTATATTTTGTGTGTTTTGGAACAAGAGAAAAAATCTCTCAAGGTTGTATTTTAATCTAATACATGTTTAATAGGACATTGTCATATTAATGCAAAAAAAAAGTTATATTGTGGATATCATAGTCATCATAAAATAAATTATAGATTTCAACTTTTATAGAAAGGATAAATTATAAATAGAAACTATATTATTACCATTAAGGTTTGATAGTTTTTTTTTCTCCTGTTGCAACGCACAGACATATTTGCTAGTCTATACAAAAGGGCTAAAATTTATGATATTAAATAAGCATCATTAAATTAATTACAAAATATGCTTTATTTAATTAAACTTATAAAAATTTGAGCGGTCTAACTATAGAATTATACTCCTTTTAGAATGGAAGGAGTATAAGTACTAATAACGGGCGACAACACAATGAAATCAACAAAGTTTAAACATTAGTACATACTCCCACGAACAAATTTATGTAAATACACACACACGCTCTTGTTGTTTGATTGTGAAGTACTAGTACGATATGTGTGCGTGTGGGCAAGGTAATTAGGGCTAGGCTTGTACGCAATAATAACCCTAAACCTACTACTAGATCATATCGTGGCTAATTATTGCAAAGCTCATAGTTTATCATATATTAAGGACAGGGACCAATCTGACTCTTTAGCAACACCAGATCCATCACTTCATTTCTCGATCTCTTTCTCACTATATAATGCGCCCTTAATTGTCAGTAAATATCATTATTCATTGGGATCGACACAAGTTATATGGGTCATGTGTGTCCTCTCCTCTTTAAAGATTGCTGGGCCGGCCTAAACATGAGTCAAATCGATCATGGGGAGATAGAAGACATCAACCTTCCAACCTAGCACTTGTATTAGCAGCTAAAATTAGCATTAGTGAACCCAAACACCCTAACTAATATACTAGTAGTATAACTAATATCTCAAAATAAAGTACCTACTAGGTAGTAATAAAAAGTTATTTGTAACACCCCGGTGTTACACATGCATTCAACACCTGCAAATCATGAGCATAAGCATTGTCATGCATTCATTAACATTGCATGAAATAATGATTGAAACATGACCTTGAAACATGTTAATGAAAACATGCTTGTTGCATTGTTTGTTTAAATAGAACTATGACATGGTTGTGCTTGTAATGGTGTTAAAAATGTTTGTTTGCTTGAGTAATTAGTTTAGAAATGTTTAGCAAAATTTTTGGAGCAAAGTTGTATTCAAACTTTTGACAAAATTTGCTTTTTAAAATTTTATGGAAAAAGGTCAAAAATCCTCCCTATTTAGCTTTTACTTTCCAATTCAAAATCTGTTGGGAATTTTGAGTTGGTCCTCTAAGCAAAGTTGTAGAGGATTAAATTCTAAGCAATTTTCATTTTTGGGTCATTTCCAGAAAATATCATTTTATTGCTCAAAAATTGATTTAAAGCAGCTGCATTTTGAAAATTTAGAAAAAAAGAATTGAAAAATATAAAGAAAAGCCTTTTCTCCGCCTAAGTGGGTCGGCGCCTCACTTTCGGCCCGCAGCCGCAAGCCGGCCTGGCCCAGCTCGCGCTCGCGCACGCCGTGCCCCGCTCCCGTGAGCTCGCCAACCCGCGCGCGCGCCTCGCCGCGTGGCCGCGCCGCACCGGCAGCCATGGCGGTGGCTGGCCGGCTGGTCGGAGCCCCCGCACCTGGACGGGAACGCGTCCAGGGTCGCTCCCGACCGCGCCTTAACCCCCGCGCCCGCTCCTTTCCTCCTCTCGCGCTCTTCATTCCAGAACGCAACCCCGCTCCTCGCCACCGCGCGGCCGCCCGCCATTGCTGCCGCCGCCGAGCTCGGTCGCGCCGCCTTGCCTTCGATCGGAGCGCCGCAAGCTCCCGCGTGAGCTTCGCCTCGCCATAACGCACCTCTGGCACAGCAGTTTCGCCAAGGTGAGGGCCGGAATGGCCGTAACCACCACGGTGGTGCCGTCGGTGCTTACCGGAGCCCGCGGCCGTGCTGACCTCCCTGCTCCGCCCCTCTTTCTTCCTTTTCTTGCGCGCAACAGGTCGTCCTTGCCTCCGTGATGCTTTCTCGCGCTCCTTTACACCTCCCTTAGTCGGGCTAAGCCGCCGTCGGCAAGCCGCACCGCCACGGCCGCCATGAATGCCGGCATGGCCGCCTTCTCTCTCTCGGCCTCGTTGGGCCGGGTCACCAAGTCGGTCCACCTAGCCGTAAGCCGCAGCGCTGCTGCCGCTTTTTGGCCAGGCTGAAAGCGGCCGTGGGCCGGTCGTCTCACGGGCCGGCCCAGTAACCATAAGAGATTTGTTTTCCATTTTTCTTTTGATTATTTGAGAAAATAAATAATTGGAAAAATGTTTGTGTACATATTTTGGCTCAAAAAATGGTGAAACAAATTTTGTAGTAATCCTCATGAGTAGATCTATGATGTAAAAATATTGCAAGTTGATTTTGAGATACTTTTCTGTAGAGTTTTAGTTAATTCTTGTAATTGCTATTTATGTAAGAAAATAAATAGTAAATCCATTGTTGCTTAGAAAAATATGGTTCCACTTGCATTAGTTTTATTTTATGATGTAGTTTCTGGGGAAAATAGATGCTATGCATGTTCCGTGTAAAATTTTTTATGTGTAGTTCAAGTGCTTTTTATTGCTGATATTTGTTATTTTTGTTAAAGAGAAATATATGAATAAAACATGCAAGTGATAATTTTTATACAGTGATTATTTACTGTGTAGAATCTAGGAAAAATGATAAATCCGTTGTTTGATACTTTTCATGATACAAAGTATTTTAATGATCATATTTATGCCATATCTTGTCATTTTTGTGTAGGCAGTTCTAGTGATCCAAATGCAATGAAATTTTTGTGGCATGCTAGATTAGATGATAATAAGTTACTATAATTTTTCTATATTTTTCTGTGCTACCAAAATAGGTGTTGTTGTTCAAACCTAGTTTCAACTAGGGTTTAATTAACCTTTTTATGCTTGTTTAGTTAATAATGATTGCTTTGGTGTATCTTTGAAGCATCTTGGCTTGTTGTGGTGACTTAGTAAGTAGTATAGTGGTTGTAGTAGTAGTTTAGTAGTACATGTTCTTGGATGATGTGGACTACCTTGTAGAAGAATTGTATTTCTACACTATCCAATAAAGTAAACATATTCATCTACATCCCATTCATCATGATCATTACATGTCATCCCTCCAATGCACCTATGCATGAGCACTTATACAGCTGCATCATATAGGATCGCAGGAAGAGATTCCGATAGTAGTTCCCGAGGAGCCAGAAGAGTAGCCCGAGGTACAAGAGCAGGAGGTGCCCGAAGCCGACGAGGAGGTCGGTGAGGATCTTCCAGAGTGCCCCGATCATCGCCCGAGCTCTTTCGAAAGAGGCAAGCCCCAGAGCATTTCTCTCTCGGTTTGCAAATATTTTATTAATGCTTTACCTTAATTGATGCATTATGTGTTAGGAGTTGTTTGCAACCGTTGCTGCATTATACCTTGTTTACCCTTCTTATATCCTATTCTTGTTACCCTGGTATTCGCAGTCGAGTCAATGCTTAGCTTGCTTAGACCGGTAGAAGTCGGGTGATTTCCTGTCACTTGCGAGCTATAGGTGGTAACCTGGATCTGCTTGAATAAATATGTCATCTTAGGATAACTGAGTGTTAATTTGAAGTTGAGACCGGACGGAGACTTACAGGGTTTCGGACTGTAGTGTTTTCCGTCTGTGTCGGTTAAGGACCGACCGTTGTTGGGCCTCGAGTCAAGTTGAACGCATGCCTCACATTTAGCTGGCCGAATAATGCACCTTTCGACCGTGAAGCTGGGAGATTATTCGGGCCGAGTGGATTGCCCGTAACGCACTATACGAGAGCAGGTGTGGTAGGACACGGGGGCGCGATGATAAGGCGAGCAGTCGGGCAGCCCCGGGTACATGTGGTTCCAGGCAAACTCGAGACTTTACCTAGATAGTTGACTCGGTGACCAATATCTCACTTTAGCGGGTGAGTGAGGTTTGTGTGAGGAATAAATTACCAGCTGGTTAATAATCGATTCGAATCGCCACCGTTCACTGGATAGTGAACACTTGACTTGAGTTACTTCATCGTAGTAATGTTAATGGAACACTTGGACAGTTATATGAAATATGACATTATGGAAGTTGTTAATGATCATTGGTTATCCTTACTTGTTTAATCACATGTTTACTCTAGTACAAGTGTAAATGTAGTTGACAGGTTAATAAAGATTAACTTGATATAAAAGCTTATGGAAAAGGTTCTTTAAATGCTAAAAATACCTTTTTACAAATGAGTCAGCTATCCCACTATAAAGCCCTTCATCCTCCTTGGTGTCACTTTATTTTCGGTTATGTCGGGTAAGTCTAGCTGAGTACCTTCTCATACTCAGGGCTTTGTTTCCACTGGTTGCAGATGGGCAGATGTATTACGGCTACTGTATCAACTGCCTCTATCCTGCGATGGGTGATGCTTAGGACCATGGGCAGTGGTCGTTCCCTATGTCTCATCTAATGCTTTTGTTGGAGATGATTATCAGCTGACACTTTATTTCAAACTCTGTGTGAGTGTGTGTATGGATTTGAACTAAATGCTTCCGCTACTTTTATTTGAACTTGGTTTGTAATAACTATGTTTAAACTCTGATGTATACGCGTTGTGAACTTCTATGTAACTTGTGATGGTGATCGCTAAACTTATTACGATCTTGGTTGGTATGTGAGTTGGTTTGAAATCCCTCGAGATTTTACGGACTACCGGGTTATACGGGCTTAAGTTTGCTAAATCATCTGCTCCGGTGGATGATTGTCTTACTTAATTTTGTATAATTGGTCGGTTCTGCTACATTATTAATCGGCGTTTCCAAGCTAAGTACGACCAACTATTAGATGGAGTAACCAAATAGGGCTCAACTAACATGATAATGATATCTCACGGTCGTCCGTGACTCCCATCCGGACGTCATCCTCATCCACAGACCCAACCACATCCACTCATACGCAGCCCCGCCCGCGTCACACGCCCGCAATGCGCTGCGCACCCCCGCTCGTGGGACGGACTCCGCTTGCGCCACCCCCGCCCATGTCACCCGCTCTCGCGGGACGAACTCCGCTCACCTGCACTGCCCCCGCTTGTGGGACGGACTTCTCTTGCGCTGCCCCGCCGACGAGCTCTGCACCGACGACCTCCACGCACTCCGTGGCATCGAGCTACGCGCCGGCGGCGACCTCCACAAGGATGAGCTCAATTCATCCAACCAAGGTGATATTACGCCCTGAAAGCGCATGTTGCAAGCGTATGTTTCAAGTGTTTTAGTTGTTTCGGAGGTATGTTGCAAGGGTTTCGTATGAATGTTGCAAAAGTAGATCAGGATGTTACATACGTTGCAATGGTTGTTCACTTATGTTGCAAACGTCTGTCCCCAATGTTTCAACTATTTTTTCAGACATATGTTGCAAGTGTGTTTCATCCGGATGTTGCATATGTTTCACACATATGTTGCAAGTGTTTCATTCGGATGTTGCGTATGTTTTGCAATGGCTACACACATCTTTTTCCTGGTGTTTCAGACGTATGTTGCAAGTGCTTCAATTGTTTCGGACGTATGTTGCAAGTGTTTCATTCGTATATTACAAAAGTAAATCTTGTGTTGCACATGTTGCAGTGGACCCATCTGCAGCAGCCACATGCTGCAGCTGCTGGGCCCGCCTTTATGCGCGTGGGGGTGAAGGGGGCTCTACGGTGCGGGCGCGAGACATGGTGCGGCGCGAGCCCCCACGTGAAGGAGGCACGGGCGCGGGCGTCCGGACGCTAGATGTTCGGCAACTAATAAGTTAGCTGATTGCTATGTTAATAAAAAGCTATTAGTTGTCTTTCCGCTGCTGGCAACCAGTAACTATTATCACTAATACATCCAAACCGGATCTTATTGCACTTGGAAGATTACCAGAAATGCTTTTGCCCGAAAACATGAGAATATACAGGATGGATGATGGTTTGCCGTTTGCAAAACAAACTGTGCGTGCCCTTCGCCAAACGAAATATCTTGGAAAGCACACTCGATTGTGCGGCGTCCATACGAACTCCCGATGAGTCCTTTAATCTGTTCATCAAGAAAAGAAAAATATCCCAACGTAACCGAATATTGATATGGATATAGTACTACTAGTACACAACTACACGACGCAATTAAATTAAAACAGAGAGGTTATATATGACGCTTTCCCGGAGTAGCAAATTAAATAAATTGGATGGACCAGTGGGCACGTAGAGTATATAGTGCTTAATTACCAGCAGTAGTACTACATTGTTTGCATTTGTTGTGTTCCGTTTGTCTGACCTGATGAGCTTCTGCTGCTGGATGGGATGGCCCCACCGTGCAGTCGCCGTCCGCCATCGCTATCGCCATCCATTCCCATTCGTATTGGGTTTTGCCTTTGCTAGGTACGCCAGCCTCATAAAGTCAGGTGGATTAGGTTAAAAAAGAAAGGAGCATTTTGCAATTGATGACGTGGACGGTTGCACTGCAACCTGTAACCAATCAGTTGGGCTACTTCTTTGTTTTTTCTTTTCCATATCCATAAATAAATAGAAAAGGGAAAAAATGAATACTCATACAGTACGTTTCATATTTTTTTTCCCTCTCCCTTCTCTTTTTGCGAAACTTGTCTTTTGTTTCACGACGCTGTAAAAAAAACCACAACCAGCGGGCGACGAGATTTTTTTTTTCACCACGGGTGGTGACTTGGCAGCAGAGAAGGAAAGGTTGTCCAGAACAGGGGCGGATCCAAAGGGGGGGCTGGGGGGCTCCAGCCCCCCCTAATTTCTTGATTTCAATGCTAATTACTGTAGCAAAAACTTGATTTCACCGTTAAATCTTCGTGCAAATCAACATCTCTGTTGTTTTAGCCCCCCCTTATCCCGCATCCCACATCCGCCACTGGTCCAGAACTAGTTCTCTTTGCATACATGTACACACGTGTTCAGACCTCACTATACAGCCGTTGCTGGTGTGGTCATCAGGGGTGAAAAATGTGAAGTTCTTCTTACTGCATGGATGCATGAACCATAGCTAATTAGCTATGCTTTTGATGATGGGTAGCACATTTATTTTTTATAACCATGCATTTTGGTGAACTAACACAATAGACAATACAGTTTGTCAGCGTGTGGGCAATAACGTAATTAGGGCTAAGCTTGTACGCCATAATTGAACAACCTTATCAATTTCCCAAGCCCTAACGTGTAACTGATTGCAATAATATAAGTACAGTAATAATAAAGCTCCATCAGGCCATTACGTTGCACCGTTTGCCTAATCTTGGCTAAAGACGTGAATGAACGACACGCTGGTTAGCTAATCACTTAATTCACACGAATTGAAAAGGCTTACCATCAAGTGGGCTTTCGAGATTGTTAGCTCCTCCATCACACGCACTTTGTGAACGATCCCTAACTTATTTGGCAACAATAATTCAAATTGGGACCCACAAGTGTGCGCTGCTACAATATTTTTGTTTGATAATAAAGAGAGTAAAATTTCAAACACATTACGTTATGATGGTACAAAATCTAGAAATCAAATCACCGTACATACGTCACGTATTATTAGGTTTAGTTAGTTCGGTAGTCATCCGAGTTATAGTCCAGCCGGCCAGACGTACTGACCCCACAAACTAGGAGTCAAAAATAAGTGCCTGTGTCCTGTGCGCATATATATATATATATATATATATATATATATATATATATATATATATATATATATATATATATATATATATATATATATATATATATATGTTCTTTTCTGAAAACCCTGCTAGCCATCCGCCCGGGCCTATTATTAATGATAAACATGAGTAGGTTCCGTGCCCGAGGCGGAAGAGGAGACACAACAGTACAACACGAACCATGCCACCTGCTACTACGTTACTCGTGTGCCCAATTGCACATGCACCTATATATGGATCCGATCCATCGGCGTTTAGTTACCAAAAATTTTCAGCTTCTACAGTAAAAAGACATGTTTTGACACATATATGGAGTACTAAATGTAGACGAAAAGAAAAACTAATTGCACAGTTCTCGGTGAAATCTTGAGACGAATATTTTAAGTCTAATTAGACCATGATTATCCATAATTGCTACAGTACCAACATGTGCTAATGATGGATTAATAAGTATCATTAGATTCGTCTTACAGTTTCCTGACGGGTTCTGTAATTTATTTTTTTATTAGTATCCGAAAACCCCTCCCGACATCCTTCCGACGCATCCGATATGACACCCAAAAATTTTCAACTCCCTAGCTAAACACCACCAGGAACGCTCGTCAAAAAATTTTCACGTGACGCTGGCTGCAAAATTGGTCTTAAGGAACGCTCGTCAAAAAATAGCGTGTTGCAGTGGTATTTCGTGGGCACACCAGAAACACGTATGCATGCACCGACATTCCGACAAGTGGTTTACTTCCGCACGCCCACAGGGCCACAGGGGCACAGGGTTGCTGTCCCTAGTTGCAAGCATAGTTCCCGTTTCCCGTTTGTCTCACGTGGTCCTTGCCATTTTGTTCCTACCTTTGCCTGCTATAGGCTGCTACTGTACTACTCCTACTAGTCTACTACTGCTATAAAATCGAATAATTCTGGTGCTTATTCAATTTTCTCTATAAATCTATAAGTTTATATATATATATATATATATATATATATATATATATATATATATATATATATATATATATATATATATATTAGTAAAACTTTAAAATTGTTTGACTCTGAAATGAGAACCAAAATCCTTTTGCGATGGAGCAAATATAGCACTAGCTAGTCAAACTTTCTAAATTTTGACCTATATTTTATAGATATCAACATTTATGTCTCCAAATAGATTTGTTATGAAAATATATTTCATAATTAATGTAATAATATTTAGGGGGCAGCTAACGCACACACGTGCATGCTATAAGCATACGGCACGCACACTCTATTTATGGAAAGTGTTCTCAAGTATTTAATAATCATTCATATTTTAGTAAATTTACTTTTCTACTCGTTTTTTTTTTCTGTTCGTAGCGCTTTTCTGCTTCCCACAACAGACTCGCTGCTCCTAGATTTGCCATACGTCATTTAGTCCACATCTAAAATCTAGACATCTTGAGATGTTTTGTCTAGCATCTCAGGCATCTTAGAAGGGAATGGCAAAAAAGTAGATATTATAAAGCATTTTAGAGCACAATGACAAGCAGTAAAATATACATCAGTAGACAACTTATATAACACGAAGTGACAAGTAGGAAAATAAAATACCATCGGCCTTAGAGACTATACATCAGATGTTGGTAACATATATACATTCTGCTGCACCAGCACATCTGCTCCTGCACGTCAATATTGAGCAACTCATTGAAGTTGAAGTCGCAGCCGTACTCCGGATCAGCGCATGACTGCTGCACACCATGCACCTCCTCGCCTCCGGACATCATCACGGGATTCATGCCTTGGGGGGACAACAACAGCGTGACCATAGCAAGGCATTGTCGGGGTAAGCATTGGTGAACTCTAACATGTTGAGCAACTCCTCGACATTGAACTTGCCGCCGTCGACGTGCTCCGCCTCCAACTCAATATGTGGCAATTTAATATCATCATTGAACTCTTTCATATGACAATGTTAATTAATCTAGACCAAAAGATGAAAAGCTAGCTAAAACAGAATTAAGCAATTATCATTAGTTACGCAATTTAATATCGTTATTAGTTTAATATCACTAGTTAAGTAATTTAATATTACTAGTTAAGCAATTTAATATCTTTAGTCATGCAAGTAATTAATAATCTTGTAGCAATTTTGTGTCTCCATCTAACTCTAGGAATACCTGGTTGATGCTGCCATGAATGGGTTGCAGCATTTCAAAATGCAACAATAGGATAGTTACACAAAAGGAAATAAAACAGGCGTTTTTACCCAAGTTTGCAACGAGTACTAGAAATTTTTCTAGGGTGAAAGTGTGAATCAAAGATGTGCCTGAAAATTTTGCGTGCAGACTACAGACAAGCTGGGAAATGGAAAGCCATGAGTTGAATTCATGAAAGGAACATACCTGGACCATTTTGACTTCCTGTATAGCTTCACTTACTGATCTTGCAGGAGCAAAATTTGAAACCAACATTGCTGGTGCTTCGCTAGGACCAGCTCCTTTGACAAAGGCACAACCAAAGATATCATAAGATGGAAGCCAGCTAAAAAAGATTTGTGCACAATCAATCTAGACATCTTGAGATATTTTGTATAGCATCTCAGGCATCTTAGAAGGGACAAGCAAAAAAGTAGATATTATGAAGCATTTTAGAACACAATAACAAGCAGTAAAATATACATCAGTAGGCAACTTATATAACATGAAGTGACAAGTAGGAAAACAAAATATCATCGGCCTTAGAGACTATGCATCAGATGTTGGTAACATATATACAATCTGCTGCACCAGCACATCTGCTCCTGCACGTCAATATTGAGCAACTCATCGAAGTTGAAGTCGCTATCGTACTCCAGATCAGCGCGTGGCTGCTCCACACCATGCACCTCCTCGCCTCTAGACATCATCACAGGATTCACGCCTTGGGGGACAACAACAGCGTGACCATAGCAAGGCATCGCCGGGGTAAGCATTGGTGAACTCTTTCATGTTGAGCAACTCCTTGACGTTGAACTTGCCGCCGTCGACGTGCTCCGCCTCCAACTCAATGTGTGGCAATTTAATATCATCATTGAACTCTTTCATATGACAATGTTAATTAATCTAGACCAAAAGATGAAAAGCTAGCTAAAACAGAATTAAGCAATTATCATTAGTTAAGCAATTTAATATCATTATTAGTTTAATATCACTAGTTAAGCAATTTAATATTACTAGTTAAGCAATTTAATATCTTTAGTCATGTAAGCTATTAGTAATTTTGTAGCAATTTTGTGTCTCCATCTAACTCTACGAATACATGGTTGATGCTGCCATGAATGAGTTGCAACATTTCAATTGCAACAATAAGATAGTTACATAGAATGAAATAAAACAGGCGTTTTTACCCAAGTTTGCAATGAGTATTAGAATTTTTTCTAGGGTGAAAGTGTGAGTCAAAGATGTGCCTGAAAATTTTGCATGCAGATGCAGACAAGCTGGGAAATGGAATGTCATGAGTTGAATTCATGAAAGGAACCTACCTGGACCATTTTAACTTCCTGTATAGCCTCTCTTACTGATCTTGCATGAGCAAAATTCGGAACCAACATTGTCGGTTCCTCGCTGAGACCAGCTCCTTTGACAAAGGCACAACCAAAAGATATCATAAGATGAAAGCCAGCTAAAAAAGATTTGTGCACAACCAAAGAAGCTTTTATCATTCTCAACAATCAGGTGCATGTACGTCTAACTGATCAAGGATGTAGAGGTAACTCAGCGGAAAAGGTGCATCAAATAAATGAACCAATGTGCTCTAAATGCATATTTGCAAGGGGGGAAATGGTAAATTCACTTTTTAGTCTCCTCGACACTAGTCTTCATGATAACTAGAACTGAAAAGCACATAACTAGAACTGGAACTTGCTAACTGAAAGCACGTAATTAGAACTAAAAAGCAGGGACACCAGTCCTAGAAGCAAGCTGAAAGCAAAAACTTGCTAACAGGCACCACTAGCAGATAGTAATAGGAACAAAAAATAGCAAAGTTCACAGAAAAATAGAAACTAGTCATGCTTGCTTGATAACTTGATTACACTATAATTGAAGATTATAATATACAAGAATGATAGAAAATACAGAGATTGACAAAAAACTCTACTTACTGTATGTTAAATATCGAAAGATTCAAGTAAGCAGTGTTCTGAAGATCGATTTCATTCACATGCTGGATCAAATTCACAGTAACAATGTTAATTAATCCAGACCAAAGATGAAAAGCTAGCTAAACAGACTTAGTTAAGCATTTATCATTACTTTAGAAAATTTATATCACTATTAATCTAATACTATTAGTTAAGCAATTTAATATCACTAGTTAAATAAATTAATATTACTAGTTAAGCAATTTAATATCCATAGTCAAACGTTGTTAGTAATCTGGTAGCAATTATGTGTGTCCAACACCAAAAAAAATGTGTCTATAACCTCTGTTAGTCTAGATTGCATCCTCTGTTGCGTAAAAGATGCACTAGATTGCAAAATCAGAAATCAACCTGGTTAGTTACTCTAGGAGCAAACATCTAGATTTTGCATCACATAAATAAAGTACAAATAGAATTATTATCATTATCATATGGGCTGATCATACATATTTTGAATTTTGAGAAAACAACATTGTAATATATTGTGCAAGAAGCTGAGAACTATGGTTTAGAAAATTGACATTATGCACATAACAATTTGGTGGTCACAAATCATTCTCCACCTGGAGAGAGTGAGAGAGAGAGGTTAGCAGTTAGTAAATAATACTAATACCTTACTATACTTGATCTACAGGTCTAGCGTGTTTTGTAAGTTCTGCACTTCCTCCATGCTGCTATGCTGCTCAATCTAGTTGGCATGACAGATAAAATACCCAAAACACGTCCACTGCCAAGGCTTTCTTCTTTACTGCACCATGGTATAGACATCACACTAGCAATTGGTTAAATTTAGATAGATGCAGACTCAAGAGATATCTTCGACAGGCACATAAATACTGAAATTGAAGATAAAAACCTACAAATCAAACAGACTATTAGAGTCTCTCCATCAATCTGCAAATAAATCAGGGATCTAGAAGGTTCAGGATTGGGCTAACTGAAAGCCCAAGTTTGGTTTTGGTAATTAATGACACCAAGTTGCTAATGCCATGTGTTAAGTGTTTTGAGTTAGGCACAAGCAACACATGTGATGAAGGTGTATGTGGCAAGGAGTGGTGGCCACAAGATCACAAAGAGATGGTACATGGACATGAAATGATGATCATGGTGGAGATGCACATAAAAGGAAGGACATGATGATCAAGTGAAAGAGAAGGATCTAAGAGCACAAGGCAAAGGTATAACCATAGGGGTTTTTCTTTTGCCGGTCTAAGATGAGTAGAGAAGTGATTGACCGGGTTTAGGATACATAGCCGACTATCAAGAGGGGCAATCACGGTTAGCTCGGAAATTAAGTGCCACTAGATCAATGTCTTGAGCATATGCATTAGGATCTAGTAAAAAGCTAACATAACGCCTTAGAAAATGATTGTGAAATACTAACACACATGCACATGGTGGTGTACACTTGGTGGTGTTAGCACATTTGCGAAGGCGGTGGAGTTTAAGCGGTAGAGAGGGGTTTTGGGTTCCTCTCTCCCTCCCGCCGAGCTTGCGAGACGGTATTCGGCGCTTTTTGAAGAAGTGAAATGCCTATTTTCTATTGCGCCAGAAGTCGGAAAAGAAACGGAGGCGAACGGAGGTCACTGTGGTGACCGGACGCTGCACCGGACGCGGTCACGGTATGACCGGATGCGTCCGGTCAGTGTTCAGCGTCTGCACGGTTTTCAGTTTGATAATCGGACGCGTCCTGTCATCCAGGGAGTTTACTGGACTCTAATCGGACGCTTGCACTGTGGCGTCCGATCAGTTCTACAGCGCGTCCGGTCATTGTTTCGTTGAGCGCTACTCAGGCCTGACCAGCGCGTCCGGTCAGTTACGGGACCAACGCGTCCAGTCACAACCAGCGCGTCCGGTCAGTGCTTTGGAATTTAGCCGTTGCGTGACCGGCGTGTCCGGTCAGTTTGACCAGCGCGTCCGGTCAGTGTTTCGGAAATTAGCCGTTGCGCGACCGGCGCGTCCGGTCTATGTGACCGGCGTGTCCGGTCAGTGTGACCAGCGCGTCCGGTCAGTACGACCAGCGCGTTCGGTCAGCGCGATTTCAGCTGTTAGAGTTCCTAACGGCTAGCTGCGTACCCCTTCGTTATAAATAGACGTTGGCCGGGGTTTGAGGGTATCTCTTACACATTTTGAGACCTAGAGACATACTTTGAGCTAGAGAACAACCCCTCCACTCATCTCTTTGTTTAGTTGCACATCTTGAGTGAGATTGAGTGAGATTCAAGTGCATTGCTTGAGAGTTGCATTTTAGAGGCACTTGATCTTCGAGTTGCTGCGGATTTCTTGTTACTCTTTCGTGTTTCCCGACACGGTAGACGGCTTGGAGCAGCGGAGGTGATTGAGCTCACAATTGGAGATTGTTGGAGCCTTCACCAAGTGTTGTAAGGGGTTCTTGATCCTTCCCCGCGGGAGTTCGCAAATTGGATACTCTAGTGGAGCTCATGGCTTGTAGGATCCCCATATTGTGTGCGGTTGTGCGGCGCCCGCCGAGGGCTCGACTCTTGATAGTCGATTAGCTCGCGAACCGACAAGTGGGTGTATCGCCACAACGGGGAGTAGCTTGTCGGGAAGCAAGTGAACCTCGGGATAAATTCTTGTGTCATTCTCTTCTCGAGGACTTCTCTTGTGTGATTGTTGATTGGTACTTCTCATTTCTACATGGCGGTATAATCACTCGAAGCTCTTCTCGTATTACTTCTTCTTTATAGCTTGTTTTTGTTGTTGTGTTTAGTGAATAGCTTTATTATAGACTTGTGTAGGTGGCTTGCTTAATTAGTTAGAGCTAGTGCATTTGCTTCGCCACCTTTCGTACTAACGTGTGGTTAAGTAATTCTTGTAGAAGTTTTAATTAGGCTATTCACCCCCCTCTAGTCTATTTGGACCTTACAAGTGGTATCGGAGCCGATGCACCGTTTATTTGAGGCTTAACAACCTACGGTGAAAAAGAAATGGCTCAATTAAGGACTACATTGAAGGATTCAACTCCTCAACAAATATTTCAAGAAGTAATGACCGATGATTCATATAGAGAAGATGATGAGAAGGATGAGTTGGTCAAGAAGAAGAAGAAGGAAAATGAGAAGAAAGATGATGAAAAGAAGAAGAGTGTGGCATTCAAAGCCACCACATCCAAGGGCAAATCTAAGATTGAATCATCAAGTGATGAAGACTCAAGCTCTTGTGATAGTGATGACATTGATGAGAAGATGGCTCTTTTTATCAAGCAATTTGGTAAATTCATGAAGAAGAAGAAGGGCTATCGTGCAAGGAGGAGGAAGAACTCATCCAAGAAGAATGAGCATACCATAAGATGTTTTAGATGCCATAGCAAGGACCATCTCATTGCAAAGTGTCCTTATGATAGTGATGATGAAGATGCTATCAAGAAGGAGAGGAAGAAGTAAAAGAAGAAGCTAGAGAAGAAGGAGAGCTCTTATAAAAAGAAGAATGATTCTCATGTTGCTACATGGGATAGTGATGATTCCTCAAGTGATGATGAGGATGACAACAAGAGCAAGAAGAAGGGACATGCTAGCATTGCCATCCAAGCGAAGGTTTCCCTCTTCGACACTCCATCATGCTTCATGGCTAAGGTCGCTAAGGTATCATCCGACGATGAGAGTGATCATGATAATGCTAGTGATAGTGATAGTGATGAAGAAGAATTCACTAAAGATGAACTAATCACTATGCTAGAAGATTGCACTCAATATTTTAAAGAATCTAGAAAGGAGTGCAAGGGCTTGCTTAAGGAAAAGAAAAACCTTATGCAAGAACTTGATGAGCTTAGGGCATCTTATGAGAGTCTAAAGGTAGATCATAAGAAGCTTCAAAAGTCTCACATAAAGCTTGAAGAAGCTCATTCCTCTCTAGTTGAAAAATGTGAAAACATGCCAACTAATGTTGAGAAAGCTAAAACTTGCAACATAGGCATATCATGTGATATAATTGATGAAACATTTCATAAGCCTATTATTGTTGCTCCCACTAACCCTTCATGTAGAGCATCTACATCATCCTCATCTAGTAGTGATGGTTTCACTTGTGACTCCACACTTATAGTTGAGAATGAAAATCTCAAGAAGGAGGTAAAAGAGCTCAATCACACATTAGCTAAGGCTTATGGTGGTGAGGACCGCTTGCTTATGTGCTTGGGTAGCCAAAGAGCTTCTCTTTATAAAGAGGGATTGGGCTATAACCCCAAGAAAGGCAAGGCCGCTTTTGCTCCTCACAAAACTCGTTTTATGAAGAACAATGGTAGCTATTGCAAAAGTTGTAAGCAAGTTGGTCACATAGAGCAACAATGCATGAACAAGAAATCCAATGCTAATGTATCCTCAATTAAGTTTAATTCTTTCTATATGCTTACCAAGGGTACAAATGGTGTTCATGCTAAGTTCATTGGTACACCATGGATGGGCTCAAAGAAGAAAGTCATTTGGGTACCAAAGAGCTTAGTCTCTAACCTTGGAGGATCCAAACAGGTTTGGGTACCTAAAAAGAATTGATCTTGTCTTATAGGTCAATTACAAAGCCGGAAGAAGGCACTGGGTGCTTGATAGTGGGTGCACTCAACATATGACCGGAGACTCTTGTATGTTCAATTCAATTGATACAAGTCAAAATGGTGGTTTTGATGCTATCACTTTCGGCAACAACAAGAAAGGCAAGGTCAAGGGGCTTGGTAAAATTGCTATCTCAAATAACATGAGCATATCTAATGTATTGCTAGTTGAGAGCTTGGATTTCAATCTTTTATCGGTGGCACAACTTTGTGATCTTGGCTTCAAGTGCATATTTGGTAGTGATGATGTTGAAGTCATAAGTGTTGATGGATTAAATTTGATATTCAAAGGATTTAGACATGGTAGCTTATACTTGGTTGACTTCAATGATAGTGAGACACAATTGACATCATGCTTGCTTAGTAAATCTAGTATGGGATGGTTGTGGCATAGAAGGCTTGGTCATGTTGGAATGAAACAATTGAATAAACTTTTGAGGCATGACTTAGTTAGAGGCTTGAAAGATGTCACTTTTGAAAAGGATAAACCATGTAGTGCTTGTCAAGCCGGCAAACAAGTTGGAAATACACATCCTAGTAAGAGTGAAATGAGCACATCAAAGGCATTTGAGCTATTGCACATGGACTTGTTTGGGTCAACAACATACACTAGCATTGGTGGCAACAAGTACGGTTTTGTGATTGTTGATGACTACACTAGATATACTTGGGTGTTTTTTCTCTATGACAAGAGTGATGTTTATGATCTATTCAAGTCTTTTGTCAAGAGGGTGCAAAATGAGTTTGAGACTACCATCAAGAAGATTAGAAGTGACAATGGTAGTGAGTTTAAGAACACAAGAATTGAAGATTTGTGTGATGATCTTGGTATTGGACATCAATTCTCACCGAAATACACTCCTCAATCCAATGGTGTAGTTAAAAGAAAAAATAGAACCTTGATTGATATGGCTAGATCAATGCTTAGTGAATACAATGTTAGTCATTCATTTTGGAGTGAAGCCATCAACACGGCTTGCTATTGTAGCAACCGTCTCTATTGCCATGGGAAGCTTAGGAAGACACCTTATGAGCTATTGAATGGAACAAAGCCCAACATTGCATACTTTAGAGTGTTTGGTTGCAAATGCTATATTCTTAAGAAAGGCACTAGATTGAGCAAGTTTGAAAAGAAATATGATGAAGGGTTCTTACTTGGTTATTCTACCACAAGCAAGGCATATAGAGTTTGGAATCTCACTAATGGCACCTTGGAAGAAGTTCATGATGTTGAGTTTGATGAAACCCAAGGATCTCAAAATGAAGCTCAAAACCTTGATGATGTGAGAGGAGATCAATTATCAAATGCAATGAAGAATATGGACATTGGTGATATAAGGCCGATGCAAGTTGATGATGATGATATTCATGTGATCAACCAAAGTGTGTAAATTGATATAAATCAAGCAAGCTCAAGTGGTTCTCATGATGAAGATCAAGTTCAAGGTCAAACAAGTGAAAGCAATCAACTCCCAATACTCCAACCTACTAGCATTGCAAGAGATCATCCGTTGGATCAAATCATTGGTGGAATTCAAAGTGGTGTTCAAACTAGATCAAGGCTAGCATCCTTTTGTGAGCATTACTCATTTGTGTCACTTGAAGAACCTAAGAAAATAGAAGATGCCTTGAAGGATTCTGATTGGGTAAATACCATGCATGAAGAACTAAACAACTTTGCTAGAAATCAAGTTTGGAAACTTGTTGAGAGGCCAAAGAACTACAATGTGATTGGCACTAAGTGGGTCTTTAGAAACAAGCAAGATCAAGATGGCATAGTTGTAAGGAACAAAGCAAGATTAGTAGCATAAGGATACACTCAAGTTGAGGGTCTTGACTTTGGAGAGACATATGCACCGGTTGCAAGATTGGAGGCAATTAGAATCTTATTAGCATATGCTTGTGCACACAACATCAAGCTCTATCAAATGGATGTCAAGAGTGCATTTCTCAATGGTTACATCAATGAAAAGTTTATGTTGAGCAACCTTCCGGTTTTGAAGATGACAAGAAGCCCGACCATGTTTTCAAGCTAAAGAAGGCATTGTATGGTTTGAAGCAAGCACCTAGAGCATAGTATGAGAGGTTGAGGGACTTTCTTCTCTCTAAAGGGTTCAAGATGGGAAAGGTTGACACCACTCTCTTCACCAAGAAGCTTGGAAATGACTTGTTTGTGTTGCA
The DNA here is from genome assembly GCA_038087645.1 of Saccharum hybrid cultivar R570. Taxonomy (NCBI): domain Eukaryota; kingdom Viridiplantae; phylum Streptophyta; class Magnoliopsida; order Poales; family Poaceae; genus Saccharum; species Saccharum hybrid cultivar. The sequence goes on from JAQSUU010000059.1 coordinate 2,371,994, forward strand.
AATCTATGTGGATGACATTATCTTTGGATCAACTAACCAAGACTTTTGTGAAGAGTTTGGATATATGATGGCTAATGAGTTTGAGATGTCTATGATTGGAGAGCTTAGTTACTTCCTTGGACTTCAAATCAAGCAAATAAAGAATGGCACTTTTGTAAGTTAAGGAAAGTACATCAAGGACATGATCAAGAAATTTGGATTGCAAGATGCTAAACCAATGAGTACACCAATGGGCACAAATGATCAATTGGGTGTTGATGCTAGTAGCAATATGGTAGATCAAAAGCTATACCGGTCTATGATTGGAAGTTTGCTATATGTCACCGCTTCTAGGCCGGATGTGATGTTTAGTGTGTGCAAGTGTGCAAGATATAAAGCTTCACCTAGAGAAAGTCACTTGAAAGCAACCAAGAGGATATTGAGATATCCTAAGGGCACTCATGATGTTGGATTATGGTTTCTAAAGGGGTCTAACTTTGAGTTGATTGGATATTCGGATTCCGACTATGGTGGTTGTAAGATTGATAGAATGAGCAGAAGTGGCACTTGTCAATTGCTTAGAAGGTCTCTTGTTTTATGGTCATCAAAGAAATAAAATAGTGTTGCACTATCTACCGCCGAGGCCGAATACATTAGTGCCGGTAGTTGTTGTGCACAATTGCTTTGGATGAAGGCCACCTTGAATGATTTTGGAATCAAGTTCAAGAATGTGCCTTTGTTTTGTGATAATGAAAGTGCTATCAAGATGATACAAAATCCGGTTCAACATTCAAGAACCAAGCACATTGACATAAGGCATCACTTCATAAGAGACCATCAACAAAAGGGTGATATTAGCATTGAGAGCATTGGCACCGAAGATCAACTAGTCGACATCTTTACAAAGCCACTTGATGAGAAAAGGTTTTACAAGTTGAAGAATGAATTGAACATACTTGACCTCTCCAACTTGAAATGAGGGCACCTCCACATTCTTATATGACATGCCTCTCCTCTAACATAGCAAGGTAAAGTTGTTTGGCATATCATTCATACTTTGCTAAGGACATGTTTAGAACATATAGACATATTTGCATGACAAATAGACTCATTCATGAAAATCAAATGATTTTGATGTATTTATGGTATCACTATTGCTTCTATGTTTGATTGATCTAGTGATAGCATATGACTTGTTTGTGGGCTTGCAAACCTAGTGTTGAATCTAGTAAACGAGCTCATGATGTGTAATTCAACATGGTCAAGATAACCCTTATACTTTATGTGGTGTGAAAAAGCTTGTCCTTGGATCAAACCGAATTACATATTCTAGGCAAGTAATCTAGATTGAACCATAATTTGGACTCTCTCATATTGATTGACTTGACTCTCACTAAAATTGGCACCTTTTTGGTGATTGTTGACAAAGGGGGAGAGAAAAGTCACAAAGATATTGCAAAGAGGGAATACGATATAATAAGGGGGAGAGAAAAGTCACATGGGAGAGAAAAGTCACAAAGATAAAAAAAAGTTAAGTTACAAAGAGAGAGAAATTAAGAGATCAATTAAAATTGAGCACACAAGTAGGGGGAGCAAGATCATGAATTATTTGTTGCATTTGTATGTGCATTAACATGATGAATTGTTGCATTGCAAAGCTTAAATTCATATTCATGATTGAATGGTGATTGCTAGAAATAAAACTTGAATGATGATTTGTTAAGAGTAGCTTTACAAGTGATATCTAGACACCTTTTGCTTATAATGTTGATCTCACGAGGTACTTTAGTGTTTGTGATCTTTACAAGTGATGTATTACAAGTGGTGTCTAGCTACATCGATGCTAAGGATGGTATATAAAGGCAACTCCGATTGGTATCACGCTTCAAAGGTCCATTCTATATACCTTAGCATCAATTTGATAGTAATAACTCTCCCAAAATTCAAATCCATACATACGTGCATAATTGAACCAAACTCATGGAAGCACATATGTAGGGGGAGCTAATACTATCAAAATTGAAAATTGATTTCATTTCATATCTTTGTGAGGGTTGTCATCAATTACCAAAAATGGGGAGATTGAAAGCCCAAGTTTGGTTTTGGTAATTAATGACACCAAGTTGCTAATGCCATGTGTTAAGTGTTTTGAGTTAGGCACAAGCAACACATGTGATAAAGGTGTATGTGGCAAGGAGTGGTGGCCACAAGATCACAAAGAGATGGTGCATGGACATGAAATAATGATCATGGTGGAGATGCACATAAAAGGAAGGACATGATGATCAAGTGAAAGAGAAGGATCTAAGAGCGCAAGGCAAAGGTATAACCATAGGGGTTTTTCTTTTGCCGGTCTAAGATGAGTAGAGAAGTGATTGACCGGGTTTAGGATACATAGCCGACTATCAAGAGGGGCAATCACGGTTAGCTCAGAAATTAAGTGTCACTAGATCAATGTCTTGAGCATATGCATTAGGATCTAGTAAAAAGCTAACATAACGCCTTAGAAAATGGCTGTGAAATGCTAACACACATGCACATGGTGGTGTACACTTGGTGGTGTTAGCACATTTGCGAAGGCGGTGGAGTTTAAGCGGTAGAGAGGGGTTTTGGGTTCCTCTCTCCCTCCCGCCGAGCTTGCGAGGCGGGATTCGGCGCTTTTTGAAGAAGTGAAATGCCTATTTTCTATTGCGCCGGAAGTCGGAAAAGAAACGGAGGCGAACGGAGGTCACTGTGGTGACCGGACGCTGCACCGGACGCGGTCACGGTATGACCGGATGCGTCCGGTCAGTGTTCAGCGTCTGCGCGGTTTTCAGTTTGATAATCGGACGCGTCCTGTCATCCAGGGAGCTTACTGGACTCTAATCGGACGCTGGCACTGTGGCGTCCGGTCAGTTCTACAGCGCGTCCGGTCATTGTTTCGTTGAGCGCTACTCAGGCCTGACCAGCGCGTCCGGTCAGTTGCAGGACCAGCGCGTCCGGTCACAACCAGCGTGTCCGGTCAGTGCTTTGGAATTTAGCCGTTGCGTGACCGGCGTGTCCGGTCAGTTTGACCAGCGCGTCCGGTCAGTGTTTCGGAAATTAGCCGTTGCGTGACCGGCGCGTCTGGTCTGTGTGACCGGCGCGTCCGGTCAGTGTGACCAGCGCGTCCGGTCAGTACGACCAGCGCGTCCGGTCAGCGCGATTTCGGCTGTTTGTGTTCCTAACGGCTAGCTGCGTACCCGTTCGTTATAAATAGACGTTGGCCGGGGTTTGAGGGTATCTCTTGCACATTTTGAGACCTAGAGACATACTTTGAGCTAGAGAACAACCCCTTCACTCATCTCTTTGTTTAGTTACACATCTTGAGTGAGATTGAGTGAGATTCAAGTGCATTGCTTGAGAGTTGCATTTTAGAGGCACTTGATCTTCGAGTTGCTGCGGATTTCTTGTTACTCTTTCGTGTTTCCCGACACGGTAGACGGCTTGGAGCAGCGGAGGTGATTGAGCTCACAATTGGAGATTGTTGGAGCCTTCACCAAGTGTTGTAAGGGGTTCTTGATTCTTCCCCACGGGAGTTCCCAAATTGGATACTCTAGTGGAGCTCGTGGCTTGGAGGATCCCCATCTTGTGTGCGGTTGCGCGGCGCCCGCCGAGGGCTCGACTCTTGATAGTCGATTAGCTCGCGAACCGACAAGTGGGTGTATCGCCACAACGGGGAGTAGCTTGCCGGAAAGCAAGTGAACCTCAGGATAAATTCTTATGTCATTCTCTTCCCGAGGACTTCTCTTGTGTGATTGTTGATTGGTACTTCTCATCTCTACACGGCGGTATAATCACTCGAAGCTCTTCTCTCGTATTACTTCTTGTTTATAGCTTGTTTTTGTTGTTGTGTTTAGTGAATAGCTTTGTTATAGACTTGTGTAGGTGGCTTGCTTAATTAGTTAGAGCTAGTGCATTTGCTTCGCCACCTTTCATACTAACATGTGGTTAAGTAATTCTTGTAGAAGTTTTAATTAGGCTATTCACCCCCCCCCTCTAGCCTATTTGGACCTTACACTAACCTTCAATTCATGGGGAGAGAAGAATAGGGACAAGTAAGCAGCAACATCCACCGCATATGTTGATTTTTCTCTATATTGCACCTTGTCTACCATTCAGGAACAGTAAGATTTGATTCCTCCTATGGATGAAACAAAAATAAAACATGAATTCCTTCAATTGGTGTGCAGATTTAGAATCATGGGTGAAAAAGGGAAGGTGGCAGTGACCTGCAGATGCACACCCATGTGCAAATCGCAGCCGCATCGGCCACGGACTCAAATCCGAGCTTGTGTTTTGTCCATCTATTCAAATCGGGATCGCAAAAGCATAAGCACACACAGATACTGAGATACACCACCCAATTCGAACTTCCGCACGTACCTGACCAGGAGTAAAAATACATCAAGGAGAGGAGCTGCTGGATATTCTACGAGTGTAGGCATCGACCTGGTGGAGCTACGATCCACCGCGCCTGCACACCACGCCGTTCGCTTCGCCAGCCATGCCGTCGCATTCGCTTCGCCCAGCACAGCGCCGCAACACGAGCTTGCAGAAGCCAGGCTCGATGGCGGTTGCGGCGGCGCCCTTTTTCAGGCTGAAACCGCGCACGCAGCACGAGGAACGCCCCGTCGCCACCCTCGTCATGGCCCAAATGCGGTCGCGCAGTCGTAGTCGTGGGGAAGAGCAGACACGGCGCAGTCCGGCGAGACGCGGGGCTGCGCCATCGCGGGGCATCGGTCGCGCTGAGGCAGAATGAACGAAGGCGTAGATCTAAGGCACAGATTGCAGTTAGGGTTGGGGAGCTCGGTTTCGCGCAGCAGGAAGGGGAAGAAAGGCACAGACAAATGAACCCGGTGGGTGCTCGTCACCGACGAGTAGCCAAGGGATCGGCAAACACCTGGCGTAGGGTGGGGGCGGTGATCCGCAGTCTCCGCACGGATCCCTTGTCGCCAGCATGGGTGAGCGTGGGGAGGAGCTCGACATGGGCATGGAGAGGCGGTGAGGCGCGGGAGTGAGGAGGAGGGCGCCTAGGAGGAGCTCACCGGTCAAGGGTCGCCGCCGGTCGGTAGTCTCCAGTCGCCATCGGCCGCCAATCGTCGGAGAGAGAAAGAGAGAGGCGGCCCGCGGAGAATGAAAAAGTCGAAGAAGAAATAGCAGCGTGTATGTGTATGGGCCGTGTGACTGCGGTAGGAATGCGGATGCCGAACGCTGCGGGTGTGCAGCACTGGAGCGTGTGTGCGACACGACCATCGCACGCACGGTCAGAAACTAGTCTTTACCTAATATTTATTTGATATGAAACTATTGTTAGTATTTTTTCATATAGAGGTGGTCAAATTTTAAATTGTTTGACTTCTCGAAATGATATATACATTTTTTTAGGAATAGGAGTGTAAATAACAAACTAGACCTAGATAGATATACAAAAATTGTACAAAAAAGGAACAGTATTTTTTAAACATAACTTGTATATGTTGTCGCTCCAATAAAAAAAGATACTTAAAATTTAGCTTGCACCTAGAAAACAAAAAAGACAACTTATTAAGAGGCCAATTAGACCAGAGATCTAGTAAATCAAATTAAAACAAAAGTTAGTCTAGGATTATCTAGACACAAGTCAAAGTTGTCGAGGGAGTTATTGGACTTCTTAATAAACTATTGGACTTCTTAATAAACTATTTTGTGCTCATGCATTTGCCATTTTGCCTCAGTAAAAAAAAGTGAGAATATGATGTGTATGTGCTCCCATACATGATATTACTATCTTTTCCGACCATCCAGCACAAATAGGATTTATTTGGATTCCATTGCAGCAGATAAAAATCAACTACTCTAATCCATCTAAACAAAGGGTCAATAGTTAGAGAAATTTTTAGCCAAGTCCTTGGCTAGTTAACAAGGACAGACATTTCATTGGTGATGTAAGTTGGTCCTTAATCATTCATTGGACAGTGGTACGTTTAGTTTGTGGTCACACAACACATGCATATGCGGCAATCGGTTTAGTTCTCTTTCTCTCACACCATCACACTCACAAGCAGTTCGTGGTTACCATTTGCATGCTTCCCGTTAGTTGATCTGACTGATGCGGTCCACTGGTCCTTCCTTGACGCTTTGCTCCTAGTAGGCAGTAGCTAGTTGTGCCTGCTCGTGATATTTATTTCTGCTGATTCCAACGTTTAAGGTCAGCGTGAGGCTTAGCCCTCGTTTAGTTTCCAATTTAGGCACCCAAATTGCACTATGCAAAAAAGAGATTTCCCATCACATCAAAATGTCGGCAAATGCATGGAGTACTAAATGTAGATGAAATCAAAAACTAATTACACAGTTTTGTTGTACTTTGCGAGACGAACATTTTGAGTCTAATTAATCATTTTTTGGACAATTCTTTGCATAAAAAACAAAAGCTGCTACAGTGTTCCGGTAGTAACACTGCAGCAGCCAGAGCCGATTCGGGTGGCCGAATCCTGGATCTAAACACGGGCTTAGCTTGTACGTCGCCATCTCGATCTCTAGAAGCTATAGCAGCTAGCTACGTTGGTCTTACTGTATGTATTTATTAGTTTCCCTTTTGTTCTTTCTTGAATATTGACAGAGGAATTTGCATTGCATGCCCTTGCTGTACGCCAAGGAAGTCTGGAGATATTATAATCCGGTCCCGTAGACCATTTCTGCTGGTTCCATAATCGGGTTTTAAATTGAGTCACCAACCAGCATGACTCTGCAGACAAGGCAGCTAATCCGTTCTTAATTTGTGTAAGCCTAAGGTTCGTAGTTTGTTTTCAACGGCTTGTAGCTGAATCCTTGTTTCGATTCTTCTTCTTCTTTTGTCTGGAGCCCAGCTGAACATATACTCTGCGGTGGGAACACAGGCTCTTAGTCCAGAAGGTCTTTATTCCACAAGGCTTTCAGTCTAGAAGCTCAGTGCTATCGTGTTGATTCCTTTGTCAACAGATGTGAGCTCCTCCTGCTTCTTTTTGTTTTTCTTTTGAAAAATTACGAATTGAAGGGATGTATAGCGAAAAGGCAGCACTGCAAAATTTCTGATTGATTCCATCCTCCATATAAGGGTGCGTTCACTTCGCGAAAAGTAGGTGAAAAGTTACTGTAGCATCTTTCGTTGTTATTTGGTAAAATTTGTCCAATCATGGACTAACTAGGCTCAAAAGATTTGTCCCGACATTTACAGACAAACTATGCAATTAGTTATCTTTTTTATTTACATTTAATGCTTCATGCATGCGTCGAAAGATTTAATGTGATGGATGGAAGAGGAAATATTTTGGGTTGGGATGGAAGTGAACAAGGCCTAAGAACTTGCAGATGCAGCCAGGATGGGCTGACCAGAGTCACCAGACAGGGAAGGGAGTGTGTGACCTTCCTTCTCACTTCCAGACAGAGGTTATCCAATAAAAGAAGGCAAAGTTTCAAAAAAAAAAAAAGGCAAACGGAGACCAGCGTAGACCTGCTATGACCTTTTCGTCGCCATTAGCTTCGGGTTTACTCCACCCGTCAGAATTGACCAAAACAGACGAGTACTTTTCCTGTCAGGATTGCAGCAGCTGAGCATTAGGGGGTGTTTGGTTTGAGGTGTTAAAGTGTAACAAACACTGTAGCACTTTCGTATTATTTGATAAAAAGTTTTCAATCTTAGATTAATTAGGCTTAATAGATTCGTCTCGTAAATTACTCTTAATTTGTGTCGACATGCATGCAATTAGTCTACATTTAGTACTCCATGCATTTGAGGGAACATTGATGTGATGGGAGTTAAACTTTAACAAAAAGTAACCAAACAAGCCCTTAGCACATTTTCCTGTCAGAGCCGTAGAGGAGTTACCGATGGCTAACCGCTGCATTATTACCATCTTGGAAGAGGGTTAACGATCTAATGATGGTCATTTCCTGACAGAGCTCGATCCAGTGATGGAACGGATTACGGAAGGGAGGTGGTAGGTGTTTGTGGCGGTAATAATTGGCCCGGCGCAGTCTCACAGACTGCAGGCATCCAGTCCAGGATTAGTGTGACAAAAAAAAAATATAAGGCTCTGTTTGGTTTAGATGTTAAAGTTTGACAAACACTGTAGCACTTTTGTCTTATTTGATAAAAAGTTTTCGATCTTAGATTAATTAGGCTTAATAGATTCGTCTCGTAAATTACTCCTAATCTGTGCCGACATGCATGCAATTAGTCTACATTTAGTACTTCATGCATTTGATGGAACATTGATGTGATGGGAGTTAAATTTTAACTCCTCCAAACCAAACGGGACCTAAGGGTCTGTTTGGTTTTGGTGTTAAAGTTTAATCAACACTGTAGTACTTTCGTCTTATTTGACAAAAAGTTTCCAATCTTAGACTAATTAGGCTTAATAGATTCGTCTCGTAAATTACTCCTAATCTATGCCGACATGCATGCAATTAGTCTACATTTAGTACTCCATGTATTTAAGGGAACATTGATGTGACGAGAGTTAAACTTTAACTACCGGAAACCGAATAGACCCTAAGGGGGTGTTTGGTTGGAGGAGTTAAAGTTTAACAAACGTTGTAGAACTTTCGTCATACATGACAAAAAAAATTCCAATCTTAGACTAATTAGGCTTAATAGATTCGTCTTGTAAATTACTCCTAATCTGTACCGACATGCATGCAATTAGTCTACATTTAGTACTCCATGCATTTAAAGAAACATTGATGTAATGGGAGTTAAACTTTAATAAAATGAAACCGAACAAGCCCTAAATAAAAAGGAGGCGCAGGCTTTACTGCTGTCGGAATCTTGCCCTTTAATCTACTACGTGCCCCCCGCTAATCCCACACGCCTTTTCACCACGTGCACACTCGTCAAAAAAAAACAAGCGGAAAAGTTAACAAATCCTGACGTAAATACTCGGATTCCACACGGTGTATGTACAGTAGTGGATTTATTTTTATTTTATAATAAAATAAGAAAAAAGAGAGGGGGAAAAGGGCGGGAGGCAGGCGAAATGCGCAATGGAACGGTGTGAAAACTGAAAAAGAGCGGTTGCTGGCAACCTACCCAAATGCTGGGAGAGAGAGACCGCAGCAGCACAAGCAAGCAGACCAGACTGCGAGAGGGGAGAGAGGACGGAGGAGAGAGAGACGGAAACCACAGAACCAGCCAGAGGCGGGCAGCAACGGGCACGAACCGGCGCGACCTCCCAGGCGGAGGAGAGAGAGAGAGAGGTGGGGAGGGAGGGACGCGCTCACACACACACACAGAGCAACGACGAGCAACGGAACAAGAGGGCGCGCGCGGCGAGGGGGAAGGAGGAGGCGGCCAGGCGGGCGACGGTTGCCAGGCAGGAGCACCGGTGCAACGGAACAGTCCGCGGCGCGCGAGCCACAGGACAAGAGCACGGGTTGGGGGGCAGGGGTGCCCATGGTCACGCACGCCGCAGCACCCGCCCCCGCCCTGTGAGTCGCCGAGCGACGCCGCGCGGCCGTGCAGATGAAGGTGTCGTCCAGGAAGAAGCAGGCGCCGCCGTCGCATCAGCAGCAGCGGGAGGAGGCGGAGGAGCAAGGGTCTCCGGCAACGGCCGAGGCCATGTACGCCGCCGCGGCGGCCGTCCAGGAGGCGGAGGCGGGGTGCTCGGGGAAGGCGCAGGAAGCGGAGGGGAGGACGGTGGTGGTCGGCGTGCGGTCGCCGGCGGACGCCGAGAGCCGGGCGCTGCTCACCTGGGTGCTCGTCAATGTGGCCGCACCCTTGGACCGCGTCGTCGCCGTCCACGTCGTGCTGGCGTCCGCCGCGGAGGCGGCGGCAGCGGTCGACTTCGAGGCCATGCTCGGCGTCTACGAGGGCTTCTGCAACCTCAAGCAGGTCGCTGCTCTCTGCTCCGCGTCTCTCTTCCGCCTTGGCTCCTTCTCGCTCTTGATTCCATTGTTGCGAGTTGCGACTTGGCGAGTGCCTTGCCCACATGCCAAGTCTTCCTCCCCTTTCATTTCGTTTTTTTTAGCCTCGCCTGATTTCTTATAGATAATATCCTTCCCTTTTGTGTTATGACTCTGGAAAGATTCGTTTTTTACCGAGTTCTTTTGATGCAATTCCTCCGTATTTTATGGCAAAATGCACAATTTTCGGTTAATTTTGCGCTTGGTTAACGGATACTCATTCGACGCGCGCGTACGATTGGTTAAATTTTGGCACAATCTCAATTTTTGCCGCGACTTTTACATTTATCGTGCAAAAACGATGCAATTTTCACTTCATTTATGGCCTGCCTTCTATGACCTAGTACAAGTTGGCTTTTGTTTCTGTACCAGATTGAGGTCCTTTGCCCCCATTCTCCCGTGGCTTTGCCACTGTGGTGAATTCGCCTGAAATTTCTTGCTTTCTTGTGTTAACTACTAGTCCGTGACTTATCCTGGTGCGTGCTGCGCAGATCAATCTAAAGCTCAAGATTTGCAAGGACTCGTCAGTGTGCAAGGCGCTAGTTCGTGAGGCCAACCTGTTTGGGGCCGCCAAGGTTGTCCTCGGCGTCGCCAAGAAGAGGCGTGCGATTTCGTAAGTGCCATCGGCATTGGATGCTCAGTGCTTTCCACTACGGAAGCCATAAGCTTTTCTCATTCTATCATTACCTCCACTGCCCTGTTGTAAATGGCGCTTTGCATTCTTCAGGTCCTCGCATAAAGTTGCAAAGTACTGCGCAAAGAAGCTGCCCGCAAAGTGTGCGGTCCTCGCCGTGAGCAATGGCAAGATCGAGTTCCGGAGAGAGTCGAGTGTCCATTCAGGCAAGGTCTCAGCAGAGGTTCTTCCGTGTGTTGATGATGAGATGTATTGTGTAGTGCCGTTCCAAGCCCGTCAGGCTAAAGGGGGCACACTACCTTTACAAGAACCTAAAGATGGTGGTGAGGGTGACACCACGCGTGATGTTGGCACTAAGGGAAGTGAATTGGAGGACACCATCAAAGACGAACAGCTGGTCTCAAGCGTGGTCCCTGCGGATTTGTCAACGGGTCAGGTTGAGATCGATGCAGATCCTTCTAGTAGCAAGGCTGAAGAGCCAGTTGTTGAACAGAGAGATGAGATTGCCGAGCTTCCAGGTAAGGGTGCCAGTGTGTTGTACTGTGTGCTTCCTGGGAGAAGTAGCGATTCTGTTGCAAGTACATCTAGTAGGCAAGACCATGATTCAGTGGATCTTCCATCCGAAGGGGCTGGGGAGCTATATTGCTTATTGCCCCCCAGGAATGGCCATTCAGTCAGGAGTACTGGTGATTCTAAGCGTTCAAATGCGAGTCAAAAAGATGATAAACCAGCCAATCCATCACTGGAAGGAGATGGTGATCTGTACTGCCGGCTGCCGAGGAGTGGACGACCCGGTAGGAGTTCTGGGGGATCCAAACGTTCTGTTGGTATAAGAGGTATGATTAGGCGTAGCAGTAGTTTCTCCAGTGATATCAATCTGAACTCAGAGACATCACCTATTAAGAAGGATGGCTCGGTTAGCATGACTACCACTGAACGGAGTTCTTCTGCTGTATCCACGGAAGCTGAGGACTCACCGAAAGACACTGCACGAAATGCTGAAACACCCTCGAGTTCTCCGATGTCACTGAGACGGATGATAGAAAGAAGACCTGACCGCTGTCACCTCCATAGAAGAATCTTTAGACATCATAGGAGTTCATCTTTGGAATGGGCAAAATACTCAATGGTTCAATGGGCAATGAGACTTCCGAGCCGATACAGTTCAGTCCACCCAGATGGCAAATCATTGAAATCAGATGCAAGTCCAAGGTTGAACTGTGATTCTGAAACTGAATCAACTACAGCTGTTGAGCCAGTATCAATGTTTTCTTTCGCTTTCTATGATGTAGTATGGCCTCCCAGTGAATTGGAATCACTTCAAGAGAAGTATTCTTCAGTTTGTAGGTTGTTTAGTTATGAAGAACTGAAACTTGCAACGGCCAACTACTCACCTGGTAATTCCCTCTGACAGAAACGTTACTTTGGTGTACATTTTCCTTTTTACAAATAAAAAAAAACTTAAACTTTCTTTCATGGTGATGCAGACATGTTAATTGGGAAGGGTGGAACCAGCCAAGTTTTCAAGGCACGACTCGATGACGGAACATTTTGTGCCATAAAGATTCTGAAACCCTCGGTTGATGCTATACATGAGTTTGTTACGGAGATTGAGATTGTAACCAGCTTGCAACATGAGAACATTGTTGCACTAAGGGGATTCAGCTTTGAGAACTACAATCTTGTGCTGGCATATGAGTACATGCCCCAAGGGAGCTTGGACAAAGCTCTTCATGGTAAGCGTCAAGATGTAACCTATAACCATCTCTTCAACCATTAACTTTCTTGCTTGCTGGCCTCTTATTTGTAACTGCCATTGATCTTCAGGAAAGAATGATGACACGGACTTTCTTATCTGGGAGAGGAGAATTAAGATAGCAATCGACATTGCAAGAGCACTTGAATTTCTCCATCTTGGCGGTGTGACCCAATCTGTGATCCATGGAGATGTTAAGTCTTCAAATATCCTCCTTTCAGAGGATTTTGGGGCACGGGTAAATATTTGAATTAAGTTTGCAAATACCTGGAGCTAAAAGTAGGACACAAGTTCATGCATCCCATAATCTAGATCTATGTAGCAAATAATATTTTTTAATTAAGGAAAAAATGTGAGACATGTGGGCTAATTAGTTAGCTTGATATGTAAGCAGTGATGCATTGTAACAACCATTAGTACAAGTTGCCAATGTTAATTCTGGTTGTGACATCATTGCCTTTTGGAAATTCCGGCTCTGTGATTTTTTGTAACAACCATTAGTAAAACCAGTTGTCATTGTTAATTCTGGTTGTGACATCATTGCCTTTTGGAAATTTCAGCTCTGTGATTTTGGGTTAGCAAAGCGAGTGTCGGCTTCGACTCCCCACCTAACATGTACTGACATCACCGGAACTTTCGGGTCTGTATCAATCTTTGGACTCTGGTTTGCTGTTATGTTAGCTAACACCAAATCTGTAGCGGTTAACAAACTGCTCTTGTACAGGTATATGGCACCCGAATATTTTTCATACGGGAAGGTCAATGAGAAGATTGATATCTATGCATTTGGGGTTGTTCTGCTGGAGATTATTTCAGGAAGGAGACCCATTACACCTGGAAGTGCAAAGGGTCAAGAAAGCCTGGTCGGTTGGGTAAGTGCTTTATAACCCTCTTGTTTGTTATGCTTATGCAGGCTGTCTTGATCAGTAACAACAAAACTGTAGTCACATGCCTGTTTGCTGATTAATTCGTTATTAAGCACATGTCGGTGATATTAAAGTAGAATCGGTACTATGATCACTGCTGCTGCACATGAGAACAGCTATTTCTCCTCTCTCTTTTTTTGGTAATAATGTAGTGTCCATTCGTGGTAACAGGCGAAGCCTTTGCTGTCCAGTGGAGAAATTAAACAACTAGTTGATCCATTTTTGGGGAACGATTACGACTGCGATGAAATGGAGAGGATGACGCTCGCTGCTTCGCTTTGCACAAGGACATCTTCTCATTCTCGACCTGAAATGTCGCTGGTAAGAAATCATGGAAAGAAGACTTGCAATTCCATAAAAAAATGGCTCGCGTCGCGTTGCAGAACTCTGACCCCAAGCATGCTTGTTTGCCACTTCCCTGCGAAACCAACCAGGTCCTGAAACTCCTCCAAGGGGACGACGAGACGATCAACTGGGCGAGGGCGCAGGTCACCGCCAGCTTCGACGGATCCGACGAGGAAGTGGCGGCGGCGGCCCCTGACGTGAACATGCAGTCTTATCTGAACCTCGCGCTTCTTGGAGTGGAGGAGGACGACACGCTGTCGCACTGCAGCAGCACGGAGCGCACCATGGACACCTCGGCCGACGGCTACTGGAGCCGGTCCTCCAGTTTCGACTAGCGCTGCAGATCTCTGATGGACTGGTGCACCAGAGTAGGGAGTAGAGTATTATGTACAGCAGGTTTCATGTGTTTGGTGGCGATTGGTGAGATGATTGATTTTGTTGAGATCAGGCGGTGGGAAGTGGACAGCTGCTGCTCATTTTAGTTTAGTTGGCAGATTCGGCACTATGGCAGTGTTGCTAATTTAGTTAGGAGTTGGGTTCTGTTGTAGTAGAAGATCTTTTTTTTTTTATGTATGTAGTAGAAGATCTTACTTACCCTGCTGGCAGTGTCCCTACGACGCGATGGCAATGCAATTGTTTCATATTTGTATCATCTTTGCGGTGCGGTGCATGTTTCCATGTTGCATTGCATCTAGATGTGGTGAAGACTGAAGAGACGTGAAAGTATGCCAGATGAACAAAACAGTAAACCAATCTCTTTCTCTCTCTCTCTCTCCCTCTTGTATTAATGCAAGAACCAGGAATATTAGGGGAATATTATGGGGTGTTTGGTTCGCGAACTAAATTTTAGTTCCTATTACGTAAGCCTAAGTGAAAATAGTGCTAATGATGGATTAATTAGGCTTGATAAATTCGTCTCATGGTTTACTCACGAAATAAATTATTTGTTTTTTTATTAGTATCCAAACACCCCATGATCAAGCTCAGTCAATATCCCATGTGACACGGACTAAAATTTAGCACCATAGACCAAACACCTCCTTAAAGCTTCGGTTGTGCTACTGTAGTCGACAGTCGACAGGTTGTCCTGCAGTTGGATGGTTGCGAGTTGCGACATTAAAATGGAACGGAGTTCTGTTGAGGATTGGAGCGATGAAACATGTATACGGAGTAGGCAGCATCAGCAAGGCGAGGAGATTCATTCATGTTCTGTTTACCTGTACCCCAGTCCCCAGTAACGGAACATGGGGGCGGGGGGGGGCACCGTGCTGTAGTGTGGACGGTGTGCGTTGGAGGCACCAGGTCCACTTCTCTTGTGGGGCTGTGGGGCTCCCGACGGGCCCAGCGAACGCGTTAATGACGGGTCGTCCCGGACAAAACTGACAGCCCAATGAGCGCTGACACCCAGTCTCTGCCCAGCCCAACACAGGAGTGAAGTCAGAAAAGTGCTGGTGAGTGATGACCACGTGACCGTGCTTCCTTGCTTGACGGTGAGCGCTGGGCGGGTTCACCAACCCTAACTACCGAGTTGGGTCGACCAGGGTCCAAGCTCGGTCCACCCTTCCTCAACTTAGAGTTGGTTGGGGCTCTAAAAGGCTTGTGTTGAGAGCCCATGCGCATGTACTGTGTCTGTGTGTAAGGCTGGGCTGGCGGCCTAGGTTGCGCTACCAGAAAAAGGCCCGGAGGCGGGGGGCACTAGGCCGGTCGTCGGGGAAATTTTATTTGTGTCTTGGGCGGCCGGCGGCCGGTGCCTGCAGCGGTGTGGCGCCTGGCGGAGACGACGTGCGACGTGCGTGCGTGCAATCTGAATCCGCGGCTCCTCCTGGGTAGCGGCAGAATGCCAGATGGCATGGCACGCGGGCTCAACGCGCTTCTGGTTCTGGGCGAGCCAAGGCGACGACGACGTGCTTACGGCCGCCAAAGCGTGTCGTGTGTGAACACGGAACGTGCCGAGTCCACATCATCGACAGCTAGCTGCGTTGCCAAATACTCTACGCACTGAATTCTCTCTGTTCAAGTCGATTGTTCATAAATATAGTTGGCCATCGGGCCGTGCCGGTGGCGTGCTCGTGCCTGGCCTCCGGCCCAAGGCACGGCCCGTGGGTTGTTTGGCCGTGCCGTGCCGCCCGTTGGCACGGGCCTTTTTCACCGGGCCGTGCAGGCCCATAGTGCGGCAGCATGAATCACACTTCACAGTTTTTCATTTTCATAACACAAACAGTATCACACCACACATGACACATCACAGTTTCATTGTCATCAGATTTTCATATTTCACAGTTTCATTTTCAAACATCACATGAATCACACTTCACAGTTTCATTTTCTTAACAGTATCACACATCACAGTTCACATATATCATATATGAAAATGGATCACAAAAGGCAGAACACAAGACGCAGATGAGAGATAATAAGATAATAATCAAAACGATTAGAATCGACGGCGAGGTGGGGGTGGGGGTGGGGGAGGAAGGACTGCCATGAACAAGAACTCACATGCTTCACCGAGAACGAGAGGAGAGAGGAGAACATAGGAGTAGAAAGGAGGGAGGAGACGGGGTCACGGGGACGGGGTTAGCGAGGTGGAGTGGAGAAGCACTGGCGAGGTCACCGGAATACCGGATCCGAGGACGATGGTCGATGGCGGCGGTGGATCGAGATCGAGAGCGAGAGCGAGAGCAGGGGAGCCGCAGCCGCGTCGCTGCGGTGGATCGGATCGGGATCGGAGGGAATGAGATTAGGGTTAGGGCAGGGGAGCACCGGCGAGGTCACCGGACCGGATCCGAGGACGATGGTTGATGGCGGCGGTGGATCGAGAGCGAGAGCAGGGGAGCCGCAGCGCGGCGGATCGGATCGGGATCGGGGGGAGGGGGAATGGGGATTAGGGTTAGGGCAGGGAGGCACCACCGGCGCCTCGACACTTATATGGGGGGCGGGGTGACGCCTCATGGGGTGGCCTGGTGGGCCGTGGCGCGTGGGACGGCCGGCCGGCTGGGCTGAATGGGGCATCGGGCCACCGCCGGGCCGGCCTTTTTACCGTGTCGTGCCCGGGTCGTGCCACGGGCCAAGGTGGCGGCCCAAGCACGGCCTGGTGGATCGGGCCGGGCCAAAACGTCGGGCCGCGGGCTGCATGGCCAACTATATTCATAAACGAGTATCGGAGGATCACATACATACATACATACATTTGATTTCTACTTATATCTACATAATAAAAGATTAAACGATCTTATTCTCGGCGTACAGCAGGCAGAATTCGGCGGCGGCGTCGCCCTTGGCGGCGCCGGCGCGTCCTCCTCCTCCTCCTCCTCCCCGGGTGAAGGGCAAGGGCATCAGCGCCAGCGACGTGGCGAAGCGCGCGGACATGGACCGCCGGTGCGACGGCGACGGCGACGGCTGCGGGGCCGGCGGCGAGAGCGGGGCTGCCGCGACCGACGAGGAGGCCCGCCGGCACGACGCGGGGGCGAGCGCGCCGACCCGGGCGGCGGGAGGAAGCGCCAGCCTCGGAGCAGTCGCTAGAGGAAGCCCTGGCGCCGGCGCCGGCGCCGTGCCAGGCGCAGCAGCTGCGTGTTGCTGCTTGGGGATGCCCGGCTGCACCTCCCACTTGAACGGCACGGTGCCCAACGCCATGGTGATTTGGTCTCTGCTCTCGCTCTCCTTTCTTCTTCTTGCTCTGTCTGGACACTAGTGCTCTGTCAGGCATGAGAGTTGCATATATATAAATATAAATATAAATATAAATGCCCACACCGAGTGCACCTGTTCGCGAAATGGTCCCTGTGTTCCTCGGTTAATTGACGGAATGAAAGCTACTCGGCCAGCAAGGAAGCACTTCACTTGTGTCATGTGCGTGGGCAGTTGGGCGGTTATCCAAGCACGCGGCAACACGCCACAAAAACTCCAAACAAAAGCAGCTGACGTGGACATGCACGCACTAGCACCAGCTGTTTATCCAGGACGGCCGACGTGCACGTCCGGTCTCAGTCTCTGTATCGATCACGTAGCACGACACCACCACCGCGTGAAACACAGACCAGGCTCGCCTGCCGGCTGCGGACACTGGTATTGAAGACTTCAAGTGCAGGGAGGGACTGGACTGCAAAGTTAAGCCTTGTTTACTTCTCCTCCAAATTCCAAATTTTTACACTCTCTCCATCACATCAATCTTTAGACGCATACAAGGAGCACCTAATGTACACAGTTTGGTTGTAAATCACGAGACGAATCTTTTGAGCCTAATTAGTCCATGATTGAACACTAATTGCCAAATACAAACGAAAGTGCTACAGTAGTAAAATTCTAATTTTTTTTCATCTAAACACCCCCTTAGCTGAGTATGGGCAGATGCGAGTGCGTACAAATCTGTCAGTTAAGGGACCTTTTTCTTAAAAGGGCAGGGGATTAATGACGAAAAGCCAGCCGGGACGAAGCTGTGGCCTGACGGAGGGAAGGGAAGCAGACGTGGTGGTGGTCTCCAGCTCCATCCAACTCCGAGTAGTGTCGCTCGCCGGCGATCACGCGTTGACGCGCAGTTGATACATCGGCAGTCGGTAGCCGGAGTTTGCTAGTTTTGTTTTTTCAGCATAATATATGCATGTTGTACAGCCGGCGCCGCCAAATCTTTGAATCGTTGGGCCTTCGTCGACGTGGCTAACACCGTAGTTATTAAAACAAACATAGCGTAGACGACCTCAAATTATGGGACCAATATTTGAAAGGTAATAACAAAAAAAAAATATTGGTGAAGATCATTATTCTAGAGTTGTTATTGGGCATGTTCAGGTCTTCAGGATAACCACTTTTGTAATAAACACGGTGTACATCATGCAATAGTAGCTATGGTGTTACTATGTGTATGCTCAATATACAAAGGTTTTCAAACATTTTGTTATGTTATATCGAATTGGTAAGATAATTACTTAGACGAATTTGCGTATCATTCTGCTTGACGAATTAAGCACATTTGGCCTTTGCAGCGCTAAGTGGCTTAATTGAGGAGACTTTGGAATATTTAAAACAACATACAAATTGCATGTATCGGTGGGGTTGCTATTTAAAACTCAAGGAATAGAGTGCAAATAACAGTGTGGTCATTGCATTTTGGAGGTCTAATCTCTAAACAAAAAATAGATATACATAAGGTACATAGTTTTTTTGAATAGGGGGAAAAAGTGAAGCTAAAATAAAGCCTCCAAGAAAGATGCAGAAAGAATCTGCAAGATGAAGAAACTTGACGGTTAAAACATAAATTGTACTAATCTGTTGTAGTACAGTGTACCTTTTTGGCGTATGCAGAAATTATAGTAAAATAAAGAGTCATTTTTCTTGCAAAATTGCCGTTAGCCTATGGTGGCCAGCCAGAGCAAAATTGGGGCACAAGGCCGTTCGGCCTTTTGGCTCGTTAGGCTCAGGCGGGTGGCGCCCCCACGGGCCACGCCGTATGGGCTCCTTTGGATGCAGGGTCTCCAAAACTATGCACTACGGCGGAAACAATTGTCTGCAAATGAAAACCCCACCAAACCACACTGATATTTTCGGTTAACATTTGGGAGACGGGGGGAGCAAATTCTGGCCAAAATGCATCGGGAAAATACGACTATTCACAAATTAAGTCCTTAAAAAATATCAAAGATTTTTGGAGGAGAAATTCAGAAACGCACCAAAGCAAACTAAAAAAAAATAGACATCGTATCCATAGAAATGCATTAGACTAGGTTAATCAGTAGCACTAATCCTCTGCTAAAATTCAAATCAAGAACCGAAGTAAATAAGGGGCCGTTTGGATCCTTTAATTTTAGAGAAATTAAAATCTACTTAATAGATCAACCTATTTGGCTTGAAATTTGGCAATCCATAACTTTCTAACATTCAGATATAAGTCTATTGGAAATTGATTCTATAGATCGTCATGCTTTGTTTCTACTATGCAACAAACTTATAACACGCTCTTTGGCTCACTCCCCTGTTGTAGAAGTGCAACACATAAGTATCTCTCCTATACGGTCACCAGTAGTATACAAATATATTCCACATATGACTATATTATCTTAATTAATCTGTGTCTAAATTATGACTGTTAAAATGGATTTAAATTCTATGGATCCAGATGAGGCATAGACAGAAAAAAAAGCCTCAATTCTTCATAAGAAATACACCAATATGATGCTGCCTTATTTGCATGATTGGCTAATGGTGGAGCTCGTTGAGGAGAAGCTAAACGACAGCGGGCCTTGCACATGGCATTGGAGTTAGTCAACACCCTCACCATCTCGGAGGCCGACGGCTAGCTTAGAGAGATAGCTAAAGGAGAAGGGAGAAGTGGCAAAGGAACTGCTCGTGGAGCTGAAGAAAAAAAAGGGTGTTCATTAATGAAGCAAAGACGTACCAAACGAGACCTTATAAGGACTGTGTGCATAATGTTGAATCAGACTTTATACAAATCTGTAAAGATCACTTTCTGGCACATCACGGCTGCTCTTAAGAAAAAATAGAAACGAACTTTATGGTATGCATGCATGGACAGGATATGATGGCTGCCCATATATTGCTTGACACTCGCCTTTAGTGACATTCCATCATGGCTGTTATTGGCTAACTGCGATCAGCAAGATTGGATCAACACTTTTACACATGCAGTTAGTTTGATGGTGAGTGATGATGGACATCGATAGGCTGGTCCCTGCTCTTCCTTTCTGCGCGTTCCTTGGCTATCTTATTAGCTTTTCTAGTTATTGGCTAGTTGATTCATGACATCTGCAAGATTGGATCGATCGACCACAAGCCATGCATGCATGTTGCATACTTATTGCATACATACATGCATGAGCTACCTAGAGTCAGGTCAACTACTACTGGATGATCTACTTCTACTAGAGATAGCGGTTGGATCTCTGGTATCTAAAAGTTTAGGTTCTATGTAGATCCACTTCAGATTATGGAAACTAGATTATTATTATAGTTTTTTATTGTAAAATTCTAAGTTGCATATAGCTTTTCATATAATCTAAGACCCTATTTGATTTTCCATGACTAAAATTTAGTTACTAAAACCAATGGCTAAACTTTAGTCACCCCTTTTTGATTCTAGTGACTAAAAGTGACTGAAGGCCATTAAAGCAGTTCAACAGAGACCAAACTACCCTTAATGAATGCATAAATTAGGGTGGGGACCAACAATAATGAGGAGCAGCCCCTGTCCACTGGGCACTTAAGCCCACTTTAGCACCTCCTTAGGGTATTAATGTGACTAAACTATTTTAGTCCCTCTTTAGCCAATTTGTTTGGCAGTTTAGTAGCTAAAGTGACTAAAGTTTAGTAGCTAAACTTTAGCGGGGAAAACCAAACAGGCCCTAACACTAGGTTAATTAGTGCATTGAAAATCGTATCAAGAATATCTGGAGTAGTACATGGTAATGGTATAGGTGCATCGGAAAAGGCTTCTTAGCTAGATGCCGATGCATGGTTGTAGGCCGGCTAGCTGATCTATCTCGTCGAAAAGTTAAGGTCCCGTTTGGTTTGGACGTTAAAGTTTAACAAACATTGTAGTACTTTCGTTTTATTTGACAAAAAGTTTTCAATCTTGAACTAATTAGGCTTAATAGATTCGTCTCATAAATTACTCCTAATCTGTGCCGACATGCATGCAATTAGTTTACATTTAGTACTCCATGCATTTGAGAGAATATTGATGTGATGGGAGTTAAACTTTAACTCCTCCAAATCAAACGGGGTCTAAGGAACATGTTGGAGACACCAGCCATATACTATCTTTTTCTCTAGGGTTTTTAATTATATAGGTGTGTGGCTAACCTAGTGGTAGTGGTAGGGTTTTCTTTTTTGCTTTACACGTGCATCGCATTTCTTTCCAACGGTTGGCAATTTACTGAAATTGTTTATGCGTATCCATCGGCCCCACCAACGTGATAGTTTTACCGGCTCCATATTATTTTAAGGAGCAAGAAAAATCGTTTTATAAACAGTATAGCTACGGTACCATGTACGGTAGCATGTCAGCTCGAGATAGAATCGTAGAGAGCTCATCCTAGCGGGGTCTAATTATCTCCGTCACAATATGAAAAAAAATAAAGGACGTAAATGCGTGAGTGTACGTGTGTCGGTGACTGACCTTAATTCTATTCACTTATCCTATTATATGTTAGGTGCTTGGTTTTTTTATTGTTTTTGACATTATTGTTTGATAGAAGAAAGTGTGAATTATCTCCTGTAAGTGGTCTTTTTAATAATGCTATAGCTGGTTGTATAAAGTCATTATTATGTGAAGTCAACAGAAATTTCTCTACTCCCATCCATCCCAAAATATTTAACCTTCTAGCATTCAAATATTGTCCCAATATATTAACGTTATAGCCCTACACATGAGTCCCACCCTGTAAACATACTCCATCATCATCTTCATGTTGAGCAGGTTCTTTGTCAAGATCAGGCAACTCCTCTTCTCCCTACTGGCCTACTCTAGTGGTGCGTTCAAGTGTGGTATGGCTATGGGCCTATGGACGGTGAATGGTTCAAGTGATTTGGCAATGTTGTGGCATTAGCCATTACGGGCGTCTGCATTAGAAAAATGGCGCCTGCAGGCCTTGTTTAAATGTTT
Source organism: Saccharum hybrid cultivar R570 (assembly GCA_038087645.1). Taxonomy (NCBI): domain Eukaryota; kingdom Viridiplantae; phylum Streptophyta; class Magnoliopsida; order Poales; family Poaceae; genus Saccharum; species Saccharum hybrid cultivar. Next base: position 2,394,187 of record JAQSUU010000059.1, read on the forward strand.
TTTTTAGTGTCCATGGCGTTTGGTGTTTTCGACGCTAAGGCCCTTTTTAGTTCCTCTCAGAGACTTTTCATCCCATCACGTCGAATATTTGAACACATACATGGAGCATTAACTATAGATAAAAAAAAACTAATTGCACAGTTTGCATGAAAACCATAAGACGAATCTTTTAAGCCTAATTAGTCTATGATTAGCCATAATTACTACAGTAACACACATGTGCTAATGACGGATTAATTAAACTTAATAAATTCGTCTCGCGGTTTCCAGGCGAGTTATGTAATTAGTTTTTTTATTAGTATCTAAACACCCCTTCCGATATTTCATGAAACATTCGATGTGATAAAAAAAACTTTTCACCCATGAACTAAACGAGGCCTAATATTTGCCGCTCAAAAATAATGTAAGATCTGTTTGGGAGGTACACGTGAAAAATGTGAAAAGTTGGTGGAGTTTGGATGATTTGTTTTTCCAAAAAATACTCTGTTGTTGGTGTGGCATGATAGCAAGCAATGCATTAACGAGCGAGTCAACTCATATGGTCAGCAATGTCATAATGAGTTTATAGGGGTAGTCATGTCTTTTACTCAATCCCAGTGGATGCCACTCTCTTCAAGTTATACTAAGCCCATGTTTAGATCACCTCAAAATTCCAAGTTTTTTCACTCTCTCTCCATCACATCAATTTTTAGCCGCTTGCATGGAGTACTAAATGTAGGTAAAAAAATATCTAATTACACAGTTTAGTTTAAAATCACGAGATGAATCTTTTGAGCCTAGTTGGTCTACGATTGGACAATATTTGTCAAATAAGACGAAAGTGGTACTATTCATCAGTTTGAAAAAATCTTCAATCTAAACAAGGGCTAAGGCCACGTTTAGATTGTAATTTTTTCTAACCCGATGAATAGTACCACTTTCGTCTTATTTGGTAAATATTGTCCAATCGTGGACCAACTAGGCTCAAAAGATTCATCTCGTGATTTCCAACTAAACTGTGTAATTAGTTATTTTTTTTACCTACATTTAATACTCCATGCAAGTGGCTAAAAAATGATGTGATGGAGAGAGAGTGAAAAAATTCTAACTTTTGGGTGCATCTAAACCAGACCTAAGATGTTTTGATTTTTGATACATCTTTTGATATGCACTTCCATATACATTATATCTATATATATATTAAAATAATATATCTATGAAAGCTAAAACCCCTTATACTCCATCCGTCCATAAAAAATACAATTATCGTATTTTGAGAAGTCAAACTGTTTGAGATTTGACTAAAATTATATAAAAACCTACTAGCAATTATAATATAAAATAAGTATCATTAAATTGATTATGAATATATTTTCATAATAAATCTATTTGGAGATATAAATATTAATATTATTCACTATAAACTTGGTCAAAATTAAACTAGTTTGACTCGCAGGCATCTCTTTTATGTAAGGAGAGAGAGTAGTTTGGAACGAGCGATCTCGTACGACGTCTTCTACTGTAGGAGAGAGAGGCAGCACCTGAAATATGTTTCCTGCAGCAAGCAAGCCCTTGTTTAGATTGAAGAAAATTTCAACCCGATGAATAGTATCATTTTCGTCTTATTTGACAAATATTGTCTAATCATGGACTAACTAGGCTCAAAAGATTCATCTCGTGATTTCCAACTAAACTATATAATTAGTTATTTTTTTACCTATATTTAATACTCCATGCAAGTGGTTAAAAATTGATGTGACGAAGAGAGAGTGAAAAAACTTAGAACTTTGAGGCAAACTAAACAAGGCGCAAGTTCAACTGCGTGCGACAGCACAGCAGCACAACAGTATAAAAGGCGAAGTCCCAACAGTGAGCACACTGAACAGCACGTACTCCTCCGTACCGAGTACGTACCGGTAGAGTACTCGTACAGTACCAGTACTCTACACTTGTGGTCGGTCCTGCACTCCTGCTGCTGCGCCGGCGGCTCACCGTTCCGTTCATCGAAGATCGAACTGCCAAAAAAGGCCATGGAGGGTTCCGTTCATCTATACTAGCGCCTTGTTTAGATGCACATGAAAAGTTAGAATTTTTTCACTCTCTCTTCATCACATCAATGTTTAGACCCATGTATAAAGTAGTAAATATAGGTAAAAAAATAACTAATTACACAGTTTAGTTGAAAATTACGAGATGAATCTTTTGAGCCTAGTTGGTCCACGATTGGACAATATTTGCCAAATAAGACGAAAGTGGTACTATTCATCGGGTTCAATTTTTTGCAATCTAAACGTGGCCTAGGGCTGTGTTTAGTTCCACCAAAAACGTACTATTTCAAAAAAAAGATTTCCCATCACATTAAACTTGCGATACATGCATGGAGTACTAAATATAGATGAAATCAAAAACTAATTATACGGCTTGGTTGTACTTTGCGAGACGAACGTTTTGAACCTAATTAGTCAACGGTTGGACACTATTTACCAAATAAAGTCAAAACATGCTACAATACTTTTTCACCCTTTTCAGGGGAACTAAACACACCCTAGGTCTAGGTGAGCCATCGCCCACCTGCAGGTGCATTGTTTAGTTCCTAAAAATATTTGTCTTTTACAGTAAAAGAGTATGTTTGACACATGTATAGAGTACTAAATGTATAGTTCTCGAAGAAATCACGAGACGGATCTTTTAAGTCTAATTAATTCATGAAAAGCCTTAAGTGCTACAATAACACATGTGCTAATGACAGATTAATTAATATCATTAGATTCGTCTCACAATTTCCTAACTAGTTCTGTAATTTATTTTTTTATTAGTATCTGAAAACTCCTCCCAACATCCTTCGGACTCATGCAATGGAACGCCAACAATTTTCTCTCCCCAGCTAAACAAGGCCGCAATTGCCGCGAGCGAGAGGTCAATGAGCCATGGCCCGTTCAATCATTCATTGACCCCGGCCGGCCATGCAGAGGTGCAGCCGTGTATCAGCTGTTGGACGGCATGGGGAGCAGCAGCGCTAGCCGCCAGCTACCAGTAGTAGTACTGCCTGTGGACTGTGGTGACCGGAGGCCGGTCGACGCGACGCGAGCCTTCAGATACCGACGAACAGCGCATGCATGCAGTCAATCGATCGCACTCGCACCCACGCACGTTGTACTCTCTCCGTCCCTAAATATTTGCTGTTTACCTCGTTTTTCGTTTTTTAAAAAACAACTTTGACAAAATATATATTAAAAAATATTAATATATATGGTACATAATTAGTATTATTGGAAAGATCTTTGAATCTAGTTTTTTAATAAATTTATTTGGAGATACAAATGTTACATGCATTTTCTACGAATCGAATTAAACTTATGACACGTACACCAATAACAATAGATATTGTGGGACGGAGGAAACAGTACTACTACGTACGGTACGGATCACCACAGTCCACATTACACCCGGAACAGTACTACTACTGCGTACGGTACGGATCACCACAGTCCACATTACACCCTCTGTCACAAAATAAATGTATGTCCCCTTCCTGAGAAGTCAATTTTTTTAAATTTAACTAGAAAAATATAAAAAATAATATCAATATTTTTATCTCTAAATAATTTTATTATAAAAGTATACTCCATGGTTAATCTAATGATACTCCATAAATATTAGTGTATTTTTCCCCTCAAAAAAATATTAGTATATTTTTATATAAATTTGGTCAAATTTTTAAAAGTTTGACTTTTTAAAAAGCGAGATGTGCATTTATTTTAAGACAAAAGTAGTACTGTGGGGTCGAGGTCAATGAACATGTATATAGATATGCATAGTGTACAATACTCTCTCCGTCCACAAAAAAAAATACAATTATACGATATGTGCGAGTCAAACTTATTTTGCATGAATTTATTATAAAAATATATTCTATAACTAATTTAATGGTACTTATTTTGTATCATAATTGTTGGTACTTTTTATGGATTTAGTCAAAATTTAAATGGTTTGACTTCTTAAAAAGCAAGAATTGCATCTTTTGCGAACTGAGGAAAGCGAGAATTGTATCCTTTTGTGAACTGAGTGAGTGCTACTATATACGGTGGTAGCAGGCAGAAACAGTACTCTTTCCGTCCTAAAATAAGTGTACTTCTAGGATTTTGGTGAAGAGACCAACGTTAGTGAGAAATTACATATAGACCCCTACAAAAATATAATCATTGCATTTCAGAAAAGGAGTAAGTAGAAAAAATTAATGAAGAGTTAGGTTGTCTCTAAAATCATACTTATTTTTGAACAAATTTTGCACCTATCATGGACGGAGGAATTGAAGCGCTGCACTCCAATTCGGCCCGGCCGCCTTCTCGGCCTCTCTTGTGCAGGCTGCGGTCCTTCCGCTGCACTCTGCACTCTGGACTAGAGATGGCAACGGGTACCCGAAACCCGAGTACCCGACGGGTATTACCCGATAAAGAGACGGGTATAGAATGAATTTTCTACCCGTGGGTACGTTATTGGACAAAATCCTATACCCATCGGGTATGCGGGTACGGGTGCGGGTGTATACTACCCATACCCGCATACCCGCGGGTAAGACATACCCGTAAAAATAACTAGTCAACCTCAGTTATTTTAGCGCATATAAGTCATGAATTTGGCCCATTGAGACATCCACTATATTTCTAGTAGATTGTCTTTGTTGTAATGATGCTAATAATGTTTGTTAGCATGTTTGTAACTTGTTGGAAGCTTAGAATGATTTATTTTTGTATGTGACTATTTGATATTTTTAGGTAATTTTCGGGTATGCTATCGGGTACGGGTTACCCGTCGGGTGAGAATTACCCGGCGGGTACGGGTATGGAACTATTTTTTTACCCGCATGCGGGTACGGGTAACCCGACGGGTAAAATTTTACGGGTGCGGGTACGGGTACGGGTGGGCACTACCCGTCGGGTACGTACCCGTTGCCATCTTGACTCTGGACTGCGTTGCTGCAGGTATTACAGCTTGGGCTGTGTTTACTTCCTCAAAAAAAAAGTACTGTGCAAACAAAAGATTTCCCGTCACATCAAACTTGCGATACATGCATGTAGTACTAAATGTAGATGAAATCAAAAACTAATTGTACAGCTTGGTTGTACTTTGCGAGACGAACGTTTTGAACCTAATTAGTCAACGGTTGGACACTATTTACCAAATAAAACCAAAACGTGGTACAGTACTTTTTTTACACCTTTTCGCGGAACTAAACACACCCTTGGTGTGGGTGCATGGCTGCCTGGGATGAGACGGCAGGATGCATGCAGCGACGAGACCTGACCCTAGCACACGTATAGCTTGTTGGTAGCAGCAAAAGCGCAGCGACCCTTATATCGGTATATACACAATTTTTACCATGCATTGGTATTCAACACCCTAGCACACAGTACATGCTCGTGTAAATAAAACACTCCCTCCATCCTAAAATAAGCGGACAGTGAGCTCAAGGCCTTGAGGTCCCTCTGCTCACTGCGCAACATTGTTGCCGCGCTTGAGGATGATGGGCATGATATAGGATGTAGGAGGCACATCACGTCCACCGACCTCCGAGTCGACTACCACAAATCTTGGCGACCAGAGGCTCCCCCTCCGCCCTCCATGGTTGTGCTTGCAACAACATATGCAGACGACGACAATGATAGCTACAACAGCCAGCAGAGGAGGTCTCCATACTTCCAATCGTCGAAATGTCCTTTGACTCGTTGATTGGGCATTGTGGTGTTTAGTCTTGTTAGCGTTGTGAGGTAGGGTGAAGGAAGAAAGCTTGTAAGATCTATGCGATCATGCAACATCGTGACTGCTCATGGAGCAATGCAATCTAGAGAAGCTAGCTTCTAACCTTTAACCTCTAGCCATTTTTTTAGTGCACATGGCCCCTATGATTTGTGATTCCCTCCTCCCAGCAGCCACACCTAAAATTCAGTTGGAAGCGATCTTGGCTTCAACCTGGTTATGGTATATGATAAAATTGGTGGACGCGATCTTGGCTCCATCCAATTAAAGTTCATGGTATAAGAATGGCTGGACACAATGTTGCTCTAATCAGGTTATGGTATATGGTGAAATTGGTGGACCCGATCTTGGCTCCATCCAATTAAAGTTCATGGTATGAAAATGGTTGGGCACGTTGTGGTTCCAACCTGGTTATTAAATTGGGTTGAACACGATCTTAGTTGTGACTTATTGTATGAAAAATGGTTGGACGCAATCTTGGCTCCGACCCGGTTATGGTCTGTGGTAAAATGGCTCATCACCTTCGTCTACGGTGTGTCAGTGTTCATACCCGAAACTAGTTGAGGAACACTGGTGAAGCTAGAGTCATAACGTCTTTGTGATCGAACTTGTTAGTAACACATCGGACGTTCACACACACGGTGGGGGAATTCTTCTTTCTTTTGAGGCACATCGGCCACGACGCCACCCCCCGGCCAACTTGTGCTCGGCCGGCTTTCACGGAGCGAGCGGGACATCCGGTGGGTAGGGCTGGCGGCGGGTACACGTACACTATGCTTGGCCGGCTTCGGCGCGTCGCCGCTGTTCCACTTGCACCAGTCTTGTACCGACTCCACCGGCCGGAAGATCGCCACGCATGCATATGCTTGCTTGCTTCTTGGACTGGACGGTGACGTAGTAGTACGCTCGGCAGCGGCAAACCAGCAGACAGACACAGACATGTTCCAATCCAACCAGCAGATCTATCCATGGGCATGGGCTGAGACTGAGACTCTGCACGCATCACGCACGAACAAAACCACAATCCTTGTAGCCATCCTGGTCTCCAAACAGGACAAGGTCAAGGCGCTGACCCCACACCACACGCCGCTCCGTGCTCTGCGTGCCTGTTGTTTCGTTCCCCCGTTGTCCAGTTGTGCATCCCTTGTCAGATGGACTCAGCACTCAGGGATGCCATGCCAAACACGAGACAAGATTTTTGCATTGGAGACCATCATGTAGTAGCAGTAGCAGCAGGAGTACAGTACACTGGATCTTTTCTTGATATAAAATTCGTCTAGAAATGGATGCGAAAAAAAAAATCACAGGCACAGGATGGCACGGAGGAGGGAAGTAGGCGATCAGGATCAGCACGCCCCTTGGATCGCTTTCCCTGTTTCCAGGGATCTGTTGGGCTGTTGGCGATACAGCAAAGATCTCTATCTATCTCTCGTACTCCTACTACTGGTTAGTCCATAATTTTTTCACTCTCTCTCCATCACATCAATCTTCGGACCCATGCATGAAGTAGTAAATGTAGGTAAAAAAATTAATTAATTACACAGTTTAGTTGAAAATCACGAGATGAATCTTTTGAGCCTGGTTGGTCCATAATTGGACAATATTTGTCAAATAAGACGAAAGTGATATTATTTATCGGGTTGAAATTTTTTCAAGTTCTAAAAGTGGCCCAACTACTCGCTTTCTGCTGCCTTCACGTATTTCCAACCGATAATTTGAAAAAAAAAACTTTTATGGTCTTGTTCGGATGCATCGGAGGATGGTTGTTCCCACGATGGACGTAAGCCGGTTGCTGATACAGTGTTCCCCGTTACTTCCTACTTAGAAAGGCTAACAGTAGCTTCCAACGCGTATAATCAGCAAACACAGACAGGGTCAAGCAAGCAAGAGACCGGAAGGCAGTCAATAACTTACGCGATCCGATCCAATGCCTTGTCTTGTCGGATCAATATATGCAAAGAGTCCACAGCACGAGCTCCATCCGCGGCAATATTTGACTTCAGGCTGTCTGTCGTTGTTTTTTATTTAGGTCATTACAATTCTCCGAAACGCCATTACAATTCGTCTATTCGATTATTTTAAAAAAAAATCGTCTATTCGGAGATTAGCTATTATAATTTCATCTCTTCTACGTCTGCCCTAATATAAAGGCCCACTATCAGCACGTATGCGTACAATAAAGCATACAGACGTGAAGTCTCTGCCTCCTTCCATCAGACTGAGCCCACCCGCGGACGCCTCGCCGCTCCAAGTACCGCACGCCAGCTCGTACGGCTCGCTGCCCTCCCAGAGGCAGTGCGCGCAGAGTAGTGCGCCGCCGCTCCACGTACCGCGCGGCGGCTCATCACTAGCTCACCCTGTTTGCATCCGGCAAGCTAATTCCCCGCCGTCATGGTGTACGTGTGTCGGACTCACGTAACCTACGGGCCGCGGCGTTCGTGGCCACGGTAGCCAGAGCAGTGCCGAGAGCGGAGGTTAGGGCAAGGCGAGGCGGAGGCTCGGGGCACGGCGACATGAGCGCAGCGAGGTGAGGTGAGGCGTCCGCGGGCGGGCTCATGGAAGGAGGCGGGACTTACACCGGTATACATTCCTGTAGAAATACGTGGTTGACAGTGGGCCTTGTACGCGGCAGATGTAGAAAATGGTATAGATGGGGAAGAGATGAAATTATAATGTTGGATTTTCGAATAGGCAAATTGTAACCATGTTTTCTCCAAACTCGGAGAATTGTAATGGTGTGGATAAAAAAAACCTTAATCTTAAGAAGTTCGACTAGTCTTGAACTAGACATTTTGTTTTCTTTTGTACGGAGGGCGGAGAGAGAGTGTGGTGTCCAAATCGGAATCCCGGAATTGCTTGGCGCCTGCATCATCAGCGGCACGCTGCCCATCAAGCCAGAAAGCTCCTCTGTTTCCGTCCTGATTAGTGATTGATGATTACAGGCTGACTTCTTCCACAGCTCATCATGTCCCAATCCCAATCACAAAGAACCCGCGTCGTCTTCAACGATAGTAGTAACACTAGCGGCAGCAGGTCACTAGAGGTAGTAGTGCTAGACACTACGGTCATGAGCTCACCATGTGTCTTGGCGCGCGCGTATCTAGCTCGGCCTCCAACCTGCCAGCAGTGCGATCCTTCATCCTTGACTGCATGCTGCTCCGATATCATCCAAACCACAGTATTATGTGTCTCTCTCCTTGTCCTCACTCTAATCTATCCGGCCGGCCGTCTCACTCGCCATGGTGCTGTGCTGTGCTTTCATCAACAGCAAGAGCCACTGCTACTCAACTAGCTAGCCTGCTAGTAGAGATCGATCGAGCAAACAAGCTTGTGATGATCCCACGAGGAAGACATCATATGTACGATACGCACACCACCAGTCCACCACTCGCCGGCGAGGGCATTCTTTTTTTCCGAAAGCGTGCAATGCACGTACTTCATTAAGAGAAGTTAGATAAATGGAGGTATACATCCTGGAGTGGCTTGACGGCAAGGTGCCATAGGCCAACCACGGGCAGAACACTAATAGAAGGCACCGGCTTGGACGGTGGAGCTTAGAGCTTTGTACTAGGTCACGAAACTATTTTGCGACAACGGTGGCATGAGCACGCTAAGCGGCAGCCGCGAACAGCGGTGCCAGACTTCGGAAGCCAGACGCAATCCAGGAGTCTCCCTCATCGCGGATGAGAGCAAGGAGATGTGCCGGCGTCCTGCTGTTGCCGTTAAAAGTCCTCCTGTTGCGCTCCTTCCAGACCTCCCACGAGACGAGCAGTACGAGTGAGTCGAAGCCGTGCCTGAAGGCGTTGGGAACCAGCGTCCGCGCCTGTAACCACCAGTTCACCAGGGAGGAGTCGCTGCTCGGGCAAAGGTGCTAAAAACCGACGTGGGCAAGCAGGCGGTGCCAGACCTCGCGTGTGTAAACGCACAAGGCTAGAAGGTGGTCGGAGGACTCATCATCCTGGTCGCACAGAGCACAGTCGACGTCTGGCTGGAGCCCATGGCGCATCCGGTGCTCCACCGTCTAGAGGCGGCCATGCAAGGCAAGCCAGAAGAAGAATTTCACCTTCGGTGGGGCGGACGTTCTCCAGACCTCCCTGGCGCCAGCTAGCGAAGTCCTCCCGTTGAAGAAGGCCCGATAAGCAGAGGAGCTGGTGTACTCGCCGTCAGCCATCCACTTCCAGATGAGGCGGTCCGGGGTATTTGGCTGGAGCTGTACGCCAAGAGGACCAGCGACCGAGCCAATGAGCATCGTCTGGCACAGCAAGAAGGCGGTTCCACGCCGCCCGCCGAGACGAGGGGCGTCGTCGTCAACGCTCACGAACCGGAATAGACGAGGTCCGCGCAAATGGCCGCCGCCGTCGTCGAGGCCGGGGTGGCGACGGTTGAAGTAGCTGTCGTCAGAATCATCATCGTCCCTAGCGCCACCATCATGGCCTTCATCGTCAGAGGATGGCGGAGGGGTGCCCCAGTCTTGGTACTCAACGATGCGTAGGCGTACCAGATAGCGTAGTCCAGGCTAGCCATCAAGGATGATCTCATCAGTGCGGAGGCCCAGCGCCCCCCGGGGACACGGACATCAGGCTTGGGGATGAAGATGATTTTCTCGTCAAGGATGAAACGCGGGTGCAGGCACCAAGCAGCAACAAAAAATTCACGGTCATCATCCATCGGGGCCGCTGTTGGCGGGGCAAGCTCGATCCGGGCACACGCCCGTCCCAGGATGGTCTGCGCCACAGCAACGGACCGCGCGTGCAGGGGAACACGGCGCATCCCCATCAGAACCCTGTAACGAAACAAGCCAGCAGAGGCGAGTGATGTCCATCTCCAGGGGTGCCAAATCAGGAGGAAAGGGGCATTGGGCACCCTGGTATGCAACACCGCCTCCATGTCTTCCAAGCGTGAGAATCTGACGATGAAATCCTCTAGATCGTGGTGCCACACTGAAGCATCAGTGATGCCAAAGAAGGTTGCGAGGTAGTCGCGTACCATGGCAGGGGACATTGCTGGTCTGGTGCTAGCGACGAGGGCAACCAGCGCCAACCCTAGGTCCCGCTTTGCCGCCTCCAGCTCCGTAGAGCTAGGCACGATGACTAGCTCCGTGTGGCGCCGCCCATCGCTATCGGAGCATTCCAGCGTGTTGGCGTCAAGGCTGGGTTTAGGAGCCGGCGAAGGTACCTCTAGAGCAGTCGGTTGTGGGGAGGGAGCACAGCACTAGGGCACGGAGGTCGACCAGCCCGTGGAGACTGACCGGGTGGATTTCGTGTCATTGGAGGTAGCCGATCACCGATAGTGTGTCGACGCCATCCGAGGCGCGATGTGGCGGACCAAACGTTCAGGGGACCGACGACGCTTCCTAGTTGCGGTGACAAGGGAAGGGAAGGGGCAGTCCCGCTAGCGGTGACATTCGCTCCCACAGTTGATGCTTCTTGCGAGGAAGGAGCAGCCCGCCTTGATATGGTTCTTGCTCAGGTAGTTGAAGCACTTGCCAACGAGGTTGGGAGGTACCGGCTTCAACTAGCGGGGCGACGAGCGCCTGTGCCTGCGCCTGCACCATCGGCGGCGGCTCTAGACCTGGTGGAAGCCATCAGCGTCCGGGGCGCCGGAGGCGCGCGCCGGGTGGGTGACCGGGGAGCGAACGCCAGCAACATGGTTTGGCCGAGAGGCTCGTGAGGGGCCATGCATCGGTGGGTGGGTGCGACGCGCCGTAGCCATGAAGCCCCCTAGGTTGCGGGTACGGCTGCAGCTGTGCCGGATGCGACTACGCGCGGCGGCAGTGGGCGCCGACGTCAGAGACGTCAGCGACTATTGAAGGGGGATGACACCGCCGTGGCTATGAGTGTCACCACCAACAGTCACGGGCGGTCGTCAGGGGCTGCCTAGACGGCACCAGGCTTTATCTCGGTCGCTGTTGGAGCTCAGGCGGGGCACGGTGAGCTGGCCAACGAGACGGGCATCGTTGAGCCCGACCCGTTGATGCTGACGCTGTACTCAGACTCCACTCGTGACCACGACATCATAGAGGACCCGATGTTAGAGGAGGTGAAAGGTCGAGATAGCGGACTAGAGGGGGGGGTGAATAGTCCTTTCTAAAATTAATCGCATCGTCAAACTGAAACAAATGCGGAATTAAAACTATCGGTCTAGCCAAGACTACACCCCTCTATCTAAGTTCATAAGCACCTCACAAAGATCCTAATTATGTAACTAAGGTGCTTTCCTTAGCAAGAGCTCTCCTAAACAATTCTAGAGCAAGGTCACACGAACCTATGCACTAGTACTTTAGCAAAGTCGTGGAGCTCCTACACAATTCTAGTAAGCAAAAGCAAGAAGCCACCTATGCTCACTAGCAATGCTCAATAGCAAGACAACTAATGCCAAACTAGAGAGCGCAAATTACTTAGCTACACAAACTAAGCAATATGACTAACAAGGTTACACAAACTAAATTAGCCACGCAACGGGAGCTACTTCTATGCTACACAAGCGAGAAGGTAACTAGCTAACTACACAAGCAAACTAGTTACAAGAGCAACTACACAAGCACAAGTATATGAATGTAAATACAAGCTTGTGAATCAAAAGCAAACCACCGAGAAGATGTACACAATGTTGACATGGTGGTTTTTCACCGAGGTTCACTTGGTTGCCACCAAGCTAGTCCTCGTTGTGGCGATACACCCACTTGATGGATCACGAGCTAATTGACTATCTAGAGTCAAACCCTCATCGGGTGCCGCACATCCACTCTCAAGATGGGGATCCTCTAAGCTACGAGCTTTACTAGAGTTGCTCTTCACGATCCCCGCGGGGTGAGCACAATCCCCCTCACAAATCCTCCTCCGGAGCCACGCACAATCTCCACGCGTGCTTCAACGGAGTCGCAAGCCACCAAGCCGTCTAGGAGGTGGCAACCTCCAAGAGTAACAAGCACCACCGGCATGCAACACGATCACCTAGTGCCACTCGATGCAATCCTCTCGATGCAACGCACTAGAATCGCTCTCTCACTCGATCCGATGAACACTATCAAGCATGAGTGAGTTAGAGGGCTCCCAAGCACACCAACACAATCCACCAAGGCCTAAGGGTGCTCAGCTGCTGGCCAAGGCCAGCCAATGGGCTATTTATAAGCCCCACAATGAAATAGAGCCGTTAGTCCCCTCACTGGACAAGTTTCGGGTCGACCGGATGCGCCGATCGAACTGACCGGATGCGCAGGTCAGTAGCGTGCTCCAACGGCTAGTTTTCGCGCGTATAAACTTGTATTGACCGGACGCGCAGGTCACTAACGGGACTGGACGTGCAGGTTGCAGCGAAACAGCGAACATAGAGGTTCCAGCAAGCTCCCGACGCGACCGGACGCGTCCGGTCTTCACTGGCCGGACTCGCTGCAGCGTCCGGTCACTTTCGCCCGTGAAAAACACTGACTGGACGTGCTGACCGGACGCGCAGGTGCTGACCGGACGCGTCCGGTCATGAGTCCGGTCACAGACCACTCTCTGGTAAAACGGCGATAACTCTTAGCTCCGAACTCCGATTTCGATGATCTTGGATATTTTGGAAAGCTTACTCAGAGGGCTACACAACCCACTAAAGCACTTGATCCAATTCACAATGGATCAAAGTAGTATTCCACTCTAAGAGCCATCCTAGTGTCTGGAGAACACCGAAAAATATTTCTCTCTTCTCCAAGTTGATCAACACCAACTCCAATACCTTCTCCTTTGCAAATGTACCAACACCACCATGTGTACACCACCATGTGCATGTGTGTTAGCTTTTCACAAACATTTTCAAAGGGTTAGGCACTCAACTTGCCTCGCCACTCGATCCTAACACGTATGCAAAGTTAGATAGCTCAAGTGGCACTAGATGACCGATATACAAACAAGTTTGCCCCTCTTGATAGTACGGCCATCTATCCTAAATCCGGTCATCAACTTCTCTACACACCTATGACCGGTGAAATGGAAATACCCTAGGTTATATCTTTGCCTTGCACATTCCACTCCATCTCCTCTGACGTTGATGCAACACATGCACCAACCATATCACAAATGATATGATCCACTTCATATCATCACGTGACCGTATTGGTTCATCGATCTTGATCTCACTTGCTCTTCACCGTTGCCTCGGTCCTTCGGCGCCAAGCCATCACAACTTGTCCTTCACCCTAGTAACCGGTCCATCAAGCCAAGCCTCATCTTGATCTTCTCCACCTTGGTCACATGACTCCATGTCATATCTCATGTGCAATAGCCTCCTTCATGACACCATCACCTGTGTACTAATCACCTGTGTATCTCATATAACCACATATTAGTCCACCTAAGTTGTCACTCAATTACCAAAACCAAACAAGGACCTTTCAGGAGGTCGCAGCCTCGCTCGTCGGCGATCGGATCATCGCGTCGCCTTCCCTTGAGCGCCTGTTGTTACCTTCGACGCCCCCTCAACTACAAGATGAAGCCTCGGCAGTGTTAGCCCCCAGATGGAGGATGTGGACCCGGCGGGGGTCTCCTACGAGCTACGAACACCACCCACGTGCCCCATTCAGTGGGCAGTGAACTCGCTGATGACACACACAGAGCATAGCTTCCAGCTAGGCTTTAGACCAGTTGTCACGGTGGATGGTGGCCCTCCAATGTAACAGAACCGACCAATTATATGAAATTAAGTAAGAAAATCACTCGCCGGAGCAGACAATTTAGCGAACTTAAGCCCGTATAACCCGGTAGTCCGTGAAATCACGAAGAATTTCAAACCAACTCTCACACCAGCCAAGATCGTAATAAGTTTAGCGGTCACCATCACATATTACATAAAAGTTCGGATCACAAATACATCGGAGTTTAAACATAGTTATTACAATTCGAGTTCGAATAGAAAGTAGCGGAAGCAAATATTTCAAATCCACACACACTCACATGGAGTTCGAAGTAAAGTGACAGTTGATGATCATCTCCAACAAAAGCATTAGATAAGACGTAAGGAACGACCATTGTCCATGGTCCTAAGCATCACCCATCGCAGGATAAAGGCAGTTGATACAATAGCTGTAGTACATCTGCCCATCTGCAACAAGTGGGAACAAAACCCTGAGTACGAGAAGGTACTCAGCTAGACTTACCCAACATAACCAAAAAAATAAAGTGACACCAAGGATTATGAAGGGCTTTATAGTGGTGTAGCTGACTCATTTGTAAAAAGATATTTTTAGCATTTCAAGAACCTTTTTCCAGAAACATTAGATCAAGTTACTCATTATTAACCTGTCGGCTATATTTGCACCTATACTAGAGCAAGCATATGATTAAGCAATTAACGATAACCAATGATCATTGGCAATTTTCATAATATCATGTCCATTATAACCATCTAAGTGTTCCATCAATATTACTACGATGAAGTAACTCAAGTCAAGTGTTCACTATGCAGTGAACGATGGCGATTCGAATCGATTATTAACCAGCTGGTAATTTATTCCTCACAGAAACCTCACTCACCCGCTAAAGTGAGATATTGATCACCGAGTCAACTATCTAGGTAAAGTCTCGAGTTTGCTAGGAACCACATGTACCCGGAGGCCAATCGACTGCCCTTCGGTCTTATCATCGCGCCCCCGTGTCCTACCACACCGTATCTAGTACAGTGCGCTGCGGACAATCCACTCGGCCCGAATAATCTCCCAGCTTCGCGGTTGAAAGGAACGTTATTCGGCCAGCTAAATATGAGGCATGCATTCAACATGACCCGAGGCCTAACAACGGTCGGTCCTTAATCGACACAGATGGAAATCACTATAGTCCAAAACCCTATAAGTTTTCGTCTGGTCTCAACTTTCAATTAACACTTAGTTATCCCATGATGACATAATTATCCAAGCAGATCTAGGTAACCACCTATAGCTCGCAGGTGATAGAAAATCACCCGACTTCTACCGGTCTAAGCCAACTAAGTATTGACTCAACTGCGAATACCAGGGTAGCAAGGGTAGAACGTAACAAAGGTAGACAAGGTATAATGCAGCAATGGTTGCAAACAACTCCTGAACGTAATGCATCAATTAAAGTAACACATTAATTAAATAATTGCAAACCGAGGGAGAAATGCTCTGGGGCTTGCCTCTCTCGAAGGAACTCGGGCGGTGATCAGGGCACTCCTGAAGCTCCTCAATGTCCTCCTCGTCGACTTTAGGCACCTCCTGTGGCTGCACCTCAAGCTGCTCTTCCGGCTCCTCGGGTACGACGACTGGATTCTCTGCTTGTGATCTTGTATGATGCATATGCGTAAGTGCTTATGCAAGAGGTGCATCGAATGAAAATGCACATAATGATTACGCTTGCATGCAAGGTAGATGAACATGATTCACTTTATTGGGTAGAGTAGAAGTAAAATGTAACACCCTGGGTGTTAAGCATGCATTAACATTCCAAAGCATGAGCATTAGCATAACATACATGTTTATCATCACATGCATTATAAGTTCACTTGAATTGAAATGTGACAAACATTAGTTTGAACCTAAATGATTGCATTTGCGTGCTAGAGTTGTAGAACTTGTTTAGCTACAATTTTAGATAATCTAGAATTAATTAACATGATTTTTGGAGCAACTTTTGTATTCAAAATCTCCTCAAATTTTGTTTTTTAAAATATTCTAGAAAAGTGAGTTTTTATTTAAAATTTTAGCTTTAAATCATTTATTCAAAATCTATTTAGAATTTTGAAAAGTGCCCTAAATGAAAGTTGTAGAGAATTAAATTTTGAACAACTTTTATTTTGGGGACAATTTGTGAAAATGTCTTTTTCATCTTCAAAAATTCAAATTTGAATCGATTTAGAAAATCTAGAATTTAAAATATAAAAGAAAAAGGTTTTCAGGGCTTACCGGGCCGCCGCCCCGTTTCCGGCCTAGCTCGGCAAGCCAGCCCGGCCTGTGTCCGCACCGTCCCCTTCCCTACTCCCGTGCGCGCTCGCGCCGCGTCTGGCCATGGCAGGGCTCGCCCGCCCCGTGGCGCCCGTACGCCGGCGTCGACCGCCGGGTGGCACTCGGTGGCCCCCGCACCTGCGCCCCGCTCACCTTAACGTCCCGCACCGCGCTCACCCTCTCCACTCGCCCATTTTTCCTCCTCTTGTGCCCCTTCCACTCACGCTAGCAGTAGCCGCGCGGTCACCGCGCCATTGGCGTCGCCGTGCTCGCCTTCGCCCCTTCATCCGCACCGAGCCCCCGCAAGCAAGGGCACGAGCTCCGCCTTGACACAGCGCACATCCCGCACCCCTTCTCGCCAAGGTGAGGCCCGCCTTGGGCAAGGCATGCCATGCCGGCGTCCTCCGGAGCTCACCGGAGTTCGTGGCCCCGCCAATCTCCCCGCTCCGCCCCTCCTTTTTTTCGCGGTCAGTAGCTCTGCCTCACTCCCGTGAAACTGCTCCGCCCCCTCTCGCGCAACACCAAGCCATGGCTAGGCCACCGGCGTTGAGCCGCGCCACCGCATCCGCCATTCCCGTAGCCAAGCTTGCTCTAGGCTGCCATTTCTTCGTTGGACTACCTCCACGGGTGCGCGCGGGCGAGCTGAGTGTGGTGGTGCTCACCCTTGTCGCCGGTGACCTCGCCGTCGGCGGTGAGCAGCCGGTCAACCGCCGCCTCTTTCGGCTACGGCTGACGGGTGGGCCCCGTTGACCCGAGGGTCCCGTGTGACAGCGAGCCCGGGTGCACTGGACCGGGTGCGCCTAGGGTGGGGTTCTGGCTGGTTTTCAAAGAAATGAAATAAATGATTTCTAGAAATTTATGAAAAATGCTTTCAAAAATCATAACTCGAGTTTTATAGCTCCAAAATTGTGAAACAAATTTTGTAGTGCTTCTCATGAGTATATCTACAGTTTAAAAATGTTGCATGTTAGTTTTGTGATACTTTTCTGTGTAGATTTATTTAATCTTTATAATTGCTGATATCTTAGAAAATGTGTAGTAAATTAAAGGAAGGTCAGAAAAATATGGTTCCTGTTTCATTAATCTTCTTTGATGATGTACTTTCTAGGAAAATGTTTATGAGGCATGTTCTGTGAAAAATTATTGAAGTGTAGTTCAAATGCCTTTAATTGATGATGTTTGTTATTTTTGGTAGAGAGTAAAAATTGTATGACACATGCATGTGATAATTTTTGTGATGTGCTTGTTTACTGTGGGTAACATAGGAAAAATATGAAATCTATTGTTTAACACTTTTTCTAGTACAAAGTATTTTCATGCTCATTATTATGCTATAGCTTGTTTATTTTGTACAGATAGTTTTACTTATTCAAATTCCATGAAATTTTTGTAGTATACTACTTGGAGTAGGAGTGTGCTACTGTAATTTTTGTAGATTTTTACCTGCAACAGAAATAGATGTTGGGTGTAACCCTAGTTTAAATAGGAAATAAAAGTTTATTCTTTATGAGTAATTAAAAGAGTAAAGGAGTGTTTGGTGTATCTTTGAAGCACCAAACCACCTTACTGGTGTTACTTGGTAGGTTAAGGTATTAGGGTTTGGCAAAGTATAGCCCCACTTGTGTGAGAATTTTATGCTACCTAGTATAAGAGTAGATGACTTGTTTTGTGGCACATGTTCTTGAATGATGTAGACTACCTTGTAGAAGATGTTGTCTGTAATCCATCCTATCAGTTCAATGTGCTCATCTACATATCATGTCATCATAGCATTCTATCGCATCCGATGCACCGTCTACATGGTTGCTTATGCAATTGCATCATACATGATCGCAGGAGGAGTCGCAGGTAGCAGTGCCGGAAGAGCAGACTTGGACCGATCAGTAAGAGCCCCAGGCACAGGAGGTGCCCGAGGAAGAGGAACTAGGAGAGGAGTTGCCCGAGTGCGTTAATCACCAGCCTAGCTCATTCGAAAGAGGCAAGCCTGGAGCATTCTAAGTTTCCTACTTTATAAAAGCAATTCTTTATATATATATATATATATATATATATATATATATATATATATATATATATATATATATATATATATATATATATATATATAAGTTTTATATATTGTTGCATTAAGTTATAGGAGTTGATTGAAACCGTTGTTGCATTTATTATTATCCTTGTCCACCTGGATACCTCTTTACCCTTTTAGGTCAGGATCGAATAATTGCTTAGCCATGCTTAGACCGGTAGAAGTCGGGTGATTCCCTATCACCTGCGAGATATAGGTGAATACCTGGTTATGGTTAGATAAAATTGTTATCATGGAAAGTAACCAAGTGTTGATGAATAAAGGGAGACCGGGCAGAGTCTTATAGGGTTTTGGACTATAGTGATTCCGTCTGTGTCGATTAAGGATCGATCGTTGCTCGTCCCTTTTGTCACGTTGAATGCATGCCTCACATTTAGCTGGCCTAATAAAGTACCTTTCGACCGCGAAGCTAGTGACACTATTCAAGCCGGGATAAACTCGGATTGGCAGACTGGTGCCGAAGGGGGTATGACAGGGACATGAAGAGTGAGCCCAAGGTGCGTCCTGGCAGTCGGGCGGTCCCTAGGTAGTGTGATCCATGGCTGTTATCCCGCGGCTACTTGGAAAGTGTCATTGGTGATCTAAGCAACCCTGACAAGGGAAGTATGGTTTGTGTGAGGAATAAATCACCAGCTAGTTAGGAATCGATTCGAATCGCCATCGCTCCTGGATAGTGAGCACTTGACTCGAGCTACAGCATCGTAGTAATTATGATGGAACAATGATGGTTATGTGGGTGATGTTGGAAATGCTAAACCTGATATGGTAACGTTTCATGTTAATGATTAATCAAGTGATTGCTCTAGCATAGGTGCTCACTTAGACTAATCAGGTATAATTAAGTGGATACTTATAGTTAAATGGTTCATAACTAATAACTTATGCTTTTCGCAAATGAGTCAAGCCAGCCCACTTTATCAAGACCTTATATACTCCTTGGTGTCTTTTATTTCTGATTTTTGATGGGTAAGTCTAGCTGAGTACCTTCTCGTACTCAGGGTGTTGTTCCCATTGTTGTTGCAGATGGTCAGATGTACTATGGTTATTGCGCCAACTGTCTGTATCCGGCGATGAGCGACAACTAGGACCAAGGGCAATGGTCACTCCGTTCGTCTTATCTCATGCTTTTGTAGGCTATGGCTACCTGCTGGCACTGTAACTGAACTAAGTGTGTATGTGTGTGGTTTGAAACTACTTGCTTTCGCTATGTTATTGTGAACTCGTGTTGTAATAACTTTTTATTCTGAACTCCGATGTATTCAACTCTTGTTGCGAACTTTATGTAGCATGTGACTGTGGCTTCTAAATCAGTACGATCTTGGTTATATGTTGGTTGGTTTGAAATCCCTCGTGATTTCACGGACTCTCAGGTTATACAGGCTTAAGTTGGTAAATTATCTGTCTCGGTGGAAGATTTTCTTACTTAATCTCGTATAATCATGTTGATCCATTATAGCTGGCATCGGAGCATGGTTTAGCATGTTACCGTTCACATGAGTATTTAAAATAAAACTGTGTTTAAAAATGAGTTTTAAAACTTAAGAGTGTGCCAGTGGTCATATCCTTTATGCCTAGTAAGGATTCTAGGTGGCTTATTTAAGTACTAACTGGGGGTTTTGCATCATATTTTAATTCGTCACTCATACGGCGTGCTATTGTATGAGTTCTATTCACTTGAGTGGTAATGTATGGATCAATGATCTCTACGCCTTGGTAAGTGAGAGTTGTGAGAGTATGGTCGGACACACTACCGATCTAGGGAAGTGCTTATGTGATGCCGGATTATTTACATATTTTACACATGTTATATGAAGGTATCCTTTGTATTGGGGTTTTCCGTCATGTGGTGACGATGCCGTTAATAGGGCGATGAGTCGGGTAGTTGCTACTGTTATACTCGTATCTGGGGATACGTGTGAAGCGAGTAGTTTACTTTACTGCTTTCTTGCATATTTTCATACTGTGAGGTTTAGGCTGAAGTGATTTTCTGCAGGTACATAACAACGTTTTCGAGTAGTACGCAGTAGCTACATTTACGAGAGCTCGTTGTATGCCACCATCTATACCGCTAGAAATTGTTGTTTCTAAGTTTGTGAGAACGTACGGAACGTGCATGCATCATGTTGTGCATTTCATTCATGGCATTGTTCCTCCTCTTATAAGTTGATTATCTCATTTTGATAAAAATAACAACTTAAAAATTTGTTCTCACTGCGATAATAAAATTTTGCTACAGATGGCACGCACCAAGCAGACAGCTCACAAGTCCACAGGCAGAGTTCCCCGTCATCAGCTTGCTCCACGCACTCGTCAGCGTCACACGTTCCTTGGAGAGTTTGGGATGCCTACGCTCTTGTGGAGGGTGCTTAGCTACGTAGGCTATCCGGATGGAATGGAGCCCCACTACTTCTGGGCAAATGAGCAGTTGGGGAAGGTCTTTTGGTCACTGTGGAAGCAGTTGTTTATCCCAGAGGTAATGGTTCTGAGTGGACTGGTTGGTGTTATGAGTCAACTGGCAGGACCGTTGAAGAAGCCGCTGAAAGAGCAGCCTTTGGAATACCGAGGGATATCATGGATCGCTTTCCCCAGGAGCTGGCAGCAGCGATCGTTGGAGTCTTTCCAAGGGGCAACCCCTCCACTGACTCGTGGCAGCAGGCAAGAGGAAGGTCCCGGGAGATTAGTGCAGCAGAAGCCCAGAACAGTGATAACCCCACCATGAGTGCCATGTTCGCAGTGATGAAGGCCTTCGATGGAGTGGAAGGTAGTCTGCGACATGTGTCTGGTGCTCTTGGTCAGGCTCGTGATGACCGATGTCAGCTTTAGAGGGATCACGACGCCGAGATTGAGAGGCTCACTACAGAGATGGCTCAGCTGACTCGTCAGCGGGATCAGGCTACCCAGAGGACTGGGGTCTTTGAGGGAGACGTACTTGCACTGAGAGAGCAGGTTGGGCGTCTGACCACCACCAACCGGAACGCTGAGCGCATGTTGACCCATGTGCTCCATCAGAGGAATGAAGCCTAGTCTACAGAGAATGTTCTGAGGGCTCGACAGTTTGACCTAGAGCAGCAGCTAGCCAATGCAGAGGAGTACAATGGCAACCTGCACGAGGAGGTTCATTGACTGAACAACCAGCTCTACCCCTATGTTCCCCCTGGTGCGGCAGAGATGGATCTAGATGAGGATGAAGATCCTGAAGAGCCCGCGGCACCCGCTGAGGATAAAGACAATGCTGTGGATGGCGACCACGCTAACATCTCTGACTTAGACAGCGACCACGATGAGTAGGCTAGTTATAGTTGCGCTAGCTACTAGGGTTCGATTTGCATGATCTTTTGCTTAGTTGGCACGTTGGGCATGTCTTAATGAGTAGAAAGACTAAGGCTTTGATGTAATGTTGGAAAACTTGGATGTGTTTGTGGCGGTATCCGAACGTCAAAAGTCCAGTGTATGTATGCTGTCAACTTGGTTGTAATGGATGCGATGTGTGCGCCTTAGTAATCTAATTAGTGATGTTGTGTTAATTGAAATGACTTATTGTGCCCCTATTTTATTGTATGAATTTATTCTCTCCAGTGAATTTAGTATGGCATAATTTTTCATTCACTCACAATTTCTATGACATCACCTAATAATTACTGTTGCTGAAATATGCAGATGCTGAACACTCACCGTACCGTGTATGATGCCACTGAGACTGGTGGCAGTGCCGCTGGAAATGAAAACCGTGATCCACCACCGCCTCCCCTCCTCCATACACCGCGGAACAGTTCTTCGCACAATTCCTCGGAAGTCAACGCAACATGGAGAACATGCAGCAGAATATGGAAGCTGCGTTGCGCAGTATTGCGGATAACACCCGTCGTGGAGTAAACCCGGGTGGGCATGAAGTAAACCAGTATAGCAGCTTCAAGGATTTTATGGACACCCGTCCACCAATCTTCAAGGAAGCCGCTGAACCCTTGGATGCAGAAGAGTGGATCAACACAATGGAAGATAAGTTTCGTGTTTTGAGGATGACCGAAGTGTTGAAGACCGAGTATGCAGCTCATCAGCTTCAAGGTCCAGCTGGGATGTGGTGGAAGCACCACCGCACCACTTTTCCTCCCCATGCCCACATCACCTAGAGGGAGTTCACCGAAGCATTTCGTGGAGTGTACATTCCACCTAGTCTGATAGAAATGAAGCTCAAAGAATTTCTAGCACTGAATCAAGGCACGAAGACTATGACCCAATATCTGCATGCATTCAACAATCTGAGCCGCTATGCTTCTGACATGGTTAATACTGATGCCAAAAAGATCACCATCTTCAAGAGAGGTCTGAATCCCAAGATGATGAAACATGTGGGTACCAACATAAGGACTGGTTTCAATGACTTTGTTAGCGATTGCTTGAAACAAGAGAAGAACAACAATGTGTATGCTATGTCCAAGACTCGTAAGAGAGCTTTTGAGTCAGGTTCATCCCAGCCTAGGGCCCCATCTGCAAATCATTCCGCGTATCATTCGCCTGCCCCTGGTGCAAGGTTTAGGCCACCCCAGCGAAAGGGTCAGAATGCCCAGCAACCTTAGAGGAACCAAAAACTGTTCAAGATGGTGTTGCCACAAGCGAAGGCAGGACAAGGCAGTTCATCTGGAACTGTGACTCAAGTAAAGGGACCATGTTTCAACTGCAACCAACCAGGGCACTTTGCGAAGTTTTGCCCCTATCCCAAGAAGCAGCAGACGCAGTATCAAGCTCGTGTGCACCACACCACCGTTGATGACATCCCAGAAGGAGAACCTATGACAGCTGGTATGTTTTCTATCAACAATCATCCTGCAGTAGTCTTGTTTGATTTCGGGTCATCTCATTCCTTTGTGAGTCAAGCATTTGTTAAGAAGTATGAGCAAAGGATAGTTGAGTTGGAATGTGCTTATCGGATCAGTTCAGCCGGGGCTGATCTGTTGACAAATCAGATAATCTAGGGAGTAACCCTAAACATAGCAAACAGACAATATAAGCTTAATTTGATAGTCATACCAGGACTAGTTTTGGATGTGATCATGAGAATGAACTGGATGAATAAGATGAGAGTAGTAATTGATGTTGGAGGAAGAAGTATTTCTTTTCAGGAACCTAGTGGAGAAGGCACCTTCCAGGTGATCCTACCTCGGAAAATAGATCTAGCCAATACAACTTGTGCCATCCAAACTACTCTGCTAACCAATATTCCAGTAGTATGTGAGTTTCCAGACGTGTTCCTAGATGAGTTACCTAGGCTTCCACCAGACCGAGATGTTGAGTTTGCCATTGAGTTAATTCCTGGAACAGCACCGATCTCAAGAAGGCCCTATCAGATGCCTCCCAATGAGTTGGCTGAGTTGAAGAAACAACTCCAAGATCTGTTAAAGAAGGGTTTGATTCGTCCCAGTTCATCGGAATGGGGATGTCCTGCACTATTCGTGAAGAAGAAAAAGGATAACTCCTTGCGTATGTGCGTGGACTATCAGCCACTGAATGCTGTGACCATTAAAAACAAGTATCCTTTACCTCGGATTGATATCTT
This sequence comes from Saccharum hybrid cultivar R570, assembly GCA_038087645.1. Lineage (NCBI taxonomy): Eukaryota > Viridiplantae > Streptophyta > Magnoliopsida > Poales > Poaceae > Saccharum > Saccharum hybrid cultivar. Next base: position 2,418,493 of record JAQSUU010000059.1, read on the forward strand.
GTTTGACCAATTGTCTAAAGCCAAAGTGTTCTCTAAGATAGATTTGAGATCAGGGTATCATCAGATCAAGATTAGTCCACAAGATGTACCAAAGACCACGTTTTCTACCAGATATGGTTTGTACGAGTATCTGGTCATGTCCTTCGGATTGAAAAATGCTCCTGCATACTTTATGTATCTGATGAATTCTGACTTTATGCCAGAGTTGGACAAGTTTATGATTGTGTTCATTGATGACATATTAGTATACTCAGAGAATGAAGAAGATCACGCAGAACATCTTAGGATTGTCTTAACTAGACTCAGAAAGCATCAGCTGTATGCTAAGTTTAGTAAGTGTGAGTTCTGGCTTAGGACAGTTCCTTTTCTTGGTCACATGTTATCTAAAAGTGGAATTTCAGTAAACCCTAGTAAGGTACAAGAGGTCATGGACTGGAAGTCACCAACCACAGTTCATGAGGTTCGAAGTTTTCTTGGTTTAACCGGGTACTATCGCCGCTTCATACTGGATTTCTCGAAGATTGCCAAGCCAATGACAAGTCTGCTACAGAAGGATCATAAGTTTGTCTGGACAGAGGAGTGTGAGGCAGCTTTCTGCACCTTACGAAAATTGCTAACCACTGCTCCTGTTCTGGCATAACCAAATATAGAACAACCGTTTGATGTGTTTTGTGATGCATCTAAAAATGGGTTAGGATATGTGCTAATACAAGATGGAAGGGTCATCGCTTATGCCTCACGTCAATTGAGGAAACACGAGGTTAACTATCCTACACATGACTTGGAGCTTGCAGCAGTTGTGCATGCTCTAAAGATTTGGAGACACTACTTGCTGGGAAATGTGTGTAATATCTTTACAGATCATAAGAGTCTCAAGTATATTTTTACTCAGTCTGAGTTGAACATGCGACAGAGGAGATGGTTAGAGCTGATAAAGGACTATAATCTGAATGTGTACTATCATCCTAGGAAAGCTAATGTAGTAGCAGATGCCCTGAGTAGGAAATCACATTCTATTGCTGTGCAACCGTTGTTTGAAGAGGGGTTCAATTTATTGCATCCTGCTGTGTTGCATAATATTCAGCTCAGTTGTACCTTGGAGAATAAAATCATTGAAGGTCAGAAAGCAGATAAGGGAATATTTTATATCAAGGAGAAAATGAAGAGGGAACTGACCAAACACTTTAAAGTGGATGACCAAGGGGTGTTATGGTTTAAAGATCGCCTAGTAGTACCCAAGGATCGAGAGCTCAGGAACAAATTGATGGATGAAGCTCATTAGTCTAAGCTGTCTATCCATCCTAGGAGTAGTAAAATGTACCAAGAGCTGAGACCTCGTTATTAGTGGACCAAGATGAAGAAGGAGATTGCAGCGTATGTTGCCCGTTGCGACATGTGTTGCAGAGTGAAAGCTCTTCACATGAGACCCGCAGGACTATTACAACCCTTGTCTATACCAGATTGGAAATGGGAAGATATAAGTATGGATTTTATCACTGGTCTTCCCACCACATCAAAAGGACATGATTCGATTTGGGTAATTATAGACCACCTTACCAAATCAGCTCACTTTTTGCCTGTTAAGACAACCTGTCGACCATCTCAATATGCAGAGAAGTATATTGCTGAGATTGTCCGATTACATGGTATACCGAAGACTATCGTGTCTGACCGTGGTTCACAGTTTACCTCTCATTTTTGGGAGCATCTGCATAAAGGATTGGGTACTAGTTTGATTCGCAGTACAGCTTACCATCCACAGACAGATGGGCAGACAGAGCGAGTTAATGCTGTTCTTGAAGATATGCTTAGAGCATGCGTGTTATCATCCAGAGGTTCATGGGAATCGTGATTACCTTTGGCAGAGTTTGCTTACAACAACAGTTATCAAGAGAGTATCAAGATGGCACCATTTGAAGCCCTGTATGGCAGAAAATATAGGACACCATTAAATTGGGTTGAACCTGGAGAAAGAAGGTTTTACGAGATTGATTTTGTAGATGAGGCAGAAAAGAAGGTCTGTATTATCCAACACAATATGCAAGCTGCACAATCACGTCAGAAGAGTTATGCAGATAAGAGGAGAAGATCGCTAGAATTCCGAGTGGGTGACTACGTCTATTTGAAGGTTACCCCAATGAAGAAGAAATGGTTTGGAATTAAGAAGAAATTGGCTGCTAGATTTGTAGGACCATACAAGATTTTAGAGAAAAAGGGTCCCGTGGCTTATAAGCTGCAGTTACCGGAAGCGATGAGTTTAATATTTCCCGTCTTCCACGTATCACAGTTGAAGAAGTGTTTGCGTGTTCCGAAAGAGAGAATATACCTCAGGGTATTCGGATCAAGGCAGACTTAGAATATCATGAGCAACTGGTTCGAGTTTTGGATACTAAGGACCGAGTCACTCGGAATAAAGTAGTGACAACTTACAAGATTCAGTGGAGCCATCATGATGAGAATGATGCGACGTGGGAAACAGAAGAATACCTACAAACCGCTTATAAAGATTTTTACAACAAGTGGTTCATAACTCCAAATCTCGGGACGAGATTCTTATAAGGGGGAGGGCTGTAACACCCTAGGTGTTAAGCATGCATTAACATTCCAAAGCATGAGCATTAGCATAGCATACATGTTTATCATCACATGCATTATAAGTTCACTTGAATTGAAATGTGACAAACATTAGTTTGAACCTAAATGATTGCATTTGCGTGCTAGAGTTGTAGAACTTGTTTAGCTACAATTTTAGATAATCTAGAATTAATTAACATGATTTTTGGAGCAACTTTTGTATTCAAAATCTCCTCAAATTTTGCTTTTTAAAATATTCTAGAAAAGTGAGTTTTTATTTCAAATTTTAGCTTTAAATCATTTATTCAAAATCTATTTAGAATTTTGAAAAGTGCCCTAAATGAAAGTTGTAGAGAATTAAATTTTGAACAACTTTTATTTTGGGGACAATTTATGAAAATGTCTTTTTCATCTTCAAAAATTCAAATTTGAATCGATTTAGAAAATCTAGAATTTAAAATATAAAAGAAAAAGGTTTTCAGTGCTTACCGGGTCGCCGCCCCGTTTCTAGCCCAGCTCGGCAAGCCAGCCCGGCCCGCGTCCGCACCGTCACCTTCCCCACTACCGCGCGCGCTTGCGCCGCGTCCGGCCATGGCAGGGCTCGCCCGCCCCGTGGCGCCCGTACGCCGGCGTCGACCGCCGGGTGGCACTCGGTGGCCCTCGCACCTGCGCCCCGCTCACCTTAACGTCCCGCACCGCGCTCACCCTCTCCACTCGCCTATTTTTCCTCCTCCTATGCCCCTTCCGCTCATGCTAGCAGCAGCCGCGCGGCCACCGTGCCATTGCTGCCGCCGTGCTCGCCTTCGCCCCTTCATCCGCACCGAGCCCCCGCAAGCAAGGGCACGAGCTCCGCCTTGACGCAGTGCATATCCCGCACCCCTTCTCGCCAAGGTGAAGCCCGCCTTGGGCAAGGCATGCCATGCCGGCGTCGTCCGGAGCTCGCCAGAGTTTGTGGCCCCGCCAATCTCCCTGCTCCGCCCCTTCTTCTTCTTTTTCGCGGTCAGTAGCTCCGCCTCACTCCCGCGAAACTGCTCCACCCCCTCTCGCGCGACACCAAGCCCTGGCTAGGCCGCCGGCGTTGAGCCGCGCCACCGCATCCGCCATTCCCGTAGCCAAGCTTGCTCTAGGACGCCATTTCTTCGTTGGACTACCTCCACGGGTGCGCGCGGGCGAGCTGAGTGTGGTGGTGCTCACCCTTGTCGCTGGTGACCTCGCCGTCGGCGGTGAGCAGCCGGTCAACCGCCGCCTCTTTCGGCTACGGCTGACGGGTGGGCCCTGTTGACCCGAGGGTCCCGCGTGACAGCGAGCCCGGGTGCACTGGACCGGGTGCGCCTAGGGTGGGGTTCTGGCCGGTTTTCAAAGAAATGGAATAAATGATTTCCAGAAATTTATGAAAAATGTTTTCAAAAATTATAACTCGAGTTTTGTAGCTCCAAAAATTGTGAAACAAATTTTGTAGTGTTTCTCATGAGTAGATCTACAGTTTAAAAATATTGCATGTTAGTTTTGTGATACTTTTCTATGTAGATTTATTTAATCTTTATAATTGCTGATATCTTAGAAAATGTGTAGTAAATTAAAGGAAGGTCAGAAAAATATGGTTCCTGTTTCATTAATCTTCTTTGATGATGTACTTTTTAGGAAAAATGTTTATGAGGCATGTTCTGTGAAAAATTATTGAAGTGTAGTTCAAATGCCTTTAATTGATGATGTTTGTTATTTTTGGTAGAGAGTAAAAATTGTATGACACATGCATGTGATAATTTTTGTGATGTGCTTGTTTACTGTGGGTAACATAGGAAAAATATGAAATCTGTTGTTTGACACTTTTTCTAGTACAAAGTATTTTCATGCTCATTATTATGCTATAGCTTGTTTATTTTGTATAGATAGTTTTACTTATTCAAATTCCATGAAATTTTTGTAGTATACTACTTGGAGTGGGAGTGTGCTACTGTAATTTTTGTAGATTTTTACCTGCAACAGAAATAGATGTTGGGTGTAACCCTAGTTTAAATAGGAAATATAAGTTTATTCTTTATGTGTAATTAAAAGAGTAAAGGAGTGTTTGGTGTATCTTTGAAGCCCCACTTGCTGGTGTTACTTGGTAGATTAAGGTATTAGTGTTTGGCAAAGTGTAGCCCCACTTGTGTGAGAATTTTATGCTACCTAGTATAAGAGTAGATGACTTGTTTTGTGGCACATGTTCTTGGATGATGTAGACTACCTTGTAGAAGATGTTGTCCGTAATCCATCCTATCAGTTCAATGTGCTCATCTGCATATCATGTCATCATAGCATTCCATCGCATCTGATGCACCGTCTACATGGTTGCTTATGCAATTGCATCATACAGGATCGCAGGAGGAGTCGCAGGTAGCAGTGCCGGAAGAGCAGACTTGGACCGATCAGCAAGAGCCCTAGGCACAAGAGGTGCCCGAGGAAGTAGAATCAGGAGAGAAGTTGCCCGAGTGCGTTAATCACCAGCCTAGCTCGTTCGAAAGAGGCAAGCCCCGAAGTATTCTAAGTTTCCTACTTTATAAAAGCAATTCTTTATATATATATGAGTTTTATATATTGTTGCATTAAGTTATAGGAGTTGATTGAAACCGTTGTTGCATTTATTATTATTCTTGTCCACCTGGATACCTCTTTACCCTTTTAGGTCAGGATCGAATAATTGCTTAGCCATGCTTAGACCGGTAGAAGTCGGGTGATTCCCTATCACCTGCGAGATATAGGTGAATACCTGGTTATGGTTAGGTAAAATTGTTATCATGGAAAGTAACCAAGTGTTGATGAATAAAGGGAGACCGGACAGAGTCTTATAGGGTTTTGGACTATAGTGATTCCGTCTGTGTCGATTAAGGATCGATCGTTGCTCGTCCCTTTTGTCACGTTGAATGCATGCCTCACATTTAGCTGGCCTAATAAAGTACCTTTCGACCGCGAAGCTAGTGACACTATTCAAGCCGGGATAAACTTGGATTGGCAGACTGGTGCCGAATGGGGTATGACAGGGACATGAAGAGTGAGCCCAAGGTGCGTCCTGGCAGTCGGGCGGTCCCTAGGTAGTGTGATCCATGACTGTTATTCCGCGGCTACTTGGAAAGTGTCATTGGTGATCTAAGCAACCCTGACGAGGGAAGTATGGTTTGTGTGAGGAATAAATCACCAGCTAGTTAGGAATCGATTCGAATCGCCATCGCTCCTGGATAGTGAGCACTTGACTCGAGCTACAGCATCGTAGTAATTATGATGGAACAATGATGGTTATGTGGGTGATGTTGGAAATGCTAAACCTGATATAGTAACGTTTCATGTTAATGATTAATCAAGTGATTGCTCTAGCATAGGTGCTCACTTAGACTAATCAGGTATAATTAAGTGGATACTTATAGTTAAATGGTTCATAACTAATAACTTATGCTTTTCGCAAATGAGTCAAGCCAGCCCACTTTATCAAGACCTTATATACTCCTTGGTGTCTTTTATTTCTGATTTTTGATGGGTAAGTCTAGCTGAGTACCTTCTCGTACTCAGGGTGTTGTTCCCATTATTGTTGCAGATGGTCAGATGTACTATGGTTATTGCGCCAACTGTCTGTATCCGGCGATGAGCGACAACTAGGACCAAGGGCAATGGTCACTCCGTTCGTCTTATCTCATGCTTTTGTAGGCTATGGCTACCTGCTGGCACTGTAACTGAACTAAGTGTGTATGTGTGTGGTTTGAAACTACTTGCTTCCGCTATGTCATTGTGAACTCGTGTTGTAATAACTTTTTATTCTGAACTCCGATGTATTCAACTCTTGTTGCGAACTTTATGTAGCATGTGACTGTGGCTGCTAAATCAGTACGATCTTGGTTGTATGTTGGTTGGTTTAAAATCCCTCGTGATTTCACGGAATCTCAGGTTGTACGGGCTTAAGTTGGTAAATTATCTGTCTCGGTGGAAGATTTTCTTACTTAATCTCGTATAATCATGTTGATCCATTACATAAAATTCTTCTATAAGGTAGTCAATATCATCCAAGAACATGTACTACAAGTACCTGTCATCTACTGCATTCTCTTCTACTACTAACTACCATGTAGCCACACGTAAGTACTGCTACACTAATACTACAACCATCGTACTAACATGCTACGTCACCACATCAAGTTAAAATGATTCAAAGATACACCAAAAATTTACTAATTCACTAATCATACACAAACAAAGCATCATTAAACCCTAATTAGCAATAGAGTTGAACAGCAACCCTTATTTCGAAGTTACAAAAAATTCTAGAAAAATTACAGTAGCTTCCTGGTACATAACATAGTATGCCACAAAATTTTCGTTGCATTTGGACTATTAGAACAGCATACACAAAAAGACAAACTACAGGACAGAAATGGACCTAAAAATAGTTTGTACTATGAAAAGTATCAAACAACAGATTTAAGTACTTCTGAAAGCCCAAGTTTGGTTTTGGTAATTAATGACACCAAGTTGCTAATGTTATGTGTTAAGTGTTTTGAGTTAGGCATAAGCAACACACGTGATGAAGGAGCATGTGGCATGGAGTGATGGCCACAAGATCACAAGTGGTGGAGATGCACATAATATGGTGTACATGATGATCAAGTGGAAGAGAAGAAACTAAGAGCACAAGGCAAAGGTATAACTATAGGGTTTTCCTTTTGCCGGTCTAAGATGAGTAGAGAAGTGATTGACCGGGTTTAGGATACATAGCCGACTATCAAGAGGGACAATCACGGTTAGCTTGGAAATCAAGTGCCACTAGATCAATGTCTTGAGCATATGCATTAGGATCTAGTAAAGAGCAAACATAACGCCTTAGAAAATGATTGTGAAATGCTAACACACATGCACATGGTGGTGTACACTTGGTGGTGTTAGCACATTTACGAAGGCGGTGGAGTTTAAGCGGTAGAGAGGGGTTTGGGTTCCTCTCTCCCTTCCGCCGAGCTTGCGAGGCGGGATTCGGTGTTTTTTTGGAAGTGAAACACCTATTTTCTACTGCGCCGGAAGTCGGAAAAGAAACGGAGGCGAACGGAGGTCACTGTGGTGACCGGACGCTGCACCGGACGCGGTCACGGCTTGACCAGCGCGTCCGGTCAGTTCATTCGGTCAGCGTGCCTAGGGTGAGTGACCGGACGCTGGTCTGGTTTGACCAGCGCGTCCGGTCAGTTCACCTGTGCGCAGAAGCAGAGCGCACGACCGGCGCGTCCGGTCCTTCACGGGACCAGCGCGTCCGGTCAGTCGTCCAGAGGGGCAGAGAGCAGCGAAGTGGTGATCGGACGCGGGGCGCGTCCGGTCACGTACGATCGGACACGTCTGGTCGTTGAGGGAGCTTACTGGACTCAAACCGGACGCTGGCACTGTCGCGTCCGGTCATTCGCTAGGGCGCGTCCGGTCGTTGCTTCACGGGCTCGCGGTGCTGAGCGATCGGCACGTCCGGTCAGTTGACCAGCGCGTCCGGTCATACGCTAGGGTGTGTCCGGTCATAGCAACGGTAACTTCTGACACGCACTGTTCACGCTTGTCCTGTAGTGACCGGACCCGTCCGGTCACCCCGACTGGTGCGTCCGGTCATCCCGATTTGAACTGCGTCGTCTGTAACGGCTAGCTGCGTACCCCTTCGTTATAAATAGACGTTGGCCGGTGTTTGAGGGTAACTCTTGCACATTTTGAGACCTAGAGACATACTTTGAGCTAGAGAACAACCCTTCCACTCATCTCTTTGCTTAGTTGCACATCTTGTGTGAGATTGAGTGAGATTCAAGTGCATTGCTTGAGAGTTGCATTCTAGAGGCACTTGTTTTTCGAGTTGCTGCGGATTTCTTGTTACTCTTCCGTGTTTCCCGACACGGTAGACGGCTTGGAGCAGCGAAGGTGATTGAGCTCGCAATTGGAGATTGTTGGAGCCTTCACCAAGTGTTGTAAGGGGTTCTTAATCCTTCCCCGCAGAAGTTCACGAATTGGATACTCTAGTGGAGCTCGTGGCTTGGAAGATCCCATCTTGTGTGCGATTGTGCGGCGCCCGCCGAGAGCTCAACTCTTGATAGTTGATTAGCTCGCGAATCGACAAGTGGGTGTATCGCCACAACGGGGAGTAGCTTGCTGGGAAGCAAGTGAACCTCAGGATAAATTCTTGTGTCATTCTCTTCCCGAGGACTTCTCTTGTGTGATTGATTGATTGGTACTTCTCATATCTACACGGCGGTATAATCACTCGAAGCTTTTCTCTCGTATTACTTCTTGTCTCTAGCTTGTAGTTGTTCTTGTGTTTAGTGAATAGCTTTGTTATAGACTTGTGTAGGTGGCTTGCTTAATTAGTTAGAGCTAGAGCATTTGCTTTGCCACCTTTCGTACTAACATGTGGTTAAGTAATTCTTGTAGAAGTTTTAATTAGGCTATTCACCCCCCTCTAGCCTATTTGGACATTTCAACTTCCTAACACTCTACATAGTAAATAATCACTGTACAAAAATTATCACACCCTAGTTTTATTCATATTTTTATTTCTATAAAAATAACAAATCTAAGCAATAAATAGCATTTGAACTAAACATCAATAATTTTACACAGAACATGCCTAGTATATATTTTTTTCCAGAAACTAAATCACAAATAAAGACTAACACAATAGGAACCATATTTTTCTGAGCAACAATGAATTTAATATGCATTTTCCAAGTTAACAACAATATTCAAGAATAAAATAAAGCTCTATATAAAAGTATCTCAAACTGCTGATTTCATATTTTCTACTGTAGATCTAATGCTAATAAACATTACAAAATTTAGTTCACTTGATTTGGAGCAAAAATGAGCACACAACCGTTTTCCAAACCATTTCTCTTCTCAAATAATAAAAGAAAAACAGAAAAGAAATTTTTCTATTGCTACTGGGCCGGCCCAAGGGAGCTGCCTGGCCCATGGCCGCTTTTGGCCTTACCAAAAAGGGTAGGGACGGGGCGAGATGGCCCGGCTCGGCCTCCCGGCCCAAGGCCGAAATTGGCCCAACGAAGGGGAACCGAGGGGAGGCGGCCCGACGGCGGACTGCGGCGGCGCAATCGCCGTCTCCGGCCGTGCCGAGGCGAGGAGATGAACGCGACGCGCTAACCCAAACGGGGTAAGAAGGAGCGGGGAGCCCCGACCACGGCGAGGCAGAGCGCGGCGGCGCCATGGCCGACGGCGGAGGAAGCGCGCGATTGGCGCTCACCTAAGCGAAAGAGGCAGCGTTGAGCTGCGTCGCGGAACGAGGAAGGCGGCGCGGAGCTGTGGATGCAAGAAATTTAAGCGGAGGCGGCTTGTCGGCAGTAGAACGCCGATGAGGAGAGCGGCGGCGCGAGCGTGGCAAGGGAGCTCTGCTCCCGAGGCGGATTTTCGAAATGGAGGGCGTGAGAGGGAGCGAGTGGATGGCGCGGACGTTAAGACGTGGTCGGGAGCATACCTAGACGCGTTCCCATCCCGGTGCCGGGGTTCCAACCGGCCGGCCGGCCACCGCCCATGGCCGCCGGTGCGGCGTGGCCACGCGGCGAGCACGACCGCGGGATTGGGCAGGGCGCGTGGTCCGCGTGCGCGCGTCGTGTGGACGCGGTCCACTTGACCGGTGCGGCGGGTGGGCGCGTGCTGCGCGTGCGGCGGGGCCGGGCCAAATGCGGTCGTGGGCCGAATGGTTTGCGCCGGCCCACGAAGGCGAAAATGAATTTTTCATTTTTGTTTTCGAATTATTTTCAAACGCAGCAGCTTCAAATCAATTTTTGAGCAATTAAATGGTATTTTCTGGAAATGGCCCAAAAATAAAAGTTTCTTAGAATTTAATTCTCTACAACTTTTATTAAGGGACCAACTCAAAATTCTGCATAGATTTTGAACTAGAATGTAAAAGCTAAATATAAAGGGTTTTTGACCATTTTTAGGAATATTTTTAAAAGCAAAATTTGATAAAAATTTGAATATCAAAGTTGCTCCATAAATCATGGTGAACCATTATAAGCTAATTAGTTAAGCAAACAAACATGTTTAACACTAGTATAAGCAAGAACATGGCATAGAATTAATTAAACAAAACTATTGCAACAAGCATGTTTCAAGTCCATGTTTCATTAGTTTCATTTACAGTTGATGTTATGCTCATGAATGCTTGATGATGCATTATGCTCATGATTGCAATGCCTAATGCATACTTAACACCAGGGGTGTTACATCCAAGTTCACTGCCGATGGTTACCCACCTGGCAGTGGACAACGACGGCTCCACCAAACACCGCCTCGATAGCTTCATCAACGAAGTGACGTGTAAGAGGGACCATTTGCTGATTCGTGAGCCTCCTAAGCAGCCTCCTGCTAAGCCGGTGCTATCGTGGCGGAGCAGGCGGTTGGCGGCTCAGGGCCTCTCCCGAGTACCTGCTTCCAAGCGAGGAGAGGTGTTGATCATGCAGCGTATGGGCTATACTAAGGGTCCATCAGCGTCATCCGCATCGAAGCTGGAGGCCTTTGACAAGTTCTTCGACGACAACCTGACTGCGTCCAACGCCAAGGCGTTGGAAGCGCTCTTCCCGGCCGTTGTAAAGGGTTCGTCCAGGTGGCCGCGAAGACACAAGACCACCTCCTAGGTCGCACCGCTGCGTCAGTATTGGTTGTTTTCTTTTATGTAATAGCGAAACAAGATGTCTTTTGCTAGGGTAGTCCAGCTATGGCTGTGTTAGGTCGACCTCCTTGGCGCTCGATAGAAGCGCGTTATATGTCTATTTAAACTTTTCTTTTTAATACAATGATACGCAAATCTTTTGCGTATTCAAGAAAAAAAAACTAAACCAAATTAAAGGAGCCCTCATGGTTCGACACTACTCTGCTTTCAAGTGAAGCATCCGGATAAAACGTTGCAACATACATGAAAGAGGATGAAACGCTTGAAACATGCGTGTATAGCCATTGCAACATGTACAACACCAACATCTACTTTTGAAACATCCAGATGAAACATTTGCAACATACGTGTGAAACATTTTAAACATAGGCTTGCAACATGCATATGTTGTTCTTGTAACATATGCAACATCCAGATCTACTTTTGTAATATCCAGATAAAACACTTGAAACATAAAAACATAACTTTAAAAAGTTTGAAACACTTGAAACACAGTGTTCGCCGCGCGGGTCATGGCCTACCTAGTGGGTATCCCTCCTCCGGAAAAAAAAAGACAAAGAAAACTGGTAAATGCGCATCATCGTAGCGACCTAGCCCCAAGAAGTGGATGCCACGAACTTAGCGTGGTAGGTTGATTCCATTCCCACATCCTCAGCTCGATCCGCGCACAGTCTAATCAATGTTGTTATCACAAAAATACTAATCAATGTGAACGGAGAATGTAAAGGTATATCTTTTGATGTTATATTCAGTTATAGTACGTTTCACGAGCACTTTTGGCCTCGAACCAATAGTGGAGGAGTGACTTTTGATATATTCAAAAAAAAACACTTGGTCTATTATGCTCGTTTGCTACGACTTATCTAACTGATGTTGTCTTTTCAAGAAAACTAGCCAAATGGCCCCACAAATCATGTGTCTATTATATTGTTCGACCATAATACAACTTAGCTATTCTTCACGTCTGTTCCACTCATATATACTAGGTCAGTCTCAATATAAGGTTTCATAAGAATGCTGCAAGCATTAAATAAGCTGACGCGACGTGGTATTTCTTTAGGAAAAACAGGAGAAACGTACCCCAGTATGAAAATAATATTGACAAAAAAACAAAGTTCAGTACAAACAAGGGGAGTGGGGGTGGCTAAAGGGATTCAAGAAACAAAGAAGGGAAGGAAAAAGAATTAAGAAAACTAAGAAGATTAAACAAAATTGTTTAACCATAGCTCAATAGTAAGTGGGAAATATCTTCGCTTTGCATGCCATAGGAGCCGTGCAAATTCTGTCTTGGATGTCCCTTTTACATCTTCCAAGGAAGGCTGAACTTGATTGAAGATTTGGCCATTTCTTGCCTTCCAGATGGCCCAACACATTATGATAGAGATCTCCATGAAGAAAGGAGACCGTTGCTGTATTTTGAAGCTCTCTAAATTCTGGTTTATATCAGATTCATGGAGAACCTAAACATTTAGACAGTTCCAACATCCTGTAGCAAGAGACAATGGAGCAATAGTTGTACCAAAGATTCCTCCACTAAATTTTTGCATAGGACACAATTCTAGTCTGAAAGTTCCATGCCTTTTCTTCTTAGCAATTCTCTAGCACTTAGCAAAGGGAAGTTCAATGCACCAAAGATGTGGCATGGCATTGACGAAGAAAGATAAAATTAAAGTTTGATGGGATGAAGTGAGTTGTATGGAGATGAAACTTATATGCACTGTTTTCAACATGAAAGTCATGGACACAGTGACGTGATACTTCTACTGAGACTGGCCTTATGCTATCGAATCTGACTTCACCAATGTTTTTATCGATGTTTGTGTTACGCCATCGATGATTTGAATGTTCTGCCTTGCTCTTATATTTGGTATCTGGTGAGCTATCTTGATGAAGTCGCAGTATATCATCTTCACCTCTTGTACCATTCAATCTTATGGCCCCGTTTGGAACCGAGTATAATTGGATTCCTGAGCGCCCCACCACGAGAATCAGAAATATCCTACCAAACGTCTCGCGGTGCCCGTGATTCTTGCGACCGCCCATGAGGAGAAAAATCAAAAAATGAACTACACCACCGATTCTCCGTATCGTGGCCTCGGAAACCGTGGATGGGATACCGCACCGTGTGGTCGCAGATTGTGGTTCAAAGAGGGCCTATGTTGTGCTCACCGATTGATATCCCTTGGCATTTTTGTCGTTGCTAGAGGTTAGGTTGATATTGTCCGCTATAGGTGTGAACCACTTGCTTCCGATGGACTGTGTAGTTTCGTTGATGTCGATTGTGTTGATAGGCAATTTGATATACTCCGCAGCAAGTGTCACCCACATGTTTTGCCCTCACTCTCACATTGAGTACTGCGTGTCCTGCCCTTTCTCCGTTACAGCCTTTTTGGCTAGATAGACTGAGAGACTTGAACGCTTGTATATTTCCGCAAACACACATGGAACCTGCCCCGGGTGCGATCGCCGCCCACTGGCCAGCGTCACTAGCTTGGAAACAGCAAGCGCTTGCGGCGTGCCCCATGACCTTCAATCACCTGGGCGACCACGGCGAAACGCTAAATGCATGTGCCGTGTCATACAAAGTAAGTGATACCGTCTACTCATATAATAGGTTGGATGAAAGACGGGCTGTATCAAATCTACGAGCAATTAATGTTTTGCAGTTGCAGCCGAGTATAGCAGCAGCTCCCAGCCAGCGACCAGCTGCAAGGTAGCCTTTTTGTCTCGTAATCTGTGATTCAGCCGGCGAGAAGCCAAGCGCCGGCTCGGCACCCTCTCTCCTAACGTGGCGTTCTTATTGTTGACGTGGAGCTCATCTCACCGACTCAAATACCTTATTATACTTGGGCTTTGTTTAGTTAGCAAAATTTTTGGTAAAATGCAACTGTAGCACTTTCGTTGTTATTTGGCAATTAGTGTCCAATCATGGTCTAATTAGGCTTAAAAGATTCGTATCGTCCATTTCATCTAAACTGTGTAATTAGTTTTATTTTTTATCTATATTTAATGCTTTATGTATGCGTCCAAAGATTCGATGTGACGAGGAATCTACCGTTGTTTTGCAAAATTTTTTACATCTAAAACTGGGCCTTGCTCTAACAGCTGCGGCAGCGACGGAACTGCTCTGGCTCGTCTCGGTCAAAGGCACGAGATGCCCGGGCGCAGCAGCTCAGTCCGCCCGGCAAGCAAGGCGGCAACCAATGCAAGACGGCGACGCCTGTGGGCGACGACGACGAAGCCCTTAGCTAGCGATATGATAGACGAAGACGCGACGTCGCGCTGTTGAGTCGCGGAGAAAACCGCGGGCCGAGCGCTCAGCCAGCACCCAGCAGATCCAGCCGCCCGCGAGCCAACAGACAGCGGCGACACGACGCTCCGCCGAAGCCGCGCGCGAGGAAAAGGCGAGAGCGACGGCGCGGGATGCCTGTCCTCTCAAAAGGGGAAGGAGAAGAATATCGCAAAGCCGCTTTCCCCAAAGCCTCCAATCCGTCCATCGGTCCACCAGCTGGGTTGCCAGCGAACGAGACGCTGATCGCATGCGCCGCGCCGGCCTCTGGAAGAACACCACCCTGGCCGTCCTGCCGCCCTTGGTGGCCACTAGCTCATTTTCCCGGCGCCAATGAACCAGGTCGGCGTCGGTCGATCCGTCGATGGATGGATGGATAGATTGGACGCAACAACAACAACAACAACATGCATGGCCACCACTTGCCGGCGCTAGCTAGCTACTGTAGTTGCGCGCCGCGACAGCAGCCACCACCATCGCACAGGCACAGGCACAGGCGCAGAGCTAGCTATTCAATTATAACCCGCCAGGCACCCAGGCGTCCAGGCCCCTGCGTGTTTCACTGTGGTAGTCTATAGCCAGCGAGCTACTAGGCGGCAGCGAAAAGCCAAGCAACTCTATGATCCGTTGCGTCCACTGGTGGACACTCCGGCGACGACGGCGACCCTGCACGGGCACGCACGCACGTCGCGTCGCTGTCATCATCCAGCTACGACATGCACTGTCGCTAGCTTACCTACCACTACACTACTACACGCCCTCCGCTGCCGGCTCGCCGGTGGCGGCAGCCACGAGGCGCTTCCTCTCGTCGTCGTTGTCATCAGCGGCAGCGGTGGGGACAGGGGCGAGCTCCAGCCCCGCCAGCTTCTTGGCGCGCATGGCCTCGACGCGCCAGTCGGTGCGCCACACGACGGCGGCGAGGATGAGCGCCACGCACGACGCCTGCGCCGAAAGGAGGCCGTACCAGAGGCCCCGGAACCCGACGCCGGGGGCGCCGAACGCCAGGTACACCGCCACGGGGGTGCCCACCAGGTAGAAGGAGAGGAGGTTGATCCGTGCGCCCATGGCCGGGCGCGCCGTGCCCCGGAGCACCCCGCACCCCGTGGTCTGCGGGCAGTTGCCCAGCTCACACAGGCCCACCACGGGCATCGCCGCCGACGCCAGGCGCACCACGCCGGGCTCCGTCGTGAACAGCTCCACCCACCGCCTGCTCAGCGCCACCGTCCACGCCACGTGCACCGCGCCAATCGCCAGCGCGCACCACAGCGCCACCAGCGCCGCCATCCGCGCGCGCCGCGGCTTCCCGGCGCCCAGCTCGTTGCCCACCTGCATCAGCATGCGTGCATGGCAATATGGCATCATGGCCGATCAAAAACCAAATGAGCATAGCGTCACAGTGAAGCTACAGTAGACGTTGCTGTGCTGCCGAGATCTTTGCCATTGTTCTCCTATGGTTGGCGTGCGAGCCATTCTTGTCTGTTCTTGGAACTCAACAGGGTAAAAAACCAAGCCCAACAGTGTGTTACAGCGAGCTGCAGACGGCTCGTGCTCTGCGCACTAGCCAAGCTAATCTTTTCATGGCAGCTAGCTTCCCTGTGCTGCAATGCAAACACTGTGAAACACAACACACACAGTGACATGAGAAGACTAACCACCAACGTGCCATTGTCGTTTTCCCATGCTGTAAAAATCGGCGTGACTAGTAGTAGGAGTAAAACTTCCGTGGGCGGGGTTAAAAAGAGGCACCTGCGAATCTACC
Organism: Saccharum hybrid cultivar R570; assembly: GCA_038087645.1. Classification (NCBI taxonomy): domain Eukaryota; kingdom Viridiplantae; phylum Streptophyta; class Magnoliopsida; order Poales; family Poaceae; genus Saccharum; species Saccharum hybrid cultivar. Next base: position 2,434,783 of record JAQSUU010000059.1, read on the forward strand.
AAACATGGGAACCGCCATGGTTCCCTGCGTGTTTCACTTCCTTTCGTTAGCTTTACAAACATGAAAACATGGATGGCCACACCATGTTTCATGCTGTTGCATTCTTCGATTGAAAAATTGAAAAGGCAGGCCTTCCTTTTTTTTTGGCTGGAGCCTACTCCCTTCGTGGCGTGTCCAAGGTTTAACTCGATTTGTAAAAATACATGTAATATTTATATTTCTAAATATATTTATTAAAAAACTAGATTTAAATATCTTTCTAATAATTCTAATTATTTAGTATAAATATTAATATGTTTTAATATATATTTAATTATAGTTATTTCTCATAAAGCGAAAACGACAGATATTCTAGAGAGAGGGAGTCCATATGTATGCATGGAAGGAGTGCATGCACTTGACGTGTTAGCGCACAAAGTAGTGTGTGGGAATATGGAATGGTGCACCACACATGTGGAGACCAATTTGAGATGCCGAAGCATGGCAATAGTAGGAAGCAGACTCACCATGCACAAAATTGTTTCTTTATTATTACTTTTGGCAAGAAAAAGAGAGTAGCTTTACTACGTGCTAGTAGTACTGCCAATGGATGTTAGATCAGTTGGTCTAGCACTCCGGTGGCACCCCTCAGGTTCTGAGTTCGACTCTCGGTGGGAGCAAATTTCAGGTCTGAGGGTTAAAAAAACCCCCTCGCTGGTCCCGTGTGCCAAAGCACTGGTGGTGCGGCCCGTCCGGCCTGCGGCAACGGAAGTCTGGGCAATGGATGACCCGGCCTACGGGCAACGGAAGTCACCGGCCCGGCACCGGCCCAGGTAACGGTCCCCACGGTGTCTGCTCCCAGTGTCGGGACGGGGCAGGGTTCGGGGGTTTTCTCGGCTCGGGGAACTGAGAGTTCCTTCTTATTTGAAAGCCGTGGGGGCGGTCTTTCCCCCACCGGGTCGAGTTTTTTTTACGTGCTAGTAGTACTAGTATATGTACAACTAAAACTCTGCAATGGCTCTGAATTGCATGCTAAAACTTGCTAAAAAATGCATTGTTCAGGAACAGGACATGTTAAATTCAAAGAGAGAGGAATCTGAAAAGAGAGAGAGAGAGAAATGTACATAATCCTGATTTACTACGCTGAAAGCAGAGTTTTCCTCCAAAAGAAAATCTTTGAAGTTTTGGTCCACGTCACGAAAAGAATAAAAAATGGGAGAACAAAACTTCCTGTGACACCGTGACTGTAGTATCAGCTAGCTATGCCCCGTTTGGTTTGGGTGTGTTAAAGTTTAACTCCCATCGTATAATGTTCCCTCAAATACATGAATTACTAAATGTAGACTAATTACATGCATGTCGATACAGATTAGGAGTATTTTACGAGACGAATCTATTAAGCTTAATTAGTCTAAAATTAGAAACTTTTTATCAAATAAAGCGAAAGTGCTACAGTGTTTGTTAAATTTTAACACCCAAACCAAACAGGGCCTAAGTCAATCTCGGCACAAGTTGTCAAAGTTCCGTGGCATGCATGCATGGTAATAGCTGAAAAATCACGGCCTCGCCGCGGACCGACGAGCAAAACGCCGGTCCTGCGTGCGACCGCGATGTGAACCTGCCGAAAGCAAATCTATGGAGCCGATCCAGAACCCAATCCAAATGGGCAAGAAAATCAAAGATCTCGGCATCTATACGAATACGATCGGTTTTTCGTTTTCGCCGATCCATGTTGGTGGAGGAGAGGGTGCTTACCCGGGTGGATACGCAGGCGGCGAGCGCCATGGGCACGGTGTACATGAGGCTGGTGGTCTGGATGAGCACCCCGGCGGCGCCGACAGTGGCGGCGGGGTTGGGGAGGTATCCGGCGAGCACGGTGACGACCTCGTACCACCACCACTCGAGGCAGACGCCGACGCAGCTGGGCACGGCGAGGCTGGCGAGCGCGGGGAGGCCACTGGCGATGGCAGCGGGGCGCGCAAAGCCCTTCCAGGTGCCCTCGCAGGCGCGCGCCCAGCGGATGTAGGCGAGCAGGAACAGCAGCATGTTGGTGTTGGTGAGCGCCTGCGCCGCGGCGACGCCGCGCACGCCGAGGCCCATGCCGAAGACGAGCGCCACGTTGAGCGGGACGTGCAGCGCCACGGCGATCGCGGAGCACGCCGCCATGGGCCGCGTGATGCCCTGCGACCGGAGGTACACGCGCAGCGGCTGGAGCACGGCGCCGGCCGCCAGGTCCGGGAGGGCGAACGCGGCGTACGACGCGGCGTGCGCCGAGATGGTGGGGTCCTGCCCCAGCGCCACCAGGATGGGCCCCACGTTCAGCCACAGCAGCGCGATGGGCACGGCGGCGAGGAACAGCAGCAGCACGGCGCGCTGCACGGACAGCGTCAGGAGTTCGTGGTTCCGGGACCCGAACGCCTGCGCGCACAGCGGCTCCAGCCCGGACGCGAGGCCGAACAGCACGCTGTGGCCCGTGATGTTGGTGAGGCCGATGGCGAGCGCGCCGCCCGCCAGGTCCAGCGGGCCCAGGCGGCCGAGGCAGAGCACGGACACCATCGCGCGCAGGTACACCACGCAGTTGAGCGCCGTGATCGGAGCCGCCATGCCCCACAGCGCGCGCAGCTCCGCCGTCACCGACGGCTGGTCGTCGTCGGCGTTGCCGGCGTCCGCCTGGCCGCCGCCCTTAGTCACGTCATGCCGCGGCAGTGCCTTCCCCGGCAGCGGGATGGCCATGCCCAGCGACAAGGGAACGGATGTCTCGCGTCGTCTCTCTGCTACTAGTGCTCCGTGTGAAAGCGGCAGGCAGGCAGAGGAGGGGGGGATGGCTTTGGTTTGCCTTTCTGCCTTGTGCCGGTGCCGGCTATATATATGGTCGGAGCGAGGTTTAACGTGCAGGCTGTGCTTAGTATTTACTGTACTCCGTATTACTGTACTGATCTGAATGCGGCTATATATATGGTTGGAGTCAAAATGAATGGGAAAAGGATGGCAGGGCTCCGGCATGCCGAAGGTGCGGCTGCCATCCAAACGGGCGCAAAAAATGCAGCACACGCGGTGCGGCGAGGTTCAGCTGCTATCCAAACACGCCCTTAATTGCTGTGATGTTATCTATGGAGCTAATCGGAACATTAGATTTTGTGACACAACAGAGCAGACATCGTGCTTAAGCTTTGAGATTTGCCCTAGAGCATTACATCCTGAGCCCCAACATGAGACATATCATGCTAGAGCTATAAGAGCATCTCCAAGAGCCTTTCTAAATCCCACTCTCTAGGTCTCCAAGAGGATCTCTAAGTGTCACTTGCATAAAGATCGCTTTCTATATCTTTTCACTCCCCAACCGTCTTTCTATATCTCATACACACTCTAGAGAGTCATTCTAGTCTTCTGTATTTGGCCAGCGAGAAATCCGGAATAGAAGATGGCTATATTTGGATAACCATTTAGAGAAGCTGTTGGAGGATAATTTTTTCACCAGAATCTCTATTCCTAACATTCAGGAAGGATTTAAAGAGTCTCTTGGAGTTGCTCTAAGACTGGGCGCTCTAGCCAAAACAAATCCTATCTTGGCCATGATCTTCTCCATTACAATGTTCTCATACGCAAGAATGCCCCTGTTAGCCGACTTTTATAACAAATTCTATTTGTTCTTCGCCACTAATCCATAGCACATTGCATATCGTGGCGCGATGCAAGAAAACCACCAAAAGGTACGAGAGTTCACTCGAGATATTAGATTTTGTGCAACAATAGAAGATATTATCACACATAAGATGCATCTTTTCTATGTTTCTTATAGACTTTTTTTGCATAAAAAAACCCTAGATATATAGTACCCAATTAATGAGTATGCTATAAACTCGAGACTAGCCTCTACTAAATAGGATTACACATACGCACAAAAAAATATTTTACTTTGCTGTCCTTATGGATCGTGGATGGCTGCGTGTGTCGGTGTAAATTTACACAGGATTGTAATACTTCTCACCGGAGATTGAACAACACTAAACTTTTGCCGTTTTCGCTGACTTGAGCCAATTCCGACCGCCAATGTACCAGCCACTAACCTAAATGCCCCTGACTATCTAAAAAGATGGTAATAAATAGTTAAATATGCTGCACCTAAAAAGTTCGTTAAAACATCCTTGTACTCATAATAAAAACGGAATAAAGATATTTGCAGTAAAACACCACATGTCACAAGTGGATTTGGCAGTTATCCTGTCGCCAGGTCTCTTTGAGTCCTGGCCACATTTTACCATGGGCTAATAGTGCCTTGACCACTAGCCATGGCGGGCCCACGATAGGAGTGAATCGTGGACGCGTGACATCATCTGAAAGCTGCGCATCCCCGTGCACGCAGAGTCAGCCCATCAGGCCTAGGCGAGTAGCTGTAAACCCGAGCCCGGCCCAACCTAGCAGTAGCAGGCCGAAATCCCCTCACCGCACACCGGTGCGCGGCGCAGGAGCCCTCCACGCGCGCGCCGCTCTTCTCTTCCCCTCCCCTCGTGGCCTCGTCGCCGACGACCGACGGCACCGACGCGCACCCCCGCCGTCTCCGCCATGCTCTCCAGGCGAAGGTAAAGCGCGCGTCATCTACCCCTCCTCCAGCTCCTCCTCCTCTGAGATTTCCGCCTCTTCCGGACTCACCAGCGTCCTTCTCTCCTCCCACGCAGATGCTTCGCGGCGGTGGCGAACCGGATCCGGCCGCTCGCCAGGGCCTTCTGCTACGCGCCGGCCTCCGGGGTGCCCAGGTCGCAGGTACTCACCCCGAACACTCTGCCTCCCGTGTGCCTCTGTGTTTCGCTCCCGCTATAGGGTTTAGGCATTCAGGGGAATGCGTCGTTTGGGGGTGCTGACTGTGATTGCTCCGTCCGGAGTTACGGTTCCGTGGCTCAAGCGCGTGTCCTGGTACTGACTCTCAATGAACGTGTAGGATCACAGTCACACCGAGAAGGTTGCTCGCGTTAAGGCTCCGCCTGATGTGCTCGACATTGCTATTGTTGGTGGAGGCATGGTGGGCTTGGCAGTCGCTTGTGCATTGTGTAGGTATTGCTGTTCGTGTGCTCTCCTCTGTTTAAGACGCTGGCGCCTTGTGTTTAGTTTTGCCTGGCTATTGATGCTTTGAACATTCCTTCCCTTGTTGCATCTTTTGATCAGAAATAGTATCACACCCAAAATAAGACTGTTTGTCAGTTGCACTTCTCTGGGAGCACTATTTACCTATTTATAGTTTAATGCAGAATTGTTGCTTGGATGTGATGTACAACAACAACATAGCCTTTTGTCCCAAGCAAGTTGGGGTAGGCTAGAGATGAAACCCAAAAAAGACGAGAAATAGGGAGACACATAAAGGGACACAAGACAAAAAGAGGTCACGGTTCAGGCACGTTGATTGCCAATCTCCAAGCGCTCCTGTCCATAGCTAAATCCTTGAGACATTCCACTCCTTAAGATCTGTCTTAACGGACTCGTCCCAAGTTAGTTTAGGTCGACCTCTACCGCTCTTTACATTATCGGCCCGCTTTAGAACTCCACTACGCACCAGCGCCTCAGGAGGCCTCCGTTGGACATGTCCAAACCATCCCAACCGATGTTGAATCAATTTCTCCTCAATTGGTGCCACCCCAACCCTATCCTGAATATCGTCGTTCCGGACTCTATCCCTCCTTGTGTGCCCACAACACCAACACAACATACGCATCTCTGCTATACTCAATTGCTGGACATGTCGCCTTTTTGTAGACCAACACTCAGCACCGTATAACAAGACCGAACGAATCGCCGTCCTATAGAACTTATCTTTCAGCTTCTGAGGCACCCTTTTGTCATAGAGAACGCCAGAAGCTTGACACCATTTCAACCAGTCGGCTGAAATTCTATGCCTAACATCTTCATCAATGTCTCCATCCTTTTGTAGCATCGACCCTAAATACCGAAAAGTATCCTTCTTGGCAACCACTTGCCCATCGAGGCTAACGTCTCCCTCCTCGTGCCTAGTCGCGCTGAAATCGCACCACATATACTCGGTCTTAGTCCTACTAAGTCTGAACCCTTTCGACTCTAACGTGTGCCTCCATAGTTCTAACTTTCTATTAACCCCCGCCCTACTGTCGGCAACTAGCACCACATCATCAGCAAAGAGCATACACCAAGGGATATCACCTTGTATATCGCTTGTGACCTCATCCATCACCAAAGCAAATAAATAAGGGCTCAAAGCTAACCCTTGATGCAGTCCTATTTTAATTGGAAAGTCACTGGTGTCGCCATCACATGTTCGGACAAACGTCACCATATCCATGTACATATCCTTGATGAGGGTAACGTATTTAGTTGGGACTTTGTGCTTTTCCAAGGCCCACCACATGATATTTCTCGGTACTTTGTCATATGCCTTCTCGAGGTCAATAAAGACCATATGCAAGTCCTTCTTCTGCTCCCTATATCTCTCCATCAATTGTCGTAATAAGAAAATCGCCTCTATGGTCGACCTACCAGGCATGAACCCAAACTGATTTTGGGTCACATGTGTCACTCTCCTTAGGCGATGCTCGATAACCCTCTCCCAGAGCTTCATCGTATGTCTCATCAACTTAATCCCACGGTAGCTAGTACAACTTTGAACATCTCCCTTGATCTTGAAGATATGTACTAATATACTTCTCCTCCATTCTTCAGGCATCTTGTTATACCGAAAAATAAGGTTAAAAGCTTAGTTAACCATACTATCGCTCTGGCGCCTAAGTATCTCCACACCTCAATGGGGAACCATCAGGGCCCATCGCTTTGCCTCCCTTCATCCTCTTCAAAGCCTCTCCGATCTCTGCCTCCTGAATTCTCCTCACAAAGCGTCTGTTGGTATCGTCAAATGAGTCGTCCAACTCAAGGGCAGGACCCTCATTCTCCCCATTAAATAGCTTGTCGAAGTACTCTCTCCATCTGTCCTTGATCTCCTCATCCTTCATCAGAAGTCGATCTGTCCTATCCTTTATGCATTTTATTTGGTTGATGTCCCCTTGTCTTCCTCTCGCGGATTCTAGCCATCCTATAAATGTCCTTCTCCCCTTCCTTCGTGCCTGGCCGCTGATAAAGGCCATCATACGCCTGACCTTTTGCTACACTTACAGCTCGCTTTGCAACCCTCTTCGCTATTTTATAGCCCTCGATGTTGACTACACTCTTGTCATGGTGGAGACGCTTGAAACACTCCTTCTCCCTAATAGCCCTTTGCACCTCGTCATTCCACCACCATGTGTCTTTCACTTCCCGTTTGCCTCCCCTACTCACGCCAAACACTTCCGAAGCCACCTTCCGGACACATGTTGTCATCTTTAGCCACATGTCGTCGGCATCTTCTCCTTCCCAAGGCTCCTCGTCTAGCATCCTCTCCTTAAACGTTTGTGCTGCTTCCCCTCTAAGCTTCCACCACTTCGTTCTCGCAATCTTGGCCCGTTTGTCCCGGTGGACACGTAACCGAAAGCGAAAGTCCGCCACCACAAGCTTATGTTAAGGGACAACACACTCCCCAGGTAACACCTTACAATCAAAGCAAGCACGTCTATCCTCCCTCCTTGCAAGGATAAAGTCGATCTGGCTCGAGTGTTGTCCACTACGAAAGGTTACTAGATGAGATTCCCTCTTCCTAAAGAGGGTGTTCGCTATCAACAAGTTATAGGCCAGCGCGAAGTTCAAAACATCCTCCCCCTTTTGATTCCTACTATCATACCCGAACCCCCCGTGCACCCGCTCGAAACCTACATTAGTCGCACCAACATGGCCGTTGAGGTCTCCTCCTATAAAGAGTTTCTCGCTAATAGGCACGGTACTAACCATGCTATCAAGATCTTCCCAAAACTGTCTCTTGGTGCCCTCGCTAAGACCTACCTGAGGGGCATAGGCACTGATCACATTCAGAGCCGAATCTCCAACTACCAGCTTGACCAAGATAATCCGGTCGCCTTGTCTCCTAACATCAACGACTCCATCCTTAAGGCTCCTATCGATCAAGATGCCTACACCATTCCTACCCGATGTTGTCCCCGTGTACCAAAGTTTGAAGCCAATATCCTCCACCTCCTTCGCCTTCTGGCCCTTCCATTTAGTCTCCTGAACGCATAGAATATTTACACGCCTTCTAATTGCTGCATCGACTAGCTCTCTTAGCTTACCCGTTAGGGATCCTACGTTCCAGCTACCTAGACGAATCCTAGTTGGCTCTCTTTGCTTGTATGTGATGTAATGCATTAAAGTTGTAATTTCTCACAAGCTTGTATGTTCCGTATGCAGCCAATATGCCATTAACAAAACATCTTAGAGTCGCTATTATCGATAGCAATCCAGCGTTGAAGTCAAGAGGTTACCTGGACAAAAACAGTATACCCGATTCTAGGGTCAGTACTGTTACCCCTGCAACCATTTCCTTCTTCAAAGGTATGATTCTGAATCAAATATGTGTATCATCATACTTAATTTCAGCTGTCTTTCAGCCTGTAACAGTATTTGGATTCAAGTTTGTCTTGTGTGTTTAGGTGGCATTTCATCTAGATTGACCTTTCATGTTGTTTATACAGATATTGACAAAATTATGTTTGATCAACTATATCATATGACCACATTAGACGTACGGGGAAAGTAGTTCAATCAACTTTAATCAGCGTTTGGTTTACAGTTCAAGCTTGCCATGGTATATTAGCCCTGAAGTCCTGAAACCATCTGTCACTCACCTGTTTTCTATCCATAACTTGCCACAAGTTTGCCGAAAAGATTTGGCTGCCACAGATGCTTGCCAAATGAATATGGCAAAACATTTCTGTCATACTCTCTCCATTCCAAATTATAATTCATTTTAGCTTTGTCCTAGGTCAAATTTTACTAATTTTGACCTAGTTTTTTTAAAAAAAATACATTAACATCTATGATACCAAATAAATATACTATTAGGAAATGTTTCATGGCAAATTTAGTGGAACTAATTTGGTGTTTTAGATTTGATGCATTTTTCTATAAACTTTATCAAAGTTACTCCATCCAATGTTTCCTCAGTTTCCTATCCTGTGGGCTATATTGGTGATATGCCGGAACTTAATAAGAAACAAACATGCTAACAACTCTGTCACTCTTTATTGATCCACCAGTCCTAAAAGTTTCAGCCTCATCACGGCAAATGACAAATTTACCATCTGTTGTTGTTAGCAATTTGAATGTTGTGTCATTCTTCGATTGTTTCTGTTCCATTATGGCAGTGGCAACACTACCATTTTTCTTTCAGGTCACCAGTTTAGACATCTAGTTGTGTACATTTCACTACTGTAACTGTAACAGTGACAAAGTTAACATCTGTTATTGTTTATTTTTCTGTTTTTTGTGTGCATTGGAATGTCTCTCTTCACCAATTATAGTTTAAAAATGATACTTTTCCATTTTTTTATATGTGCATGGCTTGTTTTGCTACCAGAAAGAATAGCGTTATTGGTAGTATTCCTCATGCATGTGTGCGCATTAATGTGGCAGATATTGGCGCCTGGGAGCATGTTCAACAGCAAAGACATGCTTTCTTTGGTAAAATGCAGGTGAGGACATAACATGCTTCTATCTATATAAACAATTTATTTGATAATGTATGGCCATTGTTTATTACGGTTTCACCTTTTGTCTCTTTTGAACAAACACATTCTTGGTGTATTTGCATTTTGAGCTTTGCTGGTCAGATGCCAAGTTAGTGACGAGTTTGTACTAAGTTGACTAAACAATTGAAGTTATCATTTGTGTGCTTTACATTATGCTAGCAATACCAGTGGGGCATGCAAGCCTCAGGTTTTCAAAAGGTTGTCCAGCTCAATTTACAATTTGAGCATAGAGACAGTATTATGCTTCTATTGTGCATTCATGTTTCTGCTTACTATATCTGATGGCATAAAACAGGAGCTTATGTCTTTTTGGAAGATAGCTGGTCTACAATAGATGTTTTTGTATCATCTAGGCACGCCAGAGTGTCAATGTGTATATTGTGCAAAAGTACAACTATCACCTAACCATATGGGCTTACAACTGGCAGGTGTGGGATTACACTGGGCTTGGATACACTAGGTATAATGCAAGAGATGTGGGCAAAGAATACCTTGGGTATGCTTTAATAAAAGCTGTCATTATTTTTTATCTACTTATCTTTTTTTTTGTCAGTGGCCATATCTTTCTTTTTGTGTTTGCGTTGCTTAGATGTGTGGTGGAGAACAAGGTGCTTTGCAACTCGCTGCTCTTACGTTTACAGGTTTGTCTTTTCTTTAACTCTTGAACATCATAGTGAATTGTATTGCCCACGTTGTTTATGCATTATAGGTATCAAAGTAAATCTTATGGTGTATTTGTCATGGCAAAAGTTTGTGTTTGCTTTTGTGCTGCCTAAAGACCATATATTTCTCTTATGTTAGTTGTAAACAGTACAAATACAACATTTTTTTTTAAAAAAATGATGTGCTTACAGGTATGCAGTAAAATAAGATAATCCCAGATAGCCAAGAGCACAGGAATTTGATAATTTGGTGTCGTGCAACCCAGATTTCCACTCTTGTTAGCGCGCCTTTCTTTTTGGCAAAAATAATCAACTTTGTTTGACACTTAAAAGTTTCTCCCTGAACAGGAAGAATTGGATGATATTGAAAATGTGATATATCCCACCAGATTGGTGTCTCTTACTTTCCCGTTGAAGAGCAGACAAGCAGGAATGAAACCAACATCAAGTGAACCATTATCTGTTGGTCATACTACAGAAGAGCTGCATCGCAGTAATTTAGTTAAACTTGACCTCAGTGATGGACGGAGTTTATATTCCAAATTGGTGGTAATTTCTTATTTATCTTCTTTTGCATTATTTTGACCTTTGTTTTGCTTCATTCCTCAATCTCCTAGTCCTATTTAAACTTTGTTGCAGATAGGAGCTGATGGTTCAAAGTCCAATGTTAGACAGATTGCAGGCATAAAAACAACTGGGTGGAATTATCCGCAAAGTGCAATTATCTGTACAGTAGAGCATGTTGTGGAAAATGATTGTGCATGGCAGAGGTTTCTCCCTTCTGGTCCAATTGCACTACTTCCAATAGGCAACAACTTCAGCAACATTGTATGGACAATGAGCCCAGAGGAGTCACTGCGCCATAAGTCAATGAGCCCCGAAGAGCTTGTGAAGTCGGTGAACCATGCTTTGGATTTTGGTTATGGTCCACATCCTCGCTCTACTACTCTTGACCATTACATGGAACAGTTCTTTTCTGGCATTGGGAACACTGCAGCATCTACAAAGGAATGCTTTGAAGTACCACCAAAAGCAACTGGTGTAGTTTCTGAGAGAATGGCATTTCCATTGTCATTGATGCATTCCCGTGATTATGTTTCCAAAAGGCTAGCATTAGTTGGTGATGCTGCTCATACTGTCCACCCCTTAGCCGGCCAAGGTGTCAACTTGGGCTTTGGTGATGCTGCTGCTTTAGCAAAAGTTATTGCTGAAGGAGTTTCTGTGGGCTCAGATGTTGGGGACGTAAGTATCTATTGTTGTTTCTTTTAGCCTTTCAACAACAACAACAACAACAACAACATAGCCTCTTTTTGTCTTGTGCCCTTTCCCTCTGAAATTTAATTTTGGAACTATACAGCTGCACCTGAACCATTCTTATGATTCATGTTGGGTATGAATTTTAGTGTTGATCATATTGCCACTTTGCCAGTTCTAGATTTCTAGTTGAACCATAACTAATACTATTTTAAAACGTTCTTTTTTCCTTTGGCAAGCTGACTTTGCTACAACGGTATGAGAAGGACAGGAAGGCCGCCAATGTGGCGATGACCGCAGTGCTAGATGGTTTTCAGAAGATGTACTCTGTTGATTTTGGACCCCTAAATTTAGTGAGAGCTGCTGCGTTCCACGGTGCCCAGTACATATCACCACTGAAAAAGAGCATCATCTCTTATGCAATGGGTGACACGAAATGGCCACTCTTTCGGTGAACAGTACTGCTTTGGAACTCTTGTTCTGAACTTGTATGATGCACCTGGTTTATAGTTTCGGCTTGTACTGGATCACTAAGAAACATTGTAGAGCGCATGCAATATAACAAGCATTCAATAATTTATTTCAAAAGATCCCAATCGTGTTGCTTTTGATCTGAGGTGAATTGCTCACATCTTGGTGTTAATTTGACCGCCCGACCTAGTTTTTGAGATTATTCGCTTTCCGTGCTCACTTTTCGCCCTTTTTTTTGTGTGTGTATGGTATGCTGGGAGTTGTATGTGTGTATTTTATGATGGGACCTTGCATTTAATCAGAATCAGGCTGGGCCGATGCAGGCCGTGGGTCTTTGAAAGGTAATATCTTCCTTATTAATACATGGTCACAGGCCTCCTGAGACGCCGGTGCGTAGTGGGATTTTAAAGCGGGCCGATAATATAAAGAGCGGTAGAGGTCGACCTAAACTAACTTGGGACAAGTCCGTTAAGAGAGACATGAAGAAGTGGAATATCTCTAAGGATTTAGCTATGGACAGGAGCGCTTGAAAACTGGCAATCAACGTGCCTGAACCGTGACCTCTTTCTGTCTTGTGCCTTTTATGTCCCTTTATGTGTCTCTCTATTTTTCGTCTCTTTTGAGTTTCATCTCTAGCCTATCCTAACGTGCTTGAGACAAAAGGCTATATTGTTGTTGTTCTCTAACTTGTTTGGGATAAAAGGCTATGTTGTTGTTGTTAATACATGGCCACTTTGGTCAATGCATGGTTGCATTTTAAGTGTTTCTTGAACATTCTAGTGGTATATACAGAGGAGGCGCAAAGGAAATTACGTCTTGGAAAACGTGACGTGCCAAAGTATTTGGAAACGGAAGCGAATAAAATGATCAAAAGTGTGAAGGAAATTACGTCTTGGAAAACGTGACGTGCCAAAGTATTTGGAAACGGAAGCGAATAAAATGGTCAAAAGTGTGAGTATATTTGGCAAATGAGGTTACTAGTTTTAAATTGGTTCCATTTTAAAGTGTTTCTTGAACATTCCAGGAAAACTGGTACATGTGTCTTGATGAAAACCGTGAAGTGGCAAAGCATTTGGAAACGGACGCGAATAAAATGGTCAAAAAGCGCGAGTATTTTATTTGGAAAATGAGGTTATGTCCTAATCAGGCTGTCGAAGGATTAGGCCTCGTTTGGATTTTTTTTCTGTTCCTACAGTTTCCTGTAAAAACGAGCTGATTCTTTTTTTTTTTTTTTTTTTTTTTTGCGAATGTTGTGAAATAACAGGCCCTTGGTGGATTACTTAGCGTCGGCGTCGTCGTTGCCTCGTATCCAACGACGGATAATACCTCACAGAGTGGCTGGGCAAAGCACCCCAGTCGGCAGGTTGCAGGTCGCCGACGCCCGACGACTTGACGTGGGGGACACAAAACAACGCGGGCAGCGCCAAGCGCGTTTCTGCCGCGGCGCGGACACGGAGAGCGGAAGCCGGGAGGGGAAGAGATGAGTTCCTCCTCCTCGGCGGCGGCGTCGGCCGTGCCGCCGGAGGACGATGTCTGCTCCGTTTGCCACGACCGTTTCCGGATCCCGTGCCAGGCGAACTGCTCCCATTGGTTCTGTGGCAAGTCCCTTCTCCTACTCTTCTTCCTCTCCCTACCTGGTCCCACCGTGCCCCTCTTCTCTTTAGGGAGATTTGGCTGTTCTTTCCTTTATCTCGATCCGACTGCGTGGAGGGAAATCGAGCCAGTCGGCCGATGCGGTCTGCTACGCAGAGTTGTCAGCTACTCGGTTAGGAATAGATTTGGGGCTGGTTGCCTTTTCTTTTTCTTTTTCTTTTCCTGTAGAAGGAAGGGTTCGAGCTGTCAAGAATTCGTGGGTTTGCTAAATTGCTGCGGCTCGCGAGTAGGGTGCTGGAATTGGCCTTGATCCCTCTTTACCATAGAGTCTTGTTAGGAGTAAACTGCAAGATTCGATGCAAAATGAGGGTTTAGGGTACTGAAACAATGGAAGTTGTAGAGGCATATATAGCGTATAGGTGAGTAGGCAGGGTAATGCTAGTTGGTAGATAGTGCGGAGCTGTCAACAACACGAATTGATGCTAAAGAGAGGCCGGATCTTGGGAGGGTGGTGTCATGGGATGGAACCGGAACTGATGAACACAATACTTCTGCTAGCCGAGCCAAACAACTCTGCTGTAACTTCTGCCCGACAGAACAGGATGGATTGTTTTAGCCTTTTAGGGCAATATAAGAAGCAGAAGTTAAACGGCTGCCCCCTACAGATCAGTATCACCCATCACTATTTCTATTAAAAATAACAAGCCAGTACAAAGATGGGGTTATCTTCTCTAGATTTGAAAGTTTGTGTAACTTCTGTGTTGCGTTGTGTTCATGTTCAGTATTATCTATAAGTAGATATATAGATGTGTGGTCTTGTGTGCTAGAAATGACCAGACATACATATAAAGAAATGATTCTTTTTCTCTTTTTCCAAATTTGGTGAACTACTAATATCATCTTATAAATTGTGCAACGCCTACACAACTTTACTGCCTTGGAGTTTTCTCTATTACTGAATGTAGTGATACGATGATCTTTTACAGGAGAGTGCATCATCCGTGTTTGGCATCATGGACCTGCTGTACAGGCTTGCAAGTGTCCCATTTGTCGCCGCCTTATAAACCTACTGGTGCCTGCTGCATTATCAGAGCAGGAGGATGATCCACAAGCACACCGTATTTTAGGAGAGATTCAGCACTATAACTGTATATTTGGTGGAGCACCACGCAGCCTGACTCAGGTTGGTACACTGTCCATGAAATCTTGTGTTTTCACTATACTTTCGAGAATAAAATCGACACTTGAGATTGGTAAAAGTTGCTGCATGAAAAAACAGTGGCCAAACTCCTTGATAAACAAGGTCCGAGACGAGGTTTCCTATTGTTTCAAAACAGAATCCATGTTCTGTTTCTCCTGGATTGACATGTCTCCCGTAGTCCCTAATAGGATTTGTATATGGTTGGGAAATCATCTATCCAACAAATCAGACTACTGTACACGTGCCGTAGGCATGGTGATTTTAATGGAACGAAATGTTAGGTATTAGCGTATAATTACTTTGATCACTGCTTTCTTTCAGACCGAGCCTACTATCATCTTTGCTGTCAGGAGTAATTCTTATTTGGACCTGGCATAATTAAAATGTTCTCCTACATTCCTTGTAGAGAATGTTAGAAATTCCCTTGTTAATTGTAGGGTTCATTAGATATGTGGCCTTCATGTTATAACAGATATGGCTATTGGAGCTGTCATAGTTGTATAAGGAATACAAGTATACAACTAAGATACAACTGTCAGAATTGTACAATGAATATGACTACTTTTTCAACTAGAAATGTATGTCTCTAGCATCTAGCCATAT
The DNA here is from genome assembly GCA_038087645.1 of Saccharum hybrid cultivar R570. NCBI lineage: Eukaryota > Viridiplantae > Streptophyta > Magnoliopsida > Poales > Poaceae > Saccharum > Saccharum hybrid cultivar. The sequence goes on from JAQSUU010000059.1 coordinate 2,450,175, forward strand.
AATCTAGTGGGAGTTTTTCATCTAACTTTGTTTTTGACATTCCCATTATCCAGAGGTTGCAAGACCTACCCTTCTTCATCCGAAGACTGTTCAGAGAACTAATGGATCCCCAGCGGACTCTCCCACTTGTGTTCAGGGCGCGGATGATGATGATGGTAAGTTCCATAGGATCAAACTATTATTTTGCTTCATATTCCTCTTGAATATTACGCTGGGAAGTTACTAAGATTGGGAAAGCAAACAGGTTGCGCTGTTTCTGACCTCACCTCAGTTTCATACCATTGCCCAGTGCAATGGATGTGAGAGACGAGACCATATATGAATATTATAAGATGATGACTTATTCGAACTTGTAGGGGGCTGTTTAGTTGGTAAAATTTTTAGCGAAACGCTACTGTAGCAGTTTCGTTGTTATTTGGTAAATATTGTCCAATCATGGTCTAATTAGGCTTAAAAGATTTGTCTCGTCCATTTCGTCTAAACTGTGTAATTAGTTTTATTTTTTATCTATATTTAATGCTTCATGCATGTGTTCAAAGATTCGATGTGACGTGGAATCTGAAAATTTTGGCAAAATTTTTGGCATCTAAACGGTGCCTAGGTCGCACTGAGTGCAATTTATGTGCTGAGCCCTGTCGACATTCTTCCCGAAAGTAAGTTCCATATTCCCAAGAACAAAGTGACAACATCTTAATAGACTTGTTGCCACTATTGCCTGAACTGTATCTGTATCATATATTCATATCACATCATGGTCTTGATTCTGCAACCTGCAGGTGTGCTGGGGCTCTTTGGATTCGTCGATGACCTGCTCATCCTGCTGATCGTGTTCCTCCACCTCGCCGCCGTTTACCGGTCGTTGCTCCTATACCGCCACGGCGGCCAGTAGAAGTTGCTGTGCATAACTCGTTTGCATAGCTGGTTTCCATGTGGAGTTTTCTGAGGTTGCAGCGGATTTGGAAGATTGCTAAGTAGATGACGATGTGAAGGACGGACGGCTTACCCTGTCCCTGCTCTGTACTATTCTACTACGCCTGTTTCCTGTCACGGTGAACTTTGGTTGGTTGATGCAAGTGAATTTCCCTTCGTTTTCGTCGGAAGAAAAAAGGAAAGAATTTGCATTCGTTTATTGGGCTTATTGTACATAGAGTCATAGACTACACACTTGTCTTTTTCTTTTTCATTTTTCCTTCCTTTCCCTTGGAAGTTGGAATTGGAACCGATGTTTGCATTTCAGTAACTGGAATTGAACGCTACTCTCAGTTCTCATCATATATGGGCCCAGTTTCTAAAGCTTAGTGGCCCGTAAGCCCATTGGCTGTCATCGTGGGCCTGGGTCTGGGCCGCGACGAGTAAAAGAACAGGTAGGGGATAAGGGGATCGCGCTGGCCGAGTGGGTGGGTTGGCTCTCACGGGAGGGATGGGATGGCGATGGCGACGGCGACGGCGACGGCGGGCGTGTGCGGCTGGAGGCGGCTCGGAAGGGGCAGGGTGGAGACGCGGCCCCGCGGCGGAGCCTTGGCCTCTTCTCCTGCTACCCGCCGAGGGCGACGCTGCTGACCTGACGAACTGAGCCCACGGACGAGAGGGAAGACGAGAAGAGGGATACAACCGGAGGAGCGCGCGCGCCCGAGCGGATCCACCTCGTACTCTCTCACTCATCCTTCGCTCAGATTTAGTTGCTGCACCACTCCCAAGTTCATTATTAGGATCGATTGCTGCTTCACCCAGTGATCGCATGGTCGTCTTCGCGTTTGCTTATCGCTTCTTTTTGGCCTTTCGGGAGCACCTAGGAATCACCCTGTTGCTCTGCATCTTTTGTTTTTTTTTTTGGTCAGAACTCAGAAACTTTCAGAATTGTTTGCTTCCTTCTCCCGCTACCGTTACAGATATCCTATTAGGATTCAGGACTGATACAATACATATATCCTGTTAGGATTCAGGACTGATACAGGATTTCTATGTAATCGATGGCAGCCGAAACAATTTTTGGTTTTGTTTGGTTCACTACTTGAAATCACAATTTAGTTTCTCACCTGCAACGATGTTCATTTCGAACTAACGTTGTCTTCCCTGCTCTGATTGATACCACCTTTCTTCTGCACAGCTGCTGCTGTGCAGGATGTTGGCAAGATCACCAGCACTGCCTCTGGTGACTGTTGAAACTCCTGCATTCGGCTTCTTTATTACAACGGTAAGATCTTCAATCTACCTTCTATAAGATGTTGGCGAAACCACCAGAAATGACCCTTGAGGCGTTTGCGTCTCAATTCCTTTCTCCTCCAGCGCAATGTCTCGAGTGCATTGGTTGTGAAGCTTTCTGATAACAATTGTGGAGGAAGATTGAATGTCTGGCGGCGAAACATCGAACTTAGGAAAAGCCGTTGGGAGTGGCGGGCACTACCAGCCGACCAAATGCAAGCTTCTGTTGTGGATGTTGATGAGGAGTGCAAACAAATCCTCGCTTCGTTGAATTTCTCCAGCGAAGACGCCGAGAAGATGCTGAAGAAGGCGTTTGGCTGGATCCACTCCCCGTATTGGAGCGAAGAGAGAAAGAAGGAGGTTCCGAATGCCGAGGTGGTAGCTGGAGTGCTGAACTACATCAGGAGCCTCGGGCTATCCGACGAAGACCTTCACAAGTTGCTGAAGAAGTTTCCGGAGGTTCTTGGGTGCGATCTTGACAGCGAGGTGAAGCTGAATGTGAGCAAGCTGGACAGTGACTGGGGAATAAATGGGAAGACCCTGCGGAGCCTTCTCCTGAGGAATCCAAAGGTTTTGGGCTACAATATTGACTGCAGAGGGGATTGCATGGCCCAGTGCACCCGCTGTTGGGTTAGGTTTTAATGATGTTTTGTTCTTAGTCACTACATCATTGTTCAGAAACTTCAGACTTCGTTTTGCAGGCTGAATTAAAATTCAAATGAATTTTGCTGGCCATTTTTCTGTAAACTAGCACCTGTCAAATATAGCGCAATCGTGGTTGGTGGATACTGGATAGGCAACTGTTAGTTCTTGTGTACAACAAATTCAAGAGCCAAACCATGCTGTCTGTAGAAGAGTTGCAATAAAAAGGGCCAATTCATGTATGATCTGTGACACTTCAATCATTTGCACTTGTTCTGTTTTGCATTTCTTTGGTCATGGAACTATGGTAGTAGTTGCATTGTCTTATTATGAAATTCTTTCATTGTGCTTTGATGCATCCACCATCGTGCTGCCATGTTTCTGAAGATATAAAGATGAAAAATGAAGAATGTGATAACCTAGTCTGGTCTTATGGTTTTGCTCATTGCTTGCTTGTGATCCGGATTCTTATAGTTCCTCACGCTTATACCCTGATTTGTGATATTGTATCCAGAATTTACGAGACCATTCTTAATGTTGTGTTGACACTACTTCAACAAAATTACTACTGTCGATTTGCAAATTGCAATGGCCTGTCAGTTCAAAATGTGAATTCCTTCCATTTGGGTATGCTTTAGTGTACACTTTCCTACTTGTTCACCAGCCGATGGCCTATGCGGCGTACGCTGGTGAGATCTCACCGTCATCGGCTGACTTGGCCCCACGCCGCTCTGCTCAGGGCAGGAAACGGCCGCAGACGCCTCTGTCGGATTCGGAGGTTACGGAGCTTGAGCTGCTGAGGCACAGCCATGGATCATCGATTGACGATGAAGAACGATGAAGGCCACGACGCTTAACCTCCATCGGCTGAGGTGTCCCTGTTGGCACAATTGGAGGCGCGGCTATGCATACTGCTCGAGACCATGTTGCTCAGCAAGCCGAGGCTGAGGAGGTCCAGGACACCTTCAATGGTGATGTCGGTGCGTCGGAGTGGGAGGCTGGCTGCTAAGACCAAGGCCTCCAACCCGATTGTCCAAGCACAAAATGTGCTGAAGCAAAAGCTGGGGATCGCAGATATGCCACAGGGTCTGGACCCTGTGGCTTTGGACAATATCAAGGCCTTCTTCGCTGTGCCATTGTCGCCCTCCAAACAAGAGGCCCTTCATGCGCTCTTCGCTCCAGACTTTGATCCGGTTGCCATGGAGCTGAACCTCACTGGCTTCGAGCACGACGCTCTTTAGCCGCTGAGCTCAGGGGCCTGCTGGGTTTTGTCCCTATGCTTGATCCTACTCTTGGTCGCCAAGTATTTTCTTTTGTAAATCACAACTGTGTGATCTCTGTTAGTGTTTGGCTCGGTAATCACAAATTACCGTCCTAGCTTTAATTTGTAAAACCCATGCCAATGGCATGTTCGAGAAAAAAACTTTCCTACTTGTTCAGTTGTTCTACAGGTTAAAATGCCAATTGAGTGAGGACAAATCATTTTTCGTTTTCCTTTTCTATCTCCTCCTAAGTTCAGAAATCAATTGCTGGTGCCCCGAAGAGATCAAATCCATCAAAGTCACAGGAATCGAGCCCCATTGGCAATGGTGAGAGCGACCCTCGTCCGTCGTCGTCCTCCAAACATTGTCCTTATCCATCCATGAGAGCGAATCCCTTGATGTCAGAACAGCTGAGACCATCGAGCATGGCGTCCGGGAAGAACTCCATGCTCGCCATTCTGCTCACTGCCTCGGTGTCTACCATCAGGTGATCAGAGCCAGTTCCGAGGCCGGCATTGGCAACAGAGTCGTCGTCGTCGGGCGGCAGCGCGGGCGCGTGGCCGTCGAAGGCGGCGACGTGGCCGAAGAGCTTGTCCTTCCTGGAGAAGGAGGTGCCGCAGGAGCAGACCCATCGGTCGCGGCCGCAGTGCTTCTCGTGCGTGCGCAGGTCGGCGAGCACGGAGAAGCGCTTGACGTTGCAGCGGCGGTAGGTGTAGCTCTTGTCGCAGTGGCTCCGCCGGTAGTGGTTCTTGGCGCAGACGGCCGTCTTGAGCGGCTGGAAGCTGCGGTGCTCCCTGTTGCGCTTGCACCCCACGAAGGGGCAGGAGTAGAAGCACCGGCCCGCCGAGGACGACGGCGCGGCGGCGGAGGCGGAGGCGGGCTTGGCGAGCGCGGCCGCCGTCTTGTACTCCTCGCCGTGGCCGCGCATGTGCATGCGCAGGTTGGCGTCGCGCTTGAAGCCCTTGCCGCAGACCTTGCACGAGTGCACGTGCGGCGCCAGGATCTCCTCCTTGCCGAGCTCGATCACCTCGTAGGACCCGGCCGGCGGCATGCGGCCGTCGCTGTCGCCGTCGCCGTCGCCGTCCTCGTCCTCGGCGTGGAGGGGGTCATGGTCGGACGAGTCGCTGTCGCCGTCGTTCGGGGCAGGCGACCGCGTGGCGCCGTCGTCCTGCTCCGCCGCCGCGGACCCGCCGGTCGCGGCGAGGCTCTTGGAGATGGAGACGAGCTGCATGGCGATGCAGCTGAGCTCGGCCGACACCATCTGCCGCGGCGCCGCGCCGATGATGCCGCGGAGGTGCCCGATCTTCTGCTCCAGGAATGTGAGGCACGTCAGCACCGCCGCCGGGTCGTCGGTGCAGCCCCCGGCTTGGCTCTGCTCGCGCTGCTGCTGAGCCTCCATCTCCATGGCGTTATTGCCAAGATTGCAAACCTCCATGACGACCTCAATGGATCAATGCGTGATCTAGCTAATCGAGTGGGGGATTGGCTTGGCTGGCCGATCAAGTTCTTGCTCTCTCTGACGCTGTACGTCGACGTCGATCGTGTGTCGGTGGGTGGTGGTGACTGGTGAAGTGACTGCGTGTCCAGCTTAGCTGGTTATATGGGCAGCGGTGCTATTCTGTTGTGCTGCAGCCGCCACGTGTGCGTGGGGTCCATGGCGGCGGCGCGGTGCTCGTCAGGACCGGACTTGGTAAGCTCTTACGTCAGCGGCTCAGTGCAGGTGGGGCGGAAGACGGGAGGCGACAGCGACTCAGCGAGCGATGGCACGGACAGAGGCTGACCGGCGTCGTCGGGTGGTGTGGTGGCTGGCTGGGCGGCCCTTCAGGCTGTGGCTTGGGCCATGAAAGCGACGCCCAAGTGCCCCGCTGCCCTTTCGGACAGCCAGATCCAGATGCATATAGATATAGGAGGAGTAGTAATTCGCACGCGTTGAAAATTCGGATCTGCCGGTTGACCTGACGTTGCAGTTGCAGGAGCTCGATGATGCTCTTGCTCGCTCATCCGTCTTGGTGGTGGTTGCTTCCATGATCACTCGTGTTTTTTGTGCAAGAGATCTAAACTGCCTGTCTACTTTTAATCTCTCGAGCATCTGACTATGTCCACGTGTTCACACTAGAACGGTGTGCCTTTTGCTCTCTCGAGTAGTACGTAACACGGTTAAATCATAAAATATTTTTTTTTGAAAGATCCGGAACATTCCGGCTTTGATCGATGATAAGAGAGAAGCAGAAGTTAACAACTTACATGCGCGAGAGGCGCTCCCTACAACAGCCTAGGCTATGTAGGGCAAAGTTTACAAAGAAGATTACTCACTACCTAGATGCACTACCATTGTCGGAACATGATCCAGGCGTCGAGCTAAAGCCCAGCAGCGGGTTGTCTCTTTGATCTCCCCCCAGAACATCGGCTACCGAGAATTCTTGATCTCTGAAAACGATTGCATTCCTATGGTTCCACAGACATCAGATTGTCTGTAGTAAATGTCTGAGCGAACCAATCTTCAATGTCTTCCTTGTCTTCCCAACCTGCTGGGTTCATCTGTGCACATGAGCACCAGTCCGCTACCAGGTTCCAGACGGCTCTGGCACAGGGGCATTCGAAGAAGAGGTGTTGAGCCGTCTCGAGGTTTCTTATGCACAGGGCGCAGAAGTAGTTGTTCTCCCAACCCCGTCGTTGAAGGCGCGCCGCAGTCCAAAGCTTATCCTGCAAGAGTAGCCAGAGGAAGAACTTGCATTTCGGAGGGACCCAGACATCCCAGATAAGAACTGGGAAAGAGGAGAGGGTGTGTCCAGCAAATTGAACATTGTAGGCTGATCTTGTGGAGAATTGGCCTGAGCTTTCTAGGCTCCAAGTTATGGAGTCTTCTTCAGCATCGTGGAGGTTCAGGTTGAGAGCCTCTATCTTGCTCCAAAGACTGAAGAAATCGTCCAGCAGGCTATCATTGAGGTTATGTGCAATGTCCGATATCCATTTTCCATTGTCGACAGCTTCTCTTACTGAGCGTTTCTTTCTTGTACTATGCTTGTAGAGCAGCGGATAGGAGGATCGGAGTGTCTCACCGTTCAGCCAGTTGCTGTGCCAAAAGGAAGTTTTGCGACCATCCCCAATGGAGATCGCCGTCACCGCGTTGAAGAGCGCCAAGTCTATCAAATCAACCGATACCTCTGTACCGTTCCATGGCCACTCCGGGTTTGTCCATTGGAACCACAGCCAACGCAATCGAAGGGCTCTACTGAATCTTTGCAGCTCGATCACCCCCAGGACGCCAAACTCAACTGGCTTGGTCACATCAGTCCAGGCCACTTTGCACTTCCCTCCTGAGATCTTAGAGTCACCAACCCAAAGGAAACGATGCCTCAACTTTCAATATCTTCGATCAATTGCTTGGGCACTCTGATCGAGGTCATTAGGTAAATTGGAATTGCAGTTAGGACAAATCTGACCAAGTCCCTCCTTCCCACCGGGTTTAGCAGCCTACCTTGGCACCCTGCTAGGCGGCACCTTGAGCCATCAATGATGCCTTGCACATGAGCCATTTTAGTTCTGCCCAGGGTCAGCGGAAGTCCCATATAAGTAAGTGGGAAGTTCATCCTTTTTCCCGCGAAGCCCTCTAGGATGTTGTCCAGATTGAGTTCTGCACACTGATAGGAGCAACAATGCACTTCTCCAGATTAAGCCTTAACCTGTGGCTGAACCAAACCGGTCGAGGATGTCAAAAATGCCACTACTTCTTCTTTTACTGGGTTTAGGAAGACCACTATGTCGTCAGCATACAGCGAGAGCCGGAGCTTGGCTTCTCTACCCCTTAGAGGTGACAGTATTCCATCAGCTGTTGCTTGCTCTAGAACTCAGTGGAGAGCATCAATTGCAAGAATGAATAAGTACGGTGAGAGGGAATCACCTTGCCGAAGTCCCCTTGCATGACGGATTTGTTTACCTTCCGTACCATTCAGCAGAACCATCGAGTGTGCCGTACTGAAAATGGTTGTCAGCCATTCTCTCCATCGTGCACCAAATCCCCTCATCTCAAGGAGCTCCAACATATATTCCCAGGAACTGTATCGAACGCCTTGGAAATGTCCAGTTTGAACAGTAGGGCAGGAATTTTCTTTCTATGATACGCATGAGCAAGATTCCTAACAAACAAGAAGTTGTCGTGGATACACCTTCATTTGATGAAGGCGCTCTGTGCCGGGGAGATTAGCTCATTGATATACTTGGATAGACGGACAGCCATCGTCTTTGTCACCAACTTGGCAAAAGAATGAATAAGACTAATGGGTCTGAACTCACTAGGGTGCACATCCACGTGCTTCTTAGGAATTAGAGTTATATTCACCCTGTTTAATCTGCCCATGGGGCCGACCCGTAGATCATGAAAGCAGTTCATTGTCGTGAGCATGTCCATTCTGATAATCTGCTAACAATTCTTATAGAAGGCCCTAGTGAAACCGTCTGGGCCGGGAGCTTTCTCTGCAGGTAACTCTTGGACAACATGTTTTAGCTCCTCCAAATTGAAGTTGTGGTCAAGATCCGGCATCTGTAGTCTGCTTAGGTTTAGGTTCTGCCAGTTCAAGGTGTGGTGTCTGGTGCATTTCTCACCAAGGATCCCCCTAAAGTATTGATCGAGGATCAGCTCCTTTTCACTGTGTTTCCAGACTAGAACATCAGAGGCATTTTAAGGCAAGCAATTAGGTTTCTCTTGCGTCTACCCTTGGCCCTTTGGTGAAAAAACTTTGTGCATGCACCACCTTCTCTGATGTGAGTAACACGTGAGCTTTGTCTGTGCCTTGCTCGCTCAATTGCCGCCCACCCCAGAACCTACGCCTTTAGCTTCTTGTGAAGGTCAACCCTGGCCTTTGATAATGCTCGCGATTCCTATGCCTTATCCAGCCTAAAGATGACCTCATTTGCTAACTGTAGTTGTAGACGCGCTTCGCTGAACAGAGATTGGCTCCAACTCTTCAATGCTTGGGTTGTATGCTGTAGCTTGTTATGTAGGATCATCAAGGGCGAGGTACCTTTGACCGGTCGCTCCCAAACTGCTTGGACAATCTGAGTGAAGCCAGGAACCCGGGTCTAGAAATTCTCAAACTTGAAAGCCGTCCGTCTATGTGGCTAATGAACATTACATAGGAACAGTGGGCAATGATCTGATAGCGAGCTGGACAAGGCCTGCATAGAGATGTCTGGGAAGACTTCAACCCATGCTCTGTTGCAAAACACTCGATCAAGGTGCACGAGTGTTGGATTCCTCCTACCGTTACTCCACGTATATTTTTAGTTCAAGAGCTTTATCTCTAAAAGACCGCTAGAATCCAGTGCCTGCCTGAATCGCCTCATCTGAGCCCAGTTGATGTTATGGTTGCTCTTATCACTGGCCTCATAGTGCAGATTGAAATCACCAATGTAGAGCCATGGTGCACTGATGGGTTGACACCTTACAAGTTCATCCAGGAAGGAAGGTTTGTCAGCACTATTTGTCGGGTCATACACCGCAGTGAGCCCAAAAGCACCATTAGACATCAGGAGGGTCACCTGCACTGAGATGTTGTAGTCTTCCCTCATCACGGCCCCTCGATCAACATAATCTTTGTCCCAAGCAATCAAAACCCCACCTCTAGTTTCCTCAGCAGGCAGAAAAATGAAATTATTGCAGAAAGGATCCCCAAGAACTCCACGACAATTGAGAAACTAATTTCAGCCAATTTTGTCTCCTGCAGATAGATCAGCTGAGGCCTGGCTTGTTGAATTAGAAGTCTCACCGCTTCCCACCTTGCTGCGCTGTTTAAACCACGTACGTTCTAGTTGAAGATTTTGACATCATTGTCATCCATTTAGACATAGCCAATGCAACAACTTATCAAACAGGGAGACTGAATTGGCCAGCAAACCGAAGACAACATCTATTGCACAATCAGAGATATCAAGTACACAGCCCTAGTCCTACAAATGGATGACAACCAACATACTAAACCACCAGAGCTGACATCCAGCACAACACCCTTCAAACCAGAACAGACAACATGAAATAGCACATCTCCTAACTCAACCGGTTGCAAACCGGTCAGCGCTGGCACTGATAGACCTAACATAAATCACCCTGATACTACCAAATGTGGTTGGAAAGTGCCCCTATCCCTCCATGACAATGGCATCGACCTCCTCTACCATAGCCCCCAGGACCTTCGCTAGGTTCTTGTTCCCCAACATGGCTGCCATCTGGATCACCTTGATGGCTTGTTCGGGCAGGCCAGCCCCATACATGTCAATGTACTCAGCCACAGCAATGTCATTGGGTCATTGCTGCTGATTGTTGACGAACTCCAGCTCACGCATCAGCTTTCACGTGGCCTGCTCTATCACCGAGATGGGAGAGGGCCTGGCCGCCTGATGGAGGCTGCTACGCATGGCGGCCATGGTCTTCCTCATTGTAGAGTGGGGCCTGGTGTCGCGTGTCATGGGGGTCGGCTGTGGTGGCGCTTGGAGGATCGGCGTAGGGAGCTCATAGAACAGGCCACGCAGGGGGTCCGCCGACTGCATCTCGTCCCCCACGTGAGTCTCCTCAGCATCGTCGTTGTAGATCGTGTTCTGTGACGGTGGAGGGCTTGTCGCATTAGTCGTCGCGAGGCCGTCGGCCGGGTCGATGTCCATCTTCGTCACCAGGTTGGAGATGTCGCCTAGCTGGTCCACTGCCGCCTGGGACGGACCAATGGGTGACTCCCCCAGTGCCCGCAGCTGTACACCCGGCCCTAGACACGATCTCTTCTTGGGTCGTCACAGCGTTGGCGGGCAACTTTGGGCCGCTCCACAGGCCAGAGACTGGCACATAGGGCGATGACTGCGGGGCTTCGTCGGTGCCATCGGGGGAGTAGCAGCAGTCGGTCGTCGTGTTGATGAAGGCGCAGGAGGCCTCCATCCTCATTGGATCATCATGCCCGCGTGGCAGCATGCACATTGGGGAAGCACCCCAGAAGCAGGTGTCAATGATGGGGTCAGGACTCACCGAGAAAGCCGAGTTGTTGTCACGTGTCTCCGAGTCTCTGTGGCGCACGGGGGACCAAGAGCGGCGTCGCTCCCAGTCCTTCGAAGAGTGAGGTAGGTTGTCGCGGTTCCTCAGCGTCCTTTGGGGCGAGCGGCTGGCGGTCCTACCCTGTTCCAGCAGCTTCGGCTCTAGCGCGTCCGCCTCCTGGGTCCCCACCGCCCATCGGTATGGGTGCGAGGAGCGAACCTGGACTCGCACCGAGCGCTCAGATGCCGCACACGCGAGTTCCGTGGGACGTCGTGGTGCCGGCACGGTCCATAGTGATCGCTGTCGGGGTCTTAATCGTGACACGGCTGGCCGTTCGCCGTCGCCCGGCAACTCCCCCCATTGCGTGACAGAGTTGGCCGTACATGCGGCGGGTGACTATCCAGGACTCCCGCAGCCCAGATGAAGGGGATGAACAGTGGCGCCGAGCTGTCGTGCTCCGAGGAGGTCACAAAGCTCGAAGATCTTGGGGTCTGCGGGCTCCAGTCTTCATACCCCGCTAGGTGGATGAGGATGACCTTCTCCCTAAACTTCCCAACCGGCGGCGTGGATAGGATCTGGATGGGGGAAGGAAGGTCCACCAGCTCCATCGCTTGCCTAGCCCTTGCCACGAAGAGCCAGTACTCCACCGCTCGAGGGATCATGCCGGGGTTCTCTATCCACACCCAGCAGGTAAGTAACTGGGATGTCTCCCTATCGGTCGAAGCCGTGAGGCTGTCGAATCTGTCAAAGATGCATGTGTCGCCCAAGATCAGCATGATGTCGTCCTCGTTCCACACCTCCAGCGGAACGTTCTCTAGGGTAAGCTTGACGTGGAACCACCATGTCGTCTCGGCGCCCCCAGCGGAGCGCCAAGGCCTGATGGGTAGGGCCACCCCACCAATGTGGATGAAGCCCTTGAGGACGGCCCTGTCCCTAGCCGAAGCAAACTTGAAGTCAGCCACGAAGGAGACCGAGGTGAGCCTGGTGACGTGGAAGCTGTGTCACAGCACCGGCAGCTGCTCTATGAGAACATAGGTGAAAGGTCTTGATGGTCAAAGGGGGGTGAATAGCCTATTAAAAAATCCTACAAAGTATGATAAACAAGTTTATCAATATAAAAAATAGCATGATGCTAGTTTTGCTTAGCCTAAAGGGAGTTTGCAAGCCACCTATCCAAAACACAATTCTAATGAAAGTCACACAACCGCACAAGTTAAACCGCAATAGGTAAACTAAAAAGCTACTCTACTCTAGCTACTAAGCAATAGAGAAAACAATTAAGTACTTGAAACGTAATGCAAGAGTCAGGTAAGAAATATTTCATCGAGGGGCGATGAATTGAGCCAACCAATCAATAATTCCAAATGATGATATTCAAGATAATCAATCTACCAAGACAAATCAATCACAATCAATGAAGTGAAGACACAATGATTTATCCTGAGGTTCACGTGCTTGCCGGCACGCTAGTCCCCATTATGTCCCCTCAACCACGTGGTTCGGTGGCTAATCGGTCTCACACTGAGCCTCTGAAAAGGCACCACAAGAACCTACCAAATGGCTAGGAGTTGCAATGACACGAGCAATATACTACTGCTACCTTGTGGCACTCCGCCGGGGAAGGTGCAAACCCCTCACAAGATCACGGGAGGTGGCCAAGAATAATCACCAACACTTGCCACGCCTCCAAGCTACTCCAAGCCATCTAGGTGGCGGCAACCATCAAGAGTAACAAGAAACACCGCAGCAAATCAATCACTCAAGTGTCTCTAAATGCAAATCAATGATCGATGCACTTGAATCACTCAATCTCACTCAAAGATCACAATCGAATGCAAAGGAGATGAGTTGGGATGAGAGGGGATGCTTTGGCTCAGCTCAATGTGCTCACAAGAATGTCAAAAGTCCAAGAGAGAGAGTTAGGAGCCGGCCACCAAGTATTTATAGACGCACCCCTTCGAAAAGAGCCGTTGGGCAGCTGTCGACACCGACAGACGCGTCTGTCGCATAGGCGAAAGACGCGGCACCCAGCGTCTGACGCTCAGAGAAGCGCCACGTGTCCACGCGTTTAAAATCTAACGATCGCGCGCCACATACGTCAGACGCGTACATGTGTTTCACCTCAGCGTCTGTCGCCCCGACAGACGCAACACAGAGAGCTCTATTTCATGAAATCGATCAACAGACTCATCCTTTGCTCGCCCGTCAGACGCTGCTCAACGTATGTCATCACCGTGTCACCGCGCGCTGAAAACCTCCATATGACAGACGCGGGAACAGTGGTTCCACCAGCATCTGGCACAACGACATCCCTACGTCTGACGCGCGCGCGCTGAGAGCCACAACTAGGGTAAGCTGACAGACGCCTTGGGCAGCGTCTGTCGCTCCTAGGTCTAGCGTCTGACGCTCACAACTTGAGCAAAATTTGAGATTTTGTTGCTCCACTTGTTTCACCCTTTCACTTATGAGCTAGACCAAGTACGTGTATCACTAAAACACATGTTTTAGCTCATTTTCAAGTTAAGCACGTAGGGCGGAGAGAATGTGCTCTATCCAAATGCATATGCTCAATGAAATGTCACCTAGAGGCACATGCAGGACATGAATTGATACGCCATTTCACCTCTTCATAGTACATCTACTAAACCTAAACATGATCACACCCACTAGGTGTCTTGATCACCAAAAGCAAACCCTAGTAAAATACCTTTGCCTTGAGCTCCATAGGGTCACACCAATCCACCATTTCTTCTCCAATTGTGGCATCATATGATCATGATCACAATGTATCCTTGCCATCAACTTGGGGTTGTACCAATCACATTTTGCTACCACACTTTCGCATTTGTGATTAGTACTTAGGCATTGTCACTAATTACCAACACCAAGCATATAGCTTTCAGTAGGACACCTCCAGGGTCGAGGGGGAGTAGCCACCTGGTGGCACCGAAACATTGATGTCGTGCACTAGGAGACGTCCTGCCTCAGCTGCCATGGTTTTCGTGGCGATAATGGCAGTGCGGCCGAGGGCCGGGCGGAACACAGCAAGGCCAGGCATGCGCTCCATCATAGCAGGCTGATGGTGGGATGGTGGCGGGGGTGGTGATGGGGAGGAGATGGGTTCAGGTGACACGAGGCGAGTGTGTATGTTCCCTGGGACGTGCGGCGGGGGTTGAGGTGGAGGTGGCTTGGTGGTGGTGCTCGGCGGAGGTGGTGATTTGGTAGGATGGCGGAGCTCTGGAAAGATCAGGCGGCTGTGGATGCTCCCCTCCGGGAAGGTGAGACGGGAGCGGAGGTCTTTAGAGATGGGGCGGCGACGGCTAGTAGGGCAGGACTTGGAGGTGTGCCCGACACCACTACACCGGAGGCAACAGATGGGCTCTCTGCACTAGGCGACTTGATGGTCGAGTCCAAGGCAGCAAAAACAACGGCCAGTGAGGCACCTCATATAGGCCTCGCGGCCGGCTCGGTGGTGCACCGCGAAGGAGCGCTCAGCGCCGCATCGAGGCCTCCCGGAGTTGATCTTGTTTAGAGTTGGATCCTTGCACCACCAGTATTTCCTCCTTGACAGCTGCCAATTTGGTGAAAGTGGCTCCTCATCCGTCGCATTTACGCCGAGCTCTCACCGCGCTCCCACTGCTTGACAGGAGGGGAGTAAATGACCTTCCCCTTCCCCTTCTAGTTGGACGGCGCCGTGGGACGTAGTGCCCTCTGCTCCACGGGCACCGCAGAGGCAAGGCGTGATAGATCCACTCGCCTCCATGTCCGCCTGCGATGGCCAGCAGGCGGAGCAAGGGAGTGCGTCTGTCGGCTACCTAAATCAGGAGTACCCAAAACCCGTGATTAAAAGAGCAAACCCTGAGAAATCCACGCCCTAAATACCCCCTAAAATCGAATCAAAATTCCATCTGCACGGATACATCGATCCAAGACTGTAAATGTGGAGACGAGGCACCCTCGACTAAGTTCTGACTCGTACGAGGCCCTCTTGACGGGAAGCCTCGACCCTAGAAAACTTCTGACTTGCACGACCTGTGGTTGAGTCGGTCGACCCCTCCTCATCCACCTGCTTACTGACAAAAGCATTCAATGCAACCACTTCCACTAACGTGGCTATAGCGCGCCTGCGTGGGAGTAGCATCCGCGTCTAATCCCACTTTTTACTGCCCATCCTGGGAGGTCGACCCCCCGCCAATGGGCCCCTACAGGGACCATACGTCAGGGAGGTGCGCGAGGAAAGTCACAGTATCATACCATGACCCGATGTCGTCCTCGTCATTGTCCTCATCCTCCTCCTCTGAGGCCGTCTCAGAGAGGGACTCCTCCTCAGGGAGACCCTCGAGCCGTTGCTGGCGAGTCCTTGACCGCCAACAGATCCTACACAGAAAACTCGACGAGTTAAATCTACGAGACCTAGGAGAGAAACAGAGCTCAACATCGAAAAAACAACACATACCAAGGGCTCGAATCCCTGGTTGGGCCACATTGGGACTTTGTCGATGTCCTCCTGCTTGAAACCACCCATTACTCACCGAGCGCGCCGCACCACCTCGTCGAGGGGAAGGGTCTCATGGGACATCCGGCTTCCCTCCAGCGAGACGCCCAGCTTCATCTTGTCCAACCGGAGTCGGCGCTGCATCAGTGGGAGGACCCTCCGACGATGGAAAGTCGCGGCCACCATGCCCGCGGTCAGCCCGCGCAGGCGAAGCCTTCTTAACGCGTCGAGGAGCGGCTGTAGTTTTGGCTTATCTTCCTCAATGACGTCGTACTCCCACTTCTCCTTCCGGGACATCAGAACCTGGCCAGAGAAGCTTGGAAGGAGGCCGTCGTCGTTGCACAGGTAGAACCACTCGTCGTGCCACCTGCTGTTCGACGAGATTAGTTGGGCTAGGATGTACAGATCCCCTCAACCCACCCACACCTGGATTGTGTAGCTCCCGGCATGCACCGCCCACCGCACTCCTCTCTTGCCTGCCTTCTTGGTGAAATGCTCCGCCTTGAAGAGGTGGAGCCACAGCTTCTAGTGGGGCTCGACCCCCAAGTATCCCTCATAGACAGCCGCAAAAATGGTGGCTTGTGAGATAGAGTTGGGGGCGAGATGATGGAGCTCCACCCTATAATAATGCGGGATGGCCTACATGAAACGGCTCGGTGGTGCCCTGAACCCCCTTTCGTGGAAAGCGATGAAGCTGACCACGTATCCTTCCGGAGGCACCGGCTCCCGGTGGCTGGACGGTGGCACCCTCTACTCTGGCAGGTCCCGACTGGTCATTGGATGCAAGAGACCATCACGAACGAGATCCTAAAGTTTTTTCTCTGTCACCGAGGAACGAACCCACGGTTCCATGGGAAGGACCTGGCTCTTTCCCGCCATCAGTGTAAGGCTTCGGCTATGGCAGTGGCTAGGAAGGGACGACGGCGGTAGTAGAGAAAGGCTGATGGAGGCAAAGGAAGAGGAACACAGTTGCAAAGGGCTAGGAAGGAACAACTGAAACCCTAGGCTCCGTATTTATACCCCGATGGAAGACCAACGGACGGATCCGATGAAAAGGCAAGTTTAGTTTCCACATTCAATGCCCCTACCTAACCGCTCCCTCGAAATCCACACGCGTGGGCACGTGTCAGTCGTTCGCTCGCTAACCGCCTGCCATGCCACCCACTACCACGCTGTTTCCGCTTCCTCCCTAAAAAGATGCACCTCAACGGGCGGAGAGGAAGACTTACAGACAGACACTTCCAGGCAAAGGAGCCACAGGCTCTGAGCCCACTTTAAATCTCAAGGGTTCGAAAGCTGGCCCTTGACCTGGGTTCGACAGCTGCCCTCGAGTAACCTGAATTAGGGATGACCGAGAGCGGGCCCATACAAGGCTAGGGCTCGAGCCGCTCTCTCGAGACGCCCTCAGACATATTCGAGGCTAAAGGAGGGGTCGGTGGTGGAATTCCCTCGAAGAGAGGCATCGAGCCCTCGGATCCCATCGAACAAAGCCGAGATCCATGCGACAACTCTTTGGCACTTTTGGAGAGCGCCTCCGTGGCCACCAGCCAACCCCTACCAGACAGGGCATGGGCTCCTACTCGAATTTCTCACTACCAGCTCACCATGAATCGTCAGAACTCGCCTATCAGGGGTAGTACGACGTCCACACCCCTCCTCCTTACATGAAGGATGCATGAGGGTCTTACGATTAAAAATGGGTAGGGCCCTGATCGACCTCACGCACACGAGGCCCGGGGGCTTGCCCGCAATAAGCTAGCCTCGACGAAAGAGGACTAAGCATGCCACAAAGGCTCGAGCACGGGAGCGCCTCTCAACATAACATACTGAAAGCCCTCGAAGGAGTCACCCACTCTTCCGAGGCCTCGGGGCTACACCCGGCGGGTGCGCTCGCACGCACCCACCAGAAGAGCAACGACGCTATGACTCCAGTTCATAACTCGCTGAGCCTCTGCGAGAATGTCCACACTCACGCAAAGGCTTGGGGGCTACTGTCGGGTACCTAAATCAGGAGTACCCAAAACCCATGATTAAAAGAGCAAACCCCCCGAGAAATCCGTGCCCTAAAGACCCCCAAAAAATCGAATCAAAATTCCATCTGCACGGATACGCCGATCCAAGACTATAAATGTGGAGACGAGGCACTCTCGATTAAGTTCCAACTCGTACGAGGCCCGCTCGACGAGAAGCCTCGACCCCGGAAAACTTCCGACTCGCACGACCCGGGGTCAAGTCGGTCGACCCCTCCTCATCCACCTGCTTACTGACAAAAGCATTCAATGCAACCACTTCCACTAATGTGGCTACAGCGCGCTAGCGTGGGAGCAGCATCCGCATCCAATCCCACTTTTTACTGCCCACCCCGGGATGGGCGGTGAAAAAGCTACCACTATTCATACCACGTCAAGCACTGTTCTCCCATCGACGCCCCCTCGACTCACAAGAAGATAACCACCACGCCCCGATTTCCTAGGGCTCGGCCTTATCCGTTCCTCGTCGACCCCTCAGTTATGTCCCAACCCGGCCTCGACCGCCATCGATCAACAAAGGAATGACGCCCGCACGTCGGCTACAGGGATCGCACGCTCGACACAGGGACCAGGATCATTCACCGTCCCGTTAACAACACCGCCACGACATCTCGGGGATGGCCAGCCATTTCCGGAGCACGCTGCTACAGCAACCTCTACTGCGCCCATCGAACCTTCACCTCTGAGGCACCGCCTTAGGGTTTTAGGAGCCCCTGAATCTTCACTCGACCCTATAAAAGGGAGGGGAGACATGGGGGAAAAGAGAGACACTTTTCTCCACTTCTGAGATCAACATCTCAAGCAACACTCCATTTTATTCTTTCCTTGAGTCTTGGGACCAGTTCCCTCTCTCACAGCTTGTAACCTCTACGCAAGCACTTAGGTGCAAGAAAATACAATACTCTTCCCCCGCTGGACGTAGGGCCTTCTTTGCCCGAACTAGGATAAACCTCATGTATTCTCTTTGCATCACCATCCGGATTAGGGAGCATGCAGCACAAAATTCACTCATTGGTCTAGGACCCTCTCGGGTCTGAACACCGACAATGTCATCCTCGTGGCTCGGGCTTTCACCGAAAGGGCCCTAGGCGGTGCCTGTGCCCCAGAAAGGGCAATGGATGCCTCCCTCGCTGGGGGGCAGGCGTGTGAAAGTCCTATATTTGGTGTTGGTAATTAGTGACAATGCCTAAGTACTAATCCTATGTCTAAGTTGTATGTAGCATATGAGGATTAGTACATTCCAAGGTTGGTGGCAAGATGGACATGGTGATCATGATGACCACACTTGGATTTGGATGTAACCCTACGTGATCAAGGCAAAGGTACATGCTTAAGGGTTGTGTTTTAGTAACCAAGACACCTAGTGGGTGTGGTTACATTATAGGATCGATAGTCGTACTATAAAGAGGGGAATGACGCGGCTATTGAACTCCTAAGTGCCTCTAGGTGTGCATTTCATAATCATATGCATTTGGATAGAACTAATAACGCCTCGAAAAATTATTGTGAAAAATGCTAACACACTCACACATGACGAGATCACTTGGTGGTATTAGCATGTTTGTGAAGGCGATGGAGTTTGAGCGATAGATAGGGTTTGGGGTCCTCTCTCCCTCCCGCCGAGCTTGCGAGACGGGATTCAGGCGTTTTTGAGGAGTTGAAACGACTATTTTTCACTACGCCAGAAGTCGGAAAAGAAACGGAGGCGAACGGAGGTCACAGAGGTGACCGGACGCGGTCTCTGTTTGACCGGACACGTCCGGTCAGTGTTCAGCTTCTGCGCGTGTTTCGGTTTCTTGATCGAACGTGGTGGCGCGTCCGATCACAGTTGATCGGACGTGTCCGGTCGTTCAGGGAGCTTACTGGACTCCAACCGGACGCTGACACTGTGGTGTCCGGTCAGTTCTGCAGCGCGTCCGGTCGCTGTTTCGTTATACGCAGTCTCTGCTTGACCAGCGCGTCCGATCCGTTATGGGACCAGCGCGTCCGGTCGATCCCAGCGTGTCCGGTCCATGCAACGAGTGTGTCCGGTCGGTGCTTCGTGGCATAGCCGTTGTACGATCGGCGCGTCCGGTCAGTATGACCAGCGCGTCTGGTCAGCGCGACTGCAGCGTTTTCAAGTGCGTAACGGCTATATTCAAAGGGGTACATCTATAAATACTCGTTGGCCAGCTCAAGGCTCGAGCTCTTGGACTTTTGACTTACTTGTGAGCACTTTGAGCTAAGCAACTCCCTCCCACTCATCTCTCTTGCTTCTTTGCATATTCAAAGTGAGATTGAGTGATCCAAGTGCATTTGCATTGTGAGATTGCATCTAGTTGGCACTTGGTGGTTGATTTGCTACGGGATTCTTGTTTCTCTTAGTGGTTGCCACCACCTAGACGGGTTGGAGTAGCTTGGAGGCGTTGGCAAGAGTTGGTGATTATTCTTGGCCACCTCCGGTGATTGTGAGGGGTTTGTGCCTACCTCGGCGAAGCGCCAAAGGCAACGTTAGTAAATTGCTCATGTCATTGCAATCTTTTGCCATTTAGTAGGTTCTTGTGGCGCCTTTTGAGAGGCTCGGTGTGAGACTGATTAGCCACCGAACCATGTGGTGAAGAGGGACACAACGGGGACTAGCGTGCTGGCAAGCACGTGAACCTCGGGATAAATCTTCATGTCATCACTTTCATATTGTGATTGATTGATCCCGGTGTTCGGTTGTCTTGGTATTCATTATTGATCATATTGGTTGGCTCAATACTTCGCCCCTCGGTGAAACTCTCTTAACTCAACTCCGCCTTACTTTCTTAGTTATCTTTGTTAGCTAGTTAGCTTTGCTATAGTAGCTCCTTTGTGTAGCTTGCTAGTTGTAGTTGTAGTTACCTTCTTGGTTTGACTTGTGCGGTTGAGTGCAAACACTAGAATTGTGAATTGGTTAGGTGGCTTGCAAACACCTCGTAGGCTAAGCAAAACTCGCATCTCGCTATTTGTTATATTGATAAACTTTTTTAGCTTGTCTTTGTAGAAAATTTTTAAAGGCCATTCACCCCCCTCTAGCCATCAAGACCTTTCAGCGTGTCGTCGGCGTGCCCGGTAGCGGCAGATCTGCCTAGGCCTAGCATGTTGGTGGTGGATCTTGATCCTGGCATCAGATCCGTGTGCCTATAGCTCAGATCCGATGACATAGCTCGAGCAGCCACATCAATGGCGGCAGCGTCGTCTTCAATGTCGACCTCATTGTCGGACTCGTTCCAGTCCAGTACCTCCACCTCCTCCTCCTCAAGGTTCACAGCGTGGGTGGTAGTGGGTGACACTGGCAGGTTCGTGGGTTGGGGCGTGGGCACGGGGTTTGGGCCGGTGGTCGGCGACACCGGGGGGCGCCGGTGGGGTAGGGTGGGGGGCTCTCGGTCGCCGGGGCACTCGTTCTCGCTCTCGCTCATTTTCGTTCGTTAGTAAGATTTCTAATAGATGATATAAAATAAATTTTGAAAAATACGTACGAGCATATGTAGGATAGATTATGCCATAAAAGTCATGATCCAGCACTCAAATGGAGCCTGGGCGAACCTCAAGACGCAGTTGAGATCACATATTTTTAAACTTGCGGCAAAGCGTAATATAGTGAGTAGCTAAGCATGCGACGACATTGGAGCCTGGGCGGACGCCTAGAGTTGTAGGGCTCTAGGTCTTCCACTGATCACAACCACCTAGGTGGTGGTGGATTTCCAACTTGAGTTCTAATGTATCTACATACTTCTTCTTAATCACACGAAAGCTCAAATTAATGGATTGTCTGCTTCGTACCCAGGTGAAAAAGGTTTCTACTTCTACACCTGCAATTTGTGAGCTTGTTATAAGGAGAAAATTCAGGTGTTTTAGGCTGTGCTTGGTTGGAAGACATGACATAGATATTTTGTTTCTCCCCGGTGTTTGGTTTGGAGACAAATAGGGTGGAATCGTCCCTAATATGGAATTTTCTCTCAGATTTGAGGACTCCACCATCCCAAAAAAAAAGTGAGGTACGCACTCGTCCTTCACCGACGCCATCTGGTTTCCGTCCGCGTCTTTCCTTCTTCTTCGTGTGGGTGAGGGCTTTGGCCTGGCTCGGGTGGCCTCGCTCATCTCTAACAAGCTCAGCCATGGCTTGGTTGCATGCGGGCGGCCTCACCTGACTACGACGGGATTGGCCATGGCCACAACCCACAGCCCTGGCACGCCTCACCCAGCCTCGATGAGTAGGCAGGCGATGGTGGACCGCGCGTGCGCGGCATAGGGCCTGGGGCAGCGGTGGATGGAGCCGCGTCAAGCTCGGCTCTGACAACTCTGGCATGGGTGCAGGGCCTCACGCCGATGAGGTAGGGCAGGTGGAGTTGCTGCTCCAACATGGTTGTGTGTTTTTTTATGTGCTCTTTTTTGGGAGATGAGAAGAGGAAGAGAGAGAAAAAGAGTATGACACATGGGCCCCACCTCAACGGCTCATAATAGAAGCAGAATGGTTGTCCTCCGTCCCATTCTTCTTTGTTTCTCTAACCAAACTGAAAAACAAAGATGACCTTATCCATCCAACCAAACACCATTCTAGGACCATCACATCATCTTTCATCCCAAAACCCAAACACATCTGGTAGTTCGTTCTACGTTCACACTAAATGTGCTGCAAGCAAAGGGGGTAACTTTCCTCCACTACAACCGAATATTTAGGTGCACCAATTCTAGCTACAAATTTAACGAAAAGAACCACCGTAACTTAAGTACAAGCCAGTATAAATTCAACATAAGTTGATACTAACTAAATTAAGTTGTGGGACAGATTTGCTTTCACCTGACTCTTGTTCCCTTTGATCCCTGGCATGCATCATATATAGGAAGAATAACAAAGTGAAAGAAAAGGAAAACAAAAAAAAACGCGTGTGGCAGAGAGAAGATTTTCCCGGCGACAACGTAGAAAAGCTGTAAATTAAAGCAGAAGTCGCGTGTAAACACTAAGCCTAGGCATAGGGTTGATAACAATATTACCGTCGGCCAAACCAAAAGAAATTAAAGAAAGATATTTCTTGGAAAGAGCTTACCTGGTTACTAACTGGCAGTAGCTAGCTAGTGACCAAGTCAAAACAAAAAGTGCATGCAATTGTCCCCACGCAGGTGATCGGATCATCGGAAGAGAGAGAGAGAGAGTGAGCGACGGAAACTGAACCGGATCAGATGAATGGACGCGGTCGTTGCTCCTGTTGCTGATGCCGGCTCTCCGGGTGCGTCCCCATGGTCGCGAAAGGGACCTTGTTTGCCCCTTCGCGTGACCCTAAACCTACGTACTCCTAGAAAGAATCATCGTGCCGCGCGCTAGCAAGACGCCAACACACACGCCACACGGCACGCCACACACGTGTCTAATTACTGTTCCGCTCTTCCGATCCCTCCACAGGTGCTGTTGTTTATGGGCTTGTTTAGTTCCTAAATCCACCCCAAATTGCACTATGCAAAAAGGAGATTTCCCGTCACATCAAAATGTTGGCAAATGCATGGAGTATTAAATGTAGATGAAATCAAAAACTAATTGCACGGTTTTGTTGTACTTTGCAAGACGAACATTTTGAGTCTAATTAATCAATTTTTAGATAATTTTTTGCATAAAAAACAAAAGTTGTTACAGTGTTCAGACACGGACACTATAGCTACAGTGCCCAAATCGGGTGCCCAAAGTCGGGAACTGAACAAGGCCATGGAGTAGCTCGTTGCCGTTCAACTGTTCAAGTGAGCTGTCAAAGTTCCAATGCCAAGACAGTTATTCGTAGGTCCGATTGTCGTGACCGTGAATTAATGTTTGCATGGTACGACTTCGGCTCCATCCAAAAGAGCTTCTTCTCTAGCTTCTTAGGCAAGCTTCTCTCGTGGAGTTAAAGTTATTTTATAAAATGTTTGGTAAAAACAGTTTCAGTGAATCATGCAGTGACAAGTTTGTAATAAATGTATTAGATTTTTTAAGATGAGCTAGGAGAAGTTATATTTTTACGTCTCTTGCTCTTCTATTAAAAATGGCTCTAAGGCCCCGTTTGGTTTGGGTGTTAAAGTTTAATAAACATTGTAGCACTTTCGTCTTATTTGACAAAAAGTTTTCAATTTTAGATTAATTAGGCTTAATAGATTCGTCTCGTAAATTACTCCTAATCTGTGCCGACATGCATGCAATTAGTCTACATTTAGTACTCCATGCATTTAAGGGAACATTGATGTGATGGGAGTTAAACTTTAACTCCTCCAAACCAAACGGGGCCTAAATGTGCAAGGAGCTGTTTTTCAATATAGCTATTTGGCAAAGCTTTTTGGAATGAGCCACGAGAAGCATGAGTCAGAACCAAAGCTTGCCAAACGGGGCCCTAACAGTCGGGTTTATGGACACGGTGGATTGAGGTATTGGGACGTGTAGAATGCCATGGTTAAAAATGATGATATGAAGGGAAACAACTATTTATATTGTTCATTCGAGAGATGAAACGCATATTTAGAATATATCCTACTTTGGTAATGTATTCCGAGGCAAGGAATCTGCAGAAACTTGTTTCATTATGGCCTCTTAGATTTTTCATCTAGCGTCCATAAAGTAGTTACACAAATAATGCATGCTATATATAGAACCAAATTGTATAACGAGAGTGATGCAACTGCCCTACCAGGAGCGCGATAGACTCCCGGTTTAGTTCCTCGTTCGCCTTCCTACTTCGATCTATGGATCGAGCTACCGCTGCATTTGGAACGGTGTTTCACGTATTATTCCTATTCCTCGTTGGGAAGGAAGATGTGAAAGTGAGACCATGTTGCATACTACAGTTGTTAGCAAATACAAAGGCCATTTTGCCAAAAACAAACCAAATAATAGAATGTTTAGGATTATATCTCCCTAGTCCTCACGTCAGGCGTCACCCTCCTGTTTCACAGCTGCTATAAACAGCTGTTACACAAATAATAGAATTTGCTTATAAACAAACTATATCAATTCTTCACGGGCATTACGTGTATATTTCTTACAGGCTTTCAACTTTCTCACAAGCTTACAACCTACAGCTGGCAGGCGACAGCCTAACCAAAAGCCTTCACTAACCGGCGCCTAACGTCCGCGGTCCATGGTATGGTCCATACTACCCACATATTTAAAAAAAAATCATAACTTTTTTTAAAAATACCCACATATTTTTATATGGGGAAATAATTCAATTAAAAATCCTAAAATTATTGCATGTATGAGTAAGGATCTACATGTTCTTGTATAGGTTCTTATCAAAATTGACGAAGACAATAAATGATAAAAATCCTAATAGACTTAGATAGCAATATACTCCTATGAATGGCATGTATACTTCGTTGGTCAAATGCTCGGGAGCATTTCAATTATTTTTGGACAAAAATCTGGAAACAAGTGCAGTGGCCAAAGTGCCAAACAATTTCAATCGGGCATTACTTAGGGTGCCAGAACAGCCCAAACAACCAAATATTACAGCAGAAAAGTCTCTAGTAATCTGGCAGGCCAGCCCAGGTTGAGGTTGAGCCCTTTGAGCCGAGCCCAAAACTAGCCGCAAGCCCGCAACGAAGACCATTCCTTCCTCCCCAGCCGTCGCCGCCGCCGGCCTCAGCTCCGTTACTGACTGACCAGCGTTCGGCGTCCGCGGTCCGCCTTGATCGTTGCTCCATTGGTCCAGGTCGGTGCCTACTGCCCACACTGGTATAGCCTACTAGCATCATCTCGCATTTCTAGCATTCCCACACGTCCCACCATTATCGGCAGGGGCTTACAGGTGAGGTGATGGAGCCATTGCCGCCGATATGCTGTCCTCTGCTTCCCCAGAGGCACGCGCCCCTCGGTCATCGCCCGCGTCCTCCTCCGCTACACCGGACCCAGCATCTCCCGCTTCGCCGCCTACGTCGTCGACGACCGGATCATCGCGCTCTCCCGCCGCAGCGTCGAGTCTATGATCTCTATCTTCAAAGAGCATGGGCAATACTTAAGACATCCTCTATCTTCTCCTGCGACCGTCTCGTGTCCCTCAGTCTGGAGAATTGCAGCATTCCACCCCGCCCTCGATCTAAATTCGCCGGCTTTCCTGTGCTCCACACCTAAGGAACGTCGACTTCGCAGACAACGGAGACAGGGAATTGCAAGCTACGTAGTCTGCTAATAGTAATCGATCTTATATGGGCACTGCTAGTTCGCTCCCATACACGCATCGGAATTCGGAATTCGATACTTATACAACATACCTAGTCCGCCCACTGCACGTACGTACGTACGTACTATATACTCCTACCCAAGTCCGGTTTGTACTGTACCATGATATATTAATTTTCTTTTCGGACATATACTACTCGTTCGTATTAGTGTCGGATACGCCGCCGGCCACCCCGCGCGCGCGTCCAATGTTCCGTCTTCCCTCTGATGACTATATTTTTTTTTCGAAAGCGTGCTTGGCACGTGCTTCATTAAGAGAAGTTAGAGTTAATACAAACATATCTGTGCTGTGAACAGCGGCGAGTTGCCGAGTGCACCGCACATACACACTTACAAAGATCACCGGCTCGACAGTGGAGCTAAAACAACATACTAAGTATTGAACAAATTTTGCGATGAGGGCAGAGCAAGTAAGCCTATAGACAGGCTAGTCAAGGCGCAAGCGTCGCCGCCCGTGAGCACCGAGCATGGGTAGAGCTCCAGCATTGCCTCGCGCTTGGACGACGACAACAGCTCACGGAACGTCTCGTGGAACCGGGCGACGACGTTCGCGTCAGGCGTCGGCGGTGCTAACCCGCTTGGCCTGCTTCTCCGGGTTCGGGTCACGGAAGACGGACTTCGCAGTAAGTCTTTCGCTGCGGCGCAGTACCAGGTCCTCATCCCGCACGCGCGAGACACGAAGGCGCGGCGGCGACTGGATGAGCGGTACCTCGAGCGGTAGCGTTAGACTGGCGATGAACTCCACGACAGAAGGAGGAGATGGGCCGCCGTTGGTGGGCTGATCGGGTTGCCCAACATGGGCGACGTTGGAAGCCCCGACGGAGGGCTGCTGAGGCTGCGCATCGTGGGCATGGCCAGTGGATCCGACGGCATCGTCCTCACCATCCATCCCCGACGCCTCAGTATTGAAGCTGAGCCAGACCATAGGCAGCGGCGAATGTGTGTCCGCCAGCGCTGCCTGGGCCTCCTCCAGAGTGGTAGGCGGGCACACTGCATCGATGATGACAGTGTCTGCTACCGCCGCGTCCTCGCCATCCACCCGTGGCGCCTGAACATCCGTAGACGGGCGCAGCACTGGAGCACTCGTTGACCTACTCGCGATGAGGGAGGTAGCGAGCTCATCGAGCATCGGGCCGACCCATACAGGGGGCCCAGAGTCCTCGCACAGCGATGCTGTGAGCGGGTCAGCAAGGGTAGCGGCGTTGTCGGCGCAGTCAGTAGTCATGGCGATGCCATAGGCACCCACCACAGTCCCCTGCGTGGCTCCAGCTGAGCCACTAGGAGGCGCATGCGAGGATGGCTATATAATGTGCACACGGCGCATCACGTGCCCTCGCTCTCTCCCAGATGGACGGCATCTGCGAGGATTCACCTACCTAAGGCTTAGCAAAGTTTTGTTTGAGAGACCTAGTTTTTTTAAAAAAAAATTTGAACGCTTCGTCAAGATAAATATGCATGGTAAGTGATGTACGGGTCACTGGAGCAGACTGCCCCTTTTAGCGCCTGTTAATCCCATGTTGACCTTCTTGATGTACATGTTTGCAGGTGAGGCGGTTCTTGACCTGCAAGTATATAGATTGTTAATTTGCTAGCATATATTACATACAGATATACAAGGCTATGATTGGCTCAGGCCTTATGGCTTACATTTTTGTTCCTCCTTTTTTTCTTTGTTTTATTTTATAGGCTGTAGTGTCAGCTGAGTTTTGAGTTGTTAAAAATAGAACTTGCCCCTATTTGCATGTACTCTAGTCTTTATTTAAAAAGGAAGACCAGTGGGTTTACTTGAGTTGTGGTGGGTAAACGGTGAATTCGCATCCATTGACGTCTGTCTCGCCGTGAGCAAACAATATACTCCATTAATTGCGCCTTACTCCATGTTCGTTTGGCTGAAAGTACTATTCGCTGATTCGTTGCGAGAGAAAAACACTATTCGTTGGCTAAAAAAGTACGGCTTATAAGATAAGCGAACAGGGCTATCTAGGTGTGAAATCTGAATGCTAAGGCATTCTGCTCATCTCCATCTTCATATCTCCAGTGTCAAATATTCAAAAAATTCAAGTCCAAAGCGACTCTGCTAATACACATAGATGTCGGTATGGACTGAAACGGGAATAAGTCCGCGTGAAATGATATTCAGCAATGCAGATTGTGAGTTTGCATCCTTGACTTTATATATCAAGGTCATCCGGAAAATGATGCCAAAATTGACCTCTCGCCTTGATTATTACTTGACAAAACTTGCCTGCACGCAGCTGATCAGCTGATGTGGCTATACGAGCCACGCATGAGAAAAAAAATCTCTTCTATGAATAAATGACACTGAACAGACAACCAAGCGTCACTTTCATCTCCCAGACATTGCAAGACACGCTGCCTCTAGCTAAGTTGGTTAAGTAGCTTGATTAGTAGTCCTCAGGTCCTAGGCTCCCTGTGTGAGCAAATTTCAGGGTATGGTTAAAAAGATCTCGTCTGTCCCATGCCAAAGAACAGGTAACATCAGTAGTGCATCTTCCCAGTTCAGCACTTCCACAGGCAGCATATACCATTCTTGTACTAATTTCGGCCAACACAAGTCTAAGCATGTGAAAGGGGAAACAAAAGATGTCAAACACCAGGTTAGTACTTATGCAGCAAGATTAAAGGTTTTCTAACATTATCCGCATGTAATCTTGGTATGCCCAGTACATTCTCGAGTGCAGCCGGTTCCAATACATCCTACCACCAAAACAGCTCCCGGGTCCCTCTCTTGCCTATGCACTCATCACTTGCACAACACGACTGGGTTAAATGAACCACGAGAGATGCAGCAGCCGTACGTTGCCTCACAGCAAGTAGAACTGCGAGTACAGAAGCTCCCTGATCTTGTAATAGTCCTCGCAGAGTGGGCCCTCAATGACGATCTGCTGAGACCCTGTGCTGCACTGCAATATATTATCATCGCATCACAAACGTAAGACCTTGTTTGGATACTGTAGTATCAACAAACTGCATTTTTAGAATCCATAGAAGCGCAAAATCAAGGTTTAGGAAAAAAAACTCCAAAAGACTACAGTTTTAAGCAACATAACTTTCAAAACTAAAAGGCTTCTTCCATCCAAACACTTCATAATGCTGCTCAAAACCAAACTATTTTGCAAACCATGGTATTTTTTAGAGCTCCAAAAATACTTTGCATCAAACAGGGCCTAAGTGTGTTAAGTCTCACACCACCGGTCAAGGGCTCAAGGCATATCAACTATGCTCCTGCAGTTTTGTCGGTATGTCATAAAAAATTGAGGCATCTGTTTGTCATGTATCATATCAAGTTCTGGACCATAGTTCTTGAACTGGAGCAGATCAAGTTCTGCTGAAACATGCACAGGAGTGTTGCTCCTAA
Source organism: Saccharum hybrid cultivar R570 (assembly GCA_038087645.1). Taxonomy (NCBI): domain Eukaryota; kingdom Viridiplantae; phylum Streptophyta; class Magnoliopsida; order Poales; family Poaceae; genus Saccharum; species Saccharum hybrid cultivar. The sequence continues at coordinate 2,479,397 of JAQSUU010000059.1, forward strand.
ATGGATGCTCAAGTTACCTTTTGGCTAGAATCTCCAATCTTGCGCACCATGATGTATTCGCCACACCGTAAAGCACCTCCGGCAAATTCAACCTGCAACAACTCTTTCCTTAGCAACTATGTCAATGGCTTCAGTATATACCAAAAATATTATTTATCCCTTCCCGCTTAATATTATCAACTAAAAATACATATGCTACACCTTTCATCAATCAACTCTTGTTCGAGAGTCGAGACTGTTAACATTTATAGGCTATGTGAACTAAACAGCCTGTGCAGGTAACAAGTTCCATCTAGTACCCTGCCGTATGCTAGGGACAGTGAAAGTTGCCAGCACAAATTTCTTCTCAAAATCTCAACATATTTGATCCTCTCGTCTCGTGTTCAACTGGGAAAAAAAACTACTCCCTCCATTTCAAATTGTAAGTCGTTTTAGTTTTTTAGATACACAACTCTTATCATGTATCTAGGGCTGGTTCGGCTGGTGGAAAAGCCGGCTGGTTTCGGCTGATTCAATAGTGTTTTGTGAGAGAGAATAAGCTGAAACAAGCTGAAACAAGCCGAAACATGACTTGCAGAACAGGGCCCTAGACATAATGTATATCTAGGTGGGTACCAAAAGCTATGTATCTAAAAAAGCCAGAGACTTATCGTTTGGAACTGAGTACTTACTAAATGAAATATAAGTTTGGATAATGGCTATATAGGTACAGGGGATGGTCAAAGACTCAGCAATTCAATATAATAAACCTACCTGCCAGCCTTTATTTTCCAAAAATTGTTTAAAATCGGACGGTTTTAAATCACCCACAAGAACTGGCTTGTGGGGTGGCGGTGTTGATGATGGGGGGAGCAAAATAAGCTTCTCATCTTCTTTTCCAACTTCTGCATCCACCCAAGCAATTTCATGCTCACCCAACTGCAGACCATGCTGGTGTTAGTGATTTTAATGATGACCTGTAGTCAAGGTAAGGGCATACAACAAAGTACAGTGTTTAAAAACTAACCGCTTCAAGGATGAAAAACATGGTTACTTGCCTTACAAAATCTATAGGTACCAGCTAAAACTAGGCCAGTTCTTATGGTAAATGGACAACTTTTTTTTTCTCGAACACGCAGGAGAGCTGCATATCATTATATTAAGAAGAGTAAAGGAGTGGGTTTAGAAACCCCATACAGACACACACCCTTTTACATCTAATGGTGTATCTCTCTCTCACTTTTCAAACTTGACCCAAGACCACTAGAGAGGAACTCATGCATTGGCTGGCTCTAGAGCAAGGAGATCGGATATTCCCCAAGCTCCGGCCAAACTCCACAGGAGGAACTCATCTTTTACTGAAACCAAAACACTACTTAGGCTCGGTTGAATCCCATCAAACACACAGCGACTGTGGTGATTCCAAATGGACCAAGCTCCCAAAATGATGATGGAATTGAGACCTTTTTTAGTCTGGTCATCAACACCAGAATTTGTGCTTGCCCACCATGCATCAAAGGAGTTGTTATCAGGCTGGGGGGAGAGGTCCTGCAGGCTGACCTTATGAATGGACAACTTTTTGGCATGCAAAGCCTTTGAAGTTGAATAATGAATGTGTTGGAATTAGTGGATTTCATTGATTAGGCTAACCCTAGAAGGGTAGCAATATAGGGTAGCATACATGGGCCTCATGGGCCAAGCCACATGGGCCACAGACATATACTCCAACACCCCCCGCAGTCTGAGCTACCGACGCAGCGGAGTAGACTGTACACCAGGAAAAGAAAATACACACGAGTCCCCCCACAGACTCAACTAGCCACTGGTGATGTTGAGGCTGGAGCGAAAGGCGGTGAATGTCGACGATGGGAGGCCCTTGGTGAAGATGTCGGCGAACTGGGACGTCGTAGGTACATGTAGGACTCGCACCTCGCCGATGGCCACCCGATCACGGACGAAGTGAAGGTTAATCTCCACATGCTTGGTCCGCTGGTGCTGCACGGGGTTGGTGGAGAGGTAGACTGCACTGACGTTGTCGCAGTAGACAAGCGTGCTCCGGAGAAGAGGGTTATGGAGCTCGGCCAGGAGCTGTCGGAGCCAAGAAACCTCGGCCACGCCATTGGCCACGGCGCGGTACTCCGCCTCGGCGCTGGAGCGAGAGGCCACCTGCTGACGCTTGGACGACCAGGACACCAGGTTGCCGCCCAAGAAGACAGCGTAGCCGGAGGTGGAGCGCCGAGTGTCCGGACATCCGGCCCAGTCAGCGTCAGTGTAGACAACCATCTCAGTGGAGGAGGACCGCCGGTGAAGGAGCAGGCCGTAGCCCACAGTGCCGCGTAGGTAGCGGAGGAGACGCTTGAGGGCATTGAGGTGGGGCTCCCGCGGATCATGCATATGAAGGCACAGCTGCTGAACCGCATAAGTGATGTCCGGTCGAGTGAAGATGAGGTACTGTAGAGCACCAGCAAGACTCCGGTACGCGGTGGGATCAGACACCGGGTGCCCCTCAGCCTCAGATAGCTTACCTTGCGTGTGAACTGGAGTGGAGCAGGGTTTGCAGTCTGTCATTCCCGCTCGCTCAAGGATGTCAAGAGTGTACTGCCGCTGGTGAAGGAGTCCAGCAGGATGAGGCGCAACAGTGACCCCAAGGAAGTGATGGAGCACACCCAAATCCTTCATAGCAAATTCTCGCTGAAGAGAGGTGATGATGCGGCGAAGGAGGGACTCACTGGAGGCGGTGAGGACAATGTCATCAACATAGAGCAATAGATACGCAGTCTCAGCTCCATGGTGGAAGATGAACAGTGACGTATCGGACTTGGCCTCCACAAACCCCAGTGATCGCAGAAAGGCAGCAAAGCGATGGTTCCATGCCCGGGGCGCCTGCTTGAGGCCGTAGAGAGATCTGTTGAGCCTGCAGACCATGTCAGGACTTGAGGAGTCAACAAACCCGGCCGGCTGACTGCAGTAAACTGTCTCAGTGAGAAGACCATGCAGGAAGGCATTCTTGACATCCAGCTGATGCACGGGCCAAGACCGAGTGAGTGCGAGGGAGAGCACCGTGCGGACTGTAGCCGGCTTCACCACTGGACTGAAGGTCTCATCGTAGTCAACACCAGGCCGCTGAGTGAAACCTCGGAGAACCCAACGAGCCTTGTACCTCTCGAGAGTGCCATCCGCCCGACGCTTATGTGTCCAGATCCACTTGCCGGTGACGACGTTGGAGCCTGGGGGACGTGGCACCAGATCCCAGGTCCGGTTGGCGAGGAGAGTCGCATACTCTTCTTCCATCGCGCGGCGCCAATGAGGGTCCAGCAAGGCCTCACGGACGGAAGAGGGTACCGGAGAGACCTGCGAGTCACCGGGCATCGCCGCAAGTGCCCGGGGCGGCAGGGTCCCCGCCGCGTGTCGTGTCACCATCGGGTGAACATGACGCGGGTGTCGGTGAAGCAGCGGGGGTGGTACACCGGCGTCGTGACACGGGCATCCGGGGATCGCGGCGGCGGTGTCGGTGTCGCCGGCGGAGAAGAAGCAGTCGGTGGTAGAGGGCACCCCGACGAAGGAGCCACCGGTAGAGACGTAGGCGGCGGCTCCGGTCGTGCACGTCGCTGGTAGACGAGCACCGGCTGGGCGAAGCGCGCAGGTGGTGCTGGTGTCGACGGTCCGGGCCCCGCGTCAGGCGTAGTAACGGGGGCCGACCCGGCAGGTGCACGGCGCTGGTAGACGAGCGGCGGCTGAGCGAAGCGTGCAGGTGGCGCCAGGGGCGACAGCCCGGGACCCGCGGCAGGCGTAGGGACGGTGGCCGGCCCGTGAGGGGATCCCGCTAGGCCCGGGCAGGAGGTGTCACCGGCGGGCGGCGAGCGAGGGCACGGCCCCGGCGAAGGGCACGGTGGAGCAGTACCTGCGGTAGACAACCGAAAAGGTGGCTCGACCACCGCGTCAGAGGGAAACAAGGTGAAGAGGTCAAGATCCGGGGTGGACGTGGGAGTGGGGGTGGAGGAGAAGGGGAAGACAAACTCATCAAACACCACATGACGAGAGATGAGGACCCGACGAGAGGTAAGATCATAACACCGGTACCCCTTGTGATCCGGAGAGTACCCGAGGAAGACACAGAGAGTCGAACGAGGTGCCAGCTTGTGGGGAGCGGTAGCTATGGTGTTAGGGTAACACGCACACCCGAAGACGCGAAGGTGGTCGTACCGAGGAGGGGTACCGAAAAGAGCGTGGTGTGGCGTGGGAGCTGGGCAGGCAGCGGAAGGAAGGCGGTTAAGGAGATAGGTGGAGGTATGCAAGCTCTCCGGCCAGAAGCGCGCAGGGAGGGAAGCCTGAAGCAAGAGGGTGCGCATGGTCTCGGTGGTGGTGCGAATCATGCGCTCAGCCTTGCCGTTCTGGGAGGAGGTGTACGGGCAAGACATGCGCAACTGGACACCGTGAGAGAGAAAGAAGGCACGGGAGGCGGAGTTATCGAACTCACGACCATTGTCGCACTGGACGGCCTTGATGGTGAGGCCGAACTGTGTGGACACCCAAGCGAAGAAGTGGAGAATGGCGGGGAAAGCTTCAGACTTTGCACGAAGAGGAAAAGTCCAGGAGTAATGAGAGAAATCATAAGCATCACAAGATAGAACTTGTAGCCGGAAACGCTGATGACAGGAGAAGTCCATAGGTCGCAATGTACAAGATCAAAGATGTGAGCCGTCTGCGAAGAACTATGAAAAGGAAGACGGACATGACGGCCCAGCTGACACGCATGGCACAAATGCTCACCGGGAGTCCGAGGACACCGAATGTCGAAACTCCGACTGAGCTGCATTAGGGCATCACGACCAGGATGGCCGAGGCGCCGGTGCCAAGTGGTGGAGGAAGTAGTGGTGGCTAAAGCAGCAGACAAAGTGGTCGGCGAAGAAGACGAAGGAGACGCTGGGAAGCGAAGGGTGTAAAGGGGCCCCGTGCTGTCACACCGAAGCAGAGGACGCCAGGAAGCCAAATCTTTGACAGTGAGACCGGAAGAGTCAAACTCCACAGAACAGGAATTGTCAGCTGTAAACCGACGAATAGAAAGAAGGTTGTGAACCATAGAAGGGGCCACAAGAACATCATGAAGACGAAAGGAGCCATGAGCGCCGGCGGCACCCACGGACGTGACAGGAAGGCAAGAACCATTGGCGACCATGATGGACGACGGGTGAGAGAAAGGAGGTTGAACGGAAGAGAGTATAGTGGGGTCGGGAGTGGTGTGGTAGGTGGCACAAGAATCGGCGATCCACTGTGGCCCGACAGGAGTTGTCGGGCCCATCGTGCTGAAGGAGTGTGCCAAGGCCGCTGAGTCCCAACCGGGCGAGGCGCTGGAAGGTGTAGCCCACTGGAATGCTGCTGGGTGAAACCCGGGAGAAGCAGCAGCGAGCATGGCGGCGGTCGGCGGGCAAGGCACACCACCGGGAGCCTGGGAGGACCATGACAGGTCGTGGAAACCAGGACCCCCACCACGTCCGCGACCGCGACGACGGCGTCCGCCACGCCCCCCCCCCCCACCCCCGCTCGTCCCGGGGGGAGAACCCAGAAGAAACGACGGCGGACCGCGCAAGGACGGACGCGGCACCCAGGCCTGGCCAGCGCCCGCGCCAGAGGTGAGCAGCGCTAGGGGGTGGCCCGCCGGGGCGGCCGGGAAAGCCGCTGCCGCGGGTGCCCAAGCCGTGGGGAAGAGGGGCGCGGAGGCGAAGGGGGTCCAGCCAGGGCCAAGGGCAGCACCCATGGCTGGCAGCCGCGCCTGTGGGCGGGTCGAGGCGGGGGCCACAGCGGACGCAAGAGCGAGGGGCAGGCGCTGCCCAGAGGCGGCGGGCAGCCCGCCAGTGGCCGGCCACGCCGCGGGTGAGGGAGGAGCTGCGGCCGGCTGTGGCTCAGGGACGGCAGCAGGGAACCCGCCAGGGGCCGGCCATGCCACGGGAAAGGGAGGAGCAGCGGCCGGCGGTGGCGCGCTGGGACCCGCAGCCGTGCCAGGGGCCACCAGCAGCGGCTGGGCGGGTGCAGGGGGTCCACCAGCGGCCGGCGGCGCCAGGAAACAGGCAACTGCCGCATCTGGGCGAGCGCCGCCTGGGGACGCAGCGGCGGCCAGGGCGGCCGCACCAGCTGCGGGCGGGAGGGGCGCAGCACTGGGAGGGAGGTGGTCGGCTCCCGCGCCAGGAGGACGGGCGGCGCCAGAAGAAGGGGCTCCCGCCCCTAGGATGGCCGGGCGGGATGCTCCGGCGCCTGGCAGAGCACCAGGGGAAGCAGGGGATGGGGCGGCGGCTGGCAGAGCGCCAGGGGAAGCAGGGGATGGGCCATGCTGCTCTGCGGTCCAGGGGAGGGAGGTGCGGGCGCCAGGAGGTTCGGCGGCTCCAGTAGTGAGGGAAAGCTGCTCACCCCCCTGGTCGGCGGCGCCAGGGAGGGCGGCCCCCTGGCCGGCGGCAGCAGGAAGGGAGGTGGGGGTTCGCGGCAGAGGAGGGGAAGCCGCGATCCGGGCCCAGGAGGAGGTGGGGTGGGAGAGGGGGGGGAGTCAGCCATGGCCGGCTGGGAAGAGGTGGCAGGCGGCGGCGCCCCTGCTGCTGGGGTCAGCCGGCGACTGGGAAGAGGGAGGAGGAGAGAAGAGGCTCTGGTACCATGTTGGAATTAGTGGATTTCATTGATTAGGCTAACCCTAGAAGGGTAGCAATATAGGGTAGCATACATGGGCCTCATGGGCCAAGCCACATGGGCCACAGACATATACTCCAACAGAATGCAACTTGTTCGATATTATTTAGAGCTAGCAACTGAACAATGCAGTAACAACCAATATAAGAAACACTCAAATCAACAAATGCCATATATGAAAGGGAATGGAAATATTTAGAATTTCAACAACTAAGGAGTTAAAGTTCTGGTGCAGTGTTTAAGAACTCACAATTTTGCAAGGGGCATTTTTTTTCTATAACAAATTTGCTTGGCTTAATCTGAGGGCTAAACTATACAAAAGGGAAGTTGGACCATTTGATTGTCATAACAAGGTTCTCTGGAGCTTGTTAACAGCAATAGAAAGAATGAATGATAATGGTTTAGGGAAATATAGCTCGTACCTTCTTAGAAATGATGTTACTCATTAACTTCTCTGAAAGTTGGACCTGAGATAACAAGATAGCACAAACATCACAAAGTTAAGCAAATGGAACGTTAAAGAAATATGCAACATACCGATTGTAAATGATGGAGTTAAGTCAGGAACACAGGCTCTTAGCTTAATAAGTAATGGCATTTACACTAGGGTATTCTTGCAGCCCACTAGAAGATCATAGTGTTGCATAACTTAATTAAATTTGAGTGATTAGTACGTGTCAGGGGTTTGATTTTACCTCATTGGTTCCAACAATCAGATAAGAAGTAGCACACTACTATATTAGGTTATCTGACCTTCATGACCTCCTAGGCAAAGGTTCTACTCAGTACTTAAAGAGAGTATGCAGTTAAGATTCTAACCTTATAAGCACATAAATCCGATGTTACATCAATTGTTTCCTCAATCTGAGGAGCATAAACATGCAGGTCTAAATTCTTTGCGCAATGCATTTTCAAATGTTCAGTTGCTTCCGCTGATCCATGCACCAGAATCTGCAAAAAGTCATGCATAATTCCAGCATAAGATAACAACTTTCTATGTACAGGTCAACCATAGACCACAAGGATAACAGTAGCAGGTCACTCAAATCTTGTTCTAACTAATCAAACAAGAAGCAACAGACATTTGCAATTTAAATAAAGTTTTGCAGTGGCATGTCAACCCCAAAAAATGCATAGAAATGACATAACCCATCTTTGGTGTCAATACCACAGATATTTAAGTACATGGGGTTGGGGAAAATTCAAAAAGTTATTTTTGCTATGGAGAAGTATAACAACATGTGTGCAGAAAGAAAGAATATGCTCCAGAAAGGAGCATTCTTAAGTTAAAAGTGACAGTGTAAAATCTAAACCATGCAGGTACAAGAAAGAATATGTCCAATTAAAGTCACATACAAGTTTCAATGGAGCCACATGAGCAATAACTGATTTTACAGAACGCCCATCAGAGCGACCTTCAAAGTCCATATAAACCAATGAGCATTTCACTTGAACCTAAAAAAATGTTCAGTATACCAGAGCACATGTAAAATCTCAATTATATAGACATACATCAAGCTCTGCGACTGATGCAGAAATTAATGAAAGAAAACAAAGAGGAAAAAACTTACAGTCATCTCATTGGAAATGACTTTTGAGGGTGTTGAATCAAGAAGCAGGCGTGTTGAGCCATCATCAATCTTACCATCTAAACCATCTCCAGGACCCTGAAGAATACGACATGCTTGTCAGAACCTAGAATAATTCAATTGACTGTCATCCTGTATGGAGTTTCATGTATTTCCAGTTCTGTTCAAAACATCTCAGTTATCACAAAGGAAAGCAGAGTTTGCTAATTTGCTCCAATGGAACTGCCGAAGTATAGTTCAGCCGAGTCATCTGATCCAGTCAATGCAACTCAAGTAACAATGAACAATAATGAACAGCCTAAGGATTTCAGGCCCATAAGCTTGGTCCATAGCTTTGCCAAACTAGTCACAAAGATGCTTGCTAATCGTCTGGCCCCCAAGCTGCAACAAATTGTCTCCCCCAATCAAAGCGCATTCATTAAGGGGCGTTTTATACAGGATAACTTTATGTTAGTACAGCAAACAGCAAGGTTTCTCCATCAACAGAAACAGCCCAGAATTCTACTTAAATTGGACATTTCAAAGGCTTTTGATTCGGTGTCTTGGCCATTCCTACTTGAGATCTTGCAGCAGCTGGGGTTTGGACAAGTTTGGCGGGATATAATCAGCGGGTTGTTATCCTCTTCATCGACTCAGGTCTTATTAAATGGTACTCCTGGTGATCATATTTCTCATCGGAGAGGGCTACGACAGGGTGACCCCCTCTCCCCGATGTTATTTATTTTGGTTATGGATGTGTTGGGGCACATGATTTCGAAGGCCGAAATTGAAGGCTTGCTGCTGCCGCTGTCTAGACGTAACTTACAGCACCGAATTTCCATTTATGCGGATGATGTGGTTATGTTCCTCCGACCTGAAGCAGGTGACGTTGGTGTAACTCTGGATATTCTCAATCTTTTTGGGGAAGCAACGGGGCTCAAGACGAATTTGCAGAAGAGTAATGTGTTGCCCATCAGATGTGGTGACACAGAACTTGCTGCTGTACAAAGCCTGCTGCCTTGTGCACTCACAGACTTCCCATGCAAATATTTAGGACTGCCCCTCTCTTTGAAGAAGCTCACCAAAGAACAAATCCAGCCCATTATCGATCGCATTGCTGATCAGCTTCCTAGATGGAAAGCCGATTTGATGACCAAGGTCGGAAGAAAGATTCAAGTTCAGTATGTGCTTACTGGTATGCTCATCTATTTGGTTATGGCTTTTGAATTTCCACCCTGGGCTATCAAAGCAGTGGATAAAATTCGGCGTGGTTTTCTTTGGAGAGGCCGTAAAGATGCAAAAGGTGGACACTGTCTGGTTGCTTGGGGCAAGGCGTGCCGCCCTGAAGACCTTGGTGGTTTAGGAATTTCTGATCTCAAACTTCTTGGCTGGGCACTACGTATGAGATGGGTCTGGTTACAAAAAACAGAGCCACATCGCCCCTGGGCTAGTCTTCCAATCCATGTGCCTGACCAAATATCGGCCTTCTTTGCAGTAGTTGTTTACTCTGAAGTTGGGGATGGATCAACTACCCTTTTTTGGATGGATCGATGGCTCCATGGCCAATGTATCGCAGATCTTGCGCCTCGCCTTTTTGCCACCATTCCCAAAAGAAGACTCAAGCGGCGAACTGTCCAGGATGCTCTCACCAACCAGACTTGGATTTCTGACATTCAAGGGGCTACCACTGTTGGAGTAATGATTGACTACTTTCACCTCTGGGACATCTTATCCGATTTCGTTTTACAGCCAGAGGTTGAAGATAGACACATTTGGCGATTCTCTCCTGATGGGCAATATTCGGCCAAGTCGGCCTATAGGGGTTTTTTCATGGGGTCTACTTCTTTTGGGCCTTGGGAAAGAGTTTGGAAGACTTGGGCACCACCCAAATGCCGATTTTTTGTTTGGTTGGTCGCTCATGACCGTTGTTGGACAGCGGATCGCCTTGCACGCCGTGGGCTCCCTCATCCTGAGCGATGCCCTCTGTGTGACCAGGATGCGGAGACTATTGATCACATCTTAGTCCTTTGTGTATTTGCAAGAGAGTTCTGGTACCGGCTCTTCTCACGGTTTGGGCTCCAAACCTTTGCCCCGCAGCCCACAGAAACTTCTTTCCATTTGTGGTGGGAAATGGTGAGCACTACTGCTGGAGACATGTTAAAGAAAGGAATGAACTCCCTCATTATTCTTGGAGCCTGGACTTTATGGACACACCGCAATAAGTGTGTTTTTGATAGAGCAGCCCCAAATATTTCAGGTGCACTGGCTGTAGCTGAAGATGAGGGAAAGGCGTGGTCGTTGGCAGGGGCGAGAGGCTTATCCCTCCTAGCTGCCAGTGCTCCGGGTGGTTAGCGCCCTGTCTTTGTGACAGTTTGGTCGTATGTAGTTTCTTTCGCAGGCGCGAGTGTTCCTAGGGGCTGCAGTGTGTGTGTGTTTGTGTGGGTGGGTGGGTTCTTTGTGTTTGTTGTGTGTTGTATGGGCACTTGTCCCTCTTTTTTATCTTCTTAATATAATGATGCGCAGCTCTCCTGCGTTTTCGAGAAAAAAAAACAATGAACAATAATTACATATGACAGACAGGTTATTTACAGATGACCAACTTTAAAAACTCAACAGGCATGTGGGTGTATAAGCAAACTTACAAGCATCAGAGTATTATCCATTTCTTCTTGTTTCATCATATAATCATCAGGGTTGATGACCTCACCAAAGTCATCCCATTCAGCAGTGTTTTCAAAAAAGGGAAACATTGGAGCAACACTGGTTGAAGGAGGTACAAATCCATCAATGAGAATATCAGTGTTCCCACCAAAATGTGAACCAGCTGGTAGTACCACAAAGTAAAGAAGGATAGTCAACTATACATAACATGTCACATCAAATAGTAAAAAACTTACAGCATAATATAAGTTTGTAGAAACTAAATGGAACAGCAGACATGTTAGTATAAGCACTGTCCTGTCTACTTCAATATAGTTAACAATCACGAAAAGAGACTTCAGACTTGATCAGGCCATTGCCTGAAGCAAGCAGAAAAAAAGTAGACAGTCAAAGAAACAGCAAGTGTACTCCAGAACTCGTTATCAGCAGATACACCATATTTAAGGTTGCATGTGGTCCTTTCAAAAAAAAAATTAAGGTTGCATGTGTGGTAAGTTATGAGGGAGATTAACATCTAGGCATATTATACCATTCGCAGATTTTCGAGATGAGCTTGCATCAATGACCATTGGGTCAGAAGCCTTGGCATTTGATCCAAGAGAAGCCTTCAGCTCCTCTTCTTTGACAAGGCTAGCCTTTAGCGCTTTTTCTTTTTTTATCCGTTGCTGTTCTTCTTCATAAGCCTTTAGCTCATCACCCACCAAAGGAATGCGCTTGCTCATAGTGACCTTTACAGCTTTAGGGGGTGGGTCCACTTGGAGCATTCGAGCCAGTGTCCCAAACTGGAGAGCACAGGTTTTCTAGTCAGATAATTGTAAAATGATACATGACACAACAATCATGCTTGTAAGAGAAAGAACATTAAGATTAAAAGAATGGAAGTTTAGTGGAAGTGAGGGTTCATGGTAATATACATTTTGTTCCAAGTGCGAGCAAGCACTGTCAGCAATCATAATTTGGAAGCTTAATACTTCCTTGTGACATGTCATTCCGGATTGCTAGCTACTGAGAGCATGTGAAGATTCATAACAAGAGTAACACACAGGAATGTACCTGTCCCTTCTCAGTAAAGAGCACTAGATTTCTTGCTTCATTTGCCATCTCAACAAATATGTCATGAGAAAAGCCAACCTCCAAACTTGCCATGGATGCTACAACCACCTGCTAAATAATTGTTAACTTCAAGGTTCCAACAATACAGTAGAGAACAGAGAAATATGTTACCCTAACCTTTGGAGCATCTCCCAATTTCTCAAGCTCTTCTTTGTTAATTATCAGCGTGACCTTTCTGTGACATAGAACATCAAGAGTTGTTAATAATAGAATCAGATGGAGCACAATTTATTTATTAAACTGTTCCTTTAATACAAATATACAAAATCTGAGGTGCAGCATTGGTTAAAAAAGCTAATAGCATGGCTCAAATGATAGGCTTCTAATAACTGAACAACTGAGACAAGACACAATAAAACTGTGACATCATGAGATGCATTAAAAGAGGATTTCTGGTGAACATAGCACAAAAAGAACCAAATGAAGGTTTAGTTAGAACTTATTGCTGTTTGAGGTCATACTTCAACAAGAAGGCGTTGGCTCTACTGCTTTCAAAAGATTTTGTTATCTGATCACCCATCCATTCAAGAAAACTCTTGACATAGTCAACAGTACTTGTCGACACATTTGTCAGAAAGTAGATAGGATACTGCAATCGCCGTTCATCCCAGTACTGTAACATATCAAGACAGTCAGCACATTATTGAAATAACAGGAATACAGAGTCCAGCAATAGTGTCGGAGATTTTTACCGTATCCAATAACAAAAGAAGTTCCAACACTCTACCAGCCGTATCAACAGGAAGTAGCACACTTCCACCAGTTGCTAGAACTTTAATTAATGAATCTGCATAAACCATGATGGCATTAGAGAACAGTACAGCACCATGGCTAGGATGCATCACATATATAAAAAAATAAAGGGTCAAAAACACATCATTTTGTAGCTCTAAAAATATCTAACCATGGAGCTTCATCATGAGATGACAAAACATAGATGCTAGAACTTACGAATACTACTGAAACTGCAAAAAATCTAAACATAATAATAAAAGCAAATTCAGTGTTGAGTGCTGTACCAATGAAATCTTGATCTTGCTTTTTTCTATAGCCTTGATTGTTCAAAGCATTGTAAGCATCGGTTATCAGAACAGCTGGCCTCACGAAAGATCCAAGAACGGTGCCATTCAAATGCCTGGGAAAAAATACAGCAACTTCGGTAGTTTATGCCTAAAAAACTAAATTAATTCTGGAAAAAACACGAAAGGATCCAACCTCTCTTTCCGATGATTGAAGTCAACAGCATACACAACATCCTCCCCATCTTTTGTAATCTTCCACACTGTCCCCCCCCCCAAAAGATGCCCAGCCACATGTGGAGCAATAACAATCCCTTCACCTTTATCTACCAAGAGATATTACGTGAGTAGATGCAGTGTAGCAAGCCAAAATGATGTACATCATCATGACCTTACTGACCATTCAGAAGGTAATTTTGTGAGTATTTCAATCTCACAACATTTTGGAATGCAGCATCAACATCATCCAAAGTAAACAAGTCAAAGTCTGAAACTTGCTGCAAAAGAAATATTAAGTGGTAAGGGTCCACTGTGGACAAATACAACAACAACAACATAGCCTTTTGTCCCAAGCAAGTTGGGGTAGGCTAGAAATGAAACCCAAAAGAGACGAGAAAAAGAGAGGCACATAAAGGGACATAAAAGGCACAAGACAGAAAGAGGTCACGGTTCAGGCACGTTGATTGCCAGTCTCCAAGCGCTCCTGTCCATAGCTAAATCCTTGGAGATATTTCACTCCTTAAGGTCTCTCTTAACGGACTCGTCCCAAGTTAGTTTAGGTCGACCTCTACCGCTCTTTACATTATCGGCCCGCTTTAGAACCCCACTACGCACCGGCGCCTCAGGAGGCCTCCGTTGGACATGTCCAAACCATCTCAACCGATGTTGAATCAATTTCTCCTCAATTGGTGCCACCCCAACCCTATCCCGAATATCGTCGTTCCAGACTCTATCCCTCCTTGTGTGCCCACAACACCAACGCAACATACGCATCTCTGCTACACTCAATTGCTGGACATGTCGCCTTTTTGTAGGCCAACACTCAGCACCGTATAACATCGCCGTCCGGTTTTCTTTAGCACATTGGGAGGGAGGGAGGGAGACTATATGGTATTGGAAATGAGTGTGGTTGAAAAGTGTACGCCCTAGGAAAATATTGAGCACCATGAAGCTTACCCATCGAGATAGGAAATGGTCATACATGGTCAAAAGGCCAAGTCTAAACACGGGTTCTGTTGCATAAACTGGTGCAGAGAGCCCAAGATGTTTCATAGCATAAGGCAAAGCTCCTAGATGCATCATGTCAGGATGTGACAGAAGAACAGCATCTACAGTTGGTGCAACCCTGAAAAATATACAGCATCTATTAGTGTAAGTGAAAACTAACAATCAATTTGCTTCGACGATAAATAGCATATTGACACTAATGACATGTACGCATCTGCAGCGATGGAAAGTATCTCCTTTACTCAACTGCTGAGTGTAGATTTTGTAAAGAAAAATGGAGTGCATCCTTGCATCCATATCTATCAACAACAACATAGCCTTTGTTGTTGATAGATATGGATGCAAGGATGCACTCCATTTTTCTTTACAAAATCTACACTCAGCAGTTGAGTAAAGGAGATACTTTCCATCGCTGCAGATGCGTACATGTCATTAGTGTCAATATGCTATTTATCGTCGAAGCAAATTGATTGTTAGTTTTCACTTGCATCCATATCTATAAGATGTGTAAATACAACAAACGGCAGGGAAATGAATGGTGAAACGATTAGTCAGTGGGCAGGCAATGCACTGCGATTGGCATGGTGTTACACAAGGAGGCCAAAGTTTGGACAGAAGGAGCTACACGGTTTTATAGCGTCACATAGAGACTTATTTGCATCCTCTTACAAGAAACAACAGATATGACTATATGAGCAAGAGTGTCAATTACACTAGACTAGGCATAGAAGATGTGGCATAATAGCAGGCCATTCAGCAACAAACATGCATCTAATCTAAGCACATAAATGTTTGGATGGATATGGATTTGTGAACATTCACCCTCCAACACGCGCACATGAATGCAAATTGCGCAAGCACATCAGTCAAATCATTGAAACAAGATGGAGATAGCATCGGTTGCAGCACACAAAACCCTAGGACTAGAGAATCCACGAGTCCATCTACTCCTAGTCACGCAGAGGCACCAATCATCAGCCAGAATTTACACCACTCCCTTGATTACAGAACAAATCAATGTTGCGCATTGCATTGGGCCAGCCGTCAACCCATCTGAGCGCAGCGCCAGCCAAACTCCCGACTCACCGCCAGAGGCAATTCGTCCAAAAGGTATACAAAAATGTGCGTCGGGCGCAGGAACCACTTCCACACGGGTAACTGAATCGACTACAAGCTAAGCTGACGAGTCACGAGAGCAAGAAGATGCGTACTTGGCGAGGGGTTGAAGTTGCGAGGTATCGCAGAGGTCCGTCCATCCGCAGTCGAGGAGGAAGCGGAAGCCGTCGACAGCGAGCAGGTAGCACAGGGGACCCTCCCCGTACGCCCCACTGAGAGGCGTCACCTGCACCGAAGTCCCCATCTGATCTGATAACCCCTTCGGCGGCAGCGGCGGGCGGTTCGACGGCGAGCGGTGGCCGCAGGCGGAGGATTCCGCCTTAGGCCTACTTTGGGAACAGGGGGCAGATTTGCCCTGGGTAGTTAACCCCCCACGGGGATTTATGGGGCTTGCCATTTCCCTGGGGCCGTTCCCCCTCCCCGTTCTCCCTTCCCTGACGCCGTTGGAAGCAAGACCAAAAGAGGCCAGGGTGTGTTACGCCCGCCTGTCTGTGTCACTCTCAAGCCGCTTGTGCTTATGTGTTAGGCTAACATAGTAGAACTATATTGATTGAGTTTGCTTATTGTAATCTATAAATTGCACAATGTTCTGAACTCAAAATAAAAAATCAATAAGTTCAGAAAAATATTCTAAAAACAAAAAGAAAGGAACATACAAAAAATGCTGATATTTTAAAACATCTTTCCTTGATCAAATTTCATACATTTTATGAGATACAAACGTCCATATAACTATTAAAAATACTCCCCCCATCCTGAATACATCAATTCCTAGAATTGTCTTAAGTTAAATTTTTTAATATTTGACTGAATTTATAGAAAAATTTATAAAATCAAATGAGCACATTATAAAAAATATATTTCATAGTGTAACTAATAATACTAATTCAGTGTCATAATTCTTAACACTCTTTTATATAAATTTGATCAAATTTAAAAGGTTACTTAAAGACAACTCTAGGAATTGATTTATTCATGGATGGAGAGAGTAGCTCCTGATGAACTGATGAGCAACATCTCAGCCGAATAAATACAACTTTGTTCCTAATTTAGTTCTCATGCTAACTTGAGAAGGCAGCACAGACTTTAATAACTTATGAATAAATTTGCAAGTTATTTTCAACAATTGCACGTGTCTTTAGCTTTTAGGTTGACCTCCACGAGATGTTGCCGACCTTCTGGTGCTGCCTGTTGGCTGTAGCGAACCAAAAAAATTGTTAGTGAAATAATCATTAATCTGTCATCATGCATAATCTATCATGCAAAGTTCAGCTAGGCGCCGGGCGGAATCTAGGCGCTGACCCTCAGCCTAGCGCCTAGGCGGGATTAATCGCGCCTAGGCGTTCCTAGGCGTTTTTCTAGGCGTTTTCCAATACATACTTAAATTTATTAATACATACTTAAGTACTTAAAGAAAAGAAAAAATAGAAGACCAATGGTCATGGAACAGAGAGAAAAGAGAAGAAAGGCCCATAAAAACGGCCCAACCCACCTTATCCACCGTTAAAAACGGCCCAGCGCACCTTATCCACGCCTCCTCCCACACCGCCGCCGCCCGCGCCTGCGCCCGCCCGAGCGCCTGCCGCCCGCGCGAGCGACCGCCGCCGCTCGCAGCTCCTTCTCCCCCAGCGACGACCTCCGCTAGGCGCTCCTCCACCACCACCGCCACCCGCGCAAGCCCGCGCGAGCGCCCGCCACCGCTCGCAGCTCCTCCCCCACCGACGACCTCCGCCAGGCGCTCCTCCACCACCACCGCCGCCGCCGACGAGCCGCCGCCGCCTAGGGGTCCGCCTACCCCCATAGGCGAGGCGGACACCCTCCGACTAGAGCCTAGTCGCGCCTAGTCGCGCCTAGGCGAGCGCCTAGCGGAACCATGCTATCATGTGAGACCCGCTGGACAAAAAAAATTATTAGTTAAGCTGAAAATAGTGACCAATCGGTATCAAATTAACATGTCCTGTTAATGCAGAAATCTCAGCATGTAAACAAAACAAGAAACCATGCTAACATCATGTACCAATGAGGTATTCCCCAGATCGATGAAAGCATCCTCACAAGAAAAAAAAATAGAAACATATATCTTCAAGGTCATGGACTCATGATAAAGTGCAAATTAAACAGGCTTTGGAAAGCAAAATAATAATAATAATAATAATAATAATAATAATAATAATAATAATAATAATAATAATAATAATAATAATAATAATAATAATAATAATAATAATAATAATAATAATAATAATAAAGATGCTAAAAAAATCAGGAATACATGACTCTTCACGCTACTGTTATCTTGTCAGAAACTTACCCAAGCAAAACTGTGGCCTCTTTATTATCAATGTACTCTCTTTTCACATGCATATCTTCTATTCTGCTACCTGATTCAAAAGTGATGATTACTAGAAGAAACTAAAGACTGCAGGCTGCTATTAAAAAGCAAAATTTACAACTGAATTTAAGTTTAGTCAGCATCCTTGATCCTTCTATTGGTGATTGTCAACAGTTGTGCTATATACATATGATGTACGCTCAAAGGCAATAAACTAATCATGATGGTCTACCATATATAGAAAATGATTAAAAAAGAATTTTTGAACAACCCAGTCTCTAGAAATATCAAGCCAAACACATTGATGACTAGTAACTGACAGCCAATAGATAGAGCAAGTATTGCCCAAAAGGGAAAAATTGATCAGTTAACAGTTCGATGCCTAAACTCTATCACAATCTAGAAAAATTGATCAATCCATAGAGTTTAATTAAATAATGCTATACTATACTAATGGTGACCGACTAACTGACTTCTGCGCAATCTAGTTTCCTCTGTCAGCTAATCTGAAAGGATATGCACATAATGGACTCCTTAAAAATTCATTAACATTAAGGTAAAGGTTTTAGAAGGGCAGGCCTGATGCAGTTGGTGAGTGCTAGCTCGCCGAGTCACCAGGTCCTGGGTTCGAAGCCGTCTCTCTGCAGAATTTCTACGGGGGTAAGACTTTGCTTCGGTTATTTCCTTCCCCAGACCCCACTCGTGTGGGAGCCTCTGGCACTGGGTCTGCCCTTTTTTTTAAGGTAAAGGTTTTGTGGGTGGTGATGTACTGATGTCAATGCCATAATGAAAGGCTGTGAACACTGCCTCTGTATAAACCGCTGGAAACACCAATGACAAATGGAGGAGATTGCTATGAGGAAATTGAAGGGGCTAAATTCGGTTAAATTAAAAAACAATCTAAAATGAAACAGTAGATTCATAAAAGCAAGAAGGGGCTAAGAAGAATGGACCAGCTTACCAATTGATAGATCATGTTGTTTTCTGGAATTTAAAACTGAAGCAGTAACAGGAAATTCTTCTTAGCCCCTTCCTACGAAAACCAAGGAAAAGAAAAGCCAATAAGATAATGCCAGCCTTTTCACATATATATGAACCAGAAAATGCTACATGCTTAATCACAAATTAGCACAATTGCAAACATATCCAACTACTCAGAAGACAAGCTCGATGCAAGGGTCAACTTGTAAGTAATGAATAAATTTTGATAGAACATAAACTAATTGCTCGCTGAATCGGCTATACACAAGAATCACAAATTTTGCAATACCCAACCTGCATACTTATGAGCATGAATAAAATTCACCAGGGAAATCTTCCTAATCGGGTAGACATGAATCACAGATTTCGCAAAAATCACCGAACAGTATCACAAGAAAATCAAGCAAGAATACAAAGCCATGAGGTACCAGATATCCCAATCCTTTTCACAGCCACCAAACAAGAATTATAGGGTGCATGCTCACCACGCTTCGGTTGAATGAGGTATGGAGATAGGCTCGGTGGCACGGCGCTTCTCCCCGGACGCTGGAGTATGGAGGAGGATACGGCAGCTCGGCAGCCCCAAGATCTACGAGATTTTGCCGTGCTAGGAGGACGAGGCTGAGGTGGAGGCGCTGCTCTGAGATGTGGATCTCACGGCGGCAGCGACACGGCCGCGAATCGCGAGAGATGCATCTCTCCGGTCACCGGGAGATGCACACCAGTTGCCGGCCACCGGGAGATGCACACCAGGAGCGATGCGCGGACCATGAGCCACCGGGGTGATGGCGACGGTGGTGGCGGCGGCCGGCCCCTCGCGACTCGCGAGTCGTCGCGCGAGCGACGGGGTCAGGGAAGGGGAAACGCTCCCGGCCTCATGACTCGTGGATTTCTTCCGCGTGGAAAACGAAGGGAAACGGGCTTCTGTCCCCGTGTGGGTGTGCTTCCAAAGAGCGCGGCAGATTGGTACAGGGAAAATAGCCGCGTGGTTTCTCGGCCCGGGGAAGTCGCAGGGAACCCTCCGGGATCCCGTGCTGCCAAAGTAGCCCTTAAGGTGCCGTTCGGGAAGTGGGAAATCAGGGGTGAGTATGAGATATGAGGAGGCAGTTGAACCCTGGCGTTTGGGAAGTGGGAAACGAGGGGTGGGTATGGGATACGAGGAGACAGTTAAACCCTAACATATGTTTGGGTAGTGGGAAAGGGATATACTGTAGCACTGGGAAAGGGAAATTGAAAGATTATCTCATCCCGACGACGAGGGTGGGTTACACTGGGAAACGACGGCGGCGAAGCAAAGAGCGACGGCGTGAATGAATACTCGTGCTGTCGGTCGCCCCGCACGGCGTCGAGCTGCCCTCGCCACGCGCGCTGCCGAGCAGCAACCGCCCCCACAGGTGGAGCCCTCGAGTCGCCCTCGCCGCTGGCGCTGCAGGAGCCCTCGTCGCGCGAGCTGCAGGAGCCCCAGCCGCCCTCGCTGTCGGCGCTGCAGGAGCCCCAACCGCCCTTGCCGGTGACGCTGCAGGAGCCCTCGTCGTGCACGCTGTCGGAGAGGGGCTTGGACGGCGACGGCAGATGGCGCTGGGACGAGGAGCTCGTGGGCAGCAGTCGCAACCTGGAGCATGAGCGGCGGCGGCGGCTCCTACGAGTGTGAATGGGGGGAGAGTGGGGAGTCGGGAGAGTCATGGCCTCACGGCCTCACAGGCCCACATGTTTGCATTTTCTTCAATTGAAAAGGAGTGGGTCCCACTTCTAAACCCAAACCCAAACCCAATCTCATCCGAACAGAGGATTAGTCTTCCAACCTCTATTTCTCGGTCCATAACCAGCTCTATATTTCCCAGTCCATAACTTTTTCCCTATCCCTCTAAGACTAACCGCACTGGGTTCGGTAAAAGCTTCGCTAAACGCATATAGTGTACGTCATGTCGGACGGGAGAGCTGCAGCAGCGTCCGCTATCCCGTCCGCTACCCGCGCTCGTCCGCTAAATATAGCGAGATGGCGGACGGATAGCGGACGTCCGCCATCGGCCACCGTGGCGTGGGGCCTGCGCGCCCATTCGTCTACGCCATGAGCAGGAAGGAAGAGTAGGAGGGAGGAGGAGGAGCGCGCCGTCGGCCGGAGCTGGCGAGGAGCCACCGGATCTCGGCCCACCGGTGGGACCTCGATCCGCGATGGAGGTGGAGGGAGGAGGGAGCAGGGAGGTCACGCCGCTCGATCCGCGACGGAGGTGGAGGGAGCCGGCTGTCCCCGCGCCCGCGCCCAGAGCCGGAGCCCGGAGCCGCACCGCGCCGACGCCGCTGTGGGAGCTCCTCCGGGCTAGCTCGGTCTGCCGCCGCCGGAGAGGTGCCGCCGTGGGAGCTCCTCGAGCTCCACCGTGGGGGCCGACGTGGGCCGCGCGGGAGAGCTCCGCGCGCGGGCCCTGCACTGGGGAGAGGAAGAGGCGCCGGGAGGAGCGGCGACCAGCACCGGGAGGGGAGAGAGAGAGAGAGGCACGGGTGGAGAGAATGGGGAGGGAGAGGGGTGCAGGTGGATAAGGAAGAGGTGAGGCTGACGTGTGGGACCCGCGTGTGGGTAGTTGGTATAAAGGTAAAAAAAGAGGAGGTGGGTCCCACTAGAGATATAGAGGATGATATAGATGATGGATGGATGCGGCAGAAAGTGGTATAGAGGAATGACTAGGACGAAATATTCCTTATAGAGGATGATATAGAGGATGGATGAGTGCGGTCAGTCCCATCCAAACGCCACCTAACCTATGTTTGGGTAGTGGGAAAGGGATATACTGTAGCAGTGGGAAAGGGAAACTAGTGGGTTATCTCATCCCGAGGAGGGTGGGTTATGCCGGGAAATTGCGAAGCGGTGGTGCTGATGGCCGAGAAGCGTGGCGGCGTGAAGGAAGAGACTGGCAATGGAGAGGCATGGCAGTGGAGCCGTGGAGGGGACGAGCGCGGAGACGGAGCTTCTTCCACGCCGCCCGCGTGCGGAGAAGGACGCTGAGCTCCATCCGCGCCGCGCTGAGTGGAGAACACCGCTGAGAAGCTCCATCGTGGGAGGACACCGAAGCCACCACACGGGCCACTGGCGCTGTAGGTCACACGCCCCGCACGAAGCCGCCGGAACAAGGCTTCTTTCTTCTTGGCAAGTAGGACGAAGGAGACGCTCTAATTGCTTGCTGCTCCGGCGAGCAGGACGAGGAGACGAGATGTGGCTGCATCGACCGATTGGGGACGAGAGAGCCAGGCGAAGGGGATAAAGGATAAGGATGTTTTTTGTTGTTTTATTTATTATCTAAGCTATGGGTCCCATGGTAAAACCCAAACCCAAATATGCCAAACATGGGTAACGGATGAAATCTCATTATCTCTTACCCTAATCCATCTTGACTTATCCATCCGCATATCCATATCCCATACCCCTGCAGAAAAATCTCAATTCAATTTGGGTAAGTGTTGGCAGTTCTTATCGACACATTTATACCACCAACAAAAGTCTAAAAAGGAAAGAATTACATGTTGCTACACACATATACCTTTGCTACTAATCAAGTTCCACTTGTATTGGAAGAATTATCATTTTGCAGGAAAACATACCAAAAACACAAGTGGAGCTTATAAAAATACGCCAAAGCAGAAGGCGTAAAGAAGCAATAGGAGGGGAGAAGCCCAACCAGATAAATACAACTGGGCCAATCCACCTCGGCATAGGAGTCCAGGCCCAGCAGATGAAGCAGCACGCGAAGAAGGAGGTAGGCTGGCCCACCCCAGGCGCGGCCACGCCCTGCTCTCCACCGCCTCGCCCCATCCTTCGCGTGTCGGCACATTCAATGCCAAGGGCTGGCGGTGCGGGATGCGCCGGGGAATATTTCCCTAGAACCGCCTAGCCTGGTCCTATATAAGAAGGGGAAGGGGTGCTCACAACACACACCACAACACACTCTCACTCACTTGAGCACTCTTCTCCACCTCCCTCTTCCTTCTTTAGAGTAGGAGTAGGAGTAGGAAAGTAGTAGAGGAGTAGAAGAGCTACCTTGGAGGGCTTGGCTCCTTGAAAAAATTGGTGAGCTTATAAAGGTTACCTCTTTTATCCAAATAGCCATGTCTTTATCTTATGAATATAGTTTGTGCCTTGAATTAGAGCATAGTTATTTTGGTATGATCTTGATAGTATATAATTCTTATATCATGATCATGGTATATTTGACTATATATAATCATGTTGATATATCCATGGCATATGAACTAGCATGTAGTCCACATGTCATGTCTATGTTATACTTGATTCAACGCCTTCACGTTCATATCATATTCATAGATAGAAATAGGTTTTATGTTGAGGTGGTGGTTCATCATACTTTCAGGTATGCCCAAGTTCTTTACCTATCGATCCGTAGGGTCGGGGACCGCGGGGGATTTGGGTGGTCACTATATATGCGGGCGAGATGTCCGGGTATATAGGGGCAGGTGAATGCATTTCATGTCCCACGGTTGAGGGGTAGGCGACAGGTGATGACAGCCATGTCCGTCCTTCGTACTCCCCATATTCGGTCATGGTGTAGGAGTATGTAAATTGTCACATGAGGTTGCTGACAGACCAGTACTCGGTGGCCTCCTGATCCATCTTGCACTTATCTAGTTCTAGCTCATGCAAATGTATGATTGCTTCATTCATAGCACATAACTGTATTAAGATCCATCTACTCCTGTTAGATCATTCTTTTATTCTTTATTCATATTTCCTCCATCCCCACAAGTGAAGTGTTAGAAGTGTGTGTCCACTGTTTATACTATAATTGTTTACCCCTATATAATCAGTTGGTCAATCATGCACGTATGATTTCATTGCTCATATCCATGTCAGAACATTTGTTACCATTGTCTTCCTTTGGAAAAAAAAATATAAATAATGATACCCTGAATACCATCGGGTGAAATGCTACAGCGATAGATCTGTGCGCTTGCGGATAACATCTGTAAACATTTCTGGCACTGCTGCCAGGGGTGGATCTCGTGTCCGCCCTTGGTGGTGATGCTAAGAAATGCCAATAGTAAGTCACGAGATGAATTCAAATCAGAGATGAAGCAAGGCACATGACGAACTTCAATAATTTTGCATAAAAAGACATAGCTCATTCATCATAAATGTAAGAACTACATACCTCATTCAACATGAATGAAAGAACTGTAAGTATCATAGTTCATTCACTTTGTCTTTTGCTACAAGTTATCTTTGTCTTGAACCATGTTTATGTGATAAACAGAATCTATGCTAAAGTAATATTCAAACCATTTTCTCATTAGCATGGATGTAATTCATAAAATTTCTAGACAAATAGCCCGTGTTTCAAAATTGTATATTCCTTCGGGTATGGCCACTAATATTTTGCAGGCCTAAAATAATGAGTGAGGCAGAAGGTCTAAAAGTGTGTTAAAAGATCGAAGAGCAGAAAGATGGCATGACAAAAGGATGAGAAAGAAAGCGGTGTAATCTAATAGACAAGAAGCTCATGAACAGCTCAAGATACGAGGCTAGCCGAACAAGAAAAACTTCAAGAAAAAGGGAAGGACCATCACGAGTCATCTACCCTTCGTCGCATGGTTGCATTACGCTCCAATGACAAAGGTAATATCCTAAGAATAAATGACCATTATTTAAAAAGCTTTTCCTTGATTCTGGTAGACACATAAATAATAAACAAACATGTCTAAGTTACAAATTTGCTGGATTAAATCTGATTAACTCAACATGTCTTGTTCTTTAAGCTTGCTCCGAGCACCACTCTTTTGATCTCATAGTCTTAACCAAATGAGCTAAAAGGTTGCACAATTTATCTACGGAAGATGATAGTCATGATCATGTAAAGATTTATACATTATGTAGAGATAGACAATCCTTCCATTGGTTAAGAAATTCAACCATTTTTGCCAAATGTGCTTAAATGCTATATTTATACTCAATCTTCTGATCTTACCACCCATGTTATAATGGAACAAAACGCATAACATCAACTTTATCTTGTTCCATGTGCCCAAGGTTAGAGAAGAGTAAATAAACTTTTGGTTCTGTTGGTGTGTTTCCACCAACATAGCTCATGCACTTGATCTCTTCCTTATCTTTGCAAGCAGGATACACTTCAAGCAAAATGTGAAGTAGTTAGTCAACTCCCCAATTTCTACAAGTGAAGGTCCTGAACCTGTCAAATCAATGTCAAAACTTAAAACCAAGACAAGTTTGGCGGAAACAAGGTGACAACATCATCAGAGTCACCAACACAAGAGATGCAACCATCAAGGTCACTATCTCCGAGACCGACAGATGCACCCGAGGAATAAACAAGATTGGAGAAAAAGTCCTATTCGGAGGACTTAAAAATCTGAACCCTTACCGAGAGGTAAAATCGGTAGTTATCCATATTTACTTTTAACATTGCATGAATTATTTTCACTTTAACATATTTACTTTTCTATATTAGCATTGTATTAGAAAAGAAAATAAAAGTCTTATAATTGCATCATAAAATCCTAAGCCCCATATGAATAAATCTACGATGTGTAAATACCAGCGGGAATATTCACCGTGATGGCGTAAAAATAAAAATATATCATGCATACATATTTTCTTTTCTGCATTATAAATTTCGAAAACCCCAAAAGTATGAGATAGACATCCTGCTAGAACTTGATCAATTAGAAAATATCTTTACCCCACGAAAACAATTAATCTTCAAATGGCTGACTGTTAATCCCTTATTCTAATCCGTGTCATGAGTTTTTGGTGTTCTTGGAGTATTTTGTAGGATGACACATATGATCAAGAGCTAGTTCATCCGGTCGTCTTCACTCCACCTGTGGATAAGAAGGACATACATCGGCAACCATGCTCTAAGAAGGACCACTTCAACATTCGACCACGACAACATCCAGCTTGAGGAGAGGAGCATCCCCATGTATCTAGCTAAGTATTCATTTCCCTTTTAGTTTTACTATTTATAAGTTTGCTATATATTTTCTAAAGAAATAAAAATATGCATAACAAACAAAACAAAATAAAAATTTATCTTAGCTAGTTATATATATTAGTAAGGTGTGATCTTGAATTTTAAAAATAAAATAAAAGGTGTGCCTAGTTTGCTTTAATTTGTTTTTAAGAGCTGAATAAAATAAAGAGGACTCAGAATAATCTCTTAATGAAAATGATGAATAGTTGCTCTGTCGTAATTTCTCTTAAATATCTAGTTTTTAGCCTTGAATTCTCTCGAGTTTTGGATAAGATTGTTTTAATATGAGGATTTACTCTGAACTTAAAACTCATGGGTAGCAAATACTTGATCTAAGTCTAGGTAATTGACGGATATGATATGAGAAGGTCTGAGCTGATGTTTATCTTGTTCCTAATGACACTAAAGTTCTAAAGATTTACTTTAAAAAAAACACAAAAATGCTACATGATGAGTTCCTGTATGACAAAGCTTGAATTTTCACCAGAGCCATACATGTTATTTAGGCTAGGAAAAGTTTTACATATTTGTTGCTTGCTTTTGCATTAAGTTTTGTCAAACTTTGTTGATGCCTTATGAGAAGTTTATCATGCTCTTAAAATCAAGATCACTACACACCACCCACATATGCTCCACTCCTACAATGGGGTAGGCGCAAAAATATGTCTTCCATCTAGATTCACCAAAAAATGTTCTACTCCTACATTTGGAGTGAACACAAAAATATGCATGTTAGGTTTTTTATCCATCAAATAAATGCTTCAAGTTCTTGTTGATATCTCTCTTAAAATTTTATTGCAGAAAAGAGACACGTGACTATGCAAAAATTATTCATGAAAAAAAGAAAAAAAAAAGATAGATTTTAAAAAATAGACAAGTGTCCGAAATATCTAAAATAATGGGTACTTAGATATCCGTCTAAAAAAAGAGATGAATAAGATAGCTCATGTTCTCTAGCAATTATTTTCAAGTTTAAAAAGAGAGATATGTTTTCAAGGAGCAAAGTAGAATTAGGTTAGTCACCATATATATCCACACACATGCACGTCTTGATTTCATTGTATGGCTTAACTCTCTTTAGATCTATTGTTTGACTTTACAATATATGCATTGCAAGTATGCTCTAGCTTTCTCCATACCTATAAACTCCACATAAGCCTTATTGGTAGGAAGAGAAAAGACATAATATCTTTATTGTCTTGGTGAGGATCCACAAAAACCACATATATTGAGATACTTAAGAGTGTCATACAATATAATCTCTGAGTTTTATTTTGAAAACTTATAAAAACTCCGGAACAATGGTGAAACAAAGAACTTGAGACGTAGTGCTTGACTTGATCATTTTGTCTTTTAATTGCTCAAGACCCAAGTGAAGGCTAAGAAGCCCTATGGTTGATGGTAATATAGGTAAGTTTGAAAGTCAGATCAGTTTATTCTAATTCAGAGGAGAATTTTTGATTGAACGCATGTGTACTTTTGAGGCATAAAAATATTGTAGCAACTCCTGATCTATTGTTGAGTTTAGCTTTGCTTAGGGACTGGCAAAGGAAAAGCTTAGGGGAGCTTGTTGATGGTCACTAACATCAATTATAAATCATCAACATAACTTGTATATATGCTTAATTCTATCACCAAACATAGATATAGGGGTCTAAACTAATGAATTCCATGAGCTTTGGTGAATATTTGTATGTAGGAGGATTTATCCAGAAAACAGCCCTGGGACCACTGTCATGCACTCCAAACAAGCAAACCGACGACAACAAGTGATTCTATCCGCAAAAACTATGAAAGACAACTCTAGAAGGTTCTAAAAGACACCACGACGAAGTGTGAGCCGAGACTCCACAGTAATAGGCCGGTCGGCCCATGGGGGAGGCCCCCTAGCGCCCTGTGTGCCCACTTGGCAGCGCTCTTTTAGAATATTCCTCTACCGCCTCCTAGGGTTGCATCTACACCGTTCTTTAAGTCAGTTTGATCCAAGAGCTCACGTTGCACCCTCATGGCTATATAAACAGACCCCTGCCTCTAAGGATGAAAACGGAACGGAAATATCCTGAACCGACCGCTTTCGTTTTCTATATTATGATTCCGTTTTTAAACATAAAAAATTGTCAGTTTCAATTGGTTTCACAACTATTTTTAACCATTTTTTGTATTCTTTAATTGCTAAAATATAGAAATATATCGAACTAACCGCTTTCCTTTTCTATTTCATAAGTCTGTTTTTGACCGTTTTCGACCGTTTTCATCCTTACCTGCCCCCTCTTTGGAGCTATCCTAAAACCCTAATTCATATCCTCTAGTCAGGATCAATTGGGAGGGGTCCCATGAAAGGATCAACCTCTCAGAGTCTGCTATCAAGAGAAGATCAGTCCTCATTAGGATCTAGTCTTTAGAAATATAGACTGGAGAGGAGGGAAGAGTTTGGAGGAGGTGCCGGCCTATCGGTGCTCCCTCTACGACTTGTACCTTGGCAGAAGTTAACCTATGTTTGAGATTTCTTTGGTAATAAACTTATTGTTTAAGTAAGCATCGTGTTTA
This sequence comes from Saccharum hybrid cultivar R570, assembly GCA_038087645.1. Lineage (NCBI taxonomy): Eukaryota > Viridiplantae > Streptophyta > Magnoliopsida > Poales > Poaceae > Saccharum > Saccharum hybrid cultivar. The sequence goes on from JAQSUU010000059.1 coordinate 2,507,607, forward strand.
CATTGTTCTTCTGGTTTGCGAGTCTCTTTTGAGTGCTTTAATCTACGACCGTAGTTTAAGGTATAATTCATAGTATAAGCGTGGTGCTTAGGCTCACAAAGGAGACAACTTCGTTGAATCCTCTGTAGTCCACCTCTCGTTAATAGGACTAGTAGGGCTTTTACTTGCTTGTAGGGAAGAAACTCTGTATTTGTTCCTTATAAGACATCTTCCCTGATAGAACAGTAGAAGGCATAGCTTACCGAGATTAGAACTAGAAGACCTTAGCGATCTCCTATATACTCCTGACTTTCTTAAGTCTTGTTGCTGCTCTAGGTTAAGTTAGACCATAGTTAGCCTCACATATTTCTCTGTGGATACGATACTTGAAATATCTTTGGGTGAAAGCTACAACGGTATCCATACGCTTGCGGATTTATCTGTGTGCATTAAAATATACCAATACCAATTTGCCAGATCCCAACAATGGAGGCCAAGAAGCGAGGCAATTTTTCCCACTTCTCCCTCTGGACGTACACCCCACTAATAGGTGTCACATGCACCAAAGTCCCCATCTGATCTGGTAACCCCTTTGGCGGCAGCGACGCCGATTTGACTACGAGCGGTGGCCGCTAGCGGATGATTCCACCTTAGGGTGAGTGTCACAGAATCTCCTAAATTATGATGGCCCACATGTACCTGTCATTGTCATTATGACCTCTGACAACCATACTTATGTACCTCATAACTTAAAAGGTCTGCTTTCCTCCGAATATGATCCAATTACAGGAGTATTGCAATATTACAACAGTTTATTCAAAATAACATCAGAGTAAAAGAGCAGAAGTCTTACATAACTTAAGTTTACAAACCATAGTTTTCAAACCTCAAACTATAAGTAGCATTATTACAAACCAGTAGTAGTGGAGTATCAGTAGTAACTTTATTACAACACCTAAACAAGATGCCTTGCCCAAAGGCCACACAACCTACTCGTCGTCACTTTCTTCAACGACAACGGTCATGCAGCAAGACTCAAAGCAGGCTTGCTCATGAACCGCACCTGCAACATGGGTTTAACAAACCCTGAGTGCTGCGAGTACTCAACAAGACTTACCCGACTAAGAAAAAGACTTTAAAGGCATGCTAGTTTTTAGGAAATCAAGGTACGGGTATTCAAGAATCAAAAATGATTTTTGTGGAAAAGCTTACTAAAGTAAATCCTTACTTTCAACCTTTTATTTTCATCATTGATGGTTCATTACCCAATTCTAAGTGATCCTAATCTAGATCCAAGTAATTCTCATGAAATTCTTTCTTATTCTTTCAACACATTCCATTTCTTTCATTACAATGTTGGTGCAAGGTCAAGACTCCTTTCTCGTGGAGTAACAATGATTCAAACCGCTTAATTTACCCAGCTGGGGCTTCCTAACCACACGATATATGTAGAACCAATCTTGCATATATCAACTCTTACTTGGGTCGCCCAAAACCAGAACGTGTCCATCGCCACCCGAGAGCACAGTACTCCTCGAACCCGGCCCAATTCTAGTCCCGAGGGTACACGCTACTTTCGTCATCTCTCCACTCCCAGTGCGAGGTTAGACGTTCTTATGGTGGAATAGCCGAGTAAGGCTTACCTAACATGGGTACATGGCTAGTACTATTAAAAACTCATTGACACGAGGGCTAACAACGGACGGTCCTTAACTGATAAGGCGAAAACACTACATTGAGACTCCTTTCTCAATGCAAGTTAGCAGTGACCAAACCACCCGCCCGATCTCAAGTTCGATCTTATATTTCAGTATCCATCAAGTTATGCCATCATAGTGCCATTTAAAACATCTCATTTTAAAAGCCTAACTTAATAAGCAATAGCGAAGCATAACTACGTATTTCCAATAAAATAGGTACCAAGGGTGATATCGTAATAATCAAGGATGATAATGCAACAATTGGGCTATCACTCAACTCCTAATTACTTAATGCAATAAACTATAATACCAGTGATAAAGATTTATAAAACTCAAGGAAGGGTTTAAATGCACCGGGCTTGCCTTGCTCAGATGAGACGAGTGGTTCAGGCTCAACAACTCCAACGTCCGGTCCAGAACCCACTGACGACAACTCTTCTTTGGAAGCTTGCTCAACAAAGTCTATCTCCTCGAAAGCGGGAACTACACGAGAGTATGACATGCTTCAATATGATGCGGTGATAAACATGATGCTTGATGATGATATGCCATGATTAATAACTTGAGTACAACTTTTCTTCGTGGTACTATTGCAAACCAACAGAACTTACTAACTAACCGTAATTACATTAAGCAACATTATTACTTCTTAAAGAACATGTTTTTTGAGCAAACACAGAGCTTTTATTAATCAGTGACAGGAGTACAATCGGCAGCAGCTAGCCCCATCAACCAATAAGGGACATAGTCGAGCCAAAAAAGGGAGCGCTCTGTGACTGACACCATACTAGCATAGTAATTAGCCACCGAGTTGGCTTCCCTACACACCCATTTTACTCTAAAATCAATAAAACTCCTGCTTAACTCTGTGATGTCGAAACAGAGACCACCTATAACTGACCTCACACAGAAACTGTCCTCAAGTAAGGTTTGCAGACCTCGGCAATCAATCTCCAAAATGATGCGGTCATAGCCATTCTCCACCGCTAGGCCCTCCTTTGCTGCCATAGCTTCAAAAGTAAGGGCATCCGACACATCATCCAGCCAGCGCGCCGCCGCTTCCTTTACCAGCCCCAAGTGGTCGCGAATGACCACTCCCGCATGACCAGTGCAACTGCTGGAGTCGAATGCCGCATCGGTATTCACCTTGAGCCAACCTTCATCCGGCCGCTGCCACCGCGTTTGTCTCCCCGGCTTTGCCATCCGAGAGGGCATCTTCATCTTGGACAGCTCCTCCATCAGTGAGGATATATATCGAGCCATCTCCCCCGGTACTCAGGCTTTGCGACCATGGCGGCAGACATTCTGCCCCGTCCACAATGCCCAGGCACCACAGACTAGCATATCAGCAGCATCTGTTGGGCAAGTCTCCGCAAGGAGGACGTCCGTCGCCCATGTACAAGGATGGAGATCAAGAACCTTTACTCCCATCAGCTTTTTGACCTCATCCCAAAAACTTCGCGCCACCAGACAAGATAGAACCTCATGGTACACAGACTCATCCGGGTCCCCACACATCTCACAAAAACTTTCCTCGGCAACCTGTCTTCTTTTTAGCTCCGCTTTCGACGGCAACGAGTTATGTAATCATGAGCTCAACCAAGTAATTAAGGTGCCAAGGATCATTAAGGGTTAATGATCCAAGGTCATCACTCAATCAAAAAGAGTACACAACACTTAAAGTTATCAACTTAAACATTTATTTAATCACTTAAACAATTAAGGCGTAAATTAAGAATAAATTAAACTTCATCTAATTTAGCTCAAACTTTTTCTATAGGTTGATCATGGTTTAAAATAGTGTCAAAACAAATTTTATGATTTTTGGATTAATATTTTAATTACTAAAATTTCTGGAAGTTGTATTTAATATTTAATTGAACTAATTAATTAACTTGCAAAAAGTAATCAAAATTGACATTTAATATTTTTTAGATATTTTACACTCTGAAAAGCTTACACAAAAATTTTCACTATTTTTGGAGCTCTACAAAAATTCTATTGAAATAAACAAAAACTAACACTATTCATATTTTTTAAAAAGAAAAACAAAACCACAGCTCGAGCTGACTTCTCCTTCTCCTCCGGCTCGGCCCAGCAACGCGCGGCCCAGTCGCGTGCAGTCATCCACGCCCACTCCCGCAGCCTAGCCGTGCTCGCCCGGCTGTAACACCTCTGGTGTTACTAGCGTACTTAGCATGCGATTAAGGTCTAAAAGAAATTAACAAAACAAATTCCGTGGGTTTTAAAATTTCAAACGCACATAAAATGATAAGCGAATTTCTATAAATAAAAATAAAACATCAATTGAATGTAGTACTTAATAAAATTTGAAGCGCAAGTCTAGTAGATGAAAACGCAACTTTTGTTCCGATAAATAAGTGATCAATAGCATAACTGGTAGCTCAAGAATTGATTTGGAAATGGGTTCCAGCTCCTAGAACTATAATGACCAAGTCTGAAAACCTAATGGTAATGTCGCTTTGGCATTTAAATTTTGATTAAAATTCGTAAACACTAGATCTATGTTTTTGCACCGATAATTGCACCTTTGCGAGTACTTTAGCACGGTGTAGTTCGTAGGGTGGAGTGATGTTGAGTGGTTACTCCAAAAATGGCCGGAAGTTCCTTAGAACGAGCTGTAACCTTGTGGTCGATGCTCTGTTCGTGAGCCAGCGTCAGCACGACGAACCCGTTTTGGCATCACTCCATCTCCCTCTCTGGTTGTCCTTTTGACGTGCTATTTGTTTCTTTGGGAAGCTGTTAGGGCCATCTTGAGGGCAGAGGAGTTGGTTTAACCTCAACCAAGACGGGTAAGTGTTGGTACACGCTTTAAAATCCGTGCATAGCACGTTGTCGGTCGTTCGGCCGAGGTGTGCGCGGTCACCACGTCATTTTACTCGGCGTTGCCTGGCCGAGCCGCACCCCGTGCACGCGCACCACCGTGCGTTGGCCGGCCGAGGCCGTCTTGGTCTGACCGTGGCGTGGTCGCGCCTTGGCCACTCTGGCCGCGGCACCTGCTGCCAGCCACGCGGAGCCGCTGCTGCTCGCGCGCGCGTTGAGTGGCCACCGCTGGCCCCGCTGCCCTCCCCTGTGCTCACATGGCTGCCTCGTCTTGACGTGGCTCTACCCAGCGGTCACGCCACGCTATCCCTTTACCACGTTCCGCCAGGGCGAAGACTGACCGAGCCGTCCTCACCTTTCCGTCTTGGTTTTTCTTCCCTGTCACCGTGGCCGACGGGCCGCACCATCGCTTACGGCAAGGAGACCAATTCAAGGCAAGTTTTCACCTCCACGCCTTCGCCATTAAGTGTGTTAGACAACCAACCCCACTCCGCCTAGAACCGTGCCCGGACAAGCCGCAATTTTGGAGCTCTTCACTCTCAGTGTCGATAAAGCCGAGCCATGCCATTACCAAGGGCAGCGCTTCCTTCGACCATCTCGAGTCGAATTGGATGCACCAGTAGACTCGCCTTGAACCCCTCTTCCTCCCGCGCACCTTAGTCGAGCTCCTGCCGCTACCCTGCCGCCGGTGACACGACCGTGTCATCACAGAGCGCCGCCGCATGGTGCGGGCGCGCGTGGTCAGGTCACCTCGGCAGTTCTCCACCTCGACCATCGGCACTGCTGGCATCCGGGTAAGTCATGGATACTCGTGCGCCATCCCTACCGCTCTCGGGCCGCCTAGACTCGCCGGAACGGCCTCGCCACCATGGTGAATGGCCGCTCGCCGCTACAGCTCGCGTGCGTGCGTAGCTCAGTCCCCTGTGGTCACCTAGCGTCACCGTTTGGGTTGTAGGTGGTGGTCGACCGTTTAGCAGGGGCATAGTGGGCCCCAGATGGCCGGCGGGACCGTCCGATGCCGGCCGGAGCCGCGCCGGCGGGCACGGGGGCGTCGGGGACCGGCTCAGGGAGAAGAAAAGATTGTTGGGGGCGCTTCGTGCATAAAGTGTCTCTGGTGCAATAGGGACCTGAGGCTCCGCGTAATAGCCCTTTTGTTCAGGGGCTCTTCTGCAAAAAGAGCGACCTCGCGCGCGCTGTGGGCCAGTTGGGCCGGCCTGCTGTCGCCTGACCCGTCCCGCGTGGGCCGCATCCGGGTGCTAGGCCAAATAGTGGGCGCCGGCCCGTTGCTTTAAAAGTATATCTTTCAATTGTTTTTCCTTTTTCTTTGTTGCTAGGAACTTGTAAATTTAATATCTAAATGTATAGGAGTCCAAAAATGGTGAAACCAATTTTGTTAGTTTCCTAAAATCATGATCTAGATAAAGGTGTAATTGGTTCATGTAGATTTCTACTATTTTTAGGCTTGCTCTAATTAATTCGAGGCGTTTAATATTATCAAACATGAACTTGTAAGAATTGTTATGAATAATCAGTGATAGTATTAACGCTGAAAATTTTATAGTAAGCTAAACATAATGTTAGTTGTCCACTGTAATTTTTGTAGCTCCAAAATAATTAGTTTTGTTAGGTAGCTAATAAACCCTAGTTTGTATATATATTAAATCGACGAAACGAAAAGAGCAACACCCTGGGTTGTTGGGAAATAACGCTTAAGTCGATAACATAGATACGAAACCTAGTTCGTTAGCCATAAGGTTAGCTCGTTAGCTTGAGAGACGAAATCGTATGATACGAGGTTGCGATTGCCGTCGATTATTTACATTTCTATGTCGCATCTCCGAATATTATAATAGGAACAATGACGGAGCGTGAAGTCTTTTGGAGCAGCGGAAAAGATGGTGTCCTGATGACCGTGTCGCCGTGATGGAATGCTAACTTTTGGTTATATCTTAATTCCCATCCAGGCAAGCCCCGGTGCATAACCCTTATTTTACAAATTATTATATATATATATATATAGGTTGTGCATTTACGTTGCAGGAGTTTTATGATATCCACATGCATATATATATATCTACCCATGAGTCTTACTAGTACAGGATCGTATAGCTGTTTTGCTTAGGTTTATCGGTAGCGTGAGTAACCTGTCGTTACTCACAATAGGTGGTTATTATTATTATTATTACCCTAATGATGAAATGATGGAAAAGGAAATGGTGACCGGGCAGGGATATGGTATGGGTATTGGTGGGTGTAACAGGTTATGTCCCGCGGCCACGGGGCATAGCTTGGTTGCACTTTTTCCCTGTCCGTGTCGATTAAGGACCGTTCGTTGCACTGGATCCCCGGTCAAGTCACAGATTTATTATCCCGAGCATATACTAGCGGATGGGGGCTAGGAAGACTTGTTACTCTCTTGTCATGGGCTCCGGCTCTTTCCGGACCGACTGATTGGAGGCGGGGATAGGTGGAGGTCTTAGCACCGTATTGAGGCCGGGCCTCAAGTACGGGAGCTAGGAGTCCAAGTTTGGACGGGGACCTGGAAACCTGTGACAGGAGGGGAACGGGTTGGTCTTGCTTGTGCCTGGGGTACAAGCGAGGCGTGTGTTTTTCGGGGTACCCAGCTGGGCACATTGATTCGCGAATCGCCGTTTCTACGTGACGGTACGACTTGACTGCACTCTAGCACCGTAGTAAGAAATGAAAGATGAAAGACGAAAGATGGAAAAATTGGTTCTGATGGCTCAACCTTTGCTTGAAAGTAGAACAGGTGCTTACCTAGAATGGTTGGTTAATACACTACTGATAACTGCTAATAAAAAGTAAATATAAGGATGCACCTTTAGTAATGCTTCCTGCAGTTGCAATAACCCACAAGCCAGATAGCCTTGCATACCCTTGGAGTCTTTTCTTCTGACGGGTAAGTCTTGCGGAGTACAATTGAGTACTCAGGGTTTGTTCTACCCTGTTGCAGGTAACAGGTGTTTGAAGCTGACAGTTGTGTGTGGAAACCTCCTGGTGGGCTCAGTGGGGATTTCCTTTACGTTGCGGATGTAGGGTTGATTTATAACTCTCACCAAAAATGTTTCACAAGGGAAAGATTTACCACCTGTTATCATTTGCTGTATATAAATGTTCATCATGATAATTTTAACTCATCATCAAATGGTTTCATTTCCGCTGAACTTTGATAATATTTTATATTCCGCTATTATAATCAAATAATGAATTACTCTGATGTTGTACTAAAAGTGATATATGAAATGGTAAAGTTGTTATAAGCTTTATCTCTCATTTATGATCCTGAGGTAAAATGTGGACTTTCGAGTTCTCCCGTTGGGTGTGCTCGACGGAATCGCAGAGTTTAGTGCTCTCTCTTGGGTACTTAGTGTCTAATGGAAGATAAGTACTCTTGGGATGACATTAAATTAGGCGGTTCTGCCACAGGTGGTATCAGAGCATAAATGGGGAAATAAAGCTTCAAAACCCTTTTCTAAATTAAAATTTGACAACACCTTTTTGCAAAAAGTTAGGACGTTTGCATACGAAGTTATATAAGTAGCCCTATTACTATAGTTAAGTCTCCGGAATAAGTTTAAGTAGGCTTTCGTCCGGTAAGCTAACTGGTGTGTAGCATGCGGTCCTAAAGTCAGACGTGCTGTTTTGCTATAGTCATCGTGCGAGTCCTACTTGCAGGTGCCCTGTTTCTAGGTACCACGCGTCCCTGTCCCGGAGTTACTGTTGTACAGTGGCTTCATGTTTCGCGTTCACTCGTGCTTCACGGCTGTCGGGGCTTACGTTTTCGGCACTCCTTCTGCGCCCTTGTCGGACCTCTGCCCTGCAACCATGCTAGTCTTTATGGCCTCGAACACCGCTCGCCTCGTGTGCGTAAAAATCCTGCTATTTTACTTTACTGATCCTCGTGCAGGGCTCGAGGGTGGCCTGCGCCAGGACCACTGGCTGCTCTGCCTTTTTAAGGGGGCAAGCCCAGCCACTTGGTGTCACCACCCAGTGCATTCCAGCTCGCTTAGCCCTTTTCTCTTGAGCAAGCTTCTCCTCAAGCCTTCCTTGCAACCACCACCCACCTAGGATGGCAGGAGTCTGGGTTAGCAGCTACTGCTTGAACACCGAGGGTTTTCCCAAAATCCTGTATGCCACCCTGCAAAAACTCGGCGTTCGGGAGCGTCCCGAGTATGAGGGCCGTGAGTACATGAAGCGTGGCACTGAGCGGTGTAAGGTCACCGTCTACATTGGCAAGAGTGAGGAGTTCCCCGACCTCACGGAAGCCTGGAATGTGACTGCAACCGGGTTTCGCTTCGGCGACACCTACCAGGTTGTGGCCCGCAAAGCCTTGCAACATCTCTGTCAGATCTTTGAAGGGCCCATTGCTCGTACCCCCATGCGGTTCTTTCCCCCTTGGGATAAGAATCGGCGGGTATGGAGGGCTTGCATGGAGGCTTTGCATGGTCTAGACGTGCAAGAGGACAACCCGACCTTGGTGCACCTGACCTCGTACTTGCTTGCCCTGGATGAGCAGTATGACCGGCAGGCCTCGGAGCTAAGGGAGTGCCTCCACCGAGCTGAGGAAGCCGAGATCTTCTCTAGGATGCTCGAAGTGCAGCTTGCTGAAGCTCATGCCAATCTAGCAGCCGCTGAGAGTCGAGAGGCTGCCATGGCGGAGGCCGTCAAGGTGGACCAAGACCGTCATGCCCAGGAGCTGGAGGACGCCTATCTTGCCACAAGGGCCAAGCGTAGGACGCTCGCCACGGAAAGGCAGGAACCCTTAATCCTGGAGGGGATCCCTGTCCATCCGCTGGAGCGAAGGAGAACTGGTTTTGCAGCACCTCCACCCACGGAAGCCTCGGAAGTAGAGTCATTGTTTCCCCTCACCCAGCCACCACCACAAGAAGGAGCAGATCCACAACCTAGTGCAGCAGAAGAACCCCAGGAGCCCAGGAAGGAAGCCGTTTGGGCCGACGAAGTAGATTAGTTGTCCTAGGGGAGATGTAATCGTTGCTAGTAGTGCTTTTCATCGTTGTTCCCTAGTGTTGTAATCTTTCCGTTGTACCGCATCCGTAGTTGTTAAGGCCGCCTGGTTGTACGTTCGAGCGCTGTGTCGAGTGTGGGAGAGTGAATGTCTGTATGTTGCACCCGTGTAAGGCCGTTGGTAATGAGTGTTTGCTTTATCGGTTGTGTTTGTTACGTCGTTTTTCCTTAGACCTCGTTCGATTTGCTTAGGGTTCTTGAGACGACAATAAGCAGGTTACAAGGGGAACAACTGTTCTGATGCAACAGATCGGCCGTGATTGGAAAACAGAGGACACTGTATCACTAATTGTGGATGTCCCAGTAGAACACTTGAATTCCCTTGATTTAAATCCGCCTTGGGATTTACTTACTTGTTCCTTATTTTGAAAGGAACCCGTGTTGCCTGAATTTTTCCCTTACTCCTCTGATTCTGTGGTCTATGACCCCGTTGTTTTTACTGCGAGTAAGTTGGTAATAGTTACTTAGTTAATAGCTTATGGTGCCGCGACGGAACCGAGGGCCACCTGTGGAACAGCTGCCACCTGGTGACGCTGCTCGGCGCGCGCTGGTATCGAGGTTGTTGACCAAGTGCTTTTACCGAGTTACACCGCGGTATCGCTCTTGCTATAAAAATTCTCTTGGTAAAAATATTCTTGTGTTCAAACGGGAAATCCACAACGGGTTGATGGAATTGTGCTCTGTCAAAGTAACAAGGTTTTTGAAGAAAGGAAAAGAAGAAAGAGAAAAACAACAGGAAGGTTAGCCGCACGTAGGTCAGAGAAGTTGAATTGCCCGACTCGACGTCGTTCCTGTGACCGGTTTGACAATGCTACGCATGCCGGGTCGCTGTCACTGTGTGCCCTGCGGACGCCGTCGGTGGTGGGACCGCGTGTGTCGCTCCCGTGCGACCGCGGCGTTGTGCCGCACTCGCCTCGTCTTGTCGCACAGTACGCCCCTCTGATCCCGGCACCCGTGTCGGCTCTCGGTTTTCGCTCTTGTTCCCGTACCGGACCCCCCTCTCTTTCTTTTCCTTTGGGGCCCCGTTGCTCGCACGCCGCCTGGTCGAGCGAACCCCATCCCCTCCTTTCTCCTTTGCCCCACTCAAGCTCGCACAGGGAGCGCACTATGGCCGACGCTCTCCCCACCTTGTGACCCCCCCAGTGATTCCCATCTCCTCCGCTTCCGGTGCACTGCATCACCACCTCCGTCCACCAAGCTTTTATAATGCCACCTTGCTTGCTCCTCCTCCATTCAACCCCCAGATCTAGAGTAGAGCTCATAGTATCAACTTCCTCCGTCAGCGCTCAGGTAGAAGAAGCTCAGGAAGCCGTCGGGAAGAAGTGGTTGGAGGCTGAGCTACGAGATCCAGCCGTTGCTCGCAGATCTAGGGTTCCTAGTCAGAGGCAATGGTGTAACTGGAGAAGAAAGGATCTAGTTTCTGTTGGAGAAGTTCAAGTTCATCCCTGGTTAGTTTAGGTTTAGAGTTAACGATGATCTTTGTACCAATCTCCAATTTCTGGCTTTGTTGGGCATACGCCATGTTCTGGATAATCGTTTTCCTATTGCTCTTCCACTGTCCCCGTCTTCGTCGGTTTCTAGAGAGGTTGTGAGTTGTATTAGAGTTGTTCTTAGCCGTGCTATCTCTAGATTCCAGAGTGGTTTAGCGTTTGAAGTCGTGTAACCTCTCATGTAAGCTCAGATCTGTGAAATGTAATCGTGCTTCCCTCTTTTGTTTCTTGTTCCGGATCTCGGGACGAGATCCTTTTTAAGGGGGGAAGGATGTAACACCTCTGGTGTTACTAGCGTACTTAGCATGCGATTAAGGTCTAAAAGAAATTAACAAAACAAATTCCGTGGGTTTTAAAATTTCAAACGCACATAAAATGATAAGCGAATTTCTATAAATAAAAATAAAACATCAATTGAATGTAGTACTTAATAAAATTTGAAGCGCAAGTCTAGTAGATGAAAACGCAACTTTTGTTCCGATAAATAAGTGATCAATAGCATAACTGGTAGCTCAAGAATTGATTTGGAAATGGGTTCCAGCTCCTAGAACTATAATGACCAAGTCTGAAAACCTAATGGTAATGTCGCTTTGGCATTTAAATTTTGATTAAAATTCGTAAACACTAGATCTATGTTTTTGCACCGATAATTGCACCTTTGCGAGTACTTTAGCACGGTGTAGTTCGTAGGGTGGAGTGATGTTGAGTGGTTACTCCAAAAATGGCCGGAAGTTCCTTAGAACGAGCTGTAACCTTGTGGTCGATGCTCTGTTCGTGAGCCAGCGTCAGCACGACGAACCCGTTTTGGCATCACTCCATCTCCCTCTCTGGTTGTCCTTTTGACGTGCTATTTGTTTCTTTGGGAAGCTGTTAGGGCCATCTTGAGGGCAGAGGAGTTGGTTTAACCTCAACCAAGACGGGTAAGTGTTGGTACACGCTTTAAAATCCGTGCATAGCACGTTGTCGGTCGTTCGGCCGAGGTGTGCGCGGTCACCACGTCATTTTACTCGGCGTTGCCTGGCCGAGCCGCACCCCGTGCACGCGCACCACCGTGCGTTGGCCGGCCGAGGCCGTCTTGGTCTGACCGTGGCGTGGTCGCGCCTTGGCCACTCTGGCCGCGGCACCTGCTGCCAGCCACGCGGAGCCGCTGCTGCTCGCGCGCGCGTTGAGTGGCCACCGCTGGCCCCGCTGCCCTCCCCTGTGCTCACATGGCTGCCTCGTCTTGACGTGGCTCTACCCAGCGGTCACGCCACGCTATCCCTTTACCACGTTCCGCCAGGGCGAAGACTGACCGAGCCGTCCTCACCTTTCCGTCTTGGTTTTTCTTCCCTGTCACCGTGGCCGACGGGCCGCACCATCGCTTACGGCAAGGAGACCAATTCAAGGCAAGTTTTCACCTCCACGCCTTCGCCATTAAGTGTGTTAGACAACCAACCCCACTCCGCCTAGAACCGTGCCCGGACAAGCCGCAATTTTGGAGCTCTTCACTCTCAGTGTCGATAAAGCCGAGCCATGCCATTACCAAGGGCAGCGCTTCCTTCGACCATCTCGAGTCGAATTGGATGCACCAGTAGACTCGCCTTGAACCCCTCTTCCTCCCGCGCACCTTAGTCGAGCTCCTGCCGCTACCCTGCCGCCGGTGACACGACCGTGTCATCACAGAGCGCCGCCGCATGGTGCGGGCGCGCGTGGTCAGGTCACCTCGGCAGTTCTCCACCTCGACCATCGGCACTGCTGGCATCCGGGTAAGTCATGGATACTCGTGCGCCATCCCTACCGCTCTCGGGCCGCCTAGACTCGCCGGAACGGCCTCGCCACCATGGTGAATGGCCGCTCGCCGCTACAGCTCGCGTGCGTGCGTAGCTCAGTCCCCTGTGGTCACCTAGCGTCACCGTTTGGGTTGTAGGTGGTGGTCGACCGTTTAGCAGGGGCATAGTGGGCCCCAGATGGCCGGCGGGACCGTCCGATGCCGGCCGGAGCCGCGCCGGCGGGCACGGGGGCGTCGGGGACCGGCTCAGGGAGAAGAAAAGATTGTTGGGGGCGCTTCGTGCATAAAGTGTCTCTGGTGCAATAGGGACCTGAGGCTCCGCGTAATAGCCCTTTTGTTCAGGGGCTCTTCTGCAAAAAGAGCGACCTCGCGCGCGCTGTGGGCCAGTTGGGCCGGCCTGCTGTCGCCTGACCCGTCCCGCGTGGGCCGCATCCGGGTGCTAGGCCAAATAGTGGGCGCCGGCCCGTTGCTTTAAAAGTATATCTTTCAATTGTTTTTCCTTTTTCTTTGTTGCTAGGAACTTGTAAATTTAATATCTAAATGTATAGGAGTCCAAAAATGGTGAAACCAATTTTGTTAGTTTCCTAAAATCATGATCTAGATAAAGGTGTAATTGGTTCATGTAGATTTCTACTATTTTTAGGCTTGCTCTAATTAATTCGAGGCGTTTAATATTATCAAACATGAACTTGTAAGAATTGTTATGAATAATCAGTGATAGTATTAACGCTGAAAATTTTATAGTAAGCTAAACATAATGTTAGTTGTCCACTGTAATTTTTGTAGCTCCAAAATAATTAGTTTTGTTAGGTAGCTAATAAACCCTAGTTTGTATATATATTAAATCGACGAAACGAAAAGAGCAACACCCTGGGTTGTTGGGAAATAACGCTTAAGTCGATAACATAGATACGAAACCTAGTTCGTTAGCCATAAGGTTAGCTCGTTAGCTTGAGAGACGAAATCGTATGATACGAGGTTGCGATTGCCGTCGATTATTTACATTTCTATGTCGCATCTCCGAATATTATAATAGGAACAATGACGGAGCGTGAAGTCTTTTGGAGCAGCGGAAAAGATGGTGTCCTGATGACCGTGTCGCCGTGATGGAATGCTAACTTTTGGTTATATCTTAATTCCCATCCAGGCAAGCCCCGGTGCATAACCCTTATTTTACAAATTATTATATATATATATATATAGGTTGTGCATTTACGTTGCAGGAGTTTTATGATATCCACATGCATATATATATATCTACCCATGAGTCTTACTAGTACAGGATCGTATAGCTGTTTTGCTTAGGTTTATCGGTAGCGTGAGTAACCTGTCGTTACTCACAATAGGTGGTTATTATTATTATTATTACCCTAATGATGAAATGATGGAAAAGGAAATGGTGACCGGGCAGGGATATGGTATGGGTATTGGTGGGTGTAACAGGTTATGTCCCGCGGCCACGGGGCATAGCTTGGTTGCACTTTTTCCCTGTCCGTGTCGATTAAGGACCGTTCGTTGCACTGGATCCCCGGTCAAGTCACAGATTTATTATCCCGAGCATATACTAGCGGATGGGGGCTAGGAAGACTTGTTACTCTCTTGTCATGGGCTCCGGCTCTTTCCGGACCGACTGATTGGAGGCGGGGATAGGTGGAGGTCTTAGCACCGTATTGAGGCCGGGCCTCAAGTACGGGAGCTAGGAGTCCAAGTTTGGACGGGGACCTGGAAACCTGTGACAGGAGGGGAACGGGTTGGTCTTGCTTGTGCCTGGGGTACAAGCGAGGCGTGTGTTTTTCGGGGTACCCAGCTGGGCACATTGATTCGCGAATCGCCGTTTCTACGTGACGGTACGACTTGACTGCACTCTAGCACCGTAGTAAGAAATGAAAGATGAAAGACGAAAGATGGAAAAATTGGTTCTGATGGCTCAACCTTTGCTTGAAAGTAGAACAGGTGCTTACCTAGAATGGTTGGTTAATACACTACTGATAACTGCTAATAAAAAGTAAATATAAGGATGCACCTTTAGTAATGCTTCCTGCAGTTGCAATAACCCACAAGCCAGATAGCCTTGCATACCCTTGGAGTCTTTTCTTCTGACGGGTAAGTCTTGCGGAGTACAATTGAGTACTCAGGGTTTGTTCTACCCTGTTGCAGGTAACAGGTGTTTGAAGCTGACAGTTGTGTGTGGAAACCTCCTGGTGGGCTCAGTGGGGATTTCCTTTACGTTGCGGATGTAGGGTTGATTTATAACTCTCACCAAAAATGTTTCACAAGGGAAAGATTTACCACCTGTTATCATTTGCTGTATATAAATGTTCATCATGATAATTTTAACTCATCATCAAATGGTTTCATTTCCGCTGAACTTTGATAATATTTTATATTCCGCTATTATAATCAAATAATGAATTACTCTGATGTTGTACTAAAAGTGATATATGAAATGGTAAAGTTGTTATAAGCTTTATCTCTCATTTATGATCCTGAGGTAAAATGTGGACTTTCGAGTTCTCCCGTTGGGTGTGCTCGACGGAATCGCAGAGTTTAGTGCTCTCTCTTGGGTACTTAGTGTCTAATGGAAGATAAGTACTCTTGGGATGACATTAAATTAGGCGGTTCTGCCACACCGGCCCAGCAGCACGCACAACCCAATAACACGGCCCGTCCGCGCGCACCCGCTCGCGCTCCCTCCTTCTCTGACTGACGAGGCGGCTCCGCCCGTCATCTCCTTCCTCCCTCTCTCGCTCTCTCTCTCTCGCCGTGGCCCGACCACGTCGGCACGGTGGCCGACCGGCGACCACAACACTGGTGACACCGAGCTGGACCAATACGACCCTGTTGACCTCGCGAACCGATTACGACTCTTTACACCTAAGCTCGTACTCCGGTGAACCCATCCCGACGGCCATGGTGGCTCAGAGGCGACGACACACGCCGCTCCAGCGAGACAAGCTGGTAACAGCTAAATGGGACGGACAGGGAGCACCAGGGGGAATACCACGGCCACAAATCTGTGATCGGTTGAAGCGGAAGAGCACGGGAGACAGCTGGCCACGGTGAGGCAACACAGTGGTCGTGGCTCACCGGAGAGGAGAAAGAAAGCGGCTACGCGGGCGTCCTGGGCGGTAGCGGTTGGTACGAGCGACCGAGGAGGTGCGCGGGAGTGAGGCGACCGTGGTGGAGCGTTTTGCGTGGCCAGTGACGGCTCGACAGAGCTGAGCGACGGTGACGGCAAAAGCAGAGAAGAAAGAAGAAGAATGACGTGTACTCGGCCTTTTAAATGAGTCTCTAGCGGTGCTAGAAGGCGCGCGCGGACGTGGTGGCGGTCGCAGGCGCGTATGGAAGCTGGCCGAAGGCCACGGCGGCTCGCCGGTGCCCATACCACGCGGTGGCCGGCTGGGATTCGATGGCTACTGTAGCCCTCCCACCAAATATAAATTCAAACGGTTTTTGCCAAATTACTCCTAAAATCATGTAGCAACTTGAAAAATTCTCAAAATATAAAATCTTCATAATTTCAAGCTCTACAAGTTTTATATTGAACACTTTTTCAAATTCGAACTGGATTTTTAAATTTGAATTTGAAATCAAAAGGTGACACTTTTCTGAAATTTGGTAATTTAGAAATTACTTTCAATTTTATGTTGAAACTTCAAAAACTTAAAATACTAAAGTTGTACATCTAGCCAAGGCTGACAACTTTTCTATTCAAACCATTTTCAAATTTTGCCTCTATTTTGAAATTTGAGTTTGGGGATGAAAAGGGGTCAAATTTAAAATTTGCTTCTTTTCAAAATTACTCAAAATTTTACACTAAAACTTTGAAAACTCAAAACACCAAACTTGTATCCCTTGAAAAGATCTACAAACTTTGTTTTAAACTTTTTCTCAATTTTTTTCAGATTTTGAATTATTTAAAAAGGGGTAAAAATCAGGGTTTTTGATTTAAGGTTTTCGGAAGAATTTCAAATTGAAAATTTGTTGCTATTTTAATTAGTGAGTATTTAATGATCAAACCATCATCCAAGGGCATAATTGAGTCAAACATCACATGTTTGACCAAATGCCACTCTTGGTTGACCAAGTTGACTTTTGAAAAAAATTAAATAATTACCCAAATTTGAATTTAAATTCAAATCGAAAAACTCGCGACAAGTTTTGGATCCCAAATTCGAACTCAAATTTGAAGCTTCATTTTACGTGTTGGACTTGAGTTCATACCCTACACTTGACACTAGTGTATAACATAGTCATACACCTCAAATTACGTAGGACATAAACTAAGTATTTGCGGTGACATTCAAAATTAAAGTTTTCTGCTCGAGTCACACATCTCAGAAAGCACATCCAAGCTAAGAATGTAAACTCGTTTTAGTTGATGCACATCGTAATTGACCTAATCATGAATACTTTGCGGTGCA
The DNA here is from genome assembly GCA_038087645.1 of Saccharum hybrid cultivar R570. NCBI lineage: Eukaryota > Viridiplantae > Streptophyta > Magnoliopsida > Poales > Poaceae > Saccharum > Saccharum hybrid cultivar. The sequence continues at coordinate 2,524,858 of JAQSUU010000059.1, forward strand.
ATATGATGACATGACAAGTTATTTAGTCACCATAACACTAGAGGTGTTACATTGAGTGTGTCCAAAGTCGGCACTCGGAAGCTGGCAAGTAGCGAACCGCCTTAGGGTAAGGGTGAGGCAGGGCTCAGCGAGGAGGAAGAGGAGGTAGGCCGCCCGTTAGCGATGGGCCCTACTCGCGGAGCTGCTCGGCAACTACCGCAGCGAGGTCGGCTCCTCTCCGCTCTGGTGCTAGGTGCAAGGTGGTGAGACCGTGCCGCTTCGGCAGCGGCGTGCCAGTGGGCTAGTCCAGCCTAGTCTGGTAGATCCCACGCCCGGTGGCCAACCTGCGCTTGGTCCCGTCGTTCAACCTCGAGCGAGCTAGAGGAGGCGGCGACGCTCCAGCGAGAGAGGACGAGGCAAAGGGAGGCACGGGTGCCGACCCGAAGGGAGAGTAGGGCAGCGAGCCGGGGGTAGAGGAGGGCTCCGGCCGGAGGATGAAGGAGGGCAGCGGACCGGCGAACCGTAGGACAGAGGAGGGAGGTGCAGGCGGATGAAGGCCGAGAAGCGAGGCAATTTTTTCCACTTCTCCCTCTAGACGTATGCCCCACTAAGTGGCATCACATGCACCGAAGTCCCCATCTGATCTGATAACCCCTTCGGCGGCGGCGGCGGCGGTTCGACTGTGAGCAGTGGCCGCAGGCGAATGATTCGGCCTTAGGGTGAGTGTGTCCAAAGTCGACACTCGGAAGCTAGCCCTACTCACGGACACTGGCGGAGCGTCATGGGAACCATAGTGGGCCATGGCCCCCCCTTGGCTCTGGAAATTTTCAAAGGTCCATATACTGCTCCCAGGTGACGGCCCAGCCCAAGGCCATTTGCTCCAGCCAATTCCTCCCAAAGTTGCAATCGCAAGTCAGAGTCTACGCTCGTCCGTCGTCCGGCGGCCGGCGTGCGGCGTCCGCGACCGCGACTCCAAGGTTCGAGTCGCCACTGCGGTGTGCCGGCGTGCGGCGTCCGCGACCGCGACCGTCGTCAGAGTCTTGTTGATTCTTCTTTTTTTTTTCTTCCAAATTCCTCAATCTGTAATGTACAGGCTATCCAAATTCTTCAAATTCTTTTTTGAGATAATTTAGATGTTTGCTGTTTGTTTTGCCCTAAGCCCCAAATTGCACGGTACATACTAAGAACTATTTTGCAATTTTATAGGTACAAATGGGTGTCCAAAAACCCATTTATTCATTTTATAAAAGAAGTGATGAACCCATTGTGGAGCAACCTTTGGCTCCAGCTCCAGCTCCAGCTCCCTTAATTGAATCGGAACAAAGGCAAGATGAAGAACAAGCAGATAGACATGAACCTATTGTATTTCGAGAAATTGAATTCCTACAGCGAGATCCAGCATTACGCTCACAAATTTGGGAGTATCCAAGTAACCAGCAAGATGAAGTACAACGAGCATACTTGAAGCTAGGTCCTATGCAGCCCAAACTGAGGAAGTATATGGGTTTTAGACCAAAAGGGCATAAACGTCGTTTCCAACACAACTGGTTCAGTCAATTTCCATCTTGGTTGGAGTACTCTGAGAGCACGGGCTGTGCATATTGCCTTATTTGCTTTGTGGCCAGCAAAAATATAAAGAAAAGAAGTGGCTTTGATGTCTTCACAACACAAGGTTTCAACAATTATAAGAAAGTCCATGCTGACAAAAATTGTTCCTTCTTGATTCATATAGGATCTGATCCTTCCTCAACACACAACAATGCAGTTATAGAATGTCAAAATCTTTTAAATCAGCCCAACCATATAGATAATATTATAGAGGTGGCAAGCAATCGAGAGAAAGAAAAAAAATCGTCTAAGGCTGAAAACATCTATTGCATCTGTCAAGTGGTTAGCATTTCAATCTTGTGCTTTTAGAGGCCATGATGAGACACCTCAGTCAAGAAACAGAGGAAACTTTATGGAAATAGTGCAGCTTCTTGCTGAATTTAATCCTGAAATAGCAAGTGTTGTGTTAGAGAATGCTCCACAGCATGCCAAGTACATTTCACCTGATATTCAAAAGGAAATCTTGAGTATTTTTGCAATGAAGGTCAGGACACATATCCGTGAGGAAATTGGAGATGCAAAGTTCTCTATTCTGGTGGATGAAACATGTGATGTTTCAAAAAGAGAGCAAATGGCACTTGTTTCCAGATTTGTGGATAGCCATGGTGTTTTACAAGAACGGTTCTTTGACTTGATACATGTGAAGAACACAAAGGCTATGACACTGAAAAAGGAATTGTCTAATGTATTGTCAAGATATGCCTTTGATATTCAAAACCTTCGAGGCCAAGGTTATGATGGCGCTAGCAATATGAAGGGAGAGCTAAATGGATTACAAGCATTTTTTCTTAAAGAATGCCCTTATGCATATTATGTCCATTGTTATGCCCATCGTTTACGACTTGCTCTTGTTGCCGCATCAAAGGATGTTGTTCCTGTTACCCAATTTTTTCAGAAATTGATATTCATTGTAAACACAGTTGACTTATCATCCAAGCGTCATGACGAGCTTCATGATGCCCAAATGGATGAACTTGCACGCTTGTTAGCTATCGATGAAATTGAGACAGGCACTGGAGCAAATCAAATCCGCTCTTTGAAACGTCCAGGGGAGACTAGGTGGGGCTCACACTTAGGTTCTATTTCTAGCCTCATGGACATGTTCAATTCAGTAAGCTCAGTTCTACAAATTATAGCTGCTGATTCATCAGCTGGAGCAAACCGCGCTGATGGAGATACTGCTTTCACCTACCTGACATCTTTTGAGGTTGTATTTATCCTATTAATGATGAGAGAAATAATGGAGATCACTGAACAACTTGGTCAAGCTGTACAGAAGAAAACACAGGACATAGTAAATGTCGTTCTTCTTGTGCAATCAACGAAAATTCTTCTTGAAAAAATGAGATCAGATGATGGCTGGGGAACTTTTATTGACCAAGTTATTGAGTTCTGTATGGTTCATGAAATTAATGTTCCAGACTTTGAAGCAATATACATCTTGCGTGGTGGTCGAGCTCGTCGTCGACCAAATCACTTTACACATGAACACTATTTTTGCGTGGAGATATTTTGGGCAACGATTGACACTCAGCTGGCCGAATTAAACCTGAAGTTCAATGAGAAGGTGATGGGTCTTTTGTCTATCTGTGCTACACTAATACCAAAAAATAGATTTGCATCTTTCAATGCTAGTGAGATATGCAAAATGGTTGAGAAGTACTACCCAGTAGATTTCAGCCAACCAGACAGGCTTTGATTAGAGTCTCAGCTGAAACATTTTGTTGTTGATGCTTCCAGTAGTGAAGATTTGAAAAATATTGCAACCATTGCTGAGTTATGTCGATGCCTTGTTGACACAAGACGCCACATGAATTTTAACATGATCGATAGATTGCTTCGACTGCTTCTTACTCTCTCTGTTTCAACAGCTAGTGCTGAGCATGTTTTTTCCTATATTGAAGATCACTAAGATAAGGCTGCGCAGTAAGATGGAAGATGAATTTCTTGCTAACAGCCTGTTAGTACACATAGAAGGTGAAATTGCAAGAGGCTACAGTTATAAAGACATAATTGCTGATTTCCAATCTCGAAAGAAAAGGAGACTGGACTTTTAACAAGCATCAGTTCTATATGCTATTGCTAATGTATTTTGGTGTTTGTATATATGTTCAGATATATATAATATTAATTAATCTGGTACTGTGATGTCTCCATAGACAAATAGACCAAGGTCACTTGTATTTTGTGAACTGTGACCTAGCTAATTATATGTACTAAGCACAGTCGGCAGGTCGCCGACGACTTGACGTGGGGGACACAAAACAATGCGGGCAGCGCCAAGCGCGTTTCTGCCTCGGCGCCGACACAGAGAGCGGAAGCCGGAAGGGGAAGAGCCGAAGAGATGGGTTCCTCCTCCTCGGCGGCGGCGGCATCGGCCGTACGGCCAGAGGACGACATCTGCTCCGTTTGCCACGACCATTTCCGGATCCCGTGCCATGCAAACTGCTCCCATTGGTTCTATGGCAAGTCCCTTCTACTCTTCTTCCTCTCCCTACCTGGTCCCGCCGTGCCCCTCTTCTCTTTAGGGAGATTTGGCTGTTCTTTCCCTAATCTCGATCCGACTGCATGGAGGGAAATCGAGCCAGTCGGCCCATGCGACCGGCTACGCAGAACTGTCAGCTACTCGGTTCAGAATAGATTTGGGGCTGGTTGCCTTTTTTCTTTCCCCTGTAGAAGGGTTGGATTCGTTCGAGTTGTCAAGAATTCCTGGGTTTGCTAAATCGCCGCGGTTTGCGAGTCTGGTGCTGGAATTGGCCTTGATCCCTCTTTACCATAGGAGTTTGATGACGAATTAACTTCATGAGTCGATGCAAAATGAGGGTTTAGGGTATTGAAACAATGGAAGTTATAGAGGCATATATAGCCTATAGGTGAGTAGACAGGGTAATGCTAGTCGGTAGAAAGTGTGGAGCTGTCAACAACACGAATTGATGCTAAAGAGAGATCGGATCTTGGAAGGGTGGTGTCATGGGATTGAACCGAAACCGATGAACACAATACTTGTGGTAGCCGAGCCAAACAACTCTACTGTAACTTCTGCCCGATAGAACAGGACGGATTCTTTTAGCCTTTTAGGGCAATAAGAAGCAGAAGTTAAGAAGAACGGCTGCCCCCTACGGATCAGTATCACCATCACTATTTCTAACAAGCCAATACAAAGATGGGGTTATCTTTTCTTGATTTGAAATTTTGTGTAACTTCTGTGATACATAGATGTGTGGGCTTGTGTGCTAGAAATGACCAGACATACATATAAAGAAATGATTCTTTTTCTCTTTTTCCAAATTTGGTGAACTACTAATATCATCTTATAAATTGCGCAACGCCTACACAACTTTACTGCCTTGGAGTTTTCTCTATTACTGAATGTGGCGACATGATGATCTTTTACAGGAGAGTGCATCATTCGTGTTTGGCATCATGGACCTGCTGTACAGGCTTGCAACTTGCAAGTGTCCCATTTGTCGCCGCCTTATAAACCTACTGGTGCCTGCTGCATTATCAGAGCAGGAGGATGATCCACAAGCTCACCGTATTTTAGGAGAGATTCAGCACTATAACTGTATATTTGGTGGAGCACCACACAGCCTGACTCAGGTTGGTACACTATCCATGAAATCTGGTGTCTTCACTATACTTTCAAGAATAAAATCGACACTTGAGATTGGTAAAAGTTCCTGCATTTGATATTTCCATGCTGCTATTATTATTAGAGTGCATAAAAAAACAGTGGCCAAACTCCTTGATAAACAAGGTCCGAGACGAGGTTTCATATTGTTTGAAAACAGAATTCGTTTTTGTGTTGCCTCCTTGATTGGCATGTCTCCCCCAGTCCCTATAGGATTTGTATATGATTGGGAAATCATCTATACAAGAAATTGGACTACACCTTAGACACGGTGATTTTAATGGACCGTACTTTTAGCATATGATTACTTTGATCACTCGCTTTCTTTCAGACCGAACCTACTATTATCAGGAGTAATTCTTATTTGGATCTGACATAATTAAAATGTTCTCCTACATTCCTTGTAGAGAATGTAAAAAATTCCCTTGTTAATTGTAGGGTTCATTAGATATGTAGCCTTCATGTTATAACAGATATGTCTATTGGAGCTGTCATAGTTGTATAAGGAATACAGGTATACAACTAAGATAAAGCTGTCAGAATTGTACAATGAATATGTCAGAATTGTACAATGAATATGACTACTTTTTCAACTAGATTGTATGTCTCTAGCATGTAGCCATATAATCTCGTGGGAGGTTTTCATCTAACTACTTTGTTTTTGACATTCCCGTTATCCAGAGGTTGCAAGACCTACCCTTCTTCATCCGAAGACTGTTCAGAGAACTAATGGATCCCCAGCGGACTCTCCCACTTGTGTTCAGGGCGCGGATGATGATGATGGTAAGTTCCACAGGATCAAACTATTCTTTTGCTTCATACTACTCTTCAATATTACGCTGGGAAGTTACTAAGATTGGGAAAACAAACAGGTTGTGCTGTTTCTGACCTCACCTCAGTTTCATACCATCGCCCAGTGCAATGGATGTGAGAGATGAGACCATATATGAATCTGATAAGATGATGACTTATTCGAACTTGTAGGTAGGGATGAAAACGGATCGGATACGGACGGATATCACTGATATCGTATTTGTTTTCGTATTTATGTCCGGATTCGGATTCGAATACGGATAGTATAAAAAATGACGGATAAGATACGATTGGATATCGACATCATAAATATGTGATTTAAATATTCGGATACGGATACGGTATCGGATGTTAAATATCCGGACTCGGATACGGACGGATTAAAACCCCTCTAAACGGATTCGGTCTCGAATACGGTCGGAAAATATCCGTACCGTTTTCATCCCTGCTTGTAGGTCACACTGAGTGCAATTTATGTGCTGAGTCCTGTTGACATTCTTCCCGAAAGTAAGTTCCGTACTCCCAAGAACAAGTGGTAGCATCTTAATAAACCTGTCGCTGCTGTTGCCTGAACTGTATCATATATGCATATCCCATCATCATGGTCTTGATTTTGCAACCTGCAGGTGTGCTGGGGCTCTTTGGATTCGTCGATGACCTGCTCATCCTGCTGATCGTGTTCGTCCACCTCGCCGCCGTTTACCGGTCGTTGCTCCTGTACCGCCACGGGGGCCAGTAGAAGTCACAGTGCATAACTCGTTTGCTTGGCTGGTTTCCATGTGGAGTTTTCTGAGATTGCAGCGCATTTGGAAGATTGCTAAGTAGATGACGATGTGAAGGACTGACGGACGGTTTAGCCTGTCCCTGCTCTGTACTATTCTACTACGCCTGTTTCCTGACACGGTGAACTTTGGTTGGTTGATGCAAGTGAACTTCCCTTCGTTTTCGTCGCAAAAAAAGGGAAAAAATTTGCCTTCGTTTGTTGGGCTTATTGTACATAGTCATAGACTACACACTTGTCCTTTTCTTTTTCATTTTTGCTTCCTTTCCCTTGGAAGTTGTAATTGGAACCGATGGATTGAACGCTAGCACGCTACTCTCAATTCTCATCATTTATGGTCCCAGTTTTTTTTTGGGAGCAATTATGGTCCCAGTTTCTAAAGCTTAGTGGGCCGTAAGCCCATTGTCTGTCATGGTGGGCCTGGGGTCTGGGCCGCAACGAGTAAAAACAACAGGTAGGGGGATCGCCGCGGGTAGCAGACCATCGAGTCTTCCGGGAGGCTCTTCCGGGAGGGATGGGATGGCGACGGCGAGCGTGTGCGGCTGGAGGCGGCTCGGAAGAGGCACGGTGGAGACGCGGCCCCGCGGCGGAGCCCTCGCCTCTTCTTCTCCTACCCGCCGAGGGAGACGCTGGTGACCTGACGAACTGAGCCAACGGACGAGAGGGGAGAAGACGGGTACAGCCGGAGGAGCGCGCGCGCGCGGCTAAGCGGATCCACCTAGTACAGCCGTACTCTTGTTTTTTTCCCGTATCCTTCGCTCAGATTTGTTCGCTGCGCTGCTCCAAAATCTCTTATTGGCTGATTGCTGCTTCACCCAGTGATCGCGTGGTCGCCTTCGCGTTTGCTTATCGCCTTCTTCTTTTTGTCCCCTAGGGAGCACCTAGGATAGGAATCGCCTTGTTGCTGCATCGTTTTTTGTTTTTGTTTTGTTTGGCAGTGTTCCTCTCTGCTCCCGCTACCGTTACCGATATCTTGACTTAGGATTCAGGACTGATGTAGGATTTCGATGTAATTTATGGCGGTCGAAACAATTTCTAGGCTTTGTTCGGTTCACTACTTGCTGTCCTCTCTGCTTGAAATCACAATTAGCTTCCCTTTGTGTCCACCTCACCTGCATCGATGTTCATTTCATACGAACATACAGTAACATTGATTGATACCAGCTTTCTGCTTCTGTGCAGGATGTTGGCCAGATCACCAGCACTGGCTTTGGTGACTGCTGAAACTCCTGCCTTTGGCTTCTCTATTACAACTGTAAGATCCTCAATCTACCTTGCTCCTTTATAAGATGTTGGCGAAACCACCAGCAATAACCCTTGAGCGCTCGCGTCTCAATTCCTCCCTTCAGCGCAATGTCTCGAGTGCACTGGTGGTGAAGCTTTCTGATAACAAATGTGGAGGAAAATTGAGTGTCCGGCGAAACGTCGAGCTTGGGAAAAGCCGTCGGGAATGGCGAGCACTATCAGCAGACCAAGCGCAAGCTTCTGTCATGGATGTCGATGAGGAGTGCAAACAAGTCCTCACTTCATTGAATTTCTCCAGCGAAGACGCTGAGAAGATGCTGAAGAAGGCGTTTGGCTGGATCCACTCGTCGTACTGGAGTGAGGAGAGAAAGAAGGAGGTTCTGAATGCCGAGGTGGTAACTGGAGTGTTGAACTACATCAGGAGCCTCGGGCTATCTGACGAAGACCTTCACAAGTTGCTGAAGAAGTTTCCGGAAGTTCTTGGGTGCGATCTTGACAGCGAGGTGAAGCTGAATGTGAGCAAGCTGGACAGTGACTGGGGAATAAATGGGAAGACTCTACGGAGCCTTCTCCTGAGGAATCCAAAAGTTTTGGGATACAATATTGACTGCAGAGGGGATTGCATGGCCCAGTGCACCCGCTGTTGGGTTAGGTTCTAATGAGGTTTTGTTCTTCGTCACCACATCATTGTTCAGAAACTTCAGACTTCATTTCGCAGGCTGAGTGAAAACTCAGATGACTTTTGCTGGCCATTTTTCTGTAAACTAGCTCCTGTCGAATATAGCGCAATCGTAGTTGGTGGATACTGGATAGGCAACTGTTAGTTCTTGTGTACAACAAATTCAAGACCAAACCATGCTGTCTGTAAAGGAGTTGCAATAAATACAGCCAATTCCTGAATGATCTGTGATACTTAAATTATTTGCTCTTGTTCTGTTTTGGATGTGTTTGGTCATGGGATTAGTTCCATTGTCTTATTATGAGGTTCTATCGGTTGTGTTGATGCATCCACCATTGTGTTGCCATGTTTCTGAAGATAAAGATGAAAAAGGCAGACTGTGATAACCTAGTCTTGTCTTATGGTTTTGTTCATTGGTTGCTTACATGTGATCTGGATTCTTATAGTTCCTCACGCTTATACCTGTCCATTTGCAAATTTCAAGATGTGAATTCCTTGCATTTGGGTACGTTTTAGTGCACACTTTCCTACTTGTACAGGCTAAAATGCCAATTGAGTGAGGACAAATCATTCTTAGTTTTTCTAGGCTAAAATGCCAATTCAGTGAGGACAAATCATTTTTCGTTTTTCTTTTCTATTTTCTCCTGAGTTCAGAAATCAATTGCTGGTGCCCCGAAGAGATCAAATCCATCAAAGTCACAGGAATCGAGCCCCATTGGCAATGGTGAGAGCGACCCTCGTCCGTCGTCGTCCTCCAAACATTGTCCTTGTCCATCCATGAGCGCGAAGCCCTTGATGTCAGAACAGCTGAGACCATCGAGCATGGCGTCCGGGAAGAACTCCATGCTCGCCATTCTGCTGACTGCCTCGGTGTCCATCGTCGTCAGGCGCTCAGAGCCAGTGCCGAGGCCGCCATTGGCAACAGAGTCGTCGTCGTCGGGCGGCAGCGCGGGCGCGTGGCCGTCGAAGGCGGCGACGTGGCCGAAGAGCTTGTCCTTCCTGGAGAAGGAGGTGCCGCAGGAGCAGACCCATCGGTCGCGGCCGCAGTGCTTCTCGTGCGTGCGCAGGTCGGCGAGCACGGAGAAGCGCTTGACGTTGCAGCGGCGGCAGGTGTAGCTCTTGTCGCAGTGGCTCCGCCGGTAGTGGTTCTTGACGCAGATGGCCGTCTTGAGCGGCTGGAAGCTGCGGTGCTCCCTGTTGCGCTTGCACCCCACGAAGGGGCAGGAGTAGAAGCACCGGTCCGCCGAGGACGACGACGCGGCGGCGGACGCGGGCTTGGTGAGCGCGGCCGCCGTCTTGTACTCCTCGCCGTGGCCTCGCATGTGCATGCGCAGGTTGGCGTCGCGCTTGAATCCCTTGCCGCAGACCTTGCACGAGTGCACATGCGGCGCCAGGATCTCCTCCTTGCCGAGCTCGATCACCTCGTAGGAACCGGCCGGAGGCATGCGGCCGTCACTGTCGCCGTCGCCGTCCTCTTCCTCGGCGTGGAGGAGGTCGTGGTCGGACGAGTCGCTGTCCCCGTCGTTCGGAGACGTCACCGCCGCTCCCGGCGACCGGGTGGCGCCGTCGTCCTGGTCTGCCGCGCCGCCGGTCGCGGCGAGGCTCTTGGAGATGGAGACGAGCTGCACGGCGATGCAGCTGAGCTCGGCCGATACCATCTGCCGCGGTGGGCGCGGCGCCACGCCGATGATGCCGCGGAGGTGCGCGATCTTCTGCTCCAGGAATGTGAGGCACGTCAGCACCGCCGCCGGGTCGTCGGTGCAGCCCCCGGCTTGGCTCTGCTCGCGCTGCTGCTGAGCCTCCATGGCGTTATTGTTGGCAAGATTGCAAACCTCCATGACGATCTCAAATCAATGGATCGATCAATGCCTAATCTAGCTAATCGAGTGGGGGATTGGCTTGGCTGGCCGATCAAGTTCTTGCTCTCTGGCGCCGTACGTCGATCGTGTGTCGGTGGTGGTGAAGTGAGTGCGTGTCCAGCTGAGCTAATCGAGCTGGTTATATGGGCAGCGGTGCTATTCTGTTGTGCTGCAGCCGCCACGTGTGCGTGGGGTCCATGGCGGCGGCGCGCTGCTCATCGGGACCGGACTTGGTCAGCTCTTACGTATGCAGGTGGGCGGAAGACGGGAGGCAACAGCGAGGGATGGCACGGGCAGGCTGACCGGCGTCGTCGGGTGGCTGGCTGGCCCTTGGGGCTCTGCCTTGGGCCATGAAAGCGACGCCCAAGTGCCCCGCTGCCCCTTCGGACAGCCAGATCCAGATGCATATACGAGTTGGGGTTGTAATTCACACGCGTTGAAAAAAGCGGATCGGCCGGTTGATCTGACGTTGCAGTTGCAGGAGCTCGTTGATGCTCTTCCTCGCTCATCCAGTCATCCTTGGTCTCACTTGTGCTTTTTTGTCCAACAGACCTGAACTGCCTGTCTCCTTTTTCTCTCTTGAGCATCTGATTATGTCCACGTATTCACACTAGACACGGTGTGCCTTTTGCCCTCTCGAGTAGTATCTGATTACATGTATATATGTTCACACTACTTAGACGGTTAAATCCTAACATAAATCTTGAAAGATACAAGCATATATAGGATTAGATTATACCATATAAGAATCACAACAATCTAGATGAGCGCTTGGTTAGATTTCTTGTGGTGAAATTCCTACTTGAGTTCTAATGTACTCTCTCTATTCCAAATTATAAGATGTTTTAGTTTTTTTTTAAAATACGTATTACTTTTGCTATGTATTTAGATATATACACTATATCTAGACGTGGAGTAAAAAAATTATCTGTAAGAGGGTGAGGGCTTTGACCTGCTGCCCTAGTGAGCTCGGCCATGACTCCGGCGTGGGTGGCCTCGCCGAGCTCGGCTATGGCCCAGTCGCGCCTCGACGCAGGTAAAGGGTGACCATGTCCCCAACATCGGTGATGTAGGGCGGGTGGAGCTGCTCCTCCACCATGGATGTGTATTTTTACGTGCTTTATTTTTGGAAGATGAGAAGAGGAAGAGAGAGAGAGTGCCTCACCTAAGGGGTTTCTAACGGACACGGAATGGTCTTTCATGCCATCTTTCTTTATTTCTGCAACCAAACAAAAATCAGGACGACCTTATTCGTCCAAACAAACACCAAACTTGGACCATCTCATCCTCCTTTGTCCTAAAACCAAAAATATCTTAGAGTAGTTCCACGCTCAAATTAGCAAAGCATTGGGTGAAACATTCCTTGGCTGCACCCGAATTTTTAGGTACACCAATTCCACCTACAAATTAACAATTAAAAGAACCACCGTAACTCAAGTATAAATTCAGCATAAGTTGATATTAACTAAATTAAGTTGTGGGAGGGAGATTTGTTTTCACCTGACTCCTGTTCCCTTGATCCCTTCCCTGCATGCTTGCTGTTCCTTATAACTTTTTTTTTAGATAATGACATGCTTAATGTGCAAAGGAAGAAGAAATAAAGTGAAAGAAAAGGGAAACAAAAAGCATCACGTGTGGGAGAGAGAAGATTTTCCCGCCGGCAATGTAGCAAAGCTGTAAATTAAAGCAAATGTCGCGTGTAAACAGTAAGCCTAGGCATAGGGTTTATTACACTGTTACCGTCGGCCAAAGCAAAAGAAAGAAAAAAGATGCTTCTTGGAAGAGTTTAACTGGCAGTAAGCTGGCTCGCTAGTGACCAAGTCAAAACAAAAAGTGCATGCAATTATCCCCACGCAGGTAGAGGATCAGATCATCGGAAGAGAGAGAGTGACGGAAACTGAACCGGATCAGATGAATGGACGCGGTCGTTGCTCCTGTTGCTGATGCGGCTCTCCGGGTGCGTCCTTAGGTCGCGAAAGGGACCTTGTCTGCCCCTTCGCGTGATCCTGAACTCTTTCATGTAGTACTAGAAAGAATCGTCGTGGACTCACTCGTGCGTGTGGATCCATCCAATCCAATGCAACGTACCGCGCGCTAGCAAGACGCCAACACATCACACGCCACACACGTGTCTAATTACTATTCTGCTCTTCCGATCCCTCCACACTGTCAAGGATCTAAACGATGGCCAGGAGCCCATCCTCTGTCTCCGTCAGCTTAAACTTAGGTGTTGTTGTATATGGATTATGGAGTAGCTCGCTTCTGTTCAACTGAGCGCGAGGAATCTACGGATGGAGCTGCCAAAGTTTCGATGCAAAGACAGTTTCAGTAGGTCCGATTTAGGTACTGTTTTGCAGGGCTTCGGCTTCTCATGAAAGAGTTTCGGCTCAGCTGGAACCGTTTTATAAAATGTTTGGCAAAATTGGGTTCAGTGGTAATTTTGGATAACTCGTATTGAATTAGCAAAGATGAGCTGAGAGAGAAGTCACATTTCTATGTCTCATATTTCTGACGAGATGCCGGAGGGGAAGAGAGAAGGTGTAAGGTCCAAATAGGCTAGAGGGGGGGTGAATAGCCTAATTAAAACTTCTACAAGAATTACTTAACCACGAGTTAGTACGAAAGGTGGCGAAGCAAAAACACTAGCTCTAACTAATTAAGCAAGCCACCTACACAAGTCTAGTACAAGGCTATTCACTAAACACAACAACAACTATAAGCTAGAAACGAGAAGTAATACGAGAGAAGAGCTTCGAGTGATTATACCGCCGTGAAGAGAAGAGAAATACCAATCAATCAATCATACAAGAGAAATCCTCGGGAAGAGAATGACACAAGAATTTATCCCGAGGTTCACTTGCTTCCCGGCAAACTACTCCCCGTTGTGGCGATACACCCACTTGTCGATTCGCGAGCTAATCGACTATCAAGAGTCGAGCCCTCGGCGGGCGCCGCACAACCGCACACAAGATGGGGATCCTCCAAGCCACGAGCTCCACTAGAGTATCCAATTTGCGAACTCCCGCGGGGAAGGATCAAGAACCCCTTACAACACTTGGTGAAGGCTCCAACAATCTCCAATTGCGAGCTCAATCACCTCCGCTGCTCCAAGCCGTCTACCGTGTCGGGAAACACGGAAGAGTAACAAGAAATCCGCAGCAACTCGAAGATCAAGTGCCTCTAGAATGCAACTCTCAAGCAATGCACTTGAATCTCACTCAATCTCACTCAAGATGTGCAACTATGCAAAGAGATGAGTGGAGGGGTTGTTCTCTAGCTCAAAGAATGTCTCTAGTTCTCAAAATATGCAAGAGTTGCCCTCAAACCCCGGCCAACGTCTATTTATAGCGAAGGGGTACGCAGCTAGCCGTTACAGACGACGCAGCGAAAAACGCACTGACGGGACGCTCCGGTCAGGGTGACCGGACGCGTCCGGTCACTACACGACAGCAAGAAACAGTGCGTGTCAGAACTAGCCGTTGCCGTGATCGGACGCGCTGAACCGATTGACCGGACGCGACAGTGCCCGCGTCCGGTCGCATTCCAGTATGCTCCCGTTGAGACCGGACGCGTCCGATCGCACGTGACCGGACGCGCCGCGCGTCCGATCGTTACTCTGCTTCGCTCTATCCTTCTGGACGCCTGACCGGACGCTCCGGTTACGTGAGGGACCGGACACGCCGGTCGCGCGCTCTGATTCGCTTAGAAGAACTGACCGGACGCGCTGTTGAACTGACCGGACGCCACAGTGCCAGCGTCCGATTAGAGTTCAGTAAGCTCCCTGGATGACCGGACGCGTCCGGTCATCAGTGACCGGACGCGCTGCGCGTCTGATCATCAAACTGAAAACCGCACAGATGCTGAACACTGACCGGACGCGTCCGGTCACTACACGACAGCAAGAAACAGTGCGTGTCAGAACTAGCCGTTGCCGTGATCGGACGCGCTGAACCGATTGACCGGACGCGACAGTGCCCGCGTCCGGTCGCATTCCAGTATGCTCCCGTTGAGACCGGACGCGTCCGATCGCACGTGACCGGACGCGCCGCGCGTCCGATCGTTACTCTGCTTCGCTCTATCCTTCTGGACGCCTGACCGGACGCTCCGGTTACGTGAGGGACCGGACACGCCGGTCGCGCGCTCTGATTCGCTTAGAAGAACTGACCGGACGCGCTGTTGAACTGACCGGACGCCACAGTGCCAGCGTCCGATTAGAGTTCAGTAAGCTCCCTGGATGACCGGACGCGTCCGGTCATCAGTGACCGGACGCGCTGCGCGTCTGATCATCAAACTGAAAACCGCACAGACGCTGAACACTGACCGGACGCGTCCGGTCATACAGAGACCGCGTCCAGTCCAGCGTCCGGTCATCTCTATGACCTCCGTTCGCCTCGTTTCTTTTCCGACTTCCGGCGCAATAGAAAATAGGCATTTCACTTCTCCAAAAAGCGTCGAATCCCGCTTCGCAAGCTCGGCGGGAGGGAGAGAGGAACCCAAACCCCTCTCTACCGCTCAAACTCCACCGCCTTCACAAATGTGCTAACACCACCAAGTGTACACCACCATGTGCATGTGTGTTAGCATTTCACAATCATTTTCCAAGGCGTTATGTTAGCTCTTTACTAGATCCTAATGCATATGCTCAAGACATTGATCTAGTGGCACTTGATTTACGAGCTAACCGTGATTGCCCCTCTTGATAGTCGGCCATATATCCTAAACCCGGTCAATCACTTCTCTACTCATCTTAGACCGGCAAAAGGAAAACCCCTATGGTTATACCTTTGCCTTGCGCTCTTAGATCCTTCTCTTTTCACTTGATCATCATGTCCTTCCTTTTATGTGCATCTCCACCATGATCATTATTTCATGTCCATGCACCATCTCTTTGTGATCTTGTGGCCACCACTCCTTGCCACACACACCTTCATCACATGTGTTGCTTATGCCTAACTCAATACACTTAACACAAGGCATTAGCAACTTGGTGTCATTAATTACCAAAACCAAACTTGGGCTTTCAATCTCCCCCTTTTTGGTAATTGATGACAACCATCACAAAGATATGAAATGAAATCAATTTTCAATTTCGATAGTATTAGCTCCCCCTACATATGTGCTTCCATGAGTTTGGTTCAATTGTGCACATATGTATGGATTTGAAATTTGAGAGAGTTACTACTATCAAATTGATGCTAAGGTATATAGAATGGACCTTTGAAGCGTGATACCAATCGGAGTTGCCTTTATATACCATCCTTAGCATCGACGTAGCTAGACACCATTTGTAATACATCACTTGTAAAGATCACAAACACTAAAGTACCCCGTGAGATCAACATTATAAGCAAAAGGTGTCTAGATACCACTTGTAAAGTTACTCTCAATCAAATCATCATTCAAGTTCTATTTCTAGCATACACCATTCAATCATGAATATCGAAATTAAACTTTGCAATGCAACATTTCATCATGTTAATGCACATATAAATGCAACAAATAATCCATGAGCTTGCTCCCCCTACTTATGTGCTCAAATTTAATTTATCTCTTTGTGACTTTTCTTTTTATCTTTGTGACTTTTCTCTCCCTCTTATTATATTTTATTTCCTCTTTGCAATATCTTTGTGACTTTTCTCTCCCCCTTTGTCAACAATCACCAAAAAGGTGCCTAGAATAGGTAATTTTAGTGAGAGATAAGTCAATTAATATGAGGGAGTCCAAATTATGGTTCAACCTAGATCACTTGCCTAGAATATGTAATTCGGTTTGATCCAAGGACAAGCTTTTTCACACCTCATAAAGTATAAGGGTTATCTTGACCATGTTGAATTACACATCATGAGCTCATTTTCTAGATTCAACACTAGGTTTGCAAGCCCACAAACATGTCATATGCTACCACTAGATCAATCAAACATAGAAGCAATAGTGATACCATATATACATCAAAATTATTTGATTTTCATGAATGAGCCTATTTATCATGCAAATATGTCTATATGTTCTAAATATGTCCTTAGCAAAGTATGAATGATATGCCAAACAACTTTACCTTGCTATGTTGGAGGAGAGGCATGTCATATAAGAATGTGGGGGTGCACTCATTTCAAGTTGGAGAAGTCAAGTATGTTCAATTCATTCTTCAACTTGTAAAATCTCTTTTCATCAAGTGGCTTTGTAAAGATGTCGGCTAGTTGATCTTCGGTGCCAATGCTCTCAATACTAATATCACCCTTTTGTTGATGGTCTCTTATGAAGTGATACCTTATGTCAATGTGCTTGGTTCTTGAATGTTGAACCGGATTTTGTGTCATCTTGATAGCACTTTCATTATCACAAAACAAAGGCACATTCTTGAATTTAATTCCAAAGTCATTCAAAGTGGCCTTCATCCAAAGCAATTGTGCACAACAACTACCGGCACTAATGTATTCGGCCTCGGCGGTAGATAGTGCAACACTATTTTGTTTCTTTGATGACCATGAAACAAGAGACCTTCCAAGCAATTGACAAGTGCCACTTGTGCTCATTCTATCAATCTTGCATCCACCATAGTCGGAGTCCGAATATCCAATCAACTCAAAATTAGACCCCTTGGGATACCATAATCCAACATCATGAGTGCCCTTTAGATATCTCAATATCCTCTTGGTTGCTTTCAAGTGACTTTCTCTAGGTGAAGCTTGATATCTTGCACACTTGCATACACTAAACATCACATCCGGCCTAGAAGCGGTGACATAGAGCAAACTTCCAATCATGGACCGGTATTGCTTTTGATCTACCATATTTCCACTATCATCAATCCCCAATTGATCATTAGTACCCAATGGTGTACTCATTGGCTTAGCATCTTGCAATCCAAACTTCTTGATCATGTCCTTGATGTACTTGCCTTGACTTACAAAAGTGCCATTCTTCATTTGCTTGATTTGAAGTCTAAGGAAGTAACTGAGCTCTCCAATCATAGACATCTCAAACTCATTAGCCATCATATTTTCAAACTCTTCACAAAAGTCTTGGTTAGTTGATCCAAAGATAATGTCATCCACATAGATTTGCAACACAAACAAGTCATTTCCAAGCTTCTTGGTGAAGAGAGTGGTGTCAACCTTTCCCATCTTGAACCCTTTAGAGAGAAGAAAGTCGCTCAATCTCTCATACCATGCTCTAGGTGCTTGCTTCAAACCATACAATGCCTTCTTTAGCTTGTAAACATGGTCGGGCTTCTTGTCATCTTCAAAACCGGGAGGTTGCTCAACATAAACTTCTTCATTGATGTAGCCATTTAGAAATGCACTCTTGACATCCATTTGATAGAGCTTGATGTTGTGTGCACAAGCATATGCTAATAAGATTCTAATTGCCTCCAATCTTGCAACCGGTGCATATGTCTCTTCAAAGTCAAGACCCTCAACTTGAGTGTATCCTTGTGCTACTAATCTTGGTTTGTTCCTTACAACCATGCCATCTTGATCTTGCTTGTTTCTAAAGACCCACTTAGTACCAATCACATTGTAGTTCTTTGGCCTCTCAACAAGTTTCCAAACTTGATTTCTAGCAAAGTTGTTTAGTTCTTCATGCATGGCATTTACCCAATCGGAATCCTTCAAAGCATCTTCTAATTTCTTAGGTTCTTCAAGTGACACAAATTAGTAATGCTCACAAAAGGATGCTATCCTTGATCTAGTTTGAACACCACTTTGAATTCCACCAATGATTTGGTCCAATGGATGATCTCTTGCAATGCTAGTAGGTTGGAGTATTGGGAGTTGATTGCTTCCACTTGTTTGACCTTGAACTTGAGCTTCATCATGAGACCCACTTGAGCTTGCTTGATTTGTGTCAATTTGCACACTTTGGTTGATCACATGAATATCATCATCATCATCATCATCATCAACTTGCCTTGGCCTTCTATCACCAATGTCCATATTCTTCATTGCATTTGACAATTGATCTTCTCTTACATCATCAAGATTTTGAGCTTCATTTTGAGACCCTTGGGTTTCATCAAACTTAACATCATGAACTTCTTCCAAGGTGCCATTTGTGAGATTCCAAACTCTATATGCCTTGCTTGTGGTAGAATAGCCAAGTAAGAACCCTTCATCACATTTCTTTTCAAACTTGCTCAACCTAGTGCCTTTCTTAAGAATATAGCATTTGCAACCAAACACTCTAAAGTATGCAATGTTGGGCTTTCTTCCATTCAATAGCTCATATGGTGTCTTTCCAAGCTTCCCATGGCAATAGAGACGGTTGCTACAATAGCAAGCCGTGTTGATAGCTTCACTCCAAAATGAATGACTCACATTGTATTCACTAAGCATTGATCTAGCCATATCAATTAAAGTTCTATTTTTCTTTTCAACTACACCATTGGATTGAGGAGTATATGTTGGTGAGAATTGATGTCCAATACCAAAATCATCACACAATTCCTCAATTCTTGTGTTCTTGAACTCACTACCATTGTCACTTCTAATCTTCTTGATGGTAGTCTCAAACTCATTTTGCACCCTCTTGACAAAAGACTTGAATAGATCATAAACATCACTCTTGTCATAGAGAAAGAGCACCCAAGTGTATCTAGTGTAGTCATCCACAATCACAAAACCATACTTGTTGCCACCAATGCTAGTGTATGTTGTTGGCCCAAACAAGTCCATGTGCAATAGCTCAAATGCTTTTGATGTGCTCATTTCACTTTTACTAGGATGTGAATTTCCAACTTGTTTGCCGGCTTGACAAGCACTACATAGTTTATCCTTTTCAAAAGTGACATCTTTCAATCCTCTAACTAAGTCATGCCTCAAAAGTTTGTTCAATTGTTTCATTCCAACATGACCAAGCCTTCTATGCCACAACCAACCCATACTAGATTTACTAAGCAAGCATGATGTCAATTGTGTCTCACTATCATTGAAGTCAACCAAGTATAAGCTACCATGTCTAAATCCTTTGAATATCAAGTTTGATCCATCAATACTTATGACTTCAACATCATCACTACCAAATATGCACTTGAAACCAAGATCACAAAGTTGTGCCACCGATAAAAGATTGAAATCCAAGCTCTCAACTAGCAACACATTAGATATGCTCATGTCATTTGTGATAGCAATTTTACCAAGCCCCTTGACCTTGCCTTTCTTGTTGTTGCCGAAAGTGATAGCATCAAAACCACCATTTTGACTTGTATCAATTGAATTGAACATACAAGAGTCTCCGGTCATATGTTGAGTGCACCCACTATCAAGCACCCAATGCCTTCCTCTGGCTTTGTAATTGACCTACAAGACAAGATCAATTCTTTTTAGGTACCCAAACTTGTTTGGGTCCTCCAAGGTTAGAGACTAAGCTCTTTGGTACCCAAATGACTTTCTTCTTTGAGCCCATCCATGGTGCACCAATGAACTTAGCATGAACACCATTTGTACCCTTGGTAAGCATATAGAAAGAATTAAACTTGATTGAGGATACATTTGCATTGGATTTCTTGTTCATGCAATGTTGCTCTATGTGACTAACTTGCTTGCAACTTTTGCAATAGCTACCATTGTTCTTCACAAATCGAGTCTTGTGAGGAGCAAAAGCGGCCTTGCCTTTCTTGGGGTTATAGCCCAATCCCTCTTTGTAGAGAGAAGCTCTTTGGCTACCCAAGCACATAAGCAAGCGGTCCTCACCACCATAAGCCTTAGCTAATGTGTGATTGAGCTCTTTTACCTTCTTCTTGAGATTTTCATTCTCAACTATAAGTGTGGAGTCACAAGTGAAACCATCACTACTAGATGAGGATGACGTAGATGCACTACATGAAGAGTTAGTGGGAGCAACAACAATAGGCTTATGAAAGGATTCATCAATTATATCACATGATATGCCTATGTTGCAAGTTTTAGCTTTCTCAACATTAGTTGGCATGTTTTCATATTTTTCAACTAGAGAGGAATGAGCTTCTTCAAGCTTGGTGTGAGACTTTTGAAGCTCCTTATGGTCTACCTTTAGACTCTCATAAGACACTCTAAGCTCATCAAGTTCTTGCATAAGGTTTTTCTTTTCCTTAAGCAAGCCCTTGCACTCCTTCCTAGATTCTTTATAATGTTGAGTACAATCTTCTAGCATAGTGATTAGTTCATCTTTAGTGAATTCTTCTTCATCACTATCACTATCACTAGCATTATCATGATCACTCTCATTATCGGATGATACCTTAGCGGCTTTAGCCATGAAGCACGATGGAGTATCAAAGAGGGAGACCTTCTCTTGGATGGCAATGCTAGCATGTCCCTTCTTCTTACTCTTGTTTTCATCCTCATCATCACTTGAGGAGTCATCACTATCCCATGTAGCAACATGAGAATCATTCTTCTTCTTATAAGAGCTCTCCTTCTTCTTTTGCTTCTTCTTTTGCTTCTTTCTCTCCTTCTTGATAGCATCTTCATCATCACTATAATAAGGACACTTTGCAATGAGATGGTCTTTGCTATGGCATCTAAAGCATCTCATGGTATGCTCATTCTTCTTGTAAGAGTTCTTCCTCCTTCTTGCACGAAAGCCCTTCTTCTTCATGAATTTGCCAAATTGTTTGACAAAGAGAGTCATCTTCTCATCAATGTCATCACTATCATAAGAGCTTGAGTCTTCATCACTTGATGATTCAATCTTGGATTTGCCCTTGGATGTGGTGGCTTTGAATGCCACACTCTTCTTCTTCTCATCATCCTTCTTCTCATTTTCCTTCTTCTTCTTTACCAACTCATCCTTCTCATCATCTTCTCTATATGAATCGTCGGTCATCACTTCTTGAAATATTTGTTGAGGAGTTGAATCCTTCAATGTAGTCCTTACTAGCACGGTGATCAATGTATCAAATCTCTTGGGTAGACTTCTCAAGAACTTCATAGAGAATTGATTGTCCTTGACCTCCTCACCAAGTGCCTTGAGCTCATTGACAATGACTTGCAACCTATGAAACATCTCCGGTACACTCTCATCATCTTGCATCTTGAAGCTTGAAAATTTTTCTTGCAAGATATATGCTTTGGCGGTCTTTGTGCCTTCGGTGCCCTCAAATGTTTCTTCTAGCTTGGCCCAAGCATCATGAGCAATCTCAATGTTCTTTACTTGCTCAAAGGTCTTGTCATCTAATGCCTCATGGAGAGCACTAATGGCAATGTCATTGCATTAGAGCTTCTTCTCTTCCATCGGTGTAGGTGCTTCCGGATTAGCAACCACAAATTTTGTTTCGGTGACCTTCCACACTTCTCTATTGATTGACTTTAGGTGTGCGGTCATCTTAACCTTCCAATATGCATAATTTGTGCCATCAAAGTGAGGTGCCTTCTTGGTGTTGTTGATGTGCAAGCTTAATTGAGCCATTTCTTTTTCACCGTAGGTTGTTAAGCCTCAAATAGACGGTGCCTCGGCTCCGATACCACTTGTAAGGTCCAAATAGGCTAGAGGGGGGGTGAATAGCCTAATTAAAACTTCTACAAGAATTACTTAACCACGAGTTAGTACGAAAGGTGGCGAAGCAAAAACACTAGCTCTAACTAATTAAGCAAGCCACCTACACGAGTCTAGTACAAGGCTATTCACTAAACACAACAACAACTATAAGCTAGAAACGAGAAGTAATACGAGAGAAGAGCTTCGAGTGATTATACCGCCGTGAAGAGAAGAGAAATACCAATCAATCAATCATACAAGAGAAATCCTCGGGAAGAGAATGACACAAGAATTTATCCCGAGGTTCACTTGCTTCCCGGCAAGCTACTCCCCGTTGTGGCGATACACCCACTTGTCGGTTCGCGAGCTAATCGACTATCAAGAGTCGAGCCCTCGGCGGGCGCCGCACAACCGCACACAAGATGGGGATCCTCCAAGCCACGAGCTCCACTAGAGTATCCAATTTGTGAACTCCCGCGGGGAAGGATCAAGAACCCCTTACAACACTTGGTGAAGGCTCCAACAATCTCTAATTGCGAGCTCAATCACCTCCGCTGCTCCAAGCCGTCTACCGTGTCGGGAAACACGGAAGAGTAACAAGAAATCCGCAGCAACTCGAAGATCAAGTGCCTCTAGAATGCAACTCTCAAGCAATGCACTTGAATCTCACTCAATCTCACTCAAGATGTGCAACTATGCAAAGAGATGAGTGGAGGGGTTGTTCTCTAGCTCAAAGAATGTCTCTAGTTCTCAAAATGTGCAAGAGTTGCCCTCAAACCCCGGCCAACGTCTATTTATAGCGAAGGGGTATGCAGCTAGCCGTTACAGACGACGCAGCGAAAAACGCACTGACCGGACGCTCCGGTCAGGGTGACCGGACGCGTCCGGTCACTACACGACAGCAAGAAACAGTGCGTGTCAGAACTAGCCATTGCCGTGATCGGACGCGCTGAACCGATTGACCGGACGCGACAGTGCCCGCGTTCGGTCGCATTCTAGTATGCTCCCGTTGAGACCGGACGCGTCCGATCGCACGTGACCGGACGCGCCGCGCGTCCGATCGTTACTCTGCTTCGCTCTATCCTTCTGGACGCCTGACCAGACGCTCCGGTTACGTGAGGGACCGGACGCGCCGGTCGCGCGCTCTGATTCGCTTAGGAGAACTGACCGGACGCGCTGTTGAACTGACCGGACGCCACAGTGCCAGCGTCCGATTAGAGTTCAGTAAGCTCCCTGGATGACCGGACGCGTCCGGTCATCAGTGACCGGACGCGCTGCGCGTCCGATCATCAAACTGAAAACCGCACAGACGCTGAACACTGACCGGACGCGTCCGGTCATACAGAGACCGCGTCCGGTCCAGCGTCCGGTCATCTCTGTGACCTCCGTTCGCCTCGTTTCTTTTCCGACTTCCGGCGCAATAGAAAATAGGCATTTCACTTCTCCAAAAAGCGTCGAATCCCGCTTCGCAAGCTCGGCGGGAGGGAGAGAGGAACCCAAACCCCTCTCTACCGCTCAAACTCCACCGCCTTCACAAATGTGCTAACACCACCAAGTGTACACCACCATGTGCATGTGTGTTAGCATTTCACAATCATTTTCCAAGGCTTTATGTTAGCTCTTTACTAGATCCTAATGCATATGCTCAAGACATTGATCTAGTGGCACTTGATTTACGAGCTAACCGTGATTGCCCCTCTTGATAGTCGGCCATGTATCCTAAAGCCGGTCAATCACTTCTCTACTCATCTTAGACCGGCAAAAGGAAAACCCCTATGGTTATACCTTTGCCTTGCGCTCTTAGATCCTTCTCTTTTCACTTGATCATCATGTCCTTCCTTTTATGTGCATCTCCACCATGATCATTATTTCATGTCCATGCACCATCTCTTTGTGATCTTGTGGCCACCACTCCTTGCCACACACACCTTCATCACATGTGTTGCTTATGTCTAACTCAATACACTTAACACAAGGCATTAGCAACTTGGTGTCATTAATTACCAAAACCAAACTTGGGCTTTTAGAAGGACCAGCGAGGGCGGCGGCAGTGGCACTCGCTAGGGCGAGGGAGTCACGAGTCGTGAGTCGCGAATCTATCCTATCGAGGAGGCACGAAGGCAGGCTCCTTTTCAGAAGGTTTAGGGACCCTTCTGATTCCGTTGCATACTATAGGTTGATAGCAAATACAGTGGCCATTTTGCCAAAAACAAACCAAATAATAGAATGCATACAATTGTCTCTCGCCAGTCCTCACGTCAAACGTCGCCCTCCTGCTTCACAACTGCTATAAACAGTTGTTTACACAAATAATAATAGAATTTGCATATAAACAATCTATCATGTCTTCCTGGGGCATTACAGATATTTCGTAACAAACATAAAGTTTCACAACTATTTCAACCAAACGGCTTTCAGTTTTTTCCATAGCTTACAACACCTTTTTGACAATCCAACCAAAAGCCATGATTGACGGACGTCCCGCGTCCTCGGTCCGTCTTGCTCGTTGCTGCATCTTTTTTTTGTCCATGATCCAGGTTGGTGACTATCCACCTATTTTAAAAATATCTAAAAACTCATAAAGTAATTTTTTAAAATACCCACATACTTTTATATGGGAAAATAATTCAATTAAAAATCCTAAAATTATTGCATGTATGAGTAAGGATCTACATGTTCTTATATAGGTTCTTATCAAAATTGGTGTAGACAATAAAAGAATAAGAAAAACCAATAGAAGAATGGCATGTATACTTCGTAGGTTAAATGCTTGGGAGCATTTCAGTTATTTTTGGACAAAAATCTTGAAGCAAGCAAAGTGCAGTAGCCAAACAATTTCAATCGAGTAATTTACTTAGGCTATGTTTAGTTCCCACTTAAAAACTTTTCACCTTGTTACATCGAATGTTTGACACATGCATGGAGTATTAAATATAGATAAAAAAAACTAATTACACGGTTTGCATGGAAACCACGAGACGAATCTTTTAAGCCTAATTAGTCTATAATTAGCCATAAGTGCTACAGTACACACATGTGCTAATGACGAATTAATTAGGCTTAATAAATTCGTCTCGCGGTTTCCAGACAAGTTATGTCATTAGTTTTTTTATTAATATCCGAACACCCCTTCCGATATCTCACGAAACATTCGATGTGACATCAAAACTTTTCGTGCGCGAACTAAACGAGACCTCACACAACAGCCCAAATAGCAAAACATCGCAGCAGAAAAATCTAATAATCTCGCAGCCCAGCCCAGGTGGAGCCCTTTGCGGCTGAGCCCAAAACTAGCCGCAGCCAAGGAAGGCCTCCCCGGCCGCCGCCGGCGGCCTCCGCTCCATTACTGACACTGGCGTCCGGCATCCAGCGGCCGCAGTCCGCCTTGCTCGTTGCTCCATCTTTCCCGTCCATGGTCTAGGTCGGTGCTGCCTACTACCCACACTGGTATAGCCTACAAGCATCATCTCGTTGTGTTCCCGAATCCAACTCGCAGTTCTAGCATTCCCACGTGAACGAACTGCCACGCCCCACCATTATCGGCAGATCGATCCATCTGCTGTCGGCAGGGGCTTATAGGTGATGGAGCCATTGCCGCCGGCGGAGGCGGAGGCCGCCAACATGCTATCTTCCCTCCCGGCGCACCTGTTGGACAAGATTCTGACGCGCCTCGACCTCCGCGACGCCGTGCACACCTCCGCGCTCTCCTGCGCCTGGCGTCGCCGTTGGGAGTCCCTCCCCGGCCTCGCCCTCTGCTTCCCTAAAGGCACGCCCCCCTCGGTCATCTCCCGCTTCGTCTCCTACGTCGTCGACGATGACGACGTCGACGACTGGCTCATCGCGCTCTCCCGCCGCAGCGTCGAGTCTGTCTCCATCTTTTTTTTTTGATAAGTCGACGGGGGGGAGAGGATCCCCACCTGAGATTATATTGATTTCAATGGCGTCTGTCTCCATCTTCAAAGAGCATGGGCGATACTTAAGACACTTATTAACCCTCCACTCCTCTATCTTCTCCTGCGACCGTCTCGTGTCCCTCAATCTGGAGAATTGCAGCATTCCACCCCGCCCTCGATCTAGATTCGCCGGCTTTCCTGTGCTCCAGGAGCTATACCCAAGGAACGTCGACTTCGCAGACAACGGAGAGAGAGAATTGCAAGCTATTGTTCAGGGGTCGCCCCTGCTTCGTGTCCTTGTGCTTGTGGAGGTGTTCACCCCCTGTTGACTGCATGATTGAGGCGCGAAATCTCCAAAGTCTGGTTGTCGATTTGCAACTTGACAATAGCTGGCGATTTGGGAAGTTGCCGCGCCTCCAATATGCCAACATTGATGTGTCAGTGTTTCTGCCACATGGACATGGTGGACATTGTTTGCTAGAGTTCTTTGCTGGGGTTTCCCAAGTTCGGGAGCTAATTTTTTACTCGCCGGTACATTGTTTGCCCCTATTATCACCATATATATATTTTGTGTTGTTTGGCATAAATCAAAGACTTAAGGTTTGGGCAGTCCTTGGCCCTGTCCAGCAAGCTTGCTTACCAGCTAAAGTCAGTGAATGCTCATAAGTCATAAGATGCAATCATCAGATAATTTTACTGCATTATGTTAATTGGTGCTCTATTTTAGGTCAAGTGGCAGATGGAAGAATTTAAAAATAGGCTCTTCTAAGCTTATGGTTGCATACAAATAACTTTTTTGTATCATTACGCGGGTTTTATAACACAGGCTACTTTGAAACCTCGGACATTGAAGCAGATATGTGAGGCCTTGGCCATGCATGTAACTGAGTCTAACAAGTGGGCTTTTAAAATCTTGTATGAACTAGCTTCCAACAAGTGGGCTTTTAAAATCTCGTATGAACTAGCTTCTAATATAAGATTTTATTGAGGCTCCAGCAAGCTTAGGGTCCTGAGTAATTGCACATCCCACACCCTTATGAACTGGCATGATCAAGGTAGAAACATTAGTACTTGGTTCGTACTCATATCATAATTTTATAATAAGTAGTAAACTTGGTTTCCTTAACAAATAATCTGAAATGCTGGCTTAGTAAAGGAGAAATGTTTTATGGTACCATTCTTGCACTGCTTTTGTGGGCTTATGCCACCTTTGAAAACAATACTCCAAATCTCATCCATCTTTCTACACTTGCGTTCAATTTTTTGTTTTCAATTTACCATCACATCTTTTTTCTCTCACAGGCCAATGTGGTTAAGATACATACAATTCCATTCATCTTTCTCAACTTGAAGAGCTTGGCAATAGAGACACGCTTTTTTGAAATGCACCCCATTTTGCTATTGTTCCCCTTGTTGAGGAGCTCCCCAAACCTTGAAAAACTTAAAATTGAGGTAATATTGAACATTATCTTTTGGATATCATCATTATGTTTTTGAAAGTCATCTTGCTGCTGCCAACTGATTTTCTTTATTACTTTTATTGGCGAAGATTCAAAATTGGGAGCCAGAATGGGTTATAAATTGTGATATCCTAAGTGAAGAGTGCACTAATGCACAGTGGACTGATGGCATGTGTGCCAATCTTCAAGTTGTGCAGATAAATAATTATATTCGGTGGCTTCCATTGTCTTTTATGAAGCTTATTCTCTCTAAAGCAAGCCTTCTTCGCACATTGTCTGTGGATGTATGCCCAGTTTCTCAGGACGATCCACTAAATGAGTTACTAAAATGCAGAAGAGCTTCAGCTCGAGCTCAGGTTCTGTTCAAGGTAAAGAAGCCTTTTGTTGGGTTGCAAACTTCTATCTTATAGATTTCAGGTTTCACATCATACCAATAGTTTCAACCTTTTTATTTTTTATTATATATCATCAAGTTTTTAAGAAGTACTAGCTTCAAGTTTCAAGAATTACCAGAAATATCTATCCCAACTCCTCAAATCACTTCTCAGTCTTCTCTGTTTGTCCTACCATTTTCAGTGTACATGATTAGATTCCTTAAGAGTGAACTAGCCAAATCTTTTTTACCCCCTCAGACAATTCCTCCCCTGAGAACCAACATAATTTTGAACATAAAAGGACCTTGATTTATTTGAATAGCACCTCTTATATAAGGTTATCTAGAGGACAAGCACAGTTGGTTTTCTATTAAATCAGTTTCACTTAAATCTTTTGTTTCAATGATCATAAAAAGGAAAATCCTCTTAGAGCCCCTTCTAGATATGTTCTTATAATCTTTTTTGATAATATCGAAGTCGCCATCTATCAGTATTGGTTGTTTTGAAACTGCTGTTTGTCCTCTTCTTGCAACACCATACACCAGTTCACCAAATGAAGTCTTGAACCCATTTGCTTTATGTCTAACTAATACTTTGACAGAAAACCTGTAATCCTTTGTTTCCCCCAACCTCAAAAGTTGCCTATGTAACATCAACTATATTCCCACCAGGCTACCTTTAGCAGGTAAGGCATGCCACATGAACTACGATTGCCGCTGATAGTTTAGCCCAGTGCTCTGAACTAGTGCTTCACCTCTCTCATGGTTAGGAACTGACATCAACACTCAAAGAGTTTATATACATCATAGTCTATAGCCGTCCGCTTCTAGTTCCAGTCAAACATCAGGTAAAAACCGCTATATCCCATCCTGTACTTACAGCAGCGCTAGCACATTCATCTTCTCATGATTATACAGATTTTAGTGATTAGCTTGGCCATACACATCCTTCTGTCACGTGACAATATTCTCCACAGAAGATACATACCACCGTTTCTTTGCATCCTTTGATTCCATACCCCAGTTTTCTAGACTTGAGAAATGACCCTTTTACTTCTGTGTGCTTTGCATGGCCAATTGACTCCTCAGTCAACTGTTTTGGTAATGTTCTTCTATGGCTCCTTTGTTTACATTGCCTCTGCTACTATATGAAGTTTTACAACTAGAGCCACCATCCAATAGAACGATGCAATCATGCTTTTTTTTTTATCTGGAGTATTGCTTCCCAATTCGACTGTAGTTTCAGATATCTTTGGAGTATGCTGGGGCATAGGGGTATCCCATTTATTGTTTTCCTGAATGTATCCCATTTCTTCATAACAATCCAAAATCAGTGCAAAACTGGGAACCAGCAGGAGGAAACAAGGTTGAAATTGGTAGGAGCCTTTTCTTGACTGATTCTTTGGTATCTCATCTTTAACTAGGAATCCTGGTGGGATACCCATCTCAAAGAGGCCCATATATAACATGATATGCCTTCGGCCCATTGGCGTGAGATGCATGCACGAACTCAAGCGCCTGATAGCATCACCCATGTCTTGCACTCTTGCTAGGTTGATTGGGCCAGCTCACTTTGACTGCTAGTGCGAAGTGTTCTCGCAAGAACCTCTAGTGCTATTTTTCCTTTTTTTTCTTCTTTTTTTTACCTTTAGCTTTGTTCGATGTGGGTTTTCGCTGATGATGGGCTAGAAACCTTGGCTACGTAAGCAGAACTCAGACTTTATTCTATTGGAAGCCACACATTGCCCTCCATGCTCATCAATATCTTTGTTTCATATTGGAGTATGTTATTGAGTTTTCATATTATAGTGGGTTGGATCATGGAGGAACTGTGGCAGGGATTAGAGTATGCATATGCATCCACTAGCGGTTTAAGTGTTGATATTTGGCATAATGTAACCTTCCACATGGCCTGCAGGAGGACCTGGACAGTGACACGGATGGAGAGCTCATCGAGTGAGCAGTGAGCTTGAGCTTAGCTTCTGTTATACGTGGTCTTGTAATAAGGTGCAGTCAGAGATGGCAGGTCTTACAAGATGCATGTGTGCATATTTTTTGCGGATGACTCATTGATCTTGATGAGAGCGCGAAATGAGGAAGCTGCTGAGTTGAAGAGGATTCTGGAGGTATATGAGAGGGCATTGGGACAAATGATCAACAAGGACAAATCATCCATACTGTTCAGTCCAAACACAAAAAGAACAGTAAGGGTCCAAATGAAAGCAACCACGTCCATCTCACAGGAGAAATGGGGGGGGGGGGGGGGGGGGGGGGGGGGGGAAGGTACCTTGGGTTACTTGTCTACATCGGGATATCAAAGAAGAAGACCTTTGCATATATCAAACAGAAGATTTGGTGCCCGGTTCAAGGATGGCAGGAAAAGATGCTTTCGAAGGCGGGTAAAGAAATTTTAGTCAAGGCCGTGGCCCAGGCCATCCCAGCTTGTGCTGTCCTGTTTTGACATAACCAAGACCCTCTGTGACCAAATTAGTGCTATGGTGAGCAGGTACTGGTGGAGTCAGCAGGATAAAACAAATAAAATCCATTGGCTCAGCTGGGAGAAATTGACTATGTCAAAAAAGAAGGGGGGCTTGGGGTTCAGAGACTTGCATCTGTTCAACATATCCATGCTGGCTCGACAGGCGTGGAGGCTACTGACCAATCCAAACAGTCTGTGTGGCAGGGTCCTGAAAGCTAAATATTTCCCTCATAGCAGCATTCTAGAGTGTCAAGCTAAAGGGGGCATCTCATATTCCTGGAGGAGTATTCTACAGGGGTTGATCTGTTGAAGAAAGGTCTAATTTGGCGGGTGGGTGATGGAAGACAAATAAATATTTGGGCTGATCCATGGATTGGGTTGGGGTGGCACCAATTGAGGAGAAATTGATTCAACATCGGTTGAGATGGTTTGGACATGTCCAACGGAGGCCTCCTGAGGCGCCGGTGCGTAGTGGAGTTCTAAAGCGGGCCGATAATGTAAAGAGCGGTAGAGGTCGACCTAAACTAACTTGGGACGAGTCCGTTAAGAGAGATCTTAAGGAGTGGAATATCCCCAAGGATTTAGCTATGGACAGGAGCGCTTGGAGATTAGCAATCAACGTGCCTGAACCGTGACCTTTTTTGTCTTGTGCCCTTTATGTCCCTTTATGTATCTCCCTGTTTCTCGTCTCTTTTGGGTTTCATCTCTAGCCTATCCCAACTTGCTTGGGACAAAAGGCTATGTTGTTGTTGTTGTTGTTGTTGTTGTTGTTGTTGTTGTTGTTGTTGTTGTTGTTGTTGTTGTTGTTGTTGTTGTGTGGCTGATCCATGGATTCCCCGGGGAGTGACTCGGCGGCTGGCCTCCCCAAGAGGGGCTTCACTGCTAACAAGAGTGGAAGAACTCATTGACCCGAACACTGGAGATTGGGATGAGCAACTGGTACGAGATACTTTGTGGGAGGAGGAAGCTGAGGTAATCTTGACAATCCCAATTGGAGAAGGCTTGCCGGACTGGCCAGCGTGGCACTTTGATTCAAAGGGTCTTTTCTCTGTCAAATCAG
The DNA here is from genome assembly GCA_038087645.1 of Saccharum hybrid cultivar R570. Classification (NCBI taxonomy): domain Eukaryota; kingdom Viridiplantae; phylum Streptophyta; class Magnoliopsida; order Poales; family Poaceae; genus Saccharum; species Saccharum hybrid cultivar. The sequence continues at coordinate 2,556,175 of JAQSUU010000059.1, forward strand.
CGTACAAGCTGGTGGTGCAAAACCGCGACACTGAGGCCGGCCAGGAAGCTAGGACGTCGGCAGAAGGGGGTTCAGCGGCCTTTCCTTTCCCTTGGCATAAAATATGACAGCTGAAAGTGCCGAATAAAGTCCAAATGTTCTTCTGGCGATTCGTCCACAACAGCCTGCTAGTTCAGAAAAATCTGAAAAGAAGGAAGATCAAAACTGAAACACTGTGTCTCATGTGCAACAGACTTGATGAAGACTGCGGCCATCTCTTTTTAACTGTAAAGGGGCTCGGGAGTGCTGGCGAGCGATGCACATGGAGGAGCTGCGCCGCACCTTAGCAACAGGGAAGGAAGTAGCACTGAAGATATGGGTGTTGCAATCAGATACTCAACTGAAAATTGTGGTTTGGCTGTGGAGATGGTGGACGGCGAGGAATAAAGCAAATGCGGGAGAAAGAGTTTAAGCTGCTGGGGAGGTGTGCAATGCAGTCCAGTATCATTAGAATGAGTTTACAAAACTGAATGGCCCAAACAAGACCCGAAGTCAAGATGAGTAACCAAAATGGAAGCCTCCACAGGAAGAACACTATAAATTGAATGTTAATGCGGCGTTCTCGACCTTGACAAGGAAGGGGGGTTATGTGGCAAGGGACTATATAGGCTCTGTGTTAGATATTGGGGCAGGAGTCATCCAGAGAGCTGCAAGCGCCCTGCATGCTGAAGCTCTAGCAGCCTTCCATGGACTAAGCAGAGCAGCACAGCTTGGAATGACAAGGATACAACTGGAAACGGATGCTTCAAACCTGTGCAAGGTGTTAACAACAGAGTGCTTAGATAGCAGCCCGGAAGGTGCTCTATTTAGACAAATTCGGGTAATAATGGCAAACAATTTTGTGTCTTGTTCAATTTCAACTTGTCCTAGAACCTGTAATAGGGTGGCCGATTGCTTGGCCAACCATGGTGTAGCAGCCCCTCCTGATGGAGGGCATGTGTTCTGGTGCTAGGCATCAAGCTTTGTAACCGAATTGGTCTCCGGCGATTTGCCTGGAGCTGGTGGTCTGTAAAGCTCTCTGAGATTCCAAAAAAAAAGATGGAGAACATATGTTTTTTCTTAGTATATGTATGTAACATGCACTGAATGACGAGTCATCTGAGGAACAGTCTGTTTGGATCCATTAGCTGTTAATAGGTTACAGCTAATATTAACCGCTATTAGGGCACGTACAACAGTGAGACAACGGCTGTCTATAAGTTCTTGGAATTTACAACACAGACGGCTAAACAGACAGCTCGTACAATCCACAGACAGTTGCTGTCTGTTTGGCTGTCTACAAATCCTTTAATGCTTGTATGTAGCCATGATCAATTATGCATATCATTTCTATAGTATCATTGTGTTACTAATTGATCCAAAACAAATCCGACAAAGTAAATCATATTTTATATATAATATATTTCATAAATCAAATATAACATATGATCTTCTTCCCCATAAATCAAATACGATTAAAACATTTATGTCTAATTTTCTTTGTTTCCATAGCGTTGCCATATGTGCTCAACAAGATCATCCCTAAGTTGTCTATGTGTTGGCCGTGCTTGATAGCAGAATTCCTTCTAAGTACATCTGTGGGCTATCACTTGTATGCACTTTAGGCGGGAGCACTATCGTGGAACTTGCATTCTCATTCAAATCCAAGGAAACTCTAACCAATTCCTTCTCATCCTCCACTATCATATTGTGAAGGATAACACAAGCTTGCATTATGTTGATAACGTCCCCCTGCTTCTATAACCTTGATGGGCGACGAACAATATTGAAGCGGGATTGCAATACGCCAAATGCGCATTCAACATCCTTTCTCGCTCCTTCTCGCTTCAATGCAAACAATTTGTCCTCATCTGTCTGAGGGGCTGATATTGCCTTCACGAAGACCGCCCATTCTAGATATATTTTATCAGCGAGATAGTAGCTCATATCATATTGTGTTCCATTTACGGTGTATTGTACCCTTGGAGCTTCCCCTTTCAGGACATTGATAAACAGTGGTGACTTGTTTAGGACATTAATGTCGTTCTGAGACCCGGCGGTACCAAAAAAAAAAGCATGCCATATACGAAGATCATGAGATGCCACTGCTTCAAGGATCATAGTAGGAACACCTTTGTCACCACGTGTGAACATACCTGCCCAACCTTTCGGACAATTCTTCTATGCCCAATGCATACAATCGATGCTTCCCAACATTCCCGGAAAGCCACGAGCCTCATTTTCTTGTAAAATTTTTTCTAGTTCTTCGCTTGTAGGAAGGCGCAGGTACTCTTGACCAAAACATTCAATAATCCCTACGGCAAATTTTCCTAGAATCTCCAAAGAATTGCTTGCGGCAATTTTGAGTACCTCGTCAAGTTGGTCGGCCGGCGAGCCGTATGCTAGCATCCGGATTGCCGTGGTACACTTCTGAAGGGGTGAATGTCCATCCCTACCAGTTGCATCAACTCTTTGGGTAAAATAAGGATCCCAATTGCTAAGAGTTTGCACGATGCGCAGGAACAACGGTTTATTCATCCGAAACCTTCTACGGAACATCTCATCGGTGTAGATAGGATTTGCAGAAAAGTAATTAGCGACAAGATCATCATGACCTGCTTCTCATTGCCTTGGTATGTACCTCCTTGGTCCACTCTGTCGTCGTCGGCGAGTCACAGACGTTGTTCCTCCTTCGATGTCGGCCTTCAATTCATCTCCAATCTTCCTCACAAATTCTTCTACGATTTCATCCTGCGCTAGAAAATCTTCCATGGTGAACACCTCTGTAGGATCAAAGTCATCGGCTTCTGGGAGATCATCATCGGCTGGTGGAAGTGGTTCCATAATACTGGAAAAAAACAACTACAGATCCTAGTCTGCAACCTACGACTGGATGGAGATTCATACAGTCGGTGGACAATTTCACAAGGAGACATGCAGACAGTGGACTGTTTCACATAGGATACATGCAGATAGGTGACACTACGGGACATGCAGTAACTGAAAATTCAAGTGACATGCAGGTAACTGAAAATTCAAGTCACACGCAGGTAACTGAAAAAACAGAAGTTCGACACATTCACCCAATAGTGCTCGTTGTTCCTGTCGGCTCCAACGGATGAGTCTGTTGAATTTTTTAGCCAAGCACTCATCAATTTCTCATCTTCTTCTGGAGTCCACATGATCCGCCTCTCAGTCCTGACATTCTCAGTATCGCTATCAACGTCAATAGCCTGTTGGTCAGATAAAACTTCCACTTCTTGAGATGAACTTCCACCATTGTTAGGCTGTGGTGCATCCAAATTGCCGCCAAAATCGACAGGCCTTGGTGCCTTGAAAGGTGCATAATGAGATGGAGCACCAACAAAATGAGAATTCTGTGATAATTGGGGCTGGTTGTTGAATAAACCCATAAATCCACCAAGGGGATGTGTGTTGTTGTCCCTGCAAGAGTTTATACATGAACTCAATAATACTCATAGGAAACTAATAAGCAATATATATTTCTTATCAAATTTCTTACTAAACTATAAGCAGTATATCTCATATAGGCTATCACGTATGATACAAGAGCTAGCTTTTTCAGTGATCCCTACCGGGACATGGAAAATGCCATTTTACCACTGAAAGACCAAAAACATTAAGTGATCAGCTCTATTGACTGAACATTCAGTTACCACTGATAGCAAAAATACTACACCAAAGACACAAATAGAAATAATACTACCTCCTGATTGACTAAACACATTCAATTATCAATTCATTGATCATGACTAAACACATTCAACATCAAATCTGTTAAACTAAAACCATTCAGAGCTAGAAAAAAATTCAGTGATTAGTGATTGTACACATTCAGTTATCAATTCTAAGGAACTGAACACATAGATCTTGCAGTTGCTATCCCACAATATATTAGCACTCTGAAAAATAGTATCACAGTGCATACCTAATTACATACTTTCAGCAAAAAAACTAGCAGCAACACATGTAAACATATGAATTGGAAAATTAGCAAATATTTTGAATTACCATGCAGGATCCCAACTAGATTGATGCCCAAACGGAGGGGAACTTGGACTGATGGAGCCACCACATCTGCCAAGTGAAGAGCCAATTGTGCCAAATCTGGATGGGTAGCCTCGTCTGCCATGGATAGGTGAAGAATCGAAGCCGTCTGCCATGGATTGAGGATGAATCGAACCTGCAGAGGGGTTGGGTGCTGGGGACGAGCTGCTTCCGCGACCGACGAATGCCGCTGTCACGCCGTTGCTAAGACCGGCGAGGTTGGGTGCTGGGGCTGAGTCGCTTCTGTGAGGAAGTCTGCTCGCAGCCGCACCCGTCGCCGCCGCAACAGCCCCCGTCGCCGTTGCCGCTGCCGTCGCCTTGTTCTTCGAAGGAACCACGCCCTTCCTCTTCGAAACTGATGGCATCTTGCTAGACATCGCTGGAGAGGGAAGGGGCGGTTCCCAGTGAAGGCGCGCAAGGGCGGCGGAGACTGTCGAGGTGGGAAAAAATGGCAAAGAAGAAACATATATGGCGGGAGATTTGGCGCGCAATCTTCACCGAGCGTGCGCGCAGCTGGATCCCTACGGCGTCAACTGGAGACGGGGGCTTCGTACAACGCGCGGCCAGCCGTCTTCTTCGCCTGGGAGCACGAGCCCGCGCTGTCGTCTCACCACGCGACGGCTCCGCTCTCTCTCCTACGAACGGGGGTGGATTTTGCAAAATGACCATCCAGAGACGACGGCCAGCACGGCCGTTGTACGTGCCCTTAGCTGGTTTGATCCTACTAGTGAAATAGTTATTAGTTAAGTACTCATATAACAATTAGCTATACCTATTTGGATCAAGGAGATAATTATTAGCAACTACTTTACTAGCCCATGCATGTTCACATCGAAACTCAGAAGCACCGGCACCAGCACAGCGTTTTTTTTCGAGAACGTGCTATAGCACGTATTTCATTAAGCAGAAAAAAGGAGTTTTGTTACAGGAAGGGTTAACTTACGGTAATCCGTAGATTACTGAAAATCATACCCCACACCCTTACGACACTCGCACGAGGTTGTAATTACATAAAACTATAACGACGAAGGTGCTGGTGCCTATGGATTAATTGTCCTCGTCGTCCAACCCGATCATGTTCAGCTCCATGGCCACTGGGTCAAACTTCCCACCAAGAAGAAGTTGTAGCGCGTCATGGGTGGAGTCTGAAAGCGGCTCCCGGAAGGTCGCCTTGTATTTGCGCACCGTGTCGGAGGCAACATTGGGGGACGGAGCCTCCAATCCTAGCTTGTTCATAAGAACACACTGAGCCTATTTGGTGATGTCTGTCTCGAGCGGTTGGGCGGCAATACGCTCACTGCGCCGCAACGACGTAACCGGAGCCGGCGTTCGCGGTCTGCGCAACCTCGGCGGCCCCTGGACGAGAGGCGTCTGCAAAGGAAGATAGAGCCGCTCCTCTAAACTCTCCTCAAACGAGGACGCAGCGGTGTGCAGAACATCAGCTTCGTGTGCAGAACATGAGGGGCACCAGCACAGCGTTGGAAGGAAGAGGTGTTCTTCTCGGCAGAACATCAGCTTCGGCATGTCGATCGAAGCGGTGTGCAGACGACATGGGAGGAGCCGCCGCCTTGATCTCGAACTCGAAACAGGTGCTTGCTTTAGTACTACTTGGGGTCTGACACGAATGCCGTGGCGGAGGAGGTTGACGCTGCTAGGACAAACTTGTCACTCAGCAGTAAGCACCTCGCATCCTCCTCCCTGACCGTGCCCTACGCTGATGTCCTATCGTCTCCGTGGCCCGCGCCGCTACCCTCGATCAATGCCTCGCACCAGATCGGTGCGGAGGAGAACATGGAACTGGTGAAGGATGTGAGTTGTGCCTTCGAGACATCCTAATTTGTTCGATCCTAGCATGGAAACCAAGAGTTATCTTTTCTCTCTTCTCCTCTTATCACTGCTGAGGTGGCTTTGTATATGAGCTAGCTAGGATGTCCTGGCTGTCTCCAACAGGAGACTCATTATGGTACCCAAACGTAAAATGGGTCTTCAACAGAATAACTATGAGTACCTATATGGAAGACACATTTTTTGTGGCAGAAGAGGCATAACCCAAATCTGAGTCTCCTCTCTCCTGGAGACATATTTACAGAAAGGGTTGTCTTTTAGGTGTTGTTGTTGGAGAAGAATAAAAATAGGTATTGAACCTTTTGCCTGTAGTGCTACCCAAAGGACGAATGACTCTTGTATTTTGGATCGCGGTTGTTGAAGACAGTCTAGTAGGTGTCCTAAATGCACATGCTAATAATTTTAAATGGATACTCTATCAAAACCAATATATATTTTATGACGAATTATTTAACAAAACTATTTAATGTCTTATGTTTCTATAAACTTGATTAAAGTTAAAGAAGTTTGATTTAGGCTAAAGCCAAAAGGAAGTATAATTTGCAATAGAGTATTATAGATAGCTAAATATGAGTACTGGGGCCTTAGTTTTATTTTTCCCGTACCCAAATTAGAGATGGCATCGGGGGAATGATACTTCCCGTGGAAAGGAATCTTTGGATGGCTAGATTATGGTGAGGGGGGTTGAATAACTTAATTAAAAAATTTCTACAAGACACAATACTAGACAAAACATTACCACAGCTAATAGAACGTGAGACAATTACTATAACATGGAGGTGACTCCATGCAACATAACTTTAAAACAAAAATATATAAAGTTTTACCAAACAAAGGTTGCCTATGCAAGATACCATATATACACCAAGACCGTGTATTTATATGCTGGCTTTTTGTGATGTACAAGGTTTAATGCAAGCAACCAATCACACACCCACAAACAAATTCAAAGCTGAGATTTATTTTAGGGTTGGAGATGGATGCGCTTGTTGGCTGCTAGAAGAAAAGCGGGATTAGCTGACGCCGTCGAACTTGCTGCTCATCAGAGACAAGGTCGCGCTTGGCAGCACCCGGTTTACCTGAGGTTGCTCTGCATCCACAAAACAAGCAATAATCAGAGAGCACCCCATTTGGTGACGATGATGCCTGCCTGCCATGCATGGTGTGATCCACCCTGACAGTGTAGATTAAATAAACTAACAGTAGATTAAATAAATATAAAAGCTTACTCTTGACGGCCTCCAGCTCCGGCGGCGTGAGCCTCGCCGAGAACCCGCTCATGACGTTCCTGTAGTTGTACAGGATCGCCGCCTTCGCCTTCGCCTCACTGCACATCAGATAGATCATGCGTCATGGATCACGGTGAGATTTCCGTTCCGACGATGCATTCATTCAAAGATCGACGGCGGTGCACGTACCTTCCGAGGGCGGCGGCGAGGATGCCGAGCTGGTACGCCTGGCAGTCGACGCCCGGCGGGTGTGGGTTCACGTAGACGAGGTAGTTGGCGGCGTGCTCTGCCTCCGCAGCGCCGGCCGTGCCGCCGGTGGCGGTGGCAGACGCCGTTGCGACGGCGAGGAGGAGGACGAGGGGTACGGTGGACGCCGCCGAACGCTTCATGGCAGGATGGATGTGCGGTAGCTAGCTAGCTTCATCCAGAGAGCCGGCCAGATCATCGATAGATCTCGGCGATGCGTGCGTGTTATAGCCGCGTTCGTGAGGACGGCAGGAAATGCCGCTGCTGCACTGCACGTCCACCAAAAATAGGAACCCCAAGATAATAATAATCTGCCAAATTTTAAAGATCTGAATAATGCAAACTTTTTCTACTTTGATGATCGATTACATGCATGCTTGTAAATTCACATGTCTCTCATCTGTAGTAAGTATTACAAAGGAGAAAAAGGAACGTATTTTACATGCACATGCCACGTTTGATTCAGAAGAAGAAGAACGAACAACGAACAATGCCTACACGTACGGATGGTCATCAACACAATGCATGCATGGATGGAGCAATATACATGGTCGTCGAGCACTTAACATTAACAATGCACGACTAGCAACTAGTTCAATTCGGGGTCGTCGACACGGGCGCGACGGCGGCGGCGCCGCGCGGGCCGTGCTCGGTGACGTCGTAGAGCTCGCCGTCGCCCCAGAGCGCGTACGCCTCCTCGCCGTGGACGGCGTCGTCGCCGACCTCGAGCTTGTCCTCGGTCATGCGCAGCGGGACGACGGCGTTGATGGCGACGCAGATGATGGAGGTGATGACCACGTTCCACCCGATGATGAAGAGCGCCCCCGCCAGCTGCTTCCCGAGCTGCGCGCCGCCGCCGGCGCGGCCGTAGAAGGCGCCCCGGGAGTTGGTGACCGGCAGGAAGAGCGCGCACAGGGTGGGGTCGGCGAGGAGCCCCGTGAGGATGCCGCCCAGGAGCCCCGCCACGCCGTGCGTGTGGATGACGCCCAGCGTGTCGTCCACGTGCTTCAGCAGCCGCGACCGCTTGTGCAGGATCATCATCGTGTACCAGGGGACGCTGCCGGCCAGCACGCCCATCACCATGGCTGCCCACCCCTGCACCAGCCCTGTGCATGCATGTCCATTCGATCCGTCAGATATCTAGCTCATTCTCATGGTCCATCGGCAAACATAGTTAAACCATGCATAAACCAAGTTTAGATACATGCGTACAAGAAAATCGTCATTATATATAGCTGCACAAAATTAGGCACAATTAATATACAATGCCGACAGCAGACAGGGAAGTATGAACGTCGCAATTGACATACAAGTTGCGTTTTCTTTTCCTTTCGGTGTCATAATTAATTGTAACTTTGTCCATGAGTAGTTGTGACTTTGACTTTGCTGATAAGTACTGACAAGAGCAAGTTAAGCAGGTACGACAAACTGGCACACAAGAGATTCCTGATTCCTGACGGAATTGTGCAGCTCAGTATTTTTTACATATACCACTCACATCAGGGGCGCGAGAGAGAAGAAGAAGAAGATTCTGTGCATACTCTCTCTGTATATAGGCGTTGCATTGGAGCCTCGATTAGTATAACAATCTTGGCGTCATTAGTGTTATATAAGTATTAGTTATTATTTTTGTACAAAATAGTCAACTCTTGACGCAGACCAACGGCTAACAAGAAACCTAATCAGGAGATTTGAGTTAGGTGCACCAAAAGAGAGGTTACTATGGTAATTATACCGAGCATGCCTCTTTCGTTCCAAAATATAGTTTTTTTTTGTATCATTGTCATATATGTCAAAATTTTGTAATTTTAATTATTTATAAAAAAATAAATCAACACACTTACAATACCAACTAAATTAAGGTACTATTAAAGCATATTTCATGTTGGGTTTATGTTGTTGTGTTTTTTTTTCCTACAAACTCTGCCGAAAAAAAGTTAGTAGACAAGTTTAACTTATGCAGAAGGGGAAAAAAACTAAAACAGGCCATAACAGCCGTGCATTCTGAAACAAAGGCCTTGTTCACTTCCCCATCCCAACCCAAAATATTTCCTCTTCCACCCATCACATCAAATCTTTCGACGCATGTATGGAGCATTAAATGTAGGTAAAAAAGATAACTAATTGCATAGTTTGTCTGTAAATGTCGGGACGAATCTTTTGAGCCTAGTTAGTCCATGATTGGACAAATTTTGCCAAATAATAACGAAAGATGCTACAGTAACTTTTCACCTACTTTTCGCTTTTCGCGAAGTGAACACACCTAAAAAGGAGCAGTAATATCTTGCATAGCTAGGCTGCCGCATGCAAGTCCCTTCGTTGGTATAGCCACGCAATGCACATGCGCATCGTACGTCGGCAATGGAAAAATGGCAATATGGCCATATGTATGTTGCTTTTGCAGGGAACCCGCCCTGTCCGCCTCCCGTTTTGCTGGGCACCAAAACCATTTTTTGAATTCAAAGTCAACCATTCAGCGCCGTAGTCTAGTCTGCATTCTACTCTTGCAGGCGCTATGTTCACACCAACACACACGTATCTCCTATACCTCCGATCGAGAAATTCCGATCGAGGAGGAGAAAAAATCAAAACTTGGCAGCACGAGAAGAGAAAGGCACAGGCAGATCATCAGAGGCAGGGAAGACGGACGATGGGATCACCTGCGGCGGGCGTGATGCAGACGAGTCCGGTGATCATGCCCTGGACGGCGCCCACGACGGAGGGCTTCTTGAAGAAGACGACGTCGAGGCAGGTCCAGACGACGAGGCTCACGGCGGTGCAGATGTTGGTGTTGAGCACCGACATGGACGCCACCACGTTGGCGGCGTACGGCCCGCCGCCGTTGAACCCGGCCCACCCCATCCACAGCAGCCCGGCGCCGGTGAGCGTGAACAGGATGTTGTTGGGCGGGAACCTCTCCCTGTCCTTCTGCGCCCGGGGGCCCACCCAGTACGCCGCCGTGAAGCCGGCGAACCCGGCGGAGAGGTGGATGACGTAGCCGCCGCAGTAGTCGATGACGCCCCACTGGAAGAGGAACCCGCCGCCCCACACGGAGAAGGCGCCGACGGTGTAGGAGAAGGTGAGCCAGAGCGGCACGAACAGCATCCACGCCGCGAAGCTCATCCGTCCCAGCAGCGACCCGGCGACGAGGATCAGCGTGATGGCCGCGAACACGCACTGGAAGTACACCACCGTCGCCATCGGGTACAGCGGCTCCGTGGCGGGGGTCTCGATGTTCCCGTTGGCGAAGTAGTGCGCCGTGGCGGGGAGGTCGGCCTGCCCCACGAGGTAGCCCTGGTTCAGGGCCGGGCGGGCCTTGCCCCACAGCGGCAGCAGCTTGTCGCCGAACGACATGTTGTAGGCCCAGGTCACCCAGCAGATCCACACGGCGGCGAACGCGTAGAGCGCCATGAAGGCGGAGTTCACGGCCCACTTCTTCTTCACCACGCCGCCGTAGAGCACCACCAGGCCCGGGAAGCTCTGCAGCCCCACCAGCGTCGCCGCCGTCAGCTGCCACGCGTTGTCGCCCTTGTTCAGCCAGTCGGGCGACACCGCCGACGTCTGGTACGCCAGCGGCACCGTCCCGGACGACGACATGTTGCCGACGACGACGGATGGCGCAGGGAGGTTCCGCCGACTCTCCTTCTCCTCGCTGCTTATTGGGGTTAGTTGTGGAATGGAAGATCCTAAACCCATGGACGACTTGGCAGCTATATAGACAGAGTGCGTGCGGGGTGGTGAAGTTAGTGGCCACAGCCACAGTGTGCGACTCCAATCTCTAGAGAATATTGCTGTACTAATTAATTGTTTTAAAATTCTGTTTTTTTTAAAAAAAAATAACTCGAAAAGATGAAGCCAGAAAAAATAATTTTACCACACAGGGCTTCTCCAGACACCATAGCAACGAGCCAGAACACTGGAAGGAACTTCTCCACATACCGGCCGTAGCAAGTGCTTATATTTTCTGAAATTACTCTAGAATTTGACAATGCTATTTTTTGTTTTATAGATGACGCATCCGTTGACAGCGAGTTACTGTGTCCTCGTGAACGTACGTGTCTATGTCATGTAACTTGAAAACAAAAATTCAAGAGAGATTCTTGTGCCGGGAAGGGTAGTAGGGAGAATGGAATCTTTGGGGGTAGGAGGAGATGCATCGTGCACGCGGTGCACTTCACACGGGCGTTTGAATATTCTTGGAGCTACAGTTGAGTAAGTTCGTTGCCTGTCGCTGTGCTGTGAAGGGTAGTGTAGGTCCATGACCATTTGCCAGCTTTTCAGACTTTTCTGCGTGGTTACTCGCGTTGATTTTTTTGTTTTGCAGGTCAGATCATGTGTATCTCCAAATTAAAGGAAGCTTCGTTGCTAGCTACCACAAAAACCCTCAAGTGACAACCGGACTACTAGTGGCTGGTGTTTTTTTTTTTTTTTTGCTTTTCACACAATCAGCAGAGTTTTGATTTCCTCTGTACTATATTATTATATTTGCAGCTTGCCATGGTGTAGTAAGCTCATTGGTGGCTGCGTCATGCTGGTCAGTGTACTATATAGATATACTATGTACTTCCCAGCATACTTTATTGCTAAACTGAAATTCTTCTGGTACAGCGCTATAGTGTACCATCTGAGAGGATCTCCTTTTGGATCATTTTATACTGAATATGACTAATAGTATTGTACTCTCTCCAAGAATTAATGATCTTATAGGTTTAGTCATGCATAATTTGTTGCAAGTTTCACACAAAAAAATTATTTGTGATACCAAATTAGTACCACTAAATTCAATTTGCCTTGTAATATAGTTTCATATTATATCTATTTACTATCATAAATGTTAATATTTTTCTATATAAACTTAGTCAAACTTAATACAATCTAACTTTGGCTAAATTTATAAGGCCATTTTTTTTGGAACAGAGGGCGTAGTAGGTGTAGGTATAGGAAAAGAATGAGCAACAACCAGTGCCAAAAACTGAGTCACGGTGAACTATGTAATTTCATTTGATAATCAATAAAGTGCGCCGCATGGCTTTAAAAAAAACTGAGTCATGGGAAACTGGTTCCAAAGAAACCTACCGCATAATAGAAATTACTAATTACGTTGGACCCAGAAAAAGAAAAACGAAGAAAAGAATAAGGAACAAAAGATTCAGTAAATAAATAAATTTACATACGCAGTAGTGACACAAGCGTGACAATGCATGATAGGTATAACCTCAACGAAAACGGCGGAAGAGATGAGGATCCCTGAATTTTTGTGACGCCAGTAGTTATATTGCTGAGTACTAGTACTTACGTTTCAACTGACCGTACCACATCCAAGGTGCGGCGCCAACAAAATCGTTGATTCTTGTGTTCAAATGTATTGTCCTTGTCCCAGCTAGCTCATGGTCGACGTGTAAGTACAAAGTCAACGGTGTAGCGCTAACCAACAAGCTCCGTATCTAATTGCTACTGTCTGAAAGAGTTCTTCTTTTAATCAAACCGATTTTAAGCTTAAAATTTTATAGAACAGAATAGCAATGTTTTTTTCCGAGACCCAGATACATACGCAGACGTTTACATACACGAACGCACACTCACGCCTATGAATGCACGCACACACCTTATCCCTATGAACACATCCGAAGAACCGAGTTAGACTGACAAATCTCGAGGTTGACGAAGTCACCACAGCCGTCTCACTGTTGACGGGCACATCGCCTACCAATGAAACAATAGCGCCGCTAAATTATGGAATAAATCTAGGAAAATGCAAGCACCCGTGTCAAATCAGGGAGTTGAACCTGGGTGGGCAGGCTCTGCCCAACCAGCTGAGCTACTGTTTATGACATAAAAAAGATGTATACTGTAACAATATATGACCTATTTAATGATACTTATTACTTTATCAGTATCATAAGTATGAAGACATTTTTATATGAATTTCATCAAAAAATTAAATTATTTCATCCTACGCTTTATATTAAAATTGTGTTATTTTTAGGATGCTGGGAGTAGCCTATTATGGGCCGGGGCTGTTTGATTCACAACCATAATTTGCCACAACTAATTTTAAGCAAGTGTGGCAAGCCACAAAAAAAAATGTAGCTAGAAAAATTTGAAGCCACACTTTGCCATGTCTAAGAGAATTTTGTCATACTCTCTAACTCTATGACATGTGAGGACCAAAAAAGAATCTTGTCTAAGGCCTCGTTTAGATACACCCAAAAGTTAGAATTTTTCACTCTCTCCATCACATCAATTTTTAGCCGCTTGCATGGAGTATTAAATATAGGTAAAAAAATAACTAATTACACAGTTTAGTTGGAAATCACGAGATGAATCTTTTGAGCCTAGTTGGTCTACGATTGGACAATATTTGTCAAATAAGACGAAATTGGTACTATTCATCAAGTTGAAATTTTTTTCAATCTAAACGTGGCCTAACTTTAGTTCCTCATCGAGCACTTGTCAACTTGATCAAACTTGATGACTAAGATAGAGTGTGGCCAGCAACCAAATATATGCCATGCATGCCGATCTGATGTGTCATGGTTTTGTCGGTTTCTACCATCAAACCGGCCGTGGAGTACGGTATGCATCTACAGATTGTGGCACTTGTACTTCTTCTGTGTATAAGTACTCGCTAACAAACACCAGTAAACCACTAAAACTTGTGGTGCAAGCAGCAGTACAAACCGTACAGTTTACTAATACTGGAAGTAAACACACGCCATCGATTCATTTAACTTATCTTTGTTGTCGCATTGCATTCGTATTCAGTGTCACCACGATCTGACATATTCATCGATCAACAAGCCCAATCAGATAGGCAGGTTTGCAGAGTCAGATTCTCGTTTCAGGTCGTAATCAAGACATGTGGTTAGGATTACTTACACAACCACCGTACCTTTGAATGGAATCTCCTCTCCAAACTAGAATACAACAAAAAATAGGCGTAGACTTTTCTGGTGTACTGTTAGTCTATATCGTGTTGGCTTACAGCTGTGCTTGCAGTTTTGTTTACAAAGAGCCTGTTCACCTGGCTTATAATCCGTCTTTTTCAACTTGTTTTTTCAGTCAAAATAGTATTTTTCTCTCACAACAAATCAGTCTGTTTTTCAGCCGGCTTATCAGCTCAGCCGAACAGGGCCAAAATTACAACTATGTATGAATGACAGCGGCCGGAGAGGTACATACGTACGCGGTCGAGAGGATCAGAGGACACGACCACGCACGTGTCGGCGGCGCTAGCAATAAGGTCCTCGCATCGATTCGCAGCCCCAATGCCTGCCCCCATTATCACCACGTAAAATATGAGCCTGACCTGGATTTGGATTCGATCGTTTGGTTGCTACGTGCCAACAGTAACATTGTAGGACTTTCGGTTTCGCCGCCACTGATTCCACCTGTAGTTCTCACTAAGGCAATCAGTACACCCTAATTTTTTACAATTTAGTCCTTTTCTGAAAAAAAAATTTACGTTTGTCTCCCAGGGAGACGTAAAGTCGTAAACTCACCTTTTGACCAAGGAGGTCGGCGCCAGAACTCGTGGCTCAGAGATAACACGTCTCAGCGCCACAGATCTTGGCTCCGAGATACCTGACCACTCACAACATGGCATCCTAGATGACGCTGATGTGGTCGGTACCTCAGAGCCGTAGATCTCGGCTCCGAGGTCGGAGCCACAGATCTTGGCATCGAGCTCAGAGCCAAGATCTGCGGCGCTGACCTCGGAAGAGTGTGCGGGCACAAACATTGCGCTGCTGAGTGATGACCTTAAAGAGCGAGCGGGCACATTGTTCTTGTGCAACGCATGTGTTGGTGTTCGGGCCCGTGAGGGTCCTAAACCAACGAGTGAATTTATGTTGCGTGTCCCCTAATCTAGATGATGATGCAAAGAGAATACACAGGGGTTTATCCTGGTTCAGGCGAAAGAAGGCCTTACTCCAGCGGGGGGGAGTATTGTATTTCCTTGCACCTAAGTGCTTGCGTAGGGGTTACAAGCTATGAGAGAGGGAGCTTATCCTAAGTCTCAAAGAGAGAGTACAAAGGAGATTGCTTGAGATGTTGATCTTCTGTGGTGAGGTGATGACTTGTTTCATCTTTTTTTCTCGTAGAGTCCCCTTCCTTCCCTTTTATAGGGTCAAGAGAAGGCAGAGACGTCGGGGTGGTGCCTTAGAAGTGAAGTTTTATCGAGCGTTGTGGAAGCCGCTGTAGCGACGTGCTCCGGAAATGGCCGGCCATCTCTGGACACCATGGTGATGTAAAGGATGGGATGGTGAAAAGACCCTAGGTCTTGTGGTGTGCGGGCCTTGCTCCTTTGTTGACCGGTGGTTGGTCGAGGCCGGGTGAAAGGATCTAATAGGCCTAGAGGGGGGGTGAATAGGCGGATCTAAAAACCTGAAACTCAAAACTCAACGCGGAAGTTAAAACACTGACCGGTACTACCGGTTGATTTGGACCGGTACTACCGGTGAGGGATCACCGGTACTACCGACGCTGACTACCGGTACTACCGGTACCCTACTGAAACTAAGAAATCAGAGATTTGCGAGTTGTGATTTCAGATCTGAGTTTTACCCCACTACCGAAGATGATGTTGATGAAGTTTATGAACTCTCCTTTCTTGTTCCTTTACCAAGAGTAGATCGAGCACCCACAACCTATGAAAGAGATATGAAAGAGGGAGAACACAAAGAACAAGTAATATCTCAAGTGAACACGAATAACAACAACAAGCACGCAGGACGCACGATTTAACCCGAGGTTCGGCAACCCCACAAAGGAGTTCCTACGTCCTCGTTGTTAAGGTGACCACTAAGGTCGGAGTCTATTCCACCTCCTTGCCTCCCTCAAGCAACCACAAAGGTTAGCCCAAGATTTCCACTAAGAATACAAGGGTAATACAAACTCTTCGGGGTGCCCTCACAAGTACAACAACACGGGCAACCACGAAGAACACCTAGCCGGCTAGGGTTCCAAGAACCCAAGAGTAACAAATACAAACCAAGCCAACTAGGAGGGGAAACAAGTGCTCAAGATGTGAAACGAAGCTTTCCACTCTTAAATCTCTCCTCTCAGCACAGATCTTGCAAGGGATTTGATTTGAGAACAAAGAGGAAGAGAGAGAGGGTGAGTCAATGCTTGAGAGCTGTTTGTCTGAAGGTAGGTGGGAGTAAATGGTGTGTCTAACGGTTAGAAATAAAGGGGAGAGCTATTTATACTCTTATCTTTGAAGTGGTACCGGTACTACCGGTGAACCCACCGGTACTACCGATCCTAAGGGTTTCGACCGTTACAACCAACCTACTGGAGACTATTACGAGAAAATAGCCTACCGGTACTACCGGTCTATCACCGGTACCACCGGTCAATGACCGGTACCATCGGTAGTACAGATTTTGGCGAAGACAAGTTTTGCGGGAAAAAGACTTACCGGTACTACCGGGCTTTCACCGGTATCACCGGTCAACGGCCGGTACTACCGGTCAACCACCGATACTACCGCTAGAGCAAAAACTCGCAAAACTAAGGCGCTGACACCGGCGGGATTTATGCCTACCGGTACTACCGGTGGTTCACCGGTACTACCGGTACTCCCAGGCATAAAACACTTCTCTAAGTGTCCGTGAGTGCAAAGGTGTCTTTTAAACGCTTAAACCAATACACATTGAGCACAAGTTTTCCCTCTAGATAACCTAATTTGTATCCCTCTTGATAGTGCGGCGTTTCTTATAACTCAAGTCAAAAGATAAAATCAAATCTATCCACTTGAGACGGAACGCTTTTCAAACAATGGAATTGAGGGTGCTAACAACACCAAATGTGACCATACAAATTCTTTCATTGAACTAACACCTGCATATTCACTTAGATAGACATGTTAGTCCCTAATTTGATTGTCATTAATTTTCCAAAACCCACAACGGTGGCGAATGCACTTACAAACTCCCCCTTTTTGGTAATTGATGACAACCAACTTAGGCTTACATAAGATGTAGAGAATTAAAGATTTTTTTGAATTTCAAACTTTACGAGAGGCTCCCCCTCAGTGTATGCATTGAACTTGAATCTCAACATTGATCATAATCAATATGCATACATAAGGGAAGCTCCCCCTAAATTTTGCAATTCGTGGGGTGCCTAAAAGTGTGTGACAAGAATTATATCGTGATGCATGAGTCATGACTTATCACACAAAAACAAGAAAGGCTAAGGTAGAAAGAAAAGGACTAAAAAAAACAACACAGCCAAACTAAGCCAACAAACAACATCAGAAAAAAAAACATCTAGGCAAACATAACAAATAAGCATAAGTGATTTGCCTACAATCATCCATCATCACACCAATAGTTCTTAGTCCACCATACATAGTTCACCACAGGGTTTGGAATTAAAACACGACCATTAACTACCTATTACATAGATGATAAGCCTAACACTCCCCCTTTGGCATCAAATGCCAAAAAGGGTAGGCACGGAAACAACCAAGGTAACAAAAGCTAATAAGGCTCCGAGAAGTCGCGGTCATCGTCGCTGTCGTCGTCGGTCGAGTAGTCAACCAACCCTGGCGATGGAGGGACCGTCTTCTTACCACGAGGGTCATCGGACGGGCTAGCCTCCTCACTAGGACCAGAGACGGGAGCACCATACGACTCATTGTACTCGACAAAGGGATCCCGAAACTCACGGAGAGGACTCTCAGGAGGATCAATCTATAGGTGCTGCTCAATACGCCTTAGGCGACGATCATCCTTCTCAGCCTTGTAACAGAAGGCCTCCCAAAGCTTCCTCAAAGCATACTTGATGACACCGCCACCACGCCGACGACGCTCCGAGGAGCGAGTAGGAGCAGTAGCAGTACCACCACGGTAAGCACCGCGGGAGGAAGTACGAGTGGCCGGACCACGAGTGGGAGAAGGAGCGGAACCACCACCAACACCTCTGGGGCCCAAATGACGCACGGAGTAGGACTTGTGCACAGTATTATGATGGAATGAACGACCCACCACTTGCTCAATGATATACATGAGATATGGAGCATATGGCACAGACTTGTGGGGATCATTTGCAGCCTGCTCAATCTTGCGCCACATAAAGTCAGTGATGGAAAAACGATCACCACCAGTTCCAAAACGGCAAAGGACCTTAGGAGCATCAAGCATGAGATGAATAGAATCTCCAATCTTCGGGTCCAAGGTAAGGCGAATGAGATTGTTGAGGACATAAAAGTATGGCTTCAAATGAGTGGTAGTGAAATCAACAGTCGCACCAGGCGTGTATACCTCAGCAGCCTCTAAGTCATCGTGAGAGACAGAGTCTGGAAAAATATCAAAAAGACTAGAAGCACCCCTGTCCTCAGCAGTAAACCCAAGAAGGCGTGAAAAAGTCCGATAATCACATCTGTAATGGATGTCTTGGGTAAGCCAATGTAGTACAAGGTTCTGAGAATCAATCCACAGAGTTGCATAAAACTGACAGATAATCTCATCATTCCAATTATGCTGGAACGTCATAAGAGGAAGCAGACGACAAGCATCAAGATCAGTAACCAAACGGTGAATGTCAGGATTGTTCAAATTATCAAGAGAGGCGCGCTGCACCCACTTGTGCTGGAAGATTGGCGGAGAAGAGCCACGCTGCCCACTCTTGAAAAGAACCTTGTAATAATAATCCGAATGCATGCGGCTCCAAAAACGAACATCCACACTAGGATTGCGGATAAACTGATAGGGATTCTCACTGCGCTGCACCCGTAAATCACCCGCTCTCTTAGAATAATCAATAGGAAGAGAGGGTTGATAACCACCTTGATTCTGAGGACCGGACATACGAGGATTTGCATTTTGATGAAATAAAAGCATCCGGTTGGCAGTGGCAAGACCAATTTGTATAGGGGATTGAGCCACAATGTTAGGGTCAATAGAGCGACCCTCAATTTGCATAGCGGCAAGCTGTGGATTCTCACCTGCCGGACGCTGCCCCTGTACTTGCTCGCTATGACGACGCGGAGGATTGGGGCGTCCCATACTCGAGAGAGGAGCAGGCACACCCTAGGACTCAACATCATCTTCATCTCCAATGCTGCCACCACCTCCACGGCCGCTAGAACGAGCGGCAGTCCTTCCACGGACAGGCCGGGAAGCACTACCACCATCACCTCCACTGGGACGAGCGGCCCTCTTGGGGTTCTTCCTTTGCATGCTTGAAGATGAAAGAAGATTGAATCACAGCAAAGGAAGAAGTTTGGGCAACTCCAAAGCACCTCCACGCGATCCCCACGACAAGGGGAAACTTCTCCTCAAAGATCGGCAAGAGTGGTGGAGGGAGGAGGGAGATCGAGTGGGGGTTGGAAGGGGCGGCGCCGTCGGTGATGGTAGGATGCGGGCACGAGGAAGACGAATGAGGGAAGAAAGATCACAGCCCCTATTTATACCCAGCCGCAACTTACACTACCGGTACTACCGGTGGAGAAGCACTGGTACTACCGGTCAGGTCAACAACGGGTGGTACCGATGTCTAGTCGGTACTACCGGTCACCCGGCGGTACCACCGGTGGTTCCAGTGCAGGAAGAAGTGAGTGAGAGATGGTGAACATATATGATGAACTAGAACTAACTCAAGCATGTCCAGATTTCATAGAAACAACACAAAACTATGAACATGCTTAAGAAGTGAAAATAGATTTTGAAATCTCATCCAATTTTTTTTTTAAAGAGTTTTCGCCTAGCTAGAATCAAACAAAATATGTCCAAAAAATCAAGCCACGTTACGAGAATCAATGATATTTAGTTCACTCCTCAAAGCACAAAATCTTGACTCATCTAGGGGCTTTGTGAAGATATCGGCTAGTTGCTTTTCGGTGCTCACATGATGTAAAGCGATATCTCCTTTGGCTTCATGGTCTCTCAAGAAATGATGCCGGATGTCTATGTGCTTTGTACGAGAATGGTTTACGGGATTGTTAGCCAATTTAATGGCACTCTCATTGTCACACAAGAGGGGAATCTTGGTTAGCTCACAACCAAAGTCTTTCAGGGTCTGCTTCATCCAAAGTAGCTGGGCACAGCAAGCACCGGCCGCCACATACTCGGCTTCGGCAGTAGACAAGGCAACACTATTTTGCTTTTTAGAGCTCCACGACACCAAAGACCTACCAAGAAATTGGCAAGTCCCGGTAGTGCTCTTTCGATTTACCCTGCAACCGGCATAATCCGAATCGGAGTAGCCAAGTAAATCAAAAGTGGAGCCCTTAGGATACCACAAGCCAAGATTAGGAGTGAGCACTAAATATCTCAAAATTCTCTTAACAGCCACTAAGTGACATTCTTTCGGATTAGCTTGAAATCTTGCACACATGCACACACTAAGCATAATATCGGGCCTAGATGCACAAAGGTAAAGTAAGGATCCAATCATGGAACGATATACCTTTTGATCGACGGCCTTTCCATCCTTGTCTAGATCAAGATGCCCATTGGTTGGCATCGGTGTCTTGATGGGTTTTGCTTTCTTCATGTCAAACTTCTTCAACATGTCAAGAGTATACTTCGTTTGACAAATAAAGGTTCCTTCCTTGAGTTGCTTGATTTGAAAACCAAGAAAGAACTTCAACTCTCCCATCATAGACATCTCGAATCTATTCGTCATAATCCTACTAAACTCCTCACAAAAAGCCACATTAGTACTACCAAATATTATGTCATCGACATATATTTGGCAAATAAAGATATCATTATTGACTTTGCGAGTAAATAAAGTTGGATCGGCCTTGCCTATCTCAAACCCTTGTTTGAGTAGGAAGTCCTTAAGACAATCATACCAAGCTCTAGGGGCTTGCTTAAGCCCATAGAGTGCTTTGTTGAGCTTATAGACATGATCAGGATTCTTGGGATCTTCAAAACCCGGTGGTTGCTCTACATATACTACTTCGGAGAGGGGGCCGTTGAGGAATGCACTCTTCACATCCATTTGATATAGCTTGAAGTTGTGATGGACGGCATAGGCAAGTAAGATCCGTATTGACTCAAGCCTTGCCACCGGTGCATAAGTTTCCCCAAAATCCAAACCTTCAATTTGAGTGAATCCTTGAGCTACCAACCTCGCCTTGTTTCTTGTGACCACACCATGCTCATCTTGCTTGTTGCGGAAAACCCATTTGGTTCCAATCACATTTTGTTTAGGTCTTTTCACCAATGTCCAAACTTCATTACGAGTGAAGTTATTCAACTCTTCTTGCATTGCAATCATCCAATCCTCATCATCAATGGCTTCTTCAACCTTTTTAGGCTCTTTTGGAGACACAAATGAGAAGTGTTCACAAAAGCTTGCAAGCCTTGACCTTGTGACGACTCCTCTTTGAATGCTTCCCAAGATGTTATCAACGGGATGATCTCGTTGAATGGTATGATGTACTCTTGGGTGAGGCACTTGAGTTCTCCTTTGGATTGGACCTTTATCTTCATCATCCTTGTCTTGGTTGATTGAAAGGTCAAGATTAAGATCTTGTGTGAAGTTGTCTTTATTTCTATTTCGATCATCAACTTGGTTGCTATCTTCGACTTGTGGTGAATTTTGAATGACTTGAACACTTGAATCATGTCCATTTCTTGATGTAGAACCATCATCATGGACATTTATTGACTCATGATGCATATGCGGATCATGAATGGTTTGCTCTTGTTCATATTCATCATCTTCTTCAATGGGCTTTACTTCACCGGTAGCAAGCTTCTTGATCACTTGAGAGGATGGTTCTTCTTTACCTATAATGTCAACATTGACTTGCTCCTTTTGAGAGCCGTCGGTTTCATCAAATGTCACGTCAATCGCTATTTCAACTTGACCGGTTGTCTTGTTGAAAACACGATAGCCATGTTCGTTAGTACCATAACCAAGCAAGAAACCTTCATCAACCTTTGGTGCAAACTTTGAGCTTTTGGATTTCTTGTTAAGTATGAAACACTTGCATCCAAAAACTCGAAAGTAATGCACCTTAGGTTTGTTACCGGTAAGAAGCTCGTAGGCGGTCTTTTTCATGATTTTATGAAGATACAAGCGGTTGATTGCATGACATGCCGTGTTGACCGCTTCCGCCCAATACTTGTCCGGAGTCTTGTATTCATCCAACATTGCTCTTGCCGCTTCTATGAGTGTTCGGTTCTTTCTCTCCACAACACCATTTTGTTGAGGAGTATAGGGAACCGAAAACTCATGCTTGATTCCCTCTTCATTAAGGAACTCTTCAATATTGGTGTTCCTAAACTCCGTCCTGTTGTCACTTCTCACTTTCTTGATCTTCACTTCAAATTCATTTTGAGCTCTTCTTGCAAACTTCTTGAAGATTACTTGAGTATCACTTTTATCTTGCAAAAAGAATACCCAAGTGAAGCGGGAATAATCATCAACAATAACGAAACCATATTTGTTACCTCCAATGCTTATGTAAGCATTGGGACCAAATAAGTCCATGTGAAGTAGCTCAAGTGGTCTCATTGTTGATACAACATTTTTGACGGGATGCTTGGCTCCAACTTGTTTGCCCGCTTGACATGCGCTGCAAATCCTATCTTTCTCAAAAGAGACATTTGTTAGTCCAAGGATGTGTTCGCCTCTTTGAAGGTCGGCCAAGTTCCTCATTCCAACATGGGCTAGTCGGCGATGCCATAGCCAACCCATGCTAGATTTTGCCACTAAACAAGTCCCGGGCTTCACTTTACTAGATGTGAAATCAACTAGATAAAGTTTGCCTTTCAAACGACCCGTGAAAACAATGGAGGAATCCTTCCTTTTAGAGACTTCCACACCCACATTGGTAAAGAGACAATTGTAGCCCATCTCACAAAGTTGTGAAACGGATAACAAATTGTATCCTAACCCTTCCACAAGTAATACATTTGAAATAGAATTATCATTTGAGATAGCAATTTTACCCAAACCAAGGACGTCTCCTTTACCATTATCACCAAACACAATGCGTTCACTTGTACTTTGATTTGGTTGAAAGGAGGTGAACATATTCTTCTCTCCGGTCATATGATTAGTGCATCCACTATCTAGCACCCAACTTGTTCCACCGGAGGAGTATTCCTACAAAAACAAATTAAGCCTTGGTTTTAGGTACCCAAATTGAATTGGGTCCTAAGGGGTTAGTCACATAGGTCTTGGGCACCCAAACACTCCTTATGATTTGCTTCTTCTTGAGTGCACCAACATACTTCACAACAATCTTACCATCCTTGCCCCAACAACACATATAATCACTAGCATAGCTTCGTGAAATGGGTACTTGTTGCTTGGAGGTAAGCACTTGCTTCTTTTTGTTGTTGGCCTTGGTCTTAACAAATGTGCTTGAAGGAGTGGCAACGTTGTTGACCTTGTTGATAAGATCGTCTAGTGCCACACCCTTGTTGAATCTCACACAAGGCACTCCATTGATCATGTTCCTTCCATTTGCTTTACCATCATACCTATTGTATCCAAGTCCATCCTTGATGAGGGGGTGTCTTGATGACTTGTACATGATTGTTGATTGCTTCTCCTTGCAACCATTCTTGATAACCATGTTCAATCTTTGAATCTCCTTATCTTTCTTTTCTAGCTCAACAAGGTTAGTACCACAAGCACTTATATCATGATTACAACATCTTTTACATCCTTCACCAGTTGAAGCATTGGAATCACCGGATTCCTTAGGATGGATGGAAGTGCTATTCCAAAGAGTTTCATAGCTAAGTTCAAGAGTATAATATTTATCTTTGAAGCTTGTGAGGCTTTCTTGAACCAAGCTATGTTCACTCTTTAAACTAGATAAAGAGTCATTAACCAAAGAATGTTCCTTAGTCAAACGTTCATATGAATCTTTGGCTAAGGATAATTCTTTGTTTAATTTCTCAACTTCCTCCTTTTCCTTAGAAAGGCATGCTTCAAGTTCAAGGTTCTTCTCCCTTTCCACTAGGAGCAATTCCCCTTGCGACTCGATGCATGCTTCCCGCTTTTCTAGCTTTTGGATTAGTTTTATTATTTGAGAGCCGGCCGATTTTCCGAATTTCTTTATCATGTTGTTTGCAAGTTCATCATCATTTTCATCACAACTACTACATTCATTACTAGAGTGAGTCAGAGAGTTGTGTGGTACCTTCTCTCCCTTTCCCATAAGGCAAGTAGGAGTGTAGTAGACGTTGTCGATGAGATTCTCGAAGAGCCTAGGTGATAAAGATAAGTCGGTGAACAATGATGGTGACGAAGAATGGTTGATGATGCGCTTGGGTTGAGAGGAAGAAGTCTCTTGAATAGCAATCGTTGCTACACCCTTCTTCTTCTCCTTCTTCTTTTTCAAGTATTTTCTATAGTTTGCAACTAATAGAGCTTCTTCCGCATCGGAATCTTCATCTTGTTCTTCATCACTTGACGGATCATGAATATCTTTCTTCTTGCCTCTACCATGAGATGCCTTGAGAGCAATATTCTTCTTTTGACTTGATGCTTCTTTTGCTTCATCTTCTAAGCACTCATGGTGTTTCAACTTGGCAAGCATTTCTTGAGGTGTCATTGTGTCATAGTTAGGTCTTTCCATGATGACCGAAGCAAGAATGTTGTTCTTTTGTCTATATACTCTACACAACTTTCTAGCCGCCGAGTTGTCATCCCAATACGTGTCACCAAGAGCTCTTATTCTATTGATCAAGGTCATGAATCTATCAAACATAGCTTGGGTAGTTTCACCTTCAATCATCCCAAAGTTCTCAATCTTGCTTTGAAGTAGCTCAATGTTTCCCTTTCTCACACTTTTATCACCTTCAAATGAAACCTTCAAGGTATCCCAAATTTGCTTTGCACTTTCCATGCCGTTTACCTTGTTGTAATCTTCTTGATTTAGGCATGATAGAATCAAGGAAGCAGCTGTAGCATTTTGTTGTATATCAAGGTAATCTTCGGTTGTCAACTCACCATCTTCTTCCAAAGCTTTAACACCCACTTCCACAATCTCCCAACATCTTGCGGCAATAAGATGCATCTTCATTCTATGAGCCCAATCGGTATATCTAACTCCATCAAATTGAGGTGGTTTACCGGGGTTGATGGTTGGCAAGTGTGTATTGGATTTGCTAAAAGAAGAGTACTCATATGGAACACGAGTAAACCCTTTAGGTGTCTTGATTGCTTCATTCTCACCATCTCCATCACCACCACTTGCCACATCTTCAATCTTCTTACTTACGGCTTCCTTTAACTTATTCATCTCATCTTGCATCTTGTTCATTTGCTCTTTTTGTTGCTCTAGAAGCCTGTCACTGAGTTTCCCGGCAAGCAGCTCAACTAGCTTGTTCAAGGTGTCATCATCAAGGGTAGCCATGCTTTCTCCTCACGCGGTGAAGCGCTAAACACGAGGAAACCTGCTTTGATACCAATTGAAAGGATCTAATAGGCCTAGAGGGGGGGTGAATAGGCGGATCTAAAAACCTGAAACTCAAAACTCAACGCGGAAGTTAAAACACTGACCGGTACTACCGGTTGATTTGGACCGGTACTACCGGTGAGGGATCACCGGTACTACCGACGCTGACCACCGGTACTACCGGTACCCTACTGAAACTAAGAAATCAGAGATTTGCGAGTTGTGATTTCAGATCTGAGTTTTACCCCACTACCGAAGATGATGTTGATGAAGTTTATGAACTCTCCTTTCTTGTTCCTTTACCAAGAGTAGATCGAGCACCCATAACCTATGAAAGAGATATGAAAGAGGGAGAACACAAAGAACAAGTAATATCTCAAGTGAACACGAATAACAACAACAACAAGCACGCAGGACGCACGATTTAACCCGAGGTTCGGCAACCCCACAAAGGAGTTCCTACGTCCTCGTTGTTGAGGTGACCACTAAGGTCGGAGTCTATTCCACCTCCTTGCCTCCCTCAAGCAACCACAAAGGTTAGCCCAAGATTTCCACTAAGAATACAAGGGTAATACAAACTCTTCGGGGTGCCCTCACAAGTACAACAACACGGGCAACCACGAAGAACACCTAGCCGGCTAGGGTTCCAAGAACCCAAGAGTAACAAATACAAACCAAGCCAACTAGGAGGGGAAACAAGTGCTCAAGATGTGAAACGAAGCTTTCCACTCTTAAATCTCTCCTCTCAGCACAGATCTTGCAAGGGATTTGATTTGAGAACAAAGAGGAAGAGAGAGAGGGTGAGTCAATGCTTGAGAGCTGTTTGTCTGAAGGTAGGTGGGAGTAAATGGTATGTCTAACGGTTAGAAATGAAGGGGAGAGCTATTTATACTCTTATCTTCGAAGCGGTACCGGTACTACCGGTGAACCCACCGGTACTACCGATCCTAAGGGTTTCGACCGTTACAACCAACCTACTGGAGACTATTACGAGAAAATAGCCTACCGGTACTACCGGTCTATCACCGGTACCACCGGTCAACGACCGGTACCATCGGTAGTACAGATTTTGGCGAAGACAAGTTTTGCGGGAAAAAGACTTACCGGTACTACCGGGCTTTCACCGGTATCACCGGTCAACGGCCGGTACTACCGGTCAACCACCGATACTACCGCTAGAGCAAAAACTCGCAAAACTAAGGCGCTGACACCGGCGGGATTTATGCCTACCGGTACTACCGGTGGTTCACCGGTACTACCGGTACTCCCAGGCATAAAACACTTCTCTAAGTGTCCGTGAGTGCAAAGGTGTCTTTTAAACGCTTAAACCAATACACATTGAGCACAAGTTTTCCCTCTAGATAATCTAATTTGTATCCCTCTTGATAGTGCGGCGTTTCTTATAACTCAAGTCAAAAGATAAAATCAAATCTATCCACTTGAGACGGAACGCTTTTCAAACAATGGAATTGAGGGTGCTAACAACACCAAATGTGACCATACAAATTCTTTCATTGAACTAACACCTGCATATTCACTTAGATAGACATGTTAGTCCCTAATTTGATTGTCATTAATTTTCCAAAACCCACAACGGGGGCGAATGCACTTACACCGGGTCGAGGTGGGTCGACAGGGAATGGATAAGGCCGAGCCCCGAGAATTTTAGGGTACAACACTCGTCGTGTTTTGCCTCGAGGGGGATCAGTGGCGGAACAATGCCCGGCATGGCGTGTGCAGGGATAGGTTTTCACCGCTCATCCTGGGATGGGTAGTAAAAAGTGGAATTTGACACTGGTACTGCTTCCATGCTGGTGGTGCTGTAGCCATAGGTGTAGGAAGTGGTTGGCGGTTGCATTAAATGCTTTGACTTTTGTCTAAAAGTCGGTGGGTGAGGTGGGTCGACCGGCTCGACCCAGGTTCATACGAGTCAGCGGAGATTTCCCTGTGGTCGAGGTGTCCCGTCGAGCAGGCCTCGTGCGAGTCCGAACGTGGTCGAGGAATTCCGTGTGTGGTTTTGGCTCGTTCTTCCTATGTAGGCGGAGCCTTTGGCGTGGTTTTCTCAGGGATTTGTCTTTTTTAGTCGTTGAGTGTGGGTACCCCTTGTTTAGGTACCCGACAGTAGCCCCCGAGCCTTTGTGTGAGTGTGGTCACTCTTGCAGAGGCTCAGTGAGTCATGAACTAGAGTCGTAGCGTCGTAGCTCTTCCGGTGGGTGCGTGTGAGCGCACCCGCCGGGTGTAGCCCCCGAGGCCTTGGTGGAGTGTTTTGACTCCTCCGAGGTCTTTAGTGTGTTAAATCGAGGAGTGCTCCCGTGTTTGAGCCCCTGTGGCATGCTTGGTCCCCTTTCATTTGGGGTTAGCTTTTTGCGGTCGAGCCCCCGAGCCTCGTGCGCACGAGGTCGATCAGGGTCTTGCCCGTCTTTATCGTATGACCCTCACGCACCTTTTAGGAAAAGAGGAGGGGTGGGGAACATCGTACTACCCTCGATGGGCGAGTTCCAATAATCTCCGGTGAGCTATTAGCGAGGAATTCGAGTGGGAGCCCGTGCCCCATTCGATAGGGGTCGGCTAGCGGCCACGGAGGTGCTCTCCAAAGATGCCGAAGAGTAGTCGTGTGGATCTCGGTTCCATGCTGTAGGATCTGAGGGCTCGATGCCTCTCTCCGAGGGGATTCCACCATCGACCTCTCTTCTAGCCTTGAATACGTCTAGGGGCGTCTTGAGAGAGTGGCTCGAGCCCTGGCCTTGTATGGACATGTCCCCAGTTGTCCCTAACTCTGTTACTCGAGGGCAGCTATCGAACCCCGGTCGACGGCCAGCTTTCGATCCCTCGAGATTTATAGTGGGCTCTGAGCCCGTTATCCATTCATCTGGACATGTCCGTCTACAGATCCTCTTCTGGCCCATTGGGGCGCGTCTTTTTAGGAGCAAAAGCGAGAGCGGCGCGGTAGTGGGCGGCATGGCGTGACAGTTGCGGAGTGAACGGTGGACATGTGCCCTTACCCGCGGGTTTCGAGGGAGCGGTTAGGTAAGGACATTGAATACGGGAACTATTCATACCTTTTCGTTGGATCCGCCTGTTAGTCTTCCGCTAGGGTATAAGTATAGAGCCTAGGGTTCTGCATGCCCCCCATAGGCCTTTTGCGATTGCGCCTTTCTCCCTTTGCGTTCATCAGCCATTCTCCGCCGCCGCCGTCATCTCTTCCCCCGTCGTCGCCGCAAGCTGATCTCGGCACCTATGGCGGGAAAGAGCCAGGTTCTTCCCACAGGCGCATGGGTCCGTTCTTCGGTGATGGAGAGGAAGCTAGAGGAGTTGGTTCGTGATTGTCTTCTACGGCCGAGGGTGAGTCAGAGCCAGTCAGAGTGGAGGGTGCTGCCGTCCGACCACCGGGAGCCGGCGCCCCTGGAGGGGTATGTGGTGAGCTTCGTTGCTTTCCATGAGAGGGGGCTTGGGATGCCACTGAGCCAGTTCATGTGGGCGCTCCTTCACTACTACAAGGTGGAGCTCCATCATCTCGCCCCCAACTCCATCTCGCAGGCCGCCATCTTTGCGGCGGTCTGTGAGGGATACTTGGGGATGGAGCCTCACTGGAACCTGTGGCTCCACCTTTTTAAGACAGAGCATTTCGCCAAGAAGGCGGGTGAGCAGGGAGTACGGCGTGCGGTGCATGCTGGGAGCTGCACCCTTCAAGTCTGGGCGGGTCGAGGCGAGCTCTACATCTCGGCGCAGCTCATCTCATCGAACAGCTGAAAGCTCTATGTTTGGTGTTGGTAATTAGTGACAATGCCTAAGTACAAATCCTATGCTTAAGTTGTATATAGCATATGAGGATTAGTACATTCCAAGGTTGGTGGCAAGATGGACATGGTGATCATGATGGCCACACTTGGATTTGGACGCAACCCTACGTGATCAAGGCAAAAGTATTTGCTAGGGTTCATGTTTTAGTAACCAAGACACCTAGTGGGTATGGTTACATTATATGATAGATAGCCATACTATAAAGAGGGGAATGACGCAGCTATTGAACTCTTAAGTGCCTCTAGGTGTGCATTTCATAATCATATGCATTTGGATAGAACTAATAACGCCTCGAAAAATGATTGTGAAAATGCTAACACACTCACACATGACGTGATCACTTGGTGGTGTTAGCACATTTGCGATGGCGTTGGAGTTTGAGCGGTAGAGAGGGTTTGGGTCCTCTCTCTCCCGTCGAGCTTGCGAGGCGGGATTCAGTCATTTTCGAGGAATTGAAACGCCTATTTTCCTTTACGCCAATGTCGAGATTTGGAGGCGTTGTCACATGTTGTTTCATGAGCTAAAACATGTGCTAAAGTGACACACATAGTTAGTCTAGCTCATATGTGAAAGGGCGAATCAAACGGAGGCGAACGGAGGTCACAGTGGTGACCGGATGCTGGACCGGACGCGGTCACTGATTGACCGGACACGTCCGATCAGTGTTCAGCGTCTGCGCATGTTGATCAGACGCGCATCACGTCCGGTCAGAGTCGACCGGACGTGTCTGGTCGGTGAGGGAGCTTACTGGACTCCAACCGGACGCTGACACTATGGCGTCTGGTCAGTTCTGCAGCGCGTCCGGTCACTGTTTTGTTGGAACACAGTCTCTGCTTGACCAGCGTGTCCGGTCCATTACGGGACCAGCGTGTTTTGTCAATCCCAGCGCGTCCGGTCCACGCAACGAGCACGTCCGGTCGGTGCTTCGTGGCGTAGCCATTGTGAGATCAGCGCGTCCGGTCAGTGTGACCAGCGCGTCCGGTCAACGCAACTACATCGTTTTCAAGTGTCTAACGGCTCTATTTGAAGGGGTACATATATAAATACTCGTTGGCCGGCTCAAAGCTCTCTCTCTTGCATTCTTTGACATACTTGTGAGCACTTTGAGCCAAGAAACTCCCCTCCCACTCATCTCTCTTGCTTATTTGCATATTCGAAGTGAGATTGAGTGATCCAAGTATATTTGCATTGTGAGATTGCATCTAGTTGGCACTTGGTGGTTGATTTGCTGCGGGATTTTTGTTTTTCTTGGTGGTTGCTGCCACCTAGACGGCTTGGAGCAGCTTGGAGGCGTTGTCAAGAGTTGGCGATTGTTCTTGGCCACCTCCGGTGATTGTGAGGGGTTGTGCCTACCTCGGCGAAGTGCCAAAGGCAACATTAGTAAATTGCTCGTGTCATTTACAACCTTTTGCCATTTGGTAGGTTCTTGTGGCGCCTTTTGAGAGGCTCGGTGTGAGACCGATTAGCCACCGAACCACGTGGTGAAGAGGGACACAACGGGGACTAGCGTGCCGGCAAGCACGTAAACCTCGGGATAAATCTTCGTGTCATCACTTTCATATTATGATTGATTGATCCCGGTGTTCGGTTGTCTTGGTATTCATTGTTGATCATATTGGTTGGCTCAATACTTCGCCCCTCGGTGAAACTCTCCTAACTCAACTCCGCATTACCTTCTTAGTTATCTTTGCTAGCTAGTTAGCTTTGCTAGAGTAGCTCTTTTATGTAGCTTGCTAGTTGTAGGTGTAGTTTCCTTCTCGGTTTGACTTATACGGTTGAGTGCAAATACTAGAATTTTGAATTGGATAGGTGGCTTGCAAACACCCCGTAGGCTAAGCAAAACTCGTATCTCGCTATTTGTTATATTGATAAACTTGTTTAGCTTGTCTTTGTAGAAAATTTTAAAAGGCCATTCACCCCCTCTAGCCATCAAGACCTTTCAACAGCGAATGGCATGACGGGTGGTTCTACCTGCGCAATGTCGACGATCGCCTGCCGAAGTTCTCCGGCCGGGTCCTGATGTCGCGCGAGGACAATTGGTCGTATGGCATCGTCAAGGAAGAGAAGCTGAAGCTGCAGCCACTCCTCAACGCACTAAGGAGACTCTGACAGCGTGGATTGACCGTGGGGATGGTGGCCGCCGCGTTCCACCGCCGAAGAGTGCTACCGTTGATGCAGCGCCGACTCTGGATCGACGAGATGACACCGGGCGTCTCGTTGGAGGGGAGTCGGATGTCGCATGAGGCCCTCCCCCTTAACAAGGTTGCCCGATGCACGCGGTGGATGGTGGGTAGCTTCAAGTAGGAGGACATCGACAAGGTCCCGATGCGACCCAACCAGGGTTTCGAGCCTCTGGTAAGCGTTGTTCCGCTAGCCTCGAGTCCTTTTGCTTCCTAGTTCTCTTGATTTAGTCCATCGAGGCTTCCATGCAGGATCTATCAGCGGTCAAGGACTCGCGGCCACTAGTTCCGGAGGATCACGCTGCTCGAGAGGCGAGACACATCTCGGCGGCTCAAAAGAAGGAAGAGAAAGACGCCGCGGAGAAGCATCAGATCAGAAAGGCCCTCGAGCATGAGGCATTGACTAAGCGCCGCCGCCAGCAGAGTCTCGAGGGTCTCCCCATTAAGGAATCCCCCTCTGAGACGGACTCAGAGGTGGATGAGGATGAGGATAGTGACGACAACGATGTTAGGTCACGGTACGACACCATGACTTTTCTGGCGCACCTCCCCGACGTGCGGCCCCTGCTGGAGCCTATTAGTGGAGGGTCGACCTCCTAGGCGTTGAGGGCAGTCACGGCGCCCGTCGAGGGGGAGGAAGAGCTAGCAGAAGGAAGGGCCCGAGAGGGACCTTTGGAGAGAGGATCTGCCCCGCCTGGGGTCCCTCAGGGAATGTCGGTGGCGCCATGCCCGGGAGTCCACTCGCCCTAGACTTTGTTATCGGGCAGAACAGCAACGTCGACGTCTGAAGCCAGGGCGCCATCATCAGGTGTGAGGACCCGAGGCCAGATAGCCTCCTCAGCGCAAAGGACCCCGGGCGCCTCGTCAGCCTAGGCTACAAGGAGCACCAGACTGACCGAAGGCTTGACGGAGGGGCCATCGCAGAAGCCGTCGAGTGGCTCAGGGAAGCCAGAGACGAAGCCCTTGATTCCCTTGTCTGGGTAAGTGTCTCGCCTCGCCTTTCTGACAAAGTTATCTTGCTTTTTGTCCTGACGTGGTTGTTTACTACTCAGCCATAAGCGCAAGGTGGAGCTCGTGGCCATGACTCCCATCAAGGTGCTCAAGTGAAAGGTCTTGATGGCTAGAGGAGGGGTGAATAGCCTATTAAAATTTTCTACAAAGACAAGCTAAACAAGTTTATCAATAAAACAAATAGCGAGATGCGAGTTTTGCTTAGCCTACGGGGTGTTTGCAAGCCACCTAACCAATTCACAATTCTAGTAATTGCACTCAACCGCACAAGTCAAACCGAGAAGGAAACTATAACTAGCAAGCTACACAAAGAAGCTACTCTAGCAAAGCTAACTAGCTAGCAAAGATAACTAAGAAAATAATGTGGAGTTGAGTTAGGAGGGTATCATCGAGGGGCGAAGTATTAAGCCAACCAATATGATCAACAATGAATACCAAGATAACCGAACACCGGGATCAATCAATCACAATATGAAAGTGATGACACGAAGATTTATCCCGAGGTTCACGTGCTTGCCGGCACGCTAGTCCCCGTTGTGTCCCTCTTCACCACGTGGTTCGGTGGCTAATCGGTCACACACCGAGCCTCTCAAAAGGCGCCACAAGAACCTACCAAATGACAAAAGGTTGCAATGACACGAGCAATATACTAATGTTGCCTTTGGCGCTTCGCCGAGGTAGGCACAAACCCCTTACAATCACCGGAGGTGGCCAAGAACAATCACCAACTCTTGCCAACGCCTCCAAGCTGCTCCAAGCCGTCTAGGTGGCGGCAACCACCAAGAGAAACAAGAATCCCGCAGCAAATCAACCACCAAGTGCCAACTAGATGCAATCTCACAATGCAAATGCACTTGGATCACTCAATCTCACTTCGAATATGCAAAGAAGCAAGAGGGATGAGTGGGAGGAGAGTTGCTTAGCTCAAAGTGCTCACAAGTATGTCAAAATGTTCGAGAGATGGAGCCTTGAGCCGGCCAATGAGTATTTATAGACGTACCCCTTCGAATATAGCCGTTAGAAACTTAAACAGCCGAAATCGGGCTGACCGGACGCGCTGGTCCAACTGACCGGATGCGCCGGTCGCCCAACGGCTAACTCGTGAAGTACTGACCGGACGCGCTGGTCCAAACGACCGGACGCACTGGTCGCCCAACGGCTAACTGCGAAGCAACGACCGGACGCGCTGGTCCAACTGACCGGACGCGTCGGGAACGACCGGACGCGCTGGTCCCATGAAGGACCGGACGCGCTGGTCGCCTGAGCAGCGCTCAACGAAATAGTGACCGGACGCGCTGAAGAAAATGACCGGACGCGATAATGACAGCGTCCGGTTAGAGTCCAGTAAGCTCCCTGAACGACCGGACGCGTCCGATCATCAGTGACCGGACGCGTCCGATCATCAGTGACCGGACGCGCCTCGCGTCCGATCATCGAACTGAAAAACACGCAGACACTGAACACTGACCGGACGCGTCCGGTCATGCAAGGACCACGTCCGGTTCAGCGTCCGGTCACCTCTGTGACCTCCGTTCGCCTCCGTTTCTTTTCTGGACTTCTGGCGTAGTGGAAAATAATCGTTTCAACTTCTCGAAAACGCCTGAATCCCGCCTCGCAAGCTCGGCGGGAGGGAGAGAGTAACCCAAACCCTCTCTACCGCTCAAACTCCACCGCCATCGCAAACGTGCTAACATCACCAAGTGATCTCGTCATGTGTGAGTGTGTTAGCATTTTCACAATCATTTTTCGAGGCGATATTAGTTCTATCCAAATGCATATGATCATGAAATGCACATCTAGAGGCACTTAGGAGTTCAATAGCCACGTCATTCCCCTCTTTATAGTACGGCTATCTATCCTATAATGTAACCACACCCACTAGGTGTCTTGGTTACTAAAACACAACCCTTAAGCATATACCTTTGCCTTGATCACGTAGGGTTGCGTCCAAATCCAAGTGTGGCCATCATGATCACCATGTCCATCTTGCCACCAACCTTGGAGTGTACTAATCCTCATATGCTACATACAACTTAGGCATGGGATTAGTACTTAGGCATTGTCACTAATTACCAACACCAAACATAGGACTTTCATCAAGTCTGGTGTCGCCCTGATAATGCGGATGCCTGCCGATGATGTCACCTAGGTCGCAAAGTACCAAGCTACCACAGAGCAGCTCACGACAAAAGAGGCCACCGCCAAGGCGGGTGCAAGCGCTCAGGAGGTCGCCAGAGTTGGTGACGCCACGCGGGAGCCAGAGCCAGTCGAGGCAGCCCCGGGCTATGCTAGGCTCGATGTGCCTGGTGTTGGTGGGCCAGAGCCAGGGTTGACCACGAGGATCCTGGCGACCATCGAGGCTGGTAAGGCTAAAACATCCGTTCGCGATGCGGGGCGGGCAGATGTTGAGAAGACAAAAGAGGTGGTGGAGGCCCCACCGGATGCGGGGAAAGAGGTGGAGCAGCCAGAGCTGCATCCAGAGCGGGAGGAGCCGCGGTCGTAGCCGCAGCAGGACCAGCCAGAGGAGCAGGCGGCCGAGGCGGAACAGGGGGTGGCCATGCCACCACCCAACGTGCAGGCGGTGGCACCGACAAACTGGAGGCCAGTCCCGCCCCAAAGGTCAACTACGGCTGTGATCGATCTCACCATCGATGACCCTCCTTCCGACAAGGGGAAGCAAAAGGTAGACGTCGAGATGGTCGATGCCCCGGATCGGCCCGGGACTTCCGTAACGTCGGAGGATGACATGGTCGAGGCGTCCGCCAGGTGGCTCGATTTTGCGGGGCTGGTGCTTGCACAGGCAGAGGAGGAGCTCCCGCGCTGGGGTCGGTCGACCCTCGAGTTTAGGGACGTGGCTAACCTCGACGCCGAGCCCTTCTTCGCCCTTGATGACAAGGATGAAGTGCAACACTGGGAGTACGTCGAGGGACTCCGTAAGCACTCCGTGCAGTCCCTGCAGATGGTTGCGGA
The DNA here is from genome assembly GCA_038087645.1 of Saccharum hybrid cultivar R570. Lineage (NCBI taxonomy): Eukaryota > Viridiplantae > Streptophyta > Magnoliopsida > Poales > Poaceae > Saccharum > Saccharum hybrid cultivar. The sequence goes on from JAQSUU010000059.1 coordinate 2,591,925, forward strand.
CACCCTGGTGCGGCAGATGTAGGATGCCTTCAAGGTGAGCCATGTCTATTTGTTTTTTCTAGCGTATATCCCACTTTTCTCCTTGGTTCTGATCTTAAGCTTAACTGTGCTCAGGAACTCAAGGAGCGATCTCGCCGCAAGTCGCTCTTCATTCATCATGAAAGCGGCGTATGGGCGGCGCTTACTCGTCAATGGGCTCTGGCCAAGGAAGCCAATAAACGGCTATCCAAGAAGAGTGTCGAAGTAGATGAGCTTCGCGTCATCCATGCAGCGGTTAGGGAGGAGGCGATGCAGGCTCGGGAGGCCGAGGCCGAGGCACATGAAGATGCGGCCAAGGCTCGGGAAGAGGTGGCCAAGGCCCGTGAGGACCTCGCACCACTATTAGCGCATGTGAAGGAGCTCGAGGAGGATGTCGCTCTAGTCAGCGGCCAGCGTGATGCCCTTAACGTCCAGATCAGGATGGTGCCCGCTCGTGTCGAGACCCTAGAGAACGAGGTCATGATGTTGAAGGGGACCGTCCGAGAGAGGGATGAGGCTCTCTTGGGCACTGGTTGGGAGATCGAGACGTTGAGGGCGACGGTCCGTGACAAGGACGAGGCTCTTCAGGCGATAGAGAAAGCACGTGAGGAATTATGCAATGAGATCGTGGGTTGGCAGACCCATGCTGAGGGTAAACCTTTGTCAAGTTTTGACCTTGGCCTCGGGGTCTCAAGTCTTTGCTAACTTGGTGTTTGTATTTCAGAGCTGGAAAAACAACAACATGCGGCCCAGGCGACGGCTATCTCGTTTCAGAATCTCTTCGAGGCTGAGGCCGGGCGGACTCAATTGCTCCAGGGTGTGATCACCTCGGTGTGCGATGGCTTAGGGTTCGAGCCCGATGCTGATACCAAGGAGGATGCGTCAGGGAACTCATTTGTTCACCGGATGGTGGCGCTAGGTTGCCTTGTCCGCGAGAAGATTCGAGGCGGGCTCCATCATGGCGTGAAGAGGGCCATGGTGGTCATCTGGTCTGGGTTCGAGTATGACATGGGCCTCATTGCTGATGGCTTCATCTCATATCCAGATAGGACTGACGAGGAGAACGAGGTAGCCTGCCTGGAATTGATCGAGGCTACAGAAGAGCCTGGAGGTCGTCTCGCGAAGCTGTTTGAGGTCGAGGTGGTCCCGCCTGCCGACGATGAGGGCCTGTGAGCCGAGCCTGGGCATGAAGGCCCATGTAATAAGTTAGTTAATATTCGTGACTTGCGCTGTGATGGCCTTAGGGGCCTTGAAACATTTATATGTAAATGTATACTAAATGTCCGTTTTTGTTTGAGTCTTTTGTTCCCTTTCTTGCTTGAATCGTGTTCTTGCATGTTTTTTAGCGCGCGGTTGCACCCCTTGGTGCGAGGGAGCGAGTGGAGGTACCATAGCCCAGAGGCATAGGTGATCTCATGGCTCGGCAGCCCTTGGACCTTAGGGTGCACTTGCGGCCTCATTGATTATGTAAGAATTTGATCCGAAGCATATGGGAACGTTAGACGTGAGTTTTTTCAAAATCATGAACTTTTATTAGGTCTACTTAGTGCGCGGTTGCACCCCTTGGTGTGGGGGAGTGAGTGGAGGTACCATAGCTCAGAGGCGTAGGCGATCTCATGGCTCGACAACCCTTGAACCTTAGGGTGCACTTGCGGCCTCGTCGACTATGTAAAAGTTCTCTTTTTTTTGAAAAAGTGCGAGTTTTTTGGGGACACAGGGGGTTCCCCCTTGCAGCCCCTGAGGGATGTTCGACTCTGAGAAAATAGGGTCGATCCTCCCTGGTTTTTTATGAAAGAATGCTTTGAACACCGATGTATTCTTTATTCTATCATGGGATTACAAAAAAAATTACAAAGCCTCGAGGCTTTAGGGGAAAAAGCAACGTAGCTGTTTGATGTTCCATGCATTGGTGAAGATTTTGCCCTTTTCATTTGATAGCTTGTAGGTGCCGGGCTTCAATACTTCCGCGACGATGTATGACCCTTCCCATGGCGGAGTAAGCTTGTGTCGTCCCTTGATATTCTGGCTTCGCCGGAGCACTAGGCCACCGACGTTGAGATCTCGTCTGCGAACGTGTTTGTCGTGGTAGCATTGGAGACTTTGCTGATACCTTGTAGAGTGTAACAGAGCCACATCGCGAGCTTCCTCGAGCTGGTCGAGGGCGTTCTCTCTTGCGACGTCATTGTTTCGCTCGTTGTAGGCCTTCAGCCTCAGGGATCCATACTCTACATCGGTTGGGAGCATAGCCTCAGACCCATAGACTAAGAAGAATGGAGTGAACCTCGTGGCCCAACCCGGTGTCGTTCTTAGGCTCCACAGGACTGAGGGGAGCTCAACGGCCCATTTTTTGCCGTGTTTATTTAGTTTGTCGAAAATTCTCGGCTTTAGGCCTTATAGAACCATGTCATTGGCACGCTCTACTTGGCCATTTGTTTTTGGATGAGCTATGGCCGACCAGAGAACATGGATGTGATGGTTGTCGTAGAAATCCAGAAACTTTTTGTCGATAAATTGGGTGGCGTTGTCCGTGATGATGCAGTTGGGAACCCCAAAGCGGTGGACAATGTCAGTGAAGAATAGCACGGCTTGCTCAGACCTGATGCTGGGGATAGGACGGGCCTTGATCCATTTGGAAAACTTATCAATAGTGACAAGCAAGTGGGTGAAGCCACCAGTTGTCCTCTTTAGGGGTCCGACCAAGTCGAGTCCCCAAATAGCGAACGGACATGTGATGAGAATTGTTTGCAAGGCGTGAGCCGGGAGATGGTTTTGCCTTGCGTAGTACTAGCATCCTTTGCAGGAGCGTACTAGCTTAATAGCATCAGAGGATGCAGTTGGCCAGTTGTAAGGTCCTAGATGGCTAGAGGGGGGGTGAATAGCCTATAAAAATTCCTACACAAGCCACTAAGCAAACTTGTTAGAATAACAAACGGCGCAAAGCGAGTTTTGCTTAGCCTACGGTTGTGATGCAAGCCTCCTATCCATAAGACTAGTAGATTATGATCTCTAGTTCACACAAGGGCTAAGTCACTAATCTTGCACTAGTGAGCAAGCTAACAACAACTAGCAAAGCTACTACTAGAACTACACAAGATAATCTAGTAAATGTAAATGCAAGAGAGAGGATTGTGTATCTTATACCAACGGTGTAGTGAAGATGTTGTCAATCACCAAGATGATATATAATCAATCAATATTGACAACAACACAATATGAAGACTAATCACCGGGAGACAAGAGACACAATATTTTTGTTCACCCGGTGTTCACTTGTGCACCGACAAGCTACGTCACCGGTTGTGTCGACCAACACTTAGATGGTTCCTCGGTGTGACCCTCAAGTCACTTGCCCCTCAAGGCACGCCCCGCAAGGCACCGCAAGACACCACTCTCAAGTGAGGTAACTTAATGACACACGCAATGTAATAGAGTTGCTTTTGGCACTCCGCCGAGGAAAGCACAAGAACCTCTTACAATCAACCGGAGGTGGCCAAGAACAATCACCTTCTCTTGCCAACGCCTCCAACAATCTCCAAGCCGGCTAGGAGCGATACTCTCCAAGAGTAACAAGAAATCCACCGGCTAAACCACCCACAAGTGCTACTAGATGCCCTCAAGCTACGCAATGCACTTTGGGATCACTCGATCTCACTTTTGATTTGCAATCAAGCAAGAGAGATGAGTGGGAGGAGAAGCTCTAGCTCAAAGGAAGCACAAGAATGTTAGAAATCACGAGAGACCTCCCCAAGAGCCGGCCAACAAGTATTTATAAGCATCCCATCAAAATAGAGCTGTTATACCCCTTCACTAGGTCTTCTCGGGATGACCGGACGCGCCGGTCAAAACTGACCGGACGCGCTCAACCGCGTCCGATCCTCCAACGGTCACTGCGCCAACGGTCAAACCCTATGACCGGACGCGCTTCTCAGAACGACCGGACGCGCCGGTCCCGAGTGACCGGATGCACTCCAGTCAACGACCGGACACGCCGATCAACAGCATCGCGCACCCGCGAAGTAACGACCGGACGCGCCCCTCGCAACGACCGGACGCGACAGTGCCCGCGTCTGGTTAGAGTCCAGTAAGCTCCCTCAATGATCGGACGCGTCCGATCGTGTGTGACCGGACGCGCCCCGCGTCCGATCGTCCTTGCGAACCGCAGTTCCTTCTAGGTACCTGACCGGACGCGCCGGTCCCATGAGTGACCGGATGCGCCGGTTACAAACCCTAACACCCGCGTCTGCGCTATACTGACCGGACGCGTCTGGTCATACCATGACCGCGTTCGGTGCAGCGTCCGGTCACCTCTGTGACCTCCGTTCGCCTCTGTTTCTTTTCCGACTTCCGGCGTAGTGGAAAATAGGCATTTCAAGTCCTCAAAAACGCCTGAATCCCAAACCCTCTCTACCGCTTAAACTTCAACGCCTTCGCAAAAGTGCCAACACCAACAAGTGATCACCACCTTGTGCACGTGTGTTAGCCTTTTCATAAACATTTTCGAAGGTTTTCCAGTTAGCTCACTAGGCCCTACATGCAATGCACTTCATGAATTCACCTAGTGGCACCCGTGCATCGAATAACCGATAAGACTTCCCTCTTAATAGTTCGGCTATCGATCCTAAACCACTCACACCCTCTATGGTGTCTTGAGTGCAAAACAAAATGGCCCTATGGTTATACCTTTGCCTTGAGCCCATTTTGTTTTTCCAAAAGATATGATCCACTTCATATCATCACATGACCGTCTCGATCCATCGACCTTGACTTCACTTGCTCTTCACCGTTGCATCGGTCCATCGGCGCCAAGTCTTGCTCAAGCTTCACCATCGCATGGTCCTTCGCTTCGAAGCCTCGACTTGCCCTTCACCTTCACAACCGATCTATCGAGCCAAGCATCATCTTGGTCTTCATCATCTTGGTCATATGAGTCAATGTCATGTCTCATATTCAATGACCACCTTTATCTAAACCATCCACTTAGATACAAAGGTTAGTCCTAGGTTTCATCAATTAGCCAAAACCAAACTGGGGACTTTCAATCTCCCTCTTTTTGGTAATTGATGACAACCCTCACAAAGATGATTTTGATAATAAAAGTTTTGAACTTGTCATACTTGTCCAATCATTTTGCTCATAAGTATAGTTTTGACAATTATCACAAGCTCGGTTTTGGTAGCATAGCTCTCCCTACATATGTGCATAGAGTTTGGATTGAAAGCTTTGCACATATGTATGGATAAAAGTGTTGAGAGAGTAATTCTTCCAAAATGATGCTAAGGTATAAGAAATGGACCTTTGAAGCGTGATACTAATCGGAGTTGCCTTTTACACCATCCTTAGCATCATGAAGTAACTAGACATCCATCAAAACTCAAGAACCCCGTGAGATCAACATTATAGTAAAGGTTCTTGAACCACTTGTAAAGCTTAAGGCATGTCTAGATACCACATGTAAACTATTCCTATACATGCTAGTAGATCATTTCATCATTCAAGTTCTATACTACCATTGCACCACACAAGCATGTATAATAGATTTAAATACATGTGCAAAGAGCAAGTCATATGAGAATGCACAAACAAATGCAACAACTTTGTTTATGAGCTTGCTCCCCCCTACTTGTGTGCATCAAAATTTTATTTACCCCTTTATCATGTTGAATCATCTTTTTCTCTCCCCCTTTGTCAATAACTTACCCAAAAATAGGATCAAATTGTAGAGAGAAAACAATGTTTGATGGAGTAGGTTAGAATTTATTAAATTTGGTTTAACCTAGAACACTTGCCAAAGATATTTAATTTGATTTGAACCAAAGACAAGCTTCTTCACACCTCGTAATAAGGGTTATCTTGCCTATGTTGAATTAAACACGTATAGCAAATCTTCTAGATTCAACACTAGATTTACAAGCTCACAAACATGTTATATGCCACCACTAGATCAAAACAAGCATAGAAGCAATAGTGGTAACATATATCCATCAAATTCATTTGATTTATCATAAATGCTCTTGCGTACCAATTATTATGTCTATATGCTCTAGCAAGTCCTTAGCATAGGATGAATGACATGTCAATCAACTTTACCTTGCAATGTCGAAGGAGAGGCATGTCAATAAGTGGATGGGGTGCATTCAACTCATGTTTGAGAAATCAAGAATGTTCAATTCATTCCTTAGCTTGCAAAACCTCTTTTCATCAAGTGGCTTGGTGAGAATATCGGCAAGTTGATCATCGGTGCCAACACTTTCAATAGCAATATCTCCCTTTTGTTGATGATCTCTAATGAAATGATGCCTTATGTCAATATGCTTTGTTCTTCCATGTTGAAATGGGTTTTGTATCATCTTGATTGCACTTTCATTATCACATAGCAATGGCACATTCTTGAAGTTGAGACCATAATCCTTCAAAGTTGATTTCATCCATAGCAATTGTGCACAACAACTCTCCGCACTCACATATTCGGCTTCGGCGGTAGAGATTGCCACACTATTTTGTTTCTTTGAGGACCATGACACAAGTGATCTTCCAAGTAATTGACATGTGCCACTTGTGCTCTTTCTATTGATCTTGCAACCCCCATAGTCGGAGTCCGAATATCCAATCAATTCAAACTTTGACCCCTTGGGATACCATAGTCCAACATCTCTTGTTTGCTTCAAGTACCTCAATATTCTCTTTGCGGCCGTGAGATGAGTCTCTCTAGGTGAGGCTTGATATCTAGCACACATGCAAACACTAAACATGACATCCGGCCTTGATGCGGTGGCATAGAGTAGACTTCCAATCAAAGACCGATATTCCTTTTGATTCACCATTTTGCCATCAAGATCACTATCTAAATTGCCATTTGTACCAATTGGAGTTGAAATTGGCTTTGCCTCTTGTATTCCAAATTTCTTCAACATGTCCCTTATGTATTTTCCTTGACTCACAAATGTTCCATTCTTCAATTGCTTGACTTGGAGACCAAGGAAGTAGCTAAGTTCACCAATCATAGATATTTCAAACTCTTTGGCCATCATAGCACCAAATTCTTCACAATAATCTTGATCGGTTGATCCAAAGATGATGTCATCAACATATATTTGCACTATGAATAGATCATTCACAATCTTCTTGGTGAATAGAGTTGTATCAACATTGCCCATCTTGAATCCCTTAGAGAGAAGGAAATCCCTTAGCCTCTCATACCATGCTCTAGGTGCTTGCTTTAAGCCATATAAAGCCTTCTTCAACTTGTACACATGGTTGGGTTTCTTGTCATCTTCAAATCCGGGAGGTTGCTCTACAAATACTAACTCATTGATGATTCCATTGAGAAATGCACTTTTAACATCCATTTGATATAGTTTGATATTGTGTGCACAAGCATAAGCCAATAGAATCCTTATTGCCTCCAATCTTGCCACGGGAGCATATGTCTCATCATAGTCAAGACCTTCTACTTGAGTGTAACCTTGAGCAACTAGTCTTGCTTTGTTTCTCACAACAATGTCATCTTGATCTTGCTTGTTTTTGAACACCCATTTGGTTCCAATCACATTGTAGTCATTTGGCCTTTCTACCAATTCCCAAACATCATTTCTTGTGAAATTGTTAAGCTCTTCTTGAATAGCCATGATCCAATCGGCATCCCTCAAAGCTTCTTCTATTTTCTTTAGTTCTAAGGTTGACACAAATGATGCATGCTCACAAAACATAGCCAATCTTGATTTTGTTTGCACACCACTTCTAATATCACCAATAACACTATCAATGGGGTGATCTCTTTGCAACATGTTGTGGTTGGAGTACTTACACTTGATTCCTTGGGCTTGGTTGATCACTTGATGTATCTTGATGAGATGAACTAGCACCATGATCTTGCACTTGAGAGTCACTAGCTAGCTTGAATGGAGAATTGAGCACTTAATCTTTATCATCATCTTGAATATCAATTACTTGCTTTGCTCTAATGTCCCCAATATCCATGTTCTTCATTGCTTCCACCAATAGAGTCTCACCAACATCATCTAGATTCTCTTCTTCATCTTGTGACCCATTGGTTTCATCAAATTGCACATCATGGACTTCTTCTAGAATGCCACTTGAATTATTCCAAACTCTATAAGCTTTGCTTGTAGTTGAATAACCAAGTAGGAACCCCTCATCACATCTCTTGTCAAACTTTCCCAATCTAGTGCCCTTCTTCAAGATATAACATTTGCAACCAAACACTCTAAAGTAAGAAATATTGGGCTTTCTTCCATGAAGTAGCTCATATGGGGTTTTCTCTAGCAATGGATGACAATATAGTCTATTGATGTAGTAGCAAGCGGTATTGATTGCTTCATCCCAAAATGATTGACTCACATTGTACTTATGAAGCATTGATCTACCCATATCAAGTAATGTTCTATTCTTTCTCTCAACTAGGCCATTTGATTGTGGAGTGTACTTGGCCGAGAATTGATGTCCAATGCCATAGTGATCACAAAGTTTTTCAATTCTTGTATTCTTGAACTCACTTCCATTGTCACTTCTCACTTTCTTGATTCTAATCTCAAACTCATTATGAACTCTAGTGAGAAAGGTCTTAAAGGTGTCAAACACTTCACTTTTGTCACTAAGAAAGAATACCCATGTGAATCTTGTGAAGTCATCCACTATGATAAAACCATACTTATTGCCGCCTATGCTTGTGTATTGGGCCAAATAGATCCATGTGCATCAAATCAAATACTTTGCATGTGCTCATTGTACTCTTCTTTGGATGTGAGCTTCCAACTTGCTTCCCGGCTTGACATGCACTACAAAGCTTATTCTTTTCAAATTCAACATCTTTCAAACCATTGACAAGATTATAAGTTGTAAGCTTCTTCAATTGTTTCATGTCAACATGACCAAGCCTTCTATGCTAAAGCCAACCCATGCTTGATTTGGAGATTAAGCAAGTTGTCAAAGAAGTTTCTCTAGCATTGAAGTCAACTAGGTAGAGATTCTCATATCTAAAGCCCTTGAATGCCACATTTGAACCATCCATACTAATGACTTCCACATCATTAACCCCAAAGATACATTTGTAACCAAGATCACATATTTGTGCCACGGATAGAAGATTGAAATCCAAGCTTTCAACTAGCAACACATTAGAGATACTCAAGTCATTTGATATTGCAATCTTGCCCAAGCCAATAACCTTGCCTTTCTTGTTATTGCCAAATGTGATAGAATCAACACCACTATTATTGTCATTGATTGAGTCAAACATTCTTGATGTACCGGTCATGTGTTGAGTGCACCCACTATCAATAATCCAATGCCTTCCTCCGGCTTTGTAATTGACCTACAAGCAAATCAATGAAGCTTAGGTACCCATTTTTGCTTGGGTCCTTGTAGGTTAGTAACTAAGCTCTTTGGTACCCAAATAGCCTTCTTCTTTGGGCCAACAATGGGTGTACCAATAAACTTAGCTTTCACACCCTTCACACCTTTGGTAAGCACATAGCAAGAATCAAAAGGTATAGCATTAACAAATTTCTTGCTTTGGTTCTTTTTATTGCAATTATGCTCTAGGTGCCCAACTTGCTTGCATCTATTGCAAAACCGACCATTGCCCTTCACAAAGCTAGGCTTTGGAGTTGCAAAGGCCGACTTGCCTTTCTTGGGGGTGTAGCCCAATCCCTCTTTGTTAAGAGAGAACCTTTGGCTACCCAAGCACTTAAGCAAGCGGGCCTCACCACCATAGGCCTTGCCTAGGGCGTGAGTGAGCTCATCCACCTCTCTCTTAAGAGTCTCATTCTCAACCATTAGTGAGGCATCACAAGTGAAACCATTACTAGTAGTGGAGGTAGAGTTGGTGGTGGTGGATGAAGAGCTACAAGAAGGGTTAGCATTTGACATGATGATAGGTTCATAAGAGGATTCATCAATTATATCATATGTAACACCTATATCACATGATACAACAACCTCCTTCTTTGCTTGTTGCTCAAGTAGCAATGAGTGAGCTTTTTCAAGCTTAGAATGAGCCTTACCAAGATCCTCATGGTCTTCCACTAGACTCTCATGAGTGGTCTTAAGCTCACTAAGAACTTTCTCAAGTATTGCTACTTTCATTGAAAGCTTCTTACACCCCTTGTTCTTGGCAATAGCTATGTCTCTAGTTTGTTGCATCAAGTCATATAGTTGTTCTTTAGTTGGTTCATCATCATCATTTTCATTATCATTATCATTATCACTATCATGAGCATATTCTATTTCACTTTCATCATCACTCTCATCATATATTACCTTAGTTTCTTTGGCCATGAGGCACGATGAGGATGAATCAAATAGTGATGGCTTCTTGTTGATAGCAATGGAAGCAAAAGCCTTGTTGGATGATGATTCTTCTTCTTCATCATCATCACTTTCCCAAGTGACCACATAGGCTCCATTCTTGCCCTTCTTGAAAGTCATCTTGGCTTCTCTCTTTTTCTTCTCAAACTTGCCCCTCTTGTTGTTCTTCTTCTTGTCATAGGGACATTCGGCTTGAAGATGTTCGGTGCTATCACAATTGAAGCACTTCCTTTGTTGCTCATTGCTCTTGAAATAGTCATTTCTCTTTTTGAAGCCTCTTCTCTTGATAAACATCTTGCCAATATTCTTGACAACTAGAGCAAGTGTCTCATCATCAATTTCCAATTCTTCATCTTCTTCATTGTCATCTTCTTCTTGAATTGAAGCTTTGCCCTTAGAGGAGGTGGCCTTGAATGCCACGGTCTTCTTCTTTTCTTCCTCCTTCTCATCAACATCTTGATCATACTTATCAAAGGTTAATACCTCTCCAAGCAAATCATTGGGCTTTATTGCATCAAGCTCATCTCTTTGTAGCATCATGATCAACATTTTGAATCTTTTTGGTAAGCTCAATAAGAACTTGTGGCAAAAATCTTGGTCTTGTGTCTTGTGCCCCAAGCTCTTGAGATCATTCATAATGACTTACAATCTATGAAACATTTCTAAGATTGTTTCTTCTTCTTTCATCTTAAAGTTCTCAAACTCACTCTTGAGCCCATATAGCTTGGCACTCTTCACAACCTTAGTGCCCTCATATGTTTCACTCAACCTTATCCAAACTTCATTTACCAATTCTAAATCCTTGATGCCCTCAAATACTTTTGTGTCAATACCATTGTAAAGTGTATTGAGAGCCATTCTATTGCATGTTCTATTTGCTCTATCTTCATCGGTGAGATGATCGGGATCAATGATAGCAAAGTCATTCTCGGTGACTTGCAAAACTCTCTCATGAATAGAACCAAGGTATATTGTCATTTTTCTCTTCCAATGAGCAAAAGAACTAACACCATCAAAGAACGGTGGCTTGTCCCCAACATGATTGAACACAATTTGAGCCATTTTTCACACCGAAGGATGTTAAGTCTTGATTAAAACGGTGACCACGGCTCCAATACCACTTGTAAGGTCCTAGATGGCTAGAGGGGGGTGAATAGCCTATAAAAATTCCTACACAAGCCACTAAGCAAACTTATTAGAATAACAAACGGCGCAAAGCGAGTTTTGCTTAGCCTACGGTTGTGATGCAAGCCTCCTATCCATAAGACTAGTAGATTATGATCTCTAGTTCACACAAGGGCTAAGTCACTAATCTTGCACTAGTGAGCAAGCTAACAACAACTAGCAAAGCTACTACTAGAACTACACAAGATAATCTAGTAAATGTAAATGCAAGAGAGAGGATTGTGTATCTTATACCAACGGTGTAGTGAAGATGTTGTCAATCACCAAGATGATATATAATCAATCAATATTAACAACAACACAATATGAAGACCAATCACCGGGAGACAAGAGACACAATATTTTTGTTCACCCGGTGTTCACTTGTGCACCGACAAGCTACGTCACCGGTTGTGTCGACCAACACTTAGATGGTTCCTCGGTGTGACCCTCAAGTCACTTGCCCCTCAAGGCACGCCCCGCAAGGCACCGCAAGACACCACTCTCAAGTGAGGTAACTCAATGACACGCGCAATGTAATAGAGTTACTTTTGGCACTCCACCGAGGAAAGCACAAGAACCTCTTACAATCAACCGGAGGTGGCCAAGAACAATCACCTTCTCTTGCCAATGCCTCCAACAATCTCCAAGCCGGCTAGGAGCGGTACTCTCCAAGAGTAACAAGAAATCCACCGGCTAAACCACCCACAAGTGCCACTAGATGCCCTCAAGCTATGCAATACACTTTGGGATCACTCAATCTCACTTTTGATTTGCAATCAAGCAAGAGAGATGAGTGGGAGGAGAAGCTCTAGCTCAAAGGAAGCACAAGAATGTTAGAAATCACGAGAGACCTCCCCAAGGGCCGACCAACAAGTATTTATAAGCATCCCATCCAAATAGAGCCGTTATACCCCTTCACTGGGTCTTCTCGGGATGACCGGACGCGTCGGTCAAAACTGACCGGACGCGCTCTACCGCGTCCGATCCTCCAACGGTCACTGCGCCAACGGTCAAACCCTATGACTGGACGCGCTTCTTAGAACGACCGGACGCGCCGGTCCCGAGTGACCAGACACGCTCCAGTCAACGACCGGACGCGCCGATCAACAGCATCGCGCGCCCACGAAGTAACGACCGGATGCGCCCCTCGCAACGACCAGACGCGACAGTGCCCGTGTCCGGTTAGAGTCCAGTAAGCTCCCTCAACGATCGGACGCGTCCGATCGTGTGTGACCGGACGCGCCCTGCGTCCAATCGTCCTTGCGAACCGCAGTTCCTTCTAGGCACCTGACCAGACGCGCCGGTCCCGCGAGTGACCGGACGCGCCGGTTACAAACCCTAACACCCGCGTCTGCGCTGTACTGACCGGACGCGTCCGGTCATACCATGACCGCGTCCGGTGCAGCGTCCGGTCACCTCTGTGACCTCCGTTCGCCTCCGTTTCTTTTCCGACTTCCGGCGTAGTGGAAAATAGGCATTTCAAGTCCTCAAAAACGCCTAAATCACGCGCTCGCAAGCTCAGCGGGAGGGAGAGAGAGACCCAAACCCTCTCTACCGCTTAAACTTCAACGCCTTCACAAAAGTGCCAACACCAACAAGTGATCACCACCTTGTGCACGTGTGTTAGCCTTTTCATAAACATTTTCGAAGGTTTTCCAGTTAGCTCACTAGGCTCTACATGCAATGCACTTCATGAATTCACCTAGTGGCACCCGTGCATCGAATAACCGATAAGACTTCCCCTCTTAATAGTTCGGCTATCGATCCTGAACCACTCACACCCTCTATGGTGTCTTGAGTGCAAAACAAAATGGCCTTATGGTTATACCTTTGCCTTGAGCCCATTTTGTTTTTTCAAAAGATATGATCCACTTCATATCATCACATGATCGTCTCGATCCATCGACCTTGACTTCACTTGCTCTTCACCGTTGCATCGGTCCATCGGCGCCAAGTCTTGCTCAAGCTTCACCATCGCATGGTCCTTCGCTTCGAAGTCTCGACTTGCCCTTCACCTTCACAACCGGTCCATCGAGCCAAGCATCATCTTGGTCTTCATCATCTTGGTCATATGAGTCAATGTCATGTCTCATATTCAATGACCACCTTTATCTAAACCATTCACTTAGATACAAAGGTTAGTCCTAGGTTTCATCAATTAGCCAAAACCAAACTAGGGACTTTCACCAGTAAAAACCTTGTCGGAACGTGTTTCTGATGAGGGTTCAAGGCGCCGCGTGATGACCGCAAGCCCCCAAGTGTAGATCCTTGAGCAGGTTCTTGCCTTCCTTGTTTGTGATACAACCTTGTAGGATGCCTGTAGGGCTGCGTCGATAAAGTTCTTTGTTGTCGCCATATATCACAAAGGTCTTTGCCCGGTGAGCAATCCGTCGAGCCTCGGTCTTATCCAAGGGGAGATCCCCTCGAGTGAGACGGTCGAGGTACGGAATACGCCAGTCGGGCTTGAGGTCGGCTGGTAGGGTCGAGCCTTCCATCTGCATGACTTCAGCCCTGGTCGAGGGAGCTTCCACCTCAGGTGGGGGATCGAGTAATGGACCGTCGGCCCCCCACTTGCCCTGGTGTCGACGGAAGGTTGATAGAGATCCCTTGCGAAAACATCAGGTGGAACCGTGGCTCGACTAGACGCGATTTTCATGAGTTCATCAGCAACTTCATTATATCTACGTGCAACATGGTTGAGCTCAAGGCCATGGAATTTTTCCTCAAGGCGCCACACCTCCTTGCAGTAGGCTTCCATCTTGGGATCGCGGCAGCTTGAGCTCTTCATGACCTGGTCGATCATGAGCTAGGAGTCACCATGAACGTCGAGGTGTCGGACCCTGAGTTCGACGGTGATGCACAGGCCCACGATGAGAGCCTCGTACTCAGAGACGTTGTTGGAGGCAGCAAAATGAAGTCAAATTACATAGCGCATGTGGACTCTGAGGGGTGAGATGAAGAGCAAGCCTGCGCCTACTCCTGCTTTCATCAGTGACCTATCGAAGTACATGGTCCAAAGTTTGGCTTGGAGCTGAATCAGAGGAAGTTGAGTGTCGGTCCACTCCGCTAGAAAATCTACCAACACCTGGGATTTGATGGGTTTGCGTGGCGCATAAGAGAGGGTCTCGCTCATGAGCTCGACCGTCTACTTTGCTATCCTACCTAAGGCTTTCTGGTTTCGGGCTATCTCTCTCAGGGGGAAAGAAGAAACCACGGTCACCGGGTGGCCTTTGAAGTAGTGACGAAGCTTGCGTCGCGTCAAGACGATGGCATATAGCAGCTTCTGAATTTGCGGGTAGCGAACCTTGGTCTCCGAGAGTACCTTGTTGATGAAGTAGACTGGTCTCTGAATGAGCAAGGCATGTCCTTCCTCCGCCCTCTCAACAACTAAGACCGCGCTGACCACTTATGTCGTTTCGGTGACGTAAAGCAGGAGGGGTTCCCCTGTGGCTGGAGGGACGAGGATCGAAGAGTTAGACAACATAGCTTTGAGCTTCGTGAGGGCTTCTTCTGCCTCGAGGGTCCATGAAAAGTGTTCTGATTTCTTTAGGAGACGATACAGTGGGAGCGCCTTTTCGCCGAGGCGCGAAATGAAGCGACTAAGGGCCGCGAGGTAGCCCGTGACCCTCTGTATGCCCTTTAGATCACGGATGGGGCTCATTTTGGTTATTGCAGCGATTTTCTCCGGGTTGGCTTCGATGCCACGTTCGGAAACGATGAACCCTAAGAGCATGCCTCGAGGAACGCCGAAGACACACTTCTCAGGGTTGAGCTTAATGTTTTTTATCTTAAGGCACTTGAACGCAACATCGAGGTCATCAACCAAATTGCTGACCCTCTTGGTTTTGATAATGATGTCGTCAACGTAAGCCTCGACGGTGGGTCCGATGTGCTCCCCGAAAACGTGTTGCATGCATCACTAGTACGTAGCACCAGCGTTCCGTAGACCAAATGGCATAGTAACATAGCAATACATGACAAATAGGGTGATGAATGAAGTCGCGAGCTGGTCGGACTCCTTCATTTTGATCTGGTGGTAGCCGGAATACGCATCTAGGAACGACGGAGTTTCACATCCCGCAGTAGAATCAACGATTTGATCAATGCGTGGTAAAGGAAAAGGAACTTTCGGACATGCTTTATTCAAACTAGTATAGTCTACACATATCCTCCATTTCTCATTCTTTTTCTTAACTAATATAGGATTAGCCAACCACTCAGAATGATGAAACTCCTTGATGAATCTAGCCTTTAAAAGCTTGTGGATCTCTTCGCCGATGACCTTGCGCTTCTCCTCGTCGAAGCAGCGCAAGCGTTGTTTCACCGGTTTGGAGCTGGCTCAGATCTCCAAGGCGTGCTCGGCGACATCCCTGGGTATGCCCGGCATATCCGAGGGACTCCACGCAAAAATGTCGATGTTTGCGCGGAGAAAGTTGACGAGCACTGCTTCCTATTTGGGATCGAGGGTGGTGCTGATGCTCAACGCCTTTCCGTTCAGGTCGGTGGGGTCGAGGGGTACGAGCTTGACGTCTTCCGTGGGCTCGAAGTTGCCGGCATGGCATTTGGGGTCAGGGGTCTCTTTGGCCAATCCGTCGAGGTTTGCCGTCAAGGTTGCTGACTCCAAGACGGCTTCCCCGTGTTCGACGCATTCCATGATGCACTCATAGGCGTGCTCATAGGAGGGCCCGATAGTGATGACACCATTAGGGCCCGACATTTTGAGCTTGAGGTAGGTGTAGTTGGGAACTGCTATGAACCGGGCATAGCAGGGGTGCCCAAGAATGGCGTGGAATGTCCCATGGAACCCAACCACCTTGAAAGTGAGAGTTTCCTTCCTGAAGTTGGCAGGAGTACCGAAACAGATAGGCAGGTCGACCCACCCGACAGGCTCTACTCATTTTCCTGGTATAACTCCATGGAAGCCCCCGACACTGGGTCGGAGGTGTGTCCTTGCGATTCCCAGAAGGTCGAGAGTCTGGGCGTAAATGATGTTGATACTGCTGCCACCGTCCATGAGCACCTTGGTGAGGCGTGTGTTGGCGATGATGGGATCGACGACGAGTGGGTAGATTCTAGGATTAGGGATGTAGTCTGGGTGGTCATCACGGTCAAAAGTGATGGCCACCTCAGACCAGTCAAGGAAGAGGGGGTCGTGAGTTGCACGGAGAAGACCTCTCGACGTTCCCGTTTGCGCTGCCGTGTTGAGAGACATGTCGAGGGTCCTCCGTATATCATGAAACAATCATGAATCTCAGGAAACCCCTCATCCTTGTCATCACCCTTGGGATCCTCCTTCTTGTCATCTTTCTTGATGCCTAAGCTTTTAAAGTATCTCCGAAGCATGTGGCAGTCTTCGAGGTTGTGGTTCGTGGGCCCTTTATGGTAGGGACATGGTTCTTTAAGCATTTTATCAAAAATGCCCCCATCAGGGAGTCCACGAGGTTTCTTGCGATCCGCAGCGGCGACAAGGTCGTCCGCTGGGGCTTCTTGTTTGCCCTGCTGATTCTTCTTCTTCTTCTTCTTCTTCTTCTTCTTGTTCCTTTTCGAGCCCCGGTTGGAGCTCGCGGGATCCTCATCCTTGCGCTTTCCCTTGTCCTAGTCACTGCCAAAGATGGCACCAACCGCCTCCTCACCGGCAACGAAGTTGGTGATGATGTCCATCAAGCCGTTGGCAGTGATGGGAGTGTTGCGGCCCAACTCTCGGACCAACTCTTTACAGGTGGTACCAGAGAGGAAGGCCATGATGACGTTAGAGTCGGTGATGTTGGGAAGCTCGGTGTGCTGTTTGGAGAAACGCTGGATGTAGTCCCGGAGGGATTCGCTCGGCTTTTGTTTACAGCTTCGAAGGTCCCATGAGTTACTAGGGTGCATATAGGTCCCCTTGAAGTTCCCCTCGAACACTCTCACTAGGTCACTCCAGTCATGGATCTGTCGAGGTGGGAGGTCCTCGAGCTAGGCTCGAGCGGTGTTCGATAGGAATAGGGGAAGTTGTTGAATGATGACCCGGTCATCGGTAGCCCCACCCAACTGGCAAGCTAAACGGAAGTCGGTGAGCCAAAGTTCAGGTTTGTTTTCGCCATTATACTTGGTAAGAGTCGTGGGGGGGCGGAACCATGCTAGAAGTAGTGTTTTGCAAATGGCCTTGCTGAAGACTCGAGGGCCTAGTGGCTCGGGTGACGGGCTTCGATCCTCCGAGCTGTCATAGCGCCTGCCTCTGTGCTCGTGGTAGCCTTGAGCTGCACCATCACCACTCTTGCGCTTATGGCGCTCGTTAATGTTGTCACGGGCATCTCGAGGTTCGCGGTTGTCGACGATGCGTTCACAGACAGAGGCCGCCTTGTTCCACCGGGGGGCAGGCTCGGGATGAACCGAGGCCTCTTTCTCCTATCGGGAGGGCTCCGCAGGCAGCTCCGAGGCAAGCCCGCGTCGCCTCGAGGCAGAACTCTCGGCTTGCTGCATGGCAGCAGCCTCGAGGAGTCCTCAGATTTCATCGCGGGCCCAATGGGCCTCAGGGTTGGATGGCTCGGGCATATTACGAAGAAGCATAGCGGCTGCGACAACATTCTGGCTGGCTCGGTCGAAGATCGGGGGTTCGCCCGCTCGATCCTTGACGATGCGACGATTAACATCGTGAGCTCTTTCTCGAGCTCCTCCATCGTGTGCGCGTGCCGCGTGCTCTTGCTCGAGGGTTTGCTGAAGTAGGTGCAGATTTTCTCGTTCCTCGTCGAGCCTGTCTTGCAGTTCGTGGATTGCTCGAGTTGCACTCCTTGGTTCGCAAGGAATTGAGCTTCATCTCGTGCACCAGGGGGCTCAACATGAGGTGGCGTGGCGTTCCTTCCTCCAACGGCTGCCTCATCCTCTGAATCCGACGTGATAGCCCCATAGATATGGAAGCATTCACGAGTCGGGTCATAGCTGTCATTGGTAGAGTCGGAGTCCGGAGTGCCAAAATAGTAGTATGACGGATGCATGTAAGGTCGTGTGTCTCTGGGGTTGTAACGACGAATGGCAGTCGCACGGAGCTCCGCATCCGGGGTCTCCGTAGAGTCCAGGTACTCGAAAGCTAGCGTGGATGCGATGAGGTCGAGGGTGGAATGTAGATGGTGTCTGGGGAGCTCCTTGTAAGCGCTCATGCTGGTGCTAACAGAAGAAGCATACGCCCGGGCACCCGTGTCTAGCCCATACGGGAATGCCGATGAGGACATGGTTCCTGGTTCCGGAGCAATCAATCCCAAATCGGTTGGTGGTGGTGCCGTGCCGAGCGGCGGAGTGATGGGACACCCCATCGGCATCTTACCCTCAACCAAGCTCATCCTACATAGGTCCTCGATGAGGAAATCCGTGTCGGCGTCCGGCTGAGGGGCGCCGGATCGTGGAATACCGTCACCCCCCGTGAGGCGATGATGACGGTTGCGCTGGGCACGCCGTCACCTGGTGGCACGTGCCTGACGAGAGCGACAGTACCGGCACAATGCTCCCCCAGGCTGGGAGAGCTCATGGTCGCCGTCGGTTGGGTGTCTGGGTGGGAGGAGGACCATGTCATAGCCATAGCCAAGAGACATGAACTCCAAGCTCTCAAACCAGATCACCGTGGCCAACGGAAGTGGACGTTCGAGGTCAGCCATCTAGAAAAATGGTGGGAAAATAATGTTTGGCACGTAGCGTCCCCTACCTGGCGCGCCAACTGTCGGTGTTCGGGCCCGTGAGGGTGCTAAGCCAACGAGTGAATTTGTACTGCGTGTCCCCTAATCTGGATGGTGATGCAAAGAGAATACACGGGGGTTTATCCTGGTTTAGGCGAAAGAATGCCCTATGTCCAGCGGGGAGGAGAGTATTGTATTTCCTTGAACCTAAGTGCTTGCGTAGGGGTTACAAGCTGTGAGAGAGAGAGCCGATCCCAAGTCTCAAAGAGAGAGTACAAAGGAGATTGCTTGAGATGTTGATCTTCTGTGGTGGGGTGATGACTTGTTTTGCCTTTTTTCTCGTAGAGTCCCCTGCCTTCCCTTTTATAGGGTCAAGAGAAGGCAGAGACGCCGGGGTGGTGCCTTAGAAGTGAAGTTTTGTCGAGCGCTGTGAAAGCCACTGTAGCGACGTGCTCCGGGAATGCCCGGCCATCCCTGGACACCATGGTGACGTAAAGGATGGGATAGTGAAAAGACCCTGGGTCTTGTGGCGTGCGGGCCTTGCTCCTTTGTTGACCAGCGGTTGGTCGAGGCCGGGTCGAGGTGGGTCGACAGGGAATGGATAAGGCCGAGCCCCGGGAATTTCGGGGTACGACACTCGTCGTGTTTTGCCTCGAGGGGGATTAGTGGCGGAACAGTGCCCGACATGGCGTGTGCAGTGACAGGTTTTCACTGCTCATCCCGGGATGGGCAGTAAAAAGTGGGATTTGACAGTGGTACTGCTTCCATGCTGGTGGTGCTGTAGCCATGGGGGTATGAAGTGGTTGGCGGTTACATTAAATGCTTTGACTTTTGTCTGAAAGTCGGTGGGTGAGGCGGCTCGACCGGCTCAACCCAGGGTCGTACGAGTTGGAGATTTCCCTGTGGTCGAGGCGTCCCATCGAGCAGGCCTCGTGCGAGTCGGAACATGGTCGAGGCGTTCCGTGCGTGGTTTTGGCTCGTTCTTCCTACGTGGGCGGAGCCTTTGGCGTGGTTTTCTTAAGGGTTTGTCTTTTTTAGTCGTTGAGTGTTGGTACCCCTTGTTTAGGTACCTGGCAGCATGCATGCTGGCAGCTGGAACGATGTACTGTAGTGCATGTGAGAGGGTGGTAGGGTGCAGTGCATGCGGCAGCATAAGCACATGGAAAGCCATGTTTGGTCTTGATGAAAATCCGTTGTGCCTCTACATCCAGAGCCGAGGGAGTACGAGTGGACCTGAGGCCACGTACGTGTCCACGCTACAAGCAAGTTTGTTGCCGATTTCTTTTAGAGGAGCGGTGGATTTTTTACAGGAGATGAAGAGATACTTTTTACTGCAAACAAAAGGATAATACCGTGTGGTTGATTTTCCTATGAGTGGGTGACACTTAGGCATTGTTTAGATCACACATCAAAACTTAACATCCTATCACATCGGATATTTAAACATATGCATGGAGTATTAAATATAGACTAAAAAATAATTAATTATATAGATTGCGAGTACTTTGTGAGACAAATCTTTTAAGCATAATTAGTCCATAATTTGTCAATAAAGTGCTACAATAACACATGCACTAATGACGGATTAATTAAGCTTAATAAATTCATCTCGCGGTTTACTTAAGGATTCTGTAATTTGTTTTTTATTAGTGTCTAAATACCCCATGCAACACTCCTATGTGATATCCGATGTGACATCTCAAAACTTTATACCCTGAAATAAACAAAGACTTTCCTATTAATATTTCTATGTGTGTAATTTGTATGGGGCAAAATTTGAACTCTAGATGCAATTATTTTTGGATGGAGCGAGTACAGAGTCACTGTGGTAATCACTACATATTTATGTCACTAAGTTATTATTATTTACAGTAAATATATTTGTGTTACACATATTATTCTATAAATTAAATTTTTGTCCTCGTCTACCTATAGAAATAATAGTAAATTATTAAATGTTTTTGTGCCAATATAAATCAATTTTTTTCTCAATACCAAAATTGCAGATTGTGTCTAGTAGAAATTGTAACAAACGTAATCTAATCAGATATATTCCCTCCGTCCAATAAAACAAGCAACTGCGGCTTCCGTGCCGATAAAAGTAGTTTACGTTTGACCAAATTTCTAATGAATAATATTCATATTTATGACTCTAAATTAATTTATTAAGAAAATACATTTCATAATAAATCTAATGGTTTTTATTTGATACCATAAATATTTATATTTTTTATCTATAATTAATTGAACTTGAGATACTAAATCATAATACCGTGCTAGAATTACGTGTTTTTCTGAACGGACGGAGTATGTTCGCAATATAAATTTGTCGCAATATAAGGCCTCGTTTAGATGAGAAAATTGGGAAGAAAAACACTGTATCAGAATTCATGTAGCATTTCGTTTGTATTTGGTAAAAATTATCCAAATTTTAACTAACTAGGCTTAAAATGTTCGTCTCGCAAAGTACAACAAAACTGTGCAATTAGTTTTTGATTTTATTAACATTTAGTACTCCATGCATTTGCCGACATTTTGATGTGACGGGAAATCTTCTTTTTGCATAGTGAAATTTAGGAGAGAATTGGGGAACTAAACAAGGGCTAAATCTTAATTATAGATTGGGAAGAGAGTTGACAGCGGCAAATGCATGCAGGCCTACAGAGTAGGCCGCTAGGCCACTGCAGGCCCCCAGACCAGTAGTGCTTGCATGCCAGCAGCACGCATGCCAGGGCTAGGCCGTCGCTAGGATCAGTGGAGTGGACAGTTGTGTTTTTTACGTCGGCGCCGTAGATCTCGCCTCCCGAGTTCGGCGTCAAGATATGCGGCTTTGTGGCTTCGAGGTACCGGCGTTATCTAGCATACCATGGTATGTGGGTGGTCAAGCACTTAGGAGCTATGGCGTCGAGATGTGTTATTTTAGAGTCACGAGTTCTAACGCTGATTCTCCGGATCAAAGATGAGTTTACGTCTTTTATGGAGCTGAACGTAATTTTTTTTTCAAAAAAAAAGACTAAATTATAAAAAATTAGTTCAACACACACACAAAAAAACATTGAAAACCTGAAGCTAAATACACTTGGATAAATGCCTCATCTTAAAGGGTGTAGAAGCAACGTATAAACGTGTTGTCAACTTCAGTCTCTCACACCATCTCAGTGAAAGTGTGGGAATCAGGGACTGTATTCACATTGTACATAGTGTTTTATACAGAGTTACAGGTTGACAGGAAGCGACGGAGCTAGGATTTTGGCATAGGGTATGCCGCACCAAAATTCTCATATCCAATTTGGCAAAGACCTATTTAGTAATTCAATATACAGCAGCAAAATTTGTCTCATAATTTATAATTTTTTCTATCTGATCAGCCTAGGGTATGCCGCACCATACCCGTGCCACCCGCTGGCTCCGTCCATGTTGACAGGGATGGCTTACCGCGCAGGGCGCCATGCCTGTCCGTGGTCACCGCGTGACTGCTGGCATCGGTGATCCATGATCATCGCTTGACTGCCATGCAGGGGCTGGTGAAGCTATAGCTAAACATAGTGTTCAACACTAGCCATTACATTAGTCTAACACTCCCTCGCAATCTAACCGGGAGCACTACTAACGGTCGGACTGGACCGGAACTCCTGGAACAGCGAGGTAGGAAGACCATTGGTGAAGACGTCAGCATACTGTGATGTCGTGGGAACATAAAGGACCCGAGCATGGCCGAGTGCAACTTTCTCTCGAACAAAATGAAGATCGATCTCTACATGCTTCATCCGCTGATGCTGCACTGGATTGCTGGAGAGATACATTGCACTGACGTTATCACAATAGACCAAAGTGGCTCGGCGAGGAGGGCGGTGAAGCTCGAACAGTAGCTGTCGCAGCCAGGTGGCTTCAGCTACACCATTCGCCACAGTGCGGTACTCAGCCTCAGCGCTGGATCGCGATACCGTGTGCTGACACTTGGAGGACCAGGACACCAGATTGTCACCTAGGAACACTGCGTACCCAGAGGTGGAGCGACGGGTATCCGGGCATCCCGCGCCAGTCTGCATCCGTGTGCACGACGAGCTCTGTAGGTGATGAGCGGGGCATAGTCAAACCAAGTGAAAGAGTGCCTCGTAGGTACCGTAGAGTCCGCTTGAGAGCCGCGAGGTGAGGCTCCCTGGGGTCATGCATGTAGAGGCACACTTGCTGAACAGCAAAAGCAATATCCGGACGGGTAAATGTCAGATACTGCAAGGCGCCAGCGAGACTGCGGTACTGCATGGGATCAGCGACAGGAGGTCCATCTGCGGATAATTTGGAGTGTACATCAACAGGGGTGCTGCAAGGCTTGCACTCACTCATCCTGGCTCGCTCCAAAATGTCCTGAGAGTATTGTCGCTGAGAAAGAAATAAACCACTGGCAGAGCGTGTCACTGAAATGCCCAGAAAATGGTGAAACGGACCCATATTGGTCATGGAAAACTCATGCTGGGGAGCCCCAATAATCTGCTCAGAAGGCTGGCAGAGAAAGTAGTGAGAACAATGTCATCCACATAGAGCAACAATAAAGTTGTGTCTATCCCTCGTCGATATATAAAAAGTGAGGTGTCTGACTTTACTTCGACAAATCCAAGTGAAACAAGGTGAGAGGCAAACCGATGACGCCAAGCACGCGGAGCCTATTTCAGACCATATAGAGACTTGTTGAGCCGACAGACGAAATTAGGACGAGAAGAATCCACAAAACCTATTGGCTGAATGCAGTACACTGTCTCTGTGAGAGTATCATGCAAGAACGCATTTTTCACATCCAGCTGGTGAATGGGCCAATCTTGAGAGAGAGCCAGAGAAAGAACCACTCGGACTACCGCGGGCTTGACCACAGGGCTGAATGTCTCATCATAATCAATGTCAGGCCGCTGTGTGAAACCCTGAAGAACCCAACGGGCCTTGTAGCGATCCAAAGAACCATCTGCAAGTAGTTTGTGATGAAAAATCCACTTGCCGGTGACCATATTAACACCAGGAGGCCGTGGCACAAGACTCCAGGTGTCATTGGCAATCAAAGCGTCGTACTCAGCTTGCATAGCGGAGCGCCAATTCGGATCGGACAGAGCTGGGCAGTGGCGACATGGGCACAGCGTGGAGGTTGAGGCGATCCACGGGCTGTGCGATGCCGGCCTTGCCGCTCGTGCACATGGGATGCGCGTTGTCGACATGGGTGATGGAGACCGACCTCGTAGTTGCTGTACGACCGGTAGCCGTGGTGCTGCTAGCAGCTGCCCGTACGGGAGGCACGGGGGCAGCAGCACCGGCTAGGTCGGTCGACGAGGTGGACGTAGCGCTGCTGGTAGCAGCCTGTGCGTGCGGCACAGGGGCAACAGTGCTGGTCGGGGCAGGGGAGTGGCTGGACGTGCCCAGCCCGGGGTGGCCAAACGTCCTGGCTCCAGCGCTCGTCCAAGTGGGAGGAGACGAGGGCTCCGGCACGGGCGACAGTACGCCGTGCGGCGCCATGGTGGCAGTTGTACGGCCGGTACCGCTGGCAACAACCTGTGCGCGAGCATCAGGGGCAGCAGGACCGACAGTACTCGTGGGCGCCGTGTGGGTGGTGCTGCTGGCAGCAGCCTGTGCGGGGTGCACAGGGGCAGCAGCACCAGTCGACGCGAAGGGGGCGCCATGGGGCGCCATAGGGATGGAGAGGGCGCTACTGGCAGCAACCTGTGTAGAGGATACAGGGGCAGCAGCGCCGGGTGACAAGCCACCAGAAAGTCGAGTACCTGCAGCCATAGCTCTTGGCCCAACGGGCAAAGAGGAATTGTCATCATCGCTCAAAAACTCAGTGCGGTTGGATCCTGAGGGGAGGTGGACATATCAAAAAAGGGAAACCGATTCTCATCGAACACGACGTGTCGAGAGACGATAACCCGATTGGAATGCAGATCAAGACATCGGTACCCTTTGTGATCGGAGGAATACCCAACAAAGACACACAAGGAGGAGCGATGTGACAATTTATGTGGAGCTGTGGAGGATAAGTTGGGGTAGCAGGCACAATCGAAAACTCGAAGATGAGCATAGGAGGGTTGTGTGCCATAGAGTGCAAGGTAAGGAGTGCGACCGTCGAGGGTTTTCGTTGGGTGACGATTTATCAGGTAGGTGGCGGTGTGAAGAGTGTCAGCCCAATAAATCGGAGGAAGACTAGCCTAAAAAAAAGTGAGCGCAGGATGTTGTTAATTGTGCGAAGAGTGCGCTCAGCACGTCCGCTCTGTTGTGAGGTGTATGGGCACGACAGACGGAGGACTACACCATGAGTGAGAAAGAACATGTGGGCCAAGGAGTGATCGAACTCGCGGCCGTTGTTGCACTGAACTACCTTAATAGGAGAGTTAAAATGTGTGCGCACAAATGAGAAAAAGTTAGATAAAACGCCAAAGGTATCGGACTTGAGGCGTAAAGGAAACGTCCAGGTGTAGTGGGTGCAGTCATCAAGAATGACAAGATAATATTTATATCCGGATACACTAACAACCGGAGACGTCCAAAGATCACAATGTATTAAATCAAAAGGATGAAGCGCTCGAGAATTTGACATGCTAAAAGGAAGACGCACATGGCGGCCTAATTGACAGGCATGGCAAATATGATCAGGGTGGCGCTTACTACAAGAAAT
The DNA here is from genome assembly GCA_038087645.1 of Saccharum hybrid cultivar R570. NCBI lineage: Eukaryota > Viridiplantae > Streptophyta > Magnoliopsida > Poales > Poaceae > Saccharum > Saccharum hybrid cultivar. Next base: position 2,617,731 of record JAQSUU010000059.1, read on the forward strand.
AACATTGGAACTAATGAGCTTGGACAATGCCTCATGACCGATGTGACCAAGGCGGCGATGCCAGAGGGTGGAGGAGGATGAGACGGCAGTAAGGGCGGTGGTGCTAGCTGGTGCTGGTGGAAAGAACGGATAGAGGTAACCCGTGCTATTGCACCTGGCGATCACTCTCCGTGTTTCTAAGTCCTTAACAGAAAGGCCAAAGGGGTCAAACTCGATTAAACAATTATTATCAGTGGTGAAACGACGGACGGAAATTAAATTCTTAATAATGCTAGGTGAGACTAGGACATTAGAAAGAGAAAGAGGACGACCTGTCGTGGAAAAAGAGTGTGACCTAACAGAGGTAACGGGAAGTAAGACTCTATTATCAACAATAATAGATGAAGGACTTGATGACGAAGGAGGGTGAAAAGATGATAGCATACCAGCGTTACTGACTATGTGAGAACCGGCGCCGGAATTACAGAGTTACGGGTTGACAGGGATGGCTTACCGCGCAGGACGCCATGCCTGTCCGTGGTCACCGCGTGACTGCTGGCATCGGTGATCCATGATCATCGCTTGACTGCCATGCAGAGGCTGGTGAAGCTCTAGCTAAACATAGTGTTCAACACTAGCCATTACATTAGTCTAACACTCGGGCCTTGTTTGGCGGTGTTCTCAATTTCTAAACCATGTTATTGAAGTGAAAAACTAGTTAATTTTTCACTTAATACATATGGATTGGGGTCGATCAAATACAACTAATAAACAGGCCCTCGACGACAGAAAGAAAACAGAGCTTCATGTTCAGTTTACACGGTCGGCACGAGGAACACTGCCAGCTGCTTGCTTGTGAGAAGAGCGATAAGATTTGCCTCCAATATTATTCTAACAATCCTCTGTTAGGATCCGGAGGATCGGAGGATCAAACGTCGTCGTGAGAACAATGCAAGTACTCAAGGAGGATGCAAGGTCAACTTATGACATTCACGTGGTGTTTGGTTGCCGAAAATTTAACGACATCTGATTGCGTCCAGGAATAGAAAACGATACTAATGTTTAGTTTGCGTCAGACCGTTATCAGGTAGCGCGTAAATAGATAGCGGACTATTCACGTTTGATTCCACCCATCCGCGAGCGTTAAAGCATTACAGGACGCTGCGGTGCAGAACATCTGCAGGTCCCTCACTCTCAATAACATTACCGTGCCCCAACCAAACAAATTACGTAATCACTAATGCCACCGCCGGTCCCTCCGGGATCCATTTCCAAAACCGTTTGCGTTACCACTGAGTGAACCAAACACCTTGTCAGTTCGTTGGTCATATCCTCTCAAATTTTCCGAGGCTTATCTTGAAGGCCTGGGCGCCGCCAATGTGTAAATTCTTCCTACGGCTCCTCCGGGAAAAACTATGGACAACGGCACACTTGCAACTGAGGTTTGAGAAAACAATTATTTTTTTGCTATATGTGAAAGGATCCATTTGCAACATGAAGTGGCTGTCGCAGCCTGTGGCCACAAGAATGGGCAGTGGTGGTTGACTGCGAAGATAGGTTTCTGACAATGGCCGAATGGGGCAACAAAACGGCACACACTCTTGCCATCCTTACAATATGGTGCCTTTGGAAACAAAGAAATGCAATAACATTTAGAGATTCCAGTGCGTCTGGAATCTCCTGAGCTATGCGTCTGGAGTTGAGGAATGAGGATATTCGTCTGTTCGTCGTCGGTGCAGACGTGCAGTGAGCTCCGATCCAGAATAATGGCAGCTGAGAGGCTCATCATCATCATCAACTGGGCGGGGATGATAAGAAAATCGCTGCGGCGACCTCAGCGGCGGTTGACATTGCGAAATGATTGGGACCTGAGAGCCTATGACGCGTGCAACCGCCGTCGCTGTCCAGCTGAACTTAGAACTCTTTTTTAGGTAGGTAATCTGATGAACTTGAACTCCTGACAGCTAGCGTCCATGTAAATGAAATAGATACCCCCTTCACATGAAGAATATTCAGCGAGATTCAATATTAGGTTATTACTTGACATAACCATTATCGGAGTATGTATAATTGAATAATTTGACAGCGTGTTTGCTGCTCTGTAAAGCAGTTGAATCGGCTGAGTTCGTCTACAAGCTTGTAGCTCTGGACAATCCAAAACGTAACGCAACATCATTTGTTCGTCGCATGTAGTTTTTGTTTGAGTCTCGTGCTGCTTCTGACTTTTGAGCGTTCACAGCTGACAAAAACCTGCTGCCCTTAAACATATATACACTCATGTCTTGGATGCACATAGCAGGGATCATGCGTACTACATAGAAGACAAATCTCTCTATACTTACGCACGTACGGAGTAGGCTCTATTAAGGGCAAAATCAAGCATTCACTACTCGTATATCCCATTTCCAGTACCGTCTTCTTCGTTGAAAGTAATTAACATGATCAGATCTGAAACCAAACCTGGTGCTTTGTGATTATCTGTTCAGAATCCACGGGCTCTAAAAAAACAGGTTTCTTGCACAGTTCCAGTGTTGTGTTGTTATTACTCCAACAAGGCAACAAACATAAAAACCGTTAGTAAATGAAAAGCATAATTTCGTACCCCGCTAGGCCCATGCGACAAATTATTAAACGGTGTTATATGCTGAGCGCTAACTTCCCGGCCCCGTTTCCCGCAGGCTGGGCACACGGCCCAGTTTTCTAAGGCGTAACTGGGCCGTTTGAGGAAGACAGCCTAGCCTCCTGAAAGGCTTTCGGCCGCTTGTGGGTTGTGTCACTGGCCAGTTTGAGATCATTTCCCAAAAAAAAAAACTCCCATCCAAAGAACACCGGACGTTTCCTTTTTTTTTTCTTCCTTCCTAAAATAAAAGGGAAGAAGAAAGGACCTTTTTTCGAGGGAAAAACAACACGAAGACGTTCCCTCTCGTGTCTCGGCACGGACTATCGTGGGTAAAAACAAGTACATTCAGATGACGATGGCAACATGTTGTGCATTATTCTTTGTCGTAAATAACATGTTTACATTTTTCTTTTAAAAAACCACGTGATAATGGTAATATATTTAAGAGTGACTATTATTTTAGCCACAGTACCTTCGAGAAACGAGAGAGGAAAGGGGAACCTTCGTGATATGTAGATTTCTTTTTGAGAGACGAAGTGGTTGTACTCTGTTCGCCGCTTCCAATTAATCCGGCTCTCTTTGGATGACAAGCGATGCGCCCATCACCGGTGAGTTGGTCACTGTGACTTTATTTAACCTAAAGATTTACTAGCCTAGTTAGAATTGGTGTGTGCGGTCGTGTGTAAGTATTATATATATTAAACTAAGTATATCTAGTCTACCTTTATGAAAACATGTGTCTTTGAATTGTGTTAGGAAGCGTGTTTACATAAGCATTGTTCTCTGCCAACACATATATACACAAGGCTTTGATAATTTTAAAGAGTAAATTAATTAACTAGTAGAGAGACTAATAAAGTCTTTCATATCCCTCACTAAAATCAGTCAGGACAACTTCTGAATTTGTGAGACCAATGGGGGGGGGGGGGGGGGGGGGGCAGTTCCTGATTGGCTAGCGCTACCTCTTGCCTGCATACTGGCCGGGGATGGAACTGTTATATTTCCAGATAAAATCTGAACGTTGAGAAAACCCTTGTGCTTGTGGACTGATGGAGTAGTTTTGTAAAGTTGAACACCTGTAGAGCAGCTGCAACACGTGAATGTAACCTTCGTGGGTGTATAGTTTTCCAATCAACAGCCATCCATCCTAATGCAAGCTGGCCCATCAATCCCATCCATCATGGATCTGTGATTATGCTCACAAGTAAGTAACTAATATCAGAGGTATATCATATGAACCTAACTGCTGTTGCCCAGTCAACCTAGAAGGAGAAAACAATAGCGGTACCGAATGGTGTACAACGCAACAAATACAGAGGAAATGCTGAGCTCCTAAGAATCTGTGGAGGAAAAAGAAGGGAAAGCATGAGGAAGGCATCAGATGAGGATGAGCGTCTATCTATTCTATTCTAAGCCGCCCATGTTGACCTTGACTCACCCACCCACCAGGCCATCACACAGCCTGCCGAGCCCAGAACCCGGTCAAGGCCCACCACCAAGGCACCATCCCATCATCAGGGCCGTCGATACCTGCCTTGGACGGCGGCGATTGCTCCATCCATGATATACGCCTACAGCACTGCCATCGCCGTGCTGCTACCGTAAAACGCCGCATTAGAAGACCTCTGGTCCTGAGGAGAGCGTACAGAGCATCATCGTCGTCGTCGTCATCTGGAGCTGCTGATGCTCCTCAAGAGAGAATCCCTGAGGATTTCGTCAGATGCGAAGTGGAAACTTCTTCTCGTCTCCTGTGGCCGAAACACAGCAGCTCAAGCGTGGCTTAATGGACTGTCAACGCTGAACGGGAGGTTTGATTTCACATTTTGACCCGACAACAATGCCGTTCCTCTGTTGTTAATTTCTTTTGGTTTTCTCCGAGTTGGACTGTTGGAGGAGGAGGCGGGCAGTGTGCGTCACTGTCAGGCCTTAATGAGTTCCTTCTCATAAATATTAGTCCTTATGTTTGACACATACATGAAATATAAAATACACTAAAAAATAAATAATTGCATAGATTGTGTTTAATTTGCGAGACGAATTTTTTAAGTCTAATTAGTTCATGATTTTACATGTGGTGCTACCGTAATCATATGCTAATGATAGATTAATTATGTTTAATAAATTTGCCTCGCGAAGTACCCGGAGCTTCTATAATTTGTTTTATTATTACTATCCGAACACTCCCACGCCGATGTAACACCACCCTAAAACTTTACGTTCTGGCTTTAAACGAGCCTCAGTCAGTGACTAGCGCTCTAAACGCTTGACATTTTCCAAGGCCTCAGTTCTAGCACAACTTGCTTCGTTCTGCCTCTCCCGGTCCCGGTCTCCTCCACTGTTCTACCAGCCCGGTCAGTCCAACTCCCTCCTCCCACCTCCTTCCTCCTCTCGAGTCTCGATCCCCACCTCGTGCCAAGACCAGATTCACGCGCCCGATTGCGAAACAACCTTACCAATTGCAGTTGCAGAGGACAAGAGAAGACGCCATGGCACATGTGAGACGGGGGAGGTGGGGTTGGCTGCCTTGATGACTAGCTGCCTCTCCGTCTGCCATCGGCCATCTCCATCCGAGAAAAGAAAGGATTAAACGAATCAGAGGAGGAGCCGGCCGCCCCCGAATCGCCGGGAAGATCAAGATGCGGCCTTTGCGGCGAAGCTCCGGGGATCTTGCGGCCTTCGGCTGCTTCTTCCTCCTCCTCCCGCTGCTGTCCCGCGGCGCGGACATGCCGGTGGGGTCGACCCTGTCGCCGGGCAACTCGGCGACGTGGACGTCGCCCAACAACACCTTCTCGCTCGGCTTCACAGCGTCCTCCCCGTCGCTCTTCGTCGCCGCGATCTCCTACGCCGGCGGCGTGCCCGTCTGGTCTGCGGGTGCCGGCGCCGCCGTTGACTCGCGCGGCTCGCTCCGCCTCTTGTCCAACGGCGACCTCCAGCTCGTCAACGGCTCCGGCGCCGTGCTCTGGTCGTCCAACACGGGCGGGCAGAACGTGTCCGCCGCGGCCGTCCAGGAGAGCGGCAACCTCGTGCTCAAGGACTCCCGCGGCGCCACGCTGTGGCAGTCGTTCGACCACCCCACGGACACGGTGGTGATGTCGCAGAACTTCACCTCAGGGATGAACCTCACCTCGGGCTCCTACGTCTTCTCCGTCGACAAGGCCACGGGCAACCTCACGCTCCGGTGGACCAGCGCCGCCACTACCGTCACCTACTTCAACAAGGGGTACAACACCTCCTTCACGGGGAACAGGACGCTGAGCTCGCCCACGCTCACGATGCAGACCAACGGCATCGTCTCCCTCACCGACGGCACCCTCACCTCCCCCGTCGTCGTCGCCTACAGCAGCAACTACGGCGAGAGCGGCGACATGATGCGGTTCGTGCGCCTCGACGAGGACGGCAACTTCCGCGCCTACAGCGCCGCCCGGGGCAGCAACGCCCCCACGGAGCAGTGGTCGGCGGTGGCGGACCAGTGCCAGGTGTTCGGCTACTGCGGCAACATGGGCGTGTGCAGCTACAACGGCACGGCGCCCGTGTGCGGGTGCCCGTCGCTCAACTTCCAGCTCACCGACCCTTCCAAGCCGCGCGGCGGGTGCACGCGCAAGGTCGATCTCAACAGCTGCGCCGGCAACTCCACCATGCTCCAGCTCGACAACACGCAGTTCCTCACCTACCCGCCGGAGATCACCACGGAGCAGTTCTTCGTCGGGATCACCGCCTGCCGCCTCAACTGCCTCTCGGGAAGCTCCTGCGTCGCGTCCACGGCGCTCTCCGACGGCTCGGGACTCTGCTTCCTCAAGGTCTCCAACTTCGTGAGCGGCTACCAGTCGGCCGCGCTGCCCAGCACGTCCTTCGTCAAGGTCTGCTACCCGCCGCTGCCCAACCCGGTCCCGGGCAGCACCGCGGGCGGGAACTCGGGCGGCGGCCCCGGCGTCCGCGCCTGGGTCGTGGCGGTCGTGGTTCTGGGCGTGGTGTCCGGTCTGGTGCTCTGCGAGGGGGGGCTGTGGTGGTTCTTCTGCCGGCACAGCCCCAAGTACGGGCCGGCGTCGGCGCAGTACGCGCTGCTGGAGTACGCGTCGGGCGCGCCCGTGCAGTTCTCGTACCGCGAGCTGCAGCGGTCCACCAAGGGTTTCAAGGAGAAGCTGGGCGCGGGCGGGTTCGGCGCCGTGTACCGCGGCGTGCTGGCGAACCGGACGGTGGTGGCGGTGAAGCAACTGGAAGGGATCGAGCAGGGGGAGAAGCAGTTCCGGATGGAGGTGGCCACCATCAGCAGCACGCACCACCTCAACCTGGTCCGCCTCATCGGCTTCTGCTCCGAGGGCCGGCACCGGCTGCTGGTGTACGAGTTCATGAAGAACGGCTCGCTGGACGCGTTCCTCTTCGGTGGCGACTGCGACGCGCCGCCGCCGGGCGGGAAGATGCCGTGGCCGACGCGGTTCGCCGTGGCCGTGGGCACGGCGCGGGGCATCACGTACCTGCACGAGGAGTGCCGCGACTGCATCGTGCACTGCGACATCAAGCCCGAGAACATCCTCCTGGACGAGCACTTCAACGCCAAGGTGTCCGACTTCGGGCTGGCCAAGCTGGTGAACCCCAAGGACCACCGCCACCGCACGCTCACCAGCGTGCGCGGCACCAGGGGTTACCTGGCGCCGGAGTGGCTGGCCAACCTGCCCATCACGGCCAAGTCCGACGTGTACAGCTACGGGATGGTGCTGCTGGAGACCGTCAGCGGCCGCCGCAACTTCGACGTGTCAGAGGAGACCGGGCGGAAGAAGTTCTCGGTGTGGGCGTACGAGGAGTACGAGAGGGGAAACCTCGCCGGCATCGTCGACAGGAGGCTCCCCGCGGAGGACCTCGACATGGCGCAGGTGGAGCGCGCACTGCAGGTGAGCTTCTGGTGCATCCAGGAGCAGCCGGCGCAGCGCCCGTCCATGGGGAAGGTGGTGCAGATGCTGGAAGGGGTCATGGAGCTCGAGAGGCCACCGCCCCCGAAGTCGTCCGACAGCTTCCTGAGCACCACCACGGCCACCAGCGCCGGCAGTGGCGTCAGCTCCAGCATGGTCTCGACGGTCGTCTCGTCGGGGGCTCCGGTCGCGCCCGCGCCATCGCCGAACCTGGAGCAGGAGATGGCGTTGGGCCGCTCCGAGTCCGCCAGGAACCGTGAGCGGGTGTCGCGGCAGTTGCTGTCGCCGCAGCCGTACATGACGATGTAAAAGGCGCGTCTGCGTCATCCTCGTCCATCCTCATCCGGCGAACTGGATAGCAAAGCAAAGTGAAGGCGCTGAGCTGAAACACGCAGGCAGGCAGGCAGAATGCCTGCTTCTGTCATCCATTCCTAGGAAGAGGAAAATGAGAGCGATTTGGGAAATATGATATGATATGCTGAATTTGCTCTAAGCTCTGGCTGGCGAACCTTGGCGGAACAAACTGATCTTTCACTGGTAGTGTGGCTTCCATATGGCAATACTATGTAATTGTAAGCATCAAATTCAGATCGAGTTTGATATTGAGCACTGCAATTTGTACAAAATAACTGGCATATTTTAGTATGGACTTCAGTTTTTTTTCAAAAACAGATGCAGTATTTTTTTATAAAAAATTGTTTCCCTCGTCAAGGGAAGTTCGGAGCAGCTCACCCAGGCAAATAGATTGCATCATACATAAATTCATAATAATAATGCTGAGCTGTTAGAGAGTTGACTGTCAGTACTGAATACTGTTGCATTGCACTTCTCCTTTTTGGTTTTCTAGAGAAAAACTGTTGCGGGTCTCCTGTGTTTCTCGTCTCACCGATGGCCTGTTTAGATCCCAAATTCTCCCCCAAATTTTACTATGCAAAAAGAAGATTCCCCATCACATCAAAATGCCGGTAAATGTATGGAGTACTAAATGTAGATGAAATTAAAAATTAATTGCACAGTTTTGTTGTACTTTACGAGACGAACATTTTGAGTCTAATTAATTAATTTTTGATACAGTGTCCGAATCGGCCCCCTGAATTGGGATCTAAACACGGCCAAGTCACCAGTCGCCACACTGCCGGAATTCTATGTATTATAACACGAGCAGGATCTTTCAGCGAAACATCTCCGTCAGCTTCTGTGCGGTTCAATGCTAGGGCCCCATCCCCATGGCTCAAGGCTGCGTTCACTTCCCATCCCAACCCAAAATATTTTCTCTTCCACCTATCACATCAAATCTTTCGACGCATGTATAGAGTATTAAATGTAGGTAAAAAAGATAACTAATTGCATAGTTTGTCTGTAAATGTCGGGACAAATCTTTTGAGCCTAGTTAGTCCATGATAGGACAAATTTTACCAAATAACAACAAAAAAAATGCTACAGTAACTTTTCACCTACTTTTCGCGAAGTGAACGCATCCCTTCCCTGCAATCGCAGCCAGGCAACTGCAAGTTGCAACACATGGCGCAGGCTCGTGCTCTCGTTTAGCGTTCGGTACCGATGGATTTATGATGAGGGCAGGGGCAGAGCTGTTCTTGCACTAGGGCCCAGTTTAGATGCAAGAAATTTTACAAAAGAACAGTAGATTCTTCGTCACATCGAATCTTTGAACACATGCATGAAGCATTAAATATAGATAAAAAATAAAACTAATTACACAGTTTAGACGAAATGAACGAGACGAATCTTTTAAACCTAATTAGACCATGATTGGACACTAATTGGCAAATAACAACGAAAGTGCTACAGTTGCATTTTGCCAAAAAAATTGCCAACTAAACAAGGCCCGACTTGTGCTTTTCAAACTGCAAAGCCATCGACCAGTGACCCACAGAGTGACAGCGCTTGTGTTTAATTCAGATTCAGGGAGGGAAAGATTAGGTCCGGTGCTTTTGGTAATTTCATAGTCCTTCCGCAGCGCATGTGCTCTGAGATACGCTGTCACGCCCAACAAACAAACAGCAATCTTCAGTGCAAGCTCACTCAGTCCATGTTCATCCAGTCCGGCCATAGCCAAAGGCTATTCATCCCGCCACCCGGTTTTTCTGTAGAATATACTTATAATTTAAAGTTAACTTAAATGACAGAAATGGTTCCATAGTGTAGTGGTTAGCACTCCAGACTTTGAATCTGGCGACCTGGGTTCGAATCCCGGTGGGACCTTTTAATTTTCCTTTTTTTTGTCTTTAAAATTCAAGTTCTAACTATCCAGTTTCTCATAGACTCGCCATGCTAATAGCCAATTTAGCAAAAAAAAAAAAAAAAAGACACATTAAAAACAAACCCATCTTGCGATGCAGCAACAGGGAATGTCAGCATGGGCCTGAGCCTGATTGAGAGCAATGTAATGTAAAACGTGCCGACTGAAACTATTACTAGATGGGTAACCTTCTCTTTTCCGTGTCAAAACAAAAGGGCCAGGTCAACTTACATCATCACTAACAATCTAGGCGACCAACCTGTGAACACCACGGTTTAACCCAGCGATGACCACACGCTTTCAAAGGCAAGGCTGACTCAAACACGAAATCGCACACCCGTTCTGCGTTTAGTGGCTAGTCTTTGTCAAATCCACGGATCAATTTGACCGCGACAAAGCTGTTAGTATAGTCCAAAGCTGTTAGTATAGTCAATAGTTCTAGATACACAGTAGCCAAGAGTCGTGATTACTGACAAGAAAATCTGTTGCCTGCTGGTAGCTTCAGAATGGGTTGGCCCGTGTATCACGCTTTTCTGTACTCCCTCCGTCCTGAAAAAAACGCAATCCAGCGATTCAAAATTTGTCCCAAAAGTATTGCACTTTTATACGGTGAAGGTTGAGGTACCAGGGCACATAGACCAATCGGCTTTCAAAAGCCTGTAACCTTCATGCATGGACGTGGCACCTTGTTGGCCACTCGTTTAAACTTCTAGAGCATTCTTTCCTGTAGAGCAGTTTATTTGTTGTTGATAAATGGTGCGCTGCAAAACTGACAAACGCCTTGTTTAGTTTGCCTCAAAGTTCCAAGTTTTTTCACTCTCTCTCCATCACATCAATTTTTAACCGCTTGCATGGAGTATTAAATGTAGGTAAAAAAATAACTAATTACACAGTTTAGTTGGAAATCACGAGATGAATCTTTTGAGCCTAGTTGGTCCATGATTGGACAATATTTGCCAAATAAGACGAAAGTGGTACTATTCATCGGGTTGAAATTTTCTTCAATCTAAACAAGGGCAAAGACCTGGTGTATAAGTGCACACAAGGGTATTTTGGTAATTTCACTCGCTACATTGGTATCCGTGTCTGGTCCTACAATTGCGTTTTTTACCGGACGGAGGGAGTACACAATTTGCGGCGTCTTTGTCGGAATGCTTCCAGAATCCAGATCACCTCCGAAGAAGGGAAAGAGTTAAGCTAACAATGAGAGAGCATATCTTTTTTTTCAAAGCTTAATCTAGTATTCCACCCAGTTGACATCCAAATCCTTCAGCTTCAGGAGCCATTTCTGGGCATCTGGGGAAACATTGCCTTTATCAGGTTTCACCCCGTGCTTCTTTGTCATCTCAGATGGGGATTCAGACCGGCTCTCATCATCCAAGTCGCCTTGCCTTCTAGGACGTCTTAGTTTAAGAGAGAGAAGGCGCGAAACCTCCTGCACCCCACCCCATTTTTCCAATGCCCGAGCAATGTCGTAACGACCTACCAACAGAGCATGAAAATCAGTTCAAAAGCCAGACAAGGAAGCTTCATGACACGACACCAATCTAACTTGCACATCTGACCTGACAACAGGAGCCAATTTTCTGTTTTTCATGTAATGATGGTATAAAGCTAAAGACATTTGTGCTAAAACGAATAAAACAGTAGCATGAAAGTACCACAATACTTATTTTTTTTCATTTTCCAACTATGGGCTACAGATATTACCTGCCCTCTCAAAAGATTTTCTACTTGGCATATAAGAAGGATCCATCCCCCAACTTTTCTGGAACCGGCTGATCTGTATATAGTGATCAGATGCTGATGTCAGAAGTTGAAGAAAAATGTTGAATACAGCATATGACGTCATAAAATTCAATGGACAGAGTCACAGAGTGCTAGCTTTCATTCATACTAGTTAGAAATATAAGGGGACAAGTTTTAACTCTATTTGCAATATATGGTGCAAAACTATTCAAAGATTAAAAAACATGGTTATACCTGTACTCTTGTGCTAGAATGGATATCTGATAGGCACAGGAGGGAGCTAAAGATATATAGTGTTACCTCTTCTTGCAAGTTCTCCAGATTATCCCAATAGCCTCTTGGTTTTCGATTTTTGTAAGAAAGAGAAAGGTTCATTATGCTAGCAATCTTCCGGAACCCACCCATTCGTGTTATTGCCTTCTCGATATCCACCCTTCCATGAGACCGGAGATGCTTTCTCTTAGGCATGAAACCATACTGACCATACTCTGCAATGAAATTCTCAAGCTCTGCTTTTAGGACCTCAATGTCCTTTTGCAACCCTGGGACTTTTGGTCTCTGCTTCATGGTACTGGATGAGCAAGAAACAGATGCTTGCTCAGATTGCCTGCTTTCAGCATGATAAGCATCTGGGTCTATGGACACATCAGAATGAACTGTGGAGTTGCTACCCTTGGCTCCAGCCTTTTCAATATAATCACGGATTGCACACAAGTTTGATGGAAGATCTTCATATATGACCTGTAACAGATTGATGAAAATGAACAGTCTGCTTTACTAGCTTTAGATACATTAAACTTTATCAAAGCATTCAGCTGAAATAATCATCAAGGCACCACATACAATTAATCCAAGTAAGAGCACGGAAAAATCAGCCTATTGTCAAAAGCAAGTAAACAAATGTCAGAAACCATGATAAAATTTTTTGGTGTCCTAACTGCTACGGAATGTAGTCACCTGGAATCTGAAGAGCTGAAGATACAACATGACTTGTAAAACAAATGCTGTTAAAATACCTTCAAGTTTTTAATTTTGATATTTGAGAGGCGTAAGCCACCAAGAAAATGGAAAACCGATCCCTGTTAGGTTCTTTAGAGATAGTTAAGTTTAAACCAACCAAATACGAAAATTTAACTATAGTAAGCTTATACCATTTGAGAAGGCATGAAGTATATACCCATTACCACGCAAAGCACTTGTATAACCAAAACAGAATACAGTGTGCCATAAAAGCCTACTTTAACCATCTTAAGCTAACAAGTGAAATGTTATATGAATTAAAGAAAATGCATATATGGCTTACCTCTTCAAGAATAGACTCAGAGAGAAAGGTATCCCTATGCATCTTAGTCTCAACCATGTACTTCAACAGGGTGTGCTGATCCCCAAGTTGTTCTAAGCGCCATTTCCCTTTAAACGAGTAAAAATCACCCTCAACTTGTTCAAACCTGATCTCTTGCTCAAATTTTTCACGAAGATCCATAACAACACGGGCGTGAAGGACCATATACAGCAGACCTTTGCAACCCTCCTAGAAAAACGATTTCAAAAGATATAATGCTTGAAAAAGAAAACAAAGACTATCAGACTGAATTTACAGAACTTTCTTTCAGATGAGCACAATGAAAACAATCGAGTGGACCGAAACCAGGACACAAGAGAAAACTGTGTATGACTTGAGGACTTTTTTATGCTGTGTAGTAAAAACACAAAGGACAGCCTAAGCCAGGCCTACTTCATATGTTCTAGTAGAAATAGTTAACCACAAAATATGACAGAAGAGAACCACATATTCTACCTGCATTATGCGGACCTTGTTATTATCACGAAGAACAATCCTACTGATAGCCAGGTTTGGTACAAATCTATCAAATGATTTTTGTTAGATCATCCCTGTAATAAAATAAGAATGTGAACTCAAAAGATTGTAGAAAGAGATAGAACTACTTACTCGGGCAAATTCTCATATGCCGTGAGAACATTCCATACCTCTCGAACTGGTGCTTTCACAGTGATACTAGCAAAAACACACCTATGAGCCCCCTCATGTTCCTTCATGCACACCATATCACAGGATAAGACAAAACGTTAATGCCCTTCCCTTGATGGCTAAGAATCCACTAAGTAATGATATAAGTTTAGTAAATTACCAACATGCCATCAAATCTTCGAAGATGGATCTCATCTACCACGCAAGGCCTATCAATTCTGCATACGTTTCCATATACACCCCATTTGCTAATCAATTCAGAAGCAGGTGATGGAAGCACACTGCTAACACCAGAAGTGGGGGGTGCTTCCTTAAACTTACTAGAAGAAGTATCAATTGTTGTACTACGGAATTTATCAAGCTGAGAAGAAGTAGATGATGGCTTCAAGTCCTTAACAGAGAATTTTCTCGAACCACAACTTTGATTCTCCAGATAAATCTTTTCAGCTCTACAAGCCAAGGCACCAAGATTTACAGGAAGATCTGACCTTATAATCTTTTCAAGAAATATAGCCGGGAAGTTAAATCTTGGTATCACATTAACTTCATACAGCAAAATTGCACTAGAGGACCTGCTAGCAAACAAAAGCAAAATAGGCCATATTAGACTTAATATCCTTTTCCGCTCACTAGAAGTTGGAGACCTCTTTAAGGAATAATGAAAAGAAGGAAAATTGTTTTTAGTCTGGGGCATCATGGTGATGCAAATATAATCTAGTAATGAAATTAAGCTGGATGTTCATCAAAAGAAAAGCAATAAATAAGGCGGTTAATAAGATGCATGTACTTATTCTTTATTGATTTACCTCCCATCCCACTTATCCTCAGAAAGAAAATGATCATCAGATGCATACCTTGGACCAGATCTTATGGACCATTTTCCTTCAAACTTCTTGAAGTCACCATCTACCATTGAGAAATGGAGTTCTCGCCCATTAATCTAAAAGCATAATCATGAACGAATAATCAAGTAACACAGTGTAACTTAATATATATAGGATAGAAAATGGTTGAGATCCATCATCATTTTTCTGATTTGTTAAATATAACTCATACAACAAAGAAATATATCAGAGAAAAAACACAATAGCACAGCTCCACAGCAAGAAGAACAACACATGTTGAAAACACAAATGTTGCATTCACACCCTCATGGACTGATCGATTGATCATCTAATAGTACGTTTTAGTGGAATTTCATATAACATCGTTAGCAATGCCGAACATAGGGTTTAATGAAACACGTGCTAGGCACGTTGGCGAAAAATGACGAATGTAGGATGCTCCTAAATTGTTCCATTGCAATTTAACAGTTAAAGGAAGTCAATCTGCGACATAACGTACGGAGTCAGTGATTTCCTGGAGATCCAACACGACGCGCGCCTCAATGTGCCAGTACAACGCTTGCTGCAGGCCTCTCTGCTCCAGCCATACCCGCCCTTCACGCGGGCACGGAATCGTCCCACTGCAAGCAAGCACGAACAAAACGACCCCAATCAGACACCTTCAGAAGACACCCATCAGTGCAATCACAGCTCAGACACGACAAATCGAGACGAGAAAAATGCGGACCTCTGGACGAGGTTGGGGATAAAGTCGGCGAGGCGCTCGTAGTCGGTGATGACCTGCCACAGGGTGTCGACGTCGGCCGCAACGGGTACGGACGCGAGCACCCGCCGCTCGCGCCACGACACCACGTCCACGTCGCACTTGACGCCGCGCGCCGACGCGGTGGGCCCGGCCTCCGACGCGCCCGCGCGCCCTCCGTGGTAGTGCTGGTGGTCGGCGCCCCAGTGGTCCCCTGTGGCGGCCGCGGCCGCGGCGGCGACGGAGCGGCCGGAAGGGGCCCGCGAGAGCGCGGCCGCCGCAGAACGGGGAGGCGCGCGCGCGCGAGGGCTAGGGCTCGGGATCCCCGGGAGGAAGGAGGCGGCGGGCGAGGCGAGAGCTCTCATAGTCATCGCTCGTGCGCTCGAGTCGAGCCGGAGAGTGTACTTGGCCACTGGCACTGGGAGTCGTGTTGTGCCTGCCGGAGGAAGGAGAAGGAGACGCGCGCGGTGACCGGGGAGCCGTTCCGTTGCCTTCTCGCTCTCGCTGTCTCGAAGGGCCGCCGGAGTCTCTGCCGAGTGGGACCTGCGGTACGGTCCACATGTCGGTGGCGTGGCTTGGGTCGACGGCGACAAGCGATTGTTTCTGTTGCGACGGAGTGGGGGATGTGTGGCGGGAAAGGCGAGGAGGCACCGTAGCCACTCGTGGCGCGTGGGGACTGGTCCCACGTGTCAGTATCGTTTTAGTTGGATGAATCTTCTGTGGGGTTGGGATGTCAGTGCGTGTGCGGTCCCGGGTCCCGTTGTGTGCGGTGACTGGTGAGCGGGCAGCGGGCCGACGTGGCCCGTCCTGCACCTCCCGTGCGGCGAAATCTTGGTACAGCCTCGACCAGGCCCAGTCGCTGCTTAGCACGCATGGACGGACCGACGGACATCAGGCCCAGTTGCAAACATAAACCGGCCAAATCTGTAGGCCCAGTCAAGCCAAATGACGAGGAAACCCGGATCATAGGCTCTATTTGGTTATAAGCTTCTTCAGCAGCTTCCTGAGCTGTGTGAAATTATTTATGCCAAACATGATTTTTACAAACAGCTATATGGATAAATCTTTTGAAAACCTGCTATCACATGGGAATAGATTGAGATGAAGCTGAAAATAGTAGTTTTTTCTAGCTTCACCTCATCGCGTGTGGATGACTGATTTGTCACCGGCGACCGCGAGAGGGCCGCCGCGGCGTGTGCGGCGGTCGAGCCGCCGGGGTGGGTCACACTCGAGCGCGGATGCAGCGGATGCGGGCGCTGTAGTGGGGCGCGGCCACCAGGGCTCCAGGCTAAACATTGGGGGTCAGCAAATGCAGGTTCCTTCAATGTAGCTATGATATTTGCCACCTACGGATTTGTTTGGATTGAGGCACGGAATGGCGTCGTCCGGCACCAAGCGGTTACGATCGTAGTGTAATCATCGGAACAAACTCATCCGTAGCGAAACCGACGGGCCACCTCGTCCGGAGTCACCCTGATCCGGACGACTACGCCCGGCAAACCAAACAGCCTGAAAATGGACCTATACTGGTTGGTCTAAATTTTCGTTTTGATGATCATATAGAGAGTACTCAACGGAGGCACCAACAAATAAAATACACACACACAAAAAAAAAAACTTGCAATCTGGCTCATCCGATCCAGTGCTACTAGCTTGCTCACAAATACTAGCTCAACACTCTTTGGAGCAGCCATGAAGTTGCTACCTGGTAACCTATTTCACTGGTCAGTATGGTCATTTGGTTCGGTTGCTGCCGTGAATGGAAGGCAACATGTCAAATAAAGTAGCTTAAGCATTTTCTTTTGCATTAGTGAATGCGTTAGGTCTTTCAAAGATCGATTGTTAGTTTGGCACATTCAAATTAGATGTTTTATTGTTAGTTTGGCACATTCAAACACAGATATTGTTTGGCTACTTTTTTTTCTCGAATACACAAAAGATTTTTACGCATCATTGTAATTAAGAAGAGTTTAATCATACAAACGATGCGCTCTTGACGAGCAAAACCTACAGGCGAGCAAAGGGAGCACTCTGGCACATTTCTAGCCCCTGCCATCACATCAGGAGACGTGAGTCCCAGCCTCACGCCTTCACATGCATGCAACGTGGAATCCATTCTATTTCAGTTCAATAGTTCATACACGGGAAAAGTTAAATATGCCCTTGAGGGCGTATGCTCCCACCCCCAATGTATTTGATGGTCTCTCTTGTAGTGCACTCAACCCAACGTGAATCCAGTAGCATTGGGGATGGGAGCATATGCCCCTGAGGAAAAAAAACACGCTGATGTCATCTTAAAGCTCCAACTCAGCCTCGGAGACTGAGGTGCTCATCGGCAAACACGACGCTAGCTCCACCTCAGAGCTCGCCGGCAGACATGATGTCGGCTCCACCTCAGAGCTCACCGGCGGACGTGACGTCGGCTCCACCTCAGAGCTCGCAGGCAGACGCGACACGTTTTTAGAGATGATGTGATCGTCATCTTCCAAGTCGGACCCGCCGCCGAGCACGCCGCCCGCGCCACCATACGTGGAGGCGTGGGCAAATCTCGAGGGCAGCTGCGCCTTGGGGCCTCCAGTCGTCCCCGTTGAGGAAGCCAGGGAGGAGCTCGAGGGCATCATCGCCCTCGGGCCAGTGTTGGACATCATGAAGTTTGGTCCGCAAGGCGATCTACTTCCGCAACCAACATCTTCGCCGCCATTGTCGTCGTTGACTTCCTCCCCGCCGTGGTTGTACACGTTCATATTTGGCACTGGAGATGATGCAGCTTAGGGCTTAGGGCTACTGTGGTTAGGGTGCGTGGTTTAGCTAATGTGGTTAGGGTTTTTCTTGCTGAGTATGCATGTAACTAGTGCTTAGGGCTTCTCCTGCATGATGTGTTTTATTACTGCTTAACTGTAGCTTATCAGTTATGGCAACTACTGTAATAACTAATTGTCGTGAGTTTGACTTTGTCCTCTAATTATTGTTTTGAATGAGTTGGTATGAAAAACCCCAACTCACTCCCAGACAAAAGCACAACATATGCATACGCGTGCACGTACACCGTGCGTGCATACTCGTACGTGTACATGCGCGCCGGTGCACCACAACACACACTTCGACTGACCTTTTGGTGGAGAATAACCACCGTAGTAGCTAGAGCATGGGTGGCCATATGGGTGTGGGTTTTCGCTGCGCTGCCATGCACCTGACGAGCGGCAACTCTTTCGCTGTGTTGCCATGCACCTAACGAGTAGCAACGAAAGCAGATTTTTTTTCCCTCAGGGGCATATGCTCCCATCCCAATGCTGTTGGTTATGGGTGAAGCTACAACACTGAGGGCGCCTTTTCAACTCGGGTATTCAAAATATGAAAGGGTGCTAGATTTTTTTTACAACCTAAACACTTATCATGTAAAACACCTAAAATTAAATCAAGAAAGAGTAAATTAGTTATAAATCACCTCAACACATTAGTAATATAAGTTGTTGTGTAGACCTATAGTACGCTCGTGACGCGCAGCACTGTCTGGCGGTTGACGGACGCCGCTTCCCGTGGCTGCAGGCTGCAGCCGAAGCCCAGCGCCGGCGCACCGCATATATGGCGCGTGGAACAAGAAGATTTCCATTGAGTCTTGTTTAGACGCATATATCTATCTCAATTTATGTGTGTTGGAGTGGGTCGAGGTGAAATTTAAACTAAATTTTATCCTAATTCACTCCAACATACATGGATTGAGGTGAATATATTTCCAAACAAATTCTTCGCGGGATATAGACATATGGAAAGTGCACGTAGTAGTCATGATTATAGAGAGCATAATATTTTTTTTTTCTAAAATCCTGCATTTCAAAGTGAGCCATCAAGTTCAGAGGACTAAGGGTATCTAGTCTATTAGCATAAGCAAACATAATTTCCAAATTAAACTTATATACTCCCTTCGGTTCCTGAAGCAAATCGTTTTGAGGTTGTCTTAAGTCAAACATTTTAAACGTTGACTATAAATAAATCTTTTTAGGTTGAGTTTGAAAATATGAAAGTGATGTAAGTAGATTCATCTTAAATGTAGTTTCATAAAAGTATATATTGACTATATTTTATAGCTAAAAGTAGCGGTCCAAGTTGTTTTTTAAGAGCGCGCCGATGTCCAAAATGACTTGATTTAAGGAACCAGGCGTATATATAGGCTATATCTATATCTATACATAATAATAAAGAGGCAAAAAATTTCAGGCTCTTTTTTTCGTACATCTATTTTTTTGTCTGTCTTTCTCTAACTACCAAATAATAGAGAGTTTCTTTTGTCCAGACTTATATATATAACTCATGCTCATACGAGTTAGAATAGCTCGCGTCTAGACAAATATAGAATAGGAATCCTAACCTAAATAGATTCCTCAGGTCTCTAAATAGAACACTTAATGAGTTATGTTCTTTATTTTGCAATTATTAGTCTGGTGTCCCTTGTGTGTGGATAGTACTCCGTGCTTATTATTGCTTGAAATAATGGGAAAACACACATTTGTACCTAAAAAAATGGAAACTCTCAGAAAATACAGAACAAACTGACTTGGGCCGCCATTGATTTGGGGACCCCCCCTAAATTCGCTAGGCCCAACGCCTCCCTCCAGTCTCTTCGCCGTCCAATCCCTTGCCCGGCGTCCATTTCAAAACCCGCGAAACCAAGCACGGCGTCACGAGTCACGACCGCACCAACCCCAGAGGCGGCAAGGCGGTCTCTCTCGGGCCCGGGCACCAGCGGCGATGTCGGCGGCTGCGAAGGCCAAGGCGAAGGCGAGCGGCGGCAAGCGGGCCGCGGCGGCGAAGGACCCCGCCGAGGCGCTTGTCTCCGACAAGAGGCGGCGGGAGCGCGGCGGCATGGACGACTCCGACCACGAGTTCGACAGGTGCCTTGCGTGCTCCGCCGCCGCCCCCCTCCCCCCCTCTCTCCTCCACGCCTTTCGTGTTCGCTGCTTTGGATTCGCCGCGGTCCGTGAGCGAGGCCGTTGGTTCGAATCGGGGCGACGAAGCGAGGGTTTTCGTTCCTAATAACTGCGCCTCCGTTCCGTGACAATTTTTTGGGGGAAATTTCCTGCGATTGATTGATTCCTATGTACGCATTTCATGATCCGGGGCGTGCCTTCAATTTGGTTGGTGGAGGCAGTGACATGAAGGAGATCGTCACGCTGCTGAAGCACATCAAGGACAAAGCCCACAAGGACGGTCAGAAGAAGACCGAGCAGGCCATTTCCAGGTGATTACGATTTCCATTCCCGCCCACCCACCCAGCATTTTAGTTTACTGAATGTGCATTTTAGTTTACTGAATGTCCATGTGCGTGACTATTCTGTAAAGTGTACCTAATGTAATGTGTGTGTGCAACTGTTCTGTTTGCCCCAATCCAGTCGAGGGAGATTTGGTGTGCGTGCATGGCAAGCAGCATATCTGGTTAAGATATGCAGATTTTGCACAAAACGTCTGGTTGGCACCTGATGTAGTACCCTACTATGGAAGGCATGTGTTGGTGATACCCTCTGTGTTGTGTCTGATTGGTGCACTTCAGATGGCTGTGCTTGAAACCACAGTTTAGCAGGGCGCCTATCATGTGTGCCAAGTTGTTCGCCATTCGCTGGGTGCTTTAGTGAATCACTGATTGTCGCTGTAGTTCACGATTAGAGGATTTGTTGACCCTTGGTCTGCGCTTGCTGAAGGTAGCATTAATACTTACTGAACTGAATCCACCTATGGTGGCTGGCAAGTAGACTGAGACTGGAGTTCAGGAACAATGGCATCATATAATCTTATATAGTTTCTGTCTTTATAACCAATGTCTAGGTAAGCTCTGTTCTGCTGTCGTTTCCAATGTCCACATGATGTCTTCTATCTGGATGTTGTACTCGTTGCAGGGAGCTATCGTGAGTACATTGCTAACAAGTTTTGGTATCTTTCAGCGTGGCAACAGAGATTCAGACTATGGTACAGGACACCAAGACTAGGCTTGAGAAGGAAAGGTGAGCAAATAACTAATCCATATCACCAGCCTTCTTCACTAGAGAAATACATTAGCTCCTGCAGCGAAATCTGATGTGCTCCTTTTTAGTTGTAGCTATAAACTAAGAACTGAAACAGGCTCTTGATAATAAATACTGTGAACACCCTGAATGGAATGTACCCCTGACAATTGTTTTTATATGTGTGCACAGGCAGAGTTTTCTGAAAGCATTGTCAAAGACTTCAAAAGAGGTTTGGAATTGTACTTGATGCTTCAATGTGCTTCTGGTTACTAATCTGATCAGGTTTTGGTTAATGGAAGATTCATTTATATGTTATGCAGTGCGAAGGTTTGTTGAAGAATGAGTACACCAAATTTCAAGCAACACATGACAAGTTCTGCAAAGACAAAGCTGCACACATACAGAATTTCAAAGGTAGGCCAGATAAGAGCTAAGCTGATACCTATTGTGATATGTTGTATTGTTGTCATCTAGCATATCTTTATCTAGCTCATGTCCTGCTTGAGCAGTCCTGGTCCATCCTTAGTTTGTTCATCATGCATATGCTGGCCTGGAATGATTACCATTTCATCTTGAATATGACACGTTTAGATCTTGACTCCAGATATTCTCTAGCCACAAATGAGTTGTGCCTTTTGCCTTTTTTTTCAATTATCATCAGAGGAAATCTATAACAAGCTCACCTAAGGATGCTTGATCTGCTAGCAGTTTTGCAGCTAGTAAATGCAACCATATATTGCTGTGCTGTACCTATACTGTCACACACTCACACTTTCCTTTAATTCGTGATTTAGAAAGAGATAATATTTTAATGTTAATGTGAAATCACCCATAGAGCACTGTGCTGTGCATATATTGCCTCACTTTCCTCTTCACTGAGATAGTTGTCATCAGTTATCCTCATTTTTAATTGACCTATCTGTGTACTGTTTTGTGCAGACCTGTTCTCAAAGTTTGAAGATGATAAAGAGAAATTGCTTGCACAGTATGAACTGCAGAGTAAGTAGTAGATAGCTAGTTCCTTCCGTTGTGTTTATGAGTTTGCTGTTCTGACATGCTGCCTTTTAACAGGGAAGAAGGAGAAGGTTACTCTATCTGAACTTGAGAAAACATTTTCAGAGAAGATAGCAAATGCAGAAGAATCTCTGAAGAAGATGAAGCAGGTAAATATTACGGCATGCTTGATTTTTCGATTACTGATCTCATGACCATGCATCGTTACCGTGACTAAACTTCATATGTTTCACTAAACATAATCAGTTCTCTAATTCTGCATTCATCCTTCATAGGACGACAAATCAATTCACATCCTTCGCAAGTCCATCGGCTCATTTCTGAGCAGCGACCCTGATGATCAGTCTGGTCAGGATGATGACTGAATAAGCTGCTCTCACCAAATGGTTTCTAGTTTCAGATCTATGTGGATAATATGTTATTGTAGAATATAAATCATCAGTGCATAGGGGAGTCAAGGATATATATAGGGAGTTGATAGTTTGTGACTGCACAACTCGTGTGCTTAGTTTTCATCGGCTCGAGCTGTGATGTTATGGAGAATGATTTCACGTTATTTACTTGTTGGTGGATTTTAGTATTTTACATCAAGAGGCTTAGATTGTGCTAGGTTGGTAACGCATTTTCTGGCTGCACCATTACAAGGCGTGCTAGACTTGGCCTGGAACGCTTTACAATTGGGTCAGCATCTGCTCTCCCCATGCCACTGCCAACTGCAAACCAAGTTCTCCTGTATCAATATTCAGTAACAAAACATATAGATGGTATATACATGTCATTGCAAATTCATATGTTTTTGAAGGAATGCAAAAGTAAAATATGAGGAGATTTACACACACATCAATGAAAAAAAAAGGTTGAGATCGTTGGTAATTCCACATGTCTTGAAGTTGAAGTGGTAGCATCTCCTGTATCAATATTCAGTAATAAAAATATACAGTATGCATCATTGCAAATTCATACTCTCCCCCCGTCCCAAATAAGTCTCCAACTTTTTTTTTTGAGAGATCAAGTTTGACCAAAATTATAGAGAAAAAATTACAATGATTTATTACATCAAATAGATATGCTATGAAAATATAGTTAATGAAGAATCTAATCTAATAATACTTATCGGTATCATATATGTTATTATTTTATTATATAAATTTGGTCAAACTTAATATTATTTGACTCTTCTCCAAAAGAGTTGGAATGACTTATAATTTGGGATGGAGAGATTATGTTTTTTTAACTAATGCAAAAGCAAAAGAACAGGAGATTTACACACATACTTCACCGGGTTAAAAAAAAGGCTTGATATCGTTGGCGATTCCACGGTTCTGGAAGTGGTAGCATCTCCTGACCTGCACTGTACAGTAGCTTGGAAGGAACCGGTCCTAGCTCATGCACGTTCAGGGCATCAGCTAGGCACGCCTTTTGATAGAGGCAGTGGCTTGATTGGGTCCGTGCGCATCGACCATGGCTGCCATGGAGCACGCCTTGCACTGGAGGCACCACCGGCCGACGCACACCATGGACGTGTACCGCTCTCCACACCCGGGACACTTGCCCGGGCACTGGAACACCTGCCGCCCCGGCGCGGCCGGAGGCTTCTTTTCCGTCGGCGGCTTCGTCTGCCACGGCGTGTTGAGCCACGCGGGGCAGCGGGCGCACCTCATGCCATCCCGCCGCTCCCGGCGCCCGAGGCCCGACCATGCCGCGGAACTCGTTCTTGCAGGAGGGGCAGTAGATGAGGACGGGCTCGCGCGGCTCCTGCACCGGCGGCTGCATCATCATCAGCACCTTCACCTTCGGCCGCTGGGCCTTGGCCTGGGCGGCGGCGGCCGGAGGCGGGGGCTGGGGAGTGCTCGTGTCCCGGTCAGCCGGGCCGGAGCAGGAGGAGGAGGGCGTCGGAGGCGGTGGCGAGAGGGCTTCATCGTGTGCCTCCCGCAGCAGCCTGAAGGCGCTCTCGGCGGCGGCGCAGTGGGTCTTGTCCGGGTGCACGAGGAGCGACAGCCGCCAAAACTGCTTCTTGACGGCGTCCTGCGCGGCGGCGTCGGCGGCGTTGACGTGGACCTCGTATGCCGCGAGCGCGTCGTCTACGCCCGGGAGGGTCGGGCAGAGACGCTTCGCCTTCTTGGCCTTTTTGTGCGCGTCGCGGATTTTGCCGGCGAGGAAGAGCTCCTCCGCGCGCGAGCCGGAATGCCTTCTCGGCTTTCTCCCTCGCGTTACACACCGCCATGTGGGAGTCTGCTGGATTGGATTGGTCTGGATCTGGATGGACTGAGCCTTTGCATGGCGAGGGGTCGGAGTCCGACTGGAGTCGGCGTCTTCGTCTCTCCGCGGCGCGCGTTCCCAGTCGGAGTCGAGTCCGAATCGCCTGATGGAAGCACCTGGCTCCGCCCCGGAATCGGAGTCTGTCTAGTACTAGCTTTTTATTTCGTGTTATATAATTCAAAATCATTTTTTTTGCGAAATATAATTCAAAATCATTAATTACGTGACGAATCGAATGATACTAGTAGTATAAGAAATATTTATATTTTTAGCAAATTTTGATCAAAATTATGACTGTTTAATTCGGTACTTATATTAGAATTATTTTTTTTTGGCCGGAGTGTGTTTTTATCATCTGATGGAGTTTTTTTTTTTTCCAAAAACGCGCATTTGCACGTGTTGCACTAAGTGGAAAAGGGAATGTTTACACGCTTCGGACGGCGAGGCGCCGACCCTAATCACGGAGTAGCACACAACAAATATCACCGCAAGGGTGAAGAACAAGGACGTACTAACTAAGTACTAATTTTACGACAAAGGGAACGCCGTTGGGCTAGTCGACTAGGGCCGTGAGCAACGCGAGGTCGCGGAACCCCGCGGCGATCCAGTGTCCGCCTCCTCGAAGATAGCCTGCAGCAACTCGGCCATCGAACGGGACTTGCGGTCGAATGTGCGGCGGTTCCTTTCCGTCCAGAGAATCCAGGAGACGAGCAGGACCAGTGAGTCGAAGCTCCGCCGCAAGGCCTACGGGAGCGCAACCCTGCTCGATAGCCACCAGGAGAGTAGCAAGGAATCCTGCTACGGTGGCATGGTGGACGAGTGCAGTGCTAGCAGGAGCCGTGTCCAAACCTCCCTCGCGAAGACGCAGGAGCAAAGGAGGTGGTCAGTTGCTTCGTCCAGCTGATCACACAAGGCGCAGGTAGCATCTGGTTGAAGGCCGTGTCGCTTCCTCCGCTCGGCGGTCCAGAGGTGTCCATGCAGAGCGATCCAGAAGAAATATTTGACCTTCAGTGGTGCCGCCGCACGCCAGAGGTCCCCCAGCCATGGAAGTCCATCCAACAAAGTATGCTCGGTAGGTGGAGCGCACGGAGTACTGGCCGTCCGCGGTCCAACGCCAAACGAACCGATCGGGCTCCATGGGCCGTAACTGAACGTCCCGAAGCATCCTCCAAAGACGCACATACTCACAGAGTACCAGGGCGGTGCGGGCGCCGGTGATATCACGTACCCATCACGATCCATGAGGGCGTGGCGTCCCGTACCGAGCGTCCCAGGCGTCGTCGTCCAACAGCCCTAAAAAGGTTCGGGACGAAGGAAGGGATCGCCCCAGCCAGGAGCCACCTATTGGTCCATAACTTGGTGGAGGCCCCATTCCCGACGACCACGGAGACGGAGGACTGGAACATGGACGAGACCCGTTTCTCCGTCGAGGAAGGCAGTAGCGCCCAGGGGGAGCCGGGGTCTAGTGCGACGGAGCCACTCCCATCGAAGACGGAGTGCGTATCCTAGGATCCTAAGGTCGGGGATACCGAGGCCGCCGACGTCTTTTGGCGCGCACACGATGGGCCATGCAATCTTGCAGCGTCCCTCGGAGACCTTATCGTCGTCGGTCCACAGGAAGGCCCGGCGGCACTTATTGATCTCGTCAACGGCCCAAGTGGAAAGGCAGCAGCAAATGGAGATGTGTACAGGAATGACAGAAAGTGTGGTATGTACCAACATAGCCCGGCCGGCGCTGTTGAGCAGGCTGCCCTTCCAAGTCGAAATGCGGTTCGCGATGGTGTCCACGAGCCGCTGCTCCTTTGAATCCAATAATAATGTTTTTCTTCCAATGTGCCCCCTTTTCAATTTCTTATTACACTAGATATATGTCCATGTGTTGCACCGGATCATGAATTTTTGCCCACGTCTACAAATACAGATTTGATTGATCATTTTTTTTAAAAGCTAATGAACGATTTTTCATTAGGAACCCTAAACTATTTTTAAATCCATTCATGTCTTATTTATTGTCAACTGAAACTATTTTTCATTAGGACTTGACGACATGGGGATCATCGGCCACCACCTGGCAGCGCTGGCTGAGGCCTTCCCCTCCCTCCACCCCAAGGTCGACGTCTTCACCCACAACGATGGCCGCCAAGCTCACCTCCTGCAGGCCAACCGAACCATCCCCATCCTCCACGCCTAAGGATGGCAACGAGTCAGGTTCAGATTGGGTGGAGTCTTCGTACACCCAAAACCGAAACCCAAAGTCGAAACCCGAACCCGAACCAAACACCGATTCGGGTGGAAATCCATCACCAAAACCAAACCCGCGGATACCCGAAACCCGAACGGATACCCGAAACCCATGGATAAATATACACATATTCACATGTATAAATAAGAGGCAACAAATAATAAATATTTTCATGAGTCAATTTTGAATAGATTTAATAATCTAAGTAAACAAGTTATTATTAGCATACTATAAAACATGAGTTTTAATTCCAAATGATTTATTTCGGATATCCATTAGATATCCACGGGTGGAAAATCAAACCTGAAACCGAACCCGATACCAAACCCGAAACCGAACCCGAAAACCATGGGTGAGAAATCATCCACAAACCCGAACCCGCATGACCCGAAACCCGTGGATATCCGCCCCGAACCCGATCCGCTGCCATCCTTATCCACGCCGGGGCCTCCTACAATCCGCCCGACATCATCTGGCTGCCGGAGCTGTATCCGCGCTCCCCGTCGCTGGTGTACCTCAAACCAACAAGCGATATGTTCATATACAGGAAGCACCAGCTCGTCGTCGGCACCTTCGGTCTCGTCGCCAACGCGACAGCCTGGGACTTCCCCTCATCGAACGTCGTCGACCTCGTTCGCTCCCTCTCAGACCTCTTCGGTCAGGACCCACTGTTGACGGTAGTTAACAACCATCATGAACACAGCTGCAAAAACGTACAACCTTGAACACAGCTGCACCATATGAACACCTACCATCTACCTGCCTTCCTTCACTGACATCCTCTGCTTCGTATAATGCAGCAAACACACCTGATGGCTCCGAGAGCAAGCAAGACCCCCAAGGGAGCCTACAGATACATTGCAGGTTCACCCTGTTACACTTTTGCTTACATTCTAATTCTAAACAACGAAATCGCTACCAAGTGGGATGCATCCTTATAGGGCATCCTATTTTTGCTGGACAACCTACCACAGACATTCAGGCTCTGTAACAGTTTACCCAAGGCCTTGACTTCCCATTCCAACCCAAAATATTTCCTCTTTTACCCATCACATCAAATCTTTCGACGCATGCATGGAGCATTAAATGTAGGTAAAAAGATAACTAATTACATAGTTTGTCTGTAAATGTCGGGACGAATCTTTTGAGGCTAGTTAGTCCATGATTGGACAAATTTTGACAAATAACAACGAAAGATGCTACAATAACTTTTCACCTACTTTTCGTTAAGTGAACACACCCTAATTGTGCATTACAGGTACACAAGACAGGCCGATGGTGTCTTTAATTTTGCATGATGGCCCAACCTTTTGTCGACCACTGATCAGCAAAGACTACACTTTTGCTGCGTCGTCGTAGCTGCGTGTTATCGGTCAGTTTGTAAATAGCTGTGAACGAACTCTCCACCTCTAAACATATGCTAAGGGTGTGTTCACCTCCCATACAAACCCAAAATATTTTCTTTTTCACCCATCACATCGAATCTTTAGACGTATACATGAAGCATTAAATGTAGGTAAAAAAGATAACTAATTGCATTGTTTGTCTGTAAATATCGAGACGAATCTTTTGAGTCTGGTTAGTCTATAATCAGACAAATTTTGTCAAATAACAACAAAAGGTGTTACAGTAACTTTTCACCTACTTTTCACCAACTGAACACAGCCTAAGGCCCTGTTTGGTTTGGAGGAGTTAAAATTTAACTCCCATCACATCAATGTTCCCTCAAATGTATGGAGTACTCAATGTAGACTAATTACATACATGTCGGCACAGATTAGGAGTAATTTACGAGACGAATCTATTAAGCCTAATTAGTCCAAGATTGAAAATTTTTTATCAAATAAGACAAAAATACTGCAATGTTGGTTAAACTTAAATTCAAACCAAACAGACCCTAAGCTGCGTTTGCATAGCCTAAGATCAGAACCAGTGTACTACTCTAGAATACTGAACCACCAACTGTGGAGGCATACAGCATTGACCGCCTCACAAAAAAGTAGTTATTTTGCGAAATGCTATTGTAGTACCTTTTGTTATTATTTAGTAATTAGTGTTCAATCATGATTTAATTAGGCTTAAAATATTCGTCTCGTCTATTTCGTCTAAAATGTGTAATTAGTTTTATTTTTTATCTATATTTAATGTTTCATGTATGTGTCTAAAGATTAACGTGATAGAAAATCGGCTGTGTTTAGATCCATTAAAAAGTGCACTATGCAAAAAAAGATTCTCCATCATATCAAACTTGCGATACATATATGGAGTATTAAATATGGATAAAATAAAAAACTAATTGCACAGTTTAGTTGTACTTTGTGAGACGAACGTTTTGAGCCTAATTAGTCAATAATTTAACAATTATTATCAAATATAAACAAAATGCTACAGCGTATTTTGGCACTCCAAAATTTGGATCTAGGCCTCGTTTAGATGCTGAAAAAATTTCAAACCGATGAATAGTACCACTTTCGTCTTATTTGACAAATATTGTCCAATCGTGGACCAACTAGGCTCAAAAGATTCATCTCGTGATTTCCAACTAAACTGTGTAATTAGTTATTTTTTTTACCTACATTTAATACTCCATGCAAGCGGCTAAAAATTGATGTGATGAAGAGAGAGTGAAAAAACTTGGAATTTTGATGTCATCTAAACAAGGCCCTAAACAAGATATGAGTGCAGCCTTTTCTTGTAGGGTCCTATCAAGGTCATGTCAGTTTGTCTCTCCGTGCAATGACTGTATCAAATGGCAAGCTGCCAGGTGGCTAGGATAGATGTCACACCTCTAGGAAAAGGCGTTCATCCGCCTATTTGGTTCGGACATGTTAACCCATCACGTCAATGTTACGGCAAATACATAGAGTACTAAATATAGACTAATTGTATGTATGTTAGTACAGATTAGAAGTAATTTACGAGACGAATCTATTAAGCCTAATTAGTCCAAGATTAAAAATTTTTTGTCAAATAAGACGAAAATACTACAGTGTTTAGTAAACTTTAACACCTCAAATCAAACAGACCCTGAGACACAAATAATACTCCCTCGTTCAACCAAAGATACAATACGTGTCAGTTAAACTGACTCAAGTTTGATCAAGTTTATAATAAATAATATTAATATTTATGTCTCTAATTAAATTTATTATAAAAATATATTATACTAATCTAATAATACTAATTTTATATTATAAATATTAGTATTTTTTTATATAAATTTAGCTAAAGTTTAAACTATTTGATTTCTCGAAAAAACGAGAATTATATTTTTTTTTTTTTTGACGGAGGAAGCAGCTCCCAACGCGTTCCTCTTTGACTGCTTCTGCAAAAAAGTGAACTGAGGTACCTTTTCCTGGGCCCTTTGGCCTGGCTTCGGCCCTGCGGACGGATCGTCGGCCTCGCTCGCAGTCGCTCTCGTGAGCGGCGGCGCGGCACCGCACCATACGAGATAAGAGTAGGGCCTTGCTTAGATATCTTTTAAATTCTAAATTTTTACGCTCTCTATCCTATCGAATTTTAAACACATGCATAGAGTATTAAATATAGATAAAAAATAATTAATTGTACAGTTTTATTATAAATCACGAGACAAATCTTTTTGAGCCTAATTAGTTTATGATTGGACACTAATTACTAAATACAAACGAAAATACTACAATAACCCAAGTTGAAAAAATTTACCATCTAAAGCAGGCCTAGGTGAATAAAGTACGCCAGTGCCTGTGTACTGGCAAAGTCAGGTGAATAAGGGCGTGTTTGGTTTTAGTTTGTTAAAGTTTAACTCCCGTCACATTAATGTTCCCTCAAATGCATGGAGTACTAATGTAGACTAATTGCATGCATGTCGGCACAGATTAGGAGTAATTTATGAGACGAATCTATTAAGCCTAATTAGTCCAAGATTGGAAACTTTTTATCAAATAATACGAAAGTGCTACAATGTTTGTTAAACTTTAACTCCTCAAACCAAACACCCCTTAAGGTAGTACATACTTGATAGCTAACATACTGTGGATATTTCCCTCCGTCAGCCCCCTCACCACTCCAACGACACTAGGCTAGGCCAGCACCCAGCAACCCTTCGCTCGCGATGGCTCGTTCGCCCACCACCACTCCCACGGCGTTCCAGGGGCAACCATATGCCGCCGACGACATGGGGATCATCGGCCACCACCTGGCAGCGCTGGCTGAGGCCTTCCCCTCCCTCCACCCCAAGGTCGACGTCTTCACCCGCAACGATGGCCGCCAAGCTCACCTCCTGCAGGCCGACTGAACCATCCCCATCCTCCACGCCTAAGGATGGCAACGGGTCAGGTTCGGATTGGGTGGAGTCTTCGTACACCCAAAACGGAAACCCGAAGTCGAAACCCGAACCCAAACCGAACACCGATTCGGGTGGAAATCCATCACCAAAATCAAACCCGCGGATACCCGAAACCCGAACGGATACCCGAAACCCACGGATAAATATACACATATTCACATGTATAAATAAGAGGCAATAAATAATAAATATTTTCATGAGTCAATTTTGAATAGATTTAATAATCTAAGTAAACAAGTTATTATTAGCATACTATAAAACATGAGTTTTAATTCCAAATGATTTATTTCGGATATCCATTGGATATCCATGGGTGAAAAATCAAACCCGAAACCGAACCCGATACCAAACCCAAAACCGAACCCGAAAACCATGGGTGAGAAACCCCAAGTTGAGAAGACTCTAGAAGACATGAGAAGACGTGGCACTGAAGGTGGGGCCCACCTGGAAGTGACCTAGGTTGGCCGACCTGTGGGGTCACTCGGTCAGCCTCTGCTTCTATGTCGGTTCCTCCACCGCCTTAGGGTTTGTATCTCGCCGTTGATTGAAGTCGGATTGATCCGAGGGCTCTGGTGCTTCTTGATTGTAGAGGAAGCAACCATGTACTCCCTGGGGCATAGCATCCTCATCCTAGGTAGAAACCCTGAGCCTCCTCTACAATCAATAAACCCTAGATAGGATCAAGAGCCAATCATTCAATAGGAGATTAGTCTTATAGTCTTCCAAAGATTAGGATTAGTCTTATTTAAAGATATAGAGATAGAGTGTTGGGAAAGAGTTTGGAGAAGTTCCTGACCTGTCGGTGCCTCCTCTACGACTTGTATCTACGAGATCAAGTTCCATTATTCCTGTATGGGCTTTATACGCGGCGGACGTAGAAAATGGCATAGATGAGATGGAAATGAAATTATAATGGCAAATCTTTAAATAGCGAATCATAATGACGTTTCTCCAAACTTAGAGAATTGCAATGGCCTCGATATAAAAATAAACCTTTTTTTGAAAGAAGCTTCCTGAAGCCAATCGGAGGGGAGGAAAGAAGCAAAGAAAGGACAAAGAGCTACAGGGTAACAATGTAACAGTAGCCAACCACCGTACATATACAACTATATTAATATGCCTAATGAAGAGCTAAAATATCACCTTTAGACACTACCAAGCCAACTATCCAGGAATACTCACCTCTTCTCAACAGAATTAAAAAAAGGCTCTCAGGAGTGAGCAAATTCTTGTCTTATCATGGTAGACTTATTCTAGTCAATTATGTCTTCTCTACTCTGCCTACCTTTTATATGTGCAGTCCTAAAATCCCTCCCCAAATTATCAAGTAGATTGATGTATATAGAAAGCATTGTTTATGGAACAAGGGTGATATAAATAGAAAGGGGTCCTATCTAGTTGCCTGGGAGACAGCCTGCAAACCTAAGGATCAAGGAGGGTTGGGCATTATAGACATCAAAACACAAAACAATGCTTTGCTGCTCAAATTCCTAGATAGATTTTATGGTAAGAGTGACATCCCCTAGGTGCAGCTCACTTGGTCCAAGCTCTATGCCAACAATCAGACTCATCCACAATCAAGGAGTACTGTGGGGTCTTTCTGGTTGAAAGATATCATCAGCTTATTCAGTAAGTTTCAGACAAATTGCACATTGCAAACCCAACAAGGAGGACACCATTGGTCTCTAGATAGAACCTTGGGTAGGTCATAACCAGATTCTCAGAAATTTCATTGAACAAGACATGAGTCATTTTTTGAGACTTCCTTTATCACAGCTAATCAACTGTCACTCATAGAGAATCATATAAATAGTGTAGATAAGGATGAACACCAGAATGATGTTTGGAGCTATTGCTGAGGATCTTCAAAGTACAACAGTAAAAAAATGTACAAAATAATACAAGGTTACACCCAGGCCTCCCCTCTCTTCAAATGGCTTTGAGGGAGCAAGTAACCTAGGCAAGCACAAATTTTTCTTCTGGCTATTGCTGAGAGACAGACTCAACACCAAAAATCTCCTAAGAAGAAAGAACAACATCCTAGAGGACTACAATTGTGTTTTTTGTAACACCAGTCAAGAAGAGACTCTCTTTTAGACTCTCTTTCATTTATTCTTCGAATGTCCCTTCAGCGTGTCATGCTGGAACTCCATTGGCATTCATTGGAACCTGAATCTGCAGCCTCTAGACATGATCATATCTGCAAGGCAAGATTTTGTAAGTAAGATCTTCAGAGAAATCATCATCATCGCTTGCTGGGCAACCTGGTTAGTCAGAAATGAGGTATTTCTATTCCTTAATAATAAAGAGGCAAAATTTCCACCGTAGTTTTTCTTTTGCCATATTTTTTTCCGCCTCTTCTTCCACTTACAGAGTTCGTGTAGGACTATTGTACCTATCGTACCGAGATCGCGCAACCCTGTTCGTGGTTTAGCAAAAGGATCAGAAAAGGAAATATAAGATAAGGAAGGGATCCTGATGGAAAAGTGCAAGAGAGAAAGAAAGTGTGGGAGGATCTAAATTGAATTCGAGAAACTCAAAGATTTCAGATGTAAAAGTGCAGCCCTTCATGCTATTATTTCACCTCAATTTTTTCCATTGTATTTCAGTTTTTTTTGGTTTTATATTTCTCTCCGTAATCCTTTTGCATTTTTTATTTTTTGGTTTATGTTTTTTCTGCTTGTTTTTTCTGTTTCCAACCCGTGTTTTTTTCTCTCTATTTATGATTGGTTTTTCTCATAAAATAAATAATAAATATAACATTACAGGTCTTGGAACCTTGGGATCACTTCACAAAAAAAATTAAGATTTTTACCAAGATATAGTTTTAATTAGTAATAAAACTTATTCTTACTAAAATCTAGATCATTCGATGGACTAACTAATCAAATCATAAACTAAAATCTTACTCAGTTTGTTGCCTAAACTGATCTAAATAAATATATGTCTACAATCCCAAAAAAAGCTACATACAAAAGACCGAGAGAGGTCTCCCGTCATAATCATCGATAGATAGATCAATTCTTAACAAGTCGGAAACTACTCTTTGCTGACTTTAATAAATGTTAGAATTGTATATTTTTATAGGTTGTCAAAGGAAGTCACGAAACTCAATGTTTAATTGTAGCAATACATGCGTAATATGAAATTAAAATTATGATATATTTACATCTAAATATTTCTATGCTTTGCAACAAGAAAAACAATATATAAATATTGTATTTTTATTCGATGCATGTTTCATAGGACACTGTCATATTATTGCAACTAGACCACTATGAACTTAGTACTATGGGTGTATTGTTACCATAAAATAAATTATAAAATGTTATATAAATGATAAAATATAAATAAATATGTACTATTTATGTCTTTGTTCTACCCATTTTTACTCCCGTTGCAACACACGGGCACTTTTGCTAGTTTGATAATAAACAAGCCAACCTGAGCTCATGGAGAAGAAGATTCAGAGAAAAATTGGGCTCTGTTTGCACAAAGGCCAAACCTACCATGCAACTCTTACTCAATACATGAAGAGTTAATTTCCCTTGATGTATTTCTCTTTTTTTTCATTTGGGCCTTGCTGCCTTGTACCTTGTACAGTACATTTCTTTATTTAATTGAAAAGCAAAAAAATATAGGTAGGATATTTCTTTGCTGATTCGGTCAAAAAAAAAAGAGCTAAAATAGTCTAGTAAAGTTTTGAAGCGAAGCTCAAGATGGCGAAATGAACCATAATATATGTTAATTATTAGTGAAATTTCACAGTGCTGGGAAATAATGAGAGCCCTCCGTTTCGTTAGATCTGATGGTTTAACAATAGGAGTAATCAAATAGAAAGAATTTAAGTTGTGGTACGTAGGCTCGGGAACTGGTTTGTAATTGAATTTGGAGTGTATAAAGTACAATAGTATTCGCCCAACTCCCTCTCTCTCTCTCGACGCGCTGGCGGCGCGGCGACCCCTTGCACTCGTCGGGCTATGATGCGGGTGCTCCTTGGACGCCTGGATTCCGATTGCCGGGCCTGCAGCTCCCTCGCTATCCTAGCGCAGTCGGCGATGAGGGCGTCCTTTGAGGCGAAGCTCAAGGTGGCGATCAATGGCTTCGGCCGCATTGGCCAGAACTTCCTCCGGTGCTGGCACGGCCATGACGACTCCCCGCTTGACGTGTCGTCGTGAACGACAGCGCAGGCGTCAGGAACGTACGTGAAGATCGATGCCAACTGAAGCCGCA
Source organism: Saccharum hybrid cultivar R570 (assembly GCA_038087645.1). NCBI lineage: Eukaryota > Viridiplantae > Streptophyta > Magnoliopsida > Poales > Poaceae > Saccharum > Saccharum hybrid cultivar. Next base: position 2,652,891 of record JAQSUU010000059.1, read on the forward strand.
GTGCCGCACTGGTATTCAGAATTTCAGACGCTTGCCACGAATTCTGACAGAAACTTGCATTATATTGGTGCTGTTTTTTCCCCCCCTATTGATTCCAGGCGTCCCACCTTCTTAAGTACGACTCGATGCTCGGCACCTTCAAGGCCGACGTCAAGATCGTCGACGACACGACCATCAGGGCCGACGGCAAGCCCATCACAGTCGTCTCCAGCACGGAGCCTCTCAAGCTCCCATGGATTGAGCTCGGCATTAACATCGTCATCGAGGTAAACCCTCCCCAGTGCAAAATGTACATCCACGTTCTAGTCACCGCGGACGCAGTAAGACTGACAGTGCCGAACTGTGTCCTGAAGGGAACCGGAGTCTTTGTCGATGGCCCCGGCGCCGGCAAGCACACCGCAGGCAGCGAGCCACTAACCCTCCGCATGGGACAGCTACGGTGGTGGGCCTAACTAAGATGGAACATCTAGAAAAAATATATACTCGGTAGTAGAGCAAAATAAACCGGGCCGACAAATTTAGGTCCATATCGAAATCACGAGTTAAACTTTTTATTTTTTTTCATATAATATATAATGTGTTGCCGTGCCAGCGAGAAGGGAGCCAACCCACCACTAGCTCCCCTACACGCCGCCCATCTCCAGCCGCCGTCGCCGCCCTCCGGCGTGCGGCGACGGCGGCCTGCAGTGGCCCGAAAACAAGGTGCCCGCTGCGTCCCCTCCCCACCCCGCCCCCACACCACCCCCCTCTCTCTTTCCCCCTCCCAACCCTCCACCACCTTCTTCCCCGGTGCATTCCGGCGGGCTCGCCGGCCGGGGGCCCGGATCCGGGTTCCCCTGGACCGGATCCGGCCTCCCCCTTGACGGATCCGTGGCGGCGCGGGCTGGGCGCCGGCCGCCCTCGCGTGGCCGTCCTGGCCGGCCGGGGTGCCTCCCTCGTTGCTCCTAGGTGACCTAGGCGGGGCGACGCCGTGGCGGCCTAGGACGGGCGGACCCCACACCCCACCCCTGCTCATTGCAAGACAGTCTCGGCCGGCTGGTGTGCCTCCCCCGTGACGCTCGTCCTGGGCCGGGGCGACGCGCCGTGGCTGCCGCGCAGCCTAGGGACGGGCGGATCCCGCGCTCCCCTGCTCGTTTGGGACGGTGCCGCTGTCCGGGTTCGACGTCGCTCTCCGTGTCTTCTAGCGGTGCTGCAGTTCCGCGTCTGTGCTGGCCATGGCCGGGCACCCCAGTTCGGCTGGTGCCGGGGCAGTTAGGAATGGCAGGGCCGCGCCGGCTCCCCCTGCTAGAAGTGCGGTGGTGGCGTGATAGGTGCTGCACTCCTGGCGCCTGCGCCACGGCTTCGATCCTCGTTGTCGTCGTCACTGCTTCGGGTGCCACGAGTGGCCTGCGCCCGAGGCAAGAATCAGGGTGAAAACCCTGTCCGGTTCTTCCGGGCCGGCGGCGGTGGTGCAGTATGCGTCATCCACCTCCTTGGAGGCGTCGCCGATGCTTCTTCGCCTGGAGCAGGCTGGGGACGAAAGTCCTACTCGTGTGCTATTCCAACGTTGTTGGCGTCTGCGGATGTCAATTCCCTTCTTGAAGGCATCGTTGGAGCGTCGTTGCACCCCGTCACCCACTACCATCGCTGGAGCCCTTCGCTTCATCGACGTCTGTGGTTCCCGTCTTGCCGCTGGTTGCTGGGGAAGTTCCTAACTGTGCCTGTCGTGCCTTCATGTATTCCACCGCAATGGTTCGCCCTGCTGCACTTGACCAAGCCAGTGTCGCTTTCTCCTTTGGCGGATGCTTTGCCGTCACTGTCACCGGCCTCCTCTTAACTGGTTCTTTGCTGTTAAGAGTGTGAAGGCCGACCCCCTTGTGGATGCTTTGCCGCAAGGGGTGTCTCCTGCTGCTATTGGGCCCCCTCTCTGGTAGATGCTTTGCTACCGAGAGTGTGCTGGTCTGTTTCCTAGCGGATGCTTTGCCGCCGTGGTCGCTCGGTTCGTTGGCGGATGCTTTGCCGCCGTTGCTGTTGCTCGATGCTCACTCTCTTGGTGGATGCTTTGCCACCGCGGTTTGGTCTATTATGTGGGGAACCATTGCGAGGTCGTTTTTATTGCAGGCACAGTTGTAGGTCTTCGGTGTTGAGAGCGGTCGCGCTCTCTTTGTATCTTTTTGTTGCTTCTTTGTTTATTCCAGGTTATTTACTACTATCTTAGTGGTTTATAATCTACGCTATGAGGGTTCTCTCATAGCTGACTTGTAATTCACCCCTCTTAATGAGAAACAGGCTATATCCCCGGTCGCGAAAAAAATATATAATGTGTTATGACAACCCTCCTTTGCCGTTTGGCATGGGAGAACTATGGTGGTGGGCACTTTGGGTTGCACACCGGGCAATTGGCCCTGCATTTTTCCATAGTGTCATAACAGATAACACACCTCGCATGTCCCTTTATTCATCGGGCAACAATAGCACTCTGTCCATTTGAAACATGGACCGCACTTTATCCTGTGGCAAAATATCAACACAAACTTGTTCTCATGTAATGATGCTGTCCTGAAATCAACCGTCGTAGAATTATCACTTGTTGTGGTAAGGGATGCCTGTTGTAATTGAAATCAACCGTCCATAAATATTATAATTAGGCATGCATGCATGTTGTTGGGGGTACATTATATGTTGGAGACCCCCTTATGGCATTCATGGTCCAATTGCATTTCCTAGGAGTTCACAAAATAATATTTGAGAGCCATTTGTAGTCTTTGGTGGTAAATACAAAAGCCTCAGAGATCCATTTATAACCCATAGTGGCATTTTTGTAAATACCAGTCCCACCTTGGGAAAGAAAGAGAACATCCCCTCCCACCTTCTCTATAAGGCTTTACTTTGGCAGCAAGAGAAAATTTGCCCAGGGAAGATTTCTCCCCACGTGGAACTATTTGGACTTTTGATTCCCACCTCCACCACGGGGGGAGGCATCCACACATAATGGAAGGGACTCGTGTGCGAGCGAGCCCGTTCAAAAAACGACGTGGAAGAAAGGAACTTCGAAAAAAAAGAAAACAGTCAGCGTAATAAACCGCATGTGTATCTTGTTAAGCTCGAAACAACAATCTACACTCACCATACATTAGGCATTAATGCATTATTAGTATTACTCGTGTCTTTTATTTATGGATGTTTTGCCAGGGAGAGTCACGGGAGGTTGCATGTCTACTTGGGACCAAGATTGCAAGAGGCGGTGGAGTTTGATTCGGACCGGAGATGGAGTTTGACTCGATGAAAATACTGCTCAATTTTGACACAGGAAACTCTTCTAAATCACGTTGAAGCGGATTGCCTTATACATACTAAGTGAGACGGACGGTCATTACGGAGTTGGACACGGATGGATGGACCAGACCAAAAAATTGAGGAGAGAAATTTTGTTTTTTTAAAACGGACGTTGCCCGGCGTGCGTGAGCTAGAATACTTAGGCTTACCTCAACCGTGTTTTAATTAAACACTAATAAGACCCATAATAAATAATATTTGCACTAAATTATTTGTCCCACATGAAAAAATTAAGGAGAGATTGACTCAATTTAATTAGGTGGCTATTATCCCGTATGGAAAATCAAGGAGAGATTGACTCAGTTTAATTAGGTGGTTATTATCCCGTATGAAAAATCAAGGAGAGATTGACTCGGTTTAATTATGTGGCTCGTCTATATCTGTTGTAAATCTATATCTAATAATAAAGAGACAATGCGAATAATGTTTTTCAATTCTAAACTAAGAAGAGTGATGTAAGAAGAGTGATGTTGAGTAGTGGTTTTTCAATTCCAAACTAAGAAGAGTGATCCCGAGTAGTTAGGGGAGGGCCGGACGAAAAAAAGGGTGAGAAATTTTACCTCTTTATTATTATATTAGGTATAGATATAGATAGATATATTATATAGGTACAGAAACATATACGGCCGTTAAGACCCCGCCTCCTCCGTATACAAGTTAGAACGAGCCCGTCACTCTCTGCTACGTCGACGAGCTCCACCTCGCTCCGCTACGGGGTCGAAGGGCATCGGCCGCGCCATCCTGACAGTTGGGACGATCGAGCTCGCTCGCTGCCTCGGGCAGTCGGCTACTGTACTGAAAGGGGCCAAGAGAGCGGGTTGATCCAGAGGTTCTTCCTCATCGAACCGATCCTAAAAAATGAATCAAATGGCCCCATAACACGGCAGAGGGGAAAGGGATCAGAACCTCGCGATCCAAAATAAAGGATGGAGTGGATCGACCTGACGCCGCCGGCTGCAGAGGGCCTAAAGAAAGCGCAGGAGGAGGGGGTGGACAAGGACGAGGATGACTCGAAAGGGCTCCGGGGACACTTGGCGTGCGTCTACGGCGGTGGGTGCCGTGGACAAGAACAAGAACACCACGCTGCAGCTGCAGTACGCCGCCGGCTACGATCGCATGGACTGCATCGTCGCGCTTGTGCTCTAGAACTAGAACAGCGCCGCCGTGTACGTCATCCGTAACAACCATTGGGCTCCGCTCCATAGGGTCAGCAGCTCACCTTTGCTCAAAACGCTCTTTGGCCCTGTTCATCTGGCTTATAATTCGTCTTATCCAGCTTGTTTTTTTTAGTCAGAATAGTATTTTTCTCTCACAAAAAATCAGCCAAAAGTGTTTTTCAGCCGGCTTATAATTCCAGCCGAACGGTGCGCGCGGGCGCGGGTGGCAGGAGCGATCGGGAGCTGCTCTTGTCGGGCTCCACGGGCTGCAGCAGCTGTCGCCGAGGCACGCTCTCATGGAAGGCTTCGTTTGCAGGAGGGGACAAGAACTGGGGTGCTTCGCGACGGCGCCCGGCCGCTGCTGGCCTGATGCCACGACGGAGGTGGTGGCATGATTGTATTTCTTAAGTACGATAAAATATACATAATTATATGTTTTAATAAATTTTCAAAAAAATCTATGTTATTTCTAACCAAAATCATCATATTTTAATAAAAAATAGGTGAAATTAATATTTTTTTGCTAAAAATACAAATATTTATATAGGTATTTAAATGAATCTACTGTGCTTGGAGGAGGGGGGGCACGCCCCTGCTAGCGCCCCCTGGGGTCCGCCTCTAGGTGGTGGTGCGAGGTTGCTGGCTGCTGTTGGGTTGGTGCTGCGGACTGTGGCCGTTCTCCGTTCCGTCTCGGTCTCGATGTTGTTGTTTGTACTTGTCTCTGACTCGCCCCTCCCTTCTTCCTCACTTGCTGGCCCTGCGTTCGATCGGCTTCGAGAGGCGCAATCGAGGGGAAGGGGAAGTGGGAGTGGAGAGAGAAGAGGGGCTTGGAGAGGCGTAATCGAGGGGAAGGGGAAGTGGGAGTGGAGAGAGAAGAAGAGGGGTGCGAGATGGTTTGGTAACCATGGAGAGCAGAGCAGATAGTAGGAAAGGCGGGCGATGCATGAGTTGTTGAGATGAATTCCCATCATTTGGATCAGTCAGTGATTTTTTTTTACAGCTAGCAAAGCAACTTATTTAGTCCTTCATACATATTTTTAGAAGCCAATATTGATTTTGACAACCACGGTTTTGATGCGACGATGCTATGGTTCAGAGGCGGAACCAGGGGGCTAGCAGGGGCCGTGCCCCCCCCCCCCGCACAATAGACTCATTTAAATACCTATATAATTATTTGTATTTATAGCACAAAAAATATTAACTTCACCCATCTTTTATTAAAATATGATGATTTTGGTTAGAAATAGTGTAGATTTTTTTAAAAATTTGTTGAAACATATAATTATGTATATTTTATCACACTAAAAAATACGATCGCATTTGTCCGGCGCCCCTTAATCAAAATCGCTGCTGCTATGGTTCCATTTTATATCATCACACTGAAGCCCTTGTTAGCGTGACGTGATTGTATACACCAACTCACCGAGTAAATCGGACTGTTTATGACTTTTTTTATTACTTCCCCCGTTTACTTTTTAACCCTAAGTTTCACTACTCGCCTTATTCAAAAAATTTGTACCAACATAGTTAAATTTAAGCTGTTCTTGAACAACTTTTATTAATAAAGCAATAAGCCCCAACAAAAGAAATGATTTTTTGCATAAATATTTGAATAGATGAGTGGTCAAACTTTGGATAAAAAAGTCAAACGTTTTATAGCTTAGAAGTGAGGAAGTAGTATTTAGTGTTGTAGATTCCAATGTTGCATGCCCTCGTCACTGTAAAATCTCGTTCAACCTCGCGGTCACTTCGCAACGTACTAGCACACATAACTCAGACCATGGGACACCATCACATGGAGGGAAAAAAACGACACACCCACCCATGGCGATCCAGTCTCCGGTGGAGCTCACGCAAGGAGCATTGGGGAAGGGTGAAGCCAGTTGCTCAGTCAGCCGCACAGGCACGTTTCTTTTGATTTAATTTACTCGTGTTCTTATATAGAGTGACTGTAAATGTCAGTTTGCTCTTACATAAAACATTTAGCTTTTATTTTTTTTTAACTTTGCAGCACGCCTCATTTGAAGCTGAATTACCTGGGTGTGCCACATGGGTCGAAAGTCAGGATCCAGATTGTCCGAACAAGCTTATCATCCTTGAAGATGTTACTGAATCTCAGAAAGCCGTCATACTATTCACATTCCTTACAGACTAGAAGTTAGCCTGTTTGGTATATAACTTATAAGATGCTTATCGCAAAAATAAGCTGAAATTAACAGTCAAACATCACGCTTTTCTGCAGTTTATTCTGACCACACTTATTCCCACTGCTCTCATTTATACTACAAAGCAGAAGCTAGACCAAGCCATCTTATTTTCATCGCCTTTTTTTTGTGCAGCTTATCTAGGAAGCATTTCACAGATAAGCCGTACCAAACATAGGCATATGATTCAGACAACTAGTACAACAATTGGCCGTACAGTTTTTCGATCATATGCAGGGACACATAGCGAGCAATTGCCATCCCCTTCGAGATGGAGGCTTGAAGAAAGGTGTAAAAACACATTGGCTCAGGATAGACGTGGAATAAAAGATCAGATTAAACATTTGATTATCTATTTTAATAAAAGTTAATCGATGCTATGTATGGTTCGATCGACATTTCATATCTCAATGGTGAACAAAAATTGTGTGCACAAACACACACATTTTAGAAACAGTTGTCTTTATTCTGCACTCTCTGCTAAAGGCCACATGATAAAATGTTTTGGTTTCCGACACATGCTACACTCTTTATTATCTAATACTCCATCCGTCCTAAATTAACTGCAGTATTTGGTTTCTGTGCCACAAATTTGACTCGATTTATAAAAAACATGTACAATATCTGTATCTCCAAATAAATTTGTTAAAAAAAATTAGATTCAAATATCTTTCCGCTGCTACTACTTATGTAATATAAATATCAATATGGAGTATTTTTTAATATAAGTTTTGTCAAAGTTATTTCTCAGAAAGCGAAAATGACAATTATTTTAGGACGGAGAGAGTATATGCTACTGCATGCTGGTATCTTTCGGTACATATGAACTGTTTTGTCTATTTTGATTCTTTAATTAGAGTTTTGGTGCATGTCATTATGTTATGGCCTTTTGTATTCACCTCAGTAATTTTTTTCCTCTTGCTGTAGTCATGTTGGCGCCCTTACTGAGCGATTCGAACTTTTCATTTGTGGTCGTGAGATTGGCTATGCATTTTCTGAGCTCACAGACCCAATTGGTCAGGTAAGGATGTCCTGGTTCCTTGTGAAGCTCTGTAAAGAGTATCAAACATTGAGTATTTGGAATTTTATGCATTTTACTATTTCACTTTACAACCTGTAAAACTACACTGTGTGTTACAGAATGGTCTACCATTATGAACATTTCCACTGGCATCTAATGTGGGCTGTACTTGAAATGAAAACAAAGGCAAACCAAGGTGGTTGGTTAACTTCCAACAGTCCTGTGATGTAGCACCATATTATAGCTCATTAAGATAGATGGAAATCACATACATGCTTCTTGATCATTTTAATTTCATATGTGCATTTTATCTTTATTGCAGAGGAGCCATTTTGAGAATCAAATAAAACAGCACAATGCTAAGCGAGCTGCAATAATGGCTAAGGATGTCAAATCTACTGAGGGTGATGCAGATGATGATTATTCCTATGAAGTTTCTTTAGATGAAGACTTCTTGACTTCATTAGAATACGGAATGCCACCAGCGTCATGAATGGTATGGCTGATTAAATTGTCTATTTTGCATGACTGCTAATTTGCTAATGTTCTTGGCAACACAACTCTGTTGTTTCGTAGCTCCCTAGCTCTCAAAAAGTACGCACGTGCGCCCTTAGGATAAATCCTTTTTACAAAGTTACAGAGGTAGATAGAGATACAGAGTGGCGGAGCCAGCGGTGGGGCGGGGAGGGGGGGCTCGAGCCCCTACTGCCGTGATTCCCACAGAGCCCCCTACAAATTTGAGGAGGAGGAAGAAGGAAAGGAGGGGCGGGAGGAAGAAGAAGAGGAAGCAACCCCTCTGCTATCAATCATACCTCCGCCACTCGAGATACACACAACACAGAGATAGAGAGAGCACACCTGTTCTCTATCCTCTTTATTTCCTTACATTCCTTAGAGCATCTCCAACAGCTCCCATTTCCCCAATCCAACTACCATATTAGGGGAGATACCTTAAAAAACTTGCTCCAACAGCTCCCCAATCCCATCCCCATTAATTGGTGATCACCAAAAAAAAGACCCCAACTGCCCCAAATAGAGGGGGAGATGTAGCTCCCCCTAATACTCACCCGCATCCTAACTGCCGACGGTTTTCTTCTCGCGCTCGCATGGATCTTCTTCTTCGGCGAGCTGTTGTTGCTCCCGGCGACCTTGAGCTCGCCCCATAGATGGCGAGGGCGCTCCAGCTCGCACCGGTGGGAGGCGGGGTGCTTCAGCTCGCGCTGGTGGCCGGTGAGGTGTCTGAGCTCGTGGGCCATGGAGGATCTGGTGCAGTCGGCGGCCATGGAGGAGGATCTAGGCGGGGGCGGCCATGGCTGTGATTTGGGGCGAAGCAGAGAAGGGGCTAGGGATGGGGTCGAGGTCGCCGGGCAGGATGGGATGGGGTTGAGCTCGCCCAGCCCCACTCGATCTTGCATGGGCGGCGGGGATGGGGTCGAGGCCACCGGGCGGAGCAAGCGGAGCGGCGCCGTCACTCGTGCGGGTTGAAGAGAGGCGCAGGTGTGTGGGGGCGAGGAAAGAAGACGGCGTTGGAGGAAGAGAAAAAAGGAACGGGAAGAAAACAAATAGGAAAGAAAATAAAAAATAAAACCTGACATGGGGTCCCATGTATTGAGAAAGATTATTGGTGATCTGTTGGAATATCTCCCTCAATAATCCAAAAAAGCAGTATTGATGATCACCAATACCCTTGTATTGGGGATGAGTTATTGGTGAGCTGATGGCTCTTAGATTGCAGCAACAATGGCAAAAGCAATAGGTACTCAGTTGCATACGTGCATGCATGAAAAGGGTAATTGGAGCGGACGTGCCATCGCGCTAAGGGCATCAGCCAGTGGCGGATCCAAAGGGGGGGCTGGGGGGCTCCAGCCCCCCCTAATTTCTTGATTTCAATGCTAATTGCTGTAGCAAAAACTTGATTTCACCGTTAAATCTTCGTGCAAATCAACATCTCTGTTGTTTTAGCCCCCCCTTATCCCGCATCCCACATCCGCCACTGGCATCAGCCTAGCAGGCTGCGCAGCACTTTTATTTCTTTTGGAGATGCTTTGCCTAGTAGCATCTCGCAGTGAAGCCTACGTTCGGACAAAATACTATACTCATCCCAACGAAAAGAAGACTATTTTGAAATAGAAATTACCGCACTCACTGGAACAATAAAAAGAAAATAATACTCAATCCATCCCAAATTATAAGACGTTTAATTTTTTTGACACTAAGTTTGACCATTTATTTTATTAAAAACTTTGTGCAAAATATCACTTCTTTTGTCGTGGCTCGGTTTATTAATAAAATTTCTTCAAGAATAACTTAAATTTGATTATGTTTGCATATTTTTTTAAATAAAACGAGTGGTCAAACTTGGGATAAAAAAGTCAAACGTCTTATAATTTGGGATGGAGGGAGTAGTATCTATATAACCGTACCTGTGTAGATGGAACCCACTATTATCTAGAGAAACATTCATGGCCGGTCCCTCAACTTGGCAAGAGGTGTCACCTAGGTCCCTCTATTTTTAAAATGATGTTTTTGGGTCCCTGAACTTGGCTTCGGGTGTCATCTGGGTCCCTAAACTTGACTTCGGGTGTCATCCAGGTCCCGACGGGTCCAAACCCGCTATGGATGCTGACGTGGTGCGGTCCTAAATGTGGGTCCCACATGTCAGTTGGTTATATTTATTTTTATTTTTATTTTTATTTTGAGGTACTGTAGCTATAATCTCTTAAATATTCTAAAAATTGTATATCATTTTCATACGATCTTGGATGAAGATTATTTTTATATAAAAATCGTAGCTCTAGATGAGATCTACGATTTTCTAGTTTTGAGTTTTTTCATTTGAGGTCGTTAAGATGCTCAAAAAAATTAAAATAAATTTCAGCAATATATTAATCACGTACAAGCGTCTGTCGCCTTGGAAAAATCATATTTTTGTTATATGCTGTCAAATGGAGATACTTTCTATATGAAAGTTGTAGCTCTTAATGAGATCTACGACTTTCTAGTTTTGAGTTTTTTTAATTTGAGGTCGTTAAGATGCCCAAAAAAATTAAACAAATTTTCAGCAGTATATTAATTCCTGAAAGTTTGTTTAATTTTTTTGAGCATCTTAACGACCTCAAATTAAAAAACTCAAAACTAGAAAGTTGTAGATCCCATTAAGAGCTATAACTTTTATATAGAAAGTATCTCCATTTGACAGCATATAAGAAATATATGATTTTTTTTCAAGGCGACAAGCGTTTGTACACGGTTAATATACTGCTAAAAAATCGATTAATTTTTTGAGCATTATAACGACCTCAAATTAAAAAACTCAAAACAATAAAGTTGTAGATCTCATTAAGAGGTACAACTTTCATATATAAAGTATCTCCATTTAACAATATCTAAGAAAGATATGATGTTTCCTAGGCGACAAGCGCTCGTACGTGATTAATATACTGCTGAAAATTTATTTAATTTTTTTGAGCATCTTAACTACCTCAAATTAAAAAAAACTCAAAACTAGAAAGTCGTAGATCTCGTCGAGAGCTACAATTTTTATATAAAAATCATCTTCATCTGAGATCGTATAGATATTGTAGCTACAGTACCCTGAAATAGAAATAAAAATAAATAGAAATAACCAACTGACATGTGGGCCCCACATATAGGACCGAGCCACGTTAGCATCCATAGCGGGTTTACACCCGTTGGGACCTGGATAACACCCGAAGCTAAGTTCAGGGAGTTAGATGACACCCGAAGTTAAGTTCAGAGACACAGAAATGACATTTTGAAAGTAGAGAAACTAGGTGACACCTTTTGCAAGTTGAGGGACCGACCATGAATTTTTCTCTATACCATTAATAGCTATTTCTCGTTGCGCCATGTGATCTCGGTTAGTTTCCTCCGTCCGATTTCATCTAGCTAGCTTAATCTCTGCCGTTCATGACATGTAACAGGAATATTAGCTCATGGGCCACATCATTTATTTTAGGTTTCCTTTTTTCACACCTATTGTTTTTTTACATTACACAGTACAACGTAGACGTCTACAATGCGCATGCACATTCACCCCTATAAAAATATGAATACACGTACGCAAACCCTACCCCTATAAGCATCCGCACACTCACTCCTATGAAAGTATGAATACACGTACGCAAACTCTACCCCTATAAACATCTCCGAAAGACTGAGCCGACAGATCTTAAAGTTCACGAATACACGTACGCAAACCCTACCCCTATGAGCACATCCGAAGGACTGGGCCGATAGATCTTGAAGTTCACGAATACACGTACCCTACCTCTATGAGCACCTCCGAAAGACTGAGCCGGCCGATCTTGAAATTCACGAAGTCACTACAGGTGCCTCGCTGTTGACGGGGACGTCGCCTACCACTTAATGCATAGCGCCGATAAATCCTGAAATAAATCCAGAAAAATGTGAACACCAGTGCCAAGTCGAGGACTTAGACCCTGGTGGGCTTCACATCTATTGTTAATGGCACCAATAATTTATTCCTAAATTTACAATAAATTTCACTGCACCATCCACATAAAGGCACCTAATTTCACATTTGAACCTGACATCTATCCGTTAAGCTCCCTAGCCTCTCCTTGGCTTCTCAAATTTGCAACCCACCACTAGGCCCCCTCTTTGTCTCCGTGCGAGGAAGTTTTTATTTTGGGGGGAAATCTGTGCGAGAAAGCTGAAACTGATACGATATATAGGGAGTTTTAGCCTTTCCCGTGCTACTACAAAATATGACCGCTCGTAGCATTCTCCGTGGGATGGGATACACTACACCTGCCTCTTCTGTATAGAGGGTGGTTTCAGCACAGACCATGTCGCCAGTTACTATTCCATCGCAAGCATCAACTTTTATGGCCTCACTCCACTGCCTGGTATACACGGTTGCACCCTTGCAGGTCGCCACCATCCTGTTGTTAGTTGCTACAGTAGTTTCATTACGGATATGTGCTCATATACGGCATCCAAGATGGCGGTTCCTCTTCATCATCCAGTTTACTCTTCGTATTTTGCTCTCCCTGCTACTTCCTTCTTCAGTCCAGTGCATGGCAGGGTTTAAAATGGATTGAGGGCTGGAAAAATTCCAGCTGATCATTTACTACTATAAGGCCTCGTTCGTTTGCTTGGGTTCCATTCCGGTTCCTGAAACTTTCCAGGCCCGGTTACAGTAGATCCAGGTACTCGTTCCCGGGCCGGATACACAACCACGAATTAATTGTCACGGAACTGGTGCAATGAAGCGTTCGTTTCAACCAGGAATGAAAATACTACAATACCATTAGCAGACAAAAGCAGCTGGCAGCTTGTTTGACAAAAGCAGTCGGCAGAGAAACAATGCAATGCAGCCGGCAGCAGCAGACAGAAAGAAACAAAACAATGCAATGCAGCCGGCAGCAGCAGACAGAAAGAAACAAAACAATGCAATGCAGCCGGCAGCAGCTGTACCCATGACTATACATTAGAGCTTGTTTGACACTTGAAAGCAACTTGACAGGCTACATGCATGAAAGCAAGGGACTAAAATGATGGAGAACTGACTTACACTCCCAACACCATTTTTAGATTACTCTCTGCACTTATTGCACCCGGGAGTAAAGGACCTTTACTCCCGGTTGGTGTCTTTAACCGGGAGTAAAGTCCCACATGCAACTGCCACTCCGTGATCCTTACTCCCGGTTAGAGACACCAACTGGGAGTAAAGGTGCAGTCAACCTTTACTCCCGGTTGGTGTCTCCAACCGAGAGTAAAAATAGACTTTTAGTTCGGGTTTTTAAGCACAACCAACTAACTAAATGTTTCTCTATATATTGTTAGCCCTGCATTTTGACCGAAGTGTTGGAGACAAGAAACTTGATGTTTGCCTTAAGTACAGATGGCACTTGACATTGCGTTCAAACTTTAAAAAAATACAAAGTCATCACCAAATTAAATTTGATGAGTTCTGTGAATCACAAGGCGGTTTAAGTCTTAACTCCTTTTATGTCACGCATGGAGTAGTTGCAGGTCCAACTAAAATTTAGGTAAATATTTGTCTATATACATAGTAGAAGTTGATGTATTTTATTTGAAATGGAAGGAGTAAATGACAAAAAGTTTAATACCATATTTGTCTGCATGCATACACTACAGAGTGTGCCTAACAATTAGTTACGCTAGACTAAAATTTAAATCTACGTTTTAATTCATACTACGTTTGAACAGTCTCAAACTAAAGTTTTACATGATTAAAGTTTAGTTTAGTGATCAAACAGACCTATAATATAGTATAATATAGTATTTTTTGTAGTACTATCTCTAAACTCGTTTGTTTCGTGTGCACTTGTCATCATTAGTTTACTCCACTTAAGACAGAATTGTGCCCTTCAAAGTGAACAAAGATCCAAGCATAACGCTAGATGATGAGGACACTCCATGGTTGCGACACGATCATGACTATACCTGGAAGTGGATTAACATCCACGTCCAATCAATCCAGTCCAAAGGAAACCCAATTAAAATGAGAATGTACCCAATCCAAACCACAATCATGCGTGCAATATCCAATCCAGTCCAGTCCACTACCCTGTCAATCCAGTCCAGTCCAGTCATCCAAATACAGACTTCCATGAGCGCTGCATCGGCGGGCAAGCTCACGCTGCTCAGTCCGGCCGGGGAGCTGCTGCTCACCGTGCGCCGCTGATGGCCGTCCCTACACCACCGATGGGAGGCCCGCCGCCCATCCATCTTCAGTGGCATCGAGTGGCGCCTCCTCTTGCCTCCTCCGCCGGCCGCCGTGCTCCGATCCGGTTTCCCACGCCCCCGCGGCGCGCCGCGAGCTCGTCGCCCCACGCGCACGCAAGCTGCCTTGCCCCACCAGACCCGCGCCTGCGAGCGAGCCACCCCATTGCGGCGCGCCACCTACCCACACGCGGCTGCAGGGCGCGGGGAGTGAGGCCGGCGGTTCGCGCACGCCTGGCTGTTATGCCAGTGTATCCATGTCCGTGAATGCGCCGCCGGGTAGCTGGGGAGGTTGGCCACGACATTTGCCTTCTGGTACACCAAACTGATCTCCGAATCGGTGGTGATAGAAGGCTGGTGGCGTCGTTCAAGCAGCTAGGTGAGGCCGTCGTTGACGAGCGGCTAGGCGGGCTCTCGCCCCAAGCGTGCGTGTTGAAATCTAGCTGGACACCCCCGGCTACCTGGTGAAGAAGCCACCGTCAGGAAGAGGTCGAACGGATTTTTGGATATCCGGGTCTTTTTATCCAATCCAATCCGTTGAATTTGGGTATTGTGGTCTTGTATATCCACGTCCAAATAACATTCATCCAGTTAAATCCATAGTATGTTAAGACCATTTATACTTTGGATTATCCCAATCCACTTCCAGGTTTAATCATGACCAAGGGACATACGTCAAGAAGCAGATCACTACTGTGCCTGCTTAATTTAATGTTATTTAATGTTGTGTATTGAAAAATAATTATGTAATAATTGTGACCGCACATTCATTCCAGTGTTGTATTGATCTGAAATTTTTTCTCGGGCTTTCAAATTCCCTATGTGAAGCAACCGCCAAGTTTTAGATTTTTCCGAATTGGTTTGGTACTTTTTCCGGTTTAATTGAATTTCCGCGCAACTTCACCGAGTAATTCTACGTTGAACTGTGTCCACCCCAGAAAAGAGCTGGAATGGTGCCAAACTTTACCACATGGTCTCTTATACCCTAGGAGACAAGTATTTGTGGAGGTCGCTACAGAATTCTAGTGTTTTCAATATGTAATCCACCACAGTTTGTTTCCTGCCACACAAAGAAAAATATAGTAATAAAAATAATGATCAGAAAAACCTAAGATCTTGTGTGGGGTCATATTTTGGGTGTAAATGAGTGCCAAAAAAATTTCAAGGCATTTCGACAAAGGGGGAGTCCACGTGCTTCACAAAGGTATATGGAATCATTCATCGAACCATGTCTATACACCTGGGTTCTTATGGATTATGAGGTCCAAGTGTCGTATTAGTCTCAGACTTTTTCTCAGGCTTGCAAATGCTCTATGTGAAGCAACCGCCAAGTTTGAGATTTTTCCGAATTGGTTTGGTATTTTTTCTGGTTTAATTTAATTTCCACGCGACTTCACCAAGTAATTATACGTTGAACTGTGTCTACCCCATAAAAGAGCCGGAATGGTGCCAAACTTTGCCGCACGGTCTCTTATGCCCTCGGAGACAAGTATTTGTGGAGGTCGCTGCAGAATTCCAGTGTTTTCAATCTGTAATCCACCATAGTTTGTTTCCCGCCGCACGAAGAAAAATATACTAATAAAAATAATGATAAAAAACTAAGATCTTGTGTGGGGTCATATTTTGGGTGTAAATGAGTGGCAAAAAAATCTCAAGCCATTTCGACAAAGGCGGAGTCCACGTGCTTCACAAAGGTATATGGAACCTTTAATCGAACCATGTCTATATACCTGGATTCTTAGGGATTATGAGGTCTAAGTGTCGTATTGGTCTCAGACTTTTTCTCAGGCTTGCAAATACCCTATGTGAAGCAACTGTCAAGTTTGAGATTTTTCCGAATTGGTTTGGTATTTTTTCTGGTTTAATTTAATTTCCACGCGACTTCACCAAATAATTCTACGTTGAACTGTGTCTACCCCAGAAAGAGCCGAAATGGTGCCAAACTTTGCCACATGGTCTCTTATGCCCTAGGAGACAAGTATTTGTGGAGGTCGCTGCAGAATTCCAGTGTTTTCAATCTGTAATTCACCATAGTTTGTTTCATTACGGATATGTGCTCATATACGGCATCCAAGATGGCGGTTCCTCTTCATCATCCAGTTTACTCTTCGTATTTTGCTCTCCCTGCTACTTCCTTCTTCAGTCCAGTGCATGGCAGGGTTTAAAATGGATTGAGGGCTGGAAAAATTCCAGCTGATCATTTACTACTATAAGGCCTCGTTCGTTTGCTTGGGTTCCATTCCGGTTCCTGAAACTTTCCAGGCCCGGTTACAGTAGATCCAGGTACTCGTTCTCGGGCCGGATACACAACCACGAATTAATTGTCACGGAACTGGTGCAAGGAAGCGTTCGTTTCAACCAGGAATGAAAATACTACAATACCATTAGCAGACAAAAGCAGCTGGCAGCTTGTTTGACAAAAGCAGTCGGCAGAGAAACAGCAGCTGTACCCATGACTATACATTAGAGCTTGTTTGACACTTGAAAGCAACTTGACAGGCTACATGCATGAAAGCAAGGGACTAAAATGATGGAGAACTGACTTACACTCCCGGCACCATTCTTAGATTACTCTCGGCACTTATTGCACCCGAGAGTAAAGGACCTTTACTCCCGGTTGGTGTCTCTAACCGGGAGTAAAGTCCCACATGCAACTGCCACTCCGTGATCCTTAGTCCCGGTTAGAGACACCAACTGGGAGTAAAGGTGCAGTCAACCTTTACTCCCGGTTGGTGTCTCCAACCGAGAGTAAAAATAGACTTTTCGTCCGGGTTTTTAAGCACAACCAACTAACTAAATGTTTCTCTATATATTGTTAGCCCTGCATTTTGACCGAAGTGTTGGAGACAAGAAACTTGACGTTTGCCTTAAGTACAGATGGCACTTGACATTGCGTTCAAACTTTTTTAAAAAATGCAAAGTCATCACCAAATTAAATTTGATGAGTTCTGTGAATCACAAGGCGGTTTAAGTCTTAACTCCTTTTATGTCACGCATGGAGTAGTTGCAGGTCCAACTAAAATTTAGGTAAATATTTGTCTATATACATAGTAGAAGTTGATGTATTTTATTTGAAATGGAAGGAGTAAATGACAAAAAGTTTAATACCATATTTGTCTGCATGCATACACTACAGAGTGTGCCTAACAATTAGTTACGCTAGACTAAAATTTAAATCTACGTTTTAATTCATACTACGTTTGAACCGTCTCAAACTAAAGTTTTACATGATTAAAGTTTAGTTTAGTGATCAAACAGACCTATAATATAGTATAATATAGTATTTTTTGTAGTACTATCTCTAAACTCGTTTGTTTCGTGTGCACTTGTCATCATTAGTTTACTCCACTTAAGACAGAATTGTGCCCTTCAAAGTGAACAAAGATCCAAGCATAACGCTAAATGATGAGGACACTCCATGGTTGCGACACGATCATGACCAAGGGACATACGTCAAGAAGCAGATCACTACTGTGCCTGCTTAATTTAATGTTGTTTAATGTTGTGTATTGAAAAATAATTATGTAATAATTGTGACCGCACATTCATTCTAGTGTTGTATTGATCTGAAATTTTTTCTCTAGCTTTCAAATTCCCTATGTGAAGCAACCGCCAAGTTTTAGATTTTTCCAAATTGGTTTGGTACTTTTTCCGGTTTAATTGAATTTCCGCGCAACTTCACCGAGTAATTCTACGTTGAACTGTGTCCACCCCAGAAAAGTGCCGGAATGGTGCCAAACTTTACCACATGGTCTCTTATACCCTAGGAGACAAGTATTTGTGGAGGTCTACAGAATTCTAGTGTTTTCAATATGTAATCCACCATAGTTTGTTTCCCGCCACACAAAGAAAAATATAGTAATAAAATAATGATCAGAAAAACCTAAGATCTTGTTTGGGGTCATATTTTGGGTGTAAATGAGTGCCAAAAAAAATTTAAGGCATTTCGACAAAGGGGGAGTCCACGTGCTTCACAAAGGTATATGAAATCATTCATCGAACCATGTCTATACACCTGGGTTCTTATGGATTATGAGGTCCAAGTGTCGTATTGGTCTCAAACTTTTTCTCAGGCTTGCAAATGCTCTATGTGAAGCAACCGCCAAGTTTGAGATTTTTCCGAATTGGTTTGGTACTTTTTCTGGTTTAATTTAATTTCCAAGCGACTTCACCAAGTAATTCTACATTGAACTGTGTCTACCCCAGAAAAGAGCCGGAATGGTGCCAAACCTTGCCGCATGGTCTCTTATGCCCTCGGAGACAATTATTTGTGGAGGTCGCTGCAGAATTCCAGTGTTTTCAATCTGTAATCCACCATATTTTGTTTCCCGCCGCACGAAGAAAAATATACTAATAAAAATAATGATAAAAAAACTAAGATCTTGTGTGGGGTCATATTTTGGGTGTAAATGTTTGGCAAAAAAATCTCAAGCCATTTCGACAAAGGCGGAGTCCACGTGCTTCACAAAGGTATATGAAACCTTTAATCGAACCATGTCTATATACCTGGATTCTTAGGGATTATGAGGTCTAAGTGTCGTATTGGTCTCAGACTTTTTCTCAGGCTTGCAAATACCCTATGTGAAGCAACCGCCAAGTTTGAGATTTTTCCGAATTGGTTTGGTATTTTTTCTGGTTTAATTTAATTTCCACGCGACTTCACCAAGTAATTCTACGTTGAACTGTGTCTACCCCAGAAAGATCCGAAATGGTGCCAAACTTTGCCACATGGTCTCTTATGCCCTAGGAGACAAGTATTTGTGGAGGTCGCTACAGAATTCCAGTGTTTTCAATCTGTAATTCACCATAGTTTGTTTCCCGCCGCATGAAGAAAAATATAATAATAAAAATAATGATAAAAAACCTAAGATCTTGTGTGGGGTCATATTTTGGGTGTAAATGAGTGCCAAAAAAATCTCAAGCCATTTTGACAAAGGCGGAGTCCATGCAAATGCCCTATGTGAAGCAACCGCCAAGTTTAAGATTTTTCCGAATTGGTTTGGTACTTTTTCTGGTTTAATTTAATTTTCACGCGACTTCACCAAGTAATTCTACGTTGAACTGTGTCTACCCTAGAAAAGAGCCGGAATGGTGCCAAACTTTGCCACATAGTCTCTTATGCCATAGGAGATAAGTATTTGTGGAGGTCGCTACAGAATTCTATTGTTTTCAATCTGTAATCCACCATAGTTTGTTTCCCACCGCACGAAGAAAAATATAATAATAAAAATAATGATCAGAAAAACCTAAGATCTTGTGTGGGGTCATATTTTGGGTGTAAATGAGTGCAAAAAAATCTCAAGCCATTTCGACAAAGGCGGAGTTCACGTGCTTCACAAAGGTTTAATTGAATTTCCGCGCGACTTCACGAGGTAATTATACGTTGAATTGCGTCCACCCTACAAAGGATCCGGAATGTACCAAACTTTTCCAAATGGTCTCTTGTGACATAGGAGTCAAATATCCTCGGTGGTTGATGCAAAATTCCAGTGTTTTCGATTGGTAATTCACCATATTTTGTCTCACGCAGTACGGAGAGAAATATAATAATAAAAATAATTTTCATAAAAAACTAAGATCTTGAGTGGGACCATATTTTGGGTGCAAATGACTACGAATAAAATTTCAAGCCATTTCGATAAAGGCGGAGTCCACATGCTTCACAGAGGTATATGAAACCCTTCATCGAACCATGACTATACACTTTGGTTCTCGGAAATTCCAGGGTTCATATGCATTCCAGTGTTATATTGGTCTTAAACTTTTTCTCAACATTGCATGTGCCCTGTGTGAAGGAATCAACAAGTTTGAGATTTTTTGAATTGGTTTGGTACTTTTTCCGATTTAATGAATTTCCGTGCGACTTCACCGGTAATTATACGTTGAACTGAGTCTAACCAAAAAATATTTACATAGAAATGATGTCAAAACAATTTTATGTCAAAAAACAATACATTTAATGATTTTAGTTAAAGGCTGTATTTTTTCATCAATGAAATGGTGATTATTAGTTACAATATGTTGTGAATATTTAAAAGAAAAAATAAAATATTTATGTTACATATTTTTCATGTGTGCAATAAAACCAAAGCAACTCTAGTTATTTTTTAAAAGATTTTATGACTTTTATGTAATTTACTACACATATAACTAGACTTTAGATATAAAATAAAATAAAATATTAAAAAAATCAAAATTTTCACGTCTACATTTTTATTACCCGCCAAAATATATCTAGGTCTCACCTTTACTCCTAGTTGATATTACAAACGGGAGTACCCGGTTGGATCTAGGAACCAGGAGTAAAAGTCACCGGCTCCTTCTCCTTCCCCCGTCCGCCTGGCTGCTCTCCAATTCTCTCGATCCGATCTGTGCCGCCGTCCGCCCGTCCGGGTCCTGCTCCGGTCGGCCTCCAAGCGTGGCCTCCTCCACGGCGACTCTGCAAGCGCGGCGGTGGCGACCCGACCCGCACGGAGGGCATCCCGTGTCGGCGCACGCGGCCAGCCCCGCGAGGACGGTGGTCCTTGCCGGCGGCGGGCTACCTCCTTGCGGATTCTACAGAAACGACACTCGCCGCCGCGGATCCGGCAGCAACGGCCCTCCCCTCCACCTGGTGGCTGCGTTCGTGGAGTTGCAGCGGCAGCGTCCCCTACCTTACACCCGGTGGCAGAATCGTCGCAGGGGCGGCAGCGGCCCGTCCCCACCACCCGGCTCGTCGTCCCGGCGGCAGCGGCCTTCCCTAGCTCCCTTATCGGCGAATCCCATGAAACTATCGAGGAAGCTGCCCCTCGACGCTCCCAGCGGCAGCTAGCACAGTCCGTGCGTGCGTGATGGCTCCGGTGGCAGCTCCTCGGCATCAGCGTATCCATATATATTTTCAGGTAGTGTGTATGTACTCGTACTCCTTTGGCAATGCATATGTACTCAAACTCCTCGTTCGTCTATGTCCGCTAGTTTCTCATTTTCATAAAAGACGATCTGTTGTCCACGTTGCGGGTCTCACTTTCTTACTGATTAGATGGAAATCATAGTTAGTCGAACGAACTCATCTAATATGTTTTTATTGTTGCATCGGAAGAGATTAATTTAGTGTGTTCCTCGCAAAAAGAAGATTAATTTAGTGTGATGTAATTAGTTTTGATGGCCTGACTTGGTAATTTAGCATGAATTCGTGGCTGGCAATCGCACAAGGATGGATACATAATCAGTGGATCTTGTTGTGTTCTGTTTTTCAGCTAGTCTCATAGGTTCACCACAAATGCAGTTTCATGTATATACAGTTGATTTTAATTCAGATTGGAGTATCACTTGTTGCTGCAGCAGTACTAATGACTAGAGTACTAGAGGATCACTTGATACCTTTTCCAACAATTAACACCATTTAATTCTTTTTTTCAGATTGGGCTAATGACTAGAGTACTAGAGGATCACTTGATACTTTTTTTCCAACAGTTAATACCATTTAATCCTTTTTTCAGATAGAGTACGTATCACATCATACTTTTCAGATTGGAGTACGTATCAGTTCATACTTGACCTGCTGTTAGTTGTGCTTGCTTGGTGCTAAAATTAAGTATCAAGATATCTTGACGACGTCAAGTCAAGATGGCCTAATGCTGTCCAAAGATGATGGTTAAGATAGCAGCTGAATGTCTGCTGAAGCCACAACATTTTTTGGGTCTGTCTACCTGTCACCCGAGTTATTTTCACCCTCCTGTCACTCGGGTGACAATAGCCTTAAAAACACCTGAATTTAGCATGCAAAGGGAATCGGGTGACAGGAGCCAAAGAAATACTAGATGCGCTCTATTAGTTCAATTTCCCTATGTTACTTCCTATATGTATCAATTTACCTATACCGGATCAGATACTGAATCTGTTTTCTCCTAAAGTGGGTTCTGCGGCAGCCACAGGGGACCAATCTCTGTGAATACTATGTTTGCGAGTTCCTGAAGTCGTGCTCAAAAAAAAGTCTAGAACAATAAAAAGTACGTATCTAAATACTACTACTTTTTCTTGATTTATCATTATTCTTGATATATATACTAATAATTTTTCTTTTACTCAAATTGTAGAATAGACATTTGAAAGAGAAGACCCTACAAATACACCATCTCAAAGCAATGCAAGAGACGATAGCAGGATTTCTTAATGAACAGGTCTTAAAGCCCGGCGCCGAGTTCTACTTTAACCCCGATGAACCATCCTCCAAAAAACTAGGGTCATGATAACTTTATTTTGAATGTAATGGGTCATGACAACTTGTTATCGGATCCAAAGGGCGGACACGATGATGAAAGTATACAATGCAAGCTTGTATTATATATGGTGCACAAATTGTTTGTATATACTTTCTTTTTAGTTGGGTTACTTGCGTACATTGCTCGAAACCAAACTTTACTATACGCACGTGTATGCATATATTATTTGTAGGGCAAAAATCGTATACGAAAACCTATTTTAATACCAAAATAAATTATGAATTGAAATAAAAAAGAAAAAGGAAAAAAAGAGGACTTTTAGGTGTCTGTCAGGCCACGGGCCCAGCTGACTCTTTACTCACCAACCGGGAGTAAAAGTTCTCATTTACTCCCGGTCGTGAACCTTTACTCCCGAAAACGTACTCTCGATTGGGCAACCGGGAGTAAAGGGGTTACCAACCGGGAGTATATGTCATTCCTGTAGCAGCAAACAAAAATAGAAGTCTTGATCTAGCTTTTAGTCTTGCAGTCTTGATCAAGACAAAATAGAGTTTGAACTGGAAGAGGTATAAATCTCTCACAGAATTTACAAGTACTCTAGGTTATCTAGTGATGTTGATAAATATGTGAAGACCATAGACCTTAGACCTCCTGCACACTCAAGCATGGTAGACAAAAAGTTCAACATCAGTTCCACTGGCATGGCAACAGTGACAAATATGGAAAATGGTACTGTGCAAGGAAATAGAAATATGATACTATGCAATGATACTACAGTAAGGAAACAAGAATGTCCTGGTTAATATATCTTTAGTTCTTTACCAAAGGATGCTGGATGCAGAATATTTTTTATTTCTGTAAGATAAGAACTTTTAGTCCTTGACGGCTTGCAGATCCGGCCGAGGAGCATACCAAGGAAGATAGTGAAAATTCTGGAATACAGCTTCCGTAGTTGCCTGATTCCCCGTAGTAGAAGTGTAGAACCACTCTGACATCTCCGTCAGGCGTCACTGAAGATGAACACTCTCCGTCGTTGCATGATTTGTGCTCACCTAGTCACCTTGCAAGGCAACTGACTAATGGAGAGCAGCCTTCCCATCAGTTCTGTTTACATCATCAATCTTCAGAACGGCGTTTCGATCCAAGCCTTTCCAACTTGGAGATCTCGAATTCATGCTCTTGAAATCACCGAAATTCTCAACTTCTGACTCTGTGGGACAGGGCCTGCGTGCCGCTTCTCAGTATGAATACATGGTAGTCTACTCACTACAGAAGGTAATATCACTAACACTAACCAACAAATGTCATCCGGGCAAAAGATAATCTCGAGCAGTCATGTAGTATGTATATGTCTACCCATGGCCATGGAACATAACTTGTACGAGCATTTAGCAACTCAAATATGGCGACAATTATTTTATATTCTCTAAGGCGCAATTCAGACCGTGCTGAAAAATACCTACTTGTGCTGTTCTAGCTTGCAAGCTAGCTGTACATGGATTTCATTCATGTGGTGATCATTTCGAGATTGTTAATAGGAACTCATTGGCAACACCATATCCACAATGAGCAGTTGAGAACTTTTTCATTTTGCTCATTTTATGAATATATTTTTCTAGGGAAGCTGGGGCAAAACTAGTTCTGAAAAAAGTTGGATTGTTCCGTAAAAACTTTTAACTGTCAACGTCAATTTTTTTTTAAAAAAAAATTCCCCGTACGTTTGAAACTATCATCAACGGCAACTATGCAAAGCCAAGGTTCCAGGCCTCAAATCTGTATGTAATATCGCATGTTCCTCATGGTCCTTGCACTTCCAACCAACATTGCAGACTACAGTTTCATTGCTCGTAGCAGCAAAGCACACAGCACAGCCTACCAGTAAGCTTTGATGACATTTCATCACGGCATAGCATGAACATTATTCTGTTGTTACTAATATAGATGTGCATAAAGCTTACATGTATCATGGCAGAGAACTTTACATCATGGTTCATGAATGAACACCTCCCATGCTTACCCCTTTGCTTAATTTACATGTCATGAAATTTCCAAGCTGATAGGTGCAAATCAAGAACACGGCTTTGCTGAGTAAATGGCTATATCGTTTGTTAAAGGCAGACAGTACTTGGCAACAGATGTTACGCGATAAATATCTAGGGACTAAACCTCTAGTTCAAGTCCAATGGAAGAGCGGTGATTCTCATTTCTGGGCAAGTCTAATGAAGATTAAACGGGATTTCCTTAAATTTGGAACTTTTCTCATTAAGGACGGATCACAAGTAAGATTTTGGGAAGATCGTTGGTTAGGAAATTCTACTTTGAGAGAACTATATCCCCAAGACATGGTGGCTGTGGTTTTGAGCACGCAACCATCTAATGTATCCTGGCGCAGAGACCTTCGAGGCGACAAGTTAGTGTTGTGGAATAACCTTCTTTCACATCTTACTCCTGTTATTTTAAGCCATAAGGAAGATGATTTTATATGGAATTTAGACCAGGAGGGTGAATTTTCAGTAAAATCACATTATCTTGGTCTCATCCACCAAAACGTCCCTAACCTCAACAAGCAACTTTGGAGATTAAAAGCACCTACGAAGATTAAAATCTTCCTGTGGTACATTTGGAGAGGTGTCATCCTAACCAAAGATAATTTAGCCAAACTGAATTGGCAAGGTGTTGTTTCTGTCATGAAAAATGAAATGATACAACATTTGTTTTTAGATTACCGGTTTGCTTTGCAGCATGTGGACTCCCTAAACCTCTTAATGTGTCCAATATGTTCGGAAGCTAGATAGATGGCCTTAGAAAAGACCTTAAACCGTTGGTTCTTTCGGGGGCAGCAGCTTTGTGTTGGTTCCTGTGGCTCTATAGAAATACAGTTATATTTGAAAACAAACAACCTTCCTTTCTACAGGTCATTTACTCAACTACACACTGGCTCCATACATGGTCCATCTTGCAGAAGGCTACTTCCCAGGAGGTGGTTGTAGCGGCATCTCACTTTTTGGATCGGGTGGTGAAAGCATCTAGGCCCCGGTGTTGGTTTCGGCAATTGATGACAACGCATTATTACCATGACTAATGTTTGTTTTGCAGAAACTTTGATAAGTTAGGTCATAGAGTTGATAACTACTTTGGGCACTATGGTATTCAAGTTCCTTGATGGAAATCGTTTCAGTTTTCAAAGGATCAACGACAAGATTAAGGACAGTTAGTTCCGGATGTCAAGGTGTTGGGTTACATCTGAAATAGTCGTTAGGATCTTTGTTTCTTCCTTTGGCCGTACTATAAAGGGAGGCATAAGCGAGTAGCTTGATCTAGGTGAGTCTTTTATTTAGGTGTGGTGCACACTTGTCAAACTTAGCACTAGGTAGCTCTGGTAAAGCTCAAAGTTCAGTTGGAAGCAACTTGGTTCAAGTTGCGTCGCGTTTCTAAGTCGTTTGAGCAGTTTACCCTTGACCGGACGCGGTTTCTATCACGACCGGATGCGTCCGGTCAGTACTAACAGTCACTACGTCGTTAACTGGTTGACCGGATATGGTCCCTGCGAGGACCGGACGCGGTGATCAGTCTGACATGAGTTTCAGAGGGTAAAAGTCTAATCGAACGCGACTGTGAAGTGATCGGACGCGTCCGGTCACATTCCAGTAAGGTACTTACCTGACCTGACGTGTCCGGTCATCTCTGATCGGACGCGGTCGAGCGTCAGGTCAAAGTACAGTAAGGTTCTTGCATGATCGGACGCGTCCGGTCACTCAGCACCGACTTTCGGCTTTTCGACCGTTACACTCGACCGGCGCGTCCGGTCACGACGACCAGCGTGTCCGGTCAGTGCGTGTTTTACTGATTTGGCAGGTGATGGTTGGATTTGTCTGAGGGGTGCATAAATACATCCCGTCCACCTCTTTTAGAGGTCTCTTGCTCATTTATTCAGCTGAGAAACACCTTTCAAGTGCAAGGGAGTGTAAGAGCCCTAGTGAGGATAGTGATTTGAGAATCAAAGTTTGAGATCCCTCATTAGTCACTAGAGAGTAGCCAGTATGTATCCATCTTCTCATTAGGCTCGTTGTGGTCAAGTGAGAGTTCTAGCTTGTTACTCTTGGTGATCGCCATCACCTAGACGGCTTGGTGGTGATTGGGAGTTTGGTGATCATCCGACGAGCTTGTGGATGACCCAACTCATCTTGTGAGCGGTTTTGGGCGATTCACCGCGACGGAGTGTCGAAGAATCAATCCGTAGAGAGCACTTGATCCTTGTGCGGATCAAGGGGGAGCTACACCCTTGCGCGGGTGCTCCAATGAGGACTAGTGGGGAGTGGCGACTCTCCGATACCTCAGGAAAACATCATCGTGTTCCTAACCCTTTGAAAGGATCAAGATGCCCAAGAGGGGGGGGTGAATTGGGCTTTTCTAAAAATTAAATGCAAGAAAGAAATCCTACAAGCCGGAATTCACCCCTAGTGTCTACTTGTGTTCCTAGAGAGTCTACCGATACAAAGTTTTGCACCCTAGTTTCCAATCCTAGTCTAGCATGGCAAGTCTAGGAATGTAAACAAGCAATGAAAGTAAATACGAGAAAGTAAATGCTTGAATGTAAAGGGGCAAGGAACACGGCGATGTTTTTCCGAGGTATCGGAGAGTCGCCACTCCCCACTAGTCCTCGTTGGAGCACCCGCGCAAGGGTGTAGCTCCCCCTTGATCCGCGCAAGGATCAAGTGCTCTCTACGGGTTGATTCTTCGACACTCCGTCGCGGTGAATCACCCAAAACCGCTCACAAGATGAGTTGGGTCATCCACAAGCTCCGCCGGATGATCACCGAACTCCCAATCACCACCAAACCGTCTAGGTGATGGCGATCACCAAGAGTAACAAGCTAGAACTCTCACTTGACCACTACGAGCCCAAATGAGAAGGTGGATGCACACTTGCTACTCTCTAATCGCTAGTGAGGAACTCTCAAGCTTTGATTCTCAAATCTCTATCCTCACTAGCGCTCTTGCACTCCCTTGCACTCCAAAGGTGTTTATCAGCTGATCAAATGAGCAAGAGACCTCTAAAAGAGGTGGTGGGGATGTATTTATACACCCCACAGACAAAACGAACCGTTACCCGCTGACTCAGCAAAACACGAGCTGACCGGACGCGCCGGTTGAACTGACCGGACGCGCCGGTCGCTCGTAACGGTCGAAATCCGAAAAACAACAGAGTGACCGGACGCACTGGTCAGGGGTGACCGGACGCACCGGTCAGGGGTGACCGGACGCGTCCGATCGTGCAGGGAGCATACTGTACTCGCACCGGACGCGCGACCGCGTCCGATCGGTGATGACCGGACGCGTCCGGTCGTCTCTGGACCTTACTGGACTGTGACCGGACGCGCCGATCACACCCAGGTCGCGTCCGATCGGGTGTTTCCCTCAAGTGACACGTGTTGACTTCTGACCACCACGTCCGGTCCTCGCGAGGACCGCGTCCGGTGTTCAGAGCTGAAACCCTAGCCGCGGAACTGTACTGACCGGACGCGTCCGGTCATGCCGAGGACCGCGTCCGGTCATGGGAAAACGACCCGAAACTCTCCGAAACGCGTCACAACTTGAACCAAGTTGCTTCCAACTGAACTTTGAGCTATTCTAGAGCTGCCTAGCGCCAAGTTTAACAAGTGTGCACCACACCTAAACGTAGGACTCGCCTAGGTCAAGCTACCCGCTCATGCCCCCCTTTATAGTACGGCCAAAAGAGAAAAACGAAGATCCTAACGACTATTCCAAATGTCTCTCAACACCTCGACATCCGGAACTAACCGTCCTTAATCTTGACGTCACTCTTTTGAAAACCGAAACGATTTCCATCAAGGGGCATGAATACCATGGTGCCCAAAGCAGTTAAAACCTCCATGACCTAACTTACCAAAGTTTCTGCAAAACACACGTTAGTCATGGTAATAAAGCATTGTCATCAATTGCCGAAACCAAACCTTGGGGCCTAGATGCTTTCAATCTCCCCCTTTTTGGTGATTGATGACAACACTAAGATATAAAAGATTTGAGTTGAGGTTTTCGAGCATGCATGGTTCACATAAGCAAAAAGCAATAAGCACAAGGGGTTAGGAAATGCTTATGTGCCCCAAGCCAAAAGAGTGTACTCATAAGATAAGACAAAGAACGTTAGTACACATACAGATATAGCTCATAAGAAATCGGAGTAAGGCACGGAAGCACAACCTTAGAGCTATAATTAAAAAACGGTGACAAGCGTTAACACTGCGACTGGATAAAACATTAAGACTCAAGGTTTATCACACGACGACATGTCACACGAGTGCAATGACTGAAAAGTAAACATGATGCATGAATGTAGCACACAAGAAAAAACAATAACCCTCTCTCAAAACTCCCCCTGAAACTACTCTCTCTCCCCCTTTGGCATCAAGCGCCAAAAAACTAATCTAAGGATCTGACGGGGGGACAGACGGAGTCGTGTCGGGTGCCGAGGTGCGCGGAGTAATCATGAAGTGTAGAGAATCTCCCTCGGAATCTGAGCTATCTGGCTGACCCTCTGAAGAAACACGTGGCTGTGAAGCGGTCTGGGTCTGAGCGGCAGGAACAGGTACTGACGTAGTAGCAATAAGAGGATCCGTCTGAGTGACCTGAGCCTGTAGCGAGCCAATAGCAGGAGGATCTGTCGAGGCAACTGACGAAGGAAAAGTCTCTGTAGTACCGGTCCCTGTCACTGGAGGAATGGCTGCCTCTGAAGCTGACAACCCTGAAGAAGTAGCAAAGGTAGTGTGCGAGGGCGTCGGCTGACCAGTCAACTCGCTGTAGGTAGCACTATAATCACCGAAGGGTGTGCCTGACAGGAGGTGAGGGCGAGGCTGGTCTGAAGGTGTAAACCCCGTGTGAATAGGCATGAAGCTCGGGGACTAGAATGACTGGGGAACCTGCTGCTGTGGAGATGTGAACTGGAAACCCGGCTGTCCCTGACTCGATGGATCACTGGATTGTAAAGCAGAAGTCAGGACAGAAGCAGGCGGAGGAACCCCAACAGTGACTAGGTGGCGCAGGAGATCCAAGTACTGCTGCTGACTAGCTGTACTCTGTCGCTGAATCTCGTACTGCTGTCGCTGCATTTCAACCTGCTGCCTCTGGATCTCAAGCTGCTGACGCTGAAACTCGTCCTGACGAGCCTGAATCTGTGCAAGTGCTACAGCTGTGTCCTGAGCCTGTCGCTGTATCTGCTGTTGCTACTGCTCCTGTGCCTGGGTCAACCTCTCAAGTATCGCCACCATGGCTGGGTCTGTGCGGGAGGCTGAACCAGAGCCACCGGTCTCGTGGTCGTGAGACCGAGGAGACCGGTACCTGGGGATAGGCTGGTAGTCCTCATCAGTGCTGTCAGATGTCACATCCTCAGGAAGATCAGCAGGCTGAGCATCAAGATCAGCAAGCTCTGCCTCTGCAAGCTCATCAACTATGGTGTCCTGCTCAGCTGCTGTCTCAGGAACCTCAGGTCGCACACGCTGTCCTGGCACTGGGGCCTGATCTCTAGTGACTGAAGCCCAAAGCTGACGGATATCATACTCAGGGAAAGCAGTAGTAGTATCTGATATCTCAGCTCTGATCTCTGCTGGTAGCTGAATGGATGATCTAATGATGAAGCAGATCCAGTGTGCATAGGGCAGCTGACGATTACCCTTGAAGCCCTCAGCTATGGTGTCCTCCATCTCACTAAGTATGAGATCCCAAATGTCAAACTGTGTCTGTGAGAGGAGGTGGTGAACAACCCATAGCTGCATCCGAGTCAGTCCCTCTCTGTAGCCAAGTCTGGGTAGTAGAGTGCGTCTGACTATAGCATCCAGAACTCTGGCAAGTGGTGTCAAACTGGCAGGCGTGCGACGAGACCCTTCGCCAAAAGGCTCACGGAAGCAGGGTCGAATCAAGTCTGTAGGTGGCACTGCCCCGCCGTGAGGGCGTCTCGGTGGAGGAGTCTGACCAAAACACAGCTGATGTATCTTTGTGTTGGAAGCTGGGAGTCTGAGAATCTCCCGTACTCTGGTGCTGTATAGACGGTGATCGCGGCCTCGGAATGCAAAGTGAATGAAATCATGGGCAGGATCAATCCATAGTGAAGCATAAAACTCTCTGACCCATGTGCCGCAGTATGCACCTGTTCGTCCAAGAAGATCTGACAAGCCTGGCAGAAAGGACAGGTGCGGACGTAGCTGTTCTCCCACAACCTCAACTAGTGACTCAAGTCGACAGACCCTCTGTGGTCGGAAAGCAATACCGCTGTCAACTAGAGCCCTGTAGAAATCCTCCTGAAGTGGGGTATAGAAGCCTTCTGAGGCTCTGTGATCCCTCACAGGTGGAAACCACCGACTGACCTCCACGAACCTCAACCCCTGCACCTGACGTGTTGTAGCACCCCTCAAGTCAAAGTGCTCGACCGAGGGTGAACCTCTAGCTCTGGGAGGAGGACGTGCGCCACGACGCTGGCCCTCTGGCCTAGGAGTCACCTGAGTACGTGCGCGTGTGGAGCGGCGACGTGGTGGAGACTGAGCTGGCTGCTCCTCTGTGTCCTCTGTAGCCTATGGAGCCTCTGTGGCCTCTGGAGCCTCTGTGGCCTCTGAAGGTGGATCAACTGACATACCCTCTGTAGCTCCAGTATCCTCAGTACCCTCAGTGGCCTCTGTGCCGAGCTGTCGACCTTCTAGATGAAAGCGATGCTCGCCTATGCGTATGCCACTGCTCCTGCCACCTCTCTCTGCCTGCTCTGCTGCATCTGCCATGGCCTGAGCAATCTCTGCCTCTATAAGTGTCTTCTTCTTCTTTCTAGCCAAGATCTTGATACGCTTCCCACGTGCAATCTCAGACCGACGAGGAGGACTATCGTCCCCGTCACCAGGAGCACCACCGGTGTTCTTGCAACGCACCATGCTGACAAACTGACTGAAAACCTATGAAAGATGGTGAACTGTCACTCGAGAGGCTTGGCCTCAATCCGTATCCGCAGGCTTGGCCTCAGATTCAGCAAACTGATCTCACCCTGACACACAGACAGACTCGCTGCAACGACGGAATAGAGAGATCTACTATAAGCACATATATAACTAAAAGGTATGAAACCCTAGAGATAGCAAGCATATGAGATATGATGTGAATCGAAAGGCGAAGCTACCTCGGATCGACGAGACGACGGTGACAAGAAGAGATGACCTAGATCGCGAGATTCCCCGAAATCGCCGGACGAGCTCTGATTTGCCAAAACAAGATGCAATTAGGATTAAAAGAAAGAATTATGGCAAACCCTAGCGAGGAGGTCAAGGTGACGCGAAACAACCTCGCGAAGAAGACGACGCGCGACAAAACCTCGACGACGAACGATCGAACGACGTTACGCGAACCCTAGGGTTAGGGTTAGGGCAACTCGACGAAGAACGATTGGAGGCGAGCGTGAGGCAGTCCACTGCCAAAGGTGAAGCTGGCAAAGGGAGCGCGTCTCATCGGCGGCAAGGTCGTGGCTTACCGGCGGCGGCGGTGCGAGCGGGCGGCGGTGGCGCGACTGCGCGACTGGCGTGGGCGTGGCTGCGGGCAGAGACACGGCTGCGGGCAGGGCGGCAGCGAGCGCGCGAGCGAGGCTAGCGCGGGCGAGGAGACGCGGCTGGGTCGTGGCTGGGCTTGCCGGAGGCGAGGAAGACGGCAAGGACGCGGCGTCTCCGGCGAATCTGCGAGTTAGGGCAGGCGGCGGCGAAAAAAACTCGGGCGGATGAAAAACACGGCCGAGGACGAACCGGTATATGAAGGGTTTAGATCCGCTCGACGCGTGATGACCGGACGCGGTGGTCGTTATAACCGGACGCGGTGGTGCAGCGTCCGGTCACACTCCAGTAAGCTCCTGGAGTGACCGGACGCGTCCGGTGAGGACTGACCGGACGCGGTCAGAGTCCGGTCGAGGGGAGCTCGGGAAATCATCGCGAATGACCGGACGCGGTGGTGGTAACCAGGACCGGACACGGTGGTCAACAGCGGCGCGTCCGGTGCAGCGTCCGGTCACTAGATCTGGAGTTGGTCTTCTGGATGACCGAACGCGCTGGTGGACGCCGGGACCGGACGCGGTGGTGAAGCATCACTGCGTCCGGTGCAGCGTCCGGTCCAGCGTCCGGTCACAGTTCTTCGCCCTTCTTCGTTCCGAACTACGACGCGACTTCTCCCAATCAGGTTCCAATTCAAAAAGACACAAATAAACACTAATTAGAACATGATATGAGTGACCTCACTCAAACCCTCAAATTTTTAAAATAGATTGCCTTAGGCTAGTATTATTTTTAAGAAAATAGGCAATAAACACCCAAGGAGCAACGTATGGCCATGCAATAGAGTTTTTGAACCTTTAGGAGCGTCAAAATGCTCTCTCTATCCATGGACGAACACAGAGGTTGCTCAAAGCTTAACCGAAAAGAAACGACAAGAACAACAACCATGCATATGCAATGCAATACAAGAAGGTAAAGCTAGAATGCTTGTCAAGTTTGATCCACGGTTAGGCTTCTTCACTCCTCTAAATAAGGGTTATCGTAACCGTGTTAGCCAAGCCCTAAGAGCATTGCGATAAAATAAACATGGCATATTATACAATGCAATGCAAGGGACAACACACACTCATTTTTTAAAGTTGCTAGAATCAAGCACATTGAGTTCACTTCTTAACCTACAAAAGGTTGCCTCATCCAAAGGTTTAGTGAAGATATCCGCTAATTGATTTTCACTTCTTACACCTTCTAGTGATATGTCATTTTTAGCAACGTGATCTCTTAGAAAGTGATGGCGGATATCAATGTGCTTGGTGCGAGAGTGTTGTACCGGATTGTTAGTAATTTTAACGGCACTTTCATTATCACATAAAAGTGGCACCTTTTCAAGAACAATTCCATAGTCTAGGAGGGTTTGTTTCATATATAAGATTTGTGCACAACAAGCCCCCGCGGCAATGTATTCCGCCTCGGCGGTGGACAAAGCCACACTATTTTGCTTTTTAGATGACCAAGATACTAAAGATCTTCCAAGCAAATGGCACCCTCCGGATGTGCTTTTTCTATTAATTTTGCAACCGGCATAGTCCGAATCGGAATAGCCAACTAGTTGGAATCTAGCTCCTTTGGGATACCAAAGACCATTGCTTGGGGTGAGCTTAAGATATCTTAGGATTCTTTTTACGGCACTTAAGTGAGGTTCTTTAGGGCACGCTTGAAAGCGGGCACACATGCACACACTAAACATGATATCGGGCCTAGATGCGGTAAGGTACAACAAGCTACCAATCATAGAACGGTAGAGAGTTTGATCAACCGGTTTACCTCCCTCATCTAGGTCGAGATGTCCATTTGATAGCATTGGGGTCTTGATTGGTTTGCATTCTTCCATCTTGAATCTTTTGAGAAGATCCTTGGTATACTTTTCTTGAGAGATGAAAATCCCTTCTCTCATTTGCTTTACTTGAAATCCAAGGAAGAATGTGAGCTCACCAATCATTGACATCTCGAACTCCTTCGACATCAATTCACCAAATTCCTTGCAATAATCTTCATTTGTTGATCCGAAGATGATATCATCAACATATACTTGACAAATAAAGATCTCCCCATTAAACTTCTTGGTGAATAGTGTGGTGTCGACCTTCCCAATGGTGAAGCCCTTCTCAATGAGGAAGTCCCGGAGGCACTCATACCACGCTCTAGGGGCTTGCTTGAGCCCATATAACGCCTTGGACAACCTATAAACATGATTATGATATCTAGGGTCTTCAAACCCGGGAGGTTGATTAACATAGACTAGTTCATTTATAAAGCTATTTAAGAATGCACTTTTCACATCCATTTGATATAGTTTCATATCATGATGTGATGCATATGCAAGGAGGATACGAATGGCTTCAAGTCTTGCAACGGGTGCAAAGGTCTCTCCAAAATCAAGACCTTCAACTTGAGAGAACCCCTTTGCAACTAGTCTTGCCTTGTTCCTCACCACTATGCCTTGGTCATCTTGCTTGTTTCGGAACACCCACTTGGTTCCAATGACTCTTGCACCTTTAGGATGCTCTTTAAGTGTCCATACTTGATTGCGGGTGAAGTTGTTCAATTCTTCATGCATTGCATTCACCCAATCCGGATCTTAAAGAGCTTCTTCTACATTCTTAGGTTCAACACAAGAGACAAAAGAGTGATGTTCAACAAAAGAAGCTAGCTTTTGAGATCGAGTCATTACTCCCTTTGTAGGACTCCCTATGATGAGATCTTGTGGATGTGCTTGAAGTAGTGGTGAGTTTCTTCTATCAACCACTTGAGGAGGTGGATGGGAAGCATCAACATCTTGAGCTTGTGCCTCGGCTTGTTCATGAGAGACATAAGTGTCTTTATTTTCAACTCTCTCATTCTTGTCATCATCTTGAGGCACACGTGATGAAGATGGTGGATCAACAATTTGTACATCGTCATCATCATCTTTTGGCTTGATGTCTCCCACCGGCATGTTCTTCATGGCCTCCCTCAAGGGTTCATCACCTACATCATCACAATTCTCAATTGCTCCTTGGGAGCCGTTAGATTCATCAAATTCCACATCATATGTTTCTTCAACCAAACCGGTGGCATGGTTAAATACTCTATATGCTTTGGACTTTGATGAGTAACCAACAAGAAAACTAATATCACAACGTCTTTGAAACTTCCCTAGGTGTTGACGCTTCTTGTAGATGTAACATTTGCAACCAAACACCCGGAAGAAAGAGACGTCCGGCTTCTTCCCATTAAGCAACTCATAGGGGGTCTTGCCAAGAAACTTTTGTAGGAAGAGGCGATTTGAAGCATAGCATGCGGTGTTGATTGCCTCGGCCCACAACTTCTCCAGAGTGTTGTACTCATCTAGCATTGTTCTTGCAAGGGTGATCAAAGTTCGGTTCTTTCTCTCAACTACACCATTTTGTTGAGGAGTGTAGGTTGAAGAGACCTCATGCTTGATTCCAATTTCATCACAATAAGCTTCAATGTTGGTGTTGTCAAACTCTTTGCCATTGTCACTTCTAATCTTCTTTATCTTGACTTCAAATTCATTTTGAGCTCTCTTTGCAAACTTCTTGAAGCAATTTGCCACTTCGGATTTGTCATGAAGGAAGAAAGTCCATGTATACCTTGAGTAATCATCCACTATCACAAGACAATAGAGATTACCACCCAAGCTCTTGTATGTTGTAGGCCCAAACAAATCCATGTGTAGAAGTTCTAGCACTCTTGAAGTTGACATGAAAGCTTTGGTTGGATGAGTGTTTGCAACTTGTTTGCCCGCTTGACATGCACTACAAGGTTTGTCCTTTTCAAACTTCACATCCTTCAATCCTCTCACTAGTTCTTTCTTCAATAGCTTGTTGAGAGTGTTCATTCCAACATGAGCAAGCCTCCTATGCCAAAGCCAACCAAGTGAGGTCTTGGTGAACAAACATGTCATCAAATTTGCATCTTCGGATGTGAAGTCAACAAGATAAAGATTGTTGTATCTAAAGCCTTTGAAAATCACTTGCTTGTCATCTATCTTTGAAACTTCCACTTCATTTGGTGTGAACAAGCATTGGAAGCCAAGGTCACAAAGTTGCCCAACGGATAACAAGTTGAAACTCAATGAAGCAACATAGAGCACATTTGAGAGTGAGTGATCATGTGATATTGCAATCTTGCCTATACCCTTGACTTTGCTCTTTGAATTATCCCCAAATGTGATCTTCTCTTGACATATTCCATTCTCTTCAATGGTGGTGAACATACGAGGATCACCGGTCATATGTTGAGTGCAACCACTATCAATAACCCAATGAGATCCACCGGTCTTGTAGTTCACCTACACACAAGAGATCAAGCTTTTTGTTTAGGGACCCAAACTTGAGAGGGGCCCTTGACTTTCTCAACTAGTGACTTGGCAACCCATATTTTCTTTGGCCTATTCTTGTTTGGGGGACCCAAAAACATGACTTTCATCTTTCCATTTGAATCTTTTCTTAGCATATAATGAGCATTGAAGGCGAAAGGTCTAGCATGCTTGGGCAAGGGTTGTGGTGGTGGAGTTTTGCATTCATGAGCAAAGTGACCTTCTTGACCACACTCAACATATCTCTTTGGCTTGGGCTTTGACTTGCTTTGTTGTTGTTGAGCTTTTGCTTTCTTCTCTTGATTTGCCAAGTACCCAATACCACTTCT
Source organism: Saccharum hybrid cultivar R570 (assembly GCA_038087645.1). Taxonomy (NCBI): domain Eukaryota; kingdom Viridiplantae; phylum Streptophyta; class Magnoliopsida; order Poales; family Poaceae; genus Saccharum; species Saccharum hybrid cultivar. Next base: position 2,689,758 of record JAQSUU010000059.1, read on the forward strand.
ATCCATCTTCATTACGGTGTTCATGAGGAGCTCACTTTGTAAATGTTGGCCTCTTGTGAACTTGCTTAGGCCGGTCTTGAGATGCTCTTTTTCTTGCTTGAGCTTTTTGTTTTCTTCAATGAGTGACTCATTTGTTGGTTGCTTCTCAAGAGCCATCAAACCTTTTAGCTTCTTGTTCTCATTTGCAAGCTTCTCATTCTCATTCTTAATCTTGGCATAATCATCATAGTTGCTTGACTCAACCACACTCTTGCCTTTGCTACTAGAACCTTGCTCAATGCTTTCAATGATCAAGTCATCACATGATGTAGCTATATCACACTTAACAACATAGTTAGTAGCATCATGTGTCTCAAGAGCAAGTTTATTAGCAACCACAAGACTATCATAGTCAATTTTTAATGTGGTGTATTTGTCCTTTAGAGAATTATGTCTAGTGATGAGCTCATCATGCTTCTTCTCAAGTTTATCATGTTGATCTTTAAGCTCTTTATAAGAGGTTTTGAGCTCCTTGAGAGTGGAAGACATCACTTCATTTTGAACTCTAAGCTCACCACTAGTCTTTTGAATATTTTCAAGCTTGGATGAGAGTGATTCATTTTCATTTTGAAGATCATCATTTTCATTTCTAGTCCTTCTTATGATTTTAGTGTATTTGTTTAGCAATTTTACAAGTTCATCATAAGAAGGTGAGTCATATTCATCATCACTATTACTATCATCATCATCATCACTATCATGGTTTTGTACCTTTTGTTCACCCTTGGCCATAAGGCATAGGTGAGTAGTGGACGATGATGGTGAAGGAGGCGGTGAAGGTGGTGATGAAGATGTCAGTGAAGATGATGGCCCCATCACAAATGCGGCAACCTTCTCTTTCTCATCATCGCTCTCATCTTCGGAGGACTCACAAGATGATTCAATGTCGGTGAGCCAATCACCAACAATGTATGCCTTTCCTCCCTTCTTCTTCTTGTGGAACTCCTTCCTCTTGCCATCATTCTTCTTGTATGGCTTGTTCTTCTTCTTCTCTTCTTCTTCATCACTTGAATCATTTTTCTTGCCCTTATTCTTGTTCTTGTACTTGTCTTTTGGTGGTCTAGGGCATTGATGAGCTAGGTGGCCAAGTTCACCACAATTGTAGCAATCCATCTCCGAGATTGGCTTTCTCTTGCTACTTGTGAAGAATTTCTTCTTCTTGCCATCAAACTTGATGCCACTCTTGTTGAGCTTCTTTAGCATCTTGGTGGTCTTTCTCACCATGAGTGCAAGTGATTCATCATCAACATCACTTTCACTTGAGCTTTCTTGCACCATCATGGCTTGGCCCTTCTTCTTCTTCTTGTCATGACTAGCTTTGAAGGCCAAGTCTTTCTTCTTGGAAGATGATGAGCCCTCTTCCGGAGTGATATGCATGTACATCTCATGAGCATTGATTTTCCCTAATACTTGAGTCGGTGTTGCGGTGGAAAGATCACTTTGGTGAAGCACCGTGACAATGTGACCATACTTCTCAACGGGAAGCACACTCAAGATCTTCCTTGCAACATCCGATTGGCTCATTTTAGTGAGCCCAAGAGCATTGAGGTCCTCTACAAGAACATTCAAGCGAGTGTACATGTCATTAGCACTTTCTTTGGGAAGCATCTCAAAAGAATTAATTTTCTTTAAAGCTATGTGATAGCGTTCCTCACGCTCACTCTTAGTTCCCTCATGGAGAGCACAAAGATTTTCCCACAATTCATGAGCGTTCTTTGCATTACGCACACGATTGAAGATATCTTTGCCTAAGCCCCGGTAGAGTGCATTTTTGGTCTTTGCATTCTACCGGTCGTACTTCTCCTCGTCACCACTTGGGTTAGTGGGATCCCTTATGGGGGGAAGCCCTTCGGTTGCGGCTCTAAGACACCCAACATCTATGGCTTCGAGGTACGCCTCCATACGAATTTTCCAATATGGAAAATCGTCTCCCTCAAAAGTGGGAGGTGGTCCTTCCCCATTAGACATCTTGCTCTAGGCGGTAAAGCCTAAAAATAGAGCAACACGGCTCCGATACCAATTGAAAGGATCAAGATGCCCAAGACGGGGGGTGAATTGGGCTTTTCTAAAAATTAAATGCAAGAAATAAATCCTACAAGCCGGAATTCACCTCTAGTGTCTACTTATGTTCCTAGAGAGTCTACCGATATAAAGTTTTGCACCCTAGTTTCCAATCCTAGTCTAGCATGGCAAGTCTAGGAATGTAAACAAGCAATGAAAGTAAATACGAGAAAGTAAATGCTTGAATGTAAAGGGGCAAGGAACACGGTGATGTTTTTCCGAGGTATCGGAGAGTCGCCACTCCCCACTAGTCCTCGTTGGAGCACCCGCGCAAGGGTGTAGCTCCCCCTTGATCCGCGCAAGGATCAAGTGCTCTCTACGGGTTGATTCTTCGACACTCCGTCGCGGTGAATCACCCAAAACCGCTCACAAGATGAGTTGGGTCATCCACAAGCTCCGCCGGATGATCACCGAACTCCCAATCACCACCAAACCGTCTAGGTGATGGCGATCACCAAGAGTAACAAGCTAGAACTCTCACTTGACCACTACGAGCCCAAATGAGAAGGTGGATGCACACTTGCTACTCTCTAATCGCTAGTGAGGAACTCTCAAGCTTTGATTCTCAAATCTCTATCCTCACTAGTGCTCTTGCACTCCCTTGCACTCCAAAGGTGTTTATCAGCTGATCAAATGAGCAAGAGACCTCTAAAAGAGGTGGTGGGGATGTATTTATACACCCCACAGACAAAACGAACCGTTACCCGCTGACTCAGCAAAACACGAGCTGACCGGACGCGCCGGTTGAACTGACCGGACGCGCCGGTCGCTCGTAACGGTCGAAATCCGAAAAACAATGGAGTGACCGGACGCACTGGTCAGGGGTGACCGGACGCACCGGTCAGGGGTGACCGGACGCGTCCGATCGTGCAGGGAGCATACTGTACTCGCACCGGACGCGTGACCGCGTCCGATCGGTGATGACCGGACGCGTCCGGTCGTCTCTGGACCTTACTGGACTGTGACCGGACGCGCCGATCACACCCAGGTCGCGTCCGATCGGGTGTTTCCCTCAAGTGACACGTGTTGACTTCTGACCACCACGTCCGGTCCTCGCGAGGACCGCGTCCGGTGTTCAGAGCTAAAACCCTAGCCGCGGAACTGTACTGACCGGACGCGTCCGGTCATGCCGAGGACCGCGTCCGGTCAAGGGAAAACGACCCGAAACTCTCCGAAACGCGTCACAACTTGAACCAAGTTGCTTCCAACTGAACTTTGAGCTATTCTAGAGCTGCCTAGCGCCAAGTTTAACAAGTGTGCACCACACCTAAACGTAGGACTCGCCTAGGTCAAGCTACCCGCTCATGCCCCCCTTTATAGTACGGCCAAAAGAGAAAAACGAAGATCCTAACGACTATTCCAAATGTCTCTCAACACCTCGACATCCGGAACTAACCGTCCTTAATCTTGACGTCACTCTTTTGAAAACCGAAACGATTTCCATCAAGGGGCATGAATACCATGGTGCCCAAAGCAGTTAAAACCTCCATGACCTAACTTACCAAAGTTTCTGCAAAACACACGTTAGTCATGGTAATAAAGCGTTGTCATCAATTGCCGAAACCAAACCTTGGGGCCTAGATGCTTTCAATCTCCCCCTTTTTGGTGATTGATGACAACACTAAGATATAAAAGATTTGAGTTGAGGTTTTCGAGCATGCATGGTTCACATAAGCAAAAAGCAATAAGCACAAGGGGTTAGGAAATGCTTATGTGCCCCAAGCCAAAAGAGTGTACTCATAAGATAAGACAAAGAACGTTAGTACACATACAGATATAGCTCATAAGAAATCAGAGTAAGGCACGGAAGCACAACCTTAGAGCTATAATTAAAAAACGGTGACAAGCGTTAACACTGCGACTGGATAAAACATTAAGACTCAAGGTTTATCACACGACGACATGTCACACGAGTGCAATGACTGAAAAGTAAACATGATGCATGAATGTAGCACACAAGAAAAAACAAAAACCCTCTCTCAAAACTCCCCCTGAAACTACTCTCTCTCCCCCTTTGGCATCAAGCGCCAAAAAACTAATCTAAGGATCTGACGGGGGGACAGACGGAGTCGTGTCGGGTGCCGAGGTGCGCGGAGTAATCATGAAGTGTAGAGAATCTCCCTCGGAATCTGAGCTATCTGGCTGACCCTCTGAAGAAACACGTGGCTGTGAAGCGGTCTGGGTCTGAGCGGCAGGAATAGGTACTGACGTAGTAGCAATAAGAGGATCCGTCTGAGTGACCTGAGCCTGTAGCGAGCCAATAGTAGGAGGATCTGTCGAGGCAACTGACGAAGGAAAAGTCTCTGTAGTACCGGTCCCTGTCACTGGAGGAATGGCTGCCTCTGAAGCTGACAACCCTGAAGAAGTAGCAAAGGTAGTGTGTGAGGGCGTCGGCTGACCAGTCAACTCGCTGTAGGTAGCACTGTAATCACCGAAGGGTGTGCCTGACAGGAGGTGAGGGCGAGGCTGGTCTGAAGGTGTAAACCCCGTGTGAATAGGCGTGAAGCTCGGGGACTGGAATGACTGGGGAACCTGCTGCTGTGGAGATGTGAACTGGAAACCCGGCTGTCCCTGACTCGATGGATCACTGGATTGTAAAGCAGAAGTCAGGACAGAAGCAGGCGGAGGAACCCCAACAGTGACTAGGTGGCGCAGGAGATCCAAGTACTGCTGCTGACTAGCTGTACTCTGTCGCTGAATCTCGTACTGCTGTCGCTGCATTTCAACCTGCTGCCTCTGGATCTCAAGCTGCTGACGCTGAAACTCGTCCTAACGAGCCTGAATCTGTGCAAGTGCTACAGCTGTGTCCTGAGCCTGTCGCTGTATCTGCTGTTGCTGCTGCTCCTGTGCCTGGGTCAACCTCTCAAGTATCGCCACCATGGCTGGGTCTGTGCGGGAGGCTGAACCAGAGCCACCGGCCTCGTGGTCATGAGACCGAGGAGACCGGTACCTGGGGATGGGCTGGTAGTCCTCATCAGTGCTGTCAGATGTCACATCCTCAGGAAGATCAGCAGGCTGAGCGTCAAGATCGGCAAGCTCTGCCTCTGCAAGCTCATCAACTATGGCGTCCTGCTCAGCTGCTGTCTCAGGAACCTCAGGTCGCACACGCTGTCCTGGCACTGGGGCCTGATCTCTAGTGACTAAAGCCCAAAGCTGACGGATATCATACTCAGGGAAAGCAGTAGTAGTATCTGATATCTCAGCTCTGATCTCTGCTGGTAGCTGAATGGATGATCTAATGATGAAGCAGATCTAGTGTGCATAGGGCAGCTGATGATTACCCTTGAAGCCCTCAGCTATGGTGTCCTCCATCTCACTAAGTATGAGATCCCAAATGTCAAACTATGTCTGTGAGAGGAGGTGGTGAACAACCCATAGCTGCATCCGAGTCAGTCCCTCTCTGTAGCCAAGTCTGGGAAGTAGAGTGCGTCTGACTATAGCATCCAGAACTCTGGCAAGTGGTGTCAAACTAGCAGGCGTGCGACGAGACCCTTCGCCAAAAGGCTCACGGAAGCAGGGTCGAATCAAGTCTGTAGGTGGCACTGCCCCGTCGTGAGGGCGTCTCGGTGGAGGAGTCTGACCAAAACACAGCTGATGTATCTTTGTGTTGGAAGCTGGGAGTCTGAGAATCTCCCGTACTCTAGTGCTGTATAGACGGTGATCGCGGCCTCGGAATGCAAAGTGAATGAAATCATGGGCAGGATCAATCCATAGTGAAGCATAAAACTCTCTGACCCATGTGCCGCAGTATGCACCTGTCCGTCCAAGAAGATCTGACAAGCCTGGCAGAAAGGACAGGTGCGGACGTAGCTGTTCTCCCACAACCTCAACTAGTGACTCAAGTCGACAGACCCTCTGTGGTCGGAAAGCAATACCGCTGTCAACTAGAGCACTGTAGAAATCCTCCTGAAGTGGGGTATAGAAGCCTTCTGAGGCTCTGTGATCCCTCACAGGTGGAAACCACCGACTAACCTCCACGAACCTCAACCCCTGCACCTGACGTGCTGTAGCACCCCTCAAGTCAAAGTGCTCGACCGGGGGTGAACCTCTAGCTCTGGGAGGAGGACGTGCGCCACGACGCTGGCCCTCTGGCCTAGGAGTCACCTGAGTACGTGCGCGTGTGGAGCGGCGACGTGGTGGAGACTGAGCTGGCTGCTCCTCTATGTCCTCTGTAGCCTCTGGAGCCTCTGTGGCCTCTGGAGCCTCTGTGGCCTCTAAAGGTGGATCAACTGACATACCCTCTGTAGCTCCAGTATCCTCAGTACCCTCAGTGGCCTCTGTGCCGAGCTGTCGACCTTCTAGATGAAAGCGATGCTCGCCTATGCGTATGCCACTGCTCCTGCCACCTCTCTCTGCCTGCTCTGCTGCATCTGCCACGGCCTGAGCAATCTCTGCCTCTGTAAGTGTCTTCTTCTTCTTTCTGGCCAAGATCTTGATACGCTTCCCACGTGCAATCTCAGACCGATGAGGAGGACTGTCGTCCCCGTCACCAGGAGCACCACCGGCGTTCTTGCAACGCACCATGCTGACAAACTGACCGAAAACCTATGAAAGATGGTGAACTGTCACTCGAGAGGCTTGGCCTCAATCCGTATCCGCAGGCTTGGCCTCGGATTCAGCAAACTGATCTCACCCTGACACACAGACAGACTCGCTGCAACGACGGAATAGAGAGATCTACTATAAGCACATATATAACTAAAAGGTACGAAACCCTAGAGATAGCAAGCATATGAGATACGATGTGAATCGAAAGGCGAAGCTACCTCGGATCGACGAGACGACGGTGACAAGAAGAGATGACCTAGATCGTGAGATTCCCCGAAATCGCCGGACGAGCTCTGATTTGCCGAAACAAGATGCAATTAGGATTAAAAGAAAGAATTATGGCAAACCCTAGCGAGGAGGTCAAGGTGACGCGAAACAACCTCGCGAAGAAGACGACGCGCGACAAAACCTCGACGACGAACGATCGAACGACGTTACGCGAACCCTAGGGTTAGGGTTAGGGCAACTCGACGAAGAACGATCGGAGGCGAGCATGAGGCAGTCCACTGCTGGAGGTGAAGCTGGCAAAGGGAGCGCGGCTCACCGGCGGCAAGGTCGCGGCTCACCGGCGGCGGCGGTGCGAGCGGGCGGCGGTGGCGCGACTGCGCGACTGGCGTGGGCGTGGCTACGGGCAGAGACGCGGCTGCGGGCAGGGCGGCAGCGAGCGCGCGAGCGAGGCTAGCGCGAGCGAGGAGACGCGGTTGGGTCGTGGCTGGGCTTGCCGAAGGCGAGGAAGACGGCAAGGACGCGGCGTCTCCGGCGAATCTGCGAGTTAGGGAAGGCGGCGGCGAAAAAAACTCGGGCAGATGAAAAACACGACCGAGGACGAACCGGTATATGAAGGGTTTAGATCCGCTCGACGCGTGATGACCGGACGCGGTGGTCGTTATGACCGGACGCGGTGGTGCAGCGTCCGGTCACACTCCAGTAAGCTCCTGGAGTGACCGGACGCGTCCGGTGAGGACTGACCGGACGCGGTCAGAGTCCGGTCGAGGGGAGCTCGGGAAATCATCGCGAATGACCGGACACGGTTGTAGGGTCGAGATGGCGGACTAGAGGGGGGGTGAATAGTCCTTTCTAAAACTTAAGCGTGTTGGCTAACTAAAAACAAATGCGGAATTAAACTTATCGGTCTAGCCAAGACTTCACCCCTCTAACTAAGTTCACAAGCACCTCACAAAGATCCTAATTAAGCAACTAAGGTGCTTTCCTTAGCAAGAGCTCTCCTATTTAATTCTAGAGCAAGGTCACACAAACCTATGCACTAGTACTTTGCAAGCAAGAGGGAGCTCCTACACGATTCTAGTAAGCAAAGCGCACAAAGCCTAAGCTCACTAGCAATGCTCAATAACAAGGCAACTAATGCCAAATTAGAGAGCGCAAAACACTTAGCTACACAAACTAAGCAATGTGACTAACAAGGTTACACAAACCAAATTAGTCACGCAAGGGGAAGCTTCTAGCTACACAAGCAAGAAGACAACTAGCAAGCTACACAAGCAAACTAGTTACGAGAGCAACTACACAAGCACAAGTATATATGAAAGTAAATACAAGCTTGTGTTGCATGAATGCAAACCACCGAGAAGAGTAGACAAAGTTGACACGGTGTTTTTTCTCCCGAGGTTCACTTGGTTGCCACCAAGCTACGTCCCCGTTGTGTCGACCAACACTAGGATGGTTCCTCGGTGTGACCCTCAAGTCACTTGCCCCTCAAGGCACGCCCCGCAAGGCACCGCAAGACACCACTCTCAAGTGAGGTAACTCAATGACACGCTCAACTAGAGTTGCTCTTCGCGATCCCCGCGGGGTGAGCACAATCCCCCTCACAAAGCTTCTCCGGAGCCTCGCACAATCTTCTTGCGAGCTTCGTCGGAGCCACAAGCCACCAAGCCGTCTAGGAGGTGGCAACCTCCAAGAGTAACAAGCACTACCGGCTTGCAACACGAACACCTAGTGCCACTCGATGCAACCTCACGATGCAATCGCACTAGAATCGCTCTCTCACTCGATCCGATGAACACTATCAAGCATGAGTGAGTTAGAGGGCTTCCAAGCACTACCACACAAGCCACCAAGGCTAAAGTGTGCTCAGCTACCGGCCACAGCCGGCCAAGGCATCTATTTATAACCCCACGGTCAAATAGAGCCGTTACCCCTTCACTGGGCAAAACTCGGGACGACCGGACGCGCCGGTCGTAACTGACCGGACGCGCTTCACCGCGTCCGGTCGCCCTGCGACGTCCACGTGTCCCTCAAATTTCAAATGTGACCGTTAGATCCTCCAACGGTCACTGCGCCAACGGTCAAACCCTATGACCGGACGCGCTTCTCATAACGACCGGACGCGCCGGTCCCGATGACCGGACGCGCCTGTCGAACGACCGGACGCGCTCCTCGCAACGACCGGACGCGACAGTGCCAGCGTCCGGTCGGAGTCCAGTAAGCTCCTTCAACGATCGGACGCGTCCGATCATGTGTGACCGGACGCGCCCCGCGTCCGATCGTCCTCTGTGAACCTCAGTTCCTTCTGGGCGCATGACCGGACGCGCCGGTCCCGCGAGTGACCGGACGCGCTGGTTGCAAACCCTAGCACCCGCGCCTGCGCTGTACTGACCGGACGCGTCCGGTCATACCATGACCGCGTCCGGTGCAGCGTCCGGTCACCTCAGTGACCCCGTTCGCCTCCGTTTCTTTTCCGACTTTCGGCGTAGTGGAAAATAGGCATTTCATTTCCCCGAAATCGCCTGAATCCCGCGCTCGCAAGCTCGGCGGGAGGGAGAGAGAGACCCAAACCCTCTCTACCGCCCAAACTTCATCGCCTTCACAAATGTGCCAACACCAACAAGTGATCACCACCTTGTGCACGTGTGTTAGCATTTTCATAATCATTTTTGAAGGAGTTAGGCACTCAACTTGCCTCGCCACTCGATCCTAACACGTATGCACAGTTAGATCGCTCAAGTGGCACTAGATGACCGATATGCAAACAAGTTTGCCCCTCTTAATAGTACGGCCATCTATCCTAAACCCGGTCATAAACTTCTCTACACACCTATGACCGGTGAAATGGAAATGCCCTAGGTTATACCTTTGCCTTGCGCATTCCACTCCATCTCCTTTGACGTTGATGCAACTCATGCACCAACCAATCACCAAATGATATGATTCACTTCATATCATCACGTGACCGTATTGGTTCATCGATCTTGACCTCACTTGCTCTTCACCGTTGCATTGGTCCGTCGGCGCCAAGTCTTGCCCAAGCTTCACCATCGCATGGTCCTTCGCTTCGAAGCCTCAACTTGCCCTTCACCTTCACAACCGGTCCTTCGAGCCAAGCCTCATCTTGATCTTCTCCATCTTGGTCACATGACTCCATGTCATGTCTCATATGCAATGAGCTCCTTCATGACACCATCACATGTGGACTAATCTCCTGTGTATCTCACATAACCACATATTAGTCCACCTAAGTTGTCACTCAATTACCAAAACCAAACAAGGAACTTTCAATCTCCCCCTTTTTGGTAATTGATGACAACTCTACAAAGATATGGAAAATAAGCTTTTTCAAGCTAGCACTTCACCCAAAGTGTAAATTGCTAACTTGTTTTGGATTTAATGTTACTTATCCAACTTTTAAGCTCTATGTCAAGATTTGGATAAGCACCATAAAATCCGACTTGGTAGTGATAACTTCCCCTACATATGTGCTCAAATGGTTTGGTTTCAAGCTTTGCACATATGCATAAATATGAAATTTGTGGGAGGGTTAGCACTACTAAGTGATGCTAAGGTGTATAGAATAAACCTTTGTAGCTTGATACCAATTAGTAGGTTGATACTATTTGAAAATCACAAGTTTGCCAACATCCTTAGCATCATGAGTAGCTGGACATCAAAAACACTAGAAACCCCATGAGATCAATATTATAAGCAAGGTTCTAGTTTTTGCATGATAATCATAAGTCTAGCTAACATCCTATGCATGCTAGTTATCAAATCATCATTCAAGTTCTATAACTAGCATACACCACACAAGCATGCATATTGAATTTAAGAACTTATGCAATGCAAGCAAGCACATGAATTATGCACATATCAAATGTAATCAATCAAAGTTCATGAGCTTGCTCCCCCTACTTGTGTGCTTTCTTTGTCCAAGAATGTTTGATCCCCTTACATTCTTCAATGTTACTCCCTCTTTGTCCATGTCCATGTCCAATCTTTCCAATCTCTCCCCAAAGCTCAAAAAGCTTTCATATCTTTGTCCAACTTCTCCCCCTTTGTCATCAATTTCCATAAAAGGTGATCTTCTTAATTGATACAAAGACTTGCATTGGGGTAGATGGTTGAAATTTGAATATTGCATTTTTTGATGGACATTACCACACATGTTGGAATGACAAACTTTATGGTTGCTCTTGAGATTCCACATAGGATCTTTGACCTTGATACCAATCGGTGGGGCTCCTCCCCCTATGTCATAGCATGTGTCATTCACTTGAGATACCACTTGAAGATGAGGGTAGCATTTCTTGATTTGATCACTTAAGGTTGAGGATCACTTGTGAAACCATCGTCTTGCATGAATGATACCACGTGAAGCTACCATAAGTAGAAATGTGATACCTTTTGAAAGAATTTTCTTGTATGGATTCACTTTGAAGGATTTGACAATAATATTCACTTCTTGAACATTTGCTATCTTCATGAGTACTACTTGTAAGATATCACTTGTAGATTATTATCTAGACACCACTTGTGAATACCACTTGGAAGATCAATTTGAGTCTAGATACTACTTGAAACAAACTAGATATCCATTTTCATTGTTGTCTTGTGCTTGTACTCTTATCATTGTCATGAGCTTCTTGTATGACTTGAACTATGTTGATTTGCCTAAGATTCCAAGTCCGGTTTTGATCCAATGACAAGCTTCTTCACACCTTATGCTAAGGGTTATCTTGCCAATGTTGTACTTGTCATTTGTTAGCAATCCAAACTAGATCAAGTACTTGGGTTCACTAGCTCATGAACAAATTCATACTCATACCACTAGATCATTTAGACAATCAAGCAATAGTGGTAGGCTATGAATCTAAAATTTTTGTTTGTCATGCATGATCCTAATAAGCATGTACTATATGCACTAACCGCATACTAGTAAGGGATGAAAGATCATGCACATTTCAATGATACCTTTGCTATGTTGGAGTAGAGGATAGTCACATAGATTCCAATTCATTACTCCAATAGCAATGTGAAGTCCAATTTATAAGATTGGTGAAGACCAATTATCATAGATAAATCCATTCTTCACCCATATGAAATGAAAACCACTTATGATCAAGTGCACTTTCTTGTTGTGGTTGGCTTGCTTCATTATATCATCTTTGCTTGTATGAGAGAACTACTTAGAATATCACTTGAAATACATGACTAGCTCTCTTTTGGGTGTTGCTTGCTTTTCTTGATCAACCCTTTTGATTGCTTCAACTAAGCATCACAAGTTCCTCAGATCACCACTTCCATGTTAGCCTTCCAAGTCCCAAACTTGGTTTCTAGGGAGAAGTGACCTTTCTCCAAAGAACCACTCTTGATACTCACTTGAACTGATATAGTTTGATTGATCCAAATGATAAACTCAATCTTGATGAATAATCCTTGAATCTACATTTGAGTCCAACTCTTTCTACTTGTTTAAGTCCTTTTCTTTCTACCAAATGATCTCTAATCATCACTAGAACTTAAACTTCATCTTCATCTTAAGTTCGATCTTGATCTTCAAATTGAGTACCAAATAAGTACACCAAGTACATTCCATAATCAAATGTTCTTGTACTCATTGTTTTTCATGCTTCTAGATCAATCCAAAACCAAACTTAGGTACCTCAACCACTTATAAGCAAGTTTCCAACTTGAGGACCTTTCAATCAAAGTGACTCTAGATTAATCCAATGATTGTCACTTTTCTAGCAGATTCTGTACCCTCCAAAGAATAATTCATATCTCACAATGTACGGATCTAAATGCCATGAAATTTGGTGGAGATGTGCTTCACTAAGTCATCTAGCAACTGTAAAAATTTGAACTTCTTTTGACTTCTAGATTGCTACTAGATTTCAAATCTTCCACCACTGCTACATGCTGAAAACTGCTGCACTATAGCTGACAAGATGCACTCCAAAACCGAAGCATCTCTTATCCACTTCTCATGAAATTTCTACAGCATCTTCTTTCATAAGTGTAGAGCGTGTATACCAAATTTCAAGCCAATCCAAATAGATTTGTTCACTCAAACATGGCTAAGATCACTGCTAGCTCAGATTTTAAATTTTGGACAGATTTCAATACATTGAGCAATACTTCATCAAATATGAATCAAACTTGATACTAACTTGTTTGAATACTTTCACAAGACATATATCCATCCAATCCACTTACTAAATGTCATCTTATGAATTTATCCAACACAAACCAATTCAAACTTGATTGCTAAGCATTTAATCCATTCAATCATCTCATAGCAAGCAACATTGCATATTTATCCAATTCAATCAACTCATATGCACCCACATGAAATGATCAACAAGTGATATACCTTGGTTAGCTCATGATCATTCATAGCAAGCTTTCAACTTGAACATTTGCAAGCCATCAAATAATTCCAATAAATCATCCACAACTTGATCATGACACTTGTATGTTGTAGTACTTTGGACTTCACTCATTTTGACTTGGCATTGGGATAGAATTGCAATAAGCTTCAATACTTGAGTCAACATATAATGATAAATATGAAATCAATTTGAGTCAAGCCTCCAATGCCATGGTACCTACACACATTCATCCACTTTTTGATGGTACCCAAACAAGTTTGGGTCCTCTCAAGTTAGGTGCAACATACTTAGGCATTGCCTTAGTATGAGTAGCGGGATATTTTGCAATAGCAACCATAGAGGTACCATTTACATCCTTTCTAAGCACATTAGTATCATCAATTGAAATATGCTTAGAAGTGTTACCTAGGGGACATGAATGTGCCATGTGTCCCCTTTCCCGGCATGAGTAGCATCTTCTCTTTGATTGAGCCTTTTCTTCTTTGCTCATATGATGCTCTTCATTCCCTTGCCTCTCATGAGTTGCTTGAGCCTTCTTCTCAAGCTTGGTAGGACACCCCGAGGCGAAGTGTCCCATGTCTCCACATTTGAAGCACTTGATGTGAGCATGTACTTTCTTCTCATCTTGATTCTTGCTCATCATCTTGACATCTTGAATTTGCATTGGATGTCTTGCTCTTCCACCCCTTCTTGTTTTCTTCTTCTTCATCAAGTCACCATCATCTTCATGGTTGATCTTGATTTGCTCTTGGGGTGTCTTCTCTTGCTCAACTAGTGGCTTTGGTTGAGGCTTTACTTGTTGCTTCACCAATTGCTTGGTTGGGCACATTGAGGTGAGATGACCCCAAGTGCGGCACTTGAAGCACTTGACATGCTTTAGCCTCTCTTCTTCTTTCATCTTCTTGAGCTTCTCAATGTTTGGGCAACCATTAGCAAGATGTCCCGCTTCATGGCATCGATAGCACATGGAATGCGAGAGCTTCTTTTGGAGTAGCCTCTTCATTCTCTTTTCTTGCTTTCTTTCACCCCTTGTCATTTTCTTCTTGAAGCCAAGGCCACTTTTGTCACCAACGTTTCTTTGAGTCTTCATCATGTGCTCAAAGGTGACTTTTGAGTTGTAGCACTTCTCTAACTTGTTGCTCAAATTCTTCACTTCACTTTTAAGCTCATTGTTCTCCTTCAAAAGGTTAGTCTCACAAGACATAGAAGTAAAACAAGCATTTAATTGTGAAGAACATGGCATATCTAATAAATCATCACAAAAGGTGGATACATGCTTCTTGCCTACATCACAAGGGTTAGTAATATGTGATTGATCATTTGACCCAAATGATGAGCTCTCACTAGATTTGATTTCATCATTACAAGGCTTCTTAGTGAGTAAAGCATGTTCTTGTGCCAAGTTATCATGAGCAACACTAAGTTCCTCATGAGCCAATTTTAGCTCCTCATGTGAACAAGTAGTAACATAAAGTAGATGCTTTTGTTGTTCACATGTGGTTTTTAGAAATGAGTTTTCATTTTTCAATTTACTTGTTTTTGCCATCTCATTTCTTAGGGCCTTTGAGAGTTTATATAGAAGCTCAAAATTTGGACCATCACAATCAACAACAAAACCACCAATAGATACCTTAGTGTCACCATGTGACATGGAACAATGTGGTGATGTTGAAGAGCTTGTTGAAGCATCACTCTCATAGCCATCATCTTCACCATCAAGTGTGCATGGAGTAGAATCATTGCTTGCATCACTTGTGGCATTATCATTCTTCTTGTCAAGTGATCTTGTGATATGATCATCTTTGTCATCACTTGACCGTGAGGTGGAGCAATCCTCCACAACCACCTTGTTGTGGTCATGCTCAACATCCTTATGTACCTCTTCCTTGGGCTCATCATTATTGGAGATCATCCCATATTTCTCATTTAGAAACACCCAAATTTCATGGGCGGACTCGAAGTCTATGATCTCACAAAGTATGCTACTATCCATAGATCGATATAGAGTATTAGTAGCTTGGCTATCGAGATGTAGGCATTTACTTTGCGCTTGAGTTGCATTCTTTTTATCAATTGCAAAGGAAAAGCCCACATCTACGATCCACCACAATTGAGGAGAAATAAACTTAAAATTGCATGTCATCCAATTTCTCCACCGTGCAAAGTGTGTGCCATCAAAAATATGTGGACACTCAACATCTAGCCCATAAGCCGCCATCCTCTCGGGTCGGTGAAGACCACAAATGAGAGACCCGGCTTTGATACCACTTGTAGGGTCGAGATGGCGGACTAGAGGGGGGGTGAATAGTCCTTTCTAAAACTTAAGCGTGTTGGCTAACTAAAAACAAATGCGGAATTAAACTTATCGGTCTAGCCAAGACTTCACCCCTCTAACTAAGTTCACAAGCACCTCACAAAGATCCTAATTAAGCAACTAAGGTGCTTTCCTTAGCAAGAGCTCTCCTATTTAATTCTAGAGCAAGGTCACACAAACCTATGCACTAGTACTTTGCAAGCAAGAGGGAGCTCCTACACGATTCTAGTAAGCAAAGCGCACAAAGCCTAAGCTCACTAGCAATGCTCAATAACAAGGCAACTAATGCCAAATTAGAGAGCGCAAAACACTTAGCTACACAAACTAAGCAATGTGACTAACAAGGTTACACAAACCAAATTAGTCACGCAAGGGGAAGCTTCTAGCTACACAAGCAAGAAGACAACTAGCAAGCTACACAAGCAAACTAGTTACGAGAGCAACTACACAAGCACAAGTATATATGAAAGTAAATACAAGCTTGTGTTGCATGAATGCAAACCACCGAGAAGAGTAGACAAAGTTGACACGGTGTTTTTTCTCCCGAGGTTCACTTGGTTGCCACCAAGCTACGTCCCCGTTGTGTCGACCAACACTAGGATGGTTCCTCGGTGTGACCCTCAAGTCACTTGCCCCTCAAGGCACGCCCCGCAAGGCACCGCAAGACACCACTCTCAAGTGAGGTAACTCAATGACACGCTCAACTAGAGTTGCTCTTCGCGATCCCCGCGGGGTGAGCACAATCCCCCTCACAAAGCTTCTCCGGAGCCTCGCACAATCTTCTTGCGAGCTTCGTCGGAGCCACAAGCCACCAAGCCGTCTAGGAGGTGGCAACCTCCAAGAGTAACAAGCACTACCGGCTTGCAACACGAACACCTAGTGCCACTCGATGCAACCTCACGATGCAATCGCACTAGAATCGCTCTCTCACTCGATCCGATGAACACTATCAAGCATGAGTGAGTTAGAGGGCTTCCAAGCACTACCACACAAGCCACCAAGGCTAAAGTGTGCTCAGCTACCGGCCACAGCCGGCCAAGGCATCTATTTATAACCCCACGGTCAAATAGAGCCGTTACCCCTTCACTGGGCAAAACTCGGGACGACCGGACGCGCCGGTCGTAACTGACCGGACGCGCTTCACCGCGTCCGGTCGCCCTGCGACGTCCACGTGTCCCTCAAATTTCAAATGTGACCGTTAGATCCTCCAACGGTCACTGCGCCAACGGTCAAACCCTATGACCGGACGCGCTTCTCATAACGACCGGACGCGCCGGTCCCGATGACCGGACGCGCCTATCGAACGACCGGACGCGCTCCTCGCAACGACCGGACGCGACAGTGCCAGCGTCCGGTCGGAGTCCAGTAAGCTCCTTCAACGATCGGACGCGTCCGATCATGTGTGACCGGACGCGCCCCGCGTCCGATCGTCCTCTGTGAACCTCAGTTCCTTCTGGGCGCATGACCGGACGCGCCGGTCCCGCGAGTGACCGGACGCGCCGGTTGCAAACCCTAGCACCCGCGCCTGCGCTGTACTGACCGGACGCGTCCGGTCATACCATGACCGCGTCCGGTGCAGCGTCCGGTCACCTCAGTGACCCCGTTCGCCTCCGTTTCTTTTCCGACTTTCGGCGTAGTGGAAAATAGGCATTTCATTTCCCCGAAATCGCCTGAATCCCGCGCTCGCAAGCTCGGCGGGAGGGAGAGAGAGACCCAAACCCTCTCTACCGCCCAAACTTCATCGCCTTCACAAATGTGCCAACACCAACAAGTGATCACCACCTTGTGCACGTGTGTTAGCATTTTCATAATCATTTTTGAAGGAGTTAGGCACTCAACTTGCCTCGCCACTCGATCCTAACACGTATGCACAGTTAGATCGCTCAAGTGGCACTAGATGACCGATATGCAAACAAGTTTGCCCCTCTTAATAGTACGGCCATCTATCCTAAACCCGGTCATAAACTTCTCTACACACCTATGACCGGTGAAATGGAAATGCCCTAGGTTATACCTTTGCCTTGCGCATTCCACTCCATCTCCTTTGACGTTGATGCAACTCATGCACCAACCAATCACCAAATGATATGATTCACTTCATATCATCACGTGACCGTATTGGTTCATCGATCTTGACCTCACTTGCTCTTCACCGTTGCATTGGTCCGTCGGCGCCAAGTCTTGCCCAAGCTTCACCATCGCATGGTCCTTCGCTTCGAAGCCTCAACTTGCCCTTCACCTTCACAACCGGTCCTTCGAGCCAAGCCTCATCTTGATCTTCTCCATCTTGGTCACATGACTCCATGTCATGTCTCATATGCAATGAGCTCCTTCATGACACCATCACATGTGGACTAATCTCCTGTGTATCTCACATAACCACATATTAGTCCACCTAAGTTGTCACTCAATTACCAAAACCAAACAAGGAACTTTCAACGGTGGTGGTAACCGGGACCGGACGCGGTGGTCAACAGCGGCACGTCCGGTGCAGCGTCCGGTCACTAGATCTGGAGTTGGTCTTCTAGATGACCGAACGCGCTGGTGGACGCCGGGACCGGACGCGGTGGTGAAGCATCACTGCGTCCGGTGCAGCGTCCGGTCCAGCGTCCGGTCACAGTTCTTCGCCCTTCTTCGTTCCGAACTACGACGCGACTTCTCCCAATCAGGTTCCAATTCAAAAAGACACAAATAAACACTAATTGGAACATGATATGAGTGACCTCACTCAAACCCTCAAATTTTTAAAATAGATTGCCTTAGGCTAGTATTATTTTTAAGAAAATAGGCAATAAACACCCAAGGAGCAACGTATGGCCATACAATAGAGTTTTTGAACCTTTAGGAGCGTCAAAATGCTCTCTCTATCCATGGACGAACACAGAGGTTGCTCAAAGCTTAACTGAAAAGAAACGACAAGAACAACAACCATGCATATGCAATGCAATACAAGAAGGTAAAGCTAGAATGCTTGTCAAGTTTGATCCACGGTTAGGCTTCTTCACTCCTCTAAAGAAGGGTTATCGTAACCGTGTTAGCCAAGCCCTAAGAGCATTGCGATAAAATAAACATGGCATATTATACAATGCAATGCAAGGGACAACACACGCTCATTTTTTAAAGTTGCTAGAATCAAGCACATTGAGTTCACTTCTTAACCTACAAAAGGTTGCCTCATCCAAAGGTTTAGTGAAGATATCCGCTAATTGATTTTCACTTCTTACACCTTCTAGTGATATGTCATTTTTAGCAACGTGATCTCTTAGAAAGTGATGGCGGATATCAATGTGCTTGGTGCGAGAGTGTTGTACCGGATTGTTAGTAATTTTAACGGCACTTTCATTATCACATAAAAGTGGCACCTTTTCAAGAACAATTCCATAGTCTAGGAGGGTTTGTTTCATATATAAGATTTGTGCACAACAAGCCCCCGCGGCAATGTATTCCGCCTCGGCGGTGGACAAAGCCACACTATTTTGCTTTTTAGATGACCAAGATACTAAAGATCTTCCAAGCAAATGGCACCCTCCGGTTGTGCTTTTTCTATCAATTTTGCAACCGGCATAGTCCGAATCGGAATAGCCAACTAGTTGGAATCTAGCTCCTTTGGGATACCAAAGACCAATGCTTGGGGTGAGCTTAAGATATCTTAGGATTCTTTTTACGGCACTTAAGTGAGGTTCTTTAGGGCACGCTTGAAAGCGGGCACACATGCACACACTAAACATGATATCGGGCCTAGATGCGGTAAGGTACAACAAGCTACCAATCATAGAACGGTAGAGAGTTTGATCAACCGGTTTACCTCCCTCATCTAGGTCGAGATGTCCATTTGATGGCATTGGGGTCTTGATTGGTTTGCATTCTTCCATCTTGAATCTTTTGAGAAGATCCTTGGTATACTTTTCTTGAGAGATGAAAATCCCTTCTCTCATTTGCTTTACTTGAAATCCAAGGAAGAATGTGAGCTCACCAATCATTGACATCTCGAACTCCTTCGACATCAATTCACCAAATTCCTTGCAATAATCTTCATTTGTTGATCCGAAGATGATATCATCAACATATACTTGACAAATAAAGATCTCTCCATTAAACTTCTTGGTGAATAGTGTGGTGTCGACCTTCCCAATGGTGAAGCCCTTCTCAATGAGAAAGTCCCGGAGGCGCTCATACCACGCTCTAGGGGCTTGCTTGAGCCCATATAACGCCTTGGACAACCTATAAACATGATTAGGATATCTAGGGTCTTCAAACCCGGGAGGTTGATTAACATAGACTAGTTCATTTATAAAGCCATTTAAGAATGCACTTTTCACATCCATTTGATATAGTTTCATATCATGATGTGATGCATATGCAAGGAGGATACGAATGGCTTCAAGTCTTGCAATGGGTGCAAAGGTCTCTCCAAAATCAAGACCTTCAACTTGAGAGAACCCCTTTGCAACTAGTCTTGCCTTGTTCCTCACCACTATGCCTTGGTCATCTTGCTTGTTTCGGAACACCCACTTGGTTCCAATGACTCTTGCACCTTTAGGATGCTCTTCAAGTGTCCATACTTGATTGCGGGTGAAGTTGTTCAATTCTTCATGCATTGCATTCACCCAATCCGGATCTTGAAGAGCTTCTTCTACATTCTTAGGTTCAACACAAGAGACAAAAGAGTGATGTTCAACAAAAGAAGCTAGCTTTTGAGATCGAGTCATTACTCCCTTTGTAGGACTCCCTATGATGAGATCTTGTGGATGTGCTTGAAGTAGTGGTGAGTTTCTTCTATCAACCACTTGAGGAGGTGGATGGGAAGCATCAACATCTTGAGCTTGTGCCTCGGCTTGTTCATGAGAGACATAAGTGTCTTTATTTTCAACTCTCTCATTCTTGTCATCATCTTGAGGCACACGTGATGAAGATGGTGGATCAACAATTTGTACATCGTCATCATCATCTTTTGGCTTGATGTCTCCCACCGGCATGTTCTTCATGGCCTCCCTCAAGGGTTCATCACCTACATCATCACAATTCTCAATTGCTCCTTGGGAGCCGTTAGATTCATCAAATTCCACATCATATGTTTCTTCAACCAAACCGGTGGCATGGTTAAATACTCTATATGCTTTGGACTTTGATGAGTAACCAACAAGAAAACCAATATCACAACGTCTTTGAAACTTCCCTAGGTGTTGACGCTTCTTGTAGATGTAACATTTGCAACCAAACACCCGGAAGAAAGAGACGTCCGGCTTCTTCCCATTAAGCAACTCATAGGGGGTCTTGCCAAGAAACTTTTGTAGGAAGAGGCGATTTGAAGCATAGCATGCGGTGTTGATTGCCTCGGCCCACAACTTCTCCGGAGTGTTGTACTCATCTAGCATTGTTCTTGCAAGGGTGATCAAAGTTCGGTTCTTTCTCTCAACTACACCATTTTGTTGAGGAGTGTAGGTTGAAGAGACCTCATGCTTGATTCCAATTTCATCACAATAAGCTTCAATGTTGGTGTTGTCAAACTCTTTGCCATTGTCACTTCTAATCTTCTTTATCTTGACTTCAAATTCATTTTGAGCTCTCTTTGCAAACTTCTTGAAGCAATTTGCCACTTCGGATTTGTCATGAAGGAAGAAAGTCCATGTATACCTTGAGTAATCATCCACTATCACAAGACAATAGAGATTACCACCCAAGCTCTTGTATGTTGTAGGCCCAAACAAATCCATGTGTAGAAGTTCTAGCACTCTTGAAGTTGACATGAAAGCTTTGGTTGGATGAGTGTTTGCAACTTGTTTGCCCGCTTGACATGCACTACAAGGTTTGTCCTTTTCAAACTTCACATCCTTCAATCCTCTCACTAGTTCTTTCTTCAATAGCTTGTTGAGAGTGTTCATTCCAACATGAGCAAGCCTCCTATGCCAAAGCCAACCAAGTGAGGTCTTGGTGAACAAACATGTCATCAAATTTGCATCTTCGGAGGTGAAGTCAACAAGATAAAGATTATTGTATCTAAAGCCTTTGAAAATCACTTGCTTGTCATCTATCTTTGAAACTTCCACTTCATTTGGTGTGAACAAGCATTGGAAGCCAAGGTCACAAAGTTGCCCAACGGATAACAAGTTGAAACTCAATGAAGCAACATAGAGCACATTTGAGAGTGAGTGATCATGTGATATTGCAATCTTGCCTATACCCTTGACTTTGCTCTTTGAATTATCCCCAAATGTGATCTTCTCTTGACATATTCCATTCTCTTCAATGGTGGTGAACATACGAGGATCACAGGTCATATGTTGAGTGCAACCACTATCAATAACCCAATGAGATCCACCGGTCTTGTAGTTCACCTACACACAAGAGATCAAGCTTTTTGTTTAGGGACCCAAACTTGAGAGGGGCCCTTGACTTTCTCAACTAGTGACTTGGCAACCCATATTTTCTTTGGCCTATTCTTGTTTGGGGGACCCAAAAACATGACTTTCATCTTTCCATTTGAATCTTTTCTTAGCATATAATGAGCATTGAAGGCGAAAGGTCTAGCATGCTTGGGCAAGGGTTATGGTGGTGGAGTTTTGCATTCATGAGCAAAGTGACCTTCTTGACCACACTCAACACATCTCTTTGGCTTGGGCTTTGACTTGCTTTGTTGTTGTTGAGCTTTTGCTTTCTTCTCTTGATTTGCCAAGTACCCAATACCACTTCTATCCATCTTCATTACGGTGTTCATGAGGAGCTCACTTTGCAAATGTTGGCCTCTTGTGAACTTGCTTAGGCCGGTCTTGAGATGCTCTTTTTCTTGCTTGAGCTTTTTGTTTTCTTCAATGAGTGACTCATTTGTTGGTTGCTTCTCAAGAGCCATCAAACCTTTTAGCTTCTTGTTCTCATTTGCAAGCTTCTCATTCTCATTCTTAATCTTGGCATAATCATCATAGTTGCTTGACTCAACCACACTCTTGCCTTTGCTACTAGAATCTTGCTCAATGCTTTCAATGATCAAGTCATCACATGATGTAGCTATATCACACTTAACAACATAGTTAGTAGCATCATGTGTCTCAAGAGCAAGTTCATTAGCAACCACAAGACTATCATAGTCAATTTTTAATGTGGTGTATTTGTCCTTTAGAGAATTATGTCTAGTGATGAGCTCATCATGCTTCTTCTCAAGTTTATCATGTTGATCTTTAAGCTCTTTATAAGAGGTTTTGAGCTCCTTGAGAGTGGAAGACATCACTTCATTTTGAACTCTAAGCTCACCACTAGTCTTTTGAATATTTTCAAGCTTGGATGAGAGTGATTCATTTTCATTTTGAAGATCATCATTTTCATTTCTAGTCCTTCTTATGATTTTAGTGTATTTATTTAGCAATTTTACAAGTTCATCATAAGAAGGTGAGTCATATTCATCATCACTATTACTATCATCATCATCATCACTATCATGGTTTTGTACCTTTCGTTCACCCTTGGCCATAAGGCATAGGTGAATAGTGGACGATGATGGTGAAGGAGGCGGTGAAGGTGGTGATGAAGATGTCGGTGAAGATGATGGCCCCATCACAAATGCGGCAACCTTCTCTTTCTCATCATCGCTCTCATCTTCGGAGGACTCACAAGATGATTCAATGTCGGTGAGCCAATCACCAACAATGTATGCCTTTCCTCCCTTCTTCTTCTTGTGGAACTCCTTCCTCTTGCCATCATTCTTCTTGTATGGCTTGTTCTTCTTCTTCTCTTCTTCTTCATCACTTGAATCATTTTTCTTGCCCTTGTTCTTGTTCTTGTACTTGTCTTTTGGTGGTCTAGGGCATTGATGAGCTAGGTGGCCAAGTTCACCACAATTGTAGCAATCCATCTCCGAGATTGGCTTTCTCTTGCTACTTGTGAAGAATTTCTTCTTCTTGCCATCAAACTTGATGCCACTCTTGTTGAGCTTCTTTAGCATCTTGGTGGTCTTTCTCACCATGAGTGCAAGTGATTCATCATCAACATCACTTTCACTTGAGCTTTCTTGCACCATCATGGCTTGGCCCTTCTTCTTCTTCTTGTCATGACTAGCTTTGAAGGCCAAGTCTTTCTTCTTGGAAGATGATGAGCCCTCTTCTGGAGTGATATGCATGTACATCTCATGAGCATTGATTTTCCCTAATACTTGAGTCGGTGTTGCGGTGGAAAGATCACTTTGGTGAAGCACCGTGACAATGTGACCATACTTCTCAACGGGAAGCACACTCAAGATCTTCCTTGCAACATCCGATTGGCTCATTTTAGTGAGCCTAAGAGCATTGAGGTCCTCTACAAGAACATTCAAGCGAGTGTACATGTCATTAGCACTTTCTTTGGGAAGCATCTCAAAAGAATTAATTTTCTTTAAAGCTATGTGATAGCGTTCCTCACGCTCACTCTTAGTTCCCTCATGGAGAGCACAAAGATTTTCCCACAATTTATGAGCGTTCTTTGCATTACGCACACGATTGAAGATATCTTTGCCTAAGCCCCGGTAGAGTGTATTTTTGGCCTTTGCATTTCACCGGTCGTACTTCTCCTCGTCACCACTTGGGTTAGCGGGATCCCTTATGGGGGGAAGCCCTTCGGTTGTGGCTCTAAGACACCCAACATCTATGGCTTCGAGGTACGCCTCCATACGAATTTTCCAATATGGAAAATCGTCTCCCTCAAAAGTGGGAGGTGGTCCTTCCCCATTAGACATCTTGCTCTAGGCGGTAAAGCCTAAAAATAGAGCAACACAGCTCCGATACCAATTGAAAGGATCAAGATGCCCAAGAGGGGGGGTGAATTGGGCTTTTCTAAAAATTAAATGCAAGAAATAAATCCTACAAGCCGGAATTCACCCCTAGTGTCTACTTATGTTCCTAGAGAGTCTACCGATACAAAGTTTTGCACCCTAGTTTCCAATCCTAGTCTAGCATGGCAAGTCTAGGAATGTAAACAAGCAATGAAAGTAAATACGAGAAAGTAAATGCTTGAATGTAAAGGGGCAAGGAACACGGCGATGTTTTTCCGAGGTATCGGAGAGTCGCCACTCCCCACTAGTCCTCGTTGGAGCACCCGCGCAAGGGTGTAGCTCCCCCTTGATCCGCGCAAGGATCAAGTGCTCTCTACGGGTTGATTCTTCGACACTCCGTCGCGGTGAATCACCCAAAACCGCTCACAAGATGAGTTGGGTCATCCACAAGCTCCGCCGGATGATCACCGAACTCCCAATCACCACCAAACCGTCTAGGTGATGGCGATCACCAAGAGTAACAAGCTAGAACTCTCACTTGACCACTACGAGCCCAAATGAGAAGGTGGATGCACACTTGCTACTCTCTAATCGCTAGTGAGGAACTCTCAAGCTTTGATTCTCAAATCTCTATCCTCACTAGTGCTCTTGCACTCCCTTGCACTCCAAAGGTGTTTATCAGCTGATCAAATGAGCAAGAGACCTCTAAAAGAGGTGGTGGGGATGTATTTATACACCCCACAGACAAAACGAACCGTTACCCGCTGACTCAGCAAAACACGAGCTGACCGGACGCGCCGGTTGAACTGACCGGACGCGCCGGTCGCTCGTAACGGTCGAAATCCAAAAAACAACTGAGTGACCGGACGCACCGGTCAGGGGTGACCAGACGCGTCTGATCGTGCAGGGAGCATACTGTACTCGCACCGGACGCGCGACCGCGTCCGATCGGTGATGACCGAACGCGTCCGGTCGTCTCTGGACCTTACTGGACTGTGACCGGACGCGCCGATCACACCCAGGTCACGTCTGATCGGGTGTTTCCCTCAAGTGACACATGTTGACTTCTGACCACCACGTCCGGTCCTCGCGAGGACCGCGTCCGGTGTTCAGAGCTGAAACCCTAGCCGTGGAACTGTACTGACCGGACGCGTCCGGTCATGCCGAGGACCGCGTCCGGTCATGGGAAAACGACCCAAAACTCTCCGAAACGCGTCACAACTTGAACCAAGTTGCTTCCAACTAAACTTTGAGCTATTCTAGAGCTGCCTAGCGCCAAGTTTAACAAGTGTGCACCACACCTAAACGTAAGACTCGCCTAGGTCAAGCTACCCGCTCATGCCCCCCTTTATAGTACGGCCAAAAGAGAAAAATGAAGATCCTAATGACTATTCTAAATGTCTCTCAACACCTCGACATCCGGAACTAACCGTCCTTAATCTTGACGTCACTCTTTTGAAAACCGAAACGATTTCCATCAAGGGGCATGAATACCATGGTGCCCAAAGCAGTTAAAACCTCCATGACCTAACTTACCAAAGTTTCTGCAAAACACACGTTAGTCATGGTAATAAAGCGTTGTCATCAATTGCCGAAACCAAACCTTAGGGCCTAGATGCTTTCACCCTTACTTTCAAGCATTTACTTTCATGCATTACTTTCATTACTTGTTTACTTTCCTAGAATTGCCATGCTAGACTAGGTTTGGAACTTAGAGTGCAAAACTTTTATCGGTAGAATCACAAGGAACACTAGTAGGCACTAGGGGTGAAGTTTGGCTTGTAGGATTTAATTCTTGCAATTAATTTTTAGAAAAGCCCAATTCACCTCCCCTCTTGGGCATCTTGATCCTTTCAATTGGTATCGGAGCCGAGTTGCTCCTTATTTAGGCTTCACCACCTAGAGCAAGATGTCTAATAGGGAAGGACCACCTCCCACTTTTGAGAGAGACGATTTTCCATATTGGAAAATTCGTATGGAGGCGTACCTCGAAGCCATAGATATTAGGTGCCTTAGAGCCGCAACCAAAGGGCTTCCCGCTATTAGGGATCCCGCCAACCCAAGTGGTGACGAGGAGAAGTACGACTGGTGGAATGCAAAGGCAAAAAATGCACTCTACCGGGGCCTAGGCAAGGATATCTTCAATCGTGTGCGTAATGCCAAAAACGCTCATGAATTGTGGGAAAACCTTTGTACTCTCCATGAGGAAACTAAGAGTGAGCGTGAGGAACGCTATCATATTGCTTTAAAGAAAATTAATTCTTTTGAGATGCTTCCCAAAGAAAGTGCTAATGAAATATACACTCGATTGAATGTTCTTGTAGAGGATCTCAATACTCTTGGACTCACTCAAATGAGTCAATTGGATGTTGCAAGGAGGATCTTCAGCGTTTTTCCCATTGAGAAGTATGGTCATATTGTCACCGTGCTTCACCAAAGTGATCTCTCCACCGCAACACCGACTCAAGTATTGAGAAAGATCAATGCACATGAGATGTACATGCACATCACTCCGGAAGAGGGCTCATCATCTTCCAAGAAGAAGGACTTGGCCTTCAAAGCTAGCCATGAAAAGAAAAAGAAGAAGGGTCAAGCCATGATGGTGCAAGAAAGCTCAAGTGAAAGTGATATTGATGATGCATCACTTGCACTCATGGTGAGAAAGACCACCAAGATGCTAAAGAAGCTCAACAAGAGTGGCATCAAGTTCGATGGCAAGAAGAAGAAGTTCTTCACAAGTAGCAAAAGGAAGCCAATATCCGAGATGGATTGCTATAATTGTGGTGAACTTGGCCACTTAGCTCATCAATGCCCAAAGCCTCCAAAAGACAAGTACAAGAACAAGAACAAGGGCAAGAGAAATAATTCAAGTGATGAAGAAGATGACAAGAAGAAGAACAAACCATACAAAAAGAAGGATGTCAAGAAAAAAGAGTTCCACAAGAATAAGAAGGGAGGCAAAGCCTACATTGTTGGTGATTGACTCACCGATATTGAGTCATCTTGTGAGTCCTCCGGTGATGAGAGCGATGATGAGAAAGAGAAGGTTGCCGCATTTGTAGTTGGGTCATCATCATCTTCACCGACATCTTCATCACCACCTTCACCGCCACCTTCACCATCATCTTCCACTACTCACCTATGCCTTATGGCCAAGGGTGAACGAAAGGTACAAAACAATGATAGTGATGATGATGATAGTGATAGTGATGATGAATATGATGCACCTTCTTATGATGAACTTGTAAAATTGTTGAACAAATACTCTAAAGTTATAAGAAGAACTAGAAATAAAAATAATGAGCTCCAAAATAAAAATGACTCACTCTCATCTAAGCTTGAAAATGCACAAAAGACTAGTGAAGAGCTCAAAGATCAAAATGAAATTATGTCTTCTACTCTCAAGGAGCTTAAAACTTCTAACAAAGAGCTTAGAGATGAACATGATAAACTTGAAAAGAAGCATGATGAGCTCAACACTAGGCACAACTTGTTAAAAGACAAATATACTATATTGGAAATCGATTATGATAGTCTTATTGTTGCAAATGAGCTTGCTCTTGAGACACATGATGATACTAACCAAGTTGTTAAGATTGATATAACTACATCATGTGATGACTTGATTATTGAGAACATTGAGCAAGGCTCTAGCGGCAAAGGCAAGAATGTGGTTGAGTCCGACAACTATGATGACTATGTCAAGCTCAAGAGTGAAAATAAGATGCTTAGAAATGAGAACAAGAAGTTGATGGCTCTTGAAAAGCAAACATCAAATGAGTTACTTATTGAAGAGAACAAAAAGCTCAAGCAATAAAAAGAGCATCTCAAGACTGGCCTAAGCAAGTTCACAAGAGGCCAACATTTGCAAAGTGAGCTACTCATGAACACCGTCATAAAGATGGATAGAAGTGGCATTGGTTACTTGGCAAATCAAGAGAAGAAGGCTAAAACTCAACAACAACAAAGCAAGTCAAAACCCAAGCCAAAGAGAAGTGTTGAGTGTGAACAAGAAGGTCATTTTGCTCATGAGTGTAAAACTCCACCACCACAACCTTTGTCCAAGCATGCTAGACCCTTTGCTTTCAATACTCATTACA
This sequence comes from Saccharum hybrid cultivar R570, assembly GCA_038087645.1. Classification (NCBI taxonomy): domain Eukaryota; kingdom Viridiplantae; phylum Streptophyta; class Magnoliopsida; order Poales; family Poaceae; genus Saccharum; species Saccharum hybrid cultivar. The sequence goes on from JAQSUU010000059.1 coordinate 2,718,180, forward strand.
TGCTTAGAAAAGATTCAAGTGGAAAGATGAAAGTCATGTTCTTGGGTCCCCTTAACAAGAATAGGCCTAAGAAAATATGGGTTGCCAAGTCACTAGTTGAGAAAGTCAAGGGTCCCTCTCAAGTTTGGGTCCCTAAACAAAAAGCTTGATCTCTTGTGTGTAGGTGAACTACAAGACCGGTGGATCTTATTGGATTATTGATAGTGGTTGCACTCAACATATGACCGGTGATCCTCGTATGTTCACCTCACTTGAAGAGAATGGAGTATGTCAAGAGAAGATCACATTTGGGGACAATTCAAAGAGCAAAGTCAAGGATATAGACAAGATTGCAATATCAAATGATCACTCTCTTTCAAATGTGTTCTATATTGCTTCATTGAGTTTCAACTTACTATCCGTTGAGCAACTTTGTGACCTTGGCTACCAATGCTTGTTTACTCCTAATGAAGTGGTAGTTACAAAGATATATGACAAGCAAGTGATTTTCAAAGGTTTTAGATACAATAATCTCTATCTTGTTGACTTCACCTCCGAAGATGCAAACTTGATGACATGTTTGTTCACCAAAACTACACTTGGATGGCTTTGGCATAGGAGACTTGCTCATGTTGGAATGAACACTCTCAATAAGCTATTGAAGAAAGAATTAGTGAGAGATTTGAAGGATGTAAAGTTTAAGAAGGACAAATCTTGTAGTGCATGTCAAACCGGCAAACAAGTTGCAAATACTCATCCAACCAAAGCTTACATGTCAACATCAAGAGTATTAGAACTTCTTCACATGGATTTGTTTGGTCCTACAACTTACAAGAGCTTGGGTGGAAATCTCTATTGCCTAGTGATTGTGGATGACTACTCAAGATACACTTGGACTTTTTTCCTTCATGACAAATCCGAAGTGGTAAATTGCTTCAAGAAGTTTGCAAAGAGAGCTCAAAATAAATTTGAAGTCAAGATAAAGAAGATTATAAGTGACAATGGCAAAGAGTTTGACAACACAAACATTGAAGCTTATTGTGATGAAATTAGAATCAAGCATGAAGTTTCATCAACCTACATCCTCAACAAAATGGTGTAGTTGAGAGAAAGAACCGGACTTTGATCACTCTTGCAAGAATAATGCTAGATGAGTATAACACACTAGAGAAATTGTGGGCCGAGGCAATCAACATCGCATGCTATGCTTCAAATCGTCTCTTCCTACAAAAGTTTCTTGGCAAGACCCTCTATGAGTTGCTAAATGGAAAGAAGTCAGACGTCTCATTCTTCCGGGTGTTTGGTTGCAAATGCTACATCTACAAGAAGCGTCAACACCTAGGAAAGTTTTAAAGACATTGTGATATTGGTTTTCTTGTTGGTTACTCATCAAAGTCCAAAGCATATAGAGTATTTAATCATGCCACCAGTTTGGTTGAAGAAACATATGATGTGGAATTTGATGAATCTAACTGCTCCCAAGGAGCAATTGAGAATTGTGATGATGTAGGTGATGAACCATTGAGAGAGGCAATGAAGAACATGCCGGTGGGAGACATTAAGCCTAAAGATGATGAAGACGATGTACAATTGTCAATCCACCATCTTCATCACATGTGCCTCAAGATGATGATAAGAATGAGAGAGTTGAAAATGAAGATACTCATGTCTCTCATGAATAAGCCGAGGCACAAGCTCAAGATGTTGATGCTCCCCAACCCTCTCCTCAAGTGGTTGATAGAAGAAACTCATCTCTACTTTAAGCACATCCACAAGATCTCATCATAGGGAGTCCTACAAAGGGTGTAATGACTCGATCTCAAAAGCTTGCTTCTTTTGTTGAACATTACTCTTTTGTCTCTTGTCTTGAACCTAAGAATGTAGAAGAAGCTCTTCAAGATCCGGATTGGGTGAATGTTATGCACGAAAAATTGAATAACTTTGCCCGCAATCAAGTTTGGACACTTGAAGAGCATCCAAAAGGTGCAAGAGTCATTGGAACCAAGTGGGTGTTCCGCAACAAGCAAGATGATCAAGGCGTAGCAGTGAGGAACAAGGCAAGACTAGTTGCAAAGGGATTCTCTCAAGTTGAAGGTCTTTATTTTGGAGAGACCTTTGCACCCGTTGCAAGACTTGAAGCCATTTGTATCCTTCTTGCATATGCATCGCATCATGAAATGAAACTATATCAAATGGATGTGAAAAGTGCATTTTTAAATGGTTTCATAAATGAACTAGTCTATGTCGAACAACCTCCCGTGTTTGAAGACCCTAAATATCCTAATCATGTTTATAGGTTGTCCAAGGCGCTATATGGGCTCAAGCAAGCCCCTAGAGCGTGGTATGAGCGCCTCCGGGACTTCCTCATTGAGAAGGGCTTCACTATTGGGAAGGTTGACACCACACTATTCACCAAGAAGCTTAATGGAGAGATCTTCATTTGTCAAGTCTATGTTGATGATATCATCTTCGGGTCAACAAATGAAGATTATTGCAAAGAATTTGGTGAATTGATATCAAAGGAGTTCGAGATGTCAATGATTGGTGAGCTAACATTCTTCTTTGGTTTTCAAGTCAAGCAAATGAGAGAAGGGATTTTTATCTCTCAAGAAAAGTATACCAAGGATCTTCTCAAAAGATTCAAGATGGAAGAGTATAAGCCAATCAAGACCCCAATGCCATCTAATGGACATCTCGATCTAGATGAGGGAGGTAAACCAATTGATTAAACTCTCTACCGTTCTATGATTGGTAGCTTGTTGTACCTTACCGCATCTAGGCCCGATATCATGTTTAGTGTGTGCATGTGTGCTCGCTTTCAAGCATGCCCTAAAGAACCTCACCTAAGTGCCGTAAAAAGAATTTCAAGATATCTTAAGTACACCCTAAGCATCGGTCTTTGGTACCCCAAAGGAGCTAGATTCCAACTAGTTGGCTATTCTGATTCGGATTATACCGGTTACAAAATTGATAGAAAAAATACATCCGGAGGATGCCATTTGCTTGGGAGGTCCTTAGTATCTTGGTCATCTAAGAAGCAAAATAGTGTGGCTTTGTCCACCGCCGAGGTGAAATACATTGTCGCGGGGGCTTGTTGTGCACAAATCTTATACATGAAACAAACCCTCCTAGACTATGGAGTTGTTCTTGAAAAGGTGCTGCTTTTATGTGACAATGAAAGTGTCGTTAAAATTGCTAATAATTCGGTACAACACTCACACACCAAGCACATTGATATCCGCCACCACTTTCTAAGAGATCATGTTGCTAAAAATGATATATCACTAGAAGGTGTAAGAAGTGAAAATCAATTAGCGGATATCTTCACTAAACCTTTAGATGAGGCTACCTTTTGTAGGTTAAGAAGTGAACTAAATGTGCTTGATTCTAGTAACTTTAAAAAATGAGCTTGTATTGTCTCTTGCATTGCATTGTATTATATGTCATGTTTAATTCCCCGCAATGTATCTAGAACTTGTCTAACACGGTTACGATAACCCTCCTTTGGAGGAGTGAAGAAGCCTAACCGTGGATCAAACTTGACAAGCAACCTAGTCTTCCTTTCTCGCTTTGCATTGCATATGCATGGTTGTTGCTTTGTCATTTTCTTTTTGGTTTAGCTTTGAGTAACCTCTGTGTTCGTCCATGAATAGAGAGAGCATTTGAAGCTCCCAAGGGTTCATAAACTCTATTGCATGGCCATACGTTGCTCTTCGGGTGCTTATTGCGTATTTTCTTAAAAATAATACTAGCCTAAGGCAAAATACTTTGAAAAACTTGAGGGTTTGAGTGAGGTCACTCATATCAGGTTCTAATTGGTGTTTATTTGAGTCTCTTTGAATTGGAACTTGATTGGGAGAAGTCACGTCAAAGATCGGATTGAAGAAAGGCGTTAAACAGCGACCGGACGCTGGACCGGACGCTGAATCAGATGCGGTGCTGCTTCACCACTGCGTCCGGTCCCGGTGACCACCAGCACGTCTGGTCATCCCGAAGAACTTCTCTAGGATCTGTGACCGGACGTGACATTGCGACCACCGCGTCCGGTCCCGGCCACCACCACCGCGTCCGGTCATGCGCTTGACTTTCCCGGGCAATCTCTGACCGGACTCTGTCAGCGTCCGATCATCCCTAACCGGACGCGTCCGGTCGCTCTAGGAGCTTACTGGACTCTAACCGGATGCTGCCCCACCGCGTCCGGTCAGGCGACCACCGCGTCCGATCATCGCGTGAAAAGCGGATCTAAGCCTCTTTAACCGTTCGCTCAGATCTCATTTTTTCTTCTTCCTTCTCAATCCACCGCTGCTCCTTGCCCTAGCCGCCTCCTCGCCGTAATCTCAAGCGCCGCCGCAGCCGCGCACCACCACAGCCGCGCGCCACCGCAGCCGCGCCGCGCGCTGCCGTAGCCGCCCCGCGTGCCGCCGTTCCTCCGCGCAGCCGTAGCTGCCGTTGCTCTCCCATGCTCCCAGCTCCTTGGCCCTGCGCCCCCCATTCTTCGCCTCCGACAGCCGCTCAACCGAATCACGCCACCAAGCTTGCCTCCGACCGTCGCGCCTCGACCTAACCCTAACAATCGCGTCGTCTTCAATTTGCCGTTCTCCGGCAAAGGACTTTCGCTCGAATTTGACTCCGCAAGGTGATTTCATTGCCTTGAATTAGGGTTTGCTGATGGATTTTCGGTGAATTTCTAATACAACCTTTGATCTCATCGGTACTCCAGGGTTTTGTTCGTCGTTTCCGGGGAACCCTAGCACGTCAAGATCACTTTCCTTCCATCGGGGTTTTCGCTCATCCGAGGTTGCTATCGCGGTCTATTCACATCTTATCTAATATGCTTGCTTTCATTAGGATCTCACCCATCTATTAGATAATATATGTTGCTTATAGTAGCTCTATTCTATCCTTTCAGTGCGTCCTGTCGGTGCTTTGTGTGTCAGGTGATCAGCTGTAAATCCAAGGCCAAGCCTGTGGATACGGATTGTGACCAAGCCTCACGAGTGTCAGTACACCATCTTTCACTATCTAGGTTTTCTCAGTCGCAGCAGTTTATCAGTATGGTTCGCTGCAAGAATGCTGGTGGTGCACCTAGTGACGGGGACGAAAGTCCTCCTAGGATGACAGAGGTGGCTCATGGCAAGCGAAAGAAGATAGCCGCCAAGAAGAGAAAGAGGACACTCACAGAGGCAGAGGTGGCTTAGGCAGTTGCAGATGCAGCAGAGCTAGCAGAGAGAGGTGGCAGGAGCAGTGGGATTCATATTGGTGAGCGTCGCTTTCACCTTGAAGGTCGACAGCTCGGTACTGAGGCCACAGAAGAGACCAAGGATGCACCTGCAGAGCAGCCCATAGAGGACCCAGAGGAGATAGAGGAGCAGACAATTCACTCTCCATAGCGTCGTCGCTCAGGACGTACGCGAGCTCAGGTGACTCCTAGGCCAGAGGGCCAGCGTCGTGGAGGTCGTCCACCTCCCAGGGCTCGAGGTCACCTCCAGTTGAGCACTTTGACCTCAGGGGAGCTATAGCACGACAGGTACAGACTCTCAGGTTCGTTGAGGTTAGTCGGTGGTTCCCACCTCAGCGGGAACCCCGGGCTTCAGAGGGCTTCTACACACCTCTACATGAGGACTTCTATAGAGCCTATGTTGATAGCGGGATTACATTCAGACCTCAGAGAGTCTGTTGACTGGAGGCTTTAGTTGAGGTGGTTGGTGAGCAGCTCCGTCCGCACTTGTCCTTTCTACCTAGCTTGTCAGACCTTCTTGGACGGACTGGAGCCTACTGCAGGACTTGGGTCAAAGAGTTCTACTCTTCACTTTGGATTGACCTAGCACATGAGTTTATACACTTTGCATTCCAAGGCCGTGACCGCAGACTGTACAGCACCAGGGTATGGGAGATCCTCAGACTCCCAGCTTCAGAGACGAAGATACACTAGCTGTGCTTTGGACAGACTTCACCTCCGAGACGTCCTCATGGAGGGACAGTGCCACCCATAGACATGATCAGACTCTACTTCCGTGAGCCGTTTGGCGAGGGGTCTAGACGTACACCTGCCAGCCTGACACCCCTAGTTAGAGTACTCGATGCTATTGTGAGGCGGACCCTTCTTTCGAGGCTGGGATACAGAGAGGGACTGACTCATATGCAGTTATGGGTGGTGCATCACCTCATCTCACAGACACCGTTCGATATTTGGGATCTAATGCTATGTGAGATGGAGGATACTTTGGCAGAGGGATTCAAGGGTCACCGACAGCTACCTTATGCTCATTGGATCTGTTTTATTATTCGATCTACGTGTGACCTGCCTGCAGAGATTAGAGCTAAGATATCTGATACCACTACTGCATTTCTAGAGTATGATATTCGACAGTTGTGGGCTTCAGTGACTAGAGAGCAGGCACCTGGCCTAGGACAGCATCAGAGGCCAGAGGTTCCAGAGACAGCTGCTGAGCAGGACGAGACCGTTGAGGGTCTTGCTGAGGCCGAGCTTGCAGATCTTGATGCTCAGCCAGCTGATCTAGTTGAGGATGTTGCTACTGATAGCACTGATGAGGATTACCATCCCATCCCCCGGTACCGCTCTCCTCGGTCTCACGACCATGAGGTCGGTGGTTCAGGCTCAGCCTCCCGCTCAGACCCAGCCATGGTGGCTATACTTGAGAGGCTAACCTAGGCCCAGGAGAGATAGGAGGTTTAGATACAGCGACAGGCTCAGGACACAGCTACCGCATTTGCTCAGATTCAGGCTCGTCAGGACAAGTTCCAGAGGCAGTAGCTGGAGTTTCAGAGGCAGCAGTTTGAGATGCAGAGGCAGCAGGCAGCCACCCAGCAGCAGTATCTTGAGGTCCTGCGACACCTTGTCACTGTTGGGGTACCTCTACCACCATCTGTCCTTACTCCTGCACTACAGTCCAGTGGACTTCAGAGTTAGGGACAGCCGATCTTTCAGTTTACCTCTCCCCAGCAGTAGGTGCCTTAGATGTTTCAGTCCCCGAGCTACACTCTTATTTAGACGGGGTTCACTCCACCAGCTCAGCCCAGACCTCACCTTCTCTCGGGCACTCCTTTCACTGACTTGAGTGCCTCCTACAGCGAGCTAACTGGTCAGCCAACACCCTCGCACACCACTGTTGTGACTTCTTTAGGGATGTCAGTTTCCGAGACTGTAGCTCTTCTAGTGTCAGGGGCCGGGACAACAGAGACTGTGCCATCGTCAGTTGCCTCGACAGATCCTCCCACTCTTGGTGTTCTTCAGGCTCAGGTGTCAGAGACTGCTCCTATTGTTGCTACTACACCTTCAGTTCCTGCACCTGCTATACAGACCCAGACCGCTTCACTGCCACGTCTATCTACAGAGGGTCAGCCTGACAGTTCAGAGTCTGAGGAGGATACTTCATAGTTCGTGATCACTCCACGCTTCTCGGCACCCAACACGACAGCTTCTGTTCCCCCGTCGGATCCTTAGTTTTGTTTTTGGCGTTTGATGCCAAAGGGGGAGAGAGAGTAGATTCAGGGGGAGTGTTGATAGAGGGTTTCATTTTTCATTGTGTGCTATATTCATGCATCATGTTTAATTTCTCGCCCTGCATTTTGTGACAAGTGTGCTTGTGAGACTTTATTTTATATTATGTCACTTAATTGGTTTTAGCTCATAAGGTTGTGCTTCTGTGCCTTACTCCGATTTCGTATGAACTATGTTTTATGTGTACTAACTCTTCATGTTTTATCTTGTGAGTACACTCAGTTGGCTTGGAACACATAAGCATTTCCTATTCCTGTGTGCTTACAACTTTTTGCTTATGTGAACCAAGCATGTTCGAAAACCTCAACTCTTATATCTTCTGAATCTAAGTGTTGTCATCAATCACCAAAAAGGGGGAGATTGAAAGCATCTAGGCCCCGGTGTTGGTTTCGGCAATTGATGACAACGCATTATTACCATGACTAACGTGTGTTTTGCAGAAACTTTGATAAGTTAGGTCATGGAGTTGATAACTGCTTTGGGCACTATGGTATTTATGTCCCTTGATGGAAATCGTTTCGGTTTTTAAAGGATCAATGACAAGATTAAGGACGGTTAGTTCCAGATGTCAAGGTGTTGGGTTACATCCGGAATAGTCGTTAGGATCTTTATTTCTTTCTTTGGTTGTACTATAAAGGGGGGCATGAGCGAGTAGCTTGACCTAGGTGAGTCTTTTATTTAGGTGTGGTGCACACTTGTCAAACTTAGCACAAGGTAGCTCTGGTAAAGCTCAAAGTTCAGTTGGAAGCAACTTGGTTCAAGTTACGTCGCGTTTCTAAGTCGTTTGAGCAGTTTACCCTTGACCAGACGCGGTTTCTATCACGATCGGACGCGTTCGGTCAGTACTAACAGTTACTGCATCGTTAACTGGTTGACCGGACGCGGTCCCTACGAGGACCGGACGCGGTGATCAGTCTGACATGAGTTTCAGAGGGTAAAAGTCTAATCGGACATGACTGTGAAGTGATCGGACGCGTCCGATCACGTTCCAGTAAGGTACTTACCTGACCTGACGCGTCCAGTCATCTCTGATCGGACGCGGTCGAGCGTCAGGTCAAAGTACAGTATGGTTCTTGCATGATCGGACGCGTCCGGTCACCCCTGACCGGCGCGTCCGGTCACTCAGCACTGACTTTCGGCTTTTCGACCGTTACACTCGACCGGCGCGTCCGGTCACGACGACCAGCGCGTCCGGTCAGTGCGTGTTTTGCTGATTTGGCAGGTAACGGTTGGATTTGTCTGAGGGGTGTATAAATACATCCCCTCCACCTCTTTTAGAGGTCTCTTACTCATTTGTTCAGCTGAGAAACACCTTTCAAGTGCAAGAGCCCTAGTGAGGATAGTGATTTGAGAATCAAAGTTTGAGATCCCTCATTAGTCACTAGAGAGTAACAAGTGTGCATCCATCTTGTCATTAGGCTTATTGTGGTCAAGTGAGAGTTTTAGCTTGTTACTCTTGGTGATCGCCATCACCTAGACGGCTTGGTGGTGATTAGGAGTTTGGTGATCATCCGACGAGCCTGTGGATGACCCAACTCATCTTGTGAGCGGTTTTGGGCGATTCACCGCGACGGAGTGTCGAAGAATCAACCCGTAGAGAGCACTTGATCCTTACGCGGATCAAGGGGGAGCTACACCCTTGCGCGGGTGCTCCAACGAGGACTAGTGGGGAGTGGCGACTCTCCGATACCTCGGAAAAACATCGCTGTGTTCCTAACCCTTACTTTCAAGCATTTACTTCCGTGCATTACTTTCATTGCTTGTTTACTTTCCTAGAATTGCCATGCTAGACTAGGTTTGGAACTTAGGGTGCAAAACTTTTATCGGTAGAATCACAAGGAACACTAGTAGGCACTAGGGGTGAAGTTTGGCTTGTAGGATTTAATTCTTGCAATTAATTTTTAGAAAAGCCCAATTCACCCCCCCTCTTGGGCATCTTGATCCTTTCAGGTGGCCAAGGACTTTTTCACCTGGGCGCATGGGTGGCGGTCTAGTCTAGGGATTGATAGTCATTAGGGTGCCCCGACTTTACTTTCTTTCTTTGGGCTGTGTGCCTTTCATGCAGAGGCCGGGAGGATTTCAAGATGCTATATCACCTTGATGTAACATTCTTAAAATTAATAAAGCTTCCCATTCCAAAAAAAAGGTGCAACATTGATCAGCAGAAAATCCCTAGTGGTCGCTTCACAGATGATTCCATCATCATCATCAACAACAACATAGCCTTTTGTCCCAAGCAAGTTGGGGTAGGCTAGAGATGAAACCCAAAAGAGACGAGAAACAGGGAGACCCAAAAAGGGACATAAAGGGCACAAGACAAAAGAGGTCACGGTTCAGGCACGTTGATTGCAAATCTCCAAGCGCTCCTGTCCATAGCTAAATCCTTGGGGATATTCCACTCCTTAAGATCTCTCTTAACGGACTCGTCCCAAGTTAGTTTAGGTCGACCTCTACCGCTCTTTACATTATTAGCCCGCTTTAGAACTCCACTACGCACCGGCGCCTCAGGAGGCCTCCGTTGGACATGTCCAAACCATCTCAACCGATGTTGAATCAATTTCTCCTCAATTGGTGCCACCCTAACCCTATCCCAAATATCGTCATTCCGTACTCTATCCCTCCTTGTGTGCCCACAACACCAACACAACATACGCATCTCCGCTACACTCAATTGCTGAACATGTCGCCTTTTTGTAGGCCAACACTCAGCACCGTATAACATCGCCGGACGAATTGCCGTCCTATAGAACTTACCTTTAAGCTTCTGAGGCACCCTTTTGTCACAGAGAACGCCAGAAGCTTGACGCCATTTCAACCAGCCGGCTGAAATTCTATGCCTAACATCTTCATCAATGTCTCCATCCTTTTGTAGCATCGACCATAAATACCGAAAAGTATCCTTCTTGGCCACCACTTGCCCATCGAGGCTAATGTCTCCCTCCTCGTGCCTAGTCACGCTGAAATCACACCTCATGTACTCGGTCTTAGTCCTACTAAGTCTAAACCCTTTCGACTCTAACGTGTGCCTCCATAGTTCTAACTTCCTATTAACCCCCGCCCTACTATCGTCAACTAGCACCACATCATCAGCAAAGAGCATACACCAAGGGATATCACCTTGTATGTCCCTTGTGACCTCATCCATCACCAAAGCAAATAAATAAGGGCTCAAAGCTGATCCCTGATGCAGTCCTATTTTAATTGGAAAGTCACTGGTGTCGCCATCACATGTTCGGACAAACGTTACCACATCCCTGTACATATCCTTGATGAGGGTAACGTACTTAGTTGGGACTTTGTGCTTTTCCAAGGCCCACCACATGACATTTCTCGGTACTTTATCATATGCCTTCTCGAGGTCAATAAAGACCATGTGCAAGTCCTTCTTTTGCTCCCTATATCTCTCCATCAATTGTCGTAATAAGAAAATCGCCTCCATGGTCGACCTACCAGGCATGAACCCAAACTGATTTTGGGTCACATGTGTCACTCTCCTTAGGCGATGCTCGATAACCCTCTTCCAGAGCTTCATCGTATGGCTCATCAACTTAATCCCACGGTAGTTAGTATAACTTTGAACATCTCCCTTGTTCTTGAAGATATGTACTAATATACTTCTCCTCCATTCTTCAGGCATCTTGTTAGACCGAAAAATAAGGTTAAAAAGCTTAGTTAACCATACTATCGCTCTGGCGCCTAGGTATCTGCACACCTCAATGGGGATACCATCAGGGCCCATCGCTTTACCTCCCTTCATCCTCTTCAAAGCCTCTCCGATCTCTACCTCCTGAATTCTCCTCACAAAGCGTCTGTTGGTATCGTCAAATGAGTCATCCAACTCAAGGGTAGGACCCTCATTCTCCCCATTAAACAACTTGTCGAAGTACTCTCTCCATCTGTCCTTGATCTCCTGATCCTTCACCAGAAGTCGATCTGTCCCATTCTTGATGCATTTTATTTGGTTGATGTCTCTTGTCTTCCTCTCGTGGATTCTAGCCATCCTATAAATGTCCTTCTCCCCTTCCTTCATGCCTAGCCGCTGATAAAGGCCATCATACGCCTGACCTTTTGCTACACTCATAGCTCGCTTTGTAACCCTCTTCGCTATTTTATAGTCCTCGATGTTGGCTATACTCTTGTCATGGTGGAGACGCTTGAAACACTCCTTCTTCTCCCTAATAGCCCTTTGCACCTCGTCATTCCACCACCATGTGTCTTTCGCTTCCCGTTTGCCTCCCCTACTCACGCCAAACACTTCCGAAGCCACCTTCCGGACACATGTTGCCATCTTTAGCCATATGTCGTCGGCATCTTCTCCTTCTTCCTAAGGCCCCTCGTCTAGCATCCTCTCCTTAAACGTTTGCGCTGCTTCCCCTCTAAGCTTCCACCACTTTGTTCTCGCAATCTTGGCCCGTTTTCCCGGTGGACACGTACCCGAAAGCGAAAGTCTGCCACCACAAGCTTATGTTGAGGGATAACACACTCCCCAGGTAACACCTTACAATCAAAGCAAGCACGTCTATCCTCCCTCCTTGCAAGGATAAAGTCGATCTGGCTCGAGTGTTGTCCACTACGAAAAGTTACTAGATGAGATTCCCTCTTCCTAAAGAGGGTGTTCGCTATCAACAAGTCATAGGCCAGCGCGAAGTTCAAAACATCCTCCCCCTCTTGATTCCTACTACCATACCCGAACCCACCGTGCACCCGCTCGAAACCTACATTAGTCGCACCAACATGGCCGTTGAGGTCTCCTCCTATAAAGAGTTTCTCGCTGATAGGCACGGTACTAACTATGCTATCAAGATCTTCCCAAAATTGCCTCTTGGTGCCCTCGCTAAGACCTACCTGAGGGGCATAGGCACTGATCACATTCAGAGCCGAATCTCCAACTACCAGCTTGACCAAGATAATCCGGTCGCCTTGCCTCCTAGCATCAACGACTCCATCCTTAAGGCTCCTATCGATCAAGATGCCTACACCATTCCTACCCGATGTTGTCCCCGTGTACCAAAGTTTGAAGCCAGTATCCTCCACCTCCTTCGCCTTCTGGCCCTTCCATCAACCTCAGACCAAAATTTTGGGAGAGCCTCCAATACCTGTTCTTTTGGGGACCAATTTTTTGGTAGGGCTGTTTTCAGATATATGGATGTTTATGGAACTTAGACCAACTATAATCTAAAAAGCTGGAATGGTCCTAAGTAATGACAACTTCACTATTCAAGCAAAATTAGCCTTTTTTATCTTGTAAAAAATGGTTAAGTTGAAGAGATGTCCTAAATTTGTAGGGCTCTATAACATATAATCATCAACATCAGTTCCTGTTTTTCCCCCTCCGAAACTATTATCATAAATTAATACTCCTAGTTTTTTTTACTTGTCTGGAAACTTTTGATATACATCTTAGGAATATATACTCTTTATTTCAGAACGTCCACTCTAAATGTTTAGTTTTTTTTTCTCTTTAACTTGGGTGCTAACCTTGCCTGTTCTGGTACTTGTTTCAGCGGATTGTGCTTCCAGCAGCAGCTGCAGCATACAGAGTTTCACAGCTTCTCGTTGTGAGGTTTGCAGCTCCGACGTTGACAGATGACCTGTTTAGTACCAACCACCAACATTCCATCATCTCTTTGGGAGATCGAGGAAACATGAATGTAGAAAAAAAAAATAACTCACAATTGTCATAGAAACCAAGTATCCTGCTCAACCAAGTTCTCCAGGATCAACATTGACGAGTAATGTGAGTCATACATCGAGACTCGAGACTAGCAAGCAGAAGATCACATTCACAAATCAGTGGCATGCATGTATTGTAGCTGTGGCTAGTCGCAAGCAATATAGGCCTCGTTTAGTTCGGTGAATTGGGGAGAAAAATACTATATCAGAATTCTGGTAGCATTTCGTTTATATTTGGTAAAAATTATCTAAATTTTGACTAACTATGCTTAAAATGTTCATCTCGCAAAGTACAACAAAACTGTATAATTAGTTTTTGATTTCATCAACATTTAGTACTCCATGCATTTGCCGACATTTTGATGTGACAGGGAATCTTCTTTTTGCATAGTGAAATTTGGGGGAGAATTGGGGGAACTAAATAAGGGCATACATAAATTCGCAAACAAACCTTCGCCGTCCCACAAAACTGACAAAAGTCTTCGTCCAAGAAAAGCTTTGTTTCATGCATTTGCAGAAGGATGATGATGGAGTCGAGGTCGTTCGTCTAGCCGGCGGTGCCACACCTGCAAGAGACACACACATGCACAGTCCCGTATTCTTTGCAATGCAACAAGATGACGAATTGGAGGAGGAGGAGAAGCTTCAGAAAGCGATGGCCCAGTGGCGGTCGTGCACGTAGACGAAGGCGTGGTAGGAGCAGGCCTGGCACCTGAACTTGCACATCCCTAGGGACACCAGCGACGAGAAGGACGTTTTGCACCGGGAGCATTCGGTGGGGCACGTGAACTTCTCGTCGTCGTCACGTTGCCGCCGCCACGGCGGAGGAGGATCACGTGGCGGTGGCTCGGCGGCCGTGCCTGCAGGGGGCGGGGCTGAGGCACCCTCTGCCCGGCTCTGCCGCGGCGACGGTGGATCGCGTGGTGGTTGCTCGGCGGCGGTGCCTGCAGGGGGCGGGGCTGAGGCACCCTCCGCCCGGCTCTGCCGCGGCGGCGGCGGATTGAAGGGAGTGCCGCACGAGTGGCACCTGCCGCCGGGCGTGCCGCGGTGGCCGCCTCCCGCGGTGGACTCGGACTCCGAGCTGCAGTGCCCACAGTAGGCGGTGCCCTTTTTGCGCGTGTACCTCGACCGCCACGCGTTGAAGTTGACCGAGGACGACGACGAGAAGGGCGGCGGCGGCCGCTTCGGCTTGTAGCGGGAGTACGACGACCACCAGTCGGGGCCGGGCGGCGGCGAGTTGCTGAAGAACGAGGACGACCGGTCGTCGGGGTCGGGGGCTCCGGGCGGCGGCGGCCTGGGCTTGGGACCAGGACCGGGCCCGGGATCGGGGACGGTTCCCGGAGGGTGGCGGGCGGAGAGCACCTCCCACGCCCGCTGGAGCAGCTTGAACGCGCCTTCGGCGGCCGCCGAGCGGTTCTTGTCCGGGTGCAGGACGAGGCAGAGGCTCTTGTACCGCTTCTTGATGGCGTCGTGGTCGTGCGTGACCGGCTCCGGCTGGCCGCCGCCGACGCCGATGCCGAGCACCGCGTACCAGCGGTTCCTCCCGCCGCGGGCGGCTGCGTGGACCTCGTACGCGGCGAGGGCGCTCTGCAGGGCAGGGAGCGACGCCAAGTGCCTCTTGGCGTTCCGGGCCACCCGCAGCGCGCCGTCGAGGTCGTCGACGAGGAAGCGCTCTTCCGCCGATCTGAAGGCTTTCTCCGCCTCCTCCGTGCGGGTCGCCATGAGAGAGTCAGAGCTGGCGATCGAAGGGACTCGGCGTCGACGACACGAGATACATATCTGGTAAATAGAGGCGCGGACAGTCCGACTCGAACTTGCGTGATCGCAACCTACACGGAGTCGGCAGATGAGGTACCGCCTCGGACTGGCGCGATCTCTCCCCGTATTCGTTACATAATACAATAAACTATTATTTAATAAATACAGCATCTCCCTGTTCTTTTAATAAACAATCTAATTTGACTTCATCAGTACTCCCTCCATATTAAAAAAGAAAGTCGTTTTTAATAAGGTTTGGATCAAATATTGAGAATATAAATCATAAATAACTTTTAAATCGTTGAGTTTAAAACTATGAAAATTATATAAATAGATGTCTTAAAAAATATTTTCATAAAAACAAGAAGTCAAAGTTATATTTTGGAGACCGTGTCACTGTCCAAAACGACTTTCTTTCTTTTTTTTGGTATGAAAGGAGTAATAAAAAAGCATAAAATTCAGCAAGTGATAATGGCAGGGTAACTATCAAGACAGAAGTAAATTTGTCTCAAATTCAGTGATCGCTCCTCATCGCATTTAAAGAGTCATACAACACAGTATGGGTATCCTCTTTTCCCAGTACGCAACACTTCGGCTACGGTCTGTTTTCACAGATGCACCACCAACACATCCTCACATTTTACTGAAGCACAGCGATGGAAAAACATCCGCAGAAATTGCACCGACGGCAACTGTTTATTAAGATCAGAAATTTGTCCGACGGCAACAGTTTATTAGGACCCATGAGAGGAGCAGGTTATTAGAGTTAGGTTTGTTTGGGCTCCCACTCTACCGCCACCTCATTTCTTCATTGCAGTTCTCCGACAGGCGCTTCGTTGAGCCACAAGAAATGGATGAAGTCATACAGCTTAGTACTCACGCTTACCTGTTCAGGTACGACAACGCATGATGAAATATGAGCTCGACTACATTGTCTTAGCTTGTGACATTAACAGCATCCAGATCAAGAGTAAGATTAGACTACCTTGTAAGGTGTTGGGTTCAGCCGCCTCATATGGTCTGGCCTCATTCGGTCCAGATGGTGAATACACCGAGTCCTAATCTCCTGGATGGATGGAAGCACCTCCCGTGGAATCGCTTCACCAATTGACAACACAACACATTTGACATCAATGGCTCCCAGCTTAAATAGCAATTTTATTGTCTGTCTAACAATTTAAACTAAACGAGGACACATACTTAACTGATGTAATTGATAATCCTACAGCTCTTGCAGTACGGTGGTTATGATAGCAGTGCACTATCCCTAGTGGCAGAAACCCTATTCTATATTTGGCTGTGGTGATTAGCATCATGCGTGCAGTAACAATAAGTTATTTTAGGTAATGCCAATACTAGCAGCACATCATGGTCTACTACAATACACATGAGTGTATTGTAAATATGCTTCATGAAAGACAACTAGCACGGTCAATGGAGCATGCATACACAAGTGACAAACAAGGTAACAAAACACTATGCAGAAGTTACTCAGGTGGGAGTTCATACATGAAGTTCCAGGCCAGTAGCACCTCAGTAATTCCTCAACTTTCTGCGGAACAACGTATGCTCTCTTTGATTCATTGAAAGGGTGACGACACAGGAGCCTTTCACCAATCTATAAATGAATTGTAAATCATAAAACCTATCAGCTGTTTCAAGTTTCGTAAAAGTAACTATGGCATACAACAACAACAACAACAACAACAACAACAACAACAACATAGCCTTTTGTCCCAAGCAAAAATCACAACTGAAAGAAGAACATGCAGGTGCCATGTCGCCTAGAGTTTTGAAGTGAAATGTTTTTTATGCAAGCTGACTGACTGTATTTATAAGCATTAACATGGATAATGTTTACCTTTGGACCTGGCTCATCTTCTCCAGTCATTATATCAACCAACGGATATCCTTCTTTGCCATACAATCTGTAGCATTTTTTCTTACATGGTATCGATACCTGGAGCAGACAACTAAGTTCTCAGTCTGTTTGGATGCATAGAAGACAGCTACTTGTTTCTGCTATGAAGTAATAATGGCTATACATACCTTTGTGACATCTTCAGAAAGCTTAATGCGAGGCTGTTTGTTAATCTCAACTAATTTGAATACACAACCAAGTGCAGCTTGTGCATAGCATGTAACTAGGTAGGTGCCAATACCAAATGCATCTACCTCATGGCCCTACACAAAAAATGCCAATATGTATAGATTGCAGTGACGCGATAAATGTAATTAATGTGAGCACACATGTATTTATCATGGCCTTGCACATTTGAACCTGCTTGCACAGCCATGTGTTCATCATAACAAAGAATTAACAGAGGTTTCCACTAGTCGGTTAAATGGTACCAGGTATTGTACCAAGCATAAATAATTCATTTCTTCCTGTTAGTACAGGGACCATGCAGTTCCAGTCTGTATTAGATATGTGCTAGTCAGTAGACGTAACTACTAAGCACGTAGTTCAGTTAATGATATCTGACCATTGGATCACACATATCATTTGCACAAACTTAAAAATGTCAGGAATTACAATATACATAATTTACAAACCTGTTCTACAAGAGAGAAATCTACATGCTACGATGTCAACCATTTTGAATGGATAATACGAAGATTACCTGTTTGTTCAGGGCATCTATAGTTTCTTCATTAAGATCATTGCTTGCTGTGATACTTGTTTTCCCAAAGCCAATGACTTCAAATTCTTTTTCAATTGCACAGAAGAACTTGCGGGTCTCAATGGATAGGTATGCTAAATCACCAGAGTCCAACCTAATACCGACCGCCTTATACCTGCAATGAAAACTTATGTAAGTACAACAACAACAACAACAACAACAACAACAACAACAACATAGCTTTTTGTCCCAAGCAAGTTGGGGTAGGCTAGAGATGAAACCCAAAAGAGACGAGAAATAGAGAGACACATAAAGGGACATAAAAGACACAAGACAGAAAGAGGTCACGGTTCAGGCACGTTGATTGCCAGTCTCCAAGCGCTCCTGTCCATAGCTAAATCCTTGGAGATATTCCACTCCTTCAGGTCTCTCTTAACGGACTCGTCCCAAGTTAGTTTAGGTCAACCTCTACCGCTCTTTACATTATCGGCCCGCTTTAGAACCCCACTACGTACCGGCGCCTCAGGAGGCCTCCGTTGGACATGTCCAAACCATCTCAACCGATGTTGAATCAATTTCTCCTCAATTGGTGCCACCCCAACCCTATCCCGAATATCGTCGTTCCGGACTCTATCCCTCCTTGTGTGCCCACAACACCAACGCAGCATACGCATCTCTGCTACACTCAATTGCTGGACATGTCGCATTTTTGTAGGCCAACACTCAGCACCGTATAACATCGTCGGGCGAATCGCCGTCCTATAGAACTTACCTTTCAGCTTCTGAGGCACCATTTTGTCATAGAGGACGCCAGAAGCTTGACGCCATTTCAACTAGCCGGCTGAAATTCTATGCCTAACATCTTCATCAATGTCTCCATCCTTTTGTAGCATCGACCCTAAATACTGAAAAGTATCATTCTTTGCCACCACTTGCCCATCGAGGCTAACGTCTCCCTCCTCATGCCTAGTCGCGCTGAAATCGCACCTCATGTATTCGGTCTTAGTCCTACTAAGTCTGAACCCTTTCAACTCTAACGTGTGCCTCCATAGTTCTAACTTCCTATTAACCTCTGCTCTACTGTCGTCAACTAGCACCACATCATCAACAAAGAGCATACACCAAGGGATATCACCTTGTATGTCCCTTGTGACCTCATCCATCACTAAAGCAAATAAATAAGGGCTCAAAGCTGATCCCTGATGCAGTCCTATTTAAATTGGAAAGTCATTGGTGTCGCCATCACATGTTCGGACAAACGTCACCACATCCCTGTACATATCCTTGATGAGGGTAACGTACTTAGTTGGGACTTTGTGCTTTTCCAAGACCCACCACATGACATTTCTCGGTACTTTGTCATATGCCTTCTCGAGGTCAATAAAGACCATGTGCAAGTCCTTCTTCTGCTCCCTATATCTCTCCATCAATTGTCGTAATAAGAAAATCGCCTCCATGGTCGACCTACCAGGCATGAACCCAAACTGATTTTGGGTCACATGCTCGATAACCCTCTCCCAGAGCTTCATCGTATGGCTCATCAACTTAATCCCACGGTAGTTAGTACAACTTTGAACATCCCCCTTGTTCTTGAAGATAGGTACTAATATACTTCTCCTCCATTCTTCAGGCATCTTGTTAGACCGAAAAATAAGTGCCAACGGCAAATGCTTATCACTGCTGCTTTCTTTGGAACACTTAACAATCACTAATAGATCAATGAAGCATCTGTGACATTACATGCTTCTGCTCAAATTGCATATTTGACACTACTAACTCGAATTTGCCATTTATAAAAGCATGAATTGCAAATATGAAACTGAAACATGTCAGTTCCATCATGCTGTGGTATGACAAAGTAGCCCCTATGTGCATCTCTGTCCTCTGCTTGCTGTCTGCTCCATCTGAAAAGATCAATAGTCAGCCGCCCAGCCCCCTAAGCTCCCAGAGGAGCTTGACCACCCATGACCAATTCCTGTGCCTGAGACCGCCCACCCGCCAACAGCCTCTCTGGCTCCGGCTGAGCTTGTACGCCATGGCATTGTTGTATGCCACCCACTGCACGGCTTCATACTCATGGACATACACAGTCCAAATTAAAACCAATGAAGACTAACCGCTCTACAGATCCACCCTAGCAGCAAGCTAATCAATGCACGAAGGGAGCAACTGGGATGAACAAAGCCATGGCTTCAATTTTGAGCAAACCAGTGGCAGTTCACGCCCTGCCAATAGACCGGGGCTTCCAATCATAAATTTATAATTTGAGTTTTTATAGTGGCAGATCAACTCCGCCTATGTTGGGGCGCCTATGGTGTTCTAGCATAGCAGGTCCCAAGCCCTGATAAAGGAGGAGGATTGTGCTAGGCTTGGCGAGCCAATGTAAAAACTTAGCCACTAGTATGGAGATCAAACCCAAGTGACGAGGGCACCACAAAAGCTAAAAGACAAGTTTTATAGAACGGCGATTAGACCGGTTATGTTGTATGGAGCAGAACGTTGGCCTACAAAGATTCGACATGTTCAACAACTGAGTGTTGCAGAAATGTGTATGTTGCGATGGATTTGTGGTCACACAAGAATGGACCGAGTTAGAAACGATGATATACGTGACCGCCTAGGGGTAGCACCAATTGAAGAAAAGCTTGTCCAACATCGGTTGAGGTGGTTTGGCCATGTCCAAAGGAGACCTTCAGAGGCACCAGTGCATTGTGGAGTCCTAAGCCAAGCTAATAATGTGAGGAGAGGTAGAGGTAGATCGAAATTGACATGGGGGGAGGCAATAAAAAGAGATTTGAAAGCTTGGGATATACCTAGAGATCTATGTTTGAATAGGAGTGCTTGAAAAGCAGCTATTGAAGTGCCTGAACCGTGACTAGGGGCTCTTGGTGGGTTTCAACTCTAGCCTACCCAACTTGCTTGGGACTGATAGGCTTTGTTGTTGTTGTTTTTTATAGTGGCAGATCGAATTTTTAAGTCAGACTTATCAAGAACAATAAAGAATTTTAAGAATCATTTGTTGCTGAAATGTATATAAAAATTTGAACCTGGGTGGTCTGGGTATACATCCACACCCTCGACCAACTGAGCTAGCTCAACTTCCTTGTTGCTGAAATATCAAAGCAACTAATACTCACATGCAAACCTGGAGTTTCCTAAATCTCAGCAATACACATGAGATGCATTTGTAGAGTAACTAAAAAATAACCCACTTAGGGCAGCGAATTCCTAACGCAAAGAGCCAAGAGAGCAAGTGCTGGTGTTGGTTCTTATGCCCAAAATGCTTGTTAGGGAGAAAGTTTCTTGCTAATTAGCAGTGGTGGACCTACCGCCCAGCCACCCTGGGCGGCCAGCCAGGCTCCTCCGCCATGTGCAAAGGAAATTTTCCATTGTATTAAATAGAAACTCTGTATTTTTTCTAGATAAATATTCTTGCACAATAAGAATTGTCCAGGCTCTTATAAGTGTCTGGATCCGCCACTGCTAATTAGTGTTACATATCACAACAAAAGTCCCTGATTATTCCTAAATATTCATGCCATCACTTCTAGGTAAGTTAGGCAACAATGAACCTCAAAACTGAAGATTGAGTACAACGGAAGGGCTAAAGAAAAGACAAGTTTACTTATGTTGAAAGTGCAATTGCTCTTTATAAAGGAAGAAACCACAAAGTTTTACTTGTGCATGTTCAGAAAAGGAAAACCAAGTATTAAGGAGACGAGCTCAGACAAAATTACCCCATATCATTGAGGGCCAAAGCAACAGCACAGAAGTTTGGCACTCCACTTCTCATGACCTAGCAGTGGCATGGATTAAAATATCAGCTATGCTCAGATAGAAGTTGATGTGCTAATTCTATCAAGGTCATCCCTAAGCATTCACTATCTCATGAGCAATCCACTATCTCTAGCAAGCCTAAGCTGGATACAAATAATCATAACTAGCAGGTCAGAATATATGCACTATGCAGGTTAGATGGCCATAATATATCCATTGAAGCCTAAGGAAGCAAATGAAAATGCCTTGATTTTGGTTGCAGGATATCGGGAACTGAGCCTAGCTTAGTTGTTGTATACCCCCCACCACCCCCTCGAATAGGCAGGTTCAAGTTCTCTTCAACTTGAATTTGGGTGCCTATTTTTTTAATTAACAATTCCACAGTTACTCCTAGGTTGGTCGAGCTTTCATTTTTTTTGTTCTTTTCTATCTTTTGATTGCTTTTTCTCAAACTATGCAGGAGAGCTGCATGTCATTTTAAGAAATCATATGGTGTCTGCAATGTTTATCCAGCCTGGGGAAAAAACCATTAAACAGAAGAAACATTATTTTGCACATGCCACAAAAAAACATAGAAAAACAATTGCTGACAAAGATCAACTTACATCATATGTGTCAACCAAGGCCTGGAAGGAATTTGGAAATGCCAGTGCATATGACGTGAATGCAGCCAACTCACTTTGGTTTGTTTCTCCAAAGGTACCATGCAATGAACTAGATTCCTGAGAATAACAAATTATAGATCTTGACTAGTGGATAATAGAAAACAAATTACTAAGTACGGTCTGTAACTTCAAAATGCAGGGAAAACTCTATTGTAACTTGCAAGAAGAAAATGAATAAGTGCACATGAAATATCTAATTCAGCATGCTTTTCCAAATCTGAGTGGGTAGTAATTAATCTGTAACATGAGCAACACCTGAATCCTGATCAGCCAAATCTGCACCAGAGAGCCAAAATCTTCACATTTCTTTGAACCATCAGAACTAGTAAGTGCTTTGTTAGTAATGTCATCAAGACCCTGCAAAACGATACTAAGTTAGAGCAGAAGTCCACTGGGAATGAATAGAATAGCTTTGCTTTCTCGTCCAGAAAAAAAATCACATAGTTGCAAAGTTCATAGCATACTATCTCATTGCCCACTGTGAAGCATTCGATCCCTCACTGCACCTCCAGACCTTCTACATTTACATCATGACAAATTTCAAAATATCCAATCCTAAAATTTCTTGGTTGTGAATACTATGCATGCTCGACTTACAGGAAAAAACACAAAATGTACAAGATGAGATCCCTATCTTCATTATATACTTCATCCATAACCCCACATTATTATATGTTTGAATATTAGGGGGTAGCAGTGGCACCTGACGAACCATCTGGGTTACCAAATGCAAGCCAACTAGGTTTTTTTTTTTTTTGCTCAATATGCAAACTAACAGATTCATCATTTCTCAAGCCATGAAATAGTACGTTAATCCTATAATTGTGCAAACGAGAAACAGAGGAACTATGGAATAAAGCATGCTTGCACTATCTGAACCTGATAAACAAATCTGTACATTACTAACTACAAAGAAAAGAACAGTTGGAACAGGACCAATCACTAATGTTCGATGTTTCTAGTATAGATAATAATGGCATAACGACACATAGAAAACTCTGTAAAATGACAGTAAATTTAATCATTCACAAAGAAAGATTGGAATAACAAGAAGTCACCACTAACCATGAAGGAGCTCACAAATGCATGTGAATGAGTCCCACGTATTGGTATCCCAAACAATCTTCCTGCTGCAACATTGCTGTTCAGGTAGATATCATATATTATGATGATGACAACTGCCTTTCCTTCCAAGTAAATTTATAAAATAATCTTCTAGCATTGCAAGATCAAATATACCTACTAAGTTAAAAAAATATCTCACCACACTATGACTTTATCATATATATGAGCGATATGCTACATGTTACTATTCTAGATGGTTCATTTAGATTGCATCAGTAGCATAAACAGTCAAAGCTAGGCGGACAAATACCCAGAAGAGCGCAGAAAATAGTGAATTTAAGCTATGAACGGGTCCAAAAAGGAAAAACTCAAAAGGCTAGATAAAGTCAGAGCACGTAGTATTCTATAACTACAGCACTGTGTTCATTGAGTGAGCAAAGCAGACCTTGTTGCATCAAAGCCTCCCATGTAACAATATCTTGATGCACTGATTCCTCCATCAGGTCCCTGATAGATGAGTATTTATAGATCTAACATACAAAGGTTAATGGATGAGCAAGCAAACGAGTATGAAAAGTAAGACCCACTTGAGCCCGTCGAAGTCCAAATTCAAGTAAATTCTTCGACTTTCCAGCTACAAGTCGGTGCCGTGCCGCATTTGTGGTAACCAGAGAAGCATAGTTGACCAGACTTAGAAATGGAGTTTCAAGAAGCTGGACAACCTGGGACAAACATCGCAACCTCAATGTATGGGAAAACTGGAATATCAGTGCATGTTAAAAATGTGTCAACCTACAGCAGCTACTGTTGTGAAGCTTTTACATGCTAACTTACTCCTGGTACTTACAGCAACAGGTCCTTCAATTCTCATCAGTGGAACTTTAGGAAACACAACATAACCCTCAGGTATGGCATAAACCTCCACATCTGAGCAGTCAATCGAACAGAGGTACTCAAAGAAGCCATCCTACACAAAGAGCGGTGACTCAGTGAGCATAAATTAGTTGGTTGCCAGAAGACCATTATAATAATGAAATGAGCATAGTTGAGCTGCTAATAAAACTACAAATGTTTTTCAACTGTACATCATGCAGAATTTCCCATAACATGATCCAGTTTTTTCAACAAGACTAGCAAACCCACCTCACATGTAGGCATGACAGATCGCAGAAATTTGATTTCATCCTCCGTGAACTTGAAGTTAGCAATGAACCTTATACATTCCTCGAGGCCACCGAAGATGGTGAACTCACCGCCAAATGGATTTTTCCGGAAGTAGAGATCAAAGCTGAAAACATTTCAATTCGCAATAAGCACAGGTGCAAGAGAGTAAAACATAACTAGAAGACCGCTACAAACAGAAGAACTGTGACACCGATTTACACACTTGCTAAACTTCGCTGCATTGTACCAAGTACCACCTACACCTAGATAAAGCACTTGGCCTAGTGCAAACGGTTTTCCATTGCGAACCTAATCTTACAACATACTGAAACGAAACTACCGAGCAGAGCCCAAATCTGTTCAGAGTTTAGCAGACCACAATCATCACAGCTAGGCCAGCCTGACACACGATTTCACAAAAACCAGGTAGAAAAATAATTCCAAAACACTACCCAGTGACGCCTAATTCGAGGCGGGGCCATACCTATCACCCCCCTCTCCTCACCGGCGGCGGCATACCTATCGCCCCCACCTCACCGGCCTAACAAATCGCCACTACTCCGCCGGAGGTAAGTGTAAACTGACACCACAAATCGAGGGACAAGACAAAAGAGACAAAGGGAGCGTGGGAGAGTTAGGGTGGGGAGGAGCAGGGGGGCTCAGGGCTAACACTGCGCGGTCGAGGTGCTTGCCGGCCTTCCAGTAGGCGTAGGCCATGGTAAACTGGTAGAGGTCGGTGAGCAGCGGCGTCACCATGGGGTTCGTCGGGCGCGGAACCCCGCCGCCGCCGTGGCTGGCGTCCCCGTTCGCCGCCGCCATGTTTTTTCCCCCTTCCTGTGATGGATGGAGAGGAATGGAGGAACCGAGAGCAAGCAGGGGAAGAGCGAGTTGTGGTGGTGGTGCCGGCTACGGTGGCGGCTCCAGGAAACCTTTTGAGCCCGAAAGCGAAAGCGAAAAGGCCGAGATCGCGACGACGCGGACACGTGGCGCCCCGCTTTGGGACTGACGGGCCTGGTTGGCGTATGGAGAACGCGAATCACGATCGGGGGGCGGGGGCTGTTTGATTCCTGTGGGCAAACTGGCAAAGTACTCCAACAGACTTAACAGAAGGCCACGAAAATAAGAAAATTTCGTTTTGGACCATACAGCTAAGTTAAAAATAAGATATATACAAGAAAGATACAAGGGAGACGTATTTTTTTCCAGGACCATATACAGGTAAAAAGCTCGATTTCATTTCATTGCAGCTCCTTCGTAGCCAAATGTTAAGATACATTGGTTCAGACTGAAACGCACAAAAACCACGTAACTTGAAAACATAATTGGTAAACTAAATCATTTCAGATATCGCCTATGACATTGAGTTGGTGAGCACCAGGCACCATCATCAGGCTTTAGCCTAGCTCCCCAAAAGAAGGCTTCATCTTTGCACGCTGATAGCGCAGCGTTCAGGTTCATTGCTCGTTTCTGATGGAGATGGAGTTCCGCCACTTCCAAATGTGCCAAAGAGCAAAGCAGCAGAAGTTCCAAAGTGCGCCGGGGAATATGGTCCGGGCACTGAATTTCCATCAGCTTTTCAATTGCCCAGTCTCCGTCGGTGCTAATGCCAACGGCCTGCCAGAACTGACGCGCTGAGGTGCAGCCAAAGATGATGTGTGATGTTGTCTTGTCTCAGCCGCCGAGTTGCAGACATCACATGATTCAGAGTCAACAATCCATGTCTAAATCCATGTCGCCGAGGCACTACCTGAAACTAGTAGTTCAGATTCTTCAGTGTAACAGACACCATGTCTAAATTCAACATACATAACCTGATGCAACAGCTCCAGAGCAACCACAGCAGCCAGGCCAGCAGGTCGGTCTAATTTCGCAATCCATCACACAATTATCAGCAAAGGAGTCCTCCAAAGATCCGAAGTTTAAGACGCAGCTCGACGCAAAAGGAGCTGCCGGTATCTCGTTCCCAGCTTACAAGCCAAGCAGGCAACCATCTTTTGCACATGGGCAGAGGTCCATGGCACCCAAAACGTTTTTTTAGGATCATGAATACCTCATTGAACCTTACAACACCAGCTTTTAAAAAAATGTTTCATACAGTTTCTTCTCAGTGACACTTTACGCCACTACCTGAAACTACTATTTCAGCATCAGCGAAGTACAATTTAAGCATAAGTAGAAACAAACAAAATAAATAAATCAGCTTGTGAGATCTATGCAAAACATCAGCCGGAATAGAACATGATGATAAAAATGGTTATAAGCTAATACTGGCAATAATAAAGACTTATCCATGGAAGAAAAAGTAATTTCAGGATAATCTTCAGCCATGTATAATAGGCAGATGAAGAAACTAACAAACATGCACATTGAGGATCCAGAATAAGTGAAACACAGCTCCTTCATAAATAACCATAACTTACGTGGACTATGAGCAGTCAGGGATCACTAGTGGTTGTATTGCAGAAATCAGAAACAGCCGCTAATGAGCATGACTGCATGAGTTGCAGTTCCACCATCCACCTTCGTGGAGCTCCTCCTGGAGGTTGGCGACCTGCCGCTCGAGCGTCTCCACGCAGTCCAAAGTCCACAAGGTAGTTCATGTGCCTGGTCGCCGTCTCAGGGAACTTGCTGTCCAGCCATTGGGTGATTCCACAGTCCTTGCAGGGATCAGGATCCTGAGAGGAAAAAAAACAATAGGGAGGAACAAGATATCATTGGCGATGAGGAACGAAATGTCATTGCCGATGGACCAAACCGCATTTTGCAGCTCTCGCATTGCAGTTGTAACTCGTGCAACTTTTCAAGACATAACACTGAAGTTTAGAACCAACATAATAAGCGGAGGAGCAGTACAGATGACATGGTTCAGATTGTTCAGATGGGCAACACTTCCCAATCAACTACAGCAGCCAAACCAGCAGGTCTAATTTGGCAATCGATCACACAAGTTCTCCAGAGATCTGGAGTTTCAGCGGCAGCTCAAACAGAGGGCATCCGTGGTTACATCAGATCATGATCTGGCTTTGTAAACTCTTCCAGATGGCGTAAACCCATCTTATGAGCTGCTAAACCTTATAAATAGTACTATGCCTGCTACTATCATGGACAGGCATAAAAGTAGAAATATTTCTGAGAGAAATGCCTACTTAAAATCACAAAACTTAACAAAGTGGTGGTAATCAAAAAGTTTAGACTTAGACTCTGTTAGTATCTCATTCCCTTATAGATACTGTTCTACATCAAAGATTGATCCACAGAAGAAAACGAAGTTAGGGACAATGTTCAGCCATGTGCTAGGCAGAAGATGAAACCAACAAAATGTGCATTGAGTACCCATGATAACCCAAATACAGCTCCTTCCTTAATGGTAGTAACTTAACCTTGGACTATGACCAATCAGTGATCACTAGTGGTTATACTGCAGAAATCAGAATTGAGAAAACCTGCACAATGGATAGCCGCTAATGAGCATGAGTTGCAGTTCCACCATCCACCTAAACCACAGAATGAGATGTTTAAATTACACTCTAGAGGGCACAACACTAGCACTAGCTGCAGCATAGGCATCGGCAAGGCCAGGAACAGAGTCCTTGTGACAGTCGATGAACTTTAATTTGAAAGCCTCTTCTGTATAATGCACTAATCGGAAAAGGTTCATATCGCTATTCAGCAATCCCTTTTCCTGCAACACTTGCATGACATGATGTCGGGGCACTAGCCACTTCTCCAAGCTGAATGCGAGCAGGATAGGCCTTTGCACAATATATTGTGGCTCCATCGCAGCCTCATTGACCAGGAACTCAATCTTGCGAAGAAGAGTCACATCAGATAATCCTAGTATTTGTGGCATCTTGGACACTGCAACGTGTCACTGAACCGCCCAAATTATAAGAACAAAAGTACAAAAACAATCGCCGGAGCAATTAAATTCTCGTACTTAAGCTCCTATAACTCCGGTAGTCCAATAAAATCACGAGGGATTTCCAACCAACCAACATACAAGCCAAGATCGTAGTGGTCCAACATAACAGGTGATATGTTACATCCATTTCATAAGTAATTCAACATATATCGGAGTTCGGTAGAGTTATTACAACTCAAGTTCAAAAGTAGCGGAAGCAAAATAATTTAAAACTAATATCACCTTAATTCAAATACATGCCAGTACCAAGGTCAAATTCCAACAAAAGTATGAGAGACAAGATAGCTCAGAAGGATCATGTCCATGATCACACTCCGCCATTACAGCAGGAGCCAACCAATTCTTGCAGTAACCATGATACATCATAACCTGCAACAAGTGGGAATAAACCCTGAGTACGAGAAGGTACTCAGCTAGACTTACCCGTCATAAACCAGAAATAATGACACCAAGGAGTATGCAAGGCTTTCTTTCAATGGGCTAGCTTGACTCATTTGCAAAAAGCATAAGTCATCATGAATAAACCAATTTAAGTATTTTTGCATCATCTTTATTATAACCTATTTAATCTAGGTAAGCACCTATGCTAAAGCAATTACTTGATTAACTATTAACATCAAAGATTACCATTTCAGGTTTAGCATTTCCAACATCCTCCACATAACCATCCGTGTTACATAATCATTACTACGATGCAGTAACTCGAGTCAAGTGTTCACTATCCAGTGAACGATGGCTATTCGAATCGATTATTAACCAGCTGGTAAGTTATTCCTCACACAAACCTCACTCACCCGCTAAAGTGAGGTGTTGGTCACCGAGTCAACCATTCAGGTAAAGTCGCGAGCTTGCCAGGAACCACATGTACCCGGGGGCCGCCCGACTGCTCTTTGGCCTTATCATCGCGCCCCCGTATCCTGCCACTACTGCTCCGGTACAGTGCGTTGCGGGCAATCCACTCGGCCCGAATAATTTCCCAGCTTCGCGGTCGAAAGGTACATTATTCGGCCAGCTAAATGTGAGGCATGCGTTCAACATGACCCGAGGCCCAACAACGGTCGGTCCTTAATCGACACAGGCGGAAACTACAAGCACCCCAGAACCCTGTCTGGTTGCCCAATACTTATTCCGCCCGGTCTCCAATTATCCATCAACACTTGGTTATTTCCAGGATATCATCCATTCCATAGCTAAAGTATTCCAGTAACCACCTATAATTGCAGGTGACCGGAAATCACCGATCGCTACCGGTCTAAGCAGGGCTAAGCAATATTTTCGATCCTGAACCAAAATAGGATTCCAGGCATATTTACGGGACAAGGAAAGGATATATATATATATATATATATATATATATATATATATATATATATATATATATATGCAGCAAGTGTTTTCAATCAACTCTTATAACTTAATGCAACAATACATATATAACATATATATATACTCAATTGCTTTTGTAAAGTAGGAGGCTTAGAATGCTCCGGGGCTTGCCTGGGATCAAACACTAGGTTAGTGATTGACAGATGACACTCGCTTGACGAGCATCTCCCATCCCGATACTTGTTTAGCCCTTCCATCTTCGGGATAGGTCCACCAAACACCGTCTTCAGGTTTGGCTTCAATATCTCATCCTTCACGTGGTGCATCTACCGAACCTAAATGAGATGCAAGATGCATGCGTATGAATATGATGAATGGTAACATAAGATGCATCACATAATCATTCAAGTAAACACACGATTCAGACATAGACACCAAAAGCTAATTAACTAACATCACACAACCAATTAAAGAGGGCAAGCAAATTAAGCATAACACAAGTTTAACAAGATCACAAGTATCTTAAACCATCATCCAGGGTATAAGCCACACTTAGCAACACATGGAGTAAACAACCATAACTAGCATCTGACAATTTCTAGACTGCAAACAACATCTATATGTTTGGATCATAACTGGAGTTATACAAATCCAATAGCCATGCAACAAGACATTCTGTAAAGCTTATGAAATTTTTCATAATTCATCTTTAATCATCTTAGCATGATTCTCAAGTTAACCAAGTCAAACATGCATAATTACAGAATCTGGTCCAGAGATTCCAGAGAACAACTATTTCTGGAACTCAACTTGAAACAGTCATTACTCACAAACTATAAGGCCAAATGCCACCAAAATTTAACACAAGCTAGATTAATGAGTTATTTACAACTTTGTTATAAGCATGTTGCTCATCAAACATCATTTTCATGGTGCAATTATCAAAGTCCCAGAAACTGTCCAGGAAAGCATCAATTGCAAGAATAAATATTAACTTACATTCCAAACATATATTTGGCCACAACCAATGTAACCATCATAAAGTGCATGTTAAATGATCACCAAAAAGCATAGTTCTCATCACTAAATAAATTCTTTTAATGCATTTCTTAATTTATTTAGATAGCAAGGTGAAATAATAAACATATACCAAAAGTCCATAATAAAATCTATAAAAATTACAGTAGCTCTTACAGATACCCAATAGTCTACTGTACAAATTTCAAGTCATTTGGACATGTATATCAACCTCTATGAAAAAGACAAATTGCTATTGCAAGAATTCATGTGAGAGCAAGATACACTAATAACTCACTCATATGGCAACTAAAATTCATGAAATAATTACCACACATTAAACATCATATGAGTAGCATGCCACAAAAATTTCACTTCAATTGGAAACCTAGATCTGCAGTTATAAAAATGACAAATTCAACTAGCATTAAAAACCTAGAAGCATAGATCTATTTTTACAGAGAAAACTTTGAACTAAAACATGCCATATTATAGATCTAATGCATAGAGAATTTCACAAGGATTCCAAAAAGTACTCATTTGCTATTTTACGAATTTTCTATGATTTACTATGTAATTTCAAAGTTCCTGCAAAATCATCACAAAACAGTCCTCTCGGCAGTATTCATCTGAGTCACTGACTTCGCAGTTAGAACCCTGACTTTCGTCGAATTTTTGTAGGAGGTCCCTGACGGGATTTTGAACAGGGAGGTCGTCGGAGGCTCGCGGTGCCGGCCAGAGGAGGATGTTCGGCGGCGATGGAGTGGCGGAGGAGCATCAGTGGGTTGTCTCGCACTCGTAGGCAGCCGCGACATGGACGGAGGCGGCCTGTGGCCTGCTGGCCGCGTGAGCAGGCGGAACGCCGACGACTGCTCGGCGGCGACGGCGCCACGGCAGTCGAGGTGACTGGAAAAGAGGCGCAGGAGGGGCGACGCACGACGGAGAAGGTGATGCCGCGCTTGGTTCGGACGGAGGAGGGATGGAGTGGAGGCAATAGCAGCGGCAGCGAGCTCAGCGGCGGCATTCATGGCGGGCGCGCTCTGGCGCGCGCGGGCAGCGCAGAGGGCGAGGGAGGAGGAGAGCAGGGCGAGCAGAGAGGCGAGTGAGGGCGCTCTGGTGCTCCCCATTTACGCAGGCAGGGGCAGGCGGCTTCAGTGGGGCGCCCACGACGCGTGGAGCAGCGGCAGCGAGCATGACATCCGCGTGTCCCCTATGGGGCCCGCCATCGAACACCTGGCGCGCGCGATGGAGCCCGAGTTCAGACGTGTTTTTCAGCATATTCGGCTTGGATTCGGACCTGGGCGCCTGTAGCAAAGTTGTTGTCCACAAGCTGCTCTCCAACTTTTATTGAGGGTGCATAGACATTAAACTCTCGGATTAGTAGCTAATCAAGCCTCAAGTTGACATTGTCAGTGACTTAACAAGGGTTAAGTGTCGCTCTGCTTGAAGTCGAACTACTTGGTCCAAACATGGTCAAACTGATCCCAACCTTTTGTATGATCTTCTCCAAAGAATTAGCTCCAACTTCTATTTTGGGGTCAAGTCAAGTTGCTTAACAAAAACACGAGAACGCGACATGCCAACGTCAACGACGATGAATTCCAGACTTAGAAAAATTCTAAGTCTGAAAACAGCCGCTGATTCAATCTTCGAGCCTCTGTTTGACTTATTTCCAAGTTGATCTAGCTCTTGGTCCAAAAATAAAGTTTGTTCTACATGATATGGACTACAACTTTCATTTAAGGTCCAACCTCAAAACTGGTATAGAACCTACTATTCTACTTTGACCAAAGTAGGATCACGATGAAGCTTAAATTATCCTTTTTGATCCATTGGGCATTTTCTTGGCATTTGCCCAACATGAACCTTTCATGACTTTTGTTGTAGAGTTCATCTAGAGTTTTTTGGGCAAGGTTGCAAGGTTGGGTTGACGACCTATATTTCCATCCACTTAATAATGCAATTCCAGCACTTAGTAAAGTCATTCCAACAAGGATATAACTTATCATTTCATGTGACTTTTTGATTTCAAATGTCGTGAAACTTTTCTAGTGACCAATATCGATAGGTACTAAGGTGAGACACATAAAGATATTGCAATAACACCACCCAAGCATATATCTTAAAAATAGACTATATGTAAAGCAAGGGTGTAACATCCAAGCTTAGGTTGGGGCTCGCTTCCATAGGTTGACCTTTCACCATCATCTCCACTTAATCTATCATGTTTGAGCTCAAACCCACTGCTTAACTGGTGGCAAACACCTAGGGTGTTACACAACGGAAACCTCATACTCAGAACAACCAAGAGTCCTCTTCAAGAACTCAAGCTTGGCAACAACCCTCTCTTTGGAAACTTTGGTGATAACAACCACTGCATGCCTAAACATCCGGGAAGTAGGAGGCACCCCAAGTTCTTCTGCCCGCAGCAAAAACTCCTTCACGCATTCCGAGTGGAAGGAAAGCACCCATGGATTGCTTGAACATAGCTGAGCAATGTCTTGTACTCCCCACTGACGAAACAAAGCTATGTTGGGTTTGATGATCCTCTCAAGGCTCACCATGAAGAGGCTTCGGTTCCTCTTTGCGGCCATCAGGACCCGATCGAACGAGCCGAAGGAGACAAAAAACTCGAGCCTGGAAGTGACGTCACACGTGCGGAGAGCGCGTGAGGCGACCAGGAGGAAGCGAGTGATCTGGGGAGTAGACAGACCGACGCGGTCGCGGAGAGCAAGAAGGCGGGGAGCGAGGTTGTTCGCGGAAGCGCGGAGGAGGAGCGGTTCCGCAGAGACGACGGCTGCGATGTCAGTGTGGGAGAGGCCAGTGCTGTAGAGTAGGATGAGGATGGGATCGGGGTTGGAGGCGGAGCTGAGGCGTGTGGCAGAACCTCCTAAATAATATGGCCCACATGTACTTGTTATCGACTTATCGTCTTAAAGACCTCTAACAACCATACATATGTACCACAAAACTTAAGAAGTCTGTCGGGTGTCCTCGGGAAACCCGAATCATCTACATTTTACAACTCACACAGGATCAACAAAGGAATAACTACAACATTACAATATTTGTTACAAAACTTTACATCAGAGTGCGAAAGAATAACAATAGATTTACAAATCATGATTAAGTTAACTTTTTACAAACTTAACTTAAATGGCGGAAGTCGAGTAGAACTACAGAAGATAACCTGGGTAGAGCACCTAAGTTAGGAGAAGATAACCAGATCATATCGAACCCACCGACATGACCTGACTAGCAGCACCAGTCAGCACCTGCAACAGGGGTTAACAAACCCTGAGTACTCAATTGTACTCCGTAAGACTTACCCGACGAAAAGAAAAGACTCCAAGAATATGCTGGCTTTAAGGGAAGTAGTGGAGCTAGAAAAGAAGAGTTTTGCAGAAAAGCTTTACTATAAGTAGATCCTTACTTTTAATATTTTAAACAAGTTTTAGCATCAGTTTTAGTGAAGCTTATCATAGATAGATTTGCACCTATTCTATCTCAATCAGTTGTATTAAGCATCACATCTCATATTTATCTCTTTGCCTTATTTCCATAATCACCATGTACCATTGTTAACTACGATGATGAACAGAGAATCGAGTCTCCATAACCGAGGAGCAGCGACGATTCGAACCGATTATACCCAGCTGGGGATCCCTAACCACATGAGATATGTAGGACTCCAACCTACATAAATCAACCTTCACTCGGATCCTCCAAAACGTGACCGAGTCCAGCGCCACCCGAGAGTACAGTACACCTCTAATTCAGCCCTTGGCTATGAGGGTACACACTACTCTCGTCATCTCTCCACTCCCAGTGCGCGGTTGGTCGTTCACATGTTGACATTACCGAGGTCTTAGGCTTACCGGAGCATATGGCCAGTTGCAAAGTCTCGACGCACACAATTCAATCAACGGTACGGTCCTTAATCGACACAGACGAAAACACTACATTGAGACTCCTTTCCCAATGCAAGTTACCCGTCCAGTCTTAGCTTAATATTACCATATTCATATTCATATGCTCTCATGACCCGTCATTAGGTCAGGAGAAGCAAAGGTAAACCTGTTTCTCGCGAACGATGAAACCACCATTCGACTTCTACCGAAGTCTAAGCATTACTAAGCATAAGAGATCGACCTACACATACTAGTGGGATATCATATGGATATAAATGTAGATCAAGGTAATCATGCAGCAACAGTATCAACCAACTCCTACTAACATAATGCACATTACACTAGACTTAAGGTGTAATAAAGCATATAAAAACAGAAGAGTGGTTGTATGTCCGGGGCTTGCCTTCATTGCGGAGAAGTTAGTTTTCCCTCATAGAGTTCTAATAGACACCAACACCTTTGGTGGATGGACCTACTCCGATACTTGATCAACACGCATCTTCTCACTCTCGTATGCACTACACTTATATAAATGATGTGATGCTTAACATGATGGAATGGATGCCATGATACATGATGATGTACAAAGCATAGCATACAAGAGACATTTAGAAAGGATAAACATTAGTTATCTACTTGAGTACAACTTTCCTTCGCGGTACAGTTGCAAACTAACAACACTAACCTAACATTACAACTAGGGTTCATTAAGCGGTTAACACTGATGACTTTGATTAAGTACATGAAATATCATTAACATTTTTAGTTTTCTATTATCTCCAATCGACCATGAGCATACCAAACAAACAATTATATGCCCTAAAACAGCAAAGGTAAGGGTGTTCCAAGGTCCACAATCAACTCCAAAATACACCCAATTCATTTTAGGATTTATGCTAATCATTTAATATTTATTAACTAATTAACTAAGCATATAATTAAGGATATAATTAAACATCACCAAATTATTCCCAAACTTTTTGTGAAGGCTAATACTAGCATAAAACAGTTATACAAAAAGTTTCATGATCAAAAGATTATTATTTTAGCCTACAAAAATCATGCAACTACCATTTTCTATTTATTTACTGAATTTTCCATCATAGAAAAATTAATATTTTTCACCGTTTCATATTTTTCCTAGATAGATAACATCATGACAAGGCTACACAAAAATTTTCATGAATTTAGCAAGATCCTACAATTACTTATGGAATCCACAAGAATCAACACATTTACGGAAATTGACAAAACACACAAAAAAAAAAGAAAAGGCGCCTCAGGCCAAAAACGGTCCGACAAGGCCCAAGCGCAGCCCAGCGCGAGTGGGCAATCGGCCCACACGCAGGAGCAGGCCGGCCCAGTGCGGCCTGCCCAAGCCTGGCCTGGCCTGGCAACTTTGCAGAACCGTCCTAACATTAAAACAAAACTACAAAACAGTCCAACCACTAATTAGCACTATTCAAATGAGTCATAACTAATTAACACCCTCACCTTTCTCTTATTTAAATCATCCCGTCCTTGCCTCCTTTACAGAGCAGAGCACACGGTGGTGAGCCGGCCGGCCACCGGCTCCGGCTATTGGTGACAGGATTGACGGTGGGGAGGCGGCGCACGGGAAACACCAGACCTGGCCGCACCTGCAGGTACCCGCGGCTCGCCCCGCGATGGTTCGAGGAGGCGTGCCCGCGCGAGCAGCGGTACCGGCGGCACAGCACACGGCGGCGCGGTGGTGGACACGGCGCTCCGGTGCACGTTAGACAAAAACAAGAGGCCGATGAACAACACGGTATCGCAAGGAAGCTAGAGCAAGAGACGGCATGACGAATGGTTCACTAGCGTGGCCTAATCACGGTGATGGGGTCGCGGCGGCGCTCTGCTCACCGGTGAGGAAAACGGCTGCGCACGGTCAATTCTGGGAAATTGAACGGCGCGAGCAGGTCAGCGAGCTGCGTAAGGACAAGGAGAACTTGGCTGGAAGATGGAGCAGGCAGAGGCGAAACAACTACGGTGAATTTTGCCGGCGGGTTCAAGTTGGCCGGTGACGAGCAGTTTAGAGAAAAAGAAAAAAAATGGTGGCCGGCGCCGAGCTTTATATAGGCAAGGGCGATGGGAGAGGGTGCCAGCGTCTTCGTGGACTCGCCCACGCGGCCAGCGTTGCGCTGCAGCACACGCGCGAAGCGCCGAGAACGGCCTCGGTGTCCGCCGGTGAGCCGAGAAGAAGAGAGGAGAAAACAGAGACGACAGTTTACTGTAGTACTAATCCCACCACATTCTTCCATTTTTCTTTTTCAAAATTACTCACAATTTCATATGGAAACTTCAAAAACTTGCAACACGAAAGTTGTTCAAAATAATGAGAGCTACAACTTTGCTTTTTGAACCATTGCCAAATTCCAAATATTTTTGAAAGTAGAGTTTTGAATTTCGAATTTAATT
The DNA here is from genome assembly GCA_038087645.1 of Saccharum hybrid cultivar R570. Taxonomy (NCBI): domain Eukaryota; kingdom Viridiplantae; phylum Streptophyta; class Magnoliopsida; order Poales; family Poaceae; genus Saccharum; species Saccharum hybrid cultivar. The sequence continues at coordinate 2,755,022 of JAQSUU010000059.1, forward strand.
AGTGTTAATTATCTATTCCTTAGTACTTTTGGTAATTCATTAGTAAATAATTACAATTCAAACAACTTCATCATTGGTACAATTTTAAGGCACAAATTTTATTTATGAGATTTGTTTTGATAATTACTCCAAGTTTGAATTTTAAAACTTGAATTCAAATGATTATTTTTTTTAACATTAACATTATTTCATGTAACTTGTAAATCATCACATATGCAACATAGACATAATATAAACGAGCATTTATGCCACAATGCTTGATGATAATGCATGATCATTACTTAATCAGGTTTTAATTAATATAGTAACACCAAATATACACATGTGAAAGCTATAACTGAAACATGGTAAGCTTTTATGTCATAAAGCTTGGTGATTATACTTGGGGATGACATGATCAAAATTTTAATTGCTCAGTAACATCTGGCATGTTACAAGGCGGAGGCTGGAGACCTCCTCCTTTCTGTTTCTGTATGCTATGGATAACTGGCGGAAAGCCTTACCGGACACCTCGCGTGCTTGGGTCGGGGCGAGGCCGCGGCGGCGACGAGGTAGTCCTCGAGGGAGAAGGGCGCGGGTAAGATGGTGGAGGTGGAAGTGGAGGTGGACAGGAGGTGGCACGCGCCGGGGTGGATGGGGGAGGGTAGCGAGGAGGCGGGGTGGAGCAGAGGGAAGATGCGATTCCGGAGGCGCAACATGGCGCCGGCGAGGGGGAGGAGGAGGGGAGGGGATTAGGCGGTCGACCGCGGAAGCAAGCAGGAGGGCTCGCCGTGCGCCGCCAGGTCCCAGAGGCGGGGAACCACGGGAGAGGCTCCTGCCGCCTTGACGCCGCAGCCCGGGGCCTGGCGTGTAGCGCCCGCACGGCCGCTGCCGCACTCCCGCCTGCACTGCGGCCGGCGCAGTTGCTGGGGTCGTCTGCGCCGCCGCTCGCCTCGATTCGTAGGAGAGGGAGGGGCGGAGGTCTGGAGCTGGTGTTGGGCTCCTCAAGAAGGTTGTGTCGTCGATCGTGGGTTTGGAATGCTGGGCTGCCAAACGGGCACATGACCTGGGCCGTATGGACCGGGCCATCAAAATCTAAGGAGAGTTGAGGAGCGCACTGACCACGATTGCGTGTGTATGTTGCGAATCCATCTTCAGTTCCCATGTCTTGAAGCACATGCAGTCTCAACAGTTCCCCATTGATGTCTCCCTCTCGGTGGCTAGCTATAACAAATCGCCCTGCTGTGCTTTCTCGCGCGAGAATTTTGATTTGTTATTCTCTCGCGAGAATGATATTGGGGTGCCCCAATAGCAGCTTAAGGTACAACTGGATCTGAATACTCAGGCAGTAGATCAGTATACTTTTGAGTACCAGGACATTGCTAAGCAAGTCCAATTGTCCAAGTAATTGGCCAAGCAGTGGCTAAACTCACACTAAAGTAGTTCGAGAATGAGGATAGCAGGCCTGTGTCTACTGATCACCACTCCACCCAGCTACACGGGCGATGATGATCAGGAATTCACCAAGCCGTCCAAGAAATCTCATAGAAATCCTGGCCAACAGTGTGGATTGCCTCATGCTGCACTTCCCAAAATGCATTTTCCCCTCTTCTGATGGCTCCAAGCCTCCAACCCAAAAATCTGGCTGCAAAAGTGTTTTGACTACTTCAAAACCTTCAACATTCAATCAGGAATGTGGGTGACAGCAGCTACAATGCACTTTGAAGGCAATTCTACCAAATGGCTGCAGGTTTACAAACAATCTCATAAGCTGGACTCTTGTCTCCTTTGCTTTAGCAGTGGAACACAAGTTTGGCAGTGATGACTATCACCTTGTTCTCACTGAGTTAATTGCATTGAGGCAAATTGGCACAGTGGAAGATTATGCCATACTCCCTGCCCTTTTTGAAGGTTCTTCGGGGGGGAAAAAGAAGATTATGCCACAATTTTGAGGCCTCGCTGTTTCAAGTGTGCATGAACAACAACAAATATGATGGCCTTTTGTTTGTATCTCATCTCACTGAATGATGAATGGAATCAAGGATGCTACCAGGGCTCTAATGGAAGCACAAGTACAACTGACAGTGGACACAGCATTTATCATTGCCAAAATTCAGCAGAGCCTGTTGGAGAGAACCAAAAGTACAGGTCCTCATATATCTGCACCTTTTAATACAACAGCCCAATAAGCACCCAAGCACGACCAGAAGCCCAATCCACCTACTGGATATCTCTGTAAAAGAAAGGCAACTCATGCTTGATAGTTAACAATTTGGATCAGCCACTATCTGATGATATCTTGAACCAATTAGCTATTGAAGATGCACTTGCGGAAGATTTTTACCAGCTCTCATTATATGCCATAACTGCAGCTGACAACGGGGTGCATCAAGTCAAATTAGGCTGTGTTTAGTTCACGAAATTTGGAGGGCCAAAATTACTGTAGCTATACTGTAGCAGTTCGTTTGTATTTGGTAATAATTGTCCAACCGTTGACTAATTAGGCTCAAAACGTTCGTCTCGCAAGGTACAACCAAACTGTGCAATTAGTTTTTGATTTCATCTACATTTAGTATTTCATGCATGTATCGCAAGTTTGATGTGACGGGGAATCTTCTTTTTGCATAGTGCATTTTTGGAGTAACTAAACACAGCCTTACTATCATTCATGGGCCAACAAGGCCATGCTTACTGGACAGTGGACAGTGGTACTGTGGTAGTTCTCATTCATTTGTCGGTACTGCTTTTGCTGCGAAAGCTAGGTTACCAACTGTGTAGGTGCCACCAAAGCGAGTTAAGTTACCCAATGGTTACCAAAGAGAGTTAAGTTACATAATGGTGCCCAAATTAGAATGGAGGTGCTGAGGATATACTTTTGCAACTGACATGATAGTGCTAGATCTCGAGGTCTATGATGCTATATTGGGTATATGACTGGCTACAAGCACATAGTCCCATGGCAAGAGATGTCATTGGGAGGACACAACTTTGTGATTTCCTGCTGAAGGCAAACAGATCCATATAAAACGGCTGAATTCTGGTCCGAAATTCGTGACATTTTCCTATTTTGGCTCGTTTTGAATCCCAGAAGACGCGCTTCCCTGCTTGGGACTGCATGTAGCAAGTGATATTTGCTTGTTCATGATTAATCTTTAGATTAGCGCTTCCTGTATTTATTTCTATAACGCAGTACCATGCACCTAGATGTTCAGAATTGCTGCCTTGTGGTAGAGAAACTTTTATATGCTGATTGAAAAAAACGAACAAAGAACACGCTCAAGTCACGGTTATTTTTAGCATTGTTGGTTTACTTGACCCTCAACGTGTAGGTTGTGAAGCATCATCATTCATTGGTTGAGGTAATGTTTACTATTGCGAACAGAGTTGCGTTATCATGTTGATTTCATTTACAAAACCCATTTTACTTTTACGTGTGCCTGTTGACGTGCTACTTCAAACAAGGTTGTTAGCAAGGGCCCGTTTGGTTCGGTGCCTGGCCTAGCTTGGCTCGCACGAGCCAGCCAAGCCACCATTGGCCAGGCCCTGTGCATGAAAGATGGTGTTGTTTGGTTCCTTGGCTTAGTTCAGCCAGGACACAAGGAGCAGATGTTTGGTTATATGGGCCTGCATCAGATTCAAAACGGCAATGTGCACGAAACTTGTTTCGTTGCCTGCATATAGGTTGGAGTTACCACTTGCTTGCACTGGTAAGATTACCACCAGCTAGTCCAAGAGGGTTACAACAGCAAGATTGCAGTCAATATTACATCAAGTTTGAAAGCAAAATTACAATCACTAAAGCTTGGACTAATATTATTGCACCCTCCACTAAAATTACGATATCTTTCCATGTCGCACCACCCCTCATTAGATTAGCTACTGCAAGCTCCAATAAAATCGGATCATGTGCTCCAGGCTCCACTAAAACCCAAAAGTTAACACACTAGTATATTACAATCTGAAACATACAGCCAACAGAATGTATATATACCACAATACCTAGAGAAAACCAATACATTAAGATGAAAAAAAACAATAATCCTATTTCATAGGTGGGATAAATGTCTGCGAATATAGGCCCATAGTAAATAATGCAGGATGAATAGAAGCATTAGCAGTCAGGCACAGTACAGAGCTTAAATATTGAAACAAAATAAGTCTTTACATCAAAAAGGTTTGAAAACATATATATATATATATATATATATATATATATATATATATATATATATGCTATCTAATAGAGCAGTGTTCTGAACATACCATGGTCCGCATGAGCTATAACAGACATGTTGCGAATGTTGTTCCCTTTGTCCATGATGGCACGGAGATCTTCAACATTGAACTTCACCATCTTGACTTCTTATGAAGATCACACTACAATACCATGTTGAAGGTTCGGGTATTAGTAAGAATCTAATAAAAAAACATGAGAAAATAACTAAACTGAAAACTTTACTGACATCAGTAGCAAAGAAGTAATAACCACTATAATTGTAAGGAACCAAAGAGACATGGAAATAATTAACCATTTCAGAAAGTTAATAAAAATGTTTTAACATGCATTATTTGTCAGGATGCATTATTCCTTTGTTTACACCACACTCACACTTCACAGGATTGTAAGCAAAAAATCTAAGAAACAAGTAAACTGAAAACCATGTATGATGTATCTTAGTTGAACACTGCAGGGTGCAACCTCGTCAATCTAAGATCGACAATCAGGACAGAGCACAACTTATTCTTTAAAAACAGACCATCAAAGTAACAGACACGAAACAATCAAATAACAACAATTCAGGCTTGAGGCGCTTCCATATGTATGCACAGATATGGACACAGTATCAGGAGGACGCAGATATGGAGATACCATATTTTTTTCAGAAAACATGATATGGGCACATAGCAGGAAATTAAAATTGTCCTATATCCTAAAAGCAGTTGCAACGTAGCAGTAATAAAAATTGCCCTATATTCCGGTTGAACTGTTGTAGCTGCTGAATCCCGCCCCCAATCTTACAATTGACCAGACCCGTCCACGATCTTACAAGTGACCAGACAGATAGACGGACAATTCGACTAAGGCTTTGTTTATTTTTCACCTTAAAACTTTACATCCTATCATATCGGATGTTTAGACACATGCATAGAGTATTAAATATAGATTAAAAAAATAACTAATTACACAGATTGCGTGTAATTTGCGAGACGAATCATTTAAGTCTAATTAGTCTATGATTTGACAATAAAGTACTACAGTACACACATGTGCTAATGGCGGATTAATTAGGCTTAATAAATTCGTCTCGTGGTTTACTAACGGATTCTGTAATTTATTTTTTTTATTAGTATCTGAACACCACATGCGACACCCAATGTGACACCCCAAAACTTTACACGCTGAAACTGAATAAGGCCTAAGGCATTGTTTAGTTCATCCCTTAAAATTTTACACCATATCCCATCAAATATTTGGACACATGTATGGAGTATTAAATATAGACTAAAAAATAACTAATTGCACATATTGCGACTACTTTGCGAGACGAATCTTTTAAGCCTAATTAGTTCATGATTTGACAATAAAGTGTTACAGTAACACATATACTAATGACGGGTTATTTAGGCTTAATAAAATCGTCTCACGGTTTACTGACGAATTCTATAATTTTTTTATTAGTATCTGAACACCCTAAAACTTTATTCCGTGAGGGGGCAGTAAGGGTGTAAGGGAGAGGGGACAGAGAAGACGCTGGCTCGTAGTCGATTTACCGTGGGCTGCATGCGTCGGTGGCAGCTGCCGCTCGTCGCAGGTGCTAGGGCTCGCTGCCGGTTCCGGATCTCGTTATATATAGGAGATATAATGGGCCAAAATGTGACCAGCCTGCATATTTAAATGGACCAAGACGTATTGGCTCAAATATCCGATTTTTCTTTAAAAAATTTGTTTTATAGTAAACGTGTCCATGCGTTGTTGTACAAATATACATTGGTCATCTGAATAACTTGCAGATTGAAGATTTATCACACACCATGTGCACTAATTCGCCTTAGATCAGACTCTGTATATTTTTATCCTAGAAGAATGCCCCGCGTGTTGTTTCGGAAATTGGTTGTGAAATTATATTACTTATATTTACTAATGTGATTGAATAAATATCATACTATATGTTAGTGGATGGTTTTTTAGCATTCTGACGTGGACAATGTGAACAATTAAATATATGTTAGTAAATGATGTGTTTTGCTAATGTGAATAACTTGAATGAAGACATAATGGTATGTGTTAGTTGGATGTGTTAGTGGATGCTGATATGAACACTTTGCATAGTGAGATAGTTGTATGTGCCAGTGATATGCTGATGTGGATACTTTGTATGGTAAGATAAATTGCTAGTGAGGTTTGAAAATATAAGATATACTGATATAGATATAGATTGCATCATGCCTTCTAATTTGTGTTGAAATCGTATTCTATACCATGTATGTACATAACTTGAACTTTTCTGAAACGAATCAAGCAAGCCGATTTTGTATTAAAAACAGATGAAGCACAGACTGAACAAAATAAAAACGATACAACTATGGCCGGTTAGATTGGGCCATCAACATGCACCGAACACAAACTCAAGAGAAGAAGAAAAACAACTTTGGCTGGTCGAAAGGGGACATTGACACGAGCCACATAGGCCGAAAGCTCAGCAGAGAATACATGCTCGACTACCTCCAAACCACCACAAACTGGTCACCACATTACACCGTCAACAACCAGACGACACAATCATCAGGACGAAAATGCCTTGTCACCATTTGCGCCGTTGTTGCCGACGATGTCCTACACAGAGGTAGCCCGCTGTCGAGCAGGGCTAACCACCGTAGACACAACTCGAACTTACGAATAGAGGAGAGTAAATGATCATGGAAACACTCCATACATTAATACTAAGTATATGGATAGAGTACATACGTACCTTTTCAATTTTAGCAAAATAGTTAATGATTTGGATCAGCCACTATCTGATGATATCTTGAACCAATTGGCTGTCGAAGATGCACTTGCTGTAGATTTTTACCAGCTCTCATTAAATACCATGACGGCAGCCCACAAATATATGTTACTGGACAGTGGACAGTGGACAGTGGTAGTTCTCATTCATTTGTCACCTTGTCGGTACTGCTCTTGTTTGCCAAACTTAAGGTTACCGACTGTGTAGGTGTCACCGAAGCGAGTTAAGTTACCTAATGGTTACGAAAGAGAGTTAAGTAACATAATGGTGCCCAAAATAGAATGGAGGTGCCAAGGTTATACTTTAGCAACTGACATGACAGTGTTGGATCTCGAAGTCTATGATGCTATGTGACAGGGAAATGCAGGCCAAGATGGCGATATCTCAAGTTTCTCACAGAGGACTGGGGTCAGCTTTTATTGATTTTGTTTTCTTGCTTGTTCACGAGAACAACATTGATCGGGGAACGCATGCGCCTACTGATAATTCATCAGGCACTGTAGCGACATTTACAGATCCTATCTTGTTCGTTTGCAGATAGGCGAGTAGTTACCACTCATCCGTCCCAATTGATACGCTAGCTAGCCGGCCCATACTACAAGTATATTATTGGCCATGAACGAACCCTGGTTAAGCCAAACGAAGCACGCTCCACAACAGAATGCCAGCTAGTGACGACGACCTGCACGCGGGCTGCTGGATGCTCAGTTGACGGCACGGCGGTTCTTGCGGATCTGGCCGGCGGAGCCGGTGAGCGGGTGGATGTTGCCCATCTTGACCATGGACCTTGCCCATCTTGACCATGAACCATAAACTCGCCATCTTCATTTTTTTCTGTCAGACTAGGAGACGCTGCAGTATTAGGAACTCATCCAGGCAAACACTGCAGTATTAGAACTCATCCAAGCAAACACCAGACGACGATGTCACATGGGACGACACAATCCATCATGTTCGTGTGCATTTTATACCTACTGCTCTCATCCTTATCGCCATGTCTCCTGTTCCAGCAACTCGTCGTAGGGATGACGCTGCAAGCTCAGCAGACGGCCCTCCTAAACTGGAAGGGCACTCTTGGAAGCTCGCCGGCACTCATATCTTGGCAGCAGCAAGTCCACCCCTGCAACTGGACAGGGATCATGTGCAACCACGGAAGCGTGGCTGTGACGGGGATCTCCCTGTCAAATGCAAGCCTGGATGGCAACCTTGATGGGCTCAACTTCTCCGCACTCCCATATCTGGACTACATCGACCTCAGCTTCAACTATCTTCATGGGGAAATCCCCGCAAGCATATGCTCTCTGGCAGTGCTCTCGTACCTTGATTTCACCAGCAATAGGATGTCAGGAAATATACCGTACAGCATCGGCAATCTGCAGAGCCTCACTGCGCTGGGGCTCTCTATGAACAACCTCACAGGTCAGATTCCAGGATCCCTGGTTAATTTAACCAAGCTCTCCCAACTTGTTATCCATCAGACCATGCTTTCCGGGCGTATTCCAGAGGAGATAGGGAAGCTCACCAATCTAGAGCTTCTGCAGCTAAGCAACAGTTCCTTAACTGGCCGCATACCTCCCAGTGCTGGAAACTTGACCAAGCTCAACTCCTTGCGGCTATATAGCAATCAGTTCAGGTCGCTAAGTAATCTAATAAACCTGCAGGATATTCAGGTCGGTGTGAACCACCTTAGTGGCCCCATCCCTGGTTTTCTAGTTAATCTCACCAAGTTAGACAGGGTTCTCCTCTACCAGAATCAGTTCACAGGTGTTATTCCGCGGGAGATAGGGATGCTCTCCAATGTAACTCTTTTGGAGTTGGGAGACAACCTTCTGAGTGGCTCCATTTCTCCCAGCATAGGGAACCTTACTGGGCTGGTCTTCATGGATCTGGCAGACAATCAGTTTGTCGGCTCTATACCCAAGGAGATCGGCAACCTGGTAAGCCTCAGATACCTGAAAATGTTTGATAATCAACTGTCAGGTCCCCTGCCCCCTGAATTTGGAAATCTCACTGACATGATTTACCTCTCTTTAACCAATAACTCCCTGGTGGGTCCTCTGCCCTCCGATGTCTGTAGAGGAAGGCAGCTTGAATATATCAATGTTGCTATGAATATGTTCAATGGTTCCATCCCTGCAAGCTTGAGGAGGTGTAAGAGTTTGCAGGTAATTGAGATGGGAGTTAACCAGCTCACCGGAGACATATCTCAGTCGTTCGGGGTTTATCCTAACCTTACCCGGGTAGAACTGTCCTCAAACAGGTTATATGGGCAGCTTTCCCCAGATTGGGCAGCAAGTACTAATATGGTATGGTTTGATGCAGCAAGTAACATGATCACTGGAGGCATACCCCCACGAGCTATCAAAATTAACCAGTTTGGCGCGACTTTCACTCCATTCCAATCATCTAAGTGGCAGCATACCATCAGAAATCTGCAATTTAACCAACCTTTACGAACTCAGCTTGCAAGGTAATGAGTTATCAGGAAGGATACCATCTGAAATTGGGAAACTAGGAAATCTACAATACTTTGATATATCTGGGAATAGGATAAGTGGATCGATACCAGAATCTCTAGGAAATTGCATATCCCTGAAGATCAACAGCAATAGCTTGACTGGAAATATTCCTGATGAAATAGGAAAATTGACCAGTTTACAAACTATGCTGGACTGTAGCAGCAATGACCTCAGTGGAGCTCTGACACAAAATCTTGGGAACTTAGCAATGCTGGAAGTCCTTAACATATCCTACAATCAATTCAGTGGAGGCATTCCATCTTCTTTTGAGAGTATGCTCAGCTTGACAACCCTTGATGTATCGTACAACAATTTCGAGGGGCCTATTCCCCCGAAGTTTCTAGCAAGCAACACATCAGCCAAATGTTTTCTCCACAACAAAGACCTTTGTGGTAACCTCTCTGGGCTAAAGCCTTGTCATTCAATTGTAATACCACATCATCATGCAGGGAAGCCCCATACCTTGATATTAGAGATTGCTACTCCTTTGTGCATCACACTTCTTCTTGCCATGTTTTATGGCCCATCACAAAAGGAGACATCAAGAAACTGCTAATGTTGACAAAAGAGATGTATTTTCTATATGGAACTTTGACGGGAAACTAGCATTTGAAGATATAGAAAGAGCTACAGAAAATTTTGACGATAAGTACATCATTGGGGTAGGTGGATATGGCAGTGTATATAAAGCAGAGCTCCAAGATGAGCGACGACTTGCTGTAAAGAAACTTCACCCAATTGAAGAAGGGGCATTTGAAGAAAAAGGATTCCATAATGAAATTGAAGTGTTAACACAGATTGGACACCGTAACATTGTCAAGCTGTTTGGATTTTGTTCTCATCCACGGTACAAGCTTTTGGTCTATGATTACATTGATGGAGGAAGCCTTCGTGCAATGTTGGGGAATGAACAATTAGCAGCAGAGTTGGACTGGAAGAGAAGAGCTAGGATCATAAGGGATGTGGTTCAAGCTATATACTACTTGCACTATATGTCATGTGGGGCCAGAGCTATGGCCGGCGCAGGCGCAACCGCGACGTTCGTCGCGCTGCAGAACGCGCGGAGAGCGCCGTCCAGGCCACGGCAACATCCAGTGGATAGTATAGAAAGAAATAGATTTTATTTGGTTATTTCCTAGAATCAAGGATTAGTTGGTTATTTCCCTTTTATTTCAACAGCCCGAGGGGCTATATGTATCGGCAGACTGCTATTTGAGAAGGCAAGCAAGAATATTATCCCTAATCTCCTACCTCTATCTCTCAACTAAGCCTACGGCGGAGGGATAAACCTCGCCGGAGAAGACGGATCGCGACTACGAACTACGTAGTTGAGGTCGTGATATCTTAGGGTTCGACGCCCTTGACAACCTGGTATCACGTTCCGGCCGATCCTCGTCTTCCTCCTCCACCGCCGCCGCGCCCAACCCTAACCCTACACCAGCCGCCGCCGCCACCAGCCCCTCTTCCTCGTCCACAGCCTCATCCGTCGCCCCGCACCCCGTCAACATGGGTGACTCCGGTGACCTCAAGGCTGCCATCGAGGCGCTCACCAAGAATATGGAGACCATGCACGCATCGATCCAAGCCAATGCCTCGGCGATCGCCGCCCTCACCACCAGCAATTCGTCTGGTTCTGGGCCGCGTCCGAGCTCTGGCGAGCACCACCAAGATCGACCACCGAAACACTGGCGGCCCGAGTTTCCGCGCTTCGACGGCAAGGGCGATCCACTTCCCTTCATCAATAAATGTGAGTCTTTTTTCCAGCAGCAACGGATCATGCCCGAAGAGCGGGTATGGATGGCGTCCTACAATCTACACGACGTCGCCCATCTGTGGTACCTGCAGCTCGAGGAGGATGAGGGGAGGCCGACGTGGGCACGCTTCAAGGACCTTCTCAACGTGCGTTTTGGCCCTCCCCTCAGAGCGGCACCCCTCTTCGAGCTCTCCTCCTGCCGACGCACCGGTACCGTGGAAGAGTATCAGGACCGCTTTCAGGCGCTGCTTCCCCGCGCAGGCCGTTTGGAGGAAGAACAGAAGGTACAACTCTTCACGGGCGGCCTCTTACCTCCACTCAGTCTCCATGTGTAGATGCAACACCCGCAGACTCTGGTGGCCGCCATGAGCCTCGCTCGGCAGTACGAGCTCATCAACAATACGCTGCTGCACCGGCTAAACCTCCTGGCCGCGGGACCTTGCCCAGCCTAGGAACGCGCCCGGTCCTGCCACAGCCCACAGGGCCCAAGCCGGCCGCAACCACGACCATCGTTGACGGACGTCCAGTGCGCCGGCTGAACTAGGCCGAGCAAGAGGAGCGCCGTCACCTCGGGCTGTGCTTCAACCGCGATGAGAAGTATAGCCGAGGCCACAACAAGGTGTGCAAGCGCCTCTTCCTCCTCAACTCAATCGCGGACGACGAAGAATCCGAGGAAACCCCTGTGACGGAGAACACGGTGGACACGGAGTCCCCGGTCTTCTCCCTCCATGCCGTCGCCGGCGTTCCCATTGCTGACACCATCCAACTTGCGGTTACAGTGGGCGGCGCGTCCCTGTTAGCGTTGCTCGACAGTGGATCCACCCACAGTTTCATCGGCGAGGACGCGGCGCAGCGCACTGGACTACCAGTCCAGGCCAGACCACGCATGACGGCGACGGTCGCCAATGGGGAACGTGTTCCATGCCCGGGCGTCATCAGGAACGCGCCCTTATCCGTCGCTGACACAGCTTTCTCCACCGATCTGTTCGTGATGCCTCTTGCAGGTTATGACATCGTGTTGGGCACCCGTTGGCTCGGGATGCTGGGGCCAATTGTGTGGGACTTTGCCACCCGCTCCATGTCGTTCCAGAGGGACGGGCGCACGGTTCGCTGGACGAGCGTTCCGTCGGCCTCGGCAGCACAGCTCCGCACCATCGATGCGGCCAGTGGGACGCTTCTGGATGAGCTCCTGGCCACCTATGATGATATCTTCACCGAGCCACGGGGACTGCCACCCCAGCGGAGCCGCAACCACACCATCGTCCTCAAGCCCGGCTCCGCTCCTGTTGCCGTTCGCCCTTATCGGTACTTGGTGGCGCACAAGGACGAGCTGGAACGCCAGTGCGCCGCGATGCTCGAGCAGGGGGTCATCCGCCGCAGCGACTCCCCTTTCTCCTCCCCGGTCCTCCTCGTCAAGAAGGCCAACGGCTCGTGGCGGTTCTGCGTCGACTACCGCACCCTCAATGCCCTCACCGTCAAGGACGCCTTCCCAATTCCCATCGTCGACGAGCTCCTCGATGAGCTCCACGGTGCCCGATACTTCACCAAGCTGGATTTGCGCTCGGGGTATCACCAGGTGCAGATGCGGCCCGACGACATCCACAAGACGGCGTTCCGCACCCACGACGGCCTCTACGAGTTCCTGGTAATGCCGTTCGGGCTGTGCAACGCCCCGGCAACATTCCAGGCGTTGATGAACGACATCCTCCATGCCTACCTCCGGCGGTTTGTCTTAGTCTTTTTTGATGATATTTTGATCTACAGTACGTCGTGGGTTGATCACCTCAGGCACCTACGCATCGTCTTCGAGCTCCTGTGCTAGCACCGCCTGTTCGTGAAGCGCTCCAAGTGCTCGTTCGGGGTGGACACCGTCGCCTACCTCGGCCACACCATCTCCGCGGCCAGCGTCGCCATGGATCCCGCGAAGGTCCAGGCCATCCACGACTAGCCAAAGCCTAGATCTGCCCGAGCGGTGCGGGGTTTCCTTGGCCTGGCCGGCTACTATCAGAAATTCATCCACAACTACGGCTCGATCGCCGCGCCCCTCACGGCGCTTTTGAAGAAGGAAGGGTTCACTTGGAGCCCTGCAGCGGAGGAGGCGTTCGGCGTTCTCAAGGTCGCGGTGACCTCGGCGCCGGTCTTGGCCCTACCGGACTTCGCCAAGCCGTTCGTCGTTGAGTGCGATGCGTCGACGTCCGGTTTCGGCGCCGTGCTGCTCCAAGAGGGCCACCCCGTCGCGTTCTTCAGCCGGCCGGTGGCGCCTAGGCACCGCTCTCTCGCGGCATATGAGCGGGAGCTCATTGGCCTCGTGCTTGCAGTGCGGCACTGGAGGCCATACTTGTGGGGCCGACACTTCACCGTCAAGACGGACCACCACAGCCTCAAGTTTCTTCTAGATCAGCGGCTCGCCACCATACCCTAGCACCACTGGGTCGGCAAGTTACTCGGCTTTGACTTCACTGTCGAGTATAAATCTGGGGCAACCAAAATTGTGGCGGACGCTCTCTCGTGTCGCGATGCGGAGGAAGACAGCATGGGCGGTCTCCGCTCTATCTCGGCCCCGCACTTTGACTTCATCAGCAGGCTCCGGCAAGCATAGGCCGTCGACCCCGCCCTCGTGACTATCCATGACAAAGTGCGCACAGGCACCGGGACCGCGCCATGGGCGTTCACAGATGACATGGTGCTCTATGATGGGCGTCTCTACATTCCGCCCACATCGCCCCTGCTCCAAGAAATCGTCACTGCGATCCATGACGATGGCCATGAAGGTGTGCAACGCACGTGGCACCGACTGCACCGCGACTTCCACTTCCCCAACATGCGCCGCATCGTGCAGGACTTCGTGCGGGAGTGCTCCACGTGCCAACGCTACAAGTCGGAACACCTGCTCCCGGCGGGTCTCCTGCTGCCACTGTTGGTACCCTCCATTGTCTGGGCAGACATAGGGCTGGACTTCATCGAGGCGCTGCCACGGGTCGACGGCAAGTCGGTCATCCTCTCCGTCGTCGACCGCTTCAGCAAGTACGCCCACTTCATCGCGCTCGCCCACCCGTACACAGCCGAGTCCGTGGCGCAGGCATTCTTCACCAACATCGTACGCCTCCACGGGATGCCAGAATCCATCGTCTCCGACCGCGACCCGGTGTTCACTTTCACCTTTTGGCGCGAGCTCATGCGCCTGATGGGAACCAAGCTGCACATGACCTCCGCCTTTCACCCCTAGTCGGATGGCCAGACCGAGGCGGCGAACCGGGTCATCGTCATGTACCTGCGTTGCTTCACCGGCGATCGTCCATGCCAGTGGCTCCGGTGGCTACCATGGGCAGAATATGTCTACAACACGGCCTTCCAATCGTCGCTCCGGGAGACACCGTTCCGCGTAGTCTATGGCCGCAACCCGCCGACCATCCGCTCTTACGAGCCAGGCGAAACCAGGGTCGCTGCTGTGGCCCGCTGAAAGGTCTTGATGGCTAGAGGGGGGGTGAATAGCCTATTAAAATTTTCTACAAAGACAAGCTAAACAAGTTTATCAATAAAATAAATAGCAAGATGCGAGTTTTGCTTAGCCTACGGGGTGTTTGCAAGCCACCTAACCAATTCACAATTCTAATAAATTTACACTTATCCGCACAAGTCAAACCGCACAATTTAACTACAACTAAAGCTAGCTAGCTACACAAGCTAAGAGATACACTAACAAGCTAGAAAGGTAACTAAGAAATTAATACAAGAGAGAGTTAGGAGGATATCACCGAGGGGCGAAGTATTGAGCCAACCAATCAATATGATCAAGAGATGAATACCACAATATACAACCACCGGGATCGATCAAACACAATAAGAATGATGACACGAAGATTTATCCCGAGGTTCACGTGCTTGCCGGCACGCTAGTCCCCGTTGTGTCCCTCTTCACCACGTGGTTCGGTGGCTAATCGGTCTCACACCGAGCCTCTCAAAAGGCACCACAAGAACCTACCAAATGGCAAAAGGTTGCAATGACACGAGCAATTCACTAACGTTGCCTTTGGCGCTTCGCCGAGGTAGGCACAAACCCCTCACAATCACCGGAGGTGGCCAAGAACAATCACCAATTCTTGCCAACGCCTCCAAGCTGCTCCAAGCCGTCTAGGTGGCGGCAACCACCAAGAGAAACAAGAATCCCGTAGCAAATCAACCACCAAGTGCCAACTAGATGCAATCTCACAATGCAAATGCACTTGGATCACTCAATCTCACTTCGAATATGCAAAGAAGCAAGAGAGATGAGTGGGAGGGGAGTTGCTTAGCTCAAAGTGCTCACAAGTATGTCAAAAGTTCGAGAGAGATCCAAGAGGGTGAGCCTTGAGCCGGCCAACGAGTATTTATAGACGTATCCCTTCGAATATAGCCGTTAGAAACTTAAACAGCCGAAATCGGGCTGACCGGACGCGCTGGTCCAACTGACCGGACGCGCCGGTCGCCCAACGGCTAACTCGTGAAGTACTGACCGGACGCGCTGGTCCAAACGACCGGACGCGCTGGTCGCCTAACGGCTAACTGCGAAGCAACGACCGGACGCGCTGGTCCAACTGACCGGACGCGCCGGGAACGACCGGACGCGCTGGTCCCATGAAGGACCGGACGCGCTGGTCGCCTGAGCAGCGCTCAACAAAATAGTGACCGGACGCGCTGAAGAAAATGACCGGACGCGACAGTGACAACGTCCAGTTAGAGTCCAGTAAGCTCCCTGAACGACCGGACGCGTCCGATCATCAGTGACCGGACGCGCCTCGCGTCCGATCATCGAACTGAAAAACGCGCAGACACTGAACACTGACCGGACGCGTCCGGTCATGCAAGGACCGCATCCGGTTCAGCGTCCGGTCACCTCTGTGACCTCCGTTCGCCTCCGTTTCTTTTTCGGACTTCCGGCGTAGTGGAAAATAATCGTTTCAACTTCTTGAAAACGCCTGAATCCCGCCTCGCAAGCTCGGCGGGAGGGAGAGAGGAACCCAAACCCTCTCTACCGCTCAAACTCCACCGCCGTCGCAAACGTGCTAACATCACCAAGTGATCTCATCATGTGTGAGTGTGTTAGCATTTTCACAATCATTTTTCGAGGCGATATTAGTTCTATCCAAATGCATATGATCATGAAATGCACATCTAGAGGCACTTAGGAGTTCAATAGCCGCGTCATTCCCCTCTTTATAGTACGGCTATCTATCCTATAATGTAACCACACCCACTAGGTGTCTTGGTTACTAAAACACAACCCTTAAGCATATACCTTTGCCTTGATCACGTAGGGTTGCGTCCAAATCCAAGTGTGGCCATCATGATCACCATGTCCATCTTGCCACCAACCTTGGAATGTACTAATCCTCATATGCTACATACAACTTAGGCATAGGATTAGTACTTAGGCATTGTCACTAATTACCAACATCAACCATAGGACTTTCAATCTCCCTCTTGTTGGTAATTGGTGACAAACCTTTCACAAAGATATTATGATAAAATTTGATTGAACCCATGTCACATTGTCCAAGTATATTACCATGTGTAAGAATTATGGACATGTGATCATGAATTCAAATTGATAGCAATGGCTCCCCCTACATGTATGCTATATGTTTGGATTTTGGAAGCATACATGTTAGATAGGAAAGATTAGGAGCATTGTCTACCAATAGGTGCTAAGTGTTTAAGATTATAGACCTTTGAAGCGTGATACCATTGGAGTAGCGATAAACACCATCTTAGCACCTTGTGTAGTTAGATTCCACTTGTAAAAGCACAAACATAACTAGAAACCTCATGAGATCAATATTATAAGCAAGGCTCTAGTACCACTATGAAAAACATGAAGCAAGAAAAATCTAACTACTTCCTATTCATGCTAGTATCACAATACATCATTCAAATTATACTAGGAAGTCACCACACAAGCAGAGTATCAGAGAAAACGAAATGCATAACTATGCATCATACATATGAGGTGCACATAGAAATGCAACATTCATGTTTAAGAGCTTGCTCCCCCTACTTGTGTGCTCAAAATTTTAGTTGATCCCCTTCTTTTATAATTCTCCCCCTTTAGGATCTATCTTTGTGAAACATTTTCTCCCCCACAACATTTTTGAGTTCTATCTTTATGAACAACATTTTCTCCCCCTTTGGCACCAATTGACCACAAGGAGCAAACTTTAGATAGATTATCATGTTGAAATATGGGGTGAGAATCAAGTTTATGATTCAACCTAGATTGCTTGCATAAATAAAATACTTCGGTTTGATCCAAGGGCAAGCTTCTTCACACCTCACTAGAAGGGTTATCATGCACCATGTTGAAGCAAATATTTAGACAAGTTTTCTAGATTAAATACTTAGGATCACAAGCTACTTAAACAAGTTATATGCTACCACTAGATCATACAAGTCATGGAAACAATAGTGGCACCATATAAACTTCAAATTTATTTAATTTTCATGAATGATCCTAGAACATAAGAAATCATGACTAGATGCACTAAACATGTCCTTAGTATAGAATGGATGACATGTCAACCAATTGTACCTTGGGGCTCGAAGGAGAGGCATGTCATATATGGGGTGCATCAACTCATGTTGGAGAAGTCAAGTATGTTCAACTCATTCTTTAGCTTGTGAAATCTCTTCTCATCAAGTGGCTTGGTGAATAGATCGGCTAATTGATCTTCGGTGCCCACACTCTCAATAGCAATGTCACCCTTTTGTTGATGATCTCTAATGAAATGATGGCGAACATCAATATGCTTTGTTCTTTGATGTTGAACCGGATTGTTGGTTAGCTTTATGGCACTTTCATTGTCACATAGCAATGGCACATTCTTGAAGTTGATTCTAAAATCTTTCAATGTTGCCTTCATCCATAAGATTTGTGCACAACAACTACCCGCGGCGATGTATTTGGCTTCGGTGGTAGATAGTGCAATACTATTTTGCTTCTTGGATGACCATGAGACAAGTGATCTTCCCAATAATTGACATGTCCCGGAAGTGCTCTTTCTCTCCACTTTATCACCGGCATAGTCGGAATCCGAATATCCAACTAGCTCAAAGCTTGCACCTTTGGGATACCATAATCCAACATCTTGTGTATGCTTTAAGTACCTCAATATTCTCTTTGTTGCCTTCAAATGACTTTCTCTTGGTGAGGCTTGAAATCTTGCACACATGCATACACTAAACATCACATCGGGCCTTGATGCCGTCACATAGAGTAGACTACTAATCATCGATCTATATAGCTTTTGATCCACCATATTGCCACTCTTGTCACTATCCAAACTTCCACTAGTGCCCATTGGGGTTGTAATACTCTTTGCATCTTCCATGCCAAACTTCTTGAGCATATCTTTGATGTACTTAGTTTGGCTCACAAATGTACCTTCTTTCATTTGTTTGATTTGAAGTCCAAGGAAGAAACTAAGTTCACCAATCATTGACATTTCAAATTCTTTTGACATCATTTTTCCAAACTCATCACAATAATCTTGATTGGTTGAACCGAATATGATATCATCAACATATATTTGCAACACAAATAAGTCTTTCCCAATCTTCTTGGTGAATAGTGTTGTATCAACTTTGCCCATGATAAATCCTTTGGATAGCAAGAAGTCCCTCAATCTTTCATACCATGCTCTAGGTGCTTGCTTTAATCCATACAAAGCCTTCCTTAACTTGTATACATGATTGGGTTTCTTGTCATCTTCAAAACCGGGAGGTTGCTCCACATACACCTCCTCTTGAATGTACCCATTGAGAAATGCACTCTTTACATCCATTTGATATAGCTTGATATTGTGAGCATAAGCATAGGCAAGTAAGATCCTAATTGCTTCCAATCTTGCAACCGGGGCATAAGTTTCACCAAAGTCAAGACCCTCTATTTGTGTGTAACCTTGAGCCACTAGTCTTGCTTTATTCCTTACTACTATCCCATCTTGATCTTGCTTGTTGCGAAAGACCCATCTTGTTCCAATGACATTGTGATCCTTAGGCCTTTCAACTAGTTCCCATACTTCGTTTCTCTTGAAGTTGTTGAGCTCTTCATGCATTGCATTTACCCAATCCGGATCTCTCAATGCTTTATCAATGTCCTTGGGTTCTTCCATTGACACAAAAGAAGAGTGAGCACAAAATAATGTCAATCTTGATCTAGTTTGAACTCCTCTTTGTATGTCACCAATGATGGAATCCAATGGATGGTCTCTTGCAATGTTAGTTGGTTGAAGCACTTGGACTTGATTGCTTGGATGCTGATGTTGATCATGAATTGGAGATGATGAACTAGCCACTTGTTGATCTTGTTGCACTTGAGATGATGTACTAGTTTGATTTTGCATTAGAGAACCACTAGCTTGAGTGATTGGACTTTGGAGCACTTGATCTTTGTTGTCATCTACATTAATAACTTGCTTTGGTCTAATATCACCAATATCCATTTCTTTCATAGCATTACTCAATTGAGTTCCTCTCATATCATCCAAGTTATCTTCTTCATCTTGAGAGCCATTTGTTTCATCAAACTCAACATCATGCACTTCTTCAAGTAAACCACTAGCCAAATTCTAAACTCTATAAGCTTTGCTAGTAGTTGAGTAGCCAAGTAGAAAGCCTTCATCACACTTCTTCTTAAACTTGCTCAATCTAGTGCCTTTCTTCAAAATATAGCATTTGCAACCAAATACCCGAAAGTATGCAATATTGGGCTTTCTTTCATTTAAGATCTTATATGGTGTCTTCTCTAGAAACTTGTGGCAATAGAGACGGTTGCTATAAAAGCAAGCCGTGTTGATTGCTTCGGCCCAAAATGAATGACTCACATTATACTCATTCAACATTGATCTTGCCATATCAATTAAGGTTCTATTCTTCCTTTCAACTAGGCCATTTGATTGAGGTGTATACTTGGCCGAGAATTGATGCTTGATTCCAAGCTCCTCACATAGCTCATCAACTCTTGTGTTTCTAAACTCACTTCCATTGTCACTTCTTACTTTCTTGATTGTGGTCTCAAACTCATTTTGCACTCTCTTGATAAACTTCTTGAATATGTCAAATACATCACTCTTGTCCACAAGAAAGAATACCCATGTGTATCTAGTAAAATCATCCACAATCACAAAACCATACTTGTTGCCACCAATGCTTGTGTATATAGTTGGCCCAAATAGATCCATGTGCAACAACTCAAATGCCTTGGAAGTACTCATAATGCTCTTCAATGGATGAGTGTTGCCTACTTGCTTTCCGGCTTGACATGCACTACATAGCTTATCCTTCTCAAATGTGACATCCTTCAAGCCTCTAACTAAGTCATGCTTCACTAACTTGTTCAATTGCTTCATGCCAACATGACCTAGTCTTCTATGCCACAACCAACCCATACTTGATTTGGTGAGCAAGCATGTTGAAAGTTGAGTGTCACTAGCATTGAAATCAACCAAGTATAGATTCTCATATCTAAAGCCTTTGAAGATCAAGTTAGAGCCATCAACACTAACTATCTCCACATCATCAACACCAAATATGCACTTGAAACCGAGATCACACAATTGAGCAACCGAGAGAAGATTGAAGTTCAACTTTTCAACTAAGAGCACATTGGAAATGCTATGATCATTAGAGATTGCAATCCTTCCAAGAGCCTTTACATCACCCTTGCTATTGTCACCAAATGTGATACTATCAATGCCACTATCATTTGATTTGAGAGAGTTGAACATTCTTGAATCACCGGTCATATGTTGAGAGCACCCACTATCAAGCACCCAATGCCTTCCTCCGGCCTTGTAATTAACCTACAAAACAAATTAATGTTTCTTAGGTACCCATACTTGTTTGGGTCCTTGGAGGTTAGTCACTAAGCTCTTTGGTACCCAAATGGCCTTCTTCTTTGGGCTCATAATTGGTGTACCAACAAACCTAGCATGCACACCTTTCTCACCCTTGGTAAGTACATAACAAGAATCAAAAGGAATATAAGGTACATTAGCATTTTTCTTGTTCTTGTTCATTTTATTGCAATTAATCTCTAGATGTCCAATTTGCTTGCATTTATTGCAATAACGACCATTGCCCTTCACAAAGCGAGGCTTTGGAGTAGCAAAGGCCGCCTTGCCCTTTCTTGGGAGTATAGCCCAATCCCTCTTTGTTAAGGGAGAACCTTTGGCTACCCAAGCATTTTAGCAAGCGGGCATCCCCACCATAGGCGTTGCCTAATGCGCGAGTGAGATCATCCACCTCTCTCTTGAGAGTCTCAACCACAAGTGATGAATCACTAGTAGTAGAGGTAGAGTTAGTTGTGGTGGATGATGATGAGCTACATGAAGCATTAGTAGGACTAACAAATAAAGAATCATCAATAATATCACATGTTAGTCCAATATCACAAGTGATAATCACTTGCTCCTCCTTAGCTTCCTTCATGAACTTCTCCAACTTAAGGTCCTTTTCCTTGATGAGCTCAAGTAGAGTGGAGTGGGCTTCCTTAAGCCTAGTGTGAGCAATTTCAAGATCCTCGTGGTCTTCCTTTAGACATTCACGAGAAGCCTCTAGCTCATCAAAGGATTTCCTAAGAGCTTTGAGCTCTTGTTCAATTCCTTTGCACTCCTTACTCTTTTTGAGAGCAACAAGCTCCTCCATCAAGGCATCATTTTCATTGCTCTTGGCAATGAGCTCTTGTTCCAAGATTTTGTATTTCTTAGTTGTCCTCTTATAGCCCTTGCTCATTTGATCTATTATGCCTAATAGATCATCCTTGGAGTAGTCCTCATCCTCCTCATCATCACTCCTACAATCATCACTAGCACAAGAATCATCATCACTATCATCATGTTTTACCTTGGTAGGCTTGGCCATAAGGCATGTTGATGTAGTGTCGAAGATGGATGGCTTGTTGGAGAGGGCGATGTTTGCAGTGGCTCGTCGAGTGATCCTCTCATTATCACTAGAGCTTTCATCATCATCACTATCGGAGTTGTCACTATCCCAAGTGACTACATAACCACCACCCTTCTTCTTGTTGTTGAAAGTGAAGCTCTTCTTTGCTTTCTTCTCATTCTCTTTCTTATCCTTCTTGTTCTTCTTGAGCTTCAAGTCCCCATTATGAAATCTCTTATCTTCATAGGGGCAATCCGCCACTATGTGATCGGGGCTATTGCAATTATAGCAAAGGGTCTTTGCCTTTATAGTGTCTCTCCTCTTCCTTGCCCCATATCCTTTCTTCTTCATGAACCTTTCCATCTTGTGCACAAGGAGGGCCATGGTCTCATCATCGAATGGATCATCATCATCACTTTCTACCTTGCTCTTGCCCTTAGAGGATGAAGCCTTGAATGCAATGGGCTTCTCTTGCTTGACCTTGGTCTCCTTCTTCTCTTCTACCTCATCTTCATCATCATTGTATTGGGCATCGGTCATTATATCTCCAAGCACATTGGTTGGTTTGACCTTGTCCAATCCCTCTCTAAAGATCATTCTTCTCAAGGTGGCAAACTTCTTGGGTAAGCACATCAAGAACTTGTGTGAGAAGTCCTTGTCCTCAACCTTCTCCCCAAGCCCCTTGAGATCATTGACAATGACTTGGAGCCTATAGAACATCTCCGGGATAGATTCATCATCCTTCATCTTGAATGTGGAGAACTTGTCCTTGAGCATATATAGTTTGGCACTTTTTACCGTTGAAGTACCTTCATATGTTTCTTCAAGCCTTATCCAAAGCTCATTTGCCTTTTCAAGATCTTTGATTTGCTCAAATACTTTATCATCAATGGCACGATAGATTGTGTCAAGTGTCGCCGTATTGCATTGTTTGTTGATGCGGTCATTGGGAGTGAGGTTTTCCTCATCAAGAATGACGTATCCTTCTTTGGTCACATCCCAAACCTTCTCATGTATATTGCCTAGATATTGCTTCATCTTCCTTTTCCAATGATCAAAGGAAGAGACACCATCAAAGAATGGAGGCTTGCCATTAACATGATTGAACATAACTTGAGCTATCTTACACCGAGGTTGTTAAGCCTTACAAACGGTGACCACGGCTCTGATACCACTTGAAAGGTCTTGATGGCTAGAGGGGGGGTGAATAGCCTATTAAAATTTTCTACAAAGACAAGCTAAACAAGTTTATCAATAAAATAAATAGCAAGATGCGAGTTTTGCTTAGCCTACGGGGTGTTTGCAAGCCACCTAACCAATTCACAATTCTAATAAATTTGCACTTATCCGCACAAGTCAAACCGCATAATTTAACTACAACTAAAGCTAGCTAGCTACACAAGCTAAGAGATACACTAACAAGCTAGAAAGGTAACTAAGAAATTAATACAAGAGAGAGTTAGGAGGGTATCACCGAGGGACGAAGTATTGAGCCAACCAATCAATATGATCAAGAGATGAATACCACAATATACAACCACCGGGATCGATCAAACACAATAAGAATGATGACACGAAGATTTATCCCGAGGTTCACGTGCTTGCCGGCACGCTAGTCCCCGTTGTGTCCCTCTTCACCACGTGGTTCGGTGGCTAATCGGTCTCACACCGAGCCTCTCAAAAGGCACCACAAGAACCTACCAAATGGCAAAAGGTTGCAATGACACGAGCAATTCACTAACGTTGCCTTTGGCGTTTCACCGAGGTAGGCACAAACCCCTCACAATCACCGGAGGTGGCCAAGAACAATCACCAATTCTTGCCAACGCCTCCAAGCTGCTCCAAGCCGTCTAGGTGGCGGCAACCACCAAGAGAAACAAGAATCCCGTAGCAAATCAACCACCAAGTGCCAACTAGATGCAATCTCACAATGCAAATGCACTTGGATCACTCAATCTCACTTCGAATATGCAAAGAAGCAAGAGAGATAAGTGGGAGGGGAGTTGCTTAGCTCAAAGTGCTCACAAGTATGTCAAAAGTTCGAGAGAGATCCAAGAGGGTGAGCCTTGAGCCGGCCAACGAATATTTATAGACGTACCCCTTCGAATATAGCCGTTAGAAACTTAAACAGCCAAAATCGGGCTGACCGGACGCGCTGGTCCAACTGACCGGACGCGCCGGTCGCCCAACGGCTAACTCGTGAAGTACTGACCGGACGCGCTGGTCCAAACGACCGGACGCGCTGGTCGCCTAACGGCTAACTGCGAAGCAACGACCGGACGCGCTGGTCCAACTGACCGAACGCGCCGGGAACGACCGGACGCGCTGGTCCCGTGAAGGACCGGACGCGCTGGTCGCCTGAGCAGCGCTCAACGAAATAGTGACCGGACGCGCTGAAGAAAATGACCGGACACGACAGTGACAGCGTCCGGTTAGAGTCCAGTAAGCTCCCTGAACGACCGGACGCGTCCGATCATCAGTGACTGGACGCGCCTCGCGTCCGATCATCGAACTGAAAAACGCGCAGACACTGAACACTGACCGGACGCGTCCGGTCATGCAAGGACCGCGTCCGGTTCAGCGTCCGGTCACCTCTGTGACCTCCGTTCGCCTCCGTTTCTTTTCCGGACTTCCGGCGTAGTGGAAAATAATCGTTTCAACTTCTTGAAAACGCCTGAATCCCGCCTCGCAAGCTCGGCGGGAGGGAGAGAGGAACCCAAACCCTCTCTACCGCTCAAACTCCACCGCCGTCGCAAACGTGCTAACATCACCAAGTGATCTCGTCATGTGTGAGTGTGTTAGCATTTTCACAATCATTTTTCGAGGCGATATTAGTTCTATCCAAATACATATGATCATGAAATGCACATCTAGAGGCACTTAGGAGTTCAATAGCCGCATCATTCCCCTCTTTATAGTACGGCTATCTATCCTATAATATAACCACACCCACTAGGTGTCTTGGTTACTAAAACACAACCTTTAAGCATATACCTTTGCCTTGATCACATAGGGTTATGTCCAAATCCAAGTGTGGCCATCATGATCACCATGTCCATCTTGCCACCAACCTTGGAATATACTAATCCTCATATGCTACATACAACTTAGGCATAGGATTAGTACTTAGGCATTGTCACTAATTACCAACACCAACCATAGGACTTTCACCCGCGACATGGAAGAGCGTGAAGAGTTCCTCGCTGAGGTGCGCCATCGCCTGGAGCAGGCACAGACAGTCCAGAAGCTCCACTATGACAGGCATCACCGTCAGGTCTCCTACGCCGTCGGTAACTGGGTGCTCCTGCGCATTCGCCAGCGCCCGGCTGCGTCCCTACCGCACACTACCGCCGGCAAGCTGAAGGCTCGCTACCTGGGGCCCTATCGCGTTGTTGAGATGATCAATGATGTCGCTGTGCGCCTCGAGCTACCCCCGCAGGCGCGTATCCACGACGTGTTCCACGTTGGGACCCTCAAGAAGTTCAACGGCACTCCACCGGCTACCCCACCTCCTCTGCCGGACATCAAGCACGGCGCCGTGGTACCTGCTCCAGAACGCGTCGCTCAGGCTCGAGTGGCCCGTGGCGTCCGTCAGGTCCTCGTCTTTTGGCGCGGTGAACCAGCTTCTTCAGCATCTTGGGAAGACCTCGACGAGTTCCGCGCCTCTTATCCAGATTTCCAGCTCGAGGACGATCTGGGTCTTGAGGGGGCAAGAGATGTCATGTGGGGCCAGAGCTATGGCCGGCGCAGGCGCAACCGCGACGTGCGTCGCGCTGCAGAACGCGCGGAGAGCGCCGTCCAGGCCACGGCAACATCCAGTGGATAGTATAGAAAGAAATAGATTTTATTTGGTTATTTCCTAGAATCAAGGATTAGTTGGTTATTTCCCTTTTATTTCAACAGCCCGAGGGGCTATATGTATCGGCAGACTGCTATTTGAGAAGGCAAGCAAGAATATTATCCCTAATCTCCTACCTCTATCTCTCAACTAAGCCTACGGCGGAGGGGTAAACCTCGCCGGAGAAGACGGATCGCGACTACGAACTACGTAGTCGAGGTCGTGCTATCTTAGGGTTCGACGCCCTTGACACTATAGCTGCAGTACCCCAGTAATCCATCGAGATCTAACAAGCAATAACATCTTGCTAGACACAGCTTTCACGGCTTATGTTTCAGATTTTGGCACGGCCAGGATTCTAAAGCCAGATTCATCAAACTGGAGTGCACTAGCAGGAACATACGGCTACATAGCGCCAGGTATATTATCTCTTGTAAGTAGCCTGCTCATGTATATTCATCTTGCTCACTCCTAAATTTAATGTTATCCCCTTGTGCAGAGCTTTCCTACACATGTGTGGTTACTGAGAAAATCGATGTTTATAGCTTTGGTGTTATTGTGCTGGAGGTCATCATGGGAAGGCATCCAGGAGACCTATTGCAACAGGGAGAGTACAACACACTCGGAGAAATCCTGGACCAACCGCCCACCAGCTCCATCAACAGAAGATGAGGCAGATGTGGCATTGCTTGCCAAAGTAGAATTTGCTTGCCTGCAAGCCTCTCCTGAAGAAAGGCCAACAATGCAGGACGTGTGGCAGACTCTCCTCACGGAACGCTGCTCCACTAATCTAGACTAAGCCTCTTGATATGCTTACACTCATACACTCTCATGCACGAATGCAAAATTAGCCCTTTATTATTGTTCTGTTTTCTGGGAAGTGACATACGGCCTGTACAACTACAAGGATTATAGCACAGAAAAAAGGATTAGTAGTGTTGGTTGTGTTATAGGCAGAAGGAATTGGTTTTGTACTTTGAATTGCTGTTGCTGTTGATTTATCAGTGCTATTCTCTCCATCTAAAAAATAAAAATTAGATGCCCTCTGTGTTTGCAAGAATGTTTTCAATAGCTAGCAGCCCTCCATGGCCTATTTTATACGTGTTCATAGTAGCGCGACAGGTCAAATCAGAATATATTGGGGTATGACCGGCTAAAAGCACATAGTCCCATGACATGACATGACATGTCATTGGGAGGACGCAAAGGATTTCTTGCTGAAGGCAAACAGATCCAACAAATAAAACGTCTGAATTCTGGTCTGAAATTTCTGACGTTCTCCTATTTCAACTTGTTTTGAATCCCAGAAGACGCGCTTCCAGCTAGGGACTGCATGTAGCAAGTTATCTTTGCTTGTTCATGATTGAACTTTAGATTAGCACTGCCTGTATTAGTGTATTTATTTCTATAATGCAGTACCACCATGCACCTAGATGTTCAGAGCTGCTGCCTTGTGGTAGACAAACTATTATATGCTCATTGAAAAAAACAAAATGAACGAAAGAACACGCTTACAAGTGACATTGCACTAGCATTGTTGGTTTACTTGGCCCTCAGCGTGTAGGTTGTGAAGCATCATCATTCATTGGTTCAGGTAATGTTTACTATTACTGTAAATCATCTCCACTCTTATCGATGAAAGCCAGCTACGAATCTTTCGAAAAAAAATATTTCGGTTGAAGAACCCTCTAATTATAGTTTTCATCTTTAAGAAAACGATGTAACAATTTTCTCAGATGAATAAAGCATGCCGGGAAGGCTGTGTCAAAAAAAAAAGATGGAGTAGCAAGCAACCTAACATGCTGATCAAGTATTGGTTGACATTACGCATGATGCATCAAAGTACCTACCTATTGGTAAATTTTGGGGAGATAACTCCAAAATATTGGCTATTTAATCTACCTCTACTCTATGCTACACTTTAATCATCATCGATATACAAAAATCAAAAGAGCGGCAAAAATGAATATACACATCACATTGAAAAGGCAAGGTCACAACCAGCAAAAGGGTGAATTGCTCTGACAGATCATGCAGAGCGTTAATAAGACGGTGGAAATAAGCAACACACTGGGAATGTAAGTATCTAACCACTTACTATACCACAGATACCAACTCTGTTTCATCTGCTACATCACAGCGGATACCAAAATAGAGTCTCAGGCTCTCAGCACAGCAGCACACACTACATGATGACCAATATAGTTCAGAGACAGGTACATTTGAAAACTAAAACGAAACAAAATATTCAAGTAGTTCCCATTACAGTAGACGAATTGACGATTACACCAGCAGCCAAAAATTTAGAGCTTGTCCTCAAACTCAGAAAGAGGGGTCATTTGTTCCTTG
Organism: Saccharum hybrid cultivar R570; assembly: GCA_038087645.1. Classification (NCBI taxonomy): domain Eukaryota; kingdom Viridiplantae; phylum Streptophyta; class Magnoliopsida; order Poales; family Poaceae; genus Saccharum; species Saccharum hybrid cultivar. Next base: position 2,783,384 of record JAQSUU010000059.1, read on the forward strand.
AGACCCTTCCTCTTGCGGATATCCAGCACCAGCTGAGCAGCCTGGGAGCCAGCCTCCAAAGGATCAGAGCCCATCATGTCCCAATGGTCAAAGACACACTGGGGGAACGCCTGACCAGAGGTTGCAGCCCTCAGTTGGCTGGAGAACCCAAAGGACTCGATGACAGGGAGGTAAGCCTTAATGTTGTAGAGCGGGGTACCCGGCCTCTGCATCTCCTCGAAGACATGCCCTCTCTTCTGGTTCAGAACACCGTATATACCACCAAGTGCATTTTCTGGGGCCTGAATCTCCACCAGGTACACTGGCTCCAGCAGCCTTGGCTTGGCCGTGAGCTGAGAAGCATAGATGACCCTCCTGGCAGTTGGAATGACCTGGCCACCACCCCTGTGGATAGCATCAGCATGAAGAACGACATCACACACCTCAAAGCAAATTCCGCGCATGTTCTCCTCAGCAAGTGCACCCTCCTTTGATGCCCACTGGAAACCAGCCACGACAGAATCCTTGATTTCATTGAGATACTGCACTCCCTTACACATATCAACGACCATGTTCGGGCCGGTGGTCTCAGGTCCAAAGCACCAAATTTTCTTGGCAAGATCCTTGTCCCAACCAAACTCCTGAGAGAGGATCTGGGAGCGCACCTTAGGATCATCACGTGGCCCAATGCGGCCCTCATCGATGGCCTCAGCAAGGCCCTCCTCCAAGGGGCGCGCCTCCATGTACAGACGGTTGTGCTTGTTGGGAGACTTGCTCATCACAGTACGGCAGGACTTCTCAAGAACGGTTTCACGGAAGGACACAACAGGCGGGGAAACAATAATTTCAGCGCCACCCATGAAGTCCTCCTGCAGATCCTTCAGGCAAATCTCAAGATGAAGTTCGCCAGCTCCAGCAATGATATGCTCACCAGACTCTTCCATTGTACAGAGAACCATAGGATCAGACTTCGCCAGACGCTTCAAACCTTCGACTAGCTTGGGAAGGTCAGAGGCAACCTTGCACTGAACAGCAACACGCACAACAGGAGAGACAGAGAACTTCATTGCTCTGATTGGGCATGCATCAACCTCCTTTTCATTAGTGAGTGTAGCATTCTTCGTGATGAACTGATCCAGACCAACCATAGCAACAGTGTTACCACAAGGGACATCCTCAACTGACTCTTGTTTCTTTCCCATCCAGATAACGGTACGCTGGACACTCTTGACATACAGATCCTTCTTCTGGCCAGGGACATAGTTGGGACCCATGATCCGAACCTTCATACCAGTAGCAACCTTCCCTGAGAAGACACGACCAAAGGCAAAGAACCTGCCCTTGTCAGATGCTGGAATCATCTTCGAAACATAGAGCATAAGAGGCCCCTCCGGATCACAGTTTCTGATAGCAGTTGCATAGACATCATCAAGAGGTCCCTCGTACAAGTTCTCCACACGATACTTTTGAGCCTTTGCCGGGGAAGGAAGGTGGAATATCATCATCTCGAGCAGTGCAGTGCTAGCTGGTAGCCACGTTTGCATAACACGCTTCATCAAAGCTTTGCCAATCAATTCCTTCTCATCAGCCTTCATGGTAACATTGAGCTTTTGCAGCATGGGCCACAATTTCTCCTTCTGGTCATTCATGCAGGTGTTGATGATTTGCTTGATTGGCTCATAGCAGAACTGAACAAATCCTCTCTTGCAGGTAGGAGAGCCTGTGTTCTTGGTGGTCCATTTCTTGGTGGCAGGGTCAAAGAAGTTCTCACCCCAAAGCCTCTCCATCATCTTAGCTTCATCAACTCCAAACTTAGATGCATACATCTTGGCAAAGTTAGTGAGGGTGAAGGCCCATCCGTGCAGGCCAGCAGAAAAAGCAACAGTCCCCTTCTCTGGGTACACTTGGACATCACCAAGGAGCTTATCTTCATATGTTGCCATGATGACATTGGCATTCTCAATGACACGGGAGAAAGTCTGGTAAGCTTCCTCGCCCTCAACCTGAAGCTCAAGGAAGCACCTGTCCATCTTGTTCACGGTAAGAACTGGCCTAATCCTCTCACCAAGGGCTTGGCGAAGCACAGTTTCAGTTTGCACACAGACACCTTCAATACAGTCAACCACCACCAGAGCACCATCGGTGATGCGAAGAGCAGCTGTGACTTCCGAAGAAAAATCAACATGCCCAGGCGAGTCAATAAGGTTGATCAGGTATTGGTTGCCATCTCTCTCGCCCTTGTAATTCTTCAGTGACTCATCAGTCATCTCATAGTAAAGAGAGATACCGGTAGATTTGATTGTAATACCGCGCTCTGCTTCATCTGCACGAGTATCAGTCATGCGAACATCGCCAGCAACTTCCTGGGCAATAATCCCAGCAGCTGCCACAAGGGAATCTGTAAGCGTAGACTTTCCTGCAAAGAATTAATAACAGCATATAAGAACGGTGTGGAACTTCAACATGTGCAACATAGAGTAGTACAATATTAGGGACAGACAACCAAATCAAAAGTTAACGAACATACTAGTAGATAACAATCTAGAGTACTAGGTAACAGATATACTATATAAAACACTAGAGAACCAGTAGATTAATTACAAGATGACAAAAGGATAAGCCCATTTCCTACATTGGGTAAATATCTGAATATGGGTAGTTAGAGCATCTCCAGCAGGACCCCCTACTTGACCCCCTACTCCAGATTTAGGTAGTGGAGTCTAAAAAATCAACTCCAGCAGGCCCCCTACTACACCCCCTACTTCTGTTGCCCCCCTACTTTCTCCCCCAAACCCCCTACTTCTGTTGGCCCCCTACTCCACTCTCCCTACTTTTTTCTGTGATGGGACCCACATGTCATTCTGTGCTGGGATGAGTTTAGGTAGCCTATTTTAGGTAGTGCTGCTGGAGCAAACCACGAAATATAGGTAGTATGAAAATAGGTAGCACCCTAAATAAAGAAGTAGGGGGTGTGTTTTAGGTAGCATTGCTGGAGATGCTCTTAACTAGGCCTAAATAGATAGTGCAGCGAGAAAAGAAACATCAGCTGTAAAGCACAACACAGAGCTTAAATATTAAAAACACAGAAGTTAATAACACACTAGCATATTACAATCTAATACATACAGCCAACAGATAATATATTTGCTACAATACCTAGAGAAAAACCAATACACTAACTACAAGATGAAAAAAAAACAATAAGCCTATTTCATACATGCGATAAATATCTGTGAATATTGAAACAATAAGCCTAATGCAGCATGAATAGAACCATCATCAGTCAAGCACAGTACAGAGCTTAAATATTGAAACAGAACAAGTCTTGACATCAAAAAGGCTTGAGCAGTGTTCTGAACATACCATGGTCCACATGAGCAATAACAGACATGTTACGGATGTTGTTCTTTTTGTCCATAATGGCACGGAGCTCTTCAGCTGTGAACTTCACCATCTTGACTTCTTATGAAGATCACACTACCAATACCGATATTTATTCCTGCTGTGAAGGTACGCGATTATTAGTAAGGATCTAATAAAAACATGAGAACAAAACTAAACTGAAAACTTTGACACTGACATCAGTAGCAAAGAAGTAATAACCACTATAGTTGTCAGGAACCAAAGAGACATGTTAATTATTAACCATTTCAGAAAGTTAATAAAAATGTTTTAACGTGCATTATTTGTCAGGATACACTATTCCATTGTTTACATCACACTTCACAGGCCTGTACGCTCAAAAGCTAAGAAAAAAGTAAACTGAAAACCATATATGATGTATCTTAGTTGAACACAGGGTGCAACCTCGTTAATCTAAGATTTACAATCAGGACAGCACAACTTATTCCTTAAAAAAACCATGAAAGTAACAGACACGAAACAATCAAATAATAGCAATTCGGGCTCGAGGTGCGATATGGACACAGTATCAGGAGGATGCGGAGATGGAGATAGCATTTTTTTTTTCAGAAAACATAATACGGGCGCATAGCAGGAAATTAAAATTGTCCTGTATCCTAAAAGCAGTTGCAACGTAGCAGTAATAACATAAAAGTTGTCCTTCATTCCGGTTGACCTGTTGCAGCTGCTGGATCTCGTCCACGATCTTACAAGTGACCAGACCAGACAGACAATTCGAGTAACTAAGGAATAAGGACAGGATCCCGTCCACAATCTTACAAGTGATCACAGACAATTCGACCAAGGGATAAAGGACAGTAAGGGGGTAAGGGAGAGGGGAAAGCGAAGAAGCTGGTTTGTAGTCGATTTACCGTGGGCTGCGTGCGTCGGTGGCAACTGCTGCTCGTCGCGGGAGGTAGAGCTCGCTGCCGGCGCCGGATCGCGTCGCAGGCGCGGAGGCGGGCGGGCGGCGGCTGCGGTGCGGGAGAGATGGGTGACTGGGGGAGGTGGGCAGAGATAGGGTTTATGTATAGTATATATATATAGGAGATAATGGGCCAAACGGTGAATGGCCCACGAATTTAAATGGCCAAGGCGTATTGGCCCAAATATCCGATTTTTTTAAATTTGTTAAAATCGGATTTCCCCGTATACAGCGGTATGGATCATGTATATTCTGTACTATACGAATACAAGAGATATGCAGTGAGCAATTAGAAGTTAACCTAATCTAACTTCAATAAAAAAACTGCAAAATACATCAAATAAGGATAGAAAATGGTAGAGTTGATTAAAATAAGTATAAACAAACACTCCTATATTAGCTATTTCACCGCTTGATTACACGGGCAATTGTGTTCCTCAATCTTCAATGTATTAAATGGATTGGATTAATATAGATATTCAGTTTGTTCGCTTGAACTTATCAGCCTGGCATATCAGTCATGGTACAACGTTTTTTTTCTCACAACAAATCAGCCAACAATATTTTCAACCATGGCTTATCAGTCAAGCGAACAGGGAGCTCGTTGGTTACATGTATTAGTCTATATTCATACATGTTCAGTAAAATTTATCTATGTTCAATTGTCTGTATAAGCTTTTATGCTCAAACCCAATGCAATTGTTAGTCAGTACGCTAGGTTTAGTCATATAGGACAATGCATATTTGCACAAGCCAATAAAAAACACTAAAATGAAAATATTCTCACATCCCTTATATCTAATAGAAATAAGAGACCTCTATTACATGAAAATAACTATATCTAACAAAATATAAATAATCAAACACAATTGTACCAAATGGCTGAGATATGATTTATTAAGAGAAAATTCCTTATTTGACACAAAAAAAGTTGTTGTTACTAATTTAGTCAAACTTCAAAATTTCCTTATCTGACCTCGCTTGAAGTTTCTGTTCCCAAAATGACACTACCGTGAGATTAGGTATCGCCTGCCCCGGATGCAATGTCTACGCATGGGGAGCCGGTCCCGAGTTCGCCCACGGCGCCTGCCCCGGGGGCGCATGCCTCGTTATAGGGTCGAGATGGCGGACTAGAGGGGGGTGAATAGTCCTTTCTAAAACTTAAACGCGTTGGCTAACCAAAACAAATGCAGAATTAAACTTATCTGTCTAGCCAAGACTACACCCCTCTAACTAAGTTCACAAGCACCTCACAAAGATCCTAATTAAGCAACTAAGGTGCTTTCCTTAGCAAGAGCTCTCCTATTTAATTTTAGAGCAAGGTCACACAAACCTATGCACTAGTACTTTGCAAGCAAGAGGGAGCTCCTACACAATTCTAGTAAGCAAAGAGCACAAAGCCTAAGCTCACTGTCAAGGCTCAATAATAAGGCTACACAAGCCAAATTAGAGAGCGCAAACTACTTAGCTACACAAACTAAGCAATGTGACTAACAAGGTTACACAAACCGAATTAGTCACGCAAGGGGAAGCTTCTAGCTACACAAGCAAGAAGACAACTAGCAAGCTACACAAGCAAACTAGTTAAGAGAGCAACTACACAAGCACAAGTATATATGAAAGTAAATACAAGCTTGTGTTGCACGAAGGCAAACCACTGAGAAGAGTAGACAAGGTTGACACGGTGATTTTCTCCTGAGGTTCACTTGGTTGCCACCAAGCTACGTCCCCGTTGTGTCGACCAACACTTAGATGGTTCCTCGGTGTGACCCTCAAGTCACTTGCCCCTCAAGGCACGCCCCGCAAGGCACCGTAAGACACCACTCTCAAGTGAGGTAACTCAATGACACGCTCAACTAGAGTTGCTCTTTGCGATCCCCGCGGGGTGAGCACAATCCCCCTCACAAAGCTTCTCTGGAGCCTCGCACAATCTTCTTGCGAGCTTCAACGGAGCCACAAGCCACCAAGCCGTCTAGGAGGTGGCAACCTCTAAGAGTAACAAGCACCACCGGCTTGCAACACGATCACCTAGTGCCACTCGATGCAATCTCACAATGCAATTGCACTAGAATCACTCACTCGGTTATTGATTCGCAATCTAGCAAGCACAAGTGAGTTAGAGGCTCTCCTAGCACTCCCAAAGCATAGACACTAAGTCCCAAGGGTGACAAGCACTAGCCAAGGCCGGCCAAGGGGCTATTTATAAGCCCTCACACGAATATAGCCGTTGTACCCCTTCACTGGGCAAGATTCGGGTCGACCGGACGCGCCGGTCGAACTGACCGGACGCGCCTGTCGAATTGACCGAACGCGCATGTCGAACTGACCGGACGCGCAGGTCAGTAGCGTGCTCCAACGGCTAGTTTTCGCGCGTATAAACTTGTATTGACCGGACGCGGTGGTCACTAACGGGACCGGACGCGCAGGTCGCAGCGAAACAGCGAACAGAGAGGTTCCAGCAAGCTCCCGAAGTGACCGGACGCGTCCGGTCGTCACTGACCGGACTCGCTGCAGCGTCCGGTCACTTTCGCCCACGAAAAACACTGACCGGACACGCTGACCGGACGCGCAGGTGCTGACCGGACGCGTCCGGTCACGAGTCCGGTCACAGACCACTTTTCGGTAAAACAGCGATATCTCTTAGCTCCGAACTCCGATTTCAATGATCTTGGACATTTTGGAAAGCTTACTGAGAGGGCTACACAACCCACTAAAGCACTTGATCCAATTCATAATGGATCAAAGCAGTATTCCACTCTAAGAGCCATCCTAGTGTCTGAAGAACACCGAAAAACATTTCTCTCTTCTCTAAGTTGATCAACACCAATTTCAACACCTTCTCCTTTGCAAATGTGCCAACACCACCATGTGTACACCACCATATGCATGTGTGTTAGCTTTTCACAAACATTTTCAAAGGGTTAGGCACTCAACTTGCCTCGCCACTCGATCCTAACACGTATGCAAAGTTAGATCGCTCAAGTGGCACTAGATGACCAATATGCAAACAAGTTTGCCTCTCTTAATAGTACGGTCATCTATCCTAAACCCGGTCATCAACTTCTCTACACACCTATGACCGGTGAAATGGAAATACCCTAGGTTATACCTTTGCCTTGCGCATTCCACTCCATCTCCTCCGACATTGATGCAACACATGCACCAACCATATCACAAATGACATGATCCACTTCATATCATCACGTGACCGTATTGGTTCATCGATCTTGACCTCACTTGCTCTTCACCATTGCGTCAGTCCATCGGCGTCAAGTCATGCTCAAGCTTCACCGTCACACGCGGTCCCTCACTTCAAAGCCTCTAACTTGCCCTTCACACTTGCAGCCGGTCCGTCGAGCAAGCCTCATCTTGATCTTCGCCATCTTGGCCATATGACTCCATATCATGTCTCATATGCAATGAGCTCCTTCATGACATTATCACATGTGAACTAATTTCCTGTGTATCTCACATAAACACAATTAGTCCACCTAAGGTTGTCACTCAATTACTAAATCCAAACAAGGACCTTTCAATCTCCCCCTTTTTGGTAATTAATGACAACTCTACAAAGATATGAAAAATATGTTTTTTCAAGCTAGCACTTCACACAAAGTGTAAATTGCTAACTTATTGTAGATTTAATGTTACTTATCCAACTTTTAAGCTCTATGTCAAGTTTTGGATAAGCACCATAAAATCCGACTTGGTAGTGATAACTCCCTCTACGTATGTGCTCAAATGGTTTGGTTTCAAGCTTGCACATATGCATAAATATGAAATTTATGGGAGGGTTAGCACTACTAAGTGATGCTAAGGTGTATAGAATAAACCTTTGTAGCTCGATACCAATTAGTAGCTTGATACCATTTGAAAATCACAAGTTTGCCATCATCCTTAGCATCATGAGTAGCTAGACATCAAAAACACTAGAAACCCCGTGAGATCAACATTATAAGCATGGTTCTAGTTTTTGCATGATAATCACAAGTCTAGCTAACATCCTATGCATGCTAGTTATCAAATCATCATTCAAGTTCTATAACTAGCATACACCATACAAGTATGCATATTGAATTTAAGAACTTATACAATGCAAGCAAGCACATGAATTATGCACATATCAAATGTAATCAATCAAAGTTCATGAGCTTGCTCCCCCTACTTGTGTGCTTTCTTTGTCCAAGAATGTTTGATCCCCTTACATTCTTCAATGTTACTCCATCTTTGTCCATGTCCATGTCCAATCTTTCCAATCTCTCTCCAAAGCTCAAAAAAAACTTTCAAAAAAGCTTTCATATCTTTGTCCAACTTCTCCCCCTTTGTCATCAATTTTCATAAAAGGTGTTCTTCTCAATTGATACAAAGGCTTGCATTGGGGTAGATGGTTGAGACTTGAATATTGCATTTTTGATGGATATTACCACATATGTTGGAATGACAAACTTTATGGTTGCTCTTGAGATTCCACATAGGATCTTTGACCTTCATACCAATCGGTGGGGCTTCTCCCCCTATGTCATAGCATGTGTCATTCACTTGAGATATCACTTGAAGATGACGGTAGCATTGCTTGATTTGATCACTTAAAGTTGAGGATCACTTGTGAAATCATCGTCTTGCATGAATGATACCACGTGAAGATACCATGAGTAGGAATGTGATACCATTTGAAAGAATTTTCTAGTATAGATCCACTTTGAAGGATTTGGTAATAATATTCACTTCTTGAACATTTGCTATCTTCATGAGTACCACTTGTAAGATATCACTTATAGATCATGATCTAGACACCACTAGTGAATACCACTTGGAAGGTCAATTTGAGTCTAGATACCACTTGAAACAACTAGATATCTATTTTTTATTGTTGTCTTGTGCATATACTTTTATCATTGTCATGAGCTTCTTGTATGACTTGAACTATATTGATTTGCCTAAGATTCCAAGTCCGGTTTGATCCAATGACAAGCTTCTTCACACCTCATGCTAAGGGTTATCTTGCCAATGTTGTACTTGTCACTTGTTAGCAATCCAAACTAGATCAAGTACTTGGGTTCACTAGCTCATGAACAAATTCATACTTATACCACTAGGTCAATTAACCATTCAAGCAATAGTGGTAGACTAAGAATTTAAACTTTTTATTTGTTATGCATGATCCTAATAAAGATGTACTATATGCACTAACGACATACTAGTAAAGGATGATATGATCATACACATTACAATGATACCTTTGCTATGTTGGAGTAGAGGATAGTCACATAGATTCCAATTCATTACTCCAATAGCAATGTGAAGTTCAATTTATTGCTTGGTGAAGACCAATCATCATAAATAAATCCATTCTTCACCCATATGAAATGAAAACCACTAATGATTAAGTGCACTTTCTTGTTGTGGTTGACTTGCTTCATTATATCATCTTTGCTTGCACGAGAGAATCACTTAAAATATTAATTGAATTGCAATGACTAACTCTCTTTGGGTGTTGCTTGTTTTTCTTGATCAACCCTTTTAATTGCTTCAACTAAGCATCACAAGTTTCTCGGATCACCACTTCCATGTTAGCCTTCCAAGTCTCAAACTTGGTTTCACCTACACACGGTGGCAAACCCCTTACTAGGGAGAAGTGACCTTTCTCCAAAGAACCACTCTTGATACTCACTTGAAATGATATAGTTTGATTGATCCAAATGATAAACTCAAACTTGATGAATAATCCTTGAATCTACATTTGAGTCCAACTCTTTCTACTTGTTTAAGTCCTTTTCTTTCTACCAAATGATCTACAATCATCACTAGAACTTAAACTTTATCTTCATCTTAAGTTTGATCTTGATCTTCAAATTGAGTACCAAATAAGTACACCAAGTACATATCACAATATAAAAGTCTTGTACTCATTGCTCGTCATGCTTCTAGATCAATCCAAAACCAAACTTAGGTACCTCAACCACTTATAAACATGTTTCCAACTTGAGGACCTTTCAATTAAAGTGACTCTAGATTAATCCAATGATTGTCACTTTTTTGGCAGATTCTGTACCCTTCAAAGAATAATTCATATCTCCCAATGTACAGATCCAAATGCTATAAAATTTGGTGGAGATGTGATTCACTAAGTCATCTAGCATCTGTAAAAATTTGAGATTCATTTGACATCTAGATTGCTACCAGATTTCAAATCTTCCACCACTGCTACATACTAAAAATTGTTGCACTATAGCTGACAAGATGTACTCCAAAGCTGAAGCATCTCTTATCCAATTCTCATGAAATTTGTATAGCATCTTATAACATAAGTCTAGAGCATACATACCAAAATTTATGCCAATCCAAGTAGATTTGATCATCCAAACTCAGACTTGATCACTGCTAGCTCAGATTTTCAACTTTGGACAGATTTCAATACATTGAGCAATACTTCATCAAATATGAATCAAACTTGAAACTAACTTGTTTGAATACTTTCACAAGACATATATCCATCCAATCCACTTACTAAATGTCATCTCATGAATTTATCCAACACAAATCAATTCAAACTTGATTACTTAAGCATTTAATCCATTCAAACATCTCATAGCAAGCAACATTGCATATATATCCAATTCAATCAACTCATATGCATCCAAGTAAAATGATCAACAAGAGATATACCTTGGTTAGCTCATGATCATCCAATCAAGCTTTCAACTTGAATATTTGCAAGCCATTAAATATATCCAATAAATCACCACAATCTTTAACATTGCACTTGTATGTTGTAGCACTTGGACTTCACTTATTTTGACTTGGCATTAGGATTGGATATGCATTGAGCTTCATAACTTGACTCAATATATGATGAACAAAATGAAACCAATTGAATCAAGCCTCCAATGCCGATGATATCTACAAACAATCATCCACTCTTTGATGGTATCCAAATAAGTTTGGGTCCTCTCAAGTTAGGTGCAACATACTTAGGCATAGCCTTAGTATGAGTAGCGGGATGTTTTACAATTCCAACCAATGAGGTATCATTGCCATCCTTTCTAAACATATTAGTATCAGCAATTGAAATATGCTTAGAATTATTACCTAGGGGACATGAATGAGCATTGTGTCCCCTTTCCCGACATGAGTAGCATATTCTCTTTGCTTGAGCCTTTTCTTCCTTGCTCATGTTGTGCTTCCCATTGTCTATCCTCTCATGAGTTGCTTGAACCTTCTTCTCAATCTTGGTAGGACACCCCGAGGCAAAGTGTCCTATATCTCCACACTTGAAGCACTTGATGTGAGCCAAATTTCTTTTCTCATTTTGATTCTTGCTCATCATCTTGGCATCTTGAATTTGCATTGGATGCCTTGCTCTACCACCTCTTCTTGTTTTCTTTTTCTTCTTCTTCATCAAGTCACCATTATCTCCATGGTTGATCTTGATTTGTTCTTGGGGTGTTTTCTCTTGCTCAACTAGTGGCTTTGGTTGAGGCTTTACTTGTTGCTTCACCAATTGTTTGGTTGGGCACATTGAGGTGAGATGACCCCAAGTGCGGCACTTGAAGCACTTGACATGCTTTAGCCTCTCTTCTTCTTCATCTTCTTGAGCTTCTCAATGTTTGGGCAACCATTAGCAAGATGTCCCGCTTCATGGCATCGATAGCACATAGAATGCGAGAGCTTCTTTTGGAGTAGCCTCTTCATCCTCTTTTCTTGCTTTCTTTTGCCCCTTGTCATTTTCTTCTTGAAGCCAAGGCCACTTTTGTCACCAACGTTTCTTTGAGTCTTCATCATGTGCTCAAAGGTGACTTTTGAGTTATAGCACCTCTCTAACTTGTTGCTCAAATTCTTCACTTCACTTTTAAGCTCATTGTTCTTCTTCAAAAGGTTAGTCTCACAAGACATAGAAGTAAAACAAGCATTTAATTATGAAGAACATGGCATATCTAATAAATCATCACAAGAGGTGGATACATGCTTCTTGCCTACATCACAAGGGTTAGTAATATGTGATTGATCATTTGACCCAAATGATGAGCTCTCACTAGACTTGGTTTCTTCATTAGAAGGCTTCTTAGTGAGTAAAGCATGTTCTTGTGCCAAATTATCACGAGCAACACTAAGTTCCTCATGAGCCAATTTTAGCTCCTCATGTGAACAAGTAGTAACATAAAGTAGATGCTTTTGTTGTTCACATGTGGTTTTTAGAAATGAGTTTTCATTTTTCAATTTACTTATTTTTGCCATCTCATTTCTTAGGGCCTTTGAGAGTTTATATAGAAGCTCAAAATTTGGACCATCACAATCAACAACAAAACCACCAATAGATACCTTAGTGTCACCATGTGACAAGGAACAATGTGGTGATGTTGAAGAGCTTATTGAAGCATCACTCTCATAGCCATCGTCTTCACCATCAAGTGTGCATGGAGTAGAATCATTGCTTGCATCACTTGTGGCATTATCATTCTTCTTGTCAAGTGATCTTATGATATGATCATCTTTGTCATCACTTGACCGTGAGGTGGAGCAATCCTCCATAACCACCTTGTTGTGGTCATGCTCAACATCCTCATGCGCCTCTTCCTTGGGCTCATCATCATTGGAGATCACCCTATATTTCTCATTTAGAAACACCCAAATTTCATGGGTGGACTCGAAGTCTATGATCTCACAAAGTATGCTACTATCCATAGATCGATAGAAAGCATTAGTAGCTTGGCTATCGAGATGTAGGCATTTACTTTGCGCTTGAGTTGCATTCTTTTTATCAATTGCAAAGGAAAAGCCCACATCTACGATCAACCACAATTGAGGAGAAATAAACTTAAAATTGCATCTCATCCAATTTCTCCACCGTGCAAAGTGTGTGCCATCAAAAATGTGCGGACACTCAACATCTAGCCCATAAGCCGCCATCCTCTCGGGTCGGTGAAGACCACAAATGAGAGACCCGGCTCTGATACCACTTGTAGGGTCAAGATGGCGGACTAGAAGGGGGTGAATAGTCCTTTCTAAAACTTAAACGCGTTGACTAACCAAAACAAATGCGGAATTAAACTTATCGGTCTAGCCAAGACTACACCCCTCTAACTAAGTTCACAAGTACCTCACAAAGATCCTAATTAAGCAACTAAGGTGCTTTCCTTAGCAAAAGCTCTCCTATTTAATTCTAGAGCAAGGTCACACAAACCTATGCACTAGTACTTTACAAGCAAGAGGGAGCTCCTACACAATTCTAGTAAGCAAAGAGCACAAAGCCTAAGCTCACTATCAAAGCTCAATAACAAGGCTACACAAGCCAAATTAGAGAGCGCAAACTACTTAGCTACACAAACTAAGCAATGTGACTAACAAGATTACACAAACCGAATTAGTCACGCAAGGGGAAGCTTCTAGCTACACAAGCAAGAAGACAACTAGCAAGCTACACAAGCAAACTAGTTAAGAGAGCAACTACACAAGCACAAGTATATATGAAAGTAAATACAAGCTTGTGTTGCACGAAGGCAAACCACCGAGAAGAGTAGACAAGGTTGACACAGTGATTTTCTCCCAAGATTCACTTGGTTGCCACCAAGCTACGTCCCCGTTGTGTCGACCAACACTTAGATGGTTCCTCGGTGTGACCCTCAAGTTACTTGCCCCTCAAGGCACGCCCCGCAAGGCACCGCAAGACACCACTCTCAAGTGAGGTAACTCAATGACACGCTCAACTAGAGTTGCTCTTTGCGATCCCCGCGAGGTGAGCACAATCCCCCTCACAAAGCTTCTCCGGAGCCTCGTACAATCTTCTTACGAGCTTCGACGGAGCCACAAGCCACCAAGCCGTCTAGGAGGTGGCAACCTCCAAGAGTAACAAGCACCACCGGCTTACAACACGATCACCTAGTGCCACTCGATGCAATCTCACAATGCAATTGCACTAGAATCACTCACTCGCTTATTAATTCGCAATCTAGCAAGCACAAGTGAGTTAGAGACTCTCCTAGCACTCCCAAAGCATGGACACTAAGTCCCAAGGGTGCCAAGCACCAGCCAAGGCCGGCCAAGGGGCTATTTATAAGTCCTCACACGAATATAGCCGTTGTACCCCTTCACTGGGCAAGATTCGGGTCGACCGGACGCGCCGGTCGAACTGACCGGACGCGCCTGTTGAACTGACCGGACGCGCCTGTCGAACTGACCGGACGCGCACGTCAGTAGCGTGCTCCAACGGCTAGTTTTCACGTGTATAAACTTGTATTGACCGGACGCAGTGGTCACTAACGGGACCGGACGCGCAGGTCGCAGCGAAACAGCGAACAAAGAGGTTTCAGCAAGCTCCCGAAGTGACCGGACGCGTCCGGTCATCACTGACCGGACTCGCTACAGCATCCGGTCACTTTCGCCCATGAAAAACACTGACCGGACGCGCTGACCGGACGCGCAGGTGCTGACCGGACGCGTCCGGTCACGAGTCCGGTCATAGACCACTCTTCGGTAAAACGGCGATATCTCTTAGCTCTGAACTCTGATTTTGATGATCTTGGATATTTTGGAAAGCTTACTCAGAGGGCTACATAACCCACTAAAGCACTTGATCCAATTCATAATGGATCAAAGTAGTATTCCACTCTAAGAGCCATCCTAGTGTCCGAAGAACACCGAAAAACATTTCTCTCTTCTCTAAGTTGATCAACACCAACTCCAACACCTTCTCCTTTACAAATGTGCCAACACCACCATGTGTACACCACCATGTGCATGTGTGTTAGCTTTTTACAAACATTTTCAAAGGGTTAGGCACTCAACTTGCCTCGTCACTCGATCCTAACACGTATGCAAAGTTAGATCGCTCAAGTGGCACTAGATGACCAATATGCAAACAAGTTTGCCCCTCTTAATAGTACGGCCATCTATCCTAAACCCGGTCATCAACTTCTCTACACACCTATGACGGTGAAATGGAAATGCCCTAGGTTATACCTTTGCCTTGCGCATTCCACTCCATCTCCTCCGACGTTGATGCAACACATGCACCAACCATATCACAAATGATATGATCCACTTCATATCATCACGTGACCGTATTGGTTCATCGATCTTGACCTCACTTGCTCTTCACCGTTGCGTCGGTCCATCGGCGCCAAGTCATGCTCAAGCTTCACCGTCACACGCGGGCCTCACTTCAAAGCCTCTAACTTGCCCTTCACACTTGCAACCGGTCCGTCGAGCCAAGCCTCATCTTAATCTTCGCCATCTTGGCCATATGACTCCATGTCATGTCTCATATGCAATGAGCTCCTTCATGACATCATCACATGTGAACTAATTTCCTGTGTATCTCACATAAACATAATTAGTCCACCCAAGGTTGTCACTCAATTACCAAAACCAAACAAGGACCTTTCACTCGTGCTGGGCCACCCCATCCTCCAAGCTATCGCTGGCGAACATCTAGGGTTAGGTGCGTGCCACCGCTTCTCCGCGAGTCAGAACGGAAACACCCGATCCCCTTCTCTCCTTGCCCCTATAATGAGCCAAGGGCATATTAGTCTTTTTACCAGTGGCCCCACGTGACAGTTCACGATACTCTGTACAGTATGCTCCATGTCACTATAGTGTCATTTTGGGAACAGAAATTTCAAGCAGGGCCAAATAAGGAAGATTTGAAGTTTCGGTGCTAAATGGGGAATGACATTTTTCCATGTCAAATAAGGAATTTTCTCATTTTTAAAACTGAGTTATGATTTATAAACAAATTCCTGCATGCATTACACCTGAGATAAACCAAAGGAGCACATAGAAAACTAGACAGAAAAAAACTTTTCAAATAACTAGACAAAACACGACTTGATAAAAAATAGGAATAATTTCTAACTCAAGTTCTTAACAAGTAATTACCCTACATCTAAAACTAGACAAGGAAAAATACGACCACCAAGAAGTTGCTTAACTGAAGCCCTAGTTGATAGCTACAACCTCCAACCAAAAAATGAGTGTAACTTTTTGTTGCTCATTGTTAAGCCAACGTCCGGGGCCTAAACTTCACACTCCAACCGAGCCTAGTGTAATGGAAACCTATCATGACTCACACATGTGCAATATATTTAGCATACATTTGAGTGTTTTTAAATTTATTTTGAAAATAAATCCTAATTTTGAGCATGCTTCATTAAGGAACTTTGAATTTCACTTAAATATGTATGCTAAGAAATTACATGACAAACTACTATTTTTCAAACCATAACTAGGTATTTTTTCTAGATTTTTTGAAACATTTTAGGGCTAAATAGCTTAACCAAAAACTTAAACATAAGTATATAACATTCTGCAAAACTACAAAAGTTATGATGCTAGATAAAAGTAAAATAGGCCATGTGAAAGCCCAAGTTTGGTTTTGATAATTAATGACACCAAGTTGCTAATATCATGTGTTAAGTGTTTTGAGTTAGGCATAAGCAATACATGTGATGAAGGTGTATGTGGCAAGAAGTGGTGGCCACAAGATCACAAAGAGATAGTGCATGGACATGAAATGATGATCATGGTGAAGATGCACATAAAATGATAGACTTGATGATCAAGTGGAGGAGAAGGATTTAAGAGCGTAAGGCACAGGTATAATCATAGGGTTTTCCTTTTGCCGGTCTAAGATGAGTAGAGAAGTGATTGACCGGGTTTAGGATACATAGCCGACTATCAAGAGGGGCAATCACGGTTAGCTCAGGAATCAAGTGCCACTAGATCAATGTCTTGAGCATATGCATTAGGATCTAGTAGAGAGCTAACATAACGTCTTGAAAATGTTTGTGAAATGCTAACACACATGCACATGGTGGTGTACATTTGGTGGTGTTAGCACATTTGCGAAGGCGGTGGAGTTTAAGCGGTAGAGAGGGGTTTGGGTTCCTCTCTCCCTCTCGCCGAGCTTGCGAGGCGGGATTCAGCGCTTTTTGGGAAATGAAATGCCTATTTTCTACTGCGCTGGAAGTCAAAAAAGAAACAGAGGCGATCGGCGGTCACTGTGGTGACCGGACGCTGCACCGGACGTGGTCGCGGTTTGACCAGACGCGTCCGGTCAGTTCTCAGCAGTTATCAAGCGCGCGAGTGTTAGGGTTTCCAACCAGCGCATCCGATCCCTCATGGAACCGAAGCGTCCGGTCAGGCACCCAGAGGGGCAGAACTGGTCGTAGAGCCGACCGGACGCGCGGCGCGTCCGGTCGCGGTGGGAGCTTACTGGACTCCGACCGGACGCCAGGTGCAGCGCGTCCGGTCAAATGCTAGAGCGCGTCCGATCACGACAACGATAACTTCTGACGCGCAATGTTCACGCTTGTCCTGTAGTGACCGGACGCGTCCGGTCAGCACGTTTTGAACTGTGTCGTCCGGTAACGGCTAGCTGCGTACCTCTTCGCTATAAATAGAATATGTCCAGGGTTTGAGGGCAACTCTTGCATATTTTGAAACCTAGAGACATCCTTTGAGCTAGAGAACAACATCTCCACTTATCTCTTTGCTTAGTTGCACATCTTGAGTGAGATTGAGTGAGATTCAAGTGCATTGCTTGAGAGTTGCATTCTAGAGATACTTGATCTTCGAGTTGTTGTGGATTTCTTGTTACTCTTTTGTGTTTCCCGACACGGTAGACGGCTTGGAGCAACGAAGGTGATTGAGCTCACAATTGAAGATTGTTGGAGCCCTCACCAAGTGTTGTAAGGGGTTCTTGATCCTTCCCCGCGGGAGTTCGTAAATTAGATACTCTAGTGGAGCTGGTGGCTTGGAGGATCCCCATCTTGTGTGCGGTTGTGCGGCCCCCGCCGAGGGCTCGACTCTTGATAGTCGATTAGCTCGCGAACCGACAAGTGGGTGCATCGTCACAACGAGGAGTAGCTTGCTGGGAAGCAAGTGAACATCGGTAAAAAATCTTGTGTTATCCCTTTGCCGATGATTTTTCTTGTGGTTGATCATTGTGATTGATTCTTCGAGTGCATTTATTCTCTACATCGTTGGTATAAGAATCAAGTCACTTGCTCTTTACTTTCTTGTACTAATCTTAATATAGCTTTTATCACATATGAGTAAATAGCTTAGTGACTTAGTCTTGTTGGTGTGTATTAGAGATCATAGCTTTGCTTCACTAGAATTGTATAGGTGGCTTGCATAGTGTAGTTGAGCTAGTGTTAAAATTAGCTTAGCCATTTTTTATACTAACGTGATTGTTTAGTGAAGCTTGTAGATTTTAAATAGGCTATTCACCCCCCTCTAGCCTTTTGGACCTTACACCATACATGATTTTTAGCATCTATCTAAAAAGTTATAAGATTTTTTGAGATTTCTATATCCTTCTTTTGATCGGCAGACGAATTCATCTAGTCTTTTTAATACAAAGATTACCTCCAATTGTAAACTAGAAATCATCCCAGAACAAAAATCCAAAGTTGTTTACCAGGTAGACGATTACCCAATTTCGTCCGCCCAAAAAGCAAAAAGTTCATAGGAAAAATGACTTAATTCAATGTCGTTCTCAAAGAACGACTTCTAAAAAAATCATACGGAAAACGATTTGACTCGATTTTGTTCTAACAAAAACGACTTCTCCTATTTTTGTTCCACGGTAGAATGACTTCTGGAAGTCGTCATACAGGCGAACAGCAATGCATTATTTACTCATATATAAATCAAGGAGGATGGCCACAGGCTTGCGGATTACATCCAAAATTGTGTTATGTCAGCTAATATTGCCTGAAATTAATTTGGTTGGCAAGAGTAGTTTAGTTGCACCTCCAGGTTGCGGCTGTATCCCATTTCTCACATAATGTTTACTTCAGGTTCTGGCTTATTGGAGCGTCAACATGGATTTCATTGTCTGGTCATTTGCTACTCGGTATGTTGTACATTACTAGATTCAGTTGCTAGCCGGGAGCTGGTATCCCCAGCACTCTCCTGTGCCAACCTTTGCTTTCTAAAAAGCAGAGGCAATCTCTTTGAAGAAAAAGTCTTCATATGCTTTCGATAGATGTTATAGCATATCTAGAAGTCATTTGCATAAAAAAAAACACTTTATATATATTTTCACTCTCAAACAATTTTTCTATCCTATGCGCGCTCTAGAGAGCTATTCTCGTTTTCTATTTTTGGCTAGCGAGAAATTCAGAATAAAAGATGTCTATATTTAGATAATCATTTAATTAAGCTATTGGAGGGTTAGCTTTTCACCAAAATCTCTATTCCTAGCAATTAGGAAGGATATAGAGTCTTGGAGTTGCTCTACATTACATTTCATTCATCTAATAATAATTGTTGCAACGGTATACCAGAGTGAAGAGTCGCTTAAAGCATATCAGAGTAGAGTCGCTTGAAACAATACCGCTTTACGCTTGGCTTATAAGCCGTACTTTTTCAGCCAACAAATAGTATTTTTCTCTCACAACAAATCAGCGAACAGTACTTTTAGCTAAGCAACCAGGGCAGGTGGTTCCATAAAAAAGAACTATGCATGGCAAAACTTATTTGTTAAACAATACACTGCAAATACTCCTACAAACAAAGATAAACAGAGAAAATTTCAAACCAAATCAAAGTAGGACTAATAATAAACACGTGGAGTGAATAGAAAGCAGCCTATTCTATTGGATGATCTCATGTATCAAAGTATATATCCATTGGTAATTTTGGGGGAGATAACTAAACATAGTATTAGCTATTTAAATGTACGAACTCATCATCGATAAATCGGTTAAAAAATCAAAAGAGCTGCAAAAATGACTACACTTCACATGGAAAAGGCAATGAGACAACCAACAAAAGTGTGAAATTCCCTGACAGATCATCAGGCAGAGCGTTAAGACTATCCGCACTCATAGATCTCTATATTCATCCTCTATACGTCCTAGTCAGCAAGATTATCTCATATATACTCAATTCTCCCGCACCCATCCATCCTCTATATCATCCTCTATCCACTGTGAGACCCACTTGTCACTTTATCTAAATATATTCATGTGTGATCTAGTTTTGAAGAATTTATTGAGACGAATTTAATGGTGCAATCGAAATTTAATTTGGATTTTTGGTTTGTGAGTTATAGTATTTTTTTTCTTTGTTTAGCTAGTGAGACCCGTCACTATAGAGTAAGCATTGTACCACTCTAAATATAGAGTAAGAGAAAGAATGAGTATCACTTTAGAGTACCCAGTGCAGCAGTTTTTACTCTATATTCATACTCTAAAGCTTTAGAGTATCGTTTTAGAGTAACTACTGCGGGTAGTCTAATAAGACAACAGAATATAAGTATATAACCACTTACTACCACAGATACCAAATCTATGACATCTGCTACATCACAACAGATATCAAAATAGAGTCTCAGGCTCTCAGCACAGCAGCACACACTACATGATGACCAATACAGTTCAGAGACAAGTGCATTTGACAACTAAAACAAAACCAAAATATTGTAGTAGTTCCCATTACAGTAGACCAATTGACGATTAAACCAGCAGGTGTAACAGTAGCACAAACAACCAAAAATTTAGAGCTTGTCCTCAAACTCAGAAAGAGGGGTCATCTGTTCCTTGAGACCCTTCCTCTTGCGGATATCCAGCACCAGCTGAGCAGCCTGGGAGCCAGCCTCCAAAGGATCAGAGCCCATCATGTCCCAATGGTCAAAGACACACTGGGGGAAAGCCTGACCAGAGGTTGCAGCCCTCAGTTGGCTGGAGAACCCAAAGGACTCGATGACAGGGAGGTAAGCCTTGATGTTGTACAGCGGGGTACCCGGCCTCTGCATCTCCTCAAAGACGTGCCCTCTCTTCTGGTTCAGAACACCGTAGATACCCCCAAGCGCATTTTCTGGAGCCTGAATCTCCACCAGGTACACTGGTTCCAGCAGCCTTGGCTTGGCCGTGAGCTGAGAAGCATAGATTACCCTCCTGGCAGTTGGAATGACCTGGCCACCACCCCTGTGGATAGCATCAGCATGAAGAACGACATCACACACCTCAAAGCAAATTCCGCGCATGTTCTCCTCAGCCAGTGCACCCTCCTTTGATGCCCACTGGAAACCAGCCACGACAGAATCCTTGATTTCATTGAGATACTGCACTCCCTTACACATATCAACAACCATGTTTGGGCCGGTGGTCTCAGGTCCAAAGCACCAAATCTTCTTGGCGAGATCCTTGTCCCACCCAAACTCCTGAGAGAGGATCTGGGAGCGCACCTTAGGATCATCACGTGGGCCAATGCGGCCCTCATCGATGGCCTCAGCGAGACCCTCCTCCAAGGGGCGCGCTTCCATGTACAGACGGTTGTGCTTGTTGGGAGACTTGCTCATCACAGTACGGCAGGACTTCTCAAGAACGGTTTCACGGAAGGACACAACAGGAGGGGAAACAATAATTTCAGCGCCACCCATGAAGTCCTCCTGCAGATCCTTCAGGCAAATCTCAAGATGAAGCTCGCCAGCTCCAGCAATGATATGCTCACCAGACTCTTCCATTGTACAGAGAACCATAGGATCAGACTTCGCCAGACGTTTCAAACCTTCGACTAGCTTGGGAAGGTCAGAGGCAACCTTGCACTGAACAGCAACACGCACAACAGGAGAGACAGAGAACTTCATTGCTCTGATTGGGCATGCATCAACCTCCTTCTCATTAGTGAGTGTAGCATTCTTCGTGATGAACTGATCCAGACCAACCATAGCAACAGTGTTACCACAAGGAACATCCTCAACTGACTCTTGTTTCTTTCCCATCCAGATAACGGTACGCTGGACACTCTTGACATACAGATCCTTCTTCTGGCCAGGGACATAGTTGGGACCCATGATCCGAACCTTCATACCAGTAGCAACCTTCCCTGAGAAGACACGACCAAAGGCAAAGAACCTGCCCTTGTCAGATGCTGGAATCATCTTCGAAACATACAGCATAAGAGGACCCTCCGGATCACAGTTTCTGATAGCAGTTGCATAGACGTCATCAAGGGGTCCCTCGTACAAGTTCTCCACACGATACTTTTGAGCCTTTGCCGGGGAAGGAAGGTGGAATATCATCATCTCGAGCAGTGCAGTGCTAGCTGGTAGCCACGTTTGCATAACACGCTTCATCAAAGCTTTGCCAATCAATTCCTTCTCATCAGCCTTCATGGTAACATTGAGCTTTTGCAGCATGGGCCACAATTTCTCCTTCTGGTCATTCATGCAGGTGTTGATGATTTGCTTGATTGGCTCATAGCAGAACTGAACAAATCCTCTCTTGCAGGTAGGAGAGCCTGTGTTCTTGGTGGTCCATTTCTTGGTGGCAGGGTCAAAGAAGTTCTCACCCCAAAGCCTCTCCATCATCTTAGCTTCATCAACTCCAAACTTAGATGCATACATCTTGGCAAAGTTAGTGAGGGTGAAGGCCCATCCGTGCAGGCCAGCAGAAAAAGCAACAGTCCCCTTCTCTGGGTACACTTGGACATCACCAAGGAGCTTATCTTCATATGTTGCCATGATGACATTGGCATTCTCAATGACACGGGAGAAAGTCTGGTAAGCTTCCTCGCCCTCAACCTGAAGCTCAAGGAAGCACCTGTCCATCTTGTTCACGGTAAGAACTGGCCTAATCCTCTCACCAAGGGCTTGGCGAAGCACAGTTTCAGTTTGCACACAGACACCTTCAATACAGTCAACCACCACCAGAGCACCATCGGTGATGCGAAGAGCAGCTGTGACTTCCGAAGAAAAATCAACGTGCCCAGGCGAGTCAATAAGGTTGATCAGGTATTGGTTACCATCTCTCTCGCCCTTGTAATTCTTCAGTGACTCATCAGTCATCTCATAGTAAAGAGAGATACCGGTAGATTTGATTGTAATACCGCGCTCTGCCTCATCTGCACGAGTATCAGTCATGCGAACATCGCCAGCAACTTCCTGGGCAATAATACCAGCGGCTGCCACAAGGGAATCTGTAAGCGTAGACTTGCCTGCAAAGAATCAATAATAGCATATTAGAACGGTGTGGAACTTCAACATGTGCAACATAGAGTAGTACAACTAACATATACTATATAAAACACAATACCTAGAGAACCAGTACATTAATTACAAGATGACAAAAGGATAAGCCCATTTCCTACATGGGCTAAATATCTGAACATAAAGCAGTTAACTAGGCCTAAAATAGAGATAGTGCAGCAAGAAAAGAAACATCAGCTGTAAAGCAAAACACAGAGCTTAAATATTGAAAACACAAAAGTTAATAACACACTAGGGTATTACAAATTTACAATCTAAAACATACAGCCAATAGTAGATAATTATCTGTGAATATAGCCCTATTTCATACATGGGATAAATATCTGTGAATATAGGCCTATAGTATAGTAGATAATGCAGCATGAATAGAAGCATCAGCAGCCAAGCACAATACAGAGCTTAAATGTTGAAAAAGAACAAATCTTGATATTGAAAAGGCTTGAGCAGTGTTCTGAACTTGCCATGGTCCACATGAGCAATAACAGACATGTTACGAATGTTGTTCTTTTTGTCCATGATGGCACGGAGCTCTTCAGCCGTGAACTTCACCATCTTGACTTCTTATGAAGATCACACTACCAATACCAATATTTATTCCTGCTGTGAAGGTACGGGAGTATTAGTAAGAATTTACTCAAAAACATGAGTACAGAACTAAACTGAAAAGTTTGACATTGACATCAGTAGCAAAGAAGTAATTAGCGACTATAGTTGACAGGAACCGAAGATAAACGGAAATTATTGACAATTTCAGAAAGTTGATAAAATGTTTTAACAAGCATTATTTTTCAGGATACATTATTCCATTGTTTACACCACACTTTACAGGATTGTAAACAAAAAAGCTAATAAAAAGTAAACTGCAAACCATGCATCTTAGTTGTACACAGGGTACAAACTCGGTAAACTAAGATCTACAATCAGGACACCACAACTTATATTCTGTAAAAAAACCCATCAAAGTAACAGACACGAAATAATCAAATAAATAGCAATTCGGGTTCGACGCGATTACATAGCATACTACTATTATATACTATATGTATGCACGGATACGGACCCAGTATCAGGAGGATGCGGATATGGAGATACGAGATTTTTTTTTTCAGAAAACATGATACGGGGACATAGCAGGAAGATCAAAATTGCCCTATATTCTAAAAGCAGTTGCAACGTAGAAGGAACATAAAAATCGCCCTGTATTCCAGCAATCGTGCCGTTTTGCTCTTCTTCCAGATCTGCAAACCAGCCAAGGTTGACCTGTTGTAGCAGCTGGATCCCCGTCCATAATCTTACCAAGTGACCAGACAGACCAATCGAGTACGGAACAGGGGGCAGTAAAGGGCTAAAGGCGTAAGGGAGGGGACAGAGAAGAAACTAGCCGCCGACATGCATCCGGCCTGTAGTCGATTTACCTGGGGCTGCGCGTGTCGCTGGCAGCTGCTGCTTGTCGCGGGTGCTAGAGCTCGCTGCCGGCGCCGGATCTCGTCGCAGGCGCGGCGGCGGGCAGGCGGCGGCTGCGGTATGGGAGAGATGGATGACTGGGGGAGGTGGCCAGAGATAGGGTTTGCTGTGCTCTTTTGAATAATATATATATATGAGCTAATGGGCCAAACGGTGACTGGCCCATATACTTAAATGGGCCAAGACGTATTGCCCCAGATGTCCTATTTTTTTTTTATTAAAAATCGTTTTATAAAATCGGATTTCCCCTTATACAGCGTTATGGATCATGTATATTCTGTGATTGTACATGTATACTACGAATACAAGAGATATTCAGTGAGCAGCTAGAGTTTATTCTCTCCATTACAAATTATAAGACATTTTAACTTTTTCAAATAATTAATTTACTATATATTTAGGCATATGCATATCTAAGTGTATAGTAAAAGTAATATATAAAGAAAAGTCAAAACATCTTATAATTTGGAATGGAGGAAGTATAAAGTAATTCAAATCCAATACAATTAAAATGCATCAAATAAGGAGAGGACAATAGCACACTTGATTTAATGAGTATATAAACAAACAACCCTAGATTAACTATTTCACCACACTTGATTTATAAGGGTTTGTGTTCAATTCGTTTAGCACATTTTGTCTATATTCAATTGTCTATGTTTCATATTTGGTCAGTATAGTTTTTATCTATGTTTGGCTGCCTGAAGAAGTTTTATGCGCAAACACAGCATTAGCTAGTACGTTTAGTCATATAAGGCAATGTGTATCTGCAAAAAAACAACAGGCACACTAGATATGAAATATCATCACGTCATTTAGCTCTGATAGAAATAAGAGACCTCTGTTATAACATGGAAATGACCGTGTTTAACAAAATGTAGACAATCAAACATAGTCATACCAAATGCGGTTTATATGTACATGACTATTGAATCCAAGACACTACATACGTTTGACTAAATAACTGTCGCTATTGTATTCGTGCCGATCAAACTTTCTTAAGTTTGACTAGGTTTATAGAAAATATTAACAATATTTTTATTTTAAAATAAGTTTATTATGAAAATAACTTTAACGATCTATCTAATGATACTAATTATGTACTATAACTATTAATATTTTCTGGTTATATATTTAGTCAAAGTTGAAATAGCTTGACTCTCGAGAAGTGAGAATGACAGTTATTTAGGGATGGAGAAAGTACGTACTAAGGCGAATTCTGTCGTAGTGAATTGGTGGAAGTAGCATAATGGGTTCTAAGTGCGGCGTCTAGTCGTGGAGTGGGGAGGAGAGAAGCCTGTAGAAAAGATAAATACATCTATATCTAATAATAAAGAGGTAAAATTTCATGTTTTTTTCGTCCATCCGTTTGTTTGGTCCGTCTTCCTTTAACTATCGGACTTCCATATCTCTCTAACTATCAGACAATGGAGAGTTTTCTTTCATCCGAATTTATATATATAACCAGTGCTTATATGAGTTAGAATAGCTCTTGTCTAACGTGATACAGAGTCCGATTCTAAAATGTATTAGGTTGTATATGTTGACACCTAAATTTGAAAATAGGCAAGCACGAGAATACAGAGGTGCTACTGTGTTTCAAATTCAAGCAAACATAAGCAATAGAATTATTTTAGACTTTTGGAGGCTCTACGTGGAAGGAAATAACAGAGTCTCCGTATCCATCTCTATGAGTAAGACGTGACCAAATAGGAATTTGGGTTGGTCATGGAAAAAGTCACTGGACCAAGTCCGTATACGATTAATTTTGGACAGCGGTGATTTAACCATATACGTGGTATGACGTGCACGAGAAGACAACGTCAAGGTACACGTATTGTGGGGGATATACCCCGGATACCCTCATGGCTATACATGGGTCGCATCATCCGAGATGGCCTGGCCCACAAGATCAAGGCATGCACCGCAAGGCTACAAGGTGTACTAGATATTGTAATAGTACCAAATCAGATACTTTACTTATAATCCTCCTCTTCCAGAGTATATAAGGAGAAGAAGGGGTCTACCTACTACCAGACTCGGGGACTAAGTGGCTACACTTCACCTCGTGGTGAATGTAGTGCTTTTCTTCTGACTTACACTCCTTATCGACCAAGGAGTCTAAGTGGCTACACTTCCTAGGAAGGAAATCTTTTTCTTCTTCTCATGGCTACACTTCCTAGAAAGGAAATCTTTTTCTTCTTCTTAAGAGCACCATGCATTATTCGAACAACCAACTACTTCGGTAAATCCAGTCGGCTGATGTCATGACAGGTTGAAGACCGTCAGTAACTGCTTGGATGGTATGTTCAGTGGTCGAAGACTCTAAAAGCTGAAGCCTCACTAGTCGGAAGAAGGTCATCGGCGTGTTGCTTCATAATACATGGCGCTCGAAGACTAGCTGTGGGGGATATACCCCCGAATACCCTCATGGCTATACATGGGCTGCACCATCCGAGGTGGTCTGGCCCACAAGATCAAGACATGCACCGCAAGGATACAAGGTGTACTATATATTGTAATAGTACCAAATCAGATACTTTACTTATAACCCTCCTCCTCCAGAGTATGTAAAGAGAAGAAGGGGTCCCCCTAAAGGACAGGTCATACATCTCATAAAACTCCAGAGAGGAATCTATCTCATCCTCGATCAATACAAAATAACGGGACACAGGACGTAGGTATTACGCCACAACGGCGGCCGAATCTGTATAAATCTTGTGTCTTGTGTCCTATTACCATCCGATTCGTGTCTTGTGCACCTGTCTATCGACTAATCTACCATCACGGGGCATACCCCTCGATGGACTGCCGATCACATTTCGTCGACACATACGTGATATCCATGTTAGGAGTTTGATCAAGTCCGAATATAATTATGGAAATCTGGGTTCAAGAAGATTGGGCTGCAGACGTCTATCGAGCTAATACGATGAAATAATGTGCTTTAATCCATGGGATAAGGAAGAAAGAACATGCTAGCTTCATAGCGAGGGACCGTCGGTGACCGACGTGGTGCACGCTGACCACGATGGCCACCGCGCCTCCCATGAGACGTGTTGCCTGCATGACAAGCAGCGGTGCCGGCATCAGACTCGTGTCGAGCTCCAGAACGAGATGCTTGAACGTGAGCACGTCATGGTCCTCGTCACTCGGAAGGCTGCACATGTCAGTGTCGTACTCCGCGGCGACGAACCTGGCACCTCCATCATCGACGCTGCTGGTGAAAGGTCCTTGTTTGGTTTTGGTAATTGAGTGAAAACTTAGGTGAACTAATATATGGTTATGTGAGATACACAGGCGATTAGTCCACAGGTGATGGTGTTATGAAGGAGGCTATTGCACATGAGACATGACATAGAGTCATGTGACCAAGGTAGAGAAGATCAAGATGAGGCTTGGCTTGATGGACCAGTTGCTAGGGTGAAGGACAAGTTGTGATGGCTTGGCATCGAAGGACCGAGGCAACGGTGAAGAGCAAGTGAGGTCAAGATCGATGAACCAATACGGTCACGTGATGATATGAAGTGGATCATATCATTTGTGATATGGTTGGTGCATGTGTTGCATCAACGTCGGATGAGATGGAGTGGAATGCGCAAGGCAAAGGTATAACCTAGGGCATTTTTATTTCACCGGTCATAGGTGTGTAGAGAAGTTGATGACTGGGTTTAAGATATTTGGTCGTACTATTAAGAGGGGCAAACTTGTTTGCATATTGGTCATCTAGTGCCACTTGAGCGATCTAACTTTGCATACGTGTTAGGATCGAGTGGCGAGGCAAGTTGAGTACCTAACTTCTTCGATAAAATGATTATGAAAATGCTAACATACATGCACATGGTGTTTTACACATGGTGGTGTTGGCACATTTACAAAGGAGAATATGTTAGAGTTGGTGTTGATCAACTTGGAGAAGAAAGAAATATTTTTCGGTGTTCTCCGGACACTAGGATAGCTCTTGGAGTGGAATACTGCTTTGATCTATTGTGAATTGGATCAAGTGCTTTAGTGGGTTGTATAGCCCTCTGAGTAAGCTTTCCAAAATGTCTAAGATCATCGAAATCGGAGTTCGGAGCTAAGAGTTATCGCCGTTTTACCGAAGAGTGGTCTGTGACCGGACTCGTGACCGGACGTCCGGTCAGCACCTGCGCGTCCGGTCAGCGCGTCCGGTCAGTGTTTTTCACGGGCGAAAGTGACCGGACGTTGCAGCGAGTCCGGTCAGTGATGATCGGACACGTCCGGTCGCTTCGGGAGCTTACTGGAACCTCTCTGTTCGCTGTTTCGCTGCGACCTGCACGTCCGGTCCCGTTAGTGACCTGCGCGTCCGGTCAATACAAGTTTATATGCGCGAAAACTAGCCGTTGGAGCACGCTACTGACATGCGCGTCCGGTCAGTTTGACCGGCGTGTCCGGTCGACCCGAAACTTGCCCAGTGAGGGGACTAACGGCTCTATTTCGTTGTGGAGCTATAAATAGATGTTGTAGCCGGCCATAGCCGGCAGCTGAGCACCCTTAGGCTTTGGTGGCTTGTGTTGGTGTGCTTGGAGCCCTCTAACTCACTTGAGCTTGATAGTGATCATCCGATTGAGTGAGAGAGTGATTCTAGTGTGTTGCATCGTGAGGATTGCATCGAGTGGCGCTAGGTGATCGAGTTGCAAGCCGGTGGTGCTTGTTACTCTTGGAGGTTGCCACCTTCTAGACGACTTGGTGGCTTGTGACTCTGTTGAAGCACGCGTGGAGATTGTGCGTGGCTCTAGAGGAGGATTTGTGAGGGGGGTTGTGCTCACCCTGCAGGGATCGTGAAGAGCAATTCTAGTAAAGCTCGTGGCTTGGAGGATCCCTATCTTGAGAGTGGATGTGTGGCACCCGCTGAGGATTTGACTCTTGATAGTCAATTAGCTCGTGATCCATCAAGTGGGTGTATCGCCACAACGGGGACTAGCTTGGTGGCAACCAAGTGAACCTCGGTAAAAAAACCGCCGTGTCAACATTGTGTACATCTTCTCGGTGGTTTGCTTTCGATTTACAAGCTTGTATTTACATTCATATACTTGTGCTTGTGTAGTTGCTCTTGTACCTAGTTTGCTTGTATAGCTAGTTAGTTACTTTCTTGCTTGTATAGCATAGAAGTAGCTCCTGTTGCGTGGCTAATTTGGTTTGTATAACCTTGTTAGTCATATTGCTTAATTTGTGTAGCATAAGTAATTTATGCTCTCTAGTTTGGCATTAGTTGCCTTGCTATTGAGAATTGCTAGTGAGCATAGGTGGCTTCGTGCTTTTGCTTACTAGAATTGTGTATGAGCTCCCCGACATTGCTAAAGTACTCGTGTATAGGTTTGTGTGACATTGCTCTAGAATTATTTAGAAGAGCTCTTGCTAAGGAAAGTACCTTAGTTACATAATTAGGATCTTTGTGAGGTGCTTGTGAACTTAGATAGAGAGGTGTAGTCTTGGCTAGACCGATAGTTTTAATTCCACATTTATTTTGGTTTGTCGACGCGGTTAATTTTAGAAAGGACTATTCATCCCCCTCTAGTCCGCCATCTCGACCCTTCAGCTGGTGGAGTAACATATGGCGACATAGCTGGTGTTCGTGAGGTAGTGGAGCTTACCGGCGAGCACAACATGGGTGGCCAGGGTCGTCACGAAGGAGGATTGGAGGGACTGGAGGATGGCTTCCAAGGGTGGCAGATGGTCGTCCTCGAAGAGCAGGAGGTGTTGCAGCAGCAGAACCAGAATCCACTGTGCCTCCATGTCGTAGAGCTTGATGCTAGGCTTAGATGGCAGCGCGCTAGGCCGCTAGCCATCGCAGTGACGTAGGTGAGTTGGTGATTTTCAAAACCGGAGCCATGAGTTCTGGGCAGTGCCTGATTGCCTGAGCAAGAACTGTGCCAGAACCTTATGTAGCTTAGGTGCTTGGTGTCGTTGTTGGTGTTTGCTTACCCTCGAGTCTGAAGTGTGTGGAAGCTGCAGAAGAATCCGTAGCTGATACCATAAGGCAATCATCAATGGCAGAGTCACGTCACGCTCGGTCGCATCTCGCTGGAGGGTGACAGCTAGGGTCCCATAGGTGTATTTGTGGGCCTGTTTGATTGACGCCATGCATCGCCTGCCTAACCTGCGGCTTGCCACGGAGCAAAGAGAGGTGTTTGGTTCAACCTTAAAGTGTGTCAGCCTTTAGCTTTTGCAGTACAAATATGCACCACAGGTGCGGCGGCCATATCCCCCGCCACAGACTTTGGCGACGCCACAGACTGGTGGCCGGTGTAGGTGCTGAACCAAACAGCCCTTGCATCTTCTGACTCCATCTCCATGGGTACGAATGGATCAATCAATGGTTGAATTAATCAAATCAAATAATTAAAAAATATAAAAATTAGAGTTATATATATTTACAAGTAAAAATTTCTTTATTTTGGGGACGTGAGAAAATTTTATCAATGTTGTATTTTATTTTGGTACAGCTAAGTAGGACACTATCATATAATTTGCTTAGGATGTCATGGTCATTTTAAATGAGTTATAGCTTTTAAATTTTATAAAAATATAGTTAAGCATAAATAGATATATTCCCTTCGTCCGAAATTATGAGTTGCTTTGATTTTTTTGATATATCTATTTTTCCTATGCATCTAGATATATTAATATGTCTAGATACATAACAAAATTGATGAAACATAAAAGTCAAAGCGACTTATAATTTGGAATGGAGGGAGTATTTTGTTGTTGTTTTCTATAAATGCTTTATTTTTTTATCCCGCTGCAACGCTCGGGCCTATTTGCTAGTAATAAAAAAAAGGGAAAGCAAAAAAAAGAAATTGCAAAATAGACGTGTGAAATAGGAACGGCCCAGCAGAAGTCCGCGCTCCGCCTGAGCCGAACTGCAACAACCTCGGGCTGGTTTACCGCCGTCTACCGCATTGGCTGTCACGCCTTCACGATCACCCCGCGTGCGCGCGCTCTCCTCTCTCGGCTGGGTGGGCTACCGGCCTATCGCCGCCGCCGCCCTACGCCAGGTGCCGAGGCCTGCGTCGGTCTCTTCGCCGGCGACGAGCACCCACCAGGTATTCCCACCTGTAACACCCCAGATGTTTGCCACCAGTTAAGCAGTGGGTTTGAGCTCAAACATGATAGATTAAGTGGAGATGATGGTGAAAGGTCAACCTATGGAAGCGAGCCCCAACCTAAACTTGGATGTTGCACCCTTGCTTTACATATAGTCTATTTTTAAGATATATGCTTGGGTGGTGTTATTGCAATATCTTCATGTGTCTCACCTCAGTACCTATCAATATTGGTCACTGGAAAAGTTTCACGACATTTGGAATCAAAAAGTCACATGAAATGATAAGTTATATCCTTGTTGGAATGACTTTACTAAGTGCTAGAATTGCATTATTAAGTGGATGGAAATATAGGTCGTCAACCCAACCTTGCAACCTTACCCAAAAGACTCTAGATGAACTCTACAACAAAAGTCATGAAAGGTTCATGTTGGGCAAATGCCAAGAAAATGCCCAATGGATCAAAAAGGATAATTTAAGCTTCATCGTGATCCTACTTTGGTCAAAGTAGAATAGTAGGTTCTATACCAGTTTTGAGGTTGGACCTTAAATGAAAGTTGTAGTCCATATCATGTAGAACAAACTTTGTTTTTGGACCAAGAGCTAGATCAACTTGGAAATAAGTCAAACAGAGGCTCAAAGATTGAATCAGCGGCTGTTTTCAGACTTAGAATTTTTCTAAGTCTGGAATTCATCGTCGTCGACGTTGGCATGTCACGTTCTCGTGTTTTCGTTAAGCAACTTGACTTGACCCCAAAATAGAAGTTGGAGCTAATTCTTTGGAGAAGATCATACAAAAGGTTGGGATCAGTTTGACCATGTTTGGACCAAGTAGTTCGACTTCAAGCAGAGCGACACTTAACCCTTGTTAAGTCACTGACAATGTCAACTTGAGGCTTGATTAGCTACTAATCCGAGAGTTTAATGTCTATGCACCCTTAATAAAAGTTGGAGAGCAGCTTGTGGACAACAACTTTGCTACAGGCGCCCAGGTCCGAATCCAAGCCGAATATGCTAAAAAACACGTCTGAACTCGGGCTCCATCGCGCGCGCCAGGTGTTCGATGGCGGGCCTCATAGGGGACATGCGGATGTCATGCTCGCCGCCGCCGCTCCACGCGTCGTGGGCGCCCCACTGAAGCCGCCTGCCCCTGCCTGCGTAAATGGGGAGCACCAGAGCGCCCTCACTCACCTCTCTGCTCGCCCTGCTCTCCTCCTCCCTCGCCCTCTGCGCTGCCCGCGCGCGCCAGAGCGCGCCCGCCATGAATGCCGCCGCCGAGCTCGCTGCCGCTGCTACTGCCTCCACTCCATCCCTCCTCCGTCCGAACCAAGCGCGGCATCACCTTCTCCGTCGTGTGTCGCCCCTCCTGCGCCTCTTTTCCAGTCAACTCGACTGCCGTGGCGCCGTCGCCGCCGAGCAGTCGTCGGCGTTCCGCCTGCTCACGCGGCCAGCAGGCCACAGGCCGCCTCTGTCCATGTCGCGGCCGCCTACGAGTGCGAGACAACCCACTGATGCTCCTCCGCCACTCCATCGCCGCCGAACATCCTCCTCTGGCCGGCACCGCGAGCCTCCGACGACCTCCCTGTTCAAAATCCCGTCAGGGACCTCCTACAAAAATTCGACGAAAGTCAGGGTTCTAACTGCGAAGTCAGTGACTCAGATGAATAGTGCCGAGAGGACTGTTTTGTGATGATTTTGCAGGAACTTTGAAATTACATAGTAAATCATAGAAAATTCGTAAAATAGCAAATGAGTACTTTTTGGAATCCTTGTGAAATTCTCTATGTATTAGATCTATAATATAGCATGTTTTAGTTCAAAGTTTTCTCTGTAAAAATAGATCTATGCTTCTAGGTTTTTAATGCTAGTTGAATTTGTCATTTTTATAACTGCAGATCTATGTCTCCAATTGAAGTGAAATTTTTGTGGCATGCTACTCATATGATGTTTAATGTGTGGTAATTATTTCATGAATTTTGGTTGCCATATGAGTGAGTTATTAGTGTATCTTGCTCTCACATGAATTCTTGCAATAGCAATTTGTCCTTTTCATAGAGGTTGATATACATGTCCAAATGACTTGAAATTTGTACAGTAGACTATTGGGTGTCCGTAAGAGCTACTGTAATTTTTATAGATTTTATTATGGACTTTTGGTATATGTTTATTATTTCACCTTGCTATCTAAATAAATTAAGAAATGCATTAAAAGAATTTATTTAGTGATGAGAACTATGCTTTTTGGTGATCATTTAACATGCACTTTATGATGGTTACATTGGTTGTGGCCAAATATATGTTTGGAATGTAAGTTAATATTTATTCTTGCAATTGATGCTTTCCTGGACAGTTTCTGGGACTTTGATAATTGCACCATGAAAATGATGTTTGATGAGAAACATGCTTATAACAAAGTTGTAAATAACTCATTAATCTAGCTTGTGTTAAATTTTGGTGGCATTTGGCCTTATAGTTTGTGAGTAATGACTGTTTCAAGTTGGGTTCCAGAAATAGTTGTTCTCTGGAATCTCTGGACCAGATTCTGTAATTATGCATGTTTGACTTGGTTAACTTGAGAATCATGCTAAGATGATTAAAGATGAATTATGGAAAATTTCATAAGCTTTCCAGAATGTCTTGTTGCATGGCTATTGGATTTGTATAACTCTAGTTATGATCCAAACATATAGATGTTGTTTGTAGTCTAGAAATTGTCAGATGCTAGTTATGGTTGTTTACTCCATGTGTTGCTAAGTGTGGCTTATACCCTAGATGATGGTCAAGTTAAGATACTTGTGATCTTGTTAAACTTGTGTTATGCTTAATGTGCTTGCCCTCTTTAATTGGTTGTGTGATGTTAGTTAATTAGCTTTTGGTGTCTTTGTCTTAATCGTGTGTTTACATGAATGATTATGTGATGCATCTTGTGTTACCATTCATCATATTCATACGCATGCATCTTGCATCTCATTTAGGTTCGCTAGATGCACCACGTGAAGGATGAGATGTTGAAGCCAAACCTGAAGACGGTGTTTGGTGGACCTATCCCGAAGATGGAAGGGCTAAACAAGTATCGGGATGGGAGATGCTCGTCAAGCGAGTGTCATCTGTCAATCACTAACCTAGTGTTCGATCCCAGGCAAGCCCCGGAGCATTCTAAGCCTCCTACTTTACAAAAGCAATTGAGTATATATATATGTTATATATGTATTGTTGTATTAAGTTATAGGAGTTGATTGAAAACACTTGCTGCATATATATCCTTTCCTTGTCCCGTAAATATGCCTGGAATCCTATTTTGGTTCAGGATCAAAAATATTGCTTAGCCCTGCTTAGACCGGTAGCGATCGGTGATTTTCGGTCACCTGCAATTATAGGTGGTTACTGGAATACTTTAGCTATGGAATGGATGATATCCTGGAAATAACCAAGTGTTGATGGATAATTGGAGACCGGACGAAATAAGTATTGGGCAACCAGACAGGGTTTTGGGGTGCTTGTAGTTTCTGCCTATGTCGATTAAGGACCGACCGTTGTTGGGCCTCGGGTCATGTTGAACGCATGCCTCACATTTAGCTGGCCGAATAATGTACCTTTCGACCACGAAGCTGGAAGATTATTCGGGCCGAGTGGATTGCCCGCAACGCACTGTACCGGAGCAGTAGTGGCAGGATACGGGGGCGCGATGATAAGGCCAAAGAGCAGTCGGGCGGCCCCCGGGTACATGTGGTTCCTGGCAAGCTCGCGACTTTACCTGAATGGTTGACTCGGTGACCAACACCTCACTTTAGCGGGTGAGTGAGGTTTGTGTGAGGAATAACTTACCAGCTGGTTAATAATCGATTCGAATCGCCATCGTTCACTGGATAGTGAACACTTGACTCGAGTTACTGCATCGTAGTAATGATTATGTAACACGGATGGTTATATGGAGGATGTTGGAAATGCTAAACCTGAAATGGTAACCTTTGATGTTAATGGTTAATCAAGTGATTGCTTTAGCATAGGTGCTTACCTAGATTAAATAGGTTATAATAAAGATGATGCAAAAATACTTAAATTGGTTTATTCATGATGACTTATGCTTTTTGCAAATGAGTCAAGCTAGCCCATTGAAAGAAAGCCTTGCATACTCCTTGGTGTCATTATTTCTGGTTTATGATGGGTAAGTCTAGCTGAGTACCTTCTCGTACTCAGGGTTTATTCCCACTTGTTGCAGGTTATGATGTATCATGGCTACTGCAAGAATTGGATGGCTCCTGCTGTAATGGCGGAGTGTGATCATGGGCATGATCCTTCTGAGCTATCTTGTCTCTCATGCTTTTGTTGGAATTTGACCTTGGTACTGGAATGTATTTGAATTAAGGTGATATTAGTTTCAAACTATTTTGCTTCCGCTACTTTTGAACTTGAGTTGTAATAACTCTACCGAACTCCGATATATGTTGAATTACTTATGAAATGAATGTAACATATGACCTGTTATGTTGGACCACTACGATCTTGGCTTGTATGTTGGTTGGTTGGAAATCCCTCGTGATTTTATTAGACTACCGGAGTTATAAGAGCTTAAGTACGGGAATTTAATTGCTCCGGCGATTGTTTTTGTACTTTTGTTCTTATAATTTGGGTGGTTCCGTGACAGCTGGTATCGGAGCGAGGTTCAACACTAAACATGTCATATGTGTATTGAAAACAAAGGTTTTGTTTGCAAAAATCAGTTTTTGACAACTTATAGCTACTACATATATAGGTTTGTTCAAATCTAAATTTTAAATCTAAGTATGCCAATGGTCATTTCCTTTATGCCCAATTAAGGACCCTTAGGTGGCTTAATTAAGTACTAACTTGGGGGTTTTAAATTTTTGCATCTACGCCCAAGTCAAGGTATGTATGAGTGATAACTTGACTGCACTGTTACCTGTGGTCGAATGGTAGTGGTAACCTTCATATATGAAATAGCCATATATGTCGCTAGAGTTACATTCTTGCAACGTCGCACCTACGCCAAGGTAAGTGTGAGTTGGGAGAGCATGACCGTTCAACCATCGGTCTAGGGGAGAGTTAGCTGTGGTTACTGGCATAATTACATGTTTAACCATGTATTTATGAAAGTACTTAATTATGGGTACATTTGTTGGGTAGCTATGATACCGAAGTATATGCATCAGGGGATGTATGTATGGAGAGTATTTAGTTTACTGCTTTCATTGTGTGCTATATTGGGAATTGTTGGGCTGTAATGAAATTTTCTGCAGGTACGCTAACCACGAATGCGTAAGTTGAATGTAGTTGACGACTAGCTCTATATCGAGAGAATGCGTGTTATGCCACCGACATAGAACGTGATTGCCACCTTAGGCTGGCAATCTTGTGAGGACGAATAGGACGAAGCATGCATCATTATGATTGTTGCTTTGTGCATATAACTATGCTCCTCCCACCTTTGTCCTAATAAATAAGTAACTTGTGATTGATGTGCTGCACTATCCTCCTTGTATGGAGTTAGTCAAGAATGCCTTTTCCATGTTACTTGAATAGAAAGTGCTTGAAATAGTGTGTGCTTAGCCTTGATTGAAATAATTAGGGTTATATGTGTGAACTTATAAATGTCCTCTAGTTTAGTCTAGTGGTGGATGTGTTGCTCCTGCAAGCTCTTGCAAATGCTTACTCAAGTAATTATGATTCCTACGAATAAACTAAACTATTGATTAGTCTAAAGTAAGAATGTTTGGAGTTACTAGAATAATGTGCTTGTGTGCTCTCTTGTTAACACAACAAGGTTAAACATTGTTTTGCATGTAATGAACTTTGGCTGCTAGAACAATTTCTGTTATAGTAATGTTTTCATGGTCATAATAATGTAATCTATGAATTAGTCCTTAGTGTGAATAAGAAAGTTATAGATAACTTAGTAAGCTTTCCAATAAGTCTAGTACCACCTTAGTTTGATGCTTACAACTTATGTTTTGTTTAAAACACGTGTCTGCTGCGTTGCTGTCTATGCTCTGTGTATGTACTAAGTTGGTTACTTTAGCATGCTTTTGTTTTGGCTAAACTTATAGTTAGTTCTTGTTGGATAAATGCTTGTTAGGTGTGAGCCTTCTGCTTAGTATCGAGTGCTTAAGTTAACCTGACTAATTATCTCAAGTGTCCGCTTAAAACTGTGATGTTGTGTAGATGCTTGTTATCTAGGTAGTGTCATAGTTGACCTCTCTTTTGTCCTCGGTGAGCATGTGAGTATTGAAGATGCTTTATCCTAGATCAACGCTCATGTTACATAATCACATGGTTGTCGTCTCTAATTAGATTCTCTCGTAGGAGCCAGAGCCTATAGATGTGCTTGCTAGCCCTTGAATGTTTTTGTATCCATGCCTTGCTTGAACCATAGGCCCTAGCGTAGTCCCCTTATATGTTTGCTTAGGCCTTGGACGTCCGCTACCTTTTGGAGAATGCACTTGTTCCATTGACCAACCAAGTTAAGTCCTAACGAACGTCGATCTTGACCACAGTTGTTGCTTGCCAAGTTTTGGAGACCATACCCAATTCCATGTTGTACCTCCCGATTGTCTCTCCTACAGATGATCCGAGCAACGCTAATCTCTCGTTGTCTGATCCAGAAATCTTTGCTTGCAAAATCAGGTGGCTATCTTATCAACGCAATCTCTGATTGGTGTATCATTTTGTTCTGGAACTTTGCTAAGTCCATCTCAACTTCTAATGCCTCTCAACGTTATTAATCTTGATCTCATGTTATTTTCTGACGTGACCGGAACCTTTTGTCTGGTAATCACCTTGGTGGACGCAAGATGTGCGTGGAAATGACCAAGAACCCTTGCTCAGTTGGCTTCGGCAATTAAGCTATGTTCTCTTGCGCTGTGTTTCAATCTTTGAATCGCCTCCTTGTTGACTCTAAACCTTGTAACTACCCTTGCTTGCTACTCCTCCCTTGTCTGGTGCTTGTTCTTACCACCCAATCGGTGTCACTTGAAATTCCACTTTGTTTGTGCGTT
The DNA here is from genome assembly GCA_038087645.1 of Saccharum hybrid cultivar R570. Lineage (NCBI taxonomy): Eukaryota > Viridiplantae > Streptophyta > Magnoliopsida > Poales > Poaceae > Saccharum > Saccharum hybrid cultivar. Next base: position 2,822,231 of record JAQSUU010000059.1, read on the forward strand.
TAATAATGGTGTTCTGATTAGCATTCTATGGTGCCGCGACGAAATCGAGAGCCTCCTGTGGGCACGCACACAAGGTTGTGCTGCTCGGCACGCGCTGGTATCAGGGTTGCTATTCATGATCCATTATGAAACGACAGCCGATGTGTTATTTCTCGTGACCGTTTTCCTTAGTTATCTCCCTATATCTTATCTGAAGATTCATATCTCAGACCATATGTAGTAGAGCTTCCTCCTTAAGTTGCTAAGAGGATAACCTTTGAAGAATAGTCACCGGCATGAACATTAACAGACTGCAAGAGGTGGTAGACAAGTGACTCTCCCTATGTGTCCTTGTCCGACGTCGGTCATCGAGTGAGCAACATACGTCATCCCTATTAGATCAAAAGAGCACATAACACTTACTATTGGACAAGTATATCCGTGGGATAAGAATTTATCGTCACATTGTGCATTTGACCTAGTTATCAAAGTCTTGATCCTTGTGTAGATGACAGTCATACAGATGAAATCAACTCTCTCTGGTGTGACTCCTTATCTGTAGACTTCGATGCTGACCACATGTTTGTGCTTCAACTGTAATTATTGTGGTGGTCAAGAGTAAAGGTTGGAACTTTGAGAATTGAGAGACAACTGATTAGTTACCAGTAAGAAGGTTATTCTCCAGCCAAGTAACGATTCTTCAATAGCTGTGATTGTTATGTCTCAACGAACAATATTAAGCAAAGAGGCCATGAAGCCGTTCAGCAATGCAGGTGTTGCATCTTCTCCAAATGTGCTATCAAGTCAATTCCATCTTGGACAATCACGTATATAGTGCAAGTCAACCCAACTTGTTACGCAACTGCACCACGAAGGAAAATTGTGCTCAACCTGCTTAGTGGTGAACTAGTTCCCTAGTTTGGTGGATACTTGCAACTTTTGTTGTCTTTCAGACCTAGCTATCATCCTTTTGCAGTAATGGTTCTCTAGTGCTGACATGCCTATGGTGCTTTATATGTGTCTTTATTCAAGAGATTGTTTCTGATTCAACCCGGATAACTATTGCCTTTGTATAAGAGAATCTTCTTAGGTAACATTTGCCAGAAATCCAGAATCGACAGAGTCAGCTATCACTTTCATTGTTCCCTCAATAGACTCATATAATACAGTGTTGGCATCAGAAAAAGAGAACTGCACACGTGGAACAATATGTAGTTTTCCATCCGTTGGCATCTGAATGAGTGAATAGTCTATGACCGGTATAGACATTGTCTATTGGTTAGACGGTTCCTGATAGCCTAAAAGAATGATTACCTTGTATATGGATCCAACCCTTATTGGAAGTTGTACATGCTATGCCACTAGAAAAGTAAATGCTATGAGTAATTAGCCCATGCTCGTAGTACTCTCTGTGCACCGTGAACGAAGTACTGTATTGTCTTGGATTCCTAATAAAGTAACAATTCTTCATGGAAGTCAGTGAAGAAAATTCTTTAGACAAAAGTTTCTACATAGAGCGAGTATCGAAAAGTGTCTTGCCCAATTAGCCTCTCTGCTACTTGAAGCTAAGTAGCCTAAGGCGCTTGTAGACGTTGGAATTGGATAACATATTTCTCTTCCCTTGGAAAGTTCTTCGCACCGAATCTCGGGACGCGATTCTTTTAAGGGGGGAGGGCTGTAACACCCCGGGTGTTTGCCACCAGTTAAGCAGTGGGTTTGAGCTCAAACATGATAGATTAAGTGGAGATGATGGTGAAAGGTCAACCTATGGAAGCGAGCCCCAACCTAAACTTGAATGTTGCACCCTTGTTTTACATATAGTCTATTTTTAAGATATATGCTTGGGTGGTGTTATTACAATATCTTCATATGTCTCACCTTAGTACCTATCGATATTGGTCACTAGAAAAGTTTCACGACATTTGGAATCAAAAAGTAACATGAAATGATAAGTTATATCCTTGTTGGAATGACTTTACTAAGTGCTGGAATTGCATTATTAAGTGGATGGAAATATAGGTCGTCAACCCAACCTTGCAACCTTGCCCAAAAGACTCTAGATGAACTCTACAACAAAAGTCATGAAAGGTTCATGTTGGGCAAATGCCAAGAAAATGCCCCAATGGATCAAAAAGGATAATTTAAGCTTCATCGTGATCCTACTTTGGTCAAAGTAGAACAGTAGGTTCTATACCAGTTTTGAGGTTGGACCTTAAATGAAAGTTGTAGTCCATATCATGTAGAACAAACTTTGTTTTTGGACCAAGAGCTAGATCAACTTGGAAATAAGTCAAACAGAGGCTCGAAAATTGAATCAGTGGCTGTTTTCAGACTTAGAATTTTTCTAAGTCTGGAATTCATCGTCGTCGACGTTGGCATGTCGCGTTCTCGTGTTTTCGTTAAGCAACTTGACTTGACCCCAAAATAGAAGTTGGAGCTAATTCTTTGGAGAAGATCATACAAAAGGTTGGGATCAGTTTGACCATGTTTGGACCAAGTAGTTCGACTTCAAGCAGAGCGACACTTAACCCTTGTTAAGTCACTGACAATCTCAACTTGAGGCTTGATTAGCTACTAATCCGAGAGTTTAATGTCTATGCACCCTTAATAAAAGTTGGAGAGCAGCTTGTGGATAACAACTTTGCTACAGGCACCCAGGTCCGAATCCAAGCCGAATATGCTGAAAAACACGTCTGAACTCGGGCTCCATCGCGCGCGCCAGGTGTTCGATGGCGGGCCCCATAGGGGACATGCGGATGTCATGCTCGCCGTCGCTGCTCCACGCGTCGTGGGCGCCCCGCTGAAGCCGCCTGCCCCTGCCTGCGTAAATGGGGAGCACCAGAGCGCCCTCACTCGCCTCTCTGCTCGCCCTGCTCTCCTCCTCCCTCGCCCTCTGCGCTGCCCACGCGCGCCAGAGCGCGCCCGCCATGAATGCCGTCGCCGAGCTCGCTGCCGCTGCTACTGCCTCCACTCCATCCCTCCTCCGTCCGAACCAAGTGCGGCATCACCTTCTCCGTCGTGCGTCGCCCCTCCTGCGCCTCTTTTCCAGTCACCTCGACTGCCGTAGCGCCGTCGCTGCCGAGCAGTCGTCGGCGTTCCGCCTGCTCACGCGGCCAGCAGGCCACAGGCTGCCTCCGTCCATGTCGCGGCCGCCTACGAGTGCGAGACAACCCACTGATGCTCCTCCGCCACTCCATCGCCGCCGAACATCCTCCTCTGGCCGGCACCGCGAGCCTCCGACGACCTCCCTGTTCAAAATCCCGTCAGGGACCTCCTACAAAAATTCGACGAAAGTCAGGGTTCTAACTGCGAAGTCAGTGACTCAGATGAATAGTACCGAGAGGACTGTTTTGTGATGATTTTGCAGGAACTTTGAAATTACATAGTAAATCATAGAAAATTCGTAAAATAGCAAATGAGTACTTTTTGGAATACTTGTGAAATTATCTATGCATTAGATCTATAATATGGCATGTTTTAGTTCAAAGTTTTCTCTGTAAAAATAGATCTATGCTTCTAGGTTTTTAATGCTAGTTGAATTTGTCATTTTTATAACTGCAGATCTAGGTCTCCAATTGAAGTGAAATTTTTGTGGCATGCTACTCATATGATGTTTAATGTGTGGTAATTATTTCATGAATTTTGGTTGCCATATGAGTGAGTTATTAGTGTATCTTGCTCTCACATGAATTCTTGCAATAGCAATTTGTCCTTTTCATAGAGGTTGATATACATGTCCAAATGACTTGAAATTTGTACAGTAGACTATTGGGTGTCCGTAAGAGCTATTGTAATTTTTATAGATTTTATTATGGACTTTTGGTATATGTTTATTATTTCACCTTGCTATCTAAATAAATTAAGAAATGCATTAAAAGAATTTATTTAGTGATGAGAACTATGCTTTTTGGTGATCATTTAACATGCACTTTATGATGGTTACATTGGTTGTGGCCAAATATATGTTTGGAATGTAAGTTAATATTTATTCTTGCAATTGATGCTTTCCTGGACAGTTTCTGGGACTTTGATAATTGCACCATGAAAATGATGTTTGATGAGAAACATGCTTATAACAAAGTTGTAAATAACTCATTAATCTAGCTTGTGTTAAATTTTGGTGGCATTTGGCCTTATAGTTTGTGAGTAATGACTGTTTCAAGTTGGGTTCCAGAAATAGTTGTTCTCTGGAATCTCTGGACCAGATTCTGTAATTATGCATGTTTGACTTGGTTAACTTGAGAATCATGCTAAGATGATTAAAGATGAATTATGGAAAATTTCATAAGCTTTCCAGAATGTCTTGTTGCATGGCTATTGGATTTGTATAACTCTAGTTATGATCCAAACATATAGATGTTGTTTGTAGTCTAGAAATTGTCAGATGCTAGTTATGGTTGTTTACTCCATGTGTTGCTAAGTGTGGCTTATACCCTGGATGATGGTCAAGTTAAGATACTTGTGATCTTGTTAAACTTGTGTTATGCTTAATGTGCTTGCCCTCTTTAATTGGTTGTGTGATGTTAGTTAATTAGCTTTTGGTGTCTTTGTCTTAATCGTGTGTTTACATGAATGATTATGTGATGCATCTTGTGTTACCATTCATCATATTCATACGCATGCATCTTGCATCTCATTTAGGTTCGCTAGATGCACCACGTGAAGGATGAGATGTTGAAGCCAAACCTGAAGACGGTGTTTGGTGGACCTATCCCGAAGATGGAAGGGCTAAACAAGTATCGGGATGGGAGATGCTCGTCAAGCGAGTGTCATCTGTCAATCACTAACCTAGTGTTCGATCCCAGGCAAGCCCCGGAGCATTCTAAGCCTCCTACTTTACAAAAGCAATTGAGTATATATATATGTTATATATGTATTGTTGCATTAAGTTATAGGAGTTGATTGAAAACACTTGCTGCATATATATATATCCTTTCCTTGTCCCGTAAATATACCTGGAATCCTATTTTGGTTCAGGATCGAAAATATTGCTTAGCCCTGCTTAGACCGGTAGCGATCGGTGATTTTCGGTCACCTGCAATTATAGGTGGTTACTGGAATACTTTAGCTATGGAATGGATGATATCCTGGAAATAACCAAGTGTTGATGGATAATTGGAGACCGGGCGGAATAAGTATTGGGCAACCAGACAGGGTTTTGGGGTGCTTGTAGTTTCCGCCTGTGTCGATTAAGGACCGACCGTTGTTGGGCCTCGGGTCATGTTGAACGCATGCCTCACATTTAGCTGGCCGAATAATGTACCTTTCGACCGCGAAGCTGGGAGATTATTCGGGCCGAGTGGATTGCCCGCAACGCACTGTACCGGAGCAGTAGTGGCAGGATACGGGGGCGCGATGATAAGGCCAAAGAGCAGTCGGGCGGCCCCCGGGTACATGTGGTTCCTGGCAAGCTCGCGACTTTACCTGAATGGTTGACTCGGTGACCAACACCTCACTTTAGCGGGTGAGTGAGGTTTGCATGAGGAATAAGTTACCAGCTGGTTAATAATCGATTCGAATCGCCATCGTTCACTAGATAGTGAACACTTGACTCGAGTTACTGCATCATAGTAATGATTATGTAACACGGATGGTTATGTGGAGGATGTTGGAAATGCTAAACCTGAAATGGTAACCTTTGATGTTAATGGTTAATCAAGTGATTGCTTTAGCATAGGTGCTTACCTAGATTAAATAGGTTATAATAAAGATGATGCAAAAATACTTAAATTGGTTTATTCATGATGACTTATGCTTTTTGCAAATGAGTCAAGCTAGCCCATTGAAAGAAAGCCTTGCATACTCCTTGGTGTCATTATTTCTGGTTTATGACGGGTAAGTCTAGCTGAGTACCTTCTCGTACTCAGGGTTTATTCTCACTTGTTGCAGGTTGTGATGTATCATGGCTACTGCAAGAATTGGATGGCTCCTGCTGTAATGGCGGAGTGTGATCATGGGCATGATCCTTCTGAGCTATCTTGTCTCTCATGCTTTTGTTGGAATTTGACCTTGGTACTGGCATGTATTTGAATTAAGGTGATATTAGTTTCAAACTATTTTGCTTCCGCTACTTTTGAACTTGAGTTGTAATAACTCTACCGAACTCCGATATATGTTGAATTACTTATGAAATGGATGTAACATATGACCTGTTATGTTGGACCACTATGATCTTGGCTTGTATGTTGGTTGGTTGGAAATCCCTCGTGATTTTATTGGACTACCGGAGCTATAGGAGCTTAAGTACAAGAATTTAATTGCTCCGGCGATTGTTTTTGTACTTTTGTTCTTATAATTTAGGCGGTTCTGTGACACCACCCCTCCTCCTCCCTTCCCGCTGTGCGAAACCGAGCACCCAAACCCGAGCTTAAGCTATTTTGCTATTGCTATTTGATTGATACCTACTGACTTCGAAGCCTCTGCAAAAATCATCGGCCGTACACCACCTATCGCCTGCAATCCCTTATGATAGAGAAAAAAAAGAATGGCAAACCTTAGGTTATTTTCCACAATAATGACCATTATTGTGTATAAACAAACTTCACTAGAGACTGCGAGAAGAGCCCCGTTTCCTCTTATGCACATTGCTTAGGATAAGGCGCATGTTCACAAACACAAATAATGGTACAGTTGAGGAGCGAGTTGACATGTTCCTGAAAGTGGCTGGCTGCAACTGTAGGTTAGGTTGATGGAGGTTAATTTTAGAAGGTGTTTGGAAACAATTAGTCATTACTTCCACGAAGTCTTGCATGCTATTGGAAAGCTGAGATGATTCAACTACCATCCCATGAGGTCCACCCAAAAATTGCAAACAGTCACAGTTTCAACCGATTGCACTGCACACAATTCCAAGGCCTAAGTACTTGATCACCACACGGTCTCACTCACATCCTTTTTTTAGATCATGCTTTTGAATGCATTCCTAATGCTGATAGATTTGGAGTGAGTATCCTTGATTCTTTGTCAAGCTATCGCTACAGAAATATACTGAAAGAAGGCTTAATAAGCTCACCTCTATGTCAAAGAGGATTGTATATTCTACACTAGACTAACTTAACATGGAACATGCATACGAAACTCGCCATTTGTCCCTCTCAAGGTCCCATCTCTTCATGGCACCCCCATCGTCCCCACCAGTGGCAAATGGCCGCCTCATCATATTATATGCATCACAAACTGGTAATGCCATGGACGTCGCCCAACGTGTAGGCCGAGAAGCTAAGTGTGGTGGTTGTCTGAACGTTGACGTCCTCTCCATGGACAGTTTCAATCCTGTAAGATCAGAACCCTCAACACCCACCCTCATGATCCCTTCTGTTGGACTTCACGTGAAACATCACTTGCTGCTTCTACCTGTTTGTGTAGAGTTGCCTGCCAGATAAAGGGTTTATGGTCTTCATCGTGTCCACCATCGGACAGGGTGATCCCCCATATTCGATGAAGGTAGGGACATTGGAATGCCTGTTTTTTTTATATATCATCAGTTTTTAGATTATCCATTTGCTACTTACGATTTTGGTTTGGGTTTTACACATGGCAGGGTTTTTGGAAATACCTTCTCCAAAAGCATATGGGTGCTCAGTGGCTGCAAGGATTACATTATGCAGTGTTTGGGCTTGGCGATTCAGGCTACCAGAAGTACAATGTGAGCCTTCTAACTAGGATTTGATAAGCTGCTATTGCACTATGTGTTGCTTTTAATACAATGATGCACGGTGATTTGTTGAAATGATTTGTGGTTCACTAATTTTGTGAATTAATTATGTATATGACATTCTAAAGTTCTAGCGACACATAATGTGTGTGCAGGTTTAGAAACAAGTATGACAGTGACCCTTGTTTTGGGTGTAGTTGCAATGGATGATTTGAGGGGACATAACTTTTTTGTGCTGTACTATTGTTGATCAGCCATGGTGAATGCTTGTAGCCTGCATATGCATCATTAAATGAAGCCCTTTTGAGTTACTGTATGGCCGATCGAGGCATTGAGCAAACATTTTGCAAAGCTTGCTAGAGTTATTACTATTCAGAAATTAGCAGTTTACGCGTGAAGTCGTGTTCTCGAAAAAAAACAGTTTCCATATATGTTCTAAACATGCATTTAGCTGCATGCTTAACCATGCTGGCTCATCATTACTATTCAACTGTAGTGCCATATTTTTTTTTGTGCTCATTACTTTTTCAATAAAATCTTGTCTAGTGGGTTGTCTTCTGCTACTCACAAATCATGAATATTCTGGTTACCAAATCGTACAGTCTTCTTGTACTTTTTTCTAATTACGTCTTCGCTGTTGTGTTTGCACTGCAGTTTCCTGCAAAGAAGCTCGATCACAGGCTTTTCAATCTTGGTGCAAAACCAATCATAGAGAAAGGCTTAGGGGATGATCAACAGCATTTAGGGTATGATTTTATTATCCATTGTTCTATGTTCATAAGTATGCTTCGGAGAAGTCAAATACCGTATTTTTCTACTTAGATTTAAGCATTATCTTTTTTTATTTTCTTTGGGTTGGAAAGCATTTTGCCAAAGATACCAGGATCATATTGCTGTTGTGTACCAGATATGAAGAAGCTCTAGATCCATGGTTGCAGTCTTTGTGGAATCACTGAATGAAATAAATCCGTCATTGTTACCGAGACCAACAAATATCATTCATCCTAATGTGGATATTTTGGAGGATGCAGAGGTTGAAATCATGTACTTGCCTCCACAAGATGCCAACATTTCAGGTGTGAGGTCTCAATCTTGATAATATTCACTGGCAATCTGTAAACTGTTGAGTATTATTTCTTCTTAAAGATTCTATCTATTCACCAGATACCAAGAGACTAATTGAGAGAGCACGCTCTATGTCCCCTCCTCTAAAGTTCCACAATGATGGAGAGCCACACTACATGTTACAGATGGTATGTCCTGTATCCTCTGATCCTCTCCATGAGCTTACATTTTATAGATTTTGATTTTATTCTTATGACTCATTAATACATTGAACTGGTGTAAATATTCTTGAATCTAAAAAACAACTGGTCAGGGTCTCAGGGATAGTAATGTTTCATTGTGAGAATTCTTCACTAAAAATTGATGGTGCAAAGTTGTGCTGACGTGCTGTAATTTAGTATATCCATCTTTATTTGATTAGTTTAACCTTTAGGTAACAAATCAACGTTTGACTACGGAGAACTCTGAAAGAGATGTTCGCCACTTTGAGTTGGAAGATCCATGCTCTGTATGTTCTTTGTTCTCTTTTGGCTGGATGACATTCACTTACAATCATCTTGCAAGCAAGATTGAAAATTGTTTCATTTTATCTTGTTAGGCCATCAGTTATGAAGTTGGTGATACTCTAGAAATTCTACCAAGTCAGAATCCATCAACTATTGATGCTTTCATTAAACGTTGTAACCTGGATCCAGATTCTTACATAACGGTACGCTGATCAGTTTTGTTGTCTTGCATATTTAGCTTATTTTTATCTGTGAGTTTCTCTGCTGCTATGACAACTTTTAAGGAAAATATTCTGTGCAAACTACCTCTTCGTTGGAAACCTATGACACAATAATTATAAGTTCTCGATTTTTTTTGAAATGATGCACATCCATAGTGCATCCACATATGTACTTTGTCGTACAAGTTGAGATGCAAACTTGTTTTGTAAGAATTCATACAAAATGACAAATTTCATCTGCAATGTACTAGAAGACAAATTCCTATGAATTTTGTCTGGTAGTGCACAAGCACATGAAATTTGACATTTTCTTATGAAATTTTCAAGAATGAGTTCCATCTCAGCTTTTGCAATAAAGTACATCTATATATACACTATGAATGTGCATCACTTCAAATTTTTAAAAACTTATTATAAATATGTTTTTTCTATGGAGTTTTCATGTTTCCACCAAATATTTTTTTCCTTTAGTTTCTCAACATTTTGCATCCACAATAGTATATGTATGCACATTATTTGTTTGAAAAAAAATCAAATAACAGATTTTTTGCTTTAGTAGCAAGCAAATAATCATGGTTTAGTCAATATACCCATAATTTTTTTCCCAAATGATCTTTGGTTTCTCCATTAAAATGATATGTATCTAGAGGCAATCATGCTTCTTATCTGGTGAGCCTATTGCAGTTATCTAGCTAACCAAAGAGATGCAATCTTTTTGTACCCAGATTCGAGCAAAGGGCGGGGTCAAAGTTCCCAAATGTTCACTTGTGAACGGTCTAATGGATTGCATCAAGCTAAAGACCTTTGTTTCTTTGACAATGGATGTCACATCATCTTCACCTCGTCGATATTTCTTTGAGGAAAATCCGATTGCCCTGAAAACTTCATCTCATACATATATTCTCCAGTTGTTTGATACATTATCAGTAGCTCTGATATCCTAATGTCTATGACTAATATACCACCTCGTCGCTGACACATCAAATGTTGTTTTGTAGGTCATGAGCCATTTTGCAACAGATGAAGAAGAAAAGAAGAGACTTAAGCTTTTGGCTTCTCACAAAGGAAGAGAGCGCCTCTACTGGTACTATCAAAAGGAGAGCCTAACTGTTCTAGAAGTAATGCCTTCACCATACATTTTCATAACAATTTTGCTGCAATACATACACATACGTTAGCATGCCAATGGTGACATGGATTTGTATTGGTTTTTAGGTATTGCGGGATTTTCCCTCGGTGCAAATGTCTTTCGAATGGTTGGTGCAACTAACACCTCCGTTAAAGAAAAGAGCCTTTTCCATATCATCGCCCCCATTGGCCCATCCAAATCAGATACACTTGACTGTTAGCATTGTATCGTGGTTGTCTCCTGAGAAGAGGAGACGGCATGGTCTCTGCTCTACATGGCTGGCAGAGCTCGGTCCAAATAAAGGCGTGCATTGCTTCTTTTAGTTTGGAAACCTTTGTCTGCCGTGCTGCATTGTCTCCCTCATGTTCAACCAACCACACGAGCAACACAACCATCAACCCAAATTCATGGTGTACTTTACATGCAGATACTCTTACACCATGTTGGATACGCCAAGGATCCCTGCCTCGCCCACTTCCATCAACTCCTCTCCTGCTGATTGGACCAGGAACAGGATGCGCGCCATTTCGTGCATTCGTGGAGGAAAGGGCTGCACAGGCGGCGGCAGAACCAACCGCTCCTGTTCTGTTCTTCTTTGGCTGTAGAAACGAAGATGGTGATTATCTGTACATGGATTTCTGGTTAGATCATGCCAAGGACCACAAGGTGCTGTCCTCGGAAAAGGGTGGTGGTTTCTTTGTTGCTTTCTCTAGGGATCAACCTCAAAAGATCTATGTACAAGACAAAATAAAGGAGGAGAGTAAAAGAGTGGTGAACGTATTATGCTCTAGCAAGGCTGCAATATACATTGTCGGGTGTTCTACCAAAATGCCCGATGATGTTACGGCTGCACTGGAAGAAGTTATCTGCAGAGAGACTGGCGATTCTGAAGAGAATGTTTTGAAATGGCTCAAGGACATGAAAAGGGCTGGCAATTTTGTAGTTGAAGTCTGGTCACGACTGTGAGTGAAACAATTCGTATGTACCGTGACCGAGAAAATAGAATCGCTGCTACAGAAACAGGCGCGTTTGGCGGTGAAGGAATCCGTCGCCGGAGCGGACGAGAGCACACTAGCTGCTCAGCTTGTTGGTCTTGTGCGTAAGTACTTCATCTTTCTCCTCCTGTCATCCGCATGAATGGCTCACTATAATTGATCGAACTTCCATCAGATAACATCGAACCTGATCGAGCTTCTCTTTTTTCTCAATGGAAAAAGCAGACGACTGATGTTGTTTCTGTACTACCGAGATGGAAGAAGAGGCTGAGACACCAAGAGGCCAATCATGAGTCCATCACGTGAGCTACTTTTATTTTTGGGCAATCCTAGGCACGGAGGACTGGTTAATCACTCACAAACATGGAGAGATGAAAACCACGAAGAATACACTAGTTCGATTTAAGTTTCTTTTGCTATTTTACATATGAGCATTCTGTTAGCATGCAAGTCTGTACATATGCTGGCAATATGCAGTAGCTGAAGGGCAAAAGGATAGCACTTGTGAATTTCCACATGGAATTGATTTTGTTTTAGCACTCAAGACTCAATAGCCAATAGCATAGCTAGCCCACCAGACGCGCTGGGCCGAGCGCCAGACAATGTGCCACGGACGGACCTCATCTTACCACGCCACGGCCTGCATTCTGGCGACAGGGATAATTGTACCGAGCCAAAAAAAAAATCGTACTGTCCAGAGCCCAATTTTTTTCTAAAAAAATAAAAAAAAAGTCGAACGAAATTTGGAAAAGAAAAACTAGGGCCTAAAATCGCATCTTTTTTCCCTGGATGGAGACGGTATATATTAGCCTCTAGGCCCTCTATATATAGCAGTGGCGGATCTAGGATTTCAATTATAGAGGTACAGACGAAAACGATATAGTTCATCAACTCTCTACTTCTATGATCTAGAGAACTGGAGCATGTAATATGTAATCCGTACTATCTGATGGACCGTCTTTGGGGCCAAATACAACATATCAGGTGGGGAATTCCCCCGTTGACTCTAAAAAAATAGTTCATCAACATGGACAAGACATAATTAAATCACTAAACGATGATAAATAGTTACGATTATATATAGATGGAATGAATATTTTTCTAAGAAAATAATTGGTCAAATTAAAATAGTTGTTTGTGGCAGAATCGTCTAATCTAATGCCCTTCTAAGACTACTTGTTTTCCATTAGACACTAAGTACCTAAGAGAGAACACTAAACTACGTGATTCTGTCAAGCACACCGCAAGGGAGAACTCGAAGATCCACATTTTACATCAGGATCACAAATGAGAGAGCAAAGCTTACAACATCCTTGTCATTTCTTACATCACTTTTAGTACAACAACAGAGTAATTTATTATGTAGTTATAACAGCGGAATATAAAAACATTATCAGAGTTCAGCGGAAATGAAACCATTTAACGACAAGTTTAACATTAACAGGAAGAACGTTTCAATGCATGAAATGATAACAGATTAATAGTATTTTTCTTGTAAAACTTTCAGTGAGAGTTTTAATAAATAAACTCTACTCCGCATCGTAAAGGAAATCATCGCTAAGCCCACCAGGAGGTTTTCACACACAAGTGTCAGCTCATCAGCACCTGTCACCTACAACAGGGTAGAACAAACCCTGAGTACTCAATTATACTCCGCAAGACTTACCCGTCAGGAGAAAAAAAAGACTCCAAGGATTATGTAAGGCTTTTTGGCTTGTGGGTTTCTTGTTTGCTAGAAACAGCACTAAGAGTGTGTCCTTAATTTCTTACTTTTAATAGCCGTATTTTATTTCTTATCCAACATTCTATGTAAGCACCTAGGCTATAATCAAGCAAGGGTTGAGCAATCAGAACCATTTTTCCATCCTTCACCTTTCAATTCTTACTACGGTACCAGAGTGCGGTCAAGCCATACCGTCACGCAGAAACGGCGATTCACGAATCAATGTGCCTAGCTGGGTGCCCCGACAACACACGCCTCACTTGCACCCAGACACAAGTAAGACCAACCCATTCCACTCCTGTCAAGGGATCTAGGTCCCCGTCCAAACTGGGACTCCAAGCCCCCAACACTACAGGCCCGACCTCAATGTGGTGCTTAGACCTCCACCTAAAACCCACCCCTAACAGTCGGTCCAGAAAGAGCCGGAACTCATGACAAGAGAGCAACAGGTCTTCCCGCTCCCATAAGCAAGTATATGCTCGGGACAATATATCTGTGACTTGACCGGAGATCCAGTGCAACGAACGGTCCTTAATCGACACAGGCGGGACAAATGCAACCTGAGCCTCGCTCAGTTGCCAACCAGGTCCAAATCCAATCCAAGAACAGTCCCGCCCGGTCTCCAATTATTATCCAGATGTATTTACATTCCATGTGAGAGTAACATGATAGTAGTAATAATAATATATTTCCTATGTCTAGCGAGTGACCGGCAACCACTCGACTTCTATCGAAATCCTATAGCATAGCACACTACACGATCCTATCATACTAGTAAGACTCATAGGACAAGGATATATATATGCACGTGGGTTTCATTCAACTCCTTTAAACTTAATGCACAAGCAAAAAATAAAGTGCAGAATAATAGGGGTTATGTACCGGGGCTTGCCTGGGTAAGGATTTAACCAAAAGTTAGCATTCCATCATGATGACACGGTCCTCAAGGCGTCATCTTTTCCGCTGCTCCAGATGACTCCACGATCCGTCATGGTTCCTATTATGAGATTCGTGATTGCAAAGTAGAGACGTGAATACTCGATGGCAAACACAACGCTCAAAAATATGACTACGCCTCCCAAGCTAACGAGCAAGCGCAGATGGTTAACATACTCGGCAACGCACCCACGATGTCGGATGAGACATTATTTTCCAACCAATGCTTTGTCATACAGACTGAGGTGTCGGTTTTTCATTTTATCGATTAAACGCATATATTCTAGTTAAGGTTCATTAGCTACCCTAACACCTTAATTATTATGGAGCCACAAAAGTTACAGTGAGCAACTACTAATATTGGGGATTTACTATACAATTTTCAAAGCCAACACTATTCCCATTTCCTCACGAAATGTTCCACAAGTTTCTATCTTAATAACCCTAAACATCTTAGTTTGATTAAAGCACTCCTACAAATACTATAATTACATGTGAACAAAAAATTCTAGCAGCTAGATCATGATTTTAGGAATTTAACGGAATTGGCTTCATAATTTTTAGATCCCTACAAAATTTTATATGGCATTTACAAGTTACCCTAGAAGCTAAATTGGAAAACCACTTAGAGAATCAAAACGGCCGGCGGCACATTCGGCCCAGCGGCCCAATGCAGGGCGCAGCCGTGCACGCGTGAAGAGCGGCCCACATGGGCAAGGCCCACGCGAAGACGGCCCGAGACGGACAGCCCGCGCCCGTGCCCACGTTTTTACAAAAAGGGGCTCGCATTTTTAGTTTATCAAGCAGAGCAGGGAGACACTATTACCATAGACTCACGCTTTACACCAAACACCCCGAGGAACGTCGTCTTTGCAACCGGGCGGTCCCCGGTGCCCTGCGCACGACAGCGCGGCGCCTACCGGCACAGTAAGGCCACGCTGATCCACCGGGCGAAGCACCGGCCCGACGAGCTGTCCGACGAGCATCGCAGGGCCAAAGCAAAACCCTGAGCAGTGGTTGAAAGGCAAACGACGACTCCTAATACCCTACCCGCGCTGACCACCCGCCATGGTGGCGCCACTGTTCCGACGACCCTATGCCTAGCGAGGCGATAGCGACTGCAAGGGAGCAAGAGGAACTTACCCCGAAGCTTGCTGCGCAATCGATTGGGCAGGGAAAACTCAGCGAAGCTTGGCCACGTGCGAGCTGGCGGGGCGGTGGTGCTCCGAGGCGGACACCGGCGTGTTAGCTCACCACAGGCGGCATCCCAGGCGGAGCTAAGGCGAGCACCAACACCGGAGGATCACGATTAGTCTACGAGCTCAAGGAATCGAATTAAAATCAAACATAGAGCCCTACCCCAAAGCTCGCTCTGCTCCGGCAACAAGATGACCGGCGGCTCAAAAATTCCGAAATTGGCCAGGCGGAGAGCTCGGCTAGGCCTCGAGAGATTTGGGCGGCTAGTTCACTCCCTATGCGGCCTGGTACCATGAGAGGTTGAGCTGTGAGGCCTCGTGCTAGACAAATTTGAACGGCGGTCGTGCGGCGCGAACTGTGGCGACCGAGCTCGAGCGGCAGCCAGACGCGGTTAAGGCCAGCGGCGCGAGCAGCAGCGAGAGGGAGAGAGGGAAAAGGGAGTGAGGGAGCAGAGCAGAGGGGCGCGCGAACGCTGAGCTACGACCTCCACAAGAGCGCGACCGCGGGGGCAGGGCGGCAAGGGCAGCGCGTGGGCTCTGCGTCGCTCCGACGGGACGCGGCTGCCTGCTAGCGAGGACAAGCATGGCAGGGGCGGCACGCACTTACTCGCGACCGGTTGCAGTCTCGTCGGATGCCCGATTAGGTGGTCAGTGGCAACAGCGCGGCCGGACAGTGGGGCAAGCAGGCGGCCCTTGCCAGCCGGGCACGGCCGAGCCGCTGAAGGCGTGGTGACCGCGGCCAACAGCTAAACCGGTGGTTTACCAGATGCTTAGGTGAATTTAAAAGAAGGCCAAACGGACTCTAACAATCCAACGCTCGCACTATCACAAAGTTCCCACTCCGACCCAACCAACTGTATAAGAACCTGATCTTAGCGTTTATTCATTTTTGTTAGAATTCGAATGCCAAACTGGAAGTGTCCTTAGGTTTTCGGACGCGCCCAAATTAGCTCTAAAAGCCGAATTTAAATTCCAAGTTCAATTATAGAGCTCACCAAATTTCTATTGAACAACATTTATTTACCGAAACAAAAGTGATGTTCCCATCTACTCGCCTTGCACTTCCGTTAGCATTAAGTACCACATACAAGGGGTATTTTATTTTTGTTATAAAAAACTATGTTTCATGGCTAACAAGTAAAACCAGTTACCCCGTTTTGGTTTGTTAGAATTTCTTACGACATTTTTAAACACTAAGGTAGATGGACTTGCTTATTTATTTGATTCCTTTTAATCATAAAGGTGAGGCATATACGATCTGCTTTGTTATCCCATATACAATTCGAGTCTAAAACCCAAGAAGCTTGTTACGAATATTTCTTAGATTCTAAACCTGGTGCTAAGCGAGTTCGTAACACCCGGGGTGTTACATTGTTATTCCTCTTCATACTGCCTGATGTTCTGCAATAATAAAATTAAATACATATTGAGTACTCTAGGGACAAATATTTTCTAAGAAAATAAGTGGTCAAATTAGAAGAGGAATTCCGCAAACTAGAACTATTGCTTATTGAACTAATGTCTAACGATTGGTTGGAATGGAACAAGACTAAATTTTACCGTTTGCATCAGGGGAAGTAGCCGGACTGCCGGACGGATCGTCAGGGAAGCAGCAACGCCTCGGCCGTCTAGCCGTCAGCGTCTTAGCGACGTCGCGACGAGGGTTTCCGCCTTTGCAGCTGTCGGCGGGGCTGAGGAAGGAAGTCAGCAAGTCGTGTCGTTTCGTCTGGCTGTTCGGCAATGCTTGTACATCAATATACGTGTTGTGCAGGTTGGAACTGGGTTGTTGTTGGGCCAAGAAAGCAATGAAGGTAGAGTGTCGGAGCTGTTGTATGGGCTGAGCAGGCTAGCAATTGTATTTAACAATGTGTTATACATGTACAAGATATTAAATGATATATATACGTGTTTTCCTAGAAATTTTGGGAGGACAGCTATACCCCATGCACCTACGGTTGATCCGCCCCTGCTATATAGATATGACACTGCACTGGATCACTCATGGCGGCATGATGAAATGCACCGATCCAGACATCCTTTTTTGTCGGTTAGCAGAGCACGTTCCATCCTGCTGCCGTCGACTAGTGCAAGAGGCCAAGACTGCGCGACCGCGCACGTTCCTTCCATTCACATGCACCCCTCCCCGGCCCGCCCGGCCGGGGCCCGGGCCTGGCCTACAGTGTTCCTAGGTACTCGTCTCGTCCTCACATGCATGCACGACGCGCGCTCGTCACGACACCAAGGACACGTACTGCTGGCATGCACGCATGCGTTGTCACAGATCTGGCGCCTCCGATCCTTTTGCGCTCGCACGCAACTGTGGCAGGAGTACACGTACGTAATAACGTACCAACTCCTACTCGGAGCTAGCTAGGCTATATATTCGTATCACAAGGAAAACAAGAGGGAAAAAACACTTGGCACTACGATGAGACACCCAACAAACATGCCATCTAGTAGTAGCCTCTGACAAGAAGAGAGTTCCAAGCGATCCAGTAGTGTAGTCGGTCGACTCGAGGAAAAGGAGTGAGATTCGTGTGGCCTTTCTGGTAGTGGCAGTAGGCTAGGCTGGGCACGCCACGGCAGCAGGCGAATTGGCTAGGGCATAACTAAATTCACCCCTAAATTCCACTACGTAAAAAAAAAAATTCATCACATCAAAATGCCGGTATATGCATAGAGTACTAAATGTAGATGAAATCAAAAAGTAATTACATAGTTTTGTTATACTTTGCGAGACGAACATTTTGAGCCTAATTAATCAATATTTGGACAATTATTAGCAAATAAAAACAAAAATGCTACAGTGCTACAGTGTGCACGGTGCAGAATCGGCGATTCGGGTAACTAAACAAGGCCTAGGTTTGGTGCCTGTCGTCGCGTCCGTCGTTGAGCTTATCATCAGCTAGCCCTGCCTTGGCTTGTTGGGCATTGGGGCTTTTCCACCGTTAAACTACACGCCCGGGTTAGTTGTTCCATCCTGAGCCGTGCCGTGTGTGTGTGTGTGTGTGTGTCCGCTCGTATTTGTCAACTAGTATGCGTCAGCATGTATCTACGGCGCGGCGGGTCCTCTAGCTATTCCTCCTTCCTGCCCGTCGTGCCCGTGCCTACTCGGACGATTCTGTGTGCTTTGCTGCCCATATCTCTTTTCTGCTTTGCTACTTGTGTACTAGTAGTGTTTTTCACCCACGAAGTGGACTGCTGGTCCCGGCCGGAACCACACGCACTGCACTGCGTGTAACTCTCCATGTCTTAACGATGAGATCCATGACCCTTTTTTAGTTTCTCCATTTGCATGGAAAGGCCGGGCTACACTAGACTGACTTTAATTTCTGCCAAAGTCACGTCGCGTATGACATGTATGTGGACTTGTGGAGTAAGCAACCTAGTCTCACTCACACAGTACTCACACTCGATGATTGGAATTCTTCTCGACCGAAAGTAAAGCTGTTTTGCCCCCGGCGTTTGCTTACCTTCCAAGTCCTTGGCCTGGTGCAACCATGCCCGGAGCTGCAGCAATCACGGGGAAGGCAAAGGCAGGCTTGCCGGCCAAGGTTTTAGCATCAGTACCCATCATCCCATGATTCCAAATAAAGACGGTGTGCCGTGCGCGCGCGCGTGTGATGCATGAACGGCGGCATCCATGGACCGTGGCCATGGATTGGATTGCGCAACCATACTTTTTTTCATCCTTGAATGAGCGAGATCAGAGCTCCTCTTTCTTTCCTTTCCGAAGCAGGAGCAGCAGGATCGCCCCACGGAATCACAGAAACTTACGGCGACAGACATGATGGTTGATGGGTCTGATCTCTTCCCAAAGCATGCAGGATCTTTCATCAATGTTCCAGTACAGTGCTGCACCTGACCCACCACCATTACGTTGCGAAAACAACAGGGCTGCCACTCCAGGTACAGCAATGGCCTACCGCCATTACGCTGACAGAATTAAACAGCACCACCAGTCCACCACCACATCTGGACATCACTCTGCTGGAAGAGCAGGAAGACCAAGAGAATGGACATGTGCTACAGACTACGGAGCAAGGACGGCGTCTTCTGTAACTGCAGGGACCGACAAAATTAGCATAACAATATCTAGTCTCAGTGACGAGAGAGAAACAAGGCACCGTTTAGATGCCAAAAATTTTGCCAAAATTTTCAGATTCTTCGTCACATCGAATCTTTGAACACATGCATGAAGCATTAAATATAGATAAAAAATAAAACTAATTACACAGTTTAAACGAAATGGACGAGACAAATCTTTTAAGCTTAATTAGACCATGATTGGACAATATTTACCAAATAACAACGAAACTGCTACAGTAGCGTTTCGCCAAAAATTTTGCCAACTAAACAGCCCCCAAGTCAACAGCAACGATTAGAATCGATTCTTTACGCATGCAGTTGATCAACAAAATGGCACATTTACAAATTACATCACTGGACGACGCTGCTACATCACTAGACACTCACTAATGGAGTCCTGTGTCCTAGTAAGGAGAAATGCACCGGAACGACGAGCAAGGGAAGGAATGCTCAGGCCCTTCCTTCAACGGGCAGGGCGGGCAAAGGTACACTCACTCATCGCTACATAAACAAACAAACAAACAAACAAACAAACAATGTGCATGCATCTCTTTGCTCTGTTCCAGACGGCACATCTGTTCAGCTTATTGAGATAGATGATAAGCAACAACTTTGCAGATGTAGAGCAGTTCATACTCAAACAACTTTCTGTTCGGCTCACCGATTAAGTATCTATCCACCAAAACTAATAAAGAATGCTGAACAATTGAACTCAGGCATCGATTGATTGGTCTCCATCTTCTCTAGTATATTCGTGGCCGAACTGCACAAGGTTGTCGCAGCCTCCGCTTTGCCCAATATTGCAGTCATGAGGCTGAGCTACCACCACCATGGAACAAAAGAAATGCAAAGACTTTTTTCTCTCCCCGTGTTTCTATCTACAGAGGGAAAAAATGAAAAAATATGGGCGCAAAACATCTGCAAAAATACTTCTTCGAGCACACACTGATGGGGAAGTCCACATGCTGACCTCCTAGTTGCAATCCAAACCGCACTCCTCCAACAGGGGACCATCGTCCTTCGCAAGGAAAGGATCGATCCGGACCCAGAGCAGCGAGAAGATTGAAGCCAAGAGGATGGACCAGACAATGACAATTGTTGGCGTCCTGTTCTGCCTCCCAACCAGACCCTTGAGGAACGGGTAAAGATGGACAATCACCCAAAACGCGAAGAAGAGCTTCCCGAACAGAGGCCCCCATGATTCATATCCGTTGTTGATTGCATTGGAAACACCAGCTACTACTCCAATGAAATTCAGTAGGAGCAGGGTGGTCGGAGGTATCAGAAGGGTTGTCCATTTGAATGTGTACAGCTCTGAGAACTCCTCGTCGTCTCCACCCTTTGATGTCACAGTGAAGCTCGTGTCTACACCAGCTATGACCTTGAGGAGTCCTTGGAACACGGCAAAGAGATGTGAAGACACACCTCCAATGACCCAAAACTGCTCATTTCTCCACCAATCATCGATGCCTACGCCACTCCATCTCATTTCCAGGATGCTCGTAGCAAAAATGCAGATAAAAAGTGACATGAACCAGAGGCTGGCAACATTGTTAAGCTGCACGATAAGAGAATGATAGTAATCGTAAGGTGTCATAATCTTCCACCAGTTCAACACCATAAATCCATAATACAATAGAATTAGAGGCTGAAAAAATGGTACCTCTGGCGTGATAAATTTCCCTGTCAGCAAGCAGATGGCAGGCAATGTGCAATAGGCCAAGAGCGGGATAGATGTCCAAGGGTATACGATGGAGTTAATGTATGAAAACCTTTCCAGGCACTTTAGTCCACCACCATACCCATACCAAAGAGGGCAGTGGTTGCTGAAGAAAATTTCAATTGAACCAAGAGCCCACCGAAGAACCTGGTGAAGACGATCAGAAAGATTGAGAGGTGCAGAACCTTTGAAGGCAACCCGTTTAGGTATGCAGTAAATTGAACGCCAACCATGGCAGTGCATCTTAAACCCAGTAAGAATATCTTCTGTAACCGATCCATAAATCCAACCAATCTGTAACGAAACATATGATTTAGTATGAGATAATTATTTTGACCATACAACCAACATACAAATACCAGAAACATGTTGCACACTTACATCTTTTCCCCAGTCTGTCTTGTCTTCATAGCCGCAACTGATGACATGTATAGCTTCCTTCAGAAGAGAAGCTGGACTGGCACTTTTCAGGGTTCCACCGTTCTCAAGAAGCGTGGATGCAACAAAAACTGAAGACTGCCCAAATTTCTTTTCCAACTTCTGTTGATTTACAATGCTAGCCTTTTCATTTTCAGCTCCTACAAGAAACATTGCAAGGTTAGGCATTAAGGATGCTTGTAGTGGGGGAAAACAGACAAGGTTTCCTGTTGAATGTTATGTGATACCTGGAGCAGCTTCATCAATTTCACCAAGAGCATATGCAGGGGCTTGATTTTCCTTTTTCTTAAAAAGTTTCTTTATCTTCTCAAATTTAGGTTTAGAGGTCTTGGTCTTCTTCTTGGTCTTCCTGTTACCAAAACAGCAACAGCAAATGCACCACTTTGGCCAGCAGTTGCAAGTCCTTGATGGTGGCTTCTTTGTTTTGGGGGCATCGTAGCCATATAATGCCTGCCTTCTGAAGACACATCCAGTACCGACGTAAATGGGGCCTTGGATACCATCCAAACCTTTCATGTTGATCTGCATGAATGAAACATTAGGGAAATTGCATTGTAAGTTCAATGTCTCATGTTAGACGAGAGAGCTTATTAGAAATTTTGATGACGGATCTTACATCGAAAAAGACAACATTTCTGTTAGCATATCGATCATGACGATCAATCCCATCAAATCTTTGAGGAAACTGCACATAGCAAACTTTCTTTCCAAGCAAAGGATCCATCATAAAACACATTGCTTCCTTTATAGCCTTACTATTATTGATGTAGTGATCACAATCCAAGTTCAGCAAATAAGGTGCATTAGTTAGTACAGCAGAGACTCGGACCTGTGGAAGAGCCAAAACCAGGAATAAGAAATTCATGTTATGCATCTACAGGCCATAGTGACAGAAAATGCATCAACCAAAGCATATTTACCAATGCGTTCATAGCACCGGCCTTCTTATGATGGTCGTAGCCTGGCCGTTTTTCTCTTGAAACGTAAACCAGTCGAGGCAGCTCATTTCCTTCCACGTCATGGCCACCACTTTGGCCAAGGAAAACCTATTGGTAGAGAAAATTGAAATATTTTTATGTGGCAGTGAAGGGAAAAAACATAAAACATCCCACCACATGCACTGTTAATTCATAACTGTCAAAGCATACCTGAATCATTCCAGGATGATCACGAACATTGTTTCCAGGCCATGGTGTTCCATCCTGCATTGTCCATCCTTCCTCAGGTACCTTTTGGGCTTTAGCAACCAAGGCATTGATTCTGACCTTGAATTCCTCATACTCTCTCTGGAAAAATAATAAGATGCCCTATATTAGCATAAGACTTACCACATAAAGGACTGTAGCAAGGGAGAACAAAATATACAAATAATGCACCTTCATTGCTCTCCGTTCTCTAACAAACTCTTGCGCCACCTTGTCTTTCAGGTAGTCTATCTTCTGCTGGAAGTACCACTCTGGAGCACGAGGCTCAAGGCTATACCTTTTGCAGAAAGGAACCCATTTCTTTGCAAATTCAGATGTTTCAGACAATGCTTCAAATGTCAGCATGGCAGCACCATCATCAGAAACATAGCATGAAACCTTATCAACTGGATAATCCACCGAAAGGATAGATAG
Organism: Saccharum hybrid cultivar R570; assembly: GCA_038087645.1. NCBI lineage: Eukaryota > Viridiplantae > Streptophyta > Magnoliopsida > Poales > Poaceae > Saccharum > Saccharum hybrid cultivar. The sequence goes on from JAQSUU010000059.1 coordinate 2,845,501, forward strand.
AACAGTATTTGCTGTGACCAATGGAGGTTCCTTCATGGGATCAACCGTACTGACAAAGAAATCAATAGGGGCGAGTTGAGAAGGCTGCCCTTCCTTGTCAAACCTATCAAGACAAGAAATCCACAACAAAAAAAAAAACAGCAAAGATGAGAGGAGGCAAATAATATTAGGTGACGGCAGGAAGCCAGTAACCAACCTCAAAGTCAGCCGGTCAAGATAGGTTTCCCTCTCGATAGGAAACCACTTTGGAAACTGATCAAGAATCCAAGACATGGCAAACCAAATTTCACAGATCACAGATATGAGCCATAAAGCAAATGCATCAGGCACCGGATGCATCACTCGGTAGTGGAAGAAGAACCCCAAAACCACTAGCCGAATTATGATAATCATCCTATAAGGGTTGATCTGGCTTGAAGGAAGCGGAATCTTTCTGGACAACGGCTGTCTAGCTTCATCCATTCTGGTAAGGGAAAAAAGAAAAAAGAAACATTTGGTGTTCGAGTCCAGTAGAAAGTTTTGCATATAGAAGAACAAAATATCTAATTAAGAAAAAAAGCATATGGACAGTTTTTCCATCCAGTCAGAGATACAAGTACACAGAAAGCAAAACAAATTCAATTGTTTTCTTCAAATTCTTCCAAGTCCTTTTTTTACGTCTCCACTGAGTACAGTTACAGCACCTGTTCAAAGAATTGTTACTAGCAAGTTGATAGGTTACTTATATTTGTCGTCGTTAAATGGGCCAGGTTATAAAATTTCAAAGTTGACCAATCCACTGTACAAAATAGCATGACAGCTAGGAGCCAGCTAATAGAAGTCAGCCAAGTTTGAGGGCCATACAGTGGTAGATCTGCATCATCGCCATCGTCGTTACCACCACCGTCGTTCCTCGCCTGGTGCATCCTCTCCTGCTTCTGCTTCCAGCTCTCCATCCTCTCCTTCCACGCTACGCTCCCGTAGCCATATGCGGCGAGATCCTTGGAAGGGTCCATAGACCTTGGTTGCACTGCAGGTCGCGCAAACCGTTAATTGATTGATAGTACTGTATTGTAGTATTCAGGAGGTAGGTGATGGCAATCAGAACACGCACCAGGAAGGTTGGGATCCGCGTACGGAAGAGGGTGAATCCTCTTCCCCCCGCCACCCATGAACGAGGGCACAAGAGCGTGCTGCTCCGGCGGGATGTCATCGACCTAGAAGCAGAAGCAAGCAATTCAGCACTTGGCAAAGCAAAAGTCCGGGGAGGGAGGGGGAGGGGAAGCATTGCAATTGCAAGCGGCGTGGGAGTGGGAGGTTTAATTTGCGGGTACCATCTGTCCGTTGGTGAGGAGGGGAACATTGGGGATGGGCTGGAAGGGCTGCGGCACGCCGTCGAGGTCGGCGCCGCGGCCGTAGCTCATGTGGGCGTGGAGCATGGACTCAGCGACGTACTGGGAGTCGTGCTTGTCGCTCCAGTTGAACTCGTTCTCCAGGTCGTCGACGCCGTCCTCCTCCTCGTCCCCGGGCACGCGCGCGCACCCTGCAAACAGCACAACACGAGTCAGGACCGGCAGCGGGGGAGACGGGACGGGAGGCCGAGAATTGCGAATGCAGGGGGAAGGGGGGCCTTGCCCTTGAGGCGCTTGAAGCGGGTCTTGCACTGGGGGCAGTTCTGCGTGCCCTCGCGGCGCTCGTACTCGTAGCAGTCCCGGCAGATGGGGAAGGCGCACTCGTTGCAGGCCACGAAGGGCTCCCCGTCGGGGTTGCGCCCCACGTCGTCGCCGCAAATCTGGCACACCTGCCCGTTCCGCTGGTCCATCGGCTTCGGCTGCAAGGAAGCAAAGCAGGCAAGCAGAGGAATCAGCGGCGGGGAACGACGGGAGGAGGAACCACGCAGAGCGAGGCGAGGCGAGGCGAGGCAGAAGGGTGGACGTACCCCCGGCTCGCCATCGCGGCGGATGACGACGAGCTCGTTCCGGTTGTGCGAGCCGGCGACCAGCCCGGCGCTGGCCTCCATCCCCCTCGCCCTACCAGATCTCCAGATCTCGGGGGCGGGCGGCGGCGGCGGCGGCAGCTGCTGGGGGAAGGGAATGGAACGGGAGTGAAGCGAGGGGAGGGGGAGGGACACGCTTGCTAGCTCTGCTCCGGGCCGGCTGGGGGCTTCCCTTTGTTGCTGTGGGGCTTTGGCTGGTGGGTGGGTGCGGGGGCTGCTGGCGCCTGGCCGTGGCAAAATACGATGCGCTAGGCGCTACTGCTTGCCCTCCCACGCACAGCTCATCGCCACCTCTGGTTTTGTTTTGGTGCTACTCGCCTCGTCTCGTCTGGACTCTAGCGCCTGCTGGAGCTGGACTGCCACACCACCCCCACAAAACGGCCTTTCACGGCGACAACCTCGGGCCTCGTTTAGTTCGGTGAATTGGGGAAAACACTGTATCAGAATTTCGGTAGCATTTCGTTTGTATTTGGTAAAAATTATCTAAATTTTGACTAACTAGGCTTAAAATGTTCATCTCGTAAAGTACAACAAAACTGTGCAATTAGTTTTTGATTTCATCAACATTTAGTACTCCATGCATTTACTGACATTTTGATGTGACAAGAAATCTTCTTTTTTGCATAGTAAAATTTGGGAAGAATCGAGGAAACTAAACAAGGGCTCGAGCTCCATCCACCATGGTGCCGTGCCCGTTAATACCTTGCTTGCCAGCTGTGAAGCCGTGACCACGGCTCAACCACCTCCACTTCTGTTGCCTTCTAGGAGGTGCCAAATCAGATCAGCCTAGATAGATCATTGGTGGTACATGTGTTTATATTATAATTATAAAAAATTTAGTGTAAAATGATTAGTAGAGGAGAGAGAAGGTGTGTCGGTGACACGAACGGACGACTGTTGACTCTACTGTCTCTACAGATACTTACGTACAGTAGTAGTGAACGGGCTCCGCCTGCTGTTAGTTAGGATGTCTACGTAGGTGTGTTTGTTTGGGTGTTAAAGTTTAACAAATACTGTAGCACTTTCATCTTATTTGACAAAAAGTTTTCAATCTTAGACTAATTAGGCTTAATAGATTCGTCTCGTAAATTACTCCTAATCTATGCCGATATGCATGTAATTAACCTACACTTAGTACTCCATACATTTGAGGGAACATTTATGTGATGGGAGTTAAACTTTAACGAAACCAAACCAAACAGGGCCTTAGCAAAGTTTGTTATAGACTGCCTGACAGAGCACAAAACGGCCTTTCACGGCGACAAAATCGCTCCTCATCGACCACACACTGCGCACATCACTTTTCCGCATTTTATTTATTTACTGCGTATTGAAAAAAAAACCCCTTCAAGAATGGAGTGCGGATCAAAAAGGAGATAGTATATCGTGTGTACGTGTACGCCTAGTCCAGCTATATATTTTATTTTCTTTTGTCTGGCAACACAAAATGCAGTGCCAACGAGACGAAAGGTACGCGCTAACTAACAAGCAGGAAAACAAACAAACCAATAAAAATAAATAAACAATTCAGGCAGGGGCAGCAGCAGGCCAAGGAAAATAAAGTCGGTAGGTGAGGTGTTATTAGCAGCCCAGCAGGCGCGATTGTTTCTTGGCCCCCTTTCTCCCGAAAACCTTTTTTCCCCCTTTATCCATCCCTCTTCTTCTTTCTTTTTTGTGTTGTGTGACTTGTGTGTGGCACAAGACTGGACAAGAGGAGGAGCGTGATCATGCCATCTTTTCCCTGATCTTTTTCGCTCCCTAATCTTTTTTTCCCTAATTTAGCGGCAACCGATGAAATAATGATGATGGGGTTTTGTTAGTTTATTATTAATTAGGATAGGACATGTGGGGCGCGGCAGGTGTCGCTGTCCGTGGGCCCGTACCACGGAGATAGTGGATTATTACTATTGCACGACGATGGCGTCCGACCAAGCCGGTTAGTTTTAGCTCCATGCCTCCCCATGTGTGCTGCTCTCGATGGGTGCAGTCCTTTTGAGAGGCCCACCTGCCAGTGATGAATTTCGTGTGCAAGCTTGTGGTCTTAAGATTTTACGAGACGTTACGTTATAGAGGGTTGGAGAAAGAGGAGGGTACAGGTGACGTGTCGTGTCATTAGCAAATGCCGGTAGCTAGCGAGCTAACATTACCGGCGGCTGCGGGCTGCCTGCAGAACAATGAACAATTGCAAGCCGTAGCTACCCCTTTGGATTTTGGCTGCAACTGCAATGCAAGATCTTGTCGTAGCTAGGCTAGCTCTCCCTGATAATGATAATGATAATACTAGTCGTATTATATTAGTACGTATATTAAACGAAGTCGCGGCCCGGTGGCTGGACGAAGGAGACACGGCCGACTCGAAGGCATTTACTCGTCCCCGTTTGTCGTTACACACGTACCCATGTGACGCCATTAGTCCCGCATTGAAAGCCATTAGCGACCTCAGGCCCTTTTTAGATTGAAGATTTTTTCAAACTGATGAATAGTACCACTTTCGTCTTATTTGATTAAGGTCGGAAACGGTCGAAAACGGACTTACGAAATAGAAAACGAAATCGGTTTGTTCGGTACATTTCTATATTTTAGCAATTAAAGAATACAAAAAATGATTGAAAATGGTTGTGAAACCAATTAAAACTGACAATTTTTTATATTTAAAAACGGAACCATAATATAGAAAACGAAAGCGGTTGGTTCGGGATATTTCCGTTCCGTTTTCATCCTTGTATTTGACAAATATTGTCCAATCGTAGACCAACTAGACTCAAAAGATTCATCTCGTAATAATCCCAACAAGGGTGCCGTGCATGTCTCCTGTTGTCTCTCTCCATTTCACCATCACACGCTTTCTTTCTTTTTTTTTTGCCCATCTCTCAGGCTGAGTGAGTGAGTGAGTGGCCTGCTGGACTCACAGGCGGCGCTACACACGGGGGGCCTCTTGATGGCCATCATCTGCAGCTAGAGGCTGTCAAGGCTAACAGTTAACACTAACACACAGCGAGTGCTGCGGGGCCCGGTCACTAAACCTACCCGGCCCGGCCCCGCCCGACGGATCCCGAGGACACCGAGTGATCTGGCCGTATACGTACGTGCTGTGTACCCTCCACGCTCCAGCGAGGCGGTTTACGATCGAGCAAGTGGGCGGTGGCCATTGGCCTCTTTGGCTCTCTTATTATATATATGTCTCCGGCTAGATCTCCGCACTGGATGCTCTACTGCTGTTAGCATGTTTGCTAACGCCGGCCCGGACGCGCGAGTGCAACGGGCACACAGACAGACGGCCAGGCAAGACCCACCAGGATCCATGCACGCTTGAGCCGGAGCGCGGAGCACGGCATCGGACATCGGAGGTTATCAGGTGACGACACGGACACGGACATCCATCGCCTCGCCGGATTCCTCTCCTTCCTCCGTGTCCTCCCCCACGCGAAACGCGTTCCCTGGACCGGAGGAGCGACGATCCGAGTCACGAGCCCACGGAATGGAAGCAAGCGACACACTAATCACCTCATTGCTCTGCTTCCTTCATCAACGCGTACTTTGTACAGCTGCAGCTGGAGCTAGTTAGGATGAGCGCCGTGGTGATGAAGATTGAAAAACCATCATCATCCCCAGTCCCAGCTAATTCATCTCGTCCGATCCGACCTGATCCATTCGTGTAGAGACTGGTGGGCCCTACGCCGAGATTTAAAAACCCAAATGACTCCATCATCTACTGGCTTGCTTCTCTCTTGAAGCATCAGTGTGTGTCTATATATATATACTAGTGGCAAACGCGCGTCCTGCGCGCGAGGGGCAAGTACTTTGTTGGGATTCATTCAGACACTTTGTTGAGATTCATTCAGACACGGTTGTCTGCATAGGTAACATGGTTTGATCGATATATATTTACAATCTGGTGGAAGCATAGAGTTGGAGACATACCGTAACGATGTTGGTGGTTTATGTTGTATTACAGTACCTCATGGTCATATAGATAGCAGGCAGAATATGTGGCTTATACTTACAGCATACATACAGTATATACTTGGAGATATATTGCACAGAAGTTTGTCGTCGATCTTGCACCGCTGGATGTGCTTGAAGATTGTCGGAAGTTGGTGGCTAACGACACTGTCGATTTGGTGTGAAGGAATACTGGGAGGACAATGACTCACTCAATATTAGGCCGCTTTGATGGTGTCTTTTCTGGGTCGATGCTTGGTGGTGGAGTCTGAAAAATGGGATGAAAGTTAACTGCATATGTGGAACTGTCATTTTCTAATGCGGCTGCACATGCATATGTAAAATATGAAATTGTTGGAAAGAGCAGAGTTCATTTTAGCGTACCAGAACAATTGTGGAATCTGAAATTACACCAGGTAATTCATGATGCTGAACTCCTGGTGCATCACTTGAAGCTGCTGTTATAGTCAACGGGAGCTGTGGGAGTAGGAAGAGGCTGAGTGCTTGGTATGGGAAGATGAAAGCAGATTTTTACTCAATTACACAGATACGCCTGAACCAAATCAGTGTTAAGACGACAGGGAAAAAAGAGAAGTCACTAATTGAAGTCGAATAACCAAAAATGCACAGAAATCCTTGATTGAGGAGCTCGAGAACCCAAACATCAAACAAACCATGTGTGGACACAAAAGCAAAATTCGTAGCAGAAGGAAACATAAAATCAGTACTTTTCAATTGTGTTAGATGTATCCATCAGCACCTCACAGTTGCCCTTTCAGTGATAATGAATAGTGTCTCTATTTTACTGAAGAAGGGAAACTGGAAAAAAAAGAACGAACAGTAAATGAAAAGGCATCCCCAGATAAAGTATTCGTTCACAGCATGTACTACCCAAGAAGCAAATGTGAATAAAGTTTTTTTTCTTGAGCTATGTGACCAAGGAGAAATTAGCATTAATTGATCGTAGGAAGGCAAGGAATTTAGATGTGAGTGTGCTAACCAGAAACAGGAATCAGGATGCAGTTGGTGCTGAACGAAAGTTCAGCCATGCCACGGATGACAGGGGCATCGTGGGGTTGGCCAACAATGTTCTAGGTCGGAGAAGATTTGGTGTTTCACTTGGGAAGCGGATTGGGCGTTCCTCGCTATCGTTCTTGCCATTTTAGTCCCCTCATTTGCTGCCCTGCATGTAAAGAGCACCGACACCGGAGGCCTCATCAGTGATAGGTTTGGAGGGGACATGGAGTTGATTCAAGCATTACACAATGTAGAGGCCTTTTTAGCTGAGAAATCGTAGCCTAGCTATCAAAGTATGGGATTGACCTGCAATTCACAAATTCACAATAAATCACATCAGCAAGAGCTATCCCCATAATTTACATCAAAAGAGATATCCAATATATTGTCTTCCCTGCTACGTAAATGTACAGTGACCTGCTATGCTAATTTGCACTTAAATGCTGCATTGTCACACTGTGATCCGAGAGGTAATAATGTTTAATATTTCCAGCGCTCAATAGGAACAAAACTTGTGTTCCTAAGAGCGAAATAATGCTCTAGATCATGTAGTAATCCTCGCCGGTAAAAACAACCATTAAACAGAATTTAAAGAATTCATGTTGTTCTTATTGGGTAGTAGGATAAGACAAATCTGTACACCAACTGCATAGAAGATTGCCAAGGGAAAAAATAAGAAGGGATAAAATAGAAGCTGTGCAAATTAGCGTCCTGAACGTCAATGTCTTTTAGGAATATCCACAGCACCGAAAAATCAATATTCCTGCAAACGGTGTAGTAAATTAATATGTAATCTCTTGTTTCAAACAAAACTCCAATTCTAAGAATAGATGAAAAAAATTCAGTGAACCTTATTGTTATTAAGAAGCAGGCCAACAACCTAGAGACCGAAGGGAGTTTAGGGGAACTGAGGATAGGAGCAGGACCACAGCACCGGTGAAGTCAAGACTGAAGCATGAAACAACACTAATTAAAAGCTTATAGAAGGTGATATAGAGGCTCCTATAAACTGCATACATCATGATACCTTAGATGGATGGGCCAGGTATTTAAAAAACCTATAGAAGCTCATATAGGAACAACTACACAACTGAATGACTGGTACATATTCAAATAAATTCCATATTGATTGAAACGTTTCTCTTCTTTAACCACTTGCTGTACCCCATCTCCTTCTTTAGAGCCTCCTCGGAGCATCACAGGAACATTGCATTTGCGGGCCACATGGCTGTACGTTTGATTTTTTTCGGAGAAACGAAATTAGTAGGCACAATAGATTATAATTAGATCATACCTGAAAACAAATGGATTAAGCTAGGGTTTGGGTGCTCGGTCTTGCACAGTAGGCTGGGAAGAGAAGGGGTGGGTAAATCATACCCGAAAACAAATGGATTAAGCTAGGGTTTGGGTGCTCGGTCTCGCACAGCAGGCTAGGAAGAGAAGGGGTGGGCATACCTGGTGGGTGCTCATCGCTAGTGAAGGCCTTACGGTGAGCTGCCGCCAAATCCAGCCGCGGAGCTGAGCCCCCACCGTCGACGGAGAGGAAGAGCGGATGACCAGCTGCCAGGGCCAAGCCCCGAGCAGCGCACACGGCGCAGGGGGGCCGGAGAGAGAGGGGCAAGGTTGTTGTCCTTCCAGTGCGCCGCGACCTCGGAGGAGCAGCCCCATGCGCCGTCGCGTGGAGAGAGGAAGAGGAGAGGAAGGAGAGAGCCGGGACGGAGGAGGAAGAGGCGGCACGCGTGGGGCGTGGACGTCGGGCTCGGGAGATGACGGGAAGACTCTGGAGAAGGCAGGTGAGAAGATATTTTAGGCCAACGTACAGTAAAATTCGGTGGGAGCAACCAGGGTCGTAGATCCTGAAATCCAACGGTGGAAACAATTCAACTATCGTGGATAGGCTGGCTTTGGAGGAACTCGTTCAGCTTTGTAGAGTTTAGATATAGGGAGCCCCAACTAACTCTCCTAGCCAACCCAACCATTCAGGTCCACGGGGCTGACGCACGCGCAGGTAGGGGGACCACTGCATACCTAACAGATCGGATACATAAAAACTCAGTTCAAGCAACGCAGAAAAGTTTTTGTCGCGACGTTGCATAGAAATTAGTAGTTCGATGAATGGAAATTAATTTGTTGCCACATAGAAACCTTCTCACGAGCTGGACGTTCAACCTGACACAACCTGACACAGCTGACGCATGTATGCATGCACACATCTAATCTAATCTCTTTCGTTTTTTTATTATATTTCCTCAACGAAGCATTCGATTCAAAAACGGTTTTCACCATTCAACTCCTGACATTTTTGTGCACGATTCAAGATCCACTGTGAATATTTTTTTTAAAAAAAAAATTAAAATTCATAAATTTGAAATTTGAATCATGGCACGTGATGGCCGATTGGATGCATATAATCAATGGTCAAGATGCGTAGAAAAGTTTTTAGTGCTGACGTTGCATAGAAATTAGTGGTTTGATGAATAAAAAATAATTTCGTTACCGCGTAAAAACCTGTCCGTGATATAAACATTCCACCTGACATAACCGTGATTGCCTTCACCAACATTATGCTTTCCACTAGTTGGGTTGTATAATTAACATGGGAACAATGTATAGAACATGGAGACCGTAAGCGTAGAACATGGAGACGATCTCATCTCATCTTCTCCAAAATTTGAAATTTAAATCATGGCACGTGATGACCAATTAGATGCATAGAATATATGGTCAAGATGCGCAAATATTTTTTAGCATCGACGTTGCAAAGAAATTAGTGGTTGAATGAACAAAAAAATAATTTTGTTACCACCTAAAAACCTCTCCACGAAATGGACATTCCATCTGACACAACCGTGATTATATGTACCAACATCATGCTTTCCACTATGGAGGATGTATAATTAACATAAGAACAATGCATAAAAAGAGGCAGACCTAGTGCCAGAGGCTCTCACACGAGTGGGCTCTGGGGAAAGGAATAACCGAAGCAAAGTCTTACCCCCGTAGAAATTCTGCAGAGAGACGGCTTCAAACCCAGGACCTGGTGACTCGGCGAGCTAGCACTCACCAACTGCACTAGGCCTGCCCTTTCATAAGAACAAAACAATGCATAAAACACACAAAATCCTTCCTACTTGGGGAGGGAGGCTATTATAACTAACACCGTTACAGCCTATACCCACATCGTGCTTTTCACCTTGAGATGTTTATTTAATAGAGCAACAGTGCATAGAAATCTTACACCAGGCTTCCCTCTAGGGATGTTTAATTAATAGAGAAATAATGCATAGAAACATGAAAACACTACACTCTCTATGGATTATCCATAATCGTCCTAACTCACAGTATGCATAGAAACTCAGTCAACCAAATATTGAAACCCAACTGAGGTTACATAGAAACCAATAGTTACACAACATATGGAACACCCCTGAACCCATCAAGCCAAGGAAGTCGTGGACGTCGCATCAACTACATCAAAGATCATACTACGCCACCGCTGCAAGCCAAGGAAGTCGTGGATGTCGCAAGCCATGTCCTATGTCTGAGCCACCATTGACCTCTCACACCAAATGGAGAGGAATCTATCCAACCATCCTACATCACAACAAAGGCATAGAAACATGTTTGAGCAGGCGCAAAAACCTTACAACGGCAAAGAAAGACATAGAGACATGTTTTAGTACACGCGAAAACCTTACAGCGGTAAGAAACACATATAAAGATGTTTTAGTACACGCGAAAACCTTATAACGACAAGAAACGCATATAAACAAGTTTTAGCAGGCACCAAATGATGTAAAACACCCAATAAAACCCTGCCTGTGGGGGATTATTTTATCCAAAATCGTGACAACCCCACCCAAACCATCATTCTCACTTTGGGGACGTATAATTAATGGACCAACTATGCATAGAACCCAAAATACCCTTCCTTCTGGGGGATTATTGTACCGGAATCGTGATCACCCAACCCAAACAATGCATATAACAATGTATAGAATTGTGTACCAACAATGTATAGAATTATATAGAAGTGTACAGATATGTTCCAACAATGTATGTCAAAGTGTTCTAACAATGCATAGAAGTATGCTCTAGAAGTGCACAGATAACTGCTCCAACAATATATAGAAATGTGCTCCAATAATGTATAGAAATTTGTTCCTACAATATATAGCACAATGTATAGAATTATGTACCACCAATGTATAGAATTATATAGAAGTGTACATAATTATTCCAACAATGTATGTCAAAGTGTTCCAACAATGCATAGAAGTGTGCTCCAACAATTGTATAAAATTATGTAGAAGTGCACAACTAATTGCTCCAATAATATATAAAAATGTGCTCCAACGTTATATAGAATACATACCCCTCATGACCAAAAATTAAGATTTCAATTTCATTGCGTATCATATCAACGAAAAGCATAAAAATAATAATGATAATCATAGAAAGTTTTGAGTATATGCATAGAATCATGACCATGCTAGCTCTTCATTTGTCGTAAACCACTGGATACTGCAAGCAGCAACCAAATTGGATCAAAACATCATAGAAAAAGCATTGTCATAAAAAAATTCTCAAATTAATGAAAAACCATTGTCATAAAAGTTTTGCCTCATAAATGTAGTTTCACAAAAATAACGGGTAATTTTAGACCTCTTCATTTACCCACTTATATGCATAGAAACTCACTAATGCTAGAACCGAAACTCACATTGATGCAAATACTAGAAAATTATAGATGTAAGAACAGAAAATAATTAGGAACTTGACCGATTAGTACTAGTACTATCACGAGAAACAAAAAAAAATCCACATGCAACTAATTAGTACTAGTACTATCACGAGAAGCACAAAAAAAAAATCCACATGCTGCCCACGAGAGTTGGTCGGAGCCCCCGAAGCTGTCCCTGTCCAAACAACTAGGACCCAGTATTCTACCAATGCATAGAAGTGTGCTCCAACAATGTATAGAATTGTGTAGAAGTGCACAAATAACTACTCCAATAATGTATAGAAATTTGTTTCAACAATGTATAGAATACATACCCCTCATGACCAGAAATTAGGACTTCAATTTCATTGACATCATATCAAGGAAAAGCTTATAAACAGTAATGACAAATCACATAAAGTTCTATAAGCATGGTACAATGGCAAGTGATTCGAAGCTAATAATGGTGGTACAGAGTTAATAATGAAATGTATGTCCATCTTAAGACATGTAAATAGATAATCTAGTTCCTCTGTCTACCAAAAACATCATCTTTCAAGGATGTGATCAGGTCTCAAAAAAGTAACCAGATCAAAGGATGCAAATGACTAAGCAGATATCACTGAGTTTCTGTGAAATGTAAAGTGCAGACTCTGAACTTTCAGTTCTTCACTACTAGTCTGAATAACATGGATTCTCAAGTAAAGTCAGAAGAGTAGATAAATGAAAGTGCTTCTGGTGCTGCCCTGCACTACAGACTTGTCGACAATCAAGCACAATGCGCAGACAGTACATGACATCATATTAACAGTGAAACCTGTGGAGGCAGACGTCGTGTGTGGAGGCGGAGGGCGGGGGCGCGCCAGCCTTGAGGCCTTCCTCGCCGTACTAGTCGTAGATGGCGCGCTTCTACAGGTCGCTGAGCACCTGCGGAGAGGGCAGCCAAGGCCACCTACATAGAAGTTAATAGTTCGGTGAATAAAGATTATTTTTGTTATCGTATAAAAACCACAAAAAAAATTACATAGAATTATGAATCAACAATGTATAGAATTATATACCAACAATGTACCAAGTTACAGTTTAGCCATGTATAGAAACTTATGCACACAAGTATAGGATAACGAAATCAACAAACAAAACAATGAATATGAATTCAACTTGTGTGGAACCCTTTGCATCTAAGCATAGAAATCATCCAACATCTTTGAAATTACAGTTTCACCATGCATAAAAACATATGCTTGCAGAAAAAACCTAGATAACTAATGCCGCCTAGGCCGCCATGCCATGTCCTGTTGGCCCAAGCTCGCACCGCCATTGGCCCAAGCAAGCAACCACTTCCACTCAGATTGCGTAGAAACCATTTCTGTTCAAGCAAAACCCCAATGCTTGCTTGCTTGCTTACACGGTTGACTCAAGAAGCATAGAACTAAAAAAATTGAATTGCACATAAACCTTGCTGACACATAGGATGTAGTGAGCATAAAAACATGGAGAAAAAACATAAAAGAAATATGTTGATTAGATACCCCCTAATTTTAGGGCTATTTGTGATTTTCCCCCTAATTTGGGATAAGACGCATATACTGTATTTTGAAAAAAATGGTTATTATATTTCGTCAATTCAGATTTAATATTGGAAAAATTATTCACAAATCACATGTTGGGTGTCTATAGTAGTCTTGTCCTGACTATGATACCAAAAAAAGTTAGGAGCAAAATAACAAACGAAATCAGCAAGTCAGGACCATTGTTGCATTCTGACGAACACCTTGCCTGCAGCCTGTGATACTTGCCAACGCCGTTCAGGCGAACACCTTGCTCTCGTTGTGTCAGGAGTAGTAGCTGACAGGGGACCCCACTTGTAAGCGGAGAAGTAGGGAGGCGGTTGTCATCTGTCAACAGCGTGGAAGAGGCCGGCGTCTATATAAGCCGGTGGATACTTCAGAAGAAAGGCAACGAACTGATAACTGAATAGACATAGAAGTCGTTAGAAGTAGCAGTAGACATCAGCGGTTCCACCGCTTCTGTACCAAACTCTGTTCAGTTCGTAATAAAGATACCTCGAATTCGCCCAAATTCACCACCGCCCATCCAGATCGTGACAATTTGGTATCGAGAGCCCCGTCGATCCGAGGGGAATTTTTTTTTTCTCGCCCCCATCCGTTCCGATCTGGCGCCGCAGAGGAAGCCAACCAAGTTCCAGTTGGACATGGCGACTTCCATCGATGACCTGAAGACAACGATGGAGGCGATGGCGACCCAGCTCGCCGGAATTCAGGACATGGCAAAGCAGTTCGCCGGATTTCAAAACATGATGGCCACCACGCTCGACAAGCTCAATGATCTCGAGGCATGGCACACCGTCGCGGAGACGTCCATGGGCTCCATGATGCAAACGTCGATGGAAGCGGCGACGCGGCTCCAGCAGTTGGAGGCGCGACCCCCACCACCACCGCCTCCGCCGCCACCGTCGATTCCGCCGCCACCGCATCTGCACGTTCCCACACGCTACGACATGGGGCCGCCTCAACCAAGCGTTCTGCATCACCCAAGCGCTCCGCCTCGCTACGACACGGTGCCTGGTGCGTTCGACTTGAACGCCATGCCCGCGTTGACGACGTCGAGCTCACAATCGCCCCATGGGCACGACCTGCGCAACGACTACCGGGTTGCGGGCGAGGGAGCCCCCGGGTTTCCCCCACCGCACCCGGTCACGGGTATGATTCCTACCAATTCCGCCCCAGATTTCATACCGCATGATGGAGATTGCTCTGCTATTCCTCATTCTTCCCATGGACCCAAAATGGAGTTTCCCAAATTTGATGGCGAGAACCCCAGATTGTGGCGTGATCAATGTGTGCTGTTTTTCGAGGTCTATGGAACTCACCCGGCGATGAAGACAAGGTTCGCGATCCTTAACTTCAAAGGAGCCGCGGCAACTTGGCTTCAGATGGTGGAACGACGAGGGCGCATCACCGATTGGTCGCAGCTGTGTGAGTTGGTATTCGCCAAGTATGACAAAGATCAATATCAACATCAACTTCGTCAGTTGGAGATGCTTAAGCAGACAGGCTCGGTTGCTGAGTACCATTCCCAGTTCGAGAAGCTTGCTCATGGCATTCTGTTGTACAACACAGCATACGATGATGTCTACTTCGTTACCAGGTTCTTGGCAGGGTTGAAAGAGGAGATCCGGGCTCCAATTGCGTTGCATCGACCCAAAGATGTAGATACAGCAAGTGCCCTGGCATTGCTACAGGAGGAAGAACTTGCTATCACCAAGGTCAAACCAGTTGGGCGGGGATTCACCAAAGGTTTTGACCGAAACGGTGGAAATAAAGCTCCTGACAAAACACTGCAGTTCGGTACTGATGACAAGTTGGCTGCTCTGAAGCAATTTAGGCGAAAAAATGGCCTATGTTTCAAGTGCGGGGGAAAATGGGCACCAAATCATACTTGTCCTGATCAAGTGCCGATCCATGTGTTAGAGGAACTATGGGATGCTCTTCAGTTCCAGGATGATGGAAATGACGAAGAGATTCCCTCTGAAATTCAGTCTACTGAAGACACTGTGTTGACAGTTCAGTCACCTGCTTCTGAGATGAGAGGCCGCAGACAAACTCTGAAACTTCTAGCTAACATTGGAAAGCAGTAGGTACTTGTGCTTGTAGATTCTGGGAGCATTGGAACTTTTGTCAGTGACAGGCTAGTGACGACACTGAAGCTATCTACTGAACCATGTCCTTTGGCAACATTCAGAGCAGCAGATGGAGCCCAGCTTTAGTGTTCTGAACGTGTGCCAGATTTATAGTGGTGGGTGCAGGGTCAGTCTTTCAGGTCCAATGCCCAAGTGCTAAGTCTGAGATGTTATGATATGATTGTGGGAGAAGATTGGTTAGAAGCTGTTAGCCCAGTATGGGTTGATTACAAGACCAAGGCTATGCGTATCACTCATCAAGGCAAACGCATTGCTCTGCAAGGTGTAAAAGATCAGTTGGACAGCTGTACTTCAATCTCAGTCAAGAAACTCAAGGGTCTCATAAAGCATGGCGGTGTTGCCTGCTGTATTCAACTGCAGGAGTCCACCAGTATCGCTAGTGTGCCGGATATGCAACAGTGCATCTACACTGTGCAACCCACTAACACTGAAGCGCTGCCAGCAAAAGTGCACGAACTCATTCAGGAGTTTGGTCATCTCTTCAGTACACCAACCGAGTTGCCTCCACAGCGCAGTGCTGATCACCATATTGACCTGACACCAGGAGCTCAGCCTGTTCGAGTTAGGCCTTATCATTATTCACCAATTCAGAAAACGGAGATTGAGGAACAGGTCAAACAAATGCTGAAGCATGGAGTAATTCGACAGAGTTCCAGTGCATTCGCTTCTCCAGTATTGCTGGTACGCAAAAAGGATGGAACATGGCGCTTTTGTGTAGATTACCGTCATCTCAATGCGGTGACACAAAAGAACAAACACCCCATGCCGGTCGTCGATGAGCTTTTGGACGAACTCAGTGGCGCCAAAGTGTTCACCAAACTGGACTTTCGCTCAGGTTATCACCAAATTCGAATGGCTACGGGTGATGAGCATAAGACTGCTTTTCACACTCATCAAGGGCTCTACGAGTTCATGGTAATGCCCTTCGGCTTGACTAACGCTCCTGCAACATTTCAAAGTTTGATGAATATGATTTTTGCTGCCTTGCTACGACGTGGAGTACTTGTCTTTATGGACGACATATTGATATACAGTGCTACTTTAGAGGAACATGTGTTGTTACTTCGACAAGTATTTGAGATTTTACATGAGCATCAGTTCTACATTAAACGTTCAAAGTGCTCGTTTGCTCAGCCTTCTATAGAGTATTTGGGCCATGTCGTATCAGCTGATGGTGTAGCCACAGAACCAAGCAAGGTGGAAGCTGTACTAAACTGGTGCCAGCCAACAACCATTAAGCAATTGAGAGGATTTCTGGGCTTGACAGGTTACTACAGGAAATTCATCCCACATTATGGTGTAGTAGCTCAGCCCTTGACTGCACTTCTGAAGAAGGGTTG
Organism: Saccharum hybrid cultivar R570; assembly: GCA_038087645.1. Taxonomy (NCBI): domain Eukaryota; kingdom Viridiplantae; phylum Streptophyta; class Magnoliopsida; order Poales; family Poaceae; genus Saccharum; species Saccharum hybrid cultivar. The sequence continues at coordinate 2,862,222 of JAQSUU010000059.1, forward strand.
TCAGTTTAAATGGAACAAAGAGGCAGATCAGGCTTTCAATATTCTAAAGCAGAAATTGGTAAATGCACCTGTGCTGGCTGTGCCTAACTTCAACCAGTCATTTGTCTTGGAAACTGATGCATGTGACACTGGAATTGGTGCAGTCTTGATGCAAAATGGACATCCAGTAGCATACTTAAGCAAGCATCTTTGTCCTAGGAATCAGGCACTGTCAGTATATGAGAAGGAATGCCTAGCCATTCTTATGGCAGTGGACAAATGGAGACCCTATTTGCAACATCAAAAGTTTCTCATTAAGACTGACCATAACAACCTCTTACATATTACTGAGCAGAGGGTAACATCCAAATTACAGCACAAGGCTATGATCAAGCTCATGGATTTGGACTATGCCATTCAATATAAGAAGGGTATACATAATATGGCAGCAGACTCTCTGTCCAGGTATGACCCAGGTTCAGACATCAGTGCCATCTCTGAATGTGTACCATCTTGGGTGCAAAAGTTGAAGGAAGGTTACTTAGATCAGCCTGAGGACAAACAGTTGCTGACTGAGCTTAGTATCACTGGCCAGAACTCTAAAGGTTTTACATTAAAAGATGGGGTTATCAGGTTCAAAGGCCGAGTATGGGTGGGTGCTAATACAATAGCTCAACAACACATTCTACAGGCCTTACATGACAGTGGATTAGGGGGTCATTCTGGAATTACAACTACATACATCAGAGTGAAGGAATTATTTGCTTGGCCTAATCTGAAACAAACGGTGCATGATTTTGTGCAGCAATGTTCTACTTGTCAGCAGGCCAAAGTTGAACATAATAAGATGCCTGGTTTGCTTCAACCTTTGCCAATTCCATCTCAAGCTTGGGAGGTGGTGTGTTTGGATTTTGTGGAAGGCCTACCAGTGTCAGATAGGTTCAATGCCATACTAGTGGTCATTGACAAATTTTCCAAGTATGGGCATTTTATACCTATTCATCATCCATATTCAGCCTTGCAGATTGCCAAGATTTATCTGGACAATGTCTATAAGCTGCATGGGATGCCCAGGGCACTAGTGTCTGACAGAGATCCTATTTTCACCAGTGCTTTATGGCAGCAGCTGTTTAAGCTCACGGACACCAAGTTAATGATGAGCTCTTCCTACCATCCACAAACGGATGGGCAAACTGAACGATTGAATCAATGCTTGGAGGGATTCTTGAGATGTACAGTTCACTCATGCTCAAGACAGTGGAGCAAGTGGATCTTTGTGGCTGAATATTGGTATAATACTACATACCATTCGGCATTAGGCAGGACACCATTCCAAGTACTCTATGGTCAAAGCCCTCGGCATCTGGGAATCTCAAATCTGAAGCTCTGTTCTGTCCCAGATTTGGAACAATGGATGAAGGAGCGGGAATTATTGACTAGGATTATTCAGCAACAATTGCAAAGAGCTCAGTCTCGGATGAAGGCTCAAGCAGATAAGCATCGGATGGAACGCAACTTTGAGCTCGGGGACATGGTGTACATGAAGTTACAACCCTATGTACAGTTTTCGATAGCTCCACGATCAAATAAGAAGCTCTCATTCAGGTACTATGGCCCATTCAGAGTTCTGGAACGTGTGGGAGAGGTTGCTTATAAGCTTGATCTACCAGCCACAAGTAAAATCCACCCGGTAATGCATGTGTCCCAGTTGAAGAAGCAGATACCACAACATATGCAAGTTTCGGATGATCTGACTTCAGTTTGCACTGAACCGGACAAGCTCATCAAGCCTGAGAAGATCCTAAGCCATCGGGTGATTCAGAGGGGAGCTCACATGGTTAAAGAGGTATTGGTGAAGTGGGAGTGTTTACCTGAATCGATGTCTACTTGGGAAGATGAGGGGGATGTGAAGATACCATCATGAGGTCATGCTGGTTGCTAAGAGCGGGGGAGTGTCAGGAGTAGTAGCTGACAGGGGACCCCACTTGTAAGCGGAGAAGTAGGGAGGCGGTTGTCATCTGTCAACAGCGTGGAAGAGGCCGGCGTCTATATAAGCCGGTGGATACTTCAGGAGAAAGGCAACGAACTGATAACTGAATAGACATAGAAGTCATTAGAAGTAGCAGTAGACATCAGCGGTTCCACCGCTTCTGTACCGAACTCTGTTCAGTTCGTAATAAAGATACCTCGAATTCGCCCAAATTCACCACCGCCCATCCAGATCGTGACACGTTGCCATTGCCGCTCCTATTCTTGCTGCTCGGTCACTGCTCGGTGGATGCATGCAGCAGTGTAGCAAGGTGGTGTGACGCAGCTCCAACGACAATGGTCCTGTTCGGCTGGGCTGATAAGCCGACTGAAAAACATTGTTGGCTGATTTATCGTGAGAGAAAAACACGATTCCAACGGAAAAAATAAACTGAAAAAGACGGATTATAAGGCAGGTGAACCGGGCCAATTTCTACCTTCCCTTGCGGCGCTGACGGCAGTTCATGCCTTGCAGGAAAAGAGCCTTCTCATCGGATCGCTCTGCCGCCTCCTCTTGCCGGAGATGGGAGGCTCCTGCTGGTTGTCCAGCCCCGCACGAGAACGCGGCGCCCTCCTTGCACGCGGCCGCCCGGCTGCCCGCCCGCTGCTGATGCCGCGACGTCTGCTCAGCTGTGCGCCTGCGCCCCCGCCGCGCAGCGCGCCCACCGGCCATGCCACGACGCCCGCCCAGCCACACCCGCAGCGCCGCGAGCTCGCACGGCCGCAGCGTCCGCCCAGCCGTGCCCCCGTCGCACCCGCCACACCCGCCGCAGCGCCTGTCTAGCCGCGCCCGCCGCGCCGCGAGCTTGCCGGGCGTGCCTCCCCCGTCGATGTTGCGCGCCCTGCCCAATAGGCACGGGTGGAGGGAGGTGCCGCCGCCGGAGGTGGCATAGGGCTGACGACGAGGACGCACGGGGACCAGAGCCGCACTGCCTCCAATGGCGACCTCGGTGACAGCGGATGAGAGAGAGCGTTGTGTTATGAGAGAGTGAATTTGAAATTAAATGGGGAAGATGCCGACACGGGAGTGGTGGGGCCATGGGGCCGGCTTTCTATTGGTGGCCCACGTGGTTGCGACGTCCCACGCTCGTTCGGCAGGCTATGTGACCGATTGTCTTGGTTCGGTTGGACCAGCTGGTCTTTTTTTTTGACTCATGGGTTGGGGCTTTCAATAATTATTAGAAGACCTACACTCCTAATAGTATATCTCTACAACTAAAACATTCATAAGGGAATCGTCCACCCGGCTAATCGCACGCTCGCTCGCGCATCGCTCGCCCGGCTATCACACGATCGCTCCTGCATTAGTCGCCCGGCGTTTCTCACGCTCGCACGCGCGTGCGGTGGACCCGGCCCCGCACTCTATCCCCCTCCCCGCGCGATAATCACGGCGCGCGCTCCACCGCATGACAATCACGGGCATGATCCTATCCTATGCAAAAGAACCGAAGCTGATTACCTTGCATGCGTGTGAGCCAATTGTACATGCAAGAGCAAGAATTGATTGTTCAGGTCAATCCCGCCATCAGCGCCCTCGCGATCACCTCGCACTGCCAGTTACGCAACAGTCCTCCCTATCCCACACCTCACCCTCGTGCGCAGCCCTCGCCACTTGCCCTTGCGTGCCGCCCTCACCTGCTCGCCGCTCGTCTTCGACATCGCCTGTCGCACACGTCGTCGCGGTCATCGCCGTCGCCTTGTCCACATCGACCTGCTTCCTCGTCCTCAACGCCGCCGAGCTTGACTTCCTCCTCGCCGTGATAGTGAAGAAGCAACATCAACGGATCGAACACCGCCTATGTTTCAATCCAGGTGTTCCGTCCCTCTCCACTGTTCATTGTAACAGAACCGTCCAAATTATAAGAGCACAAGTATAAAAAACAATCACCGAAGTGATCAAATTCTCACACTTGAGCCCATATAACTCCGGTAGTCCAATGAACTCACGAGGGATTTCAAACCAACCAACATACAAGCCAAGATCGTAGTGATTCAACATAACAAGTCACATGTTACAACCATTTTACAAGTAATTCAATATACATCGGAGTTCAATATAGTCATTACAACTTAAGTTCAAAAGTAGCAGAAGCAAAGTAATTTGAAACTTAACATTTCTCTGATTTCAAATACATGCCAGTACCAAGGTCAACTTCCAACAAAAGCATTAGAGACAAGATAAATAAGAAGGATCATGCCCATGATCACACTCCGCCACTACGGCAGGAGCCAACCAACTCTTGCAGCCGTCATGATACATCATAACCTGCAACAAGTGGGGATAAAACCCTGAGTACGACAAAGTACTCAGCTAGACTTACCCGTCAGAAACCAGAAATAAGGTAACACCAAGGATCATGCAAGGCTGATATAAAGTGGGCTAGCTTGACAACAATTTGCATAAAAGCTTAATATGGATAAGTAATCATTAATGCTTAAGCATCAAGTTAATTATCATTAACCTGTCATCTATATTTGAACCTGTACTAGAGCACTCACTTTATTAGGAGCAAACAATATTAACCATAGCAGGTATAAATTGAGGCAACCCTTCCATCGTTATCCAATTAACCATCCGTTCAATTTAATGGAATCTACGTTGCCGCTGCTCAAGTCAAGTGCTCACTAACCGGGAGCGACGGCGATTCGAATCGAATTCCTATCCAGCTGGAGGGGTATTTCTAACACTCACCGTGCAGACCCCTGCCAGGGTCGCACAGGCCACCTTTTCATATGATTCATGAATCACGGGTCCGAATGATGTCGCGACCCCAAGGACGACACTCTGCCAGGTGATAGGGACTCTAACCCCCCCTTGGTCTCACGCCAATGTCCCCAAGCACATCCTTTCTCTCCTCCAAGAAGCAACCTACCATTCGATTCCCGACCTGAACCACATTACTCGGCTTCGCGGTCGGAACGGCTTATCCGGCTAACTAAGAGTTAGACTGCGTTCAACATGACTCAAGGACGTACAGCGAATCGGTCCTTAAATGACTCAGACGGGGATAGATCCACACCCAAGACCTCTATGCCTTGTCGCTTCACTATCATCATCCCGCCCGGTCTCATTTCATTTTATTAACACATGGTTCCATTCCACGATAGCAAATATAGCCAACCGTGCCATATATGAATATCCCTATATCTCGCAGGTGACAGGAAATCACCTGACTTCTACCGCTTAAAGCAGGGCTAAGCATCTACTCGATCCTAGTCTATGTAGGATTCAAGGATTCATATATCTGGACAAGGAATGATATAATACAGCAAGAGTTTCTAACCAACTCCTATCACTTAATGCAATAATACTTATAACATATATAGAATTAATTGCTTTGAAGATAGGGGGCTTATAATGCTCCGGGGCTTGCCTGGGATCCGACTCAAGTTAGAGTATGTTAGATGAGTTCGCTTGGCGAGCATCTTCAAATCTACCACTTGTCCGGTCCTTCGATCTTCGGGATGGATCCACCAACTCCATCTTCGGGTTTGGCTCCACCTTAGGTCCTTCACGTGCTTCAGCTAACGTACCTAAATGAGGTGCAACAATGCATATGTATGAATGCATAGAAGTGCAATAAACAAAGTAATCAAACAAGCATACCAAAGTTCTCCTAAACACCTAGATCTAATTAACTTAATCCTCACTAAGGCATAACATAGAAGATTGCAAACACATCAATCAAGAAACAAGCCTCACAAGATCATAGGGTACCACCCAAGTATCATCAAAGATATGAGTCACACTTCAATACCCAAGCACGACAAAGTTAATTAAAGTACTAGAACTAGAAATTGCTACCTTCTGGACATCAGACCAATAGCTGAGTAACTTAATCATAACTGGAGATCTAAAACTCCAAATGACTTACAAGAAGACATTATGGAAAGCTTATGAAATTATCTAAATTTCATTTATAATCATCTAAACCTGATTCTAACATTTACTAGGTCGAAATACAGAAGGTACAGAATCTGTCCTGAAAGGACAGAGAGCAACCTAAATCTGAACCCAACTTAGAACAGCTGTAGTTTCTAAACCATATATCCAATTGCCACCAAAATTTAGCAGTAGCTAGATCATGAAATTCACAACAACTTTGTTATAGCACACAAGACATGAAAACATCATTTGCATAGGGTAATTAACAATATTCTTAAATCTGTTCAGAAACCTCATTTGCAAAAAATAATTATTAACTTATGTTGCAAACATATACTTGGACAAAAATAACTTTACCAACATGTCACACATGACTAATGAACACCAGAAAACATAATGTCCATTCCTAAATAAATTCTTTTAATGCATTTTGTTAATTTATTTAGATAATTAGGTGGAATTATGAACACATATCCAAGGTGCACAATAAATTCTACCAAAATTACAGTGGCCTACACATGCTCCCAAAAGTCTACTGTCCAAATTTGAAATCATTTGGACATGTATATCAATCTCTAAGAAAAAGAAAAATTGCTATTGCAATAATCATGTGAGAGCAAGTTAAACTTAACACTCAATATTTTCTGTGAATACAAGGCCATATTATGAATCAATATGATAGAGAAATATCATACTAAGGTAATGGAATGACATTTTTTTTTCTTATCATTTATATATTATTTATAAGCTATTTATCAAGCTATAAACAAGTTAAATCAATAACTTGAGCATACAGTAAGCAATGACCATGAAATTTATACCACAGTACACTCATAGCATGATAAGACTACCATAAAAATCTCACATCATTTGGATCAACACAACTCAAGATATAAAGTAACAAGTAATATAATGTAGTTTTCCTTATTTATCAAGGTCAAATCACAATCTTAAGAAAACAGTAAACAACTAGGGTGTTTAATATTTTTCCTAGCAAGTGAAAGTCATCACAAAATTAACAAAATAAGAATCACTATTTTTGGAGTTCTAAAACTCCAGATCTTGCTCTAGTCAAATTTAAAGGTATTTAAGAGCATTTTTAACACTTAAATAAAGACATCAGAAAACATCTACAAACATGTAACATTTTATGACTCTATTACATAGATCTCTTCTCAAGGTTTCCAAAAAGTCCACTTTTACTATTTTTGGAGTCTCCTAGCATGAGATATGAATATTTGAAGATTTACATGAAATCTGAAATTCAAAATCGGAATTACTCAACCCTATTGAAATCGCTAGGCGCACCCGAACCGATACCCAACCGCGCCACTCATAACCCTGACTTGCGGGACCCGCTGCACTTTTGGGCCCGCTTGCCAGACAAAGAAACACGTACACAAAACTTCCCTTTCTTCTTCCTTGGAACGGAGCAGAGAAGGGGAGGGGCGGCTCGGCCGTCGGCAGCAGGGGCGGCACCGGCGGCGAGCGGCGGGGCCAAGGCGATGCCCTGGCATGTGCGCACCCCCAAGCAGCCGTAGCTCGTCCCGAGATGGCGCAGGGTGGCCGGTCCACGAACACAGGGACTACGACGGCCATGGCACCGGTGGCCACGCTTCCCCGGCGGTGAGAGGAGCTCGGGAAGGGCGCATCGGGTTCGGCGTGTGGCGGGGAAGGCAATGCCGTGCTTGTCTTAGGGAAGGGAGGAGATACGGCGCGGTTAGGAAGCTCGAACTGGAGCTCGAACCGGCCATGGTGGCTCGGCGTCCGCGCTCGGCTCAGAACGAGAAGGGAGGCGAGCAGAGGCAAGGGCGAGCGCCTGGAGCGTGGAGAGGCGAGCAGAGGGCTTTGGGCACCTGCTACCGAGGCGTAGGGACACAACCACGCGGCAAGGAGAGGCGCTGGCTGCTACGCATGGCGGGCACGTCCAGGGCACGCGTCCTCCTCTCGGTCATTTCCCTGAGCACGTGGCGGGTAGCGGTTTAGGTACTGTGGAACATGATTTTAGGCCGAATCAGGGCCGAATTGGACTATGGGCCAATTGTCAAAATTATTCACCTCGGTATACTCTACAATTTTCATTTAAGCACCATGGTCATAAGACCCACAGATTAGGAGATAACTAAGCCCAAAGTTAACAGTGTCAACGACTTGATAATGCTTAAGTTGAGCTCGGTCTTTGCTGATTTTGAGATGCCCACCTTGCTCAAACGAAGTCCAACTTTTTGCATACTCTTCTCCATCACATTATCTTCAACTTCTACATTTGGCTCAACTCTAGTTGTTTAACAAAAACTCTAGAACGCGGGATGTCACTCAAGTTGCCACTACTTAGACTTAAAATATCGCTAAGTCTGAAAACATTTAGAAGATTCAAAATGGTGATCCCTATTTAGTAGACTTAGAGATGGATTTAGCCTTTGACCTCTTAACCAAGTTTGTTGCATACAACTCAAGCTACAACTTTGATTAAAGGCTCATGGACTGGTTCAGCATGGTTATGGAGATAAAGATCACCAAACATGTCAACTTATTGCTGCTAACTCAGGACTTAGAATATTTTCTAGACTTTGAAAAACAGCAGCTGATTCCACATTGTGATCTCTATTTGACTAGGTTAGAGGCCAAAATAGCTCTTGGACATTAAACAAAGTTTGTTCTACACAAGATGAACTACAACTTTTGTTTAAGGTCAAACCTCATAAGTGGTACAGAAGTCCAACTTTTACTTTGGTCAAAGTATCAACTCGATACAGCCGAAACTAGGGTTTTAGGCCAATCGGGGTATTTTCTTGACATTTGCTCAACATGAACCCTTCATGACTTTTGTTGTAGAGTCCCCTAGAGTCATTTGGGCAAGTTTGCAAGGTTTGGTTGATGTTCTATAGTTCTATTAACTTAATGGGGCAAATTCCAATAGGAATGGAACTTATCATTTCATGTGACTTTTTGATTCCAAACTTCATGAAACTTTTCCAGGGATCAATATAGATAGTTATTGATGTGAGACATGTGAAGATACTTTGATAACAACACCCAAGCATATATCGTAAAAATGGCCTATATGCAAAGAAGGGTGCAGCATCCAAGTTTAGATTAGGGTTTATTTCCATAGGTTTGACTTTGGCATCATCATCTCCACTAATTTGTCGTGTTTGAGCTTAAACCCACTACTTAATTGGTGATCAACACCTGGGGTGTTACATTCATAATCCGGCAAAACCGTACTGTTCACCTTCCTGGTCTGGTTCAAGGCACACAGGTGGTTCAGGGGATTAGTTTGACACATACGAGATAGTTTAATATGGTTTATGTGAGTTGCAGTGACTTTTCTTGCATCCATATTGTCGGAAGAAGTTTCGTTGTCGAAATGCATCTGCGGTGGAGGCCGCAACGACTACGACGAAAACAAGGACACGGCGAATGAATTATCAGAAGTGGACATAGTACTTATTATCTCTCGTGAACTACAAATACATACATTGCTACTTAATTAATTTGTTAAACTTTCTCCAAATTCAGCTTGTTTGTTTCACCTTTGCCTTTTACCTTATTATTTTTGGTGTGCCATGATCGATTACCCAGAAAATGACCGTTCTGAAGATAAAATTGCACTGCAACCCTGTAGCGAGATCAAACAGAGGATACTTAATATTACAGGTATTGATGTTGTCTAATGCAATTGGTACATTATACAAGGTACATGCTATCTATAATACTCGGAGCATATTCAACTTTAAGGACAATTCGATCTGGAGCCTGATATGTAAATAGAGATGCATGTGAGATATCAATAAAACAGAGCCACCTATAGACATAATTATGTGTGGTCTCTACTGTTGGTGATCTGCATTATGGTAGTACAGTGACTAGGAATGTGCTTGGATTTCAGGGATTGGGGAATGAGTTTTCTACCTAGCTGGGGCATATATGTCAGATGGTTGTTTTAGTTCATATATGACTGTTGAGATTATTGTACAACAACAATACACTTGTATGGAACTGAGCGCTTCTATTCTGTCATTCTACACTTTTTCATTTATTTGACAACATCTAACTAGCAAAGGCAAAGGGTTTTGAATATAACAATTACTTTCGTTCTCTAAAAAATATAACAATTACTTCCAGAAAACTGAGTCAACGATGACTTTCTGATACTTTAATATTACTGAATGAAACCTTGTTTACAGATTGGTTTAGCACCTGCAACGAGTGTCTCTGTGAAGCTTTTCAACTAACAAAACAATATATATGGGTCAGGTCGATAAACCTTTTGAATAAGCACCAATAGTGGACCTCCTCTAAAGAAGAAAAGAATTTGTGGAAGCAGAGGCAATTGATAAGGCAAGGAATCTTTTTTCTGAATCAAGACATTTCTATTTCTACTATGCAGCTGTTGTGAGGACTAAAATAAGCATATAATCTGTTTTGGGCTCCTCTGGTTTGCCTCCCTACATGCTTGTGATATGCTATACTTAATAATTGGCATAACATCTGAATCTCAGTCTCAGGTTGAGGATTGTCCCAGGACGTGGTGGACTCCAAATGGGGGAAGCACCACCAGGACGACTTGATGATGCCGATTTGTTTTTTTTCTAGGCTCTCTTATTTTAGCATTATATTTTTCTTGATACTTTTACTTTCTGTCTGAATTTGATAGCGAAAAAGAGGACTCGATAATGGGCTACATGGACATACAAACATGAGGAGAATTTCTTCAATGTGTGTAACAAGGATCAATGTGAAATGGTAAACATTATACTAGATTCAGTGTATATTGTATCTATGCTCATATGCTGCTGTGTTTTTGGCAATATAAGTTATGCCTCTCACCATCACTAACATTCTGAGTTTTTTTTCCCATATATAAGAAAGCTTAAGTTTATGTATATAAGGGAGGTGATGTGAATGACTAGACAAGCGAGGCTTGGTTGTGCATGTCAAAAAGGTATGAATGGATTGGTTTAAGTTCTCATGGGAAATTATAGAACAGGCTGTGCTTTTTCTCCATAGTCGCCACCTCTCTTTTTTCAGGTTGTCTACTTATTTTTACCATAACTATTGCCCACTCAATGAAGTCACATGGCATCTATTCTTTGCATATTTATTACCAATCCTTTGAGGCCTCATCTGATCCGCGTACATTAGGAAATCCCTTTGTGTTGTTGCTGACAGCTTATTGATAAATGTGCACTAAACTGTGGCATTAGACTCATGAGATTTAGGCTAATTTTATAGAAACAATCTCATTATGCTTTGCTTCGTGGCGGGTAAGGGTGATTATAACTTTGGATACAATGCATTTTTTGGATACAATGCATTTTTTTTGGATGCGTCGTCCTCTTCTTCGTGGCGGGTAAGGGTGGCGGACATAAGATTACCTCTTCTTCGTGGCGGGTCGAGGGCATTGGAAACAAGGTTAGGGTTCAGGGCAGGGGCAGGGAACCTCCATTGTCCTTTGCGACTAAAGGAGGGAGTTGGGGGTGGTGGCCAGACAGTAGTAGTGTCAGTTCGATGGCGGCGAGCGAGGTGGTGGGGTGCCACCAAACGAGCAATGGGGGACATCATGTTGGCGAAATCGGTAGTGAGGGTGAGATTAGGGTAAACCATGATCTATTACCATGTTACATCACACTCAACGAATCGATTTTTTTGATAGTAGCATAACACATGTTTTAATTATATATATATATATATAGAAAAAAGTCTAATTGACCCCACAATTATTGGGGGTGGTCTAGTTTACCCCCTCAACTATGAAACGGTCTAATTTATCCCCTGAACTTTGCAAAACCGGCCAAATATTTACTGTAATTAATTTTGATCTATTTAGACCATTTTTGCAAAGTTCAGGGGGTAAATTAGACCGTTTCATAGTTGAGGGGGTAAACTAGACCACCCCCAATAGTTAGGGGGGTCAATTAGACTTTTTCCTATATATATATACACACACACTGCTCTATAGCTGGCTATAGAATAACTTATTTTATAGCCACTTTGAGTTACGATAATTACTATACTAATTTACGTGATTATAGTAACTCCTTTCTAAGTGGTTTATTATAATGTTATGATAAATATCCATAAGTGTTATAGTAACACAACTATCGTAAATATATATTCACTTTATCGTAAATTAAGTATAAAAATTATCGTAAATGGAGGTGGCTACAGAATAACTTATTCTATAGCTGGCTACTGAATATACTCTCATATATATATATATATATTGTAGTGCATGCTTGATGCTTCTCAGCTTAACATTACTGTTATCTTATCTATATATAGGATTAGCTGGAGTAAATAAATAAAAACAAAGACGCATGAGTGGCATGAGCATTCTCCTACCGCATGCATTACTCAATCCGTTCCAAACTATAAAACGCTTGGCTTTTCTAGATTCATGACTTTTGCTACGCATTTAGATATACGCTATGTCTAGATACATAATGAAAATAATGTATCTAGAAAAGCCAAAACGTCTTATAATTTGGAACGGATGGAGTACTTTTATACATGTGGTGTACTCCCTCCTTCCCTAAATATCTGTCGTTTTCGTTTTCCGAGAAACAACTTCGACTCAATATATATTAAAAAATATTAATATTTATGGTACATAATTAGTATTGTTGGAAAGATATTTGAATTTAGTTTTTTTTAATAAATTTAATTGGAGATGCAAATGTTGCACGTATTTTCTACAAATCGAATCAAACCTGCGTGCATGACCTCACTTACACAGTAATTTAGGGACGAATGGAGTATATACAGAGTAATTTAGTTATTTAGGGACGAATGGAGTATATACCTGCGTGCATGACCTCACTTACACAGTAATCAAGTCTTGTTTTTGATCCGATCTCTCGCCAAGAAAGTCAATGTGCCTGTCGAATGGCAGCTCTCATCCAGCTCTGCCTGTGGAAGACTCTACAACTAGCCTTCTTGACCTTGCACTGGCCGGCACAGCAACAGCTGCTTCGGTTCAGCTTCAAACGGTTCTTCAATCCAAAGGGACCTGTCAGACCTCAGAATGCCCGGAAATAAGGGGCCTGTTGATATGGAACCATAAGGTGTCCCTGTGCTCCAGGGCTACAACCTCGCGTGTTTGATATCCTGGGCCCTCTCGAGCTAGGGTGGCCCGGTGCGAAAGACACACTCTCTCTCTTGGCTCCTAGGAGACGAAGATGAAATCCGTTTTTTGGTAGCCCAGCTGGCTTCGGCGTGGAAGCGCGAGTTCGACTCATCTCCCGACTTGCGTGTCTCTCTCACCGCTCGCTTGCTTCTTCGTTGTCGCGCGCCGCCTTTGCCGCTCTGGCCGCCGCCGTCGCGCTGGAGCAGCCGCAGACGTGAGGATTGGTGGTCGTGCTGCGGTCCTGGGAGGCGCAACTGCCGTCCGCCGACGAGCTCGGCGTCGCGCTCGGGGTCTGCAATGACGCGGGCGAGGGCGGGGGCGGGGGCGCCCAGGTGGTGGGCGGCCGAGCTTGCCGCGCTGCGGTGTGGGGGCCGCGCCGTCGCCAGGGGCCGCTGAGCGTGCAGACCTGGCCAGGCCGTCGCCGGGGCCACCGAGTTGGATGGCTTGGCCGTGTCGCCGCCGGGGACCGCGGGAGCGCGATGGCTTGCCACGCCGCTGCCATTGTCGGAGAAGTCAGGAGGCGTTGCCGCCGCTTGGGCCTCTCCTTGGTCGTCGTCGCTGGGAGCCGAAGCAGAGGGAGGCGCCGCCATGAGTCTCCACCGAGATCCAGAGGTTCGTGCTGCCAGTAGGGGGAGGGGCTCCGCTGCAGTCGCCTCCAGGAAGGTGGAGGAGGCGCCGCCGCGATGGGTGGTGGGCGGCGCACAGTGGCCGCTCGAGCGAGCAGGACGAGCAGCGAGCGAGACGCGGTGGCCCTGCTCGTGGGCCGTCGCGGGACGTGTAGGACGAGCTTCAATCGAGCCATCGCCAGCGTGTTCGACGAAATGACTGAGAGGAAAGAGGAAGGGAAGGATGGGTGGTAACACTACCTCTTCCTGGATGCAAGGTAGCCATATCCACTGGTACAGGCAAACCAAACACAGTCCCTACACAGTCAGGCCCATTTGGTCCAGCGAATCAAACACGAGCACTTGTACTCTCTGGGCTTGGTCGTGGCTGGCTCACGGGCCTGGCCTGCCACAGCACCGAAATCAAACAGGCCCAGGAGGCCGGCAGAAGGCCCGCCAAGCAAACGATGCGTCACGTCATGTTCGTTTCACTTCCATTTCATTCACTTGCCATTCCAGTGGACCGAAACGGGGAACAGAACAGTAAAGGTATTCCTTCTCAGCGTCTTTCCGCAGCAGCTAGGCAACCTGACCGAATCAAGCAAACAAAGAAAAAAAAAAGAGTTGTCCAGACATAAGCGAGAAAATTATGTGGGAATAATTGCATCGTATCATCTTTGGAACGAGCAAAATCTGTGTAATTTTTTTTTTGTTCTCCTATTAAACCTGCTCTGAGGTGTCCTCGGCGGCTAAATTCAGACGGACTGATGGGTACGGCTTGCTGCACCTACTGTTCTTCGCACAACAAACAAGCAGAAGATGGTGCAGCCAAGCAGGCCCAAAAAGAATTAAAATAGACTCAACAATCTAAGGACATCCATCCCCAAGATCAGCTAGCGCATGAGTTACCTGTCACTTTCTCATGGCCTGTATTTCATTTTGACCGCGTAAGCTACAACAAACTCCGATGCTAAAACAACGTTTTTCCTTTCCAAATCAGACCATCTGAATCAGATAGATCAAACGTTGAAAGTCAGGGACTCTTTAATTTCACCATCAGCGCTGGATGTTTTTGCTATATATTTAGTATGTCTACATTAGTAGCTTTTACTATATCTAGGAAGTCAAAACAACTTATATTTTGGAACAAAGGGAGTAGGGCATAAATAAACTAAACAAATTCACCATGGAATATATTTTCCCTCTTTTTTTCTCTCTCAAACAAGCAAGAGAGCTGTGTATCATTATATATTAAGAAGAAGAAAATATATTTTCCCTTGCGAGCTTATATAAAACATAGATGGTCAACAAAATGGAAGATGAGGCGTAAATATCTAGAGCTCGTCTGGTAGACTGGTAGGGCTTCTGGCGAGGAACACGAAAATCCTCTACTAAACAATTCAGGGATCAAGACCGAAGGAAGAAAAAAAGTTTCTAAGATTCTACTACCTAATTCCATAAACCAGAAAAATCAATTTTAGCAAAAGAATGAAAAACTAATTCACTCTCCCGTACGTACCATCTCATTCGATGGAATAAAATGATTCCCTCTCTCTTAAAGCAACCTGAAGCTTCACTTCCGCTTGACATTTTCTTGCGTTCTTTCTGCGATATTCCTCTTGTATTCCTCGTCACCTTCTCGTGTTCATCTTTGTAGGAAAAGAAAAGTAAGTAAGAACAGGAAAACATAAACGAGTTCAAATTGGCAAACAGATCCTTTTTCAGACTTGCAACATTATTACAATGTCTGCATGACTACTATATCCAGTCTAAGTACATTCTTAGCTGCCACCTGCCAGGGGCAGAACAGAGAACAAATTGAAAGCTGAAATGTGCATGATCAAAACAATGAAGCTATATATATGAACCTACCTGCGGACTTCAGAACAAGTGTGAATAAAAGGTATACGGCTCCTTGGTGTAGTCCATATAGCCCTTCAACCCATCTTCCGGTCCTTCCATGGCAAACACCTTCATGCGCTGGACATGCTGGACCTTCCCCCATTCAGGGGTGTCATACTGCAACGATATCAGCTTGAACAGGCTGGGCCTGCAATGTACATTCAATTTGCTTAGCTCTGCCTCTTGAAAGTATGTTGGCAGCGTCTCAGCGCACAAATCCATCCACGCGGCTGTTCCGAGTGACGGCAGATTCTCCAGTAGCTTCAGCATTGGGCAGCTGCAGATGGTGATCTTGTGCAGACTTGGGCAGCTGCTGACGCTCTCTAGCCTTGGGTTGTCCCATAACTTGAGCTCAGTGAGGGAAGGGAAGCTCTCTACGGTGACCAGGTTCAGCACATTTCTTAGGTCCAAGACCGTCAGCTGAGTTGCATGGCGTGAGAGTCCAGGAGGAAGACGATGCAGCTTGCAGCCGTCGATCGTAAGCCCCTCCAGAGCAGGCATTGCCGGTATCTGCTGCTCCCAGTCCCACTCTGTCCATCCTGACATGCCCTCGAAACCCAGTGCAGTCAGCTTGGGAAATGCAAAGCCAGCACCACGAGAGATAAGACTAGCAGGCAACTGCCTACTCATGATCAAGTCTGTCGCTACTCCTGCTGCTGCATCTTCCTGGCCATCTCTCGAGGGAGTGAGGACGAAACTTTGCCCAATACACTGGATGGCCGGAGCTTGATCGACCCAGAGGTAGTCCAAGAAGGGGCAGCTGGCCCAGTCCGTATGGCAGCTGGTTGCAACACGCGTAGCCCTCCAGGACCAATCGCCTTAAGCCGCGGAATAAGGCTGGCATCATCCAGGCCCACTGTGGTAAACCCAACCCATAGTAACCTTTGATGACAAGTTCTTCTATGCAGGTAGGAGGACATAGGTTACCCAACACTTGCTCAGCTCGGTCTTGCTCCTCCCTGCTGATGTTGCCTCGTTTCAGCTCTCCGTTGTCTCCGAGCTGACATGCAAATCTCATGTTCAGCTCTTCTAGGTGCTCTTTGTTGCAAAGCTTTGCTCTAGCAGCCACTGAACCTGAAGGTGCCTTCTCCAAACCTATTATATCTAGGAATCTGAGCTTCGTCAGAGGCCCTAACTCTTCCAAGCTGCACCAACCTTCTGCGCCATCATCCGAATGGGTTGGAAAGCCCGCCATTATGACCAGATCTCTCAGCTTTCCAAAACCACGAGGAACTGAGGTTATCTTGGTGCCTCTAATGTGGAGTAGCCTTAGCTTCCGTAGCTTCAAGATGCTATTAGGAAGCCGCGAGATATTGTTACACTTAACAAGCTCAATGCGTTGCAAAAACTGAAGATCTCCTATGACTTCAGGGATCGTAGAAATGCTTGCAGCGCGAAGGCTCAAGCATCTCAAATGTTTGAGGTGGCATATGGAGGCCGGCAGGTCATCAAGATTTACATTATCTAGATACAATACTCTTAGGCATGATGAAAGGTTGCTCCATAACTCCTTTGAATTAACCAAAGTGCTTCCGAATAACATCAGTGTTCTAAGGGATACCTGTTTTCGCAGAATGCCAGGCTCTACTACCTGGTTTGATATAGATAGCCGACGGATCTTTGGAGCAGCAGCAAGAACGATATTGGCATCCTGGCCATCGCCAACAAGGACCCCTTCATATTTTGTTATGTACTGGGCAAAGGAGCGGATGACATCATGCATGGTGCATGCTGACTGACCGTAGGACCCTTTCTTCGGTTCCAACAGGTTCCTTGAGACCAACTCTCTGTAGTGCTCCAGCCCCAGATCTTCAAATAGCTTTGACGCTGTTGTTTTGTTGTTCACGTAGCCTTCTGAGATCCAGAGATTGATTATATCTTCACGTCCGATCGGTTCATTGTTAGGAAAAAGTGAGCAGTATACAAAGCATTGTTTCAAGTCTGGAGGCAGCTTTTCATAGCTCAAGTAGACAGCCTTGTTGATATCGTCATCGATTCCTGATATCGACCATGCGAAGTGGTCACAGACACGCGCCCAAGCATCTCTTGTTTTGCTGATATGGAACAAGTGTCCTCCAAGCACCTTAATTGCCAGCGGCAATCCCTCACATTTTCCACAATCTTCATCCCAATATCCTTTAATAATCCATCGACCTCAACTTCATCAATCTCATCGGAGACTACCTGTCATAAAAATGAGTCATGTTAGAGGATGCATGGGAGGAGAGTGCCCAGGAATATAAAGAGTTTTTAGTTTGTCCCAAAATAAACTATTTTAAGTTTAACCAAACTTTTCAAAGAATAATACCTTTTACAACACCAAATGAGTATAAGTATATCTATAAAGAAATTTTATATTGAACATCAAAAAATATTGGGACATGCTATATCCCAGTCGCCTGGGTTTTTAGGAAAAACCCAGGCGACGTCCAACACCGTTGGATGGAGATCCAACAGCCAGATCTGTTTCTGTGCTGCATCTGTCACTCTGTCTTCCTATCGGGTCCGTAAATTGACCCGCGAACGCATACCGGGCCCGCCAAACGTTAACGGGTCCGTAAACATCCGAAACCCGATAATACTTGGAGTTCGTTTCAGTGAATGCGGCCTTTTACAACGGGCTTTACACACTGGGCTTTACATAACTGGGCTTTACATAACTGACTTTCCCCTGCTGCAAGAAAGAGACAGATCTTATTCCATCGGAGATCCAAAAATCAGCTGCATGCAGTACTTTCCCCTGCTGCAAGAAAGAGACAGATCTGGATCCATCGGAGATCCAGACGCTGGCGAAAAAATCAAGCACACATGATACAGAAAATACATCAATTCCATGAACCAAGGAAGAATGTACTTATCTGTACTTGTTCCAGTACATTGCTTATCTCCTCTTGTTCCTTGCTTCTGTCTTGTTCTTGTTCATCTGTACGATTTTGCTCAGAATCTATAACCAAGTTACATAACCTGCTGGGCAGTGTCTTCAACTTGTTCATCTCCAGGCCCACCTCTGAACACGTATGGAAACAATTAGTTCTTTTATTTGCTTTTTGACATTAGTAGAGTGTAGACACTAATCTGTACAAATTAAAAATCTAAAGCTGCCTTATATATGTAGTACTCCTGCATATGGACCATAGATTGACAAAATTTCATATACTCATCACCATAATTGCAGTAATCTGTATTTGCAATTTACAGTATTAAAGTTTGCAATTTACAGTAATCTATATTTGCTTATGACCAATATACAAAATTCACTGTAAATCTATAGAACATGCACTTCTAAACCATTAGTGAATTTGAACAATTTGCAGAAGAAGGCAACAACCAAATAACAACCATTCCAAGTAGATCAGGATAATTTCAATGTACACCAATACTAGACACAAAGCTATTTGTGCAGGTTAATGAAATATCAGATGCAGATTTCTTTGAGGAAATGGGTTCTGGATCTGAAGATAGTGCACTGGAGCTTACTCAATTGTCTGAGATAACAACTAACATATATTGTCCGCATGTTTGGAAAAAAAGACTTAGTCCATTTCATGAAATTTATGTGTTTTCATTTATGCCATATTATGCATGAATCAATTTATCTTTGTATATCCAGCATGGTTTGGCAAGAGATTTAGAAGAAAATATTGAAAGTTACTACAATTTTGATTCAAACATTGTTAAGCACAATTATACTCAAGAGGTAAATAGAAATTATAGTTATTGCAAATTAAGAAGACAACAATTGCAGTGGGATAAACTTGCAATTTACATTATTCCTAATTGCAACTACTGATATTTGACTTTTTTGGCTTGTTTCTAATGAACAGGATATTTCAACAACACTAGTGCAAGACAACTGCTATGGACAAGACCAACAAAGAGAAGAAATGAATGTTAGCTTCTAAAATTTCAAAATACTAAGTTTAAATAACTTAAAACACACATATTCAAACATACAGAGCCTTATAAACTAACCCATATGTCTTTATCATATCCAGAGTGCTTCCAGAAAGGATTTGGAATTCAATCCTGAATGCTTCTACAGATTTCAGTCAAATATTGAAAATATCAGGAATGCTAATGAGGTACAAAGGAAGTCAACTTACTTTGTCTATCTTCAATCTGTTATTCCACTAATTTGTCATCCTCTTTATATCCTTGCCATTTCACTCAAACCATGTTTTACCAGGAGAGCTCAGCACCACCAGTGAACTACAACAACTATGGACAACAAGAAATACAGAGAAAAGAAGTGAGATTCCTAAAACTCACACTGCATTTTTTTTAAAAAAAACTTGATACTAACAATAAATCTAAGATTTTATTGTTGTTGTGAATACCAACATTTACAGCTCATCACATCACAGGGAGGAACAACCTATGTCCTATCACAGGGAGGAACAAGCTATACAAGCCTTATCAACCAAGTCATAGCTGAAGCAAAATCTTTAAATCAGAATTATGAAGATATTTTATCATCACAAATGACAGGAAGTTACATGGACATGCTCAACAACCCATTTCCACTAGAGGTATTTACTTGTTCTCTATATATACATGTAGATTACTTTGTTTTCTTCAAATACATGTTCAAATGTGTAACAGTAAACATTTTTTCTTACCTATGACTACAGAACCAGACGTACATCAGTACTAGCAGAATCTCAGAGCATGAGCCAGCACAAGACCATCCAAAAAGAGACTTTTGGATGGTCTTTAACAACATGGTGCAACAACATGGTCCTACTGAGGTTGAGTCAGTACTAGTACCAGACTTTGGCAGTGAAGAAAACATGGTGCAACAACAACCACAAGAAGAACAAGGCAGAGAAGGAGAACAAAATGCTAAGGGTGAACAATATGTACAGGCTACATATCAACAAGATGACAAAGAGCTCAGAGCTATACAAGCTGAAAATGAGAGTATTATGGCAGCTGAGCGTTTGTCTCAGGAGGAAGCTAGCAGACATGTTCCTCGGCTTGGCATGAAATTCAAAACACAGAAAGAAGCATACAAATTCTACAACGACTATGCATTTATTGTTTGGTTTTCGTTACTCAAAAGCCACACATACAAGTGCAAAGATAAAAAAGATCCCAATTATGACCAGGTAACAAGAGTCACACTCAAGTGCAACATGTCAGGTGGAGGAAAGAGGGATCATAGCTCTGCTGCTTCAGGAGTGCAAAGTGCAAGAAAGAACAAAAAGAAGATTTCTGGTACACCACCAACACCCAATCCGGTGGCAAACAAACGGAAAACAAGTACGCTTGTACCGACCCAGTGCCCCGCTGAACTCGTTGTCACTCTATAAAATGGAGAATGGACAATCACTAGATTGAATCTTGAGCATAATCATGCGTTTGCAGGCAAGAATGAAAAGAACAAGCTATTTTCACAGATTAGGATGACTGAAATGGAGAAGCAACTAATTGAAACATTCAACAAAGTCAACCTACCGAACAGGAAGATAATGGCAATCCTATCTTATATAAGAGGCGATGTCACTCCATACAACAAGAATTATATCAGCAATGAGAAGACAAAGTTAAACAAGGCAACATCAGACAATGATATGCAGCAAGTGTATAACTGGTTCTCTAAGAAGCAAGCAGAAGACCCCATGTTTTTCTACAGGTTTTCCATAGATGAAAACAACAAAGTGAAAAACATTTTCTGGTCCAATAGAACAAGTAGAAGATACTATGAGGAGTTTGGAGATTGCATCAGTTTCGATACAACCTACAACACCAACAAGTACTCCCTCAAGTTTGCACCAATTGTAGAAATTACAGGGCATGGGGACAACTGTCTCTTTGGCTGCGCCTTCATCATGGATGAAACGACAGAAACTTTTGAGTGGCTCTTTCAGACAATGCTCATTTGTATGCAAGGGAAGCACCCTAAAACTATAATCACAGATCAAGACCTAGCAATGAAGGCTGCCATCAGAAAGATACTACCAGAAACTATTCATCGCAACTGCTTTTCCACATTGTGAAGAAAGCACAAGAGAAGGGTGGAAGGGTATTTTCAACCAAGAAGAATAAGAAGCTCCATGATGATCTCTTTGACATCCTAAGGAACTCGCTGACAGAAACTGAATTTGAGCACATGTACAAGAAGTTTCCACAAACATATGATGTTAGTGGCTTCAAATACCTTGGCGAAATGTGGTTCAATAGGAAAAATTTTGTTCCATGCTACTTCAAGGAGCATTTCTTCCCTTTCATCAACTCTACAGCAAGAAGTGAAGGCACAAATGCACTGTTCAAACTAGATGTTGGACCAAGGTACAACATTATGAGATTTATGAATGAGTTCCAAAGAATCTTAGATACAACAAAAAAGAATCAAGAAGAACAAGACTTTCAAACTAGATCAAGGCCTTATTTGAGTACAGCATATGAGTTCGAAAGGCAAGCTGCAAGGCTATACAACAGAAAGATCTTCTTCAAGTTCCAAAAGGAGATCACATTGGCAACAAAGTATGTGGCTCAGGAACTACAGAAAGACAAGGTTTATGCAGTGGTCAAATCTGAGTACCATAGGCAGTTTGAGTTCAGAACAAGAAGGTACATTATCATAGTGGACTTGCCAAACAAACTCTACAGTTGTCTATGTTGCAAATTTCAAAAAGATGGCATAATCTGCTGCCATATCATCAAGGTGCTAACAAACCTGAATATAACTCAGCTTGATGACAAGTATTTCATTGAAAGGTGGAGGAATAAGGAGAGGAAACAATTGAAAACGCATAATGCTGTACCACAACTAGATATTGAGAAGAGCAGGCCTTTGAGGCATAACATTTTGTCAAACAAATTGAGCACTATTGCATCAGATGGATCAAGAACTGTGGAAACGTTCAACTATGTTCTACAAGAAGCAGAGACAATGGAAAGAAAACTGAATGAAACAACAGAAGAAGTTATGGTGCATAAAACACAACCTACTCAACATAGTGATACAGAGGTGCTTTCAGAAGATGGTGATAATGCAGTCGGGATGGCTCAGGCACAATCAACACAACAAAATGGTATAGTGGTACTACAAGATCCTGATAATGCTAAGAAAAGAGGAAGACCCAAAAAACCTACCAGGCAAATAGGAATAGTTGAGGAACTCAGAAGCAAAACCAAAAGCAGCTTTGCATGTACACACTGTCGGGAAGAAGGCCATAACATCAAGACGTGCAAAAATAAGCACCTTCCTCAAGTCCCAAAGCCTTCAAAAACAAAGAAAAGGAAATCAGGTAACACAGACAAACATAGCCAAAAAGTAAATATTAGCACTGCATCAACACTTGTGGCCTGTGTCATATGTATATTCATCTAATATTGTTGATATTATGATGCAGGAGATGTTCACAACCAACAGTAGCAGTGCAAAAGTCAAGCAAAGCAAAATTAACAAGGGAAGATTAGGCAAATGAGAGAACCAAAAACAAGAAATGGAAAGCTAATAGCTGCAATTTCAGTGGCAAAATTATTTATGTAATTTATTAGTAATAGACCAATTGTAATTTCAGTTTATGTGATATTGTTCTCATCAACAAAGACAAGCACACTACATTTGGTCGCAACAGGAATTGCAGTGCTGGACAGTTACAATTTACATTCTAGCAACAATTATGAAACTGAATATTTAAATTGTTTGGTTTACATAAGCTCAGAAATCAGTGCAACAATTCTTTCCATCTCAAAAAAAACTAGCAGGTATATCCTGATTTGCGACTCTGAATCATAGAAAATATGTAGCACGTGGACTACAAGGACAAAAACATAATATATGCTTGGTTATACTAACAAAGCAAAAGTTACTAGATTTTAACACGTTCCATGCATAGATCACGTGACAATTCCAGTCAGTGAGTTACCTCTCAAGCCTCAATGATGTGCATCAGACCATCATCTTTAGAAAGAACAAGAGAGACCTCCACAAACCCTCAAAGCTTCTCCTTGTCATTGATACCAAAAGTTAATAAACTGACCCATAGTGCACAAAAAGTCTTCGCTACCAAAATTATATAAACTGATCCTTAACTAGTAATAATGGTAAAAAAGAGCAAGCATCAAGCATCAAAACAAACCATCGAATCAGAATATTATCATCCAATGTAGTTTACGGTTACAACCAATTTATCACCAATTGTTCTCATCCCATACAAGACAGGAACCTAAACAAAACATCTAAACAAAACACGGGATGCCATGATCATTTGTAGTACTTTTCATACACCTATGGAAAAAAATAGTAAAACAACAATCAATCGAGTACATCAAGGAATAAAACACAAAGTAGAAAATTGCAACTTGTATTACCTTAGCATCATATTCCATGACTTGAGATCGACCATCAGTAGAATAGTTGTATTCATTGAAAATCATGTCGTTGACATACTTGATACGAATATGCCCAGTATTAGCCTCTGAAAACTTGTCCTTCAAAGAGACATTGATGTCTCAAAGTTCCAGATTCTTCATTGCCAAAATACCACTATCATTGGTAAAGCTGAAACTTGATATCAAAAAGACAGATCAGAATAATATAAGCAACACAAAAAAGCAAATGATCTAAAAAACTGTATTTCACCTACTTCTCAGTCTGTTGAGGTACATCTGCATATTTAATTTCATATCCATAGAACCCATAGTTAATGTTAACAGCTTTTTTCCAAACTGCTGTCAAGTTTGCTACCTAAAAGCAGGAAGAGACAAAAATTAGAGATATATGATGACAAGCAACGCTCAAAATTGAACTCACTATAGTTATTTCAGTCTAATATTTCTACAGGTAGCAAATATTGATGCCAAAAGAAGAGACACCAGTTGGTCAAGGAGAAGTAATATGCTACTTACAAATTCATCATGAACAACTTTATCAAAATGCGAGCCAGCTTCAAAATGCAGCTTACAAGAATCCAAGACATAAATAAATCTTCGATTCAAATACACAACAACAACAACATACCACCGATCTTGGAATAGAATAGGGAAATAAAGCTGACAAAATAACACATAATCAAAAACAAAGGGATTATTAGCACAAATACAGTGGCACACAAGATACATGCCAAAAGCTTAAAAAATTATAAAAGGATGTTACTCACATATTGGCTGTAAGCTAACGACCTAGCAAGAGAAGCACCCTTAAAGCATTTCACTGCATTATCAAATAGCTCCTTCTCCTTGCTATCATTAGGTCCATGATTTCCAATTAAATAGTCCTACAAAAATAGATTGCTCAATATTATTTCATTGATATAGTTACTACATTTAATTGAGGGGAAAAAAGGCAAAATCACACTTACACCAACTTTAGAGAAGAAATAATGTTTGTAAGATTTCTTAGGGTGCTTCCTATGAAATAACAATCTACACAATGCATTCATCACAAAGTAATGGACATTTCCTTGAGGCTTTAGAGAACTTGCAAGTACACCTAACTTGACAACCACATGCCCATAATCAATTACAGAGAGACTGAAACAAATGAAAACAAATCATTATTACTTCATTCAAGTGTCATTTTCTGAAAACACAAAAAACATGGTTTCAACCATTTATAACTCACTTGGAATGTTTATATTCTGCCATCTTCAAAACGACATCATACATGTCAGCTTCAAGTCTAGACACTATTATCTTTGATTGAGGGATCATATAAGGGCTCAACTTGTATTTGCTTGGGATCAATGTCCTCTTAGGATGATGAACAACCAACTTAGCACTAGAAGAGCACCAAGGGACTTGGTTCGAAAAGGATTCAGATTCTTCTGATAAACCATTGCTTCCCATACTTTTGGCACAAACAAAACTTCCACCTCGATGGGATGGAAGAGGTGTAGCCACCTGCAACATCAGAAAAAACATAAAATTGCTCGAAAAACATAGAGTTAAATTGAAATAGTAGGCCACATGCTATTTTATTCTATTCTCCAACTACCTAACACACAAGCACACAAATAAAAGCAAATAAAAAATGCTAAGTTGCCTTTATTATAAATATATACAACACTACTGCCACTAAGGTACTACAACTATCCATACTACATGGCTAAGAGCAGTCCCAAGTACTAACAATTGTCCTTCCAATACCAACGATACAACAAAAGCAAATCAGTAAGTTATCTCACAAGACAACTGTTCCAAATTCATAAAACTAGTAACGCAATTTTACAAGGTCAATGTGTTCTCCGGAAGGGCTGACTGCAGCAAGAGGCATAGGAGCAGGAGCATCTGGATCTTCAGGAGGAGTCTCTGTAAAAGGTAAAGACTCCATATGCAGAAAGTCCTAATAAAAAAAACACTAGCATATTAGTAACACAACAAAATAGAGGAAAAAATCACAAGATATGTGACAAAACAAATTTGACCCAACAAAGCTTACATTTTGAACATTGACATTTGTCTCGGACTCAACACTCTCCTGATTGCTCACATTAATGGGACGACCAAATGGATTAGATCTCATCTGGTCAATAAAAGTCCATTTTTCTGGTCCAGGGCAAAACTGAAAGTAGAAACTGGTCTCAGATTGAACCTATCAAAATGAGAAAGTACATCAGATGCTATAACAAAGAACAATTTATAAACACATATGAGCGAGTAAATAAGCTACAAACATACATTTACAGGGATAGCTCCATGGCTTATATTAGCACCATGATTGTCTTCTGAAGTACAAGTTATTTTCAGCTGCAGCAACACATAATAAATAATTAAAAAAAGGAATATACATACACTATTGTGATGTACCAAAGGTAGAATAGGAAATGGAAGAAACATGTACCACAGAATTGACTTTTCCTTGCGTATCACTGGCGACAGCATGTGGATAGACAGATTTCACACCATCAATAGGACAAGCTATACCAGATACTGGACCAACAGGACGTCTCAAATTACGATCTTCAACATAATTTCCTAAATCATCCTCATCTTCAAATATTCTAAACGATGGCATGCTAGGACTATTAAAGTAGGGAGCATTGTTCTTCGTATTAGTTTTATCAACAGGTGCTATCACCGCTTAATCAAAAAACAAAATGGTAAAGAATATTAAAAACTACAGTTGACAAATATTCATATGTTAAAGCTGACATATATGAGAAAAAAAACATATATTGCCCAACACAAATACCATAATTGCAGTAAATCAAATGTGCAATCTACTAATAATGAATGTGCAATCAAAAAATAGGTAGTAAGCATGCTCTAACATGTGTCAGGTTTGTATCATAGACTTTGTTTAACATTTTTTCATGAGTGAGAAGGACAAACAAACCGGAAGTGTTCTCAATCTTATTGATTGATAGTCCAGCAACTCCAGTAGTTCCTTCAACTACCTGAACAAGGATAATATAGTCAGCTCCAAGTACAGGAGAACTACAAGATTCAGTCAAATGTGAAACTTCACATGATGCAAACTGACTGCAGTTAACAATAATCAGGTAGGATTATTACTTTACTACAATTTACTAAACACACAGACACACTAACAGAAAGTCACTTCTATTTTCACATTTCAAAGTTTGTTGTAGGTTTAGAAGCTAACACTGGGCCTTCTTCAACAGGTACAGGTGTATCCTTTGTGCCTTCATTATCATCATCCACACGACTAAGAGGGGATCTACCAAGTTTTTTAGACACTCCACGTGGAGACTTGCGGGATACAATGGCAGGGATTGAAGATTGAGGTGTTTTCTGATTCCTCTTGCCACCAATCTTTGTATGAACAACTGCAAATTAAAAGAAATATAGAGAAAACATAAAGCATCAAAAGATACAAAAACTAGACTCAAAAAGGAAAAACTAATAGGGACAATAATCAAATCAACAACCCCAAGTCCAAAATAGAAATTGAGCTCACTAGAAGCATCAAGTCCAACCCTTTCAATTCCTATGCTCTAGCATACATACAAACCTAAGGAACAATAATTTGGTCTTTATAATACTGTATTATTTAACCAAGATACAAAGAACGTAACGAACAGCTAAAAATGCATCCTTGGTAGCACTGGATCTGCTTAGGTTATCTTTGGCTTCACATAACTGTAGAATAAACCAATCAAGGGACATACGATGACATGCTTCCATCTCATGAACTAAATTATTTCATCAAGATTAATTCTTTCTGTGCAGCCATGATCAATATTACCCAACATAAATCCTCTCGAACCGGAGCAAAGCTGACTGTCGGAATTCAGGGCCAGCAACCGTACCCAGTTCGACTACAATTACTTAACAGTCTCAGAACAACAGTCATACTAAGATCCAGACACAATTCAAGAAAAGCGATGTCTTAACAAAAATCAAGCATGACTGTAAACTTCGGGGAGAATAGTGACCCTTTGTTCATTGACAGGGCTGATCTTCATTAAAAAAAGCAAGATCGATACAAATTTAGGGCAGTAGCCTAGCACATACTACTCCAGTAAAACAACTAATTTCGTAGCACCACCATAATCGAGGCATGAACCTTGAATAATAACAGTGACGCAAAAGGGATGAAATTACAGAATAGATCCTAAACAGCTATAAACTGAGATGAAATTACAAGGACACAAACAACAAGTATAAAATAATGACAAAAATAATGACAAAAAACAAATTTTATGTAATAAGGGCTTGTTTGCTTCTATCCAGGCTGGTGCAGTGTACGCTCTTATGTAAGCTTGGACAGTGCCCAAAGCTGGCCCAATGCAGCATTAGCTAGTATACTAGATTTGGCCCAAAGCAAAGAAGAAAACAGACATCCTTTTCCAGAGGTAACTAGTACATTCAATGGGCACTGTTATTTCTTTTCATACCTAGAGAACTTTGTAAATGATGAATGAATAATACCATTCTAAACATTGAGCCATTGCAGTATGAGCGTAAATAATGCTTTTGCCATTCTGAATCTTTACCATTTTCTCTTTGAAGAAATACTAGAGTTGCTTCTGCAATGAAACTAACTAGACAAATGTAGCACCCACAAATTTAAATTTGTAGACTATAGCTAACTCCCATACCAATAAGTTTGCCATTCAAATTAACAAAAATAGAATCTGGGGACAGCTGCCACATTCAGCTGCTAAGTTTCTGAAGCTAACAGTTGCCATTTCATTAAATTGAGAAGGAACACACACACACGACATACCCACCAACAAAGCTATGCAACTCTAGTATTTCAATGACAAAAAAAACAAAGACAAAAAAACAAATTTTAGGATGTGTTATCACAGATGACAAGTAATAATTTTTTCTATGAAAAGCAAGGACAATAACCACATTTTTGCCTACTCTCATTCACGACCTAGAACTTTAACCCCTCACACACACATTGACAAGTACAATGACAATGCTTTAGGATGTGTTATCACATAGCACAAAAACAATGACAAAACAAAACAAATTTTAGGATGTGTTATCACAGATGACAAGTAATAATTTTTTTCTATGGAAAGACAAGGACAAAATAAGAGGTGTGAGCTTCAACAAGTCACAAATAACAAAGCTTCAAACGTGTTTCCACAAACGTGTTACAAACTAAATTAAATCACATAGAAATACAGAAAAGAACAATTCACCTGGTGAGACATCCGAAGTGATTTCTTCAATTGACGGGGAAGATGCATTGACTTTGCTCCTCTCTTTCCTTCCACGCTTAGAAGTTTGAGCACCGGCTTCTTCAACAATTAGAGGGTTGTCCACTGTAGCTCCAGGTCCAGAAATGGGACTAAATCCAGCAAGCCTTGTAGACATCCTTAAAGTCATCTTCCGATTACTCATAGAGCCAACACTGTCAGGACTCAAAGATTGTGAAGTGTTGCTTTTCCTCTTCTTATTATTTCTACATGAAGCTGCACATGACAAATATGTATTAAATAGTTTCAAACAAGGGATACAAAAAATAAATTTTAGTGTGAAACAAAGGATACAGAACACTTCATGTACCTTGAGCAGATGAGCTACTACGAGGAAGAATCTCGGTTCCCTGAGAATCATACATGCCATCTGATTCAATTATCTCCGTTGCAGAGGCTTTTTCTTCATGAGTCTTAGCAGCAGAGGCATTCTTGGCTTCAAAATCTTCCAAATTAGGATCTTTACTAGCAGCAGCACCTTCTTCTTCCACAGTTGTAACACTTGGACAAGTAACAGCAGCAACTTCTTCCACTCCATCGTTTGGACCAGCAGCATGATCAACATCTTTGACATCTTTATCGCTTGGACCAGCAGGGAATCTAGCATCCAAGATAACTTCTTTCGCAACTGTTTCACTTGGACCAGGAGCCATTCTTGCATCCAAGACATCTTCACGAACAGAATCATGTACTACAGAAAACACTGGAGCATCATATTCAGGGGGTACAGCATCAACACCTTCATCATCAACGTTAGCTTGTACAGGAGAAGGTACTCTCCCAGCAGAACTCTCAGCATGTACGTGAGCGCCACGACGAGCTACTAAAGCCTCATACAAGTACTTCAACACTTTGGAAACAAGTGTGGCCGGATTCCTATAGCCAACTCTAGTGTGGTGCTCTTCAAAAAGCTCGCACATACCATCTTTGTCCTGTAATGTCAAGTTAATATAAACATATGAATCATGTAAAACTCAATATACAAGAAGCTCATAAACACAGTAGACAAGGCACCAACCTGTTCTTGGATGAAATCATAATATTTATCCAAAGTCTTTCTAAAATAACCACAATCCACTACGTAGCAAGTGTCCTCAAATGATTTGACCTGACACAAAATGTATTGAAGTCAGCATCCTGAAAAGACCCTTACAAACATAATGACAAAAGAGTGAATAACAAAGAGGATAAAAAGAGAAACTACTATGACGAAAATTGTGTATGCTAGACACTAAAATTGTAGTCCCATCATGTGCAATTTACATTATTAATAATAGCAATTAATTTAATTAATATTTTTATTTATAATCTTTATGAAGAAAACAGCAAGAATTTCACAATAGTCTACAACTTCTCAACCTGGCATTGAATCCCACCAAGCAGATTTATCAATTAACATCAACACTAACTCATGACACAACCTGTAATTGAATTTCAATGTGTGTTATCATTGGCTTAGGATTCAGGCTTAGGTCAGTTAACACACACACAAATGGATTTAGGCTTATGCCAGTAAACACACACACAAACAGAAACCATTACACAGAAACTATAACAAGGGTGCAGATACAATACTTACCGGACGTTTTCCAAACTTAGAATCAGAGACACGATCATATTTAACATAATCTTTGATCATCGATCCTTTCCAACATTTGATTCTTGGCAGAGTTGGGGGAAGCTCACGAACAAACCCAAAGTCCAGGAAATCCAGATAGTAAGCCTACAAGAACATTGAAAAAGTTAACAGTAAGATACATTAAATATAGATGACAAATAAATAAATAGGAAAGAAAGGACATGTGGAACAAGACTTACTGCTAAAAAGTATATGCAGCCACCTATTGTCTGCCTATTATTTTTCTTGTAACTTGAGATTGATGAAAACAGCCAGTCAAAGACAAACTTTGACCAATCCTAGTCTTTCACAGTAGAAACATCGAGCAAAGGACCAAGATATTTGGGACTAAGAATAGTGCTTGAGTTTGGGCATAGAAAGAAAGACAGAGCAACAACCATGAAATATCGAAATATGTCATCTTCAGACAATGTGTTGCCTTTCAACTTGTCGCCAAATGTGCTTTTCAGTGGCAGAGACTTCTCTTTGATTGCTAAAAGAAACTTGGTCTTCACAGAATCGTTATGCTGTTGCTTGATATCTTGACCACCAAATAGAATTTCCAAGCAAAGATGAACAAATTCTGGACTACAAGGGATTACTTTCCCTCCAACAAGTATGTCACGGCAGTTTACATCAACTTGATCAGCAATCCACTGCACAAATCCTCTTGGAACAGAACAACCATCATAATCTAACAACCTACCAAACCCATGGCCCCTGATAATGTCTTTCTTACGGTCATCCAATGCACTTATTATCTCTCCAAAATACTTGTTATTGCACCTGCTTGCTGCCCTAGAACATGAACTAGCACCAGCAGTTGATTTTCCTTTGCCCTTGCCTTCAACATGACTAGTATTCTGGGAAACAATGAAAAAAAATTGGATGTTATCAAACTAAGCATGATTTCACTAAGCATGGTGTCAAAACAACAAAACAACATGCTACTAAATTTACCTTTCTAGTACGTCTAGCTCTACCCCTCTTCTTAAAAGAATTAGCATCATAAAAAAAAGTATCAATAGTTAGTTCAGAACAAACACAGTGGAATCTAGTATAACTGCAGGACAACAACAAGGGACAAAGATCTTTGTGCTCATTACTGAAGGTAATATGCCAAAAGACAGATAAACAAACTATGCACGGTTCTGTCCAAAAGGTTTCAGGAACATACTCTAGACATCACTCCTCTAAGACCCTTCAAAGCTTCAACAGCTCCAACAGGATCAATTTCATCATCTGAGGGATTTGAGTCCTAAAAGCATAATAAAATGCAAAATATTGAGCCAAGCAAACAAGCTGAGAATAATAATCAGGCAAATATTAGGAGATTTAGCTAGAAAATACCATATTCAGCACAAGCTTTTAAGTTCAAAAACATCCAACTTATTCATGATCAAAACATACTGTTGCACAATAGTTTTAGGACACAACCGGTCCTTTAAACCAAACTCAGAGACATAATATAATAACACCATGTAAAAGAAAACAATAAAACTTATATTGTCTTTGCATGTGCACCACTAAAGGCGCCATTGGTCAACTCAAATGCATGAACCAACATATACTGGGAAAAAGAACAGTTTGAATAATCCTATTCACAAAAGAATGTGAAAAGGACTAACAACAAGTAAAATCAAGCAACAGATTTTCACATCTCAAATCTCACAGATAACAAGCAAACAAGGCAAACAACTACAACCACAAAATACGAGTTTGCATAGTCCTCTGATATCTAGGTTAAGGGTATGCTCCATAACCCCTAATGCAATGCAACGCTAATGTGAGGAACCAATCAAACCCTATAACAGAAGGAATTCATACAATGGTTACTGCTCAAACCGCATCCACTGAAACTATTATGCTCCAGAACATGATGACAAGAGTAACTACTCACTACCTTTAGTTCATGATAGCTCGCAAAAACAACAACAGAGACAACAAACCAGAGACGCAATAAACTAAGAGAATTACCTCACCAACATTCAATGATTCTGAGTTCTCATCTTCAGACCTCATAGAAAACTCATCATCACTCTCAACATTTCCAGAGTCGCTAGCACAACCCAAATCATCGTCAGCCATGGCTATATATATATATATATATATATATATATATATATATATATATATATATATAAAGAATAATTAATCACCAAGTTGCTAGTTGCAGCCAATCAAATAACAAATAAAACAAGTTGTATTTAACATTCTAATATTAGTAACAAACAATCTGCATTTCAGTGATACTTTGGAAATTAAGGATAGGAAATAAACAAGGTAACAGCAAGCTCTCCCTGCCAACTATGTCTCACAACAAACATATCAGAATAACATGAAGGTTCTCAAACATAATATACACCCATACAGTGTATGCATCAACACTGTCTGTGCACAATAGGCTATGCATCCAACAACAAGCAACACCTCCATCCAAAGTACAAAACAGAGGCATAGAGCTAATCCTGCACCTACTGACCCATGTATATGCTACTCTACTTCCACTGTCTGTGCACAGAGTCATACTTGAACATGCATGTATACTTGAACATGTAAACTGTTAGTCATCATTCAAGTCCTACCCCAACCACAAAACCATACATACAATGCAATAAATCATCTAAGGCTCAGAGACCTGAAGCTCCCTAACTAAACATCTGAAGATCTGCATTCAGTTTACATAGGAATAGAGGAAACCTACTCCAATTCCCCATGCATGTCGTCCGAGCAACCAACAAAGATGACAACCAAAACCACTAGCCTGGCGCGTTCGCCATCATCCCCACAAATCAAATTCGACAGATCCAGATACTAGTACAACCTACCAATCATGCATGCATCATCCTCCCACCAGATCGAGAGAGACACAGAGCACATCCACAATCCTCATCCTCCCATTCCGGCCAATCTCCAACACAAAGACAAATCCCCCGCCCAATCTAACAACTACCCAACGGGATCCTCGACCATGCATGCATTTGAGCCAGATCTAGAACAACCTCCAAACAAATGAGCTCAAATCGAGGGAGAGCAAGCCGCAACCGAACCTACCTGGCAACGTCGAAGAAGGACCTCCGATGGGCTTCCAAATCAACAAGCAAGGACCGGCGGCGGGCCTCGACGGAGACTAGGACGAAGACGAACGGAAGAATCACCGGTCGCCTCCTCCGCCCGGACAAGCTTCCCAAAACGCCGAGTCCCTTCCTCTCTCCGCACGAGGACCGAGGGATTCAAACAGTGCTATCCGGAGCATCCAAGGCCTAACTAAAGACGGTAACGGGCGCGCATCGTTTCTGGACGGACCCGACAACGCCCGCCTCCCCGCGACCAACAGATAGGAAATATGAAAAATATTATATTGGCTGGTTCACACCACAAACACCGAAAATTGCTAGTTACCATTATAAAATTACAGTCAATTGTATGGCATGATAAAAATATTTTATTATCTTTTTAAACCCGTGGAGAGAAAAATGGTAGTAAATGATATTTTTGCCCTACAAGAAAAAACAAATCCCCATTCCAAACGGTGCCTTTATATTAACCTCGAGTCACTAGAAAATACATTAGTGCAACTGAATTTATTTTTTATAGGAAAAATAAATAGGTAAAACTTACTGACCTGCTTTTTTTAGTAGGACCCAAGCATCGTCGCCTTCTAGCTTGCCAACTCTGTGGACATGGCGCGCCTTCATGTTGCGAGCGACTTCATCATTTCTAGTGGTCACTAACACTCGACTCCCTGGAGCAGAAGCATCGGCAAGCGGTGCGCTGAGAAGGTTATTCCACACGTCCTCGCTCCACACATCATCCATCACCACGAGCAGCTTCTTTCGCCGCGCCACCTGCTTCAGAGCACATTCAAGCAGGGCCCTGCTATCTCCCGCGCCGCCGCTGCCACCGCCGCGAAGTGCGGCGATGACGCTCCGTAGGACACGAAGCTGGTCGACTTCCTTGTTGATGCTCAGCCATATCCTCTCGTCGAAACTCTGCTCCACCTTGCCGTCGTTGAACACCATCCTGGCAAGGGTGGTCTTGCCGATGCCGCCGGCACCTGTGATAGCGGCAGAGACAATGACATTACCACTGCTGGTTCGGTGAGCATCAGCATGCACCTCATCCTGCAGAAGCAGGGTGACGAGGTCCTGCACGACTCTCTGGATCTTGTCGCCCACGACATCAGACCGGACCATGCTGTCCGATGAGCCCAACAAAGAGCCTGCAGCAGCTCCGTTGCTGGAGTGGAGCTCCCGGACGATGAACCCGAAGCGGGAGCTCCTCTCCGCGATGTCGCGCAGCCGTTTGTTGAGCGCCTTGATCTTCCTCCCGATCTCGTGTGCAGCGACAGGGTTGCGGAAGCAGAAGATGTTGAAGCACCTTGAAGAAGCGGTTCTGCTTGAAGCTGCCATGGGATCCTCCTCTCCACCACCAGTACCCTTCTCCATGATCTGGCAGAGGTCGAGGATGTCGTCGACGTCGTACATGGCGTCCTTGAGCTCCCTGACCCACCTCTCCACGGTGTTGCTTCGGATGCGCGCCACCTCAGCGTCCGCCATGATGGCGCTCAGGTCGCCGAGCGTCTTCTCGAGCTTGGTGATCTCACCAGGGACGCCCAGGAGCATCTCCACCTCCTCCTTCGCTATGCCCATCAGGATGCCGGCCAGCTTGGCCGCGAATGCACCCAGCACCACCGCCATGGTCAGCAGGAAGTAGTAGCCTATTACCTAGCTAGCAGCAGCGAAACAAGAGGAGGAGCGGGTTTGTGCTCCAGCTCCAGCTCCACTCTCTGCTGACTTGGGAGGGGGACGACGTTCTATGTACAAGCAAGAGTGGACCGCTGGATACAAAATTACAATACGGTCCTGGTTTAGTTTCCAATTCCACCCCTAAATTTTACTATGCAAAAAGGAGATTCTCCATCACATCAAAATGTCGGCAAATGCATTGAGTACTAAATGTAGATAAAATCAAAAACTAATAGCACAGTTTTGTTGTACTTTGCGAGACAAACATTTTGAGTCTAATTAATCAATTTTTAGATAATTTTTTACACTAAAAAACAAAACGCGCTACAGTGTTCCAGCAGGAACACTGTAGCGCGCAGAGCCAACTCGGCGTTCCCAAGTCGGGTCGTGGGCGAGTTTTATGCATCAGTATACTAGATGGGCCTTTGAATGAGGGAGAACGCCTTTTTTTATTGGAAAACTGACATAGTATATTTGTGCTAAAAGAATAATAAAATCGCAGGCGACCCGTTGAACACGTCAGGCAGAAACTCCATACTGGGCTTTCGCTCTTCCCAGGCCTTCGCTGATCACACTGAACCAAAGCCCGTCAGCCCAACTCGCCCCGGACATCACAACGGCATTCCTTACCGTGTCGCTGCTGGTGGGGACGCATGCAAGAGTCACTGACCAGTGGACCCCAAAGATCAGCTGCCACAACAGCGGTGTTGCATTGTACACGCTGCAATGCAATGCAACTAGGCAAGCCATTCCCGTTCCCGGTTCGGTCCAGATTCCAGAGACAGAGAGCAGAGCTGCACAACTATGATTTTTTTAATAATATTTTTAATGAATAATTGCAAATCTAGAAACTGTTATACAAAAATTATAGATATAGCATCCTATCGGCCACTAGAAAGCCGACATGCACCTTGTCGGCCTCTGGAAGGTCCCATGCCGGCACCTCAGCAGACGATAGGGGTGACGTGGCAGCCGACGCTACCCTGTCGGCGCCGATAGCAAACCTGTCGGCAACTGGAAGGCCGACAGGCTCTATCGGCTTTGGGGATGCCGATAGGCCTGTCGGCTATTCAACACCCAATTACACTATTTCAAGCTTTTATGATCCGATGGTTTGTCCGCTGAATTGTCCTTTGCCTCGATGCAGACGTCGAAAGTTATTGGAGTGTTACCTCCATTAAATGGTTGTAAAGCGACTAATACGGTTGGAGGCATCATAAATCTAGGAGTACATTTGTTCACATCCGTACAACCATACGACTAATACAGGTCAACCAGCACGACACCCACGTTTGACGCCCTGTGCTCCTCGGTGACGAATCTGCGCCGTAGGGTAAGTGACCTGATCTAGAGGACGGCGCTGGCGTGCAGGCGGGGTCCACTCTGTAGGCTGAGTCGGCTGAGTAGGCAGAGGTGCACCTAAAAGCTGTGAGGCCCCGGCCTCATCGGGGAACCAAGGAGGAGTGTCGTCGGTGCAAAAAGGTTGCGAAGCTACTAGGACCTGTCGTGTAGTCACTGCAAGAAGCACGTTCACCTACTAAAAAATTGTAAGGTCACATAGAGCATGTTACGTACAAAATGCATGAAGAAATAGGAAGATCATCGTAAAAGTACATAGGACTCTAACCGTCGGGTGTGAAGAACGAGCACGTCCTCCAGATCCTACAACTGGAGGCGAAGGTGGAGGCGGCGCTGGAGCATCACCCTGCTAGACGTGAACAACTACGTTTGTGGTGTGGCGGCGTTACCCCAGTCGTCGAAGGGCGGCAGCCAACTCGATCCTACCAACCGTTGGGGGTTCTACACAAACCGCTGGGCATACGAAAGCAACTGTTGCCCACGTCGCTGTAGATATTTATCTACTAGGCAGGCATGTATTGTTGCATGAATTGTTGTGACTCATTGGCAAAGTAACGATAGGACAAAGAAGTTTACAAATTTACTTACTAGAGCATGGAAAGCAGCGGGTGGCTCCATCGCGAATGTGTTGGTGATCTCGGCCTCGTGTGGTGCGGCCTGTATCGGCACGGCAGCTTTTTCAACTATCTCGTCGTACATTATATTTGCCACAAAATTCCACCATCATGTTCCTATGCTTGATCAGCGTTGTTTACAACAAGCAACAGTGTTGTTAAACAATAGTGGCTATGAAGTTGCTCTCAGTACGTGACATACGACCATGAACGTGCCAAGTACAACCTAGGGTCACACACTTCACGTCCCACGTCGTGAGGTTAGAAATAATCACCTTAAACTATTTTTTTTAAAAAAAGCCCACCAGCGAACTGTGTGCTGCAGATGAACCTTGTCATGAAACATCTGTCCTTGTTTCACTTCAATCATTTAATGCTCCCACGACGAATGATGACCGTCATAGCATCTGGTGCTATGTCAGCCCAATCCTCAGGGATATAGGTCTCATCGTCAAAGCTCCTGCTCGCAAATTCATTCACAAAGGTGAGGTGCCCCGCATCGTCAACCTCTATCTGTTCCACGATTCTTTCGTCCTCCTCACCTTGGTCAGCTTGCATGTACGGACCATTCTCTCCTGCTTCTCCATCCTCTATTGTGTTGTGAACCGTCTGAGGATCGAAAACATAGGTCTGCTCAGCATTTGCGGCCTCTAAGTTGTCCTCTACTGCACATGTGTTGCTACTCTCACCCTGCATGCCACCAGGAACTCAACAAATAACGACGCTCTAATGCCTTCGACATGAGAAAATGCCACTTCTTTGTGTTACTGGCCTCATACAGCTCCTACCTCCATCCATTCTCCTGCAATTTATGCACTAACATATTGATCCTAAAACGATGCTGAGAGGGCGGAACACTCAAATATTCATGCAGCCAGGCTAAAACTTGTTTGCGGCTATAATCTAGCGGTGAATTCAGTTCTGTGTCAAAGACCTAGAACTCACTAAGGTCTACCCCGCTGTCCCCATATCCGATTTCACTGTTGCTATGATAAATTCTGAAAGGAACTAAATCGATCGACATTCCTGGTCGCATCGTGCAAGGTATCGTGTCAGTTATATGAAGTACAATGCAAACGAAACAAAATAAACTAAAACAAAATTAACCCTAAGTAAATCAAACCCTACAACCTAACTAAAAATAACTAATGATAGCTAAAACTAACCCTAAAAATCTAACTAAATATACTAATTAATCTAACCCTAAAACTAATTAATCTAACCTAATGTACGACTACAAACTAAGTATACTAATTAATCTAACCCTAAAAACTAACCCTAATATACACTATAAATTAAATATACTAATTAATCTAACCCTCACCATATCGAACTAAACAAACTAAACTAACAAAATTTAAATAAATTAACTAAAAACTGGAAATCTAAATTTACAAAAAAAACATTACCTACACAGCGCCGGGCGAGCAGGCGGTGCGCGGGCAGGGGGGCGCACGCCCTCCACTGGATTCGGCGCCGACCGGCGCAAGGAGGCCGCCCGCGTGGCGGGGCGGGCGAGCGGCGGTGGCCGATGGCGACGCGGTGAGAGAGAGAGAGAGAGCAAGCGCGAGTGAAAGAGGAGGAAGACGCCAGCTAGGGGCCTGTTTGGAACAAAGGAACGAAAAACAGAGGAAAGGAAAAAGAAGTACAGGAAAGAGATAGGAATAAAACTGCAAAAGAGAGGAAAGGAAAAATATAGGAGATGATTTGAAGAGGTGTTTAGAACGCAGGAATACAAACACCGAAGCTATGATAACATGTAAATTGCTACCGGCTAAATACTGAGGCCCCTTTTGGATCGTAGGAAGTTTGTAGGAAAAGTGTAGGATTTTGATTCCTATAGGAATAGGAATTGGCATTGTGGTGCCCTTTGGTTGGGAGAATAGAGTCGTAGGAACTTCGGAGGAAAAAATCCTTTGGAAGACATTTCACCGGAGAAACGTAGGAAAGATAAGCATCCACTCCAATCTCATTTTTCCAACAAACACGCATAGGATCAAGGTAGATGACAACTTGACAAGGCAAAGACAGTAGAGAGAGGATTTGACTGAAGGAACATATAATGATACAGATCGGATACAACAATGTAGTATTGGCTCACATTAATTATTAGCTTACCTCAATTAAAGAAGCCAGTACGGACTGTTGTTTCCTACGTTTTTTTTCCTAC
Source organism: Saccharum hybrid cultivar R570 (assembly GCA_038087645.1). Lineage (NCBI taxonomy): Eukaryota > Viridiplantae > Streptophyta > Magnoliopsida > Poales > Poaceae > Saccharum > Saccharum hybrid cultivar. Next base: position 2,901,894 of record JAQSUU010000059.1, read on the forward strand.
ACTCATCCAAACACTCATTACAATAAGATTTCTACGTTTTTCATTCCTCTATTTTTCATATGCATTCTTATCCTACTCCCTCCATCCATTTATTGGAGTCATCTTAGGGTCTTGCACAGTGACTAATAAGGGGGTGACACATGTAGACGGTTGAATTAATTCTACCAGTGAGAGGAACCGCATGCTGACGGTTGAATTAATTGGGCCAGTGAGAGGAGCCGCATGCGCCTGAGACGATGTGAAAACTATGGTCCCTGGCTTAGACGACTCCGACTCTTGGAGAAATTTTTTTCGGTAAGATGACTTCGATAAATGGAGGGAGTATTTCTGTATTTTTCCTATTCCTGTATTTTTCAATCATACAATCCAAAGGGGGCAGAGCAAGAAATAGAAGCAAACGATTAATATCTGAAGAAACGTTCTTATATTTAAGTTAGGGCTAATAACTTGTAAATTAGTGCTGATTAATGGTGTTTCTCTTTCCTAATATATCAGCCAAACCGAGGGCTCATGGTCATGGACCGGCGTCCTGTTCGTTTATCTTATAAGTTATATTTTTTAACTTATTTTTTTAGTTAAAATAGTATTTTTTTTATAATAAATTAGTAAATGATACTTTTTAGTTTTTTTTAGGAAGCGAACGGGGTCTTGGCTCATCCACCGCCCACGGTAAAAAAAAAACAGCAGTCCTTCCTTATCCTCTTGTCGTTCTCATCCAGCCGCAGCTCACATCACAAGCCAATTGCTAATCTCTCACGGTCTCACTCATGGAGTTTTAGAGTTCATGGCGCCGCTACTAGTCTCTCGGCCATGGAGCGCTCCTGCCAGGCGGCAGCTCGTGCTACTAGTCGTCTCTCACGACTCACCCATGCAGCGCTCCTGGTACTGGTAGGCGGCAGCTCAAGAGTCGAGTTCGTGGCAGCTCAGCTTCAGTTCATGTCGCTCCTTGTCTTTCTTTCTTTCTTTCTTTCCTCTCAGTTTATTTACAAAGGCCTTGTTTAGATTCTAAAGTTTGCCTCTCAAATTTACTATGCAGAATTCCTATTTCCCGTCACATTAAAATGTCGGCACATATATGGAGTACTAAATGTAGATAAAATAAAAAACTAATTGCACAGTTTTGTTGTACTTTGCGAGACGAACATTTAGAACCTAATTAATCAAGATTTGGACAATTATTACCAAATAAAAATAAAATTGCTACCGTATGACGTGCTCCTTACTATACAGAATTAGGCTCCCAACTTTGTGATCTAAACAAGGCAAAAGGTGAAATCAACGCTGCAACGAGCTTGGTTAACGCACGAGCATTGCAGGAAAGTCTTCCAAGAGGTCTGACCGCATTCTTTTTTTCCTCCAAAAGTACAGGCCTTGTCACCGTTACCCTGGAAAGGCTTCCGTGAATTCCTAAGTTCCTTTCCTCTGGAACCCAAACCTCTGTCCAAGCACGGACCTATCGGCCAGCGGAGGCCCCCGCACGGCCTCTCATCCAATATGGCCCACTTCGGAGCCTGGTTGTTCGTTGGCCTATCGGCATCCCAGGAGCCGATATGCTTCGGCTATCAAAAAAATATTATATTTATTTAAAAAAATTCGAACAACTATCTCCAATCCCGTCCAGAAACCCGCGCGGAGAGAGAAAAACCTCACGGCAACTAGGGTTCCTGCCGAGGGGGCGCGCGTCCATGGCGCGGAGCAGGCGGGGCGGCTTCGGCGGCGGAGGCGGCGTGAAGGTGACGCCGAACCTGGCGTGGGACCGGGAGGGCACGCGTATGCTCAACCTCAGCGTGCTGCGGCGACTCGACCCCGCCGTCGCCGACATTCTCATCACCGCCGCGCACGTCGTCGCGTACAGCTTCGACGAGCACGAGCGGGAGTGGGTACGCTGCCGTACCGGTTCCCCTGCACTCTCCCGTTCGATTTCGCTCTCTTGCGATTGCGAGCCCTGATTTTGTTCCCGGGCGTGGCTGCTGCTGCAGACCCGGAAGCCTGTGGAGGGGTCGCTCTTCGTCGTCAAGAGGTCTGTGCAGTTATCCTGAGTCCTCATCAATGGACTCGTGCTGATTTCATCCATCGCCATAGTTTGTGACCTCACGCTTTGCCTTGCACTTGGCGTCGGTTTGGGTTGTTGGATGGATGCCCAGAATTCGTAGCTACTGTACTCGGATTCTGCTGTGTAGCAAACGTAGTATGCTTATCTTATGTCTGTTGTTCCTGCTGCTTTTGAAACAGTAATGTCATTTCAATGAAAGTGATTCAAGGAGTACACATGTTATTTTGTGTTGTTGGCTTGTTACTGTAGCTGCGTATATTTATTTTGTTAGTAAAGTATGTGATGACAGTTTCATCATGTAATTTAGTGTCGTTCAATATTTAACTAGTGACATGGTTGATGCTCTGGCTTACTTGTAGTTTTTTTTTAAATTGTGATGAAGATAATGGCTCTATCAACCACGTTGAGTGCAGTTCACCTTGTTTTATCCGGTTTATTTCGCAATAATAAGCACTTATTCTTGTAGGAACACCCAGCCCAGATTCCAATTGGTCATCATGAACCGTATAAACACAGGTATGCTTGCACACTTACTTTATTGAACACACACTTGTGCAAATTCACCCTGGTTGAACATAAAAAATGTTGAAACAGATCATAGATTGAGCATTTGGCGATGAAATACAGATACCAGTACATAATTTAGTTAAGAGGCTTCGCTGCTGGCCTTTTGAGTTAAGTTAAACTATCAGATGTTTCACTCACAATATATTCATACTGGGGAATATGATAACTTAGGCATCATAAGAGCTCCTTTATTGAAAATTGATTCCTCTTAGGTTTACACTTGTGGCTGTTTGTGCCATTGCACAAACAGAACAGTGTTTGCTCATTCATCTGACAACTTTACTAAGGCCTTGTTTAGTTTCTTCCCCAAAACTTTACATCCTATCACATCGGATGTTTGGATATATGCATGGAGTATTAAATGTAGACTAAAAAAATAACTAATTGCACGGATTGCGTGTATTTTGTGAGATGAATTTTTTGAGCCTAATCAGTCCGTGATTAGACAAGGTCGTGCTACAGTAAATATATGCTAATGACGGATTAATTAGTCTTAATAAATTCGTCTCACAGTTTACATGCGAGTTCTGTAATTAGTTTTTTTTTATTAGTATTCGAATATCCCTTCCGACAACCCATGAAACATCCGATGTGACACCCCGAAACTTTACATCCCTCGAACTAAACAAGGCCTAATCATAATTCTGGTTGATTAAGCGAAATGTGTCTATTCGATTTCCAATGGTACCAATGTCAGTGATGTTATTTCTTATCTGTACTTCCTGTTTTTTATATTAGTGTTAAAATTAAATATGTGAATTTTATGATCTGTACTTCCTGTTAAAATTAAATATTAGCGGTAGAGGTCGACCTAAACTAACTTGGGACGAGTCCGTTAAGAGAGATCTTAAGGAGTGGAATATCTCCAAGGATTTAGCTATGGACAGGAGCGCTTGGAGATTGACAATCAACGTGCCTGAACCGTGACCTATTTTTGTCTTGTGCCCTTTATGTCCCTTTATGTGTCTCCCTGTTTCTCGTCTCTTTTGGGTTTCATCTCTAGCCTACCCCAACTTGCTTGGGACAAAAGGCTATGTTGTTGTTGTTGTTGTTGTTGTTTATGTTGCCTTTTCTCCTAGAACAGAAAATCTAGTCGAAGATCTCTTGACGGATTTTGAGGTTGAGGTGCAAGTTCCCTACTTGATGTACCGTAATGCTGCTGATGAAATCATTGGAATTTGGTTCTATGATCCACAGGAATGTCAAGAAGTTGCACATCTTTTTAGCAGGTAACTATTTGATCTGTTCCTTTCAATTTCATCCACACTGGTATCATCCACTACTTTTTCGTACTGTCCTTTCTAGGCAGATGCACCAATTATGCAATTGCAGCCTTGGCTAATCTCAGATTGCGTTCTGCTTCTGTGCTAATATTATTATCTTTTAAGATGAGTTGGTAAAACTGTATGTATCAGTATCTCAAGTCGTAACACAATTGTGTGTGACTCTGTGTGCGTGCGCGCATCTTGTTCAATACATGGATTACTGAAATACTAAATAACAATTTAATCTGTTCCTTTCAGTCTCACCTACACTGGTCAGACATATAAATGTGTAACCAATATATCCTGACTCGTACTAACTCTAGGACACTTTTGAGTTGTAGTTCCTTATGTGTGCCAACTAGGTGTTATAGAAGGGGAAGGGCAAGACAAGATTTTGCAAGTTTTATGTACTTTTCTTTATTCATACTGATTAGCCTCACATTCAATGTATAGGATAGAATATGCATATTCAAGGGCATCACCCAAGGCAAATCTTTCTTCCAAAAGGTATACCAGATTTGCACGTACTCCTGTTTTCATTGGAAAGAAGGCTGTACTTGAAAATTATTTAAGTCAGGAGCTGCTATGTTTGCTTGTTATATTTACCTTTTGTGTCCCCATTTTCATTTTACTAATCATTTCTAATTTCATGCTCAGTATTTTCTCTTCACATATGGTCATTCGTTGAAAAGTATGATTATTACAGTAGATACCCATACAAAAGTAGCAAAATAATTTTGGCATTAAAGCCCTTTTAGGCCATGAGGTTTAATAACCACGTTGATTATTATACTTTTCAAAGAAAAGAGGGACGAACATTGAGTTGCTTGAATATATTATTGAAAAAGAAAGAGAAAATACAAAATACAGTGTGAGTGTGACTTTTAGTTGAATTGATCCCCTTGAACTCAAAATGTCACCACCTACAGTTGGCTAGGTGTTATGTTGAAACTATCTGTCCTACTATGTCTGTTACAGTGTATTTGAAGAACCAGAAGCAGCATCTGGGCCATATGCTCTACCTGTATCTGAAGATACTCTAGAACAGCCGACATCACCTACCATGGATTATGACGATGTTGAAGAGTTCCTCCTAACCCCTTTGAAGGTAAGGAAACTTCCCTTCCATTTATAGCTGTATTTCTTTTTCTTGGATAGCTGTAATTTAATTTAAATGTTGTTCATATTTATTATGATCGTTTGCAATCTAAGTTAACCATTACATGAATTTCCTCAAACAGGCAGCCACATGTGTACATACAATTGGTGGAACAGGCGCAGTACTACCAAACCAATCTTTCAGGGCTATCCCTTCTCCTAGTCATGGATCACATAATTCTACTGCACCACACTCTTCTTCCCTGCACAGTCTGCTTCCTTCACAAACTTCATCAGTTACTCTGAGGGCCTTTGATGCTCATAGACCCAATAGCTCTACCACCATCCAACCTGCAAGTCTTTTAGATTCAAAACCTCCACTTCTTGCACCGATGGCTTCTACGCATTCAACAATAGCTAATGCTGCTTCATCACTGCCTACTGTTCCTCCCCTTCATCCTCCCTTTGCTGACCGGCAACCAAAAAGTGCTCCCTTGCTCCACCCCTTTCCACTACCCACTGTGCCCCCTGTTCCACCATATGGCATGCCCTTGCTTCAACCATTCCCACCTAATCCATTGCCATTGCTTACCCCGTCAGCATCTTATAGCCAGGTGGTAACAAGAGAGCAAGTAGGCGCTGCACTGCTGAGGCTTGCACAGGTATTCTCACTTCCTTGGACTCTGCTCGTTGCCAGTCAACTGAGGCTTGTTATTTCTACAAGGATTTTTTGAGAGTTCGCAGTCAACTGAGGCTTGTTATTTCTACAAGGATTTTTTTTCTAGACCAACCTAATTATTTCTACAAGGATTGTCAAGTGTACAACCTTTTTCGACTGGAATAATTTTGTATCGTGTTTTCACAAACATGTCTGTTAACAAAGCTCACCACATCTTCCCTGTGAAACTTCTGCTGAGACTCTTTTCTTTTGGCAGAATGATAATTTCATCGACATGGTTTACCGGGAGATGGCTAAGAGACCTTACCCATGAAGAGAACATGGTGGTGTGTCCGCGGCAGCCACTTAGGTGTCTCATCTTTTGCCTTTTGTTAAGCCTTTTTTGGCACATCTGTGGAATGTGGTGGCTGCGGTTTGACAGCACTGTTTGAGTTGTAGGCTGATATATCAAATGTAGAGAGGCCAAGGGGTTTTAAACATCTCACTTTTGTAGTTTGAGCCGTTCTGAGGGAACGGGAATGTTCCCGGGCATACAGCTTGCTGCTTGCGCAGTTGGCAGCTGCACCCAACATATGAGGTGAGGCGGTGAGCTCGTGTATAAATTCTGAACTGACTTTACAGGTTACGTTGTGAAACCAGAATCTGTCTGTTCAGTATTTTTATGGCTGTTCAGTATTCTGAAGGAAGCTGAGAGTTGGTCGAGGGTATGGATGTATGCCCAGATCGCACAGGAGAATTTCGGTGTCGATTTTCTTCATAATATAAAATGCCATCTATAATCTATTGGTATAGGTTTTTTTTTGTATGTTCAGTACTTTGACTGTTTAAAGAAGAGCAATATTATATGAGCCATCCACAAATGCAGAGCAACTCCAACAGACTGGGTAAATATACTCGTTAAGCCATTTATAGTTATTGTGCTAAAAAAAGTATTCCAACAGCTTGTCTATATTGTTTTTCGTGTTTCTCAGCTGGGTATCCCACCATTCTCGCTGGTCATATTTCTCTAGCCAGGCTTGCTATATGCGTTTTTCTATTTAGCTAGGTTGATGTAAAACTTTACATTTTAGATTTACTTTTTATTTTACATAATAGCTAAATCTCACAATTTAGCATCCAATTTTACCAAGTCTCTTGGAGTTGCTCCAAATATGTAACTAGCCAGACCGATTTTAGCAGAGTCCAGGTCCAATTTTCGAAACACGTGTAGATTCTAGAGTTGTAAACGTTTCTAATGGGATAACCTACTTAGAGCATGCCTGTCCATGGTACAGCATAGCACGGACAATGCTTCAAATTGATCGAAAATGGCAAGGGCATAAAGATACTCCCTCTGTCTCCGAAAGGATGGATTCCTAGAATCCGTGCCAGTCAAATCTTTTTAAGTTTGACTAACTTTACAGAAAAGAACATCAATATCTATAACATAAAATAAGCATTTTATGAAAATATATTCTATGATAAACCAAATGATATTAATTTGGTACCATAAATCTTAGCACTTTTTTCTAGAAATTTGGTCAAAGTTTAAAAAATTTAACTTAAGACAACTCTAGGAATCCATCCTTTCAGGGACAGAGGGAGTAGTGTTTATATTGAAGGCTACAAGAAAGAAACTTCTAAAGAAGAAAAATAATTCAACGAAGCACCAACATTCATTCTCATATGGATAAGACACATTGGGAATATACTTTGAGTGGCAGTGACACATATTCCTTCTTAAAGAAATTTCTCAATGAGGCTCTCACTGTAGATTTTATTTTATTGAAAAACAACAACAACAACTACTACTACTGTACAGAGAGGTCAAAGAGCTGCACAAAGGAAAGACCAAAGAAAGGAGGCCCGAGCAAGGCCAAAGAAAACAAACTCAGCCAAAGAGGTCAAGAAGGAGAAGAAAAGCTGTTCTTTTGGAATCGCAAAATCTAGAAGCTTGAAGCCTAGCCTCGTCAAGGAAATTTTGTCTCCAAGAATCAAAGGAGGGGCGGCCACGATCGAAGATAAAGTTGTTTCTCTGTTTCCAAATCAAAATAACACTATTTGGCGATAGGTCCTTCATTGTAAGTATAAAACCATACGTCCTGCAGAAGAAAACATCAGGTAATTAGGTGACAGATAAAACCAGTTCATTGGAAATATAAATAGCTGTTTATGATTTGAAGTTTGAGAGAACGAAGAAAGTTGCTATTGGTACAATACCAGACTGAACTCCTTTACAAATGCAAATGTCTAAAACTAAATTTCTAAGCAAAATTAAATCTTATTCGTCCAAGATAACTGTGTTAGATGCAGAGAAGGCTTAGAAAATGAGCTTAGCATATTACAGTCCACCAAGTTTCTTCAGAATGAGCTTGTTCAATAACAACACATAGCATGACCAGATAAACAGCTGAAAAATAAAGTGAAGTATTGTTTTCTATAAAAATGCTACAGTGTGGTTGTTTTATCATTGCCTAACGCATCACTTTTACTCGCTCTTGACGTTTTTAGAAAAACTACTTTTGATACTTACAAATGTGTGGTTTTGAATTGGTACTCTCTACTTCTGTGGAGTACTTACGATTTCTGTATAAACTGTTACATATCAAAGGCACGACTCAAAGTATTTTCCAGCTCAACTTTGTATCTCTGCACATACACAATTGTGGTCCTCCAGTTGATCATAATAGTAACCTGACTATGTATCTACATTGAGGTTCAAAAGATGAGCTTTAAATGTTAATCCAAGTCAAATCAAATGGATAATATGTGGAAGCAGGTAGGACCATAGATGCATTTGTTCAAGGCAGAACTGCTGTCATTTTTCTTCAAAAAAAAAATGCAGCTGTTGGAGGTTGCAGTTATTTGTTAAATAAACATTATACTGGTTGTTGATACTTCAGGTTAATAATTTTTAGGTGGAGAAGGATGCTTGTTGCTTTGAAAAGTTCACCGATGTTTGATGGTTGTTAGGAACATATGAAGTTATTTCAGAGTTACGAAACAGTCTGTTTATTAGGCTGTCGATCTATTACAACACAGGGTTACAGAGGAAACAATGAGTAATCATGATTTTGTTTTCAGATTTCAAGTTTTATCAGTGTGTTATATACCAGAGTTTGCAAAACAACAAACTTTTGCCAGACTTTGTATATACATACAGAAAAAATGAAAAATATATCTTCAGGATCTGGAAGAAAAAAACTGCTCTCCAGTAGTGACACCTTTAGGTTCACACAAAACTAATCACTACATAAGGTATAAATTATGTAATCTTCGAAGAATAGAAAATATATGGACAACTATTATAATTAAATATTTCGGAGTTCACAAGTTAGGCAATATAATTTAGTATCATATAAGCATTGTGAGTTGAGTGGCAGTGAAGTTTCTGCAGATAGAGCATCACTGATGTAGACGAACAAAATTGGATTCGCCATTTTAGAGCCTTGGAAGAATTATTTGTATAATATAAACATGATGCACACAATTAAATGATTCTGGAGGATGCCAATACAAGGATATATAAAGAAACAAGTTTCAAGTCATTTCGAGTTATATTTTTCTATAGATTTTTGCAAGATCTTGAATGCACATTGCACAAGCACAATTGGACTGGATGAGAAACATAGAAAAGCAAACGAGCTATTCTTGCCGATTGACCAATCCTCCATTTTTCGCTGCAACTAATGAATTTGGAAAGTGCATAATGGCTTGGCTTCCTCAGCCTCTGCCCTATTTTACTGGTAAGCTCAAATTTTAGGAATTGAATCGAGTACACGTTTGGAATGGCCAAATGGATATTAACTCACTGTTTTAGTGTGTACTTCATTTAGATGTATAGTTGTCAACAGTGTCCCTACTACCTAACAAGCAATCGGAACACTGAATCTGATGTGGGAAACAGACGGGTTCTGCAAATTGCAATGCAAGCATAGTACAGATAGAGGCACGAACGCTCATCGCAGCTGACTTGGTCCTTGACCTTGGTAACGGCCCCGCTCTTCCTCTAGTCCATCGGATCGGACACCGCTCCCAGACCATCGACGAGGCCCCGGTACATGGGTACGGCGCAGCTCCGGAGCGCTGCCCTAACCGCGGGCCGAGGCGCATGGCGTAGAACTCCTCGTGCGTTAGGTCGGCGAAGGCGTTGAGGAGATGGAGGATGGCCGGATTTCCCATTCCGGGGGTCAACGGCCACCCGGCCGTTGAGTTTTAGTGGCAGCGGCGCTATGGGAGGCGTCGGGTGGGGGAGACGGCGGCTTTGTCTCGCGCCGGAGGCGAACGCTCTGGAATCGTTAGCTGCTGCGTGTGGATCGTCCGATCAACATCCAATGGAGGATAAAAGTGGGCGACGTGGCCCAATGAGGGAGCAGAGCTTGCCCTTATTTCGTCTTATATAGAGGTACCACCGAAACATGACAGGGTATGATTGATCGGGGCTCCTAAGGAATTTTGAAGGAAGAACGGAGAATTTCATTTTCTGCAGAATTGAACACTGTTCATGCTTTTGGAACGGAGGATTGGACCATAGGAAAGTTGAAGGAAAATTTCCTAGGTTGCCCATTTTAGGACCCCTTTGGCTCACGGGGCAAACACAGGAAAATCGTAGGAAACCGAGAGCGCAAGATAGAAAAGGGAGTTCGTTTCCTACGCGAGCCAGTGCAGGAACATCAAGTCGAACCGGATTTTTCATTTCCTGCGAATACAGTGAGAGCGAATCCTTTCCTGCATCATTTTCCTCCGGAAAGTTTCCCATGAACCAAATGAGTGCTGACATCAGCCATTCCTATGAAATTTATTCCTCCGTTTCACCTGCGTTTCACCCGCGTTCCAAAGAAGCCCTTATAGGACGATCACAGGAAAATAAACATCCACTTGAATTTCATTTTTTTCTTTCCTTTGCGTAGGATCGAGGCAAACAATGCCTCATTGCTACTGATGCAAATCTCGTAAGTAGCAGTTCGCTCTGTTCGCTTGGCTGAAAAGCCATGACTGAAAGTACTGTTCGCTGATTTGTTATGAGAGAAAAACATTGTTCGTTGGCTGAAAAAGTATGGCTTATAAGACAAGCGAACAGGACAGTCTAGGTGCAACATTTGAGAAGATCAATACCATGCGACTATTCCTTTCCTGTGTTCTATCCAAACAACTATGCATATGTATTCCTATGGGTTTTCAATCCTCAGTTTTGCACTTCCTTTCTACAAAAATCCTATATATTTTCTATTCCTACATTTGACCATTTCTGTGTTTCAAAGGGGCCCTAAAAATAAATTACTGTATGTTCCAAATTGTAAGTCGTTATGTCTTTTATAAATACACAGCTTTCACTGTTTATCTAGACATAATGTACAGCTAGATGTGTTGCAAAAGCTATGTATCTAGAAAATCTAGAACAATTTATAATTTAGAATAAAAGGGGTTATGGGTACTTTATATATATATATATATATATATATATATATATATATATATATATCTTTCAACACGATACCTTGGTCGGTGTGGAGGAGCGCGTCATGGACGGAGGAGGTGAGGTTGTTCCCATTGGCGTCGGCGTCGTTGCGGATCTAGTCGGCGGCGATGGAGACGTCGTCCCCGTTGAAGAGACCGCCCCAGTTGTCAGCCACCACTGGTGCATCGGTATCCATGGCGATGGAGTCGTCGACTCCACCGAAGAGACCGCCCCAATTGTCGATGACAACGGCGGCTCCGACGGCCGCAGCCTGGGTTGGAACGGAGATGACCTGAGAGGTCTCCTGTGTGACCCGGGTCTCGGAGAAGCGGTGCTCCCACCGAGCGTCGAAGTTGTCGAATAGCTTGGTCAGAGCGTCGAGGATGAGCTTGGAGTCGAGGGGACTCATGGTGGTGGATACCTATAAGGTCCTAAATGGCTAGAGGAGGGGTGAATAGCCTTTTCAAAATTCTACAAACCTTACTCAACAACAAAAGATGGCAAAGTTAATTCTAGCACTAGTTCAACTATACTATGCAAGCTACCTAAACAATTCTAGTAGATATGAAGGCTATAATCTCTAATCCACACCAACAAGGCTAAATCACTACTTACTCTACTCCTAGGTCAAAGAGATACACTACATAAACTAGGAGCTAGAATCTACGAGAGAAAACAAGCTAAGCAATTAGCAAGGTAGACAAGTAAGTAAAGGAGTGAGCATGTATTGTTATACCAACGTTGATGAGTAGAGATATTTCTAATGAATCAATCAATCAATGCAATCACAATCACAAGACGAAATCCTCGGCAAAGAGATGACATAAGATTTTTTACCGAGGTTCACTTGCTTCCTGTCAAGCTAGTTCTCGTTGTGGCGATGCACCCACTTGATGGATCATGAGCTAATTGACTATCAAGAGTTAAACCCTCAGCAGGTACTGCACATCCACTCACAAGATGGGGGTCCTCCAAGCCACGAGCTCCACTAGAGTAGCCAATTCACGAACTCCCGCGAGGAAGGCTCAAGAACCCCTCACAATCACTTGGTGAGGCTCAAAACTGTAACACCCCTGGTGTTAGTTAGCCTCATAATGCATTCATAATGCATGATCATGCCATGACATTACCATAAGCATCGTCATTTCATGTGTATCCTTGTTTGAAACATGACCTTGCAACATTGTGGTTTCTATGTGCTTCCTTTATGTGTTGCTAGGGTTTTTGTATAGATGACATATGTAATGCTATTGTATGACTTGGGGGCTTGAAAACATCTTTGATATGTTAGTGGAGCAAAATGAGCTAGGGTCTATATTCATGTTTTGGCCAAAATCCAATTTGACTAGGTTTGACCCCAGTTTGACCATAGCACTGATCTGCTTTGACCGATTTAAAAGTAGTATCTAGAGGTCTTGCATGGTTGTGCAACCTTTACCAAAGTTGTAGGAAATTTATCAAGGAACAAAAGTCTCAATATAATCATCTCATGAAAATGGCTAGAACATCCTCAAACAGGGCCCACAAGTCAGGTTTCCATGTTGTTTCAACACTTAGCAAATTTTCTAAGTCTTGTGTACTGACTTACAGTTTCAGGGTACCCCAGTTTAGGGTTCTGTAGTTACTAATCTAGGCTGAACTAACTCAAGTCCATATTGACAAAATTGGAGATCTCATATAGCTTTACAAGATTGCTAATGTCACCTGTCTCTAACTCAGGCTGGTTTTGGAGTTAAGCTTCGATCATTATCGGCTGTCAGTCATCGTTCTAACTGAAACTCTGTTTTAGTTTTCTTGTGATCTACTTTGGAGAGCTATAACTCCCTAAATAAACCGAATTAGTCCAAGCTCCAATTGACTATGTTGTAGTACGACTGTAGGTCTACCAAATTGTTGTTACCACCTACCACTGAATCAGGCTCGTTGAGGAGATATGCAGTGTCCAATTCGAGCTGTCAGACCTTGATGGCAAGCCTGATGGCCATCTCGGTCTGGGCGCGGTGGCCGACAGCGCCAGGTTGCGCTCGCCACTTGGTAAGCCGTCCGCCGACGCGTGTCCACCAGCTGGTCCGAGCGCCTCGCCTAGACGCCACGCCACCTCTCCTGCTATCCCTCCCTCAGTCATTCACCTCGTCACTTAGCCGAGCTCGCCAAGCAAACCGAGCAGCCACACCTTCGCCGTCCTCGTGTGCGCGCGCCGTGGTACCGCAAGCCGCCAAAGCTCGCCCACACCTCCGCCACCGCCTCCTCTGCCTCGGTTGCCCCTCCGACGAGCTAGTCAAGCCAAGGTGAGGGTGAATTTCACCGGTTCCGATGTCACCGTCGTGAGCCAACCTCGCCGGAGTTCATGCTCGCCATGGTTGACCCGGCTAGAGCCTCTTCCTCCCTCCATTTTCTACATAGATCTCTCTGTTTTGCCCTAGGAAAGCTCGTCCCGAGCTCATCTCGGCCAAGGCAGCCTCGCCGTCGGTGCATCGCCGCCGCGACATGGCCGCCGGCCGCTGCACTCGTAGGCAATGGGGTTAGGTTAGGTCTAGGGGTGCGTTTAGCACATCAATCGGTGCGGAATCATGTGGGGAGCGCGTATATGCCCTCGGCTTCGCCGGCCGTTGAGCCGCCGGCGAGCTACCTCCGCCGCCTCCTCCCTCCCCTGTCCGGTGTCCCTGACGGGCGGGGCCCGCATGTCGACGCGCGGGATCCCCCCCTGTGTTGCTTGCTTGGGCCGCCATGGGCCGAGCTAGCTTAATCGGGCCGGTCGGTTTAGTGAGTTTAGATTTTGTTCTATTTCATTATTTCAAATAATTGATTTGTACTTCAACTTTGAAAATGTGTATCTCCTGTTCTAGAGGTCCAAATAAGGTGCTTTAAATTTTGGTGTGCTCTACATAATGTCTAGTTTATTATAAAAATATAATGTGTGCCATGTTTTGTGATGAATTAAATAGTTATTAATTATATCTTTTATTCACGAAGAAAAAGGAGAAAATGATATCTCTCTCTGTGAAGCTCCAAATGATATGAAATTTTTATAGTAAACTGCTCATACCATGAATAGCTTATGGTTAAATTTTTATGCAATTTGGATGTGGTTTGGTGGAGTTATATAATTATCTTGTTTTGCTTGAATGGATCTTGTGTGAATATTCATAATTTTTCTATAGATCCAATAAGGGTGAAACTTGGTGAGTGTTGTTCCGATGTTAGAATGATGTTAGGAAAAATATGAAATCTATTGTTTGATACTTTTCAATAGGGTTTCCTATTTATGCTAGAAATAGACCTACCATCTGTTATTTTTGATATCTCCATATCTGCTTGTCAAAATAAAGTGAAATTTTTATGGTACCCTATGTGAAGCATTAGGTGGCTACTGTATTTTTTGTAGATTTTTATATATAGTTTTACTGTATGTTTCTTTAATCACCTAATTAACTAAATAAATTATAAAAGAATATTAAATAATTTATTTAGAAGTTGGCACTATAATTTCTGATGTTCCTTGATATGCACAACAGGTTGGTGAACTTAGTTTGGTCCAATTGTGCTTTTGAATTGTCACTAAATATTTAAATTAGTGATTCTGCCATTTCTGGACAGAATTGCTAGTTAAGAGAATTAACCTATGATAATGATGTTTTCATGCTTGGTGATCTATAGCAAAGTTGTTGAGAATTTCATGAACTAGTTGCTGGTAAATTTTGGTAGCATTTGGACTTATAGTTTATAAATGACAGCTGTTCCAAGCTAGGTTCAGTTTGGCAGTGCTGTCTGTCTTTTAGAACAAATTCTGTACATGTGCTATTTTAACTTGGTTTTGTGCTTACAACGTTGCAATGTCATTGCATTCATCTTCACATCATTCATGCACGTCCATAAATCATCATGTCATTTTTGGATGCATACATGAAATTCATTGGATGCATATATATGCAATAGGTATGCCGAGGATCGTGTCTCAAGCGAAGTCTCGCTAGGCGTGGAACCCGAAGTTGAAGTCCGTTCTGGAGCCGGAGGCCCAGTCCGACGAAGCCGGAGAAGGCGTGGGAATCGTTCTTGAAGCTGACCCTTGATCTATCTTCTTTCGGTTATGGCAAGCCCCGAAGCATTATAAGCCTCCTACTTTCAAATCAATTATCTTTATATACATGTTATATGTATTGTTGCATTACGTGATAGGAGTTGGTTAGAAACCCTTGCTGCACTGATAACACTCCTTGTCCAGCAATTCAAACCTTGAATCCTATGTAGACAGGATCGTATCTATGCTTAGCCCTGCTAAATTAGACCGGTAGAAGTCGGGTGATTTCCTGTCACCTGCGAGATATAGGGACTTATCAGGTCACGGTTGGCTATATTTGCTATCGTGGAAATAAACCATGTGTTAATGAAATGAAATGAGACCGGGTGGGACGACGATAGAGAAACAGCAAGGCATGGAGGTCTTGGGTGTGGATCTATCCCCGTCTATGTCGATTAAGGACCGAGACCTGGAGCCTTCTTGGAGCCTTCTATGTCATTTTGAACGCATGTCTGATATTTAGTTGGCCGGCCTGAGGTTGCCGACCGCGAAGCCTAGTAGCTCAACTCAGGCTGAGAAGTCGAAAAGTGAAAGTCGCCTCGGAAGGGAGCCAGAGGGTCCAAGGGCAGGTGAGTTAAAAGTCCTGAGCATCCTGGCCACTGGTATCCCCGAGAACGCGGCGCTATTCGGGCCTACCTTGAGTTGTACCAAAGGTTATCTACGGCTGCCTTTAGCGGGGTTTGCCGGGTGAGTGTCAGGAATACCCCCCTCAGCTGAGTTGGAATCGATTCGAGTCGCCGTCTCTCCCGGATAGTGAGAAACTTGACTGGTTATCTCCAGCGTAGATACACTAATTATTAATGATGGTTCGGAATTGATGATAATGATGATGATGGCCTTATTATACCTGCTATGGTTAATATTGTTTGCTCCTAATAAAGTGATTGCTCTAGTACAGGTGCTAATCTAGATGACAGATTAATGATTATTAACTTGATGCTTAAGCATTAATGATTACTTATCTGTAATAAGCTTTTCTGCAAATGAGTCAAGCTAGCCCACTTTATAAAGCCTTGCATAATCTTTGGTGTCACCTTTGTTTCTGGTTTTTGACGGGTAAGTCTAGCTGAGTACCTTCTCGTACTCAGGGTTTATTCCCACCTGTTGCAGGTAGCAGATTCGTACTTGTTGCTGTAAGTATTGTCTTCGCCATGTGGGTGTAAAGACTAGACCATATGGGCATGGTCTCTGTAGTATCTCTTCTGATATGCTTTTGCAGGATGTGACTATGTACTGGCAGTATTTGATTATTAAATGGTTTCAGAAATTATGTTGCTTCCGCTAATCTGTATTTTAGTTTTGTAATAAAATTATTTGTACTCTGATGTATGAGAGCTACTTTTGAACTGTTGTAACAAGTGTTGTGTTATGTTGAATCATTACGATCTGGTTGCTCTCGGTTTGGTTTGAAATCCCTCGTGATTTCGTGGACTACCGGAGTTATATGGGCTCAAGTTTGAGAATTTGATCGTTTTGGCGATTGTTTTTGAACTTGTGCTCTTATAATTTGGACGGTTCTGTTACAGCTGGTATCGGAGCAAGATTCAACAGTAAACACGTCATTTGTGTATTTAAACAAAAGCTTTTGTGAAAAATCTTAATTCTAATCTAAAGAATGCCAGTGGTCATATCCTATATGCCCAAATAAGGACTATTAGGTGGCTTACTAAAGTACTAACTTGGGGGTTCTTGTTTGTTTTCTATTTCGTTGTCCATACGGCGTGCTATTGTATGGATGCCATCCGTTTGGGTGGTAATGTATGGATCAAAGTACCTCTACGCCCTGGTAAGTGGGAGTTATGAGAGCATGACTGTCCAACCGTCGGTCTAGGGGAGAGTAGTTGTGGTTACTAGCATACTTACATGTTTAATCATGTGATTATGAGAGTACTTAATTGTGGGTATATCTGTCGGGTAGCTTTGATACTGAAGTATATACATCGGGGGATGTATGTATGGAAAGTATTTAGTTTACCGCTTTTTTGTGTGCTATATTGGGAATTGTTGGGCTGAAATGCAATTTTCTGCGGGTACACTAACAACGTTTCCTGTAGAACGACTAGTTATCGTTATTGAGATAACGTGTGTATGCCACCGAACTATACGGTAAAATTTTGAAATTCTTCCTAGGTTTGTGAGGACGTACAGTTCGTGCATGCACCATGTTCGCATCATACATTGCATTCTGCATTACTCCCTCCCTTATAAATTGCTTATCCCATTCTTTTAAAATTTTCTTCCCTCCAAACGGTTGTCCCATAAATAGTTGCATTCTTTCATGAAGAATTGGGGGGTGGTCAACCAACCTAGTGGAGTGATCAGTAGGTCAGCCTTAAAAACCCAATTCATTCCTGGCCCATGGAAGAAAGCAAGACACAGGTTCATGATGTATCTACTCGAGCTGGGACGCGTTTTGATCTACAACTTGTCTCTCCATTGCTTCTAACCTTGTATCCATCCTTGTTTGCTACCCCTCTTTGGATGATGTTGTTTCTACACGCCTAATCCTGACACATGAGGATTCCCCATGGGTGTGTGTTCGGTAATGGTGTTGCGATTAGTACTCTATGGTGCCACGACGAAACCGGAAGCCTCCTGTGGCGCGCGACACAAGGTTGTGCTGCTCGGCACGCGCAGGTATCAAGGATTGCTAGTCATGATCCATTATGGAGCTACATCAATGTGTTATCTTCTCGTGAACCTTTTTCCTTGTCTGTCATTCCCTATCTTGTCAGAAAATCAGTACCTCAAACCAAGAGATTTCCTTCTTTTGAGATTGGAAATTGGATAGTTGGATACAATCTCTTCCGCATGCTTATATAATTCGTCAGCAGCCTTCCGACGTCATCAATGCTTACTAGTTTCGCCTACTTACAGATGTCTCGTCAGCTTCGCTCTAGCAGTCGGAGTCGTGGCAATACAGAACCGCCATCGTCTCCTCCGCAACCTACCTCTGCTGAGTTGCTGCAAATGCTTGCCGAAAATCAGCGAGCCTTGGACGAGAGTATCAGAAACCATGTCCATCAGGAACCTGAGCCTGCCTAGTACAGCAACTATAAGGATTTCTTGATACTGAGCCTCCTATTTTCCGAGAAGCAGAAGAACCACTTCAAGCAGACGAATGGTTGAACACTATTGAACATAAGTTTCGTGGGCTCAAGGTGGCAGATAATATGAAAATAGAATATGCTTCGCAGTAATTGCAAGGACCTGCAGGTGTTTGGTGGTGTCACCATCGGAATACCCTGCCTGAGAATATGGAAGTAGTTTGGGATCAGTTCAAGGAAGCATTTCGGGGACATTACGTTCCTGCTGGCCTCATGGCAATCAAGCACACCGAGTTTATGAAGCTCACCCAAGGAGACAAAAGCGTAACAGAATATCTACATGCTTTCATCAACTTGTCAAGATATGCTCCAGAATTTGTTAATACGGAAGTTAAGAAGGTTGCAAGTTTTAAAAGAGGGTTGTGTCCTAAATTGATGAAGGCCATGTGCAATAGCAAGTGTGCAACTTTCAACGAGTTTGTCAGTGATACTATCCTTCAAGAGAACTGTAATGTTGTGTATGCTGCTTCTAAGAGCCAAGAGAAATCTCATGAATCTAATGCACCTATGACCCATACTCTTGTGGTGATTACACCTCAGTATTATTCGCCTGGCATATCTACCAGATATCACCCATATCAGAAACAGGATCCGGTCAAGAGGAGCAGTATTAAGAAAGGAAAGCCTAAGGCACCGCCAAGTAACCGGCCATGTTGGAATTGCAAGATGTCAGGTCATTGGGCCAAAGATTGTCCTCTTCCATAGAAGGAATCAAATGATAATAATGTAGATGTGTGTAAAGGGTATGTTCGTTACACCACGGTGGAATCCATTCCTACGAGTGAGATTATCACCGCCGGTGCATTTTTAGTAAACCAACACCCTGCAATTGTGCTGTTCGATTCAGGTGCTTCCCACTCTTTTATTAGTTCAACGTTTGCAGCCAAGCATGGTATGAAGGTCGTTACTTTGGATAATAGTGGTTATAATATTAGTGCTGCCGGGAATAATATTTCAACCAACCAGTTGGTCTTAGAAGCAAAGATCGAGATAGAAGGATGTTTGTATGATCTAGATCTCGTGGTATTACCAGGATTGGGTCTAGATGTAATCTTAGGTATAAAGTGGATAAGTGGAAACGGTGTTCTGATCGATACCTCTACGAGAGTGGTTATGTTGAGGGATCCAAAAGATCAACAAGCTTTTCTAGTGCAACTTCCTAGAGACGTTAGTCCTCAGACTACAGTTACCGCTATGATAGCAAAAGCAAAAGAGATTGCAGAAGTTCCAGTAGTGTGTGAATTTCAAGATGTTTTTCCCAATGAATTGCCAGGATTACCTCCAGATCGTGATGTAGAATTCAAGATTGAGTTAATTCTGGGTACCGCACCAATTTCTAAAAGACCGTATAGAATGCCGCCGAATGAGTTAACTGAACTCAAGACACAACTTAGCGAACTTTTACACAAAGGGCTGATCCGTCCTAGTTCTTCTCCATGGGGTTGTCCTGCTATCTTTGTGAAGAAGAAGGACCAGTCTCTGTGTATGTGTGTAGACTATCGACCACTCAATGCAGTCACTATAAAAAACAAGTATCCGTTGCCTCGTATTGATATCTTGTTTGATCAGTTGTCTAAAGCAAAGGTATTCTCGAAGATTGATCTGAGATCTGGTTATCACCAAATTAAAATCCGTCCGGAAGACATATCAAAGACCGCTTTCTCTACCAGATACGGGTTATATGAATATCTTGTCATGTCTTTTGGTCTGACCAATGCTCCTACACATTTCATGTACCTGATGAATTCAGTATTCATGCAAGAGCTGGACAAGTTTGTGGTGATATTCATTGATGATATTCTCATCTATTCTGAAAATGAAAAAGAACATGCCGAGCATCTGAGAATTGTTTTATCCAGATTACGTGAACATAAGCTCTACGCCAAGTTCAGCAAATGTGAATTCTGGTTAAAGAAGGTACCTTTCCTCGGTCATGTATTGTCTGGTGAGGGAATTTCCGTAGACCCGACTAAGATACAGGAAGTTTTGAATTGGAAGGCACCAACTACAGTCCATGAAGTTCGGAGTTTTCTTGGATTGGCTGGCTACTATCGTCGTTTTATTCAGGATTTCTCTAAAATAGCTAAGCCTATGACTCGACTACTTGAGAAGGATAGGAAGTTTGATTGGACTCTGGAGTATGAACAAGCTTTCCGCACTCTACGGACTTTGTTGACATCAGCTCCTGTATTAGCGCAACCTGACATTGAGAAACCGTTTGATGTGTATTGTGATGCATCGGGTATTGGTTTAGGTG
Source organism: Saccharum hybrid cultivar R570 (assembly GCA_038087645.1). Classification (NCBI taxonomy): domain Eukaryota; kingdom Viridiplantae; phylum Streptophyta; class Magnoliopsida; order Poales; family Poaceae; genus Saccharum; species Saccharum hybrid cultivar. The sequence continues at coordinate 2,922,435 of JAQSUU010000059.1, forward strand.
GCGTACTGATGCAGGGAGGCCGAGTTATTGCGTATGCTTCGCGTCAGTTAAGAAAACATGAAGTTAACTATCCGACTCATGACTTGGAGTTAGCTGCTGTCGTCCATGCTCTGAAAATTTGGAGACACTATTTGCTTGGAAATATATGCAATATTTATACAGATCACAAGAGTCTTAAGTACATATTTACTCAACCTAAGTTAAATATGCGCCAGAGAAGATGGTTAGGTTGATCAAGGATTATAACCTTCAAGTGCACTACCATCCTGGTAAAGCAAATGTGGTTGCTGATGCCTTGAGTAGAAAATCTCACTGCAACTCTCTGATAGAAGAAGATTTTCATTTGTCTCATCTCTTGCATCCCGTTGTACTCCATCATATCACTGTGGATTATTCTTTGAGAAGTAGAATTATTGAGTTACAAAAGACTGATACTGATGTATTTCACATCAAGAGAAAGATGAAAGAGCAAGAAACTAAGCATTTCCGAATCGATGAGAAGGGAATTCTCTGGTTCAAGGATAGACTCGTTGTGCCAAAAGATAGAGAGCTTAGAAATCAAATCTTATCTGAAGCCCATTCTTCTAAGTTATCTATCCATCCTGGTAGTAGTAAGATGTATCAGGACCTCAAGCCGTACTATTGGTGGACCAAGATGAAAAAGGAAATTGTAGCCTACGTCGCTAGGTGTGATAATTATTGTAGAGTTAATGCCATTCACATGAAGCCTAGTTTACTCTAGCCTTTGTCTGTTCCAGGTTTGAAATAGGACGACATTATTATGAACTTTATTGTCAGATTACCAACCACCCAAAGAGGTTTTGACTCTATTTGGGTTATAGTTGATCGTTTGACAAAGTCTGCTCACTTTATCCCTGTGAAGAATAACTATCACCCACACCAATATGCTGATATTTACTTCCAAGAAGTTATACGCCTTCATGGAGTGCCTAAGTCTATTGTCTCTGACAGAGGGTCACAGTTTACTGCTCGTTTTTGGGAGCGCCTACATCAGAATCTTGGAACTAATTTGGTCCGTAGTTCTGCTTATCATCCACAGACGTTGGGGCAGACTGAGCGTGTGAATCAGATTCTTGAAGACATGCTTAGGGCTTGCATCATCTCTTGTAATGGCTCCTGGGAGAAATGGTTGCCTCTCGCGGAATTCTCTTACAACAACAGTTATCAAGAGAGTATCCAAATGGCTCCTTTTGAAGCTTTATATAGTCGCAAGTGTAGAACTCCGTTGAACTGGGTGGAACCAGGAGAAAGAAGATTCTATGGTATTGACTTTGTAAAAGAAGCTAAGGAGCAAGTTCGTGCTATACAGAAAAATATAGCAGCTGCTCAGGCTAGACAAAAGAGCTACGCAGATAAGAGGAGGAAACCTATTGAGTTTGAAGTAGGTGACCATGTCTATTTGAAGGTGTCCCCTATGAGAGGAGTAAAGCGTTTTGGGATCAAAAGAAAGCTTGAGCCTCGATATGTTGGACCTTATCGGATTATTGAGAAAAGTGGAAGAGTAGCTTATAAGCTTAGTTTACCTCGTGAGTTGGGAGCTATCTTTCCAGTCTTTCATGTTTCTCAATTGAAGAAATGTATTCGTCTTCCTGAGGAAAGAGTAGAAGTGAGACGCATCAAATTGAAATCCAATCTTTCTTATGAGGAGAAACCGGTATATGTTCTAGATACTTTGGAAAGGGTGACTCAAAATCGAGTAGTCAAATTATACAAGGTGGTTTGGAGTAATCACGGTGAACGTGATGCAACTTGGGAAAAAGAGGATTATTTAAAGGACAACTATTCCGCTTTCTATGAAAAATGGTACGACTTTCAAATCTCGGGACGAGATTTTTATAAGGGGAGAGGGTTGTAACACCCCTGGTGTTAGTTAGCCTCATAATGCATTCATAATGCATGATCATGGCATGGCATTACCATAAGCATCGTCATTTCATGTGTATCCTTGTTTGAAACATGACCTTGCAACATTGTGGTTTCTATGTGCTTCCTTTATGTATTGCTAGGGTTTTTGTATAGATGACATATGTAATGCTATTGTGTGACTTGGGGGCTTGAAAACATCTTTGATATGTTAGTGGAGCAAAATGAGCTAGGGTCTATATTCATGTTTTGGCCAAAATCCAATTTGACTAGGTTTGACCCCAGTTTGACCATAGCACTGATCTGCTTTGACCGATTTAAAAGTGGTATCTAGAGGTCTTGCATGGTTGTGCAACCTTTACCAAAGTTGTAGGAAATTTATCAAGGAACAAAAGTCTCAATATAACCATCTCATGAAAATGGCTAGAACATCCTCAAATAGGGCCCACAAGTCAGGTTTCCATGTTGTTTCAACACTTAGCAAATTTTCTAAGTCTTGTGTACTGACTTACAGTTTCAGGGTACCCCAGTTTAGGGTTTTGTAGTTACTAATCCAGGCTGAACTAACTCGAGTCCATATTGACAAAATTGGAGATCTCATATAGCTTTACAAGATTGATAATGTCACCTATCTCTAACTCGGGTTGGTTTTGGAGTTAAGCTTCGATCATTATCGGCTGTCAGTCATCGTTCTAACTGAAACTCTATTTCAGTTTTCTTGTGACCTACTTTGGAGAGCTATAACTCCCTAAATAAACCGAATTAGTCCAAGCTCCAATTGACTATGTTGTAGTACGACTGTAGGTCTACCAAATTGTTGTTACCACCTACCACTGAATCAGGCTCGTTGAGGAGATATGCAGTGTCCAATTTGGGCTGTCAGACCTTGATGGCAAGCCTGATGGCCATCTCGGTCTGGGCACGGTGGCCGACAGCGCCAGGTTGCGCTCGCCACTTGGCAAGCCGTCCGCCGGTGCGTGTCCACTAGCTGGTCCGAGCGCCTCTCCTAGACGCCACGCCACCTCTCCTGCTGTCCCTCCCTCAGTCATTCACCTCGTCACTTAGCCGAGCTCGCCAAGCAAACCGAGCAGCCGCACCTTCGCCGTCCTCGTGCGCGCGCGCCATGGTACCGCAAGCCGCCAAAGCTCGCCCACACCTCCGCCACCGCCTCCTCTGCCTTGGTTGCCCCTCCGACGAGCTAGTCAAGCCAAGGTGAGGGCGAATTTCATCGGTTCTGATGTCACCATCGTGAGCCGACCTCGCGCGGAGTTCATGCTCGCCATGGTCGACCCGGCTAGAGCCTCTTCCTCCCTCCATTTTCTACTCAGATCTCTCCGTTTTGCCCTAGGAAAGCTTGTCCCGAGCTCATCTCGGCCAAGGCAGCCTCGCCGTCGGCGCATCGGCGCCGTGACATGGCCGCCGGCCGCTGCACTCGCTGGCAATGGGGTTAGGTTAGGTCTAGGGGTGCGTTTAGCACATCAATCGGTGCGGAATCACGTGGGGAGCGCGTATATGCCCTCGGCTTCGCCGGCCGTTGAGCCGCCGGTGAGCTACCGCCGCCGCCTCCTCCCTCCCCTGTCCGGTGTCCCTAACGGGCGGGGCCCACATGTCGACGCACGGGATTCCCCCTGTGTTGCTTGCTTGGGCCGCCATGGGCCGAGCTAGCTTAATCGGGCCGGCCGGTTTAGTGAGTTTAGATTTTGTTCTATTTCATTATTTCAAATAATTGATTTGTACTCCAACTTTGAAAATATGTATCTCCTGTTCTAGAGGTCCAAATAAGGTGATTTAAATTTTAGTGTGCTCTACATAATGTCTAGTTTATTATAAAAATATAATGTGTGCCATGTTTTGTGATGAATTAAATAGTTATTAATTATATCTTTTATTCATGAAGAAAAAGGAGAAAATGATATCTCTCTCTGTGAAGCTCCAAATGACATGAAATTTTTATAGTAAACTGATCATACCATGAATAGCTTATGGTTAAATTTTTATGCAATTTGGATGTGGTTTGGTGGAGTTATATAATTATCTTGTTTTGCTTGAATGGATCTTGTGTGAATATTCATAATTTTTCTATAGATCCAGTAAGGGTGAAACTTGGTGAGTGTTGTTCCGATGTTAGAATGATGTTAGGAAAAATATGAAATCTGTTGTTTGATACTTTTTAATAGGGTTTCCTATTTATGCTAGAAATAGACCTACCATCTGTTATTTTTGATATCTCCATATCTGCTTGTCAAAATAAAGTGAAATTTTTAAGTAATGTCTAAACCCAAGGATTTCACAAATCAAAGATAAAGGATTCCGGAACAAGTAAACACGATTTTCAACCGTCTCAACAATAGAATTAGATAGCCTATGTGAAGCATTAGGTGGCTACTGTATTTTTTGTAGATTTTTATATATAGTTTTACTGTATATTTCTTTAATCACCTAATTAACTAAATAAATTATAAAAGAATATTAAATAATTTATTTAGAAGTTGGTACTACAATTTCTGATGTTTCTTGATATGCACAACAGGTTGGTGAACTTAGTTTAGTCCAATTGTGCTTTTGAATCGTCACTAAATATTTAAATTAGTGATTCTGTCATTTCTAGACAGAATTGTTAGTTAAGAAAATTAACCTATGATAATGATGTTTTCATGCTTGGTGATCTATAGCAAAGTTGTTGAGAATTTTATGAACTAGTTGCTGGTAAATTTTGGTAGCATTTGGACTTATAGTTTATAAATGACAGCTGTTCCAAGCTGGGTTCAGTTTGGCAGTGTTGTCTATCTTTTAGAACAAATTCTGTACATGTGCTATTTTAACTTGGTTTTGTGCTTACAACGTTGCAATGTCATTGCATTCATCTTCACATCATTCATGCACGTCCATAAATCATCATGTCATTTTTGGATGCATACATGAAATTCATTGGATGCATATACATGCAATAGGTGTGCCGAGGATCGTGTCTCGAGCGAAGTCTCGCTAGGCGTGGAACCCGAAGTTGAAGTCCGTTCTGGAGCCGGAAGCCCAGTCCGACGAAGCCGGAGAAGGCGTGGGAATCGTTCTTGAAGCTGACCCTTGATCTATCTTCTTTCGGTTAAGGCAAGCCCCGGAGCATTATAAGCCTCCTACTTTCAAATCAATTATCTTTATATACATGTTATATGTATTGTTGTATTACGTGATAGAAGTTGGTTAGAAACCCTTGCTGCACTGATAACACTCCTTGTCTAGCAATTCGAACCTTGAATCCTATATAGACAGGATCGTATCTATGCTTAGCCCTGCTAAATTAGACCGGTAGAAGTCGGGTGATTTCCTGTCACCTGCGAGATATATGGACTTATCAGGTCACGGTTGGCTATATTTACTATCGTGGAAATGAACCATATGTTAATGAAATGAAATGAGACCGGGCGGGATGACGATAGAGAAGCAGCAAGGCATGGAGGTCTTGGGTGTGGATCTATCCCCGTCTGTGTCGATTAAGGACCGAGACCTGGAGCCTTCTATGTCATTTTGAACGCATGCCTGACATTTAGTTGGCCGGCCTGAGGTTGCCGACCACGAAGCCTAGTAGCTCAACTCAGGCTGAGAAGTCGAAAAGTGAAAGTCGCCTCGAAAGGGAGCCAGAGGGTCCAAGGGCAGGTGAGTTAAAAGTCCTGAGCATCCTGGCCACTGGTATCCCCGAGAACGTGGCGCTGTTCGGGCCCACCCTGAGTTGTACCAAAGGTTATCTACGGCTGCCTTTAGCAGGGTTTGTCGGGTGAGTGTCAGGAATACCCCCTCAGCTGAGTTAGAATCGATTCGAGTCGCCGTCTCTCCCGGATAGTGAGAAACTTGACTGGTTATCTCCAGCGTAGATACACTAATTATTAATGATGGTTCGGAATTGATGATAATGATGATGATGGCCTTATTATACCGGCTATGGTTAATATTGTTTGCTCCTAATAAAGTGATTGCTCTAGTACAGGTGCTAATCTAGATGACAGATTAATGATTATTAACTTGATGCTTAAGCATTAATGATTACTTATCTGTAATAAGCTTTTCTGCAAATGAGTCAAGCTAGCCCACTTTATAAAGCCTTGCATAATCTTTGGTGTCACCTTTGTTTCTGGTTTTTGACGGGTAAGTCTAGCTGAGTACCTTCTCGTACTCAGGGTTTATTCCCACCTGTTGCAGGTAGCAGATTCGTACTTGTTGCTGCAAGTATTATCTTCGCCATGTGGGTGTGAAGACTAGACCATATGGGCATGGTCTCTGTAGTATCTCTTCTGGTATGCTTTTGCAGGATGTGACTATGTACTGGCAGTATTTGAATATTAAATGGTTTCAGAAATTATGCTGCTTCCGCTAATCTGTATTTTAGTTTTGTAATAAAATTATTTGTACTCCGATGTATGAGAGATACTTTTGAACTGTTGTAACAAGTGTTGTGTTATGTTGAATCATTACGATCTGTTTGCTCTCGGTTTGGTTTGAAATCCCTCGTGATTTCGTGGACTACCGGAGTTATATGGGCTCAAGTTTGAGAATTTGATCGTTTCGGCGATTGTTTTTGAACTTGTGCTCTTATAATTTGGACGGTTCCGTTACAAAAAACAATCTCCAATCATGAGCTCAACACCACCGCTGCTCCAAACCGTCTATGATGTCGGGAAGCACCCAAGAGTAACAAGAAATACGTAGACAACTCAAAGATCAAGTGCCACTAGATGCAAATCACTAAGCAATGCACTTGAATCTCACTCAATCTCGCTAGAGTATGCAACCAAGCAAGGAGATGAGTGAAGGGAGTGTTCTCTAACTCAAAATATACCTCGAGCATTCAGATCTGCAAGAGAGAGCCCCCAAAATCCGGCCATGCTCATATTTATAAGCCTCAAACAAATAGAGTCGTTGGCCTCCTCGCAGCAGCCTGATCGGGGGCATCTGACGCGTCTGATGCCTATGTAACAGACGCGTGCTGCCACGTTTGATGCACCACGAAGCGCCACACGTCCAGCCACTTCAAAGAACCAACGGTCGATTTCGTGAACACCAGACGTGTCTAACGCTGTGAGCCCGCGCGTCCGACGATGCAACAGACGCAGTCCAGAGAGGGTCGAAAAAGCTTGAACTCGCAACAAACATGTTCGTTGGTGTGGCAACAGGCGCACTCAAGCGTCAGGTGCTCCATGCTCCTTTGTCGCCTCTGCTCACAGTTGACGCCCACGCCAACAGACGCTGACGTCACGCGTCCGATGTTCCACCGTCAGCGCGTTTGATGCACGGCCGCCAGCGCTCCGCAAGCTAGAGTTAGGCGTCAGACGCCAGGCCAGCGTCCGATGCTACTGAACGCCGCGTCTAATGCATGCTTTTCAGTACGAAACACTCCCATGACTTCGCTACTTCTTCCCACTTCTGGCTTAAAGGAAAATAGTCATTTTATTTCCTCAAAAAATGCCTGAATCCCGTCGTCTCTACCGCTCAAACTCCACCGCCTTCGCAAATGTGCTAACACCACCAAGTGTACATCACCATATGCATATGTGTTAGCATTTTCATAATCATTTTATAAGGTGTTACGTTAGCTCTCTACTATATCCTAATGCATATGCTCAAGATGCTGATCTAGTAGCACTTGATTCACGAGCTAACCATGATTGCCCCTCTTGATAGTCAGCTATCAATCCTAAACCCGGTCAATTACTTCTCTACTCATCTTAGACCGGCAAAAGCAAACCCTATGATTATACCTTTGCCTTGATCACTTTGTTCCATGTCTATCTCCTCGTTCTTGATCACCATGATCATCATTTCATGTGCATCTCCACCATGATCGTCATTTCATGTTCATGCACCATCTCTTTGTGATCTTGTGTCCACCACTCCTTGCCACATATGTTGCCATGCCTAGCTCAATTCACTTAATCACAATGGCATTAGCAACTTGGTGTCATTAATTACCAAAACCAAACTTGGGCTTTCAATACCGAGAATCGATGACTCCAATACCAATTGTTAGCAACCCCAACCTTGCAACTCAATCGCTCACCAATAGTATAGTCACAGTAGTGATTCGGTACAGCTAAGATGAATAGGAGCAGGGGAAGGAGGCAGCACAGAGTACAGATCAGAGAAGCAAGGAGTAGCTACTAGAAGTATCCAGAAGGGGGAGGGCCTAGGGTTACAGGAATGGGAAATTGGGGAAGAAGAACCGTAGAGGGAGAAGAACAGTAGTCTCTGAATAATTGTTCGATATCCCTGGTACTCTTGGCTTGTGCCTTTTGTACACTGGCGCCCAGCCATCGAGCAGCCTTGGTGAAAGGTCTTGATGGCTAGAGGGGAGTGAATAGCCTAATAAAAATTCCTACAAAGTATGCTAAACAAGTTTATCAATATAACAAATAGCGAGAAGCTAGTTTTGCCTAGCCTATGGGGTGTTGTAAGCCACCTATTCAAAAAACAATTCTAATATATTTCACTCAACCGCACAAGTTAAACCGCAAGAAGAAAAACAACTAGAGCAAGCAAGCTACCAAAGCAAAGAGTTGTTCTAGCTACACTAAACAAACTAGCAAGATACAACTATGAAAGTAATGCAAGTGTGAGTTAGAGGGGTTTCACTGAGGGGCGATGAATTGAGCCAACCAAGAAATAATTTCAAGTGATGATATTCAAGATAATCAATCCACTGAGCCAAATCAATCACAATCAATGAAGTGAAGACACGATGATTTATCTCGAGGTTCACGTGCTTGCCGACACGCTAGTCCCCGTTGTGTCCCCCTCAACCACGTGGTCCGGTGGCTAATCGGTCTCACACCGAGCCTCTTAAAAGGCGCCACAAGAACCTACCAATTGGCAAGAGGTTGCAATGACACGAGCAATCCACTAGAGTTGGAATTCAGCACTCCGCCAGAGAACCACAAGAACCCCTCACAAGATAATCACCGGAGCCGACCACTAACAATCACCAACATGTGCCGGACCTCCTCCAAACTGCTCCAAGCCGTCTAGGTGGCGGCAACCACCAAAAGTAACAAGAAACACTGCAACAAATTAATCCCCCAAGTGTCTCTAGATGCAAATCAATGATCGATGCACTTGAATCACTCAATCTCACTCAAAGATCGCAATCGAATGCAAAGGAGATAAGTTGGGATGAGAGGGGATGCTTTGGCTCAACTCAATGTGCTCACAAGAATGTTAAAAGTCCAAGAGAGGGAGCCAAGAGCCGGTCACCAAGTATTTATAGACGTACCCCTTCACAAAGAGCCGTTGGGCAAATTTCATGGGCGACAGACGCATCTGTCGCCACGCAGTAGACGCGGCATCTAGCGTCCGTCGCTCACGAGGCCGCCATGTGTCCTGCGTAGTCAAATTTCCAACGGTTGTTTTCGCGCCAACAGACGCATCCGTCACTACGGAGGCCGTGCGTCCGTCGCTCGACAGACGCGGTCCAGTAAGGTCCGAACCATCGAGCACCCATTAGACGCGTCCGTCGGTGGTGCAGCGGACGCGCCGAGCGTCTGATGTAGCTATGGCTCGCGAAGTAGCTGACGACACACACAACATACGCTGACGATCAGCGTCTGACGCAACAGCACCAGCGCGTCTGGTGCTCACACGCCAGCGCAGTGCCACAGAGGGTTTAGCACCAGACGCTGCAGCCGCATCTGACGCCACCGAGCTCAGCGTCTGTCGCTCAGAAAACAGTGAGGAAACCTTCCACGACTTTACCTCATTTTTCATCCTTCGGTGCAATAGAAAATAAGCGTTTCATCTCCTCGAAAACGCCTGAATCCCGCCTCGCAAGCTCGGCGGAAGGGAGAGAGGACCCCAAACCCTCTCTACCGCTCAAACTTCACTGCCTTCGCAAATGTGCTAACACCACCAGGTGATCATCGTCATGTTCAAGTGTGTTAGCATTTTCACAATCATTTTTCGATGTGTTATTAGCTCTATCCAAATGCATATGCTCAATGAAATGTCACCTAGAGGCACATGCGGGACATGAAATGATACGCCATTTCCCCTTTTTATAGTATGGTTACTAAACCTAAACGTGATCACACCCACTAGGTGTCTTGATCACTAAAATCAAACCCTAGCAAAATACCTTTGCCATGAGCTCCATAGGGTTGCACCTTGTTCCTCCTTTATCACCATAGTAAGCACTTCATTATCCACACTTGATCATCATGCTTCACCATGCTATATGCTAATCATCCTTTGCTACATACAATCTTAAGCACATGATTAGCACTTGGGCATTGTCACTAATTACCAACACTAAACATAGAGCTTTCACTTGACCCATGACCCATAAGGCCCAGCAACACTTGCTTCCTAACACGGTGACACCTTGTTGTCCTACACTTGTCTTAACATGATTTGTGGACGCTCTAAGTGACATTGTCAATCTAAAATACCTCTAGGCGTGTCGCTTCGACAGATATTTTCAAGAGTCGTAAAAGTAGGTCATCATGGCGTTCCTCGCTGAAACAGGCTAAGCTGGCTGCCATTAGTCGCTGCTTTTCGCGATTCGAGCTCAATCTCCATTCGAGCTCTCTAGCTATTTACTGTGTGACAAATACAACTTTAACGGGATGAAACAGTGACAACAACCTTGGATGCCGATTAGGCCTGTGCTTCGGTGGGTTTAGAGTTTAGACGGATTTAGATGGATTATATGATCCACATGTGAATAGATGAGTTAGCTGGGTTTAGAATGGGTGTAGACGGTGAATTAAGTGGGTCTGACGACGCAGAGTGACGCTCAACCAGAAAATAAAAACAAGATTCTTCGGTCCACTCTACTAGATTGCTTGGTTCATTTCCCGCTTGACTTTTCTTGTAGGACAGGTGGAATGGCTAAGAAGAAGAAGGGCGGTGGCACGGCACGTTGGTGCCAGCGCTGTTGCGGACATGTAGTGCGACTCATACGTGCACCAGATTACATGTGGGCTGGATGCCAACAAATGAAGTTACGCGTGGATTAAAGCTTCATAGCACTGCTACAGAGAGGATTTGCAGTAACGCTTTCTTGTTATAAATGGTTCCCAAACAAGTCACCTCTGTAGATCTATTTCTAGGGGCTATTGGTTTTATCAGCCGCTCCACTCATACAAATGCGATTTGCAGGGGTAGAGGTGGCCTACAAATAGACGCTGAATAGTAAAAATTAAGTACTAAAATTTGAATTTTTCAAACGACCTCGGATGAAGAAATGATCAAAATAAAAGTTGTAGATCTCGAAAAGTTATGCAATTTTGTTGTTTACAACTTTTCCATCTGAAATCATTTACTGTTTCAAAATACTGTTTGAAATTCAATTTTGAAATTGTTGAAGAAGTTTGATTTCTCTTTTTAATCTCTCGCTAAAACTTGTAACTAGTCTTTCTCGCTCGTACTAACTTCAAATTTGATAATTTTTTCCTAAAATTTTCTAAAATCATGCTCTCTCAATTTATTATGTCCTTACAACTATTATTTTGGTCATCTTTTCACGTGACTTTGTTTTACCAATTCAAAATTTAAATTTCAAAAAATGGCAACTTAAAACGACATTTTGGAATAGTAATTAAGGATTTCATCCGAAAAAGTCATGAACATAAAAATTGTAGAACTGATCAAGATCTATAACTTTTATTTTGGTCATTTCTTTATCCGACAAAGTGGTAGTAAAACTGTTCACAAATTTACATATATTTCGTATAGTTTCATAAAGTATAAGAGAGATATGTAGCACTTTGTTAGATGAAGAAATGACCAAAATAAAACTTGTAGATCTTGATGAGTTGTACAACTTTTATTCTCATGACTTTTTCAGTTAAAATAATTTACTGTTTCAAAATATTGTTTGAAGTAGTCATTTTTTAAAATTAAAATTGTGAATTGTTCAAACAAAGTCACATGAAAAGATGACCAAAATTAAAGTTGTAGATCTCGAAAAGTTATAGAACTTTTCATTTGAAATCATTTTGTCAAGGAAAACTACGTTTGAATTTCTCAAATTTGAAATTTGAATTTTTCAAACGACCTCGGATGGAGAAACAACAAAAACAAAATTTTTAAATCTCGAAAAGTTATGCAACTTTGTACTTGACAATTTTTTCATTTAAAATTATCTTGTCAAGGAAAACTAAATGGAGAAACAACAAAAATAAAAGTTGTATATTTCGAAAAGTTATGCAACTTTGTAGTTGGTAACTTTTTCATTTGAAATCATCTAGTTGAGGATAATTACGTTTAAATTTCCAACATTTGAAATTCGAATTTTTCAAACAGCCTCGGATGAAGAAACAACAAAAAGAAAAAGTTGTAGATCTCAAAATATTATACAACTTTGTAGTTGACAGCCTTTTGATTTGGGCCTTGTTTAGATCCCAATTTGGGATCCAAACTTTGCATAGTAAATGTCCCGTCACACTGTAGCAATTTTATTTTTATTTGGTAATAATTGTCCAAATATTGATTAATTAGGCTTAAAACATTCGTCTCGCAAAGTACAACAAAACTGTGCAATTAGTTTTTGATTTCATCTACATTTAGTACTCCATATATGTGCCGACATTTTGATGTGATGGGGAATCTTCTTTTTGCATAGTAGAATTTGGGGATGAATTTGGTATCTAAACAAGGCCTTGAATTCATTTAAGGTCTCAAACACTCAATTTAAATTTGGTTGAGGATAATACGAGGAGAAAGAAAATCTATTATAGACACGAGTAAGTGTGACGTGCAATGGTTCGAGGAGTACCATGCGAGAGGGAGGTCGCAGGTTTGATTCCCGGTGGCCGAGAAGCACGCGATTTTCGCATGAAAATGCCGTGACTCGTGACTTCGTCGGAGTGGGCGGGTGGCTGATCGATAGGGGCCTCCCTAGGATTAATTTTTTTTACTATATTTTTAGTCAAGATTTAATAATATTTAGAAATAGATTTGTAGAGACGACTCTAGCCCCCCATGAATCATCAGCCGCCCCTATGAATCCAATCTGTAAGGGCGGCTGACGAACCTCCCTTACAAATCGGCTATTTATAGCCACGCTTTGGTAGGGGCGGCTGGCCAAACCGCTCCTACAAATGTTCATGAGTCGCTTCTACGATTGTTAGCTGTAGTAGCGTGGCTTTATCCCGAGAAGCACGCGGACAACGACGTCCTGTTCGTTTCACTAAAATTCCGCTTATACTGGAGTCGTGGAGTCTGATTATGAGGCATATCGACTACACGCTCCTTGCGAATTCAAGGTGGTACATGTGAAAGTGAAATGATCTACGATTCTATGAAACCTAGAGGTCTAACTCAATCTAATCTAACCAGCCTTGTTCACTTTGTAAAAAATTTGAACCCAATAAATAGTACTGTTTTCGTCTTATTTAGTAAATATTGTCTAATCGTGGACCAACTAGGCTCAAAAGATTCATTTCGTGATTTCCAACTAAACTGTGTAATTAGTTATTTTTAACCTATATTTAATACTCCATGCAAGCGGCTAAAAATTGATGTGATGGAGAGAGTAAAAAAAACTTGGAATTTGAATGACATCTAAACCAGGCCCAAGTACTTGTTCGGATCTAACTCAAATAAAGGCCCAGTTTAGTTCCAATTTTTTTTTTTTGGCAAAATGAGCACTGTAGCATTTTCGTTGTTATTTGGCAAATAGTGTCCAATCATAGTCTAATTAGGCTTAAAAGATTCGTCTCGTGGATTTCGTCTAAACTATGTAATTAGTTTTATTTTTTATTTATATTTAATACTTCATGCATGCGTCAAAGATTCGATGTGACGGGAAATGTGAAAAATTTTGCAAAATTCTGGGAACTAAACTGGGCCAAAGTCTTTGGCCGCACCCATATTTATTTTAATCTGTGTGCTGTCGTGTTGCGACTCTAATATAGATAGATGGAGATTAATATAAACGTGGCAAACGAGGTGTGGTAATCTTTCCGTAGACTGGATTGCCTATGGATCGGTGGGTTCGGTTCTGTTGAGTTGGGCCTGGTTTAGTTTCTTAAAAATTTTGCCTTCATCCATCACATCGAATGCTTAGACATATGTATAAAGTACTAAACGTAGATAAAAAAAAACTAATTACACAGTTCTCGGAGAAATCGTGAGACGAATCTTTTAAGCTTAATCAGTACATGAAAAGTCTTAAGTACTACAGTAACCAATATGTGCTAATGATGGATTAATTAGTATCATTAGATTCGTCTCGCAGTTTTCTAACTGATTCCGTAATTTTTTTTTACTGGCAGATTAAAATCTCTCCGACATATCCTATGCTAATCGTAGACTTGCTCAACCCAACCCATGAACAGCCTGCCACCGATCCTCGACGCCAGCTTACGTGACCTCCGCTGCTGCTAGCCTGCCAAGGTGTGCCCTCCTCGTGCTTGCCCACGCGTCCGCGGTCCGGCCGTGTTGCTGTCGCCACTCGCCAGTCGCTGCACACAATTTACTATGGGGGTGTTCACTTTCAGAAAAGTAGCTGAAAAGTTACAGTAGCATCTTTTTGTTGTTATTTGACAAAATTTGTCTAATTATGGATTAACTAGGCTCAAAAGATTCGTCCCGACATTTACAGACAAACTATGCAATTAGTTATCTTTTTTACCTACATTTAATGCTCTATGCATACGTCGAAAGATTTGATGTGATGGATGGAAGAGGAAATATTTTGGGTTGGGAGGGGGAAGTGAACAAGGCCTATAGCCTGGTTTAGTTTCCAAAAAGTTTTTCTAAAAAACTACAGTAACGAAAGTGTGGCGGAATCGTCTGAATCGGCACATTATCGATAATACTCGTCTTCCATTGACACTAAGTATTCCGATAATGAACCAAGTCAAACACCTCCGTCGAGCACACCCGAAGGAGAACTCGAATAATCCACGTTTTCATCCAGGATACAATAATGAATACAAGCTTACAATACTTAGTTCATTTCATACAATAGCAGTCTTGGAAATTTATTCATTACAATACCAGAGTTCAGAGTGCAGTAATTAAACAGCGGAAACTAATTAAACATCTAGCGGAAAGCGATACAAGGATCCGTCTGTGCCCACCAGAAGAATCCTCCACACAGCAGCCAACTTTTTAAATTGCACCTGCAACAGGGGTAAAATAACCCTAAGTACAAAATGTACTTGCAAGACTTACCCGACTAGTGGGAATATATATTTTCCGACTCTCAAGGATGTGAAAGGCTTTTTGGTTTGCTATTTCATTTTTTTTGCCTGCAAAGCTTACTAAAGTGTATCCTTACTGGTAAATATTTAGCAGTCATTTTTTTTTTATTAGCTAAACATTCTAGGTAAGCACCTGTTCTACTTTCAAGCAAGTGATAAGCAATCATACTCATTTCTCTTTCTTTCCTTTCTTCCACCAACTTTATTATTCCAGTTGTCACTACGATGCCATGCCATAGTCAAGCCGTACCGTCTAAGCGACGGCGATTCGCGAATCAATGTGCCCAGCTGGGTACCCCGAAAAACACACGCCTCATCTGTACCCCGGGCACAGATGAGACCAACTCGCTCCACTCCTGTCACAGGTTCCAGGTCCCCGTCCAAACTTGGACTCCAAGCCCCCACCCTTGAGGCCCGGCCTCAAAGTGGTGCTTAGACCTCCACCTATCCCCGCCTCCAATCAGTCGGTCCGGAAAGAGCCGGAGCTCATGACAAGAGAGTAACAAGTCTTCCTCACCCCCATCCGTAAGTATGTGCACGGGATAATAAGATCTGTGACAAGACTATTGTCCATAACAACGAACGGTCCTTAATCGACGCGGACAGGGAAACGATGCAACCAAGCTAAGCCCGTGGCCGCGGGACGTAACTTGTCACACCCACCAGTACCCAAACCATATCCCTGCCCGGTCTCCAATTTCCTTTCACCTTCTTATCATGTGATACAATAATAATCACCTATTGTGAGTAACGACAGGTTACCCGCTACCGTCATCCTAAGCATCGCATCTACACGACCTGTACTAGTAGGACTCATAGGTGGGTATATATGCAAGTAGTTTTCATATTAACTCCTGAAACGTAATGCAAACATATATATACCAAGTGATTAGAAAAATAGGGTTATGCACCGGGGCTTGCCTTGGGCAGGCACGGAGTCAACAAAGTCAGTCGGCGGCTCCGGAACCTCCTCCGCTGCAAGGACCTCCTCGATCACCTCCACGACCTCCTCGTACTCCTGGTCGTCGATGGTCAGCACGTCCGCCTCCAACTCGTTCACTACATGCATGCAATGATGGTGCAATAATTAATACTTAGATAACAACAACTCTTAAAAGTACACAACTACTAAGCTAATTAACTAACTCTAATGGTTAACATGCTAAGCTATCCATTACTTCTACTAAGCAAAAACTAGCTAGCCTAATATTCTCTACTAACTAAAATACATTTCATGATAAATAGATAAATTTAGTTGAGCTCTAGAGACGAAGAAAGATGACATGGACAGACAACTCTTGATTTTCAATGAATTTAGGAAGAAGAATCAACGGAATTGGAGTTCGTATGGTGGAGATATTGGTTGCGCAAAGTAGCTATTAATAATCTCTAAAAAAATCAAAGGAACTTAATTAGCTCATGGCTTTCTCCCGTGACTTGCTAATGAAGACGGATGGCGCTGCTAAGGAGGAACAGAGGAAGTACAAGAGGAACTCGCGGGATACTTACCGCAGTCCACTGATGCTTCGATAGACGCAGCTTACACGGCAAGAACAGAGAAACTTGATTAGAGAGGAAGAGGTGGACAACATGTTTGACGAGCTCGCGATCGCGAGACGTCTCCTTTTAAGGACGAGAGACGCAGGGACGCTCGCAGTGGAAAAGAGATTGACGTGCGCGACGCAGCAAGTCCCCGTGCTACAGTGTTTTCTGCGTGCTACAGTAATCTCCGTGCTGCTACAGTGTATTTCTGCGGCGCTACAGCAACCTCTGTGCTGCTACAGTACATTTCTGCGGCGCTACAGTAACCTCTGTGCTGCTACAGTGCATTTCTGCGTCGCTACAGTAACCTCTGTGCTGCTACAGTGCATTTCTGCGGCGCTACAGTACCTCTGTGCTGCTACAGTGCAATCAGGGAATTTTAGAAAAGCAAAAGAATTGCTAGCGCTGGAGTTGGATCAGGATGACAATAGTTAGTTGAACTGTGCTGAGGAATATTAGGACAAGGAATTAATTTAGAGCTCAAATTAAGAATTAAAGCAACAAAGTTTACTTTCTCATTTTGCCATAAACAATAATACATAAACATGATGCTCATGACATGGTTTAGTGATTTATTAACGCAGTAACACCGAGGGTGTTACAGCTCTACCCCCCTAAAGAAAATCTCGACCCGAGATTTCACGTGCCTAGTGTGGGAAAGGATAAGCAAGTTAATTACTTAAGATGGTTACCTTGACGAACTAGGAATGAGATGGGGATAATGCTCCAGAATATAGCTTCCCAACTCCCAAGTGGCCTCATCTTCCGAATGATTTTTCCATTGAACCTTGTAAAATTTCACCACCTTGTTTCTTGTGATTCTTTCTTTTTCATCCAAAACCTTGATAGGGTGCTCAATATAAGAAAGATCGGGTTGAAGAGGAAGGCCTTCAATTTCCACAATTTCTTCGGGAACCCGCAAACATCTTTTCAATTGGGAGACATGGAAAACATCATGGACCGCTGACAAGATATCTGGGAGTTGAATACGATAAGCAACAGAACCCCTTTTCTCCAAAATTTTATATGGACCCACATAGCGAGGAGCCAATTTTCCTCTGACACCAAACCTATGCACACCTCTCATGGGAGATACCTTGAGGTACACATAATCACCAACCTCGAACTGCAAGGGCCTTCTCCTGTTGTCTGCATAATTTTTCTGACGACTCTGAGCTGACTTCAAGTGACCTTGGATGACTCTCACTTGATCTCTTGCCTTTTTAATGAGATCGGGCCCATAATGACCACTGTCTCCCACCTCCACCCAGTTGAGTGGTGTCCTACATTTCTTGCCATACAGAGCCTCAAAAGGTGCCATGCGAATGCTCTCTTGATAACTGTTGTTATAAGAGAACTCAGCAAACCTCAAACACTCATCCCACTTTTCAGGAAAAGAAATGACACAGGCCCTCAACATGTCTTCTAGTACTTGGTTGATTCTCTCTGTTTGACCATCAGTCTGGGGATGATAAGCAGAACTTCTAAGAAGGCGAGTACCAAGACACTTCTGTAACTGCTCCCAGAAACGTGACACAAATACTGATCCCCGATCAGAAACTATAGTGAGAGGAACTCCATGTAGAGTAACAACTCGGTCAAAATATAACTTGGCATATTGCATGGCTGTGAACCTATTACTCACCGGAAGAAAATGAGCTGACTTGGTAAGACGATCCACAATGACCCAAATAGAATCATGTCCTTTTACTGTGCGGGGCAGACCCACAATAAAATCCATGGAAATATCCTCCCATTTCCAAGCAGGGATAGGCAAGGGTTGTAGCAAACCCGGTGTACGCAGGTGATCAGCTTTAACTCTTCCACAAATGTCACACTCAGAGATGTACTTGGCCACATCTTGCTTTAGGTTGGGCCACCAATACACGTGCCTCAAATCATGATACATTTTATTACTCCCTGGGTGAATGGACAACTTGGAGTTATGGGCCTCTTCCAAGATTTTTGTCCTAAGCTCAACACTTCCTGGCACTACCAATCTCCTCTTGTACCTGAGCACACCTTGCTCATCAATATTAAAATGGGGCCCTCGTCCTTTAGCCATCAATATCCTGATGTGAGGAATCACCTCAGTGTCCTTCCTCTGCTCCAAGATAATTTGATCCAGCAAGTCAGAAACCAAGGCAATATGTGCCAACACCTCATGATGAGCAAAAGACAAAGACTCCTCATCCTCCTGATGTGACTTCCGACTTAATGCATCAGCTACCACATTAGCTTTGCCGGGATGATAGTGCACCTCTAAATCATAATCCTTAATTAACTCAAGCCACCTTCGTTGCCTCATATTTAACTCGGGTTGAGTAAAAATATATTTGAGGCTCTTGTGGTCCGTATAAATATTTACCTTGTTTCCCAACAAAAAGTGCCTCCATATTTTTAGAGCATGCACAACCGCATCAAGCTCTAAATCATGGGTGGGATAGTTTACTTCATGCTTTTTCAGCTGACGGGAAGCATAAGCTACTGCCCGTCCTTCTTGCATAAGCACACACCCAAGTCCAGACCGAGAGGCATCACAATATACATCAAATGGTTTCCCAATATCAGGCTGAGCAAGAATAGGAGCAGTGGTCAAATACTTCTTCAGAGCTTGAAATGCCTCCTCACAAGCCGGGCCCCAAACAAACTTGACATCCTTCTGAAGCAACTTGGTCATGGGTTTAGCTATCTTGGAAAAGTCAGGAATGAAACGCCGATAATAACCGGCAAGGCCAAGGAACTGACGTATCTGATGCACGGACCTTGGTGATTTCCAATTTAAAACCTCTTGCACCTTGCTAGGGTCCACTGATATGCCTTCAGGGGTCAAGACATGTCCCAAAAATTGTACCCGGTCTAGCCAAAATTCACACTTGCTAAACTTGGCATATAACTGATGCTCGCGTAGTCTGGTTAGGACTATGCGAAGATGCCGGGCATGTTCATCTTCATTCTTTGAATATATTAAAATATCATCAATAAACACCACCACAAACTTATCCAACTCCGGCATGAAGACTGAGTTCATGAGGTACATGAAAAATGCAGGAGCATTGGTAAGACCAAAGGACATTACTAGGTACTCATAAAGGCCGTACCTAGTGGAAAAGGCTGTCTTTGGTACATCTTGGGGCCGGATTTTTATTTGGTGATACCCAGAACGGAGGTCAATTTTTGAAAATACCTTTGCACCAGCTAACTGATCAAACAAGGTATCAATCCGAGGCAAGGGATATTTATTTTTAATAGTTACTGCATTAAGGGGGCGATAATCAATACACATCCGAAGAGTGCCATCCTTCTTCTTCACAAAAATAGCTGGACAACCCCATGGTGAAGTGCTAGGACGAATAAATCCCTTCTCCCTCAGCTCTTCTAATTGCTTCTTCATTTCAGCTAACTCTGGGGGAGCCATACGATAAGGACGTCTAGAAATAGGAGTAGTACCGGGCTCTAGCTCAATGGTAAACTCCACATCTCTAACAGGAGGTAACCCAGGTAAGTCTTCAGGAAAAACATCCGGAAATTCACAGACCACAGGAATAGAGGCAAGAGCAGGAGAAGCTTCAGTATTAGAGACGGCTGCTAGAGAAGAGATTGGTGGCATAATAAGGGACATTCTATCCTCAGATGAAGGAAGCTTCAACTCCACCACTCTATGGTTAAGGTCCAAAACTACACCATTCCTTCCTAACCAATTCATTCCCAAGATAGCATCTGTACTTTGCCCAGGCAATACCATGAACTGGACACGATAAGAATGGGTGGCCAAAACCAGGCTAAGTGTCTCAGTCCGGGTCTGAATACATAACTGTGCACCAGGGGTGCTAACCTTATATGCAACGGAAATCATTGCAGTAGGTATATTGTGCCTTTCTACGAAACCCATACTCATGAATGAATGCGATGCACCAGAATCAAATAACACATATGCTGGGTGGGAGTTGATGGAGAACATACCAGCCATCACAGGCTCTCCCTGTGGAAACTCCTCAGCTGCAGTGAAATTAACATGTCCCGAGCGGCTCACAGGCACCTTCTTCCTGATAATAGTCCTTTTGACCAAGCGAGAGTTGGCTGCAGACTGAGCAGACTGAATAGGATGATTTTCAGGACACTCCCGAGCATAGTGGCCTTCCTGGCCACACTTGAAACAAATAACTGGTGGCTTGTTTCCCTGTCCCTGACGAGGCTGGAACTGCTGTCCCTGAGGCTGCTGCACCTGCTGAGTAGGTGCACGGTACTGAGTGTGCTGAACTGAAGTGGCTTGCTGAAAGTGACGTGGCTGCTGTCCACCCTGAGAATAATAAGGCACCCTCCTAACAACTTGTACCTTCTGCGCATGTGGGTGACTAGAGGATCCAGTAATCACCCGCTTACGCTTCCACTCAGACTGGGTGTCATTCTGAAGTCCCTCCATGGAAATGGCAGCACTCATCAATGCACCAAAGGTCTGATAGCCCCCAGTGAACAACTTCTCCTTTAAGACACAAGAGAGACCATCCCTAAAACAATCCATCTTCTTCTGATCGGTGTCCACAAGATAACCAGCATACTGAGCCAGATGGTTGAACTTGGTTGCATACTCCACCACGGTCATATTACCCTGCCTTAACTCCTTAAACTCAGTCAACTTCCTGCTCATCAAACCAGCAGGAATAAAGTGCTCACGAAAAGCAGTGACAAACTCCTGCCAAGTCACCCGGTGACCTGCAAGCTGCATGGCTTGGAAGGTGTCCCACCACGCAGTAGCAGATCCTAGAAGCTGCTGTGCAACAAAGTGCACCTTCTGGTCCTCAGCCACATTGTGCAGCAACATCAACTTCTGCTCTATGGTGCGAAGCCAATGATCTGCATCCAGAGGCTCAGCAGACGGTGTGAAGGTAGGTGGCTGCGTCTTCAAAAAGTCCTGATAGGTGCTGGGCCTGTCATGCCCACGAGCACCATCCCCATTCCTACCACCATCACCGTGGCCCCCACGAACAAGGTTACCAACTAACTGTGCCATCATTTCCATGACACGGTTGGACTCACGACGGGCAGTCAACATCTCAGCCAGCATCTCTTCAGGATTCATAGGAGGTACTGGTGCCCGAGGTAGTGCAGCACCCAACACTGGGACCCCATTGCTATCCCCCTGATGCTCACCATCATTGCCTTGATCACTTCCACCATGGCCAAGGACAGCCCCACCACTGGCACTCCCATGATGAGACCCCTGACTCATCTGTGATCATATAAGGATCCACCATTAGGGACAAACTTCCAGATTCAAGGACAGACTCAAAAAAAAAGATACCCTTGATAAGTGATAAAATAATCAGACTTCCATAGTTAATTGGAGCACTTATTTTTATTATTTCCCTATCATTTATTAAACAACTTATACGTGACGGTTTTTTTTTTTTTCATGATGCATGTATCGGCCTATTCGTCGCTCAAGCCGAATATAGCGGCATTCGCGAATATTTTGGCACAAGGTATACTCACTCACCGTATACTAGTCGATTTATACGACGCGTAAGTTAGTGTACCTGCAGGACTTTTCATTAGATAAAATCAGTGCCACTATCCTAGATAGACCATATTACTAGGGCGAATACTTATTTATGCGGATTTACCGAATCCTATTTTTCACAAATCTTTTGTTGGTCAAATTTTTAAATTTAAAAAGAGGTGATTAAGCTTGTAAATTCATTATTGGCTCTGGTACCAACTGTGGCGGAATCGTCTGAATCGGCACATTATCGATAATACTCGTCTTCCATTGACACTAAGTATTCCGATAATGAACCAAGTCAAACACCTCCGTCGAGCACACCCGAAGGAGAACTCGAATAATCCACGTTTTCATCCAGGATACAATAATGAATACAAGCTTACAATACTTAGTTCATTTCATACAATAGCAGTCTTGGAAATTTATTCATTACAATACCAGAGTTCAGAGTGCAGTAATTAAACAGCGGAAACTAATTAAACATCTAGCGGAAAGCGATACAAGGATCCGTCTGTGCCCACCAGAAGAATCCTCCACACAGCAGCCAACTTTTTAAATTGCACCTGCAACAGGGGTAAAATAACCCTAAGTACAAAATGTACTTGCAAGACTTACCCGACTAGTGGGAATATATATTTTCCGACTCTCAAGGATGTGAAAGGCTTTTTGGTTTGCTATTTCATTTTTTTTGCCTGCAAAGCTTACTAAAGTGTATCCTTACTGGTAAATATTTAGCAGTCATTTTTTTTTTATTAGCTAAACATTCTAGGTAAGCACCTGTTCTACTTTCAAGCAAGTGATAAGCAATCATACTCATTTCTCTTTCTTTCCTTTCTTCCACCAACTTTATTATTCCAGTTGTCACTACGATGCCATGCCATAGTCAAGCCGTACCGTCTAAGCGACGGCGATTCGCGAATCAATGTGCCCAGCTGGGTACCCCGAAAAACACACGCCTCATCTGTACCCCGGGCACAGATGAGACCAACTCGCTCCACTCCTGTCACAGGTTCCAGGTCCCCGTCCAAACTTGGACTCCAAGCCCCCACCCTTGAGGCCCGGCCTCAAAGTGGTGCTTAGACCTCCACCTATCCCCGCCTCCAATCAGTCGGTCCGGAAAGAGCCGGAGCTCATGACAAGAGAGTAACAAGTCTTCCTCACCCCCATCCGTAAGTATGTACACGGGATAATAAGATCTGTGACAAGACTATTGTCCATAACAACGAACGGTCCTTAATCGACGCGGACAGGGAAACGATGCAACCAAGCTAAGCCCGTGGCCGCGGGACGTAACTTGTCACACCCACCAGTACCCAAACCATATCCCTGCCCGGTCTCCAATTTCCTTTCACCTTCTTATCATGTGATACAATAATAATCACCTATTGTGAGTAACGACAGGTTACCCGCTACCGTCATCCTAAGCATCGCATCTACACGACCTGTACTAGTAGGACTCATAGGTGGGTATATATGCAAGTAGTTTTCATATCAACTCCTGAAACGTAATGCAAACATATATATACCAAGTGATTAGAAAAATAGGGTTATGCACCGGGGCTTGCCTTGGGCAGGCACGGAGTCAACAAAGTCAGTCGGCGGCTCCGGAACCTCCTCCGCTGCAAGGACCTCCTCGATCACCTCCACGACCTCCTCGTACTCCTGGTCGTCGATGGTCAGCACGTCCGCCTCCAACTCGTTCACTACATGCATGCAATGATGGTGCAATAATTAATACTTAGATAACAACAACTCTTAAAAGTACACAACTACTAAGCTAATTAACTAACTCTAATGGTTAACATGCTAAGCTATCCATTACTTCTACTAAGCAAAAACTAGCTAGCCTAATATTCTCTACTAACTAAAATACATTTCATGATAAATAGATAAATTTAGTTGAGCTCTAGAGACGAAGAAAGATGACATGGACAGACAACTCTTGATTTTCAATGAATTTAGGAAGAAGAATCAACGGAATTGGAGTTCGTATGGTGGAGATATTGGTTGCGCAAAGTAGCTATTAATAATCTCTAAAAAAATCAAAGGAACTTAATTAGCTCATGGCTTTCTCCCGTGACTTGCTAATGAAGACGGATGGCGCTGCTAAGGAGGAACAGAGGAAGTACAAGAGGAACTCGCGGGATACTTACCGCAGTCCACTGATGCTTCGATAGACGCAGCTTACACGGCAAGAACAGAGAAACTTGATTAGAGAGGAAGAGGTGGACAACATGTTTGACGAGCTCGCGATCGCGAGACGTCTCCTTTTAAGGACGAGAGACGCAGGGACGCTCGCAGTGGAAAAGAGATTGACGTGCGCGACGCAGCAAGTCCCCGTGCTACAGTGTTTTCTGCGTGCTACAGTAATCTCCGTGCTGCTACAGTGTATTTCTACGGCGCTACAGCAACCTCTGTGCTGCTACAGTACGTTTCTGCGGCGCTACAGTAACCTCTGTGCTGCTACAGTGCATTTCTGCGTCGCTACAGTAACCTCTGTGCTGCTACAGTGCATTTCTGCGGCGCTACAGTACCTCTGTGCTGCTACAGTGCAATCAGGGAATTTTAGAAAAGCAAAAGAATTGCTAGCGCTGGAGTTGGATCAGGATGACAATAGTTAGTTGAACTGTGCTGAGGAATATTAGGACAAGGAATTAATTTAGAGCTCAAATTAAGAATTAAAGCAACAAAGTTTACTTTCTCATTTTGCCATAAACAATAATACATAAACATGATGCTCATGACATGGTTTAGTGATTTATTAACGCAGTAACACCGAGGGTGTTACAGAAAGTTATGGTATATGTATGGAGTATTAAATATAGATAAAAAAACTAATTACACAGTTGGGTGAAAAGTCATGAGACAAAACTTTCGAACCAAAGTAGTCCGTGATTAGACACTATTTACTAAATAAAAGTAAAACATGTTATAGTATATTTTTCACCGTTTTCACCCTAACTAAACTCCAAAATAGACTATAGAGCAACTAAGGCCTTCAAACCGATAAATAGTACCACTTTCGTCTTATTTGGCAAATATTGTCCAATCATGGATCAACTAGGCTCAAAAGATTCATCTCGTGATTTTCAACTAAACTGTGTAATTAGTTATTTTTTTACCTACATTTACTACTTCATGCATGAATCCAAAGATTGATGTGATGGAGAGAGATTGAAAAAATTTCAACTTTTAAAGTGCATCTAAACAAGGCCTAAACTACTAGTACTAGACAGCAGAGGTAGGCCGTCGTCTTTTCGATGGCCCGATCAATTCATTTATCCTTAATAGTGACAGCTTTCTGTTGCTGGCACGTCTCTCGGTCTCTGTACACGCAGATGGCACAGTCGCACAGACGACTAGGGGTGTTTGGTTTGGGTCTTAAAGTTTAACAAATACTGTAGCATTTTTGTCTTATTTAATAAAAAGTTTTCAATTTTAGACTAATTAGGCTTAATAGATTCGTCTCGTAAATTACTCCTAATTTGTGTCGACATGCATGTCCATATATTTGCCGCAACATTGATGTGATGAGAGTTAAACTTTAACACGTCGTAACCAAACGGGGCCTAACTATAGTGCACTATACTCTATAGCCAGTTTACCAGCGAGAGTCCGGCCTCGGGCTCGGCGGGTGTAGAGTGTAGGTAAACCCCGCCTTTGATTAGTTTCCCTTCAAAATATAAAAAATATAAAGATTTTCTATCACATTAATATCACGTTAAATTTTTAGACATATATACGAAGTATTAAATATAGATAAAAAAACTAATTACACAGTTTATTTATACTTTACGATATGAATCTTTTAAACCTAATTAATCAATGTTTAGACAATAATTAACCAATACAAACGAAATGCTCCACTATTTATGGCAACGAGGCCCCGTCGCACTCCATCGACCTCAACCGCCCCTTTCGTCATTGCACCAAGTGCGTGCGTATGGGAGCATAGTACAATAATACTTGTACAAGAGAAGACAGAGTGGTTGCTTTCTTGGTTCGTTCGACCACCACCGCCTCTTTTTCTTCCGCTTCTATGGCCATCTGGCTCCTGGCTGGCTACGGCGAATACCTCTCTTAAAGAGGATGTGTAATATATGATTATATATATAGCTACTAGCTAAAATATATATGATAAAAATTTAGAGGTGATAGTTATTATAATTAGTTTCTAGTTATTGTTACCTCCACAAACGACGCCCCCATCCTTGTCGTTTTTCTAATAAATACAATAAACCTTTCGCGGCCATACTATTAGTATTTTATTCTCACAACGAATACAGTGGTAGCCACCGTAGCAGGGCAGCCGAACGGGTCCTGTGCTCCCGTTGATGCAAAAGTGGATCTGCAAACACAAAAGGCTAATACCCAATTCGATATCCAAAGCGTGCCAGTCGATTTGACCTGTTAATCGATAAGGCTAAAATTATCGAGTACTTTGGTCCTGACAACAGCGATACGCCCGGAAGCCACGACCAAGAGGTACTCACACGGAACTCGAGGATCGCCGAAGGTCGCACTGAAGCGATGCAGCTCGTCGAATCGATGAGAACTCGTAAAAAGAAAAATATGCAAATTGACGAAGTCGCCGAAAAGTAAGTAGATGCAAATAGGAGTAAAATTGGTTTGATATTGATTGATTCTATCTTACATTGTCCCGCAGTCTATATTTATACCCTAATCTGAGGAAACATAACCAGACACGACTAGGACACCGAGTCCATATCTAAGGAAAAACATGACTCTTACATGAATCATACTCTAACAAATATAGAAAAGGAAATCAACACCTATCTACTTCCCTGTCCGCCTCAATTACGATGAAATTTTCATCGATCTCCTCTCCATCGGCATGCTTCCCGTCATCACAAGCTTCATCGGCAGTAGTCTTCAAATCTTCCTTTATCGGCATCGGCAATAACATTTCCGATCTTAGCAGCAACGCCTCTGAGTCTAAGTCAACCTTTCCATCGGTCACCACCATTCATCGGCAGCAATCTTCACAAGCTGATCTTCATCGGCACCCTTCTATCAGCGTAATACAATCACTTTCCTTCTGCCGATTAGCCCACTCTGATCATTTTGACACGTGCCAAAAACGATGTCAACAGCTCCACAAATGATTAAATCAGAGCAACTCTAACAGTTTGGGATTTTTTTTTCCAAACCTTGGAGTTTGACAACTTCCTAAATGTTATGCTAAAGAAAAAAAATGGTTAATCTTCAATAGTTTGTCATAATTCACTTGGCAATATCAAAATTGGACCCACAAACTTTCTTTTCGCGCGTCTTCCTTCGCGTGCCGCGGCAAAACGCCGCCGCCAGGTCTCCAGGTAACCGGCCGCCAGTTTCCAAATCGCTGTCACCAGGTTGCAGCTCGCCGTCGGCAGGTGGTTCCTGCTCGCCATCGCCAACTGTTGGGCGGCCGATCCTCCATCCGCCAGGTACAGCATTAATGTTGTGCAATGGTCGGGCTGTTTTCACATCACAAGGAGCAGGGCAGGCATGCGCACCTGCAAGCAACTAGGGCCACGTTTAGATTGTGAAAAAATTTCAATCCGATGAATAGTACCACTTTCGTCTTATTTAGCAAATATTATCCAATCATAGACCAACTAGGCTCAAAAGATTCATCTCGTGATT
Organism: Saccharum hybrid cultivar R570; assembly: GCA_038087645.1. NCBI lineage: Eukaryota > Viridiplantae > Streptophyta > Magnoliopsida > Poales > Poaceae > Saccharum > Saccharum hybrid cultivar. The sequence continues at coordinate 2,950,200 of JAQSUU010000059.1, forward strand.
TTCAACTAAACTGTGTAATTAGTTATTTTTTTACCTACATTTACTACTTTATGCATGGGTCCAAAAATTTATGTGATGGAGAGAGTGAAATTTTTTTAATTTTTGAAGTGCATCTAAATAAGGCCTACTAGTACGAGCTCTTGAGTCACATCAGAGCAGGCATTCAGGTGCACCTGCAGCAACTAGTACGAGCTCTTGAGTCACATCAGCTGCACCTGCAAGCAATCCTCCTCGCGCGGCCAGGGAGAAAGCCGCGGCGGCGTCAAAGAAATCGTGGATGCGCTCGGATGGGCCGGGTGCATATATGCGTGTGGGGGGCTGATTTTTGCCAAACTAAGCGGGTGTTTGGTTTGTAGTGTTAAAGTTTAATAAACACTATAGCACTTTTGTCTTATTTGACAAAAAAGTTTTTAATCTTGAACTAATTAGACTTAATAGATTCGTCTCGTAAATTACTTCTAATCTGTGCTAACATGCATGCAATTAGTCTACATTTAGTACTCCATGTATTTGCCGCAACATTGATGTGATAAGAGTTAAACTTTTATGGCAGAATCGCCTAATCTAATGCCCTCCCAAGAGTACTCGTCTTCCATTAGACACTAAGTACCCTGGGAGAACACTAAACTACGCGATTCCGTCGAGCACACCGCAAGGGAGAACTCGAAGATCCACATTTTTACATCAGGATCACAAATGAGAGAGTAAAGCTTACAATATCCTTACCATTTCTTACATCACTTTTAGTACAACATCAGAGTAATTCATTATGGAGTTATAACAGCATAATATAAAACATTATCAGAGTTCAGCGGAAATGAAACCATCTAATGACAAGTTAAACATTAACATGAAGAATGTTTAAATGCATGGAATGATAACAGATTAATAGTACTTTCTTTGTAAAACTTTTAGTGAAAGTTTTAATAAATAAACTCTACTCCGCATCATAAAGGAAATCCTCGCTGAGCCCACCAGGAGGTTTCCACACACAAGTGTCAGCTCATCAGCACCTGTCACCTGCAACAGGGTAGAACAAACCCTGAGTACTCAATTGTACTCCGCAAGACTTACCCGTCAGGAGGAAAGAAAAAGACTCCAAGGATTATGCAAGGCTTTCTGGCTTGTGGGTTTCTTGTTTGCAAGAAGCAGCGCTAAAGGTGTATCCTTAATTTGTTACTTTTAATAGCCGTATTTTGTTCTTATCCCATCTTCTATGTAAGCACCTAGTCTATAATCAAGTAGGGTTGAGCAATCAGAAACCATTTCTTCATCTTTCCACTGCCAGTTCTTACTACGATGCCAGAGCGTAGTCAAGCCGTACCGTCACGCAGAAACGGCGATTCGCGAATCAATGTGCCCAGCTGGGTGCCCCGAAAACACATGCCTCGCTTGTACCCCGGGCACAAGCAAGACCAACCCGTTTCACTCCTGTCAAGGGGTCCAGGTCCCCGTCCAAGCTCGGACTCTAAGCCCCCAACACTGCAGGCCCGGCCTCAGTATGGTGCTTAGACCTCCTCAACCCAATATATATAACCACCCTGAAAAGCCGGTCCGAAAAGAGCCGGAACCCATGACAAGAGAGAAACAAGTCTTCCTAGCCCCCATCCGCTAGTATATGCTCAGGACAATAAATCTGTGACTTGACCAGGGTCCATGCAACGAACGGTCCTTAATTAACACAGACGGAACACATGCAACCAGAGCCCCGCTCTGTTGCCCCACCAGGTCCAAGTCCATCCAACCCGTTCCGTCCGGTCTCCAATTATCCATATACATTTATATTCCATGTGATAGTAACATGATAATAGTAACAATATTATAATTCCTATCTCTCGCGAGTGACAGGCAATCACTCGACTTCTACCGGAGTCCTGTAGCATAGCATTCTACACGATCCTGTCATACTAGTAAGACTCATGGGATCAAGATATATATGCAAGTAGGTTTCATTCAACTCCTTAAAACTTAATGCACAAGCATAAAATAAATTGCAGAATAATAGGGGTTATGCACCGGGGCTTGCCTGGGTAAAATATAATCAGAAGTTAGCTTTCCATCATGGCGACATGATCTCCAAAAGCACCATTCCTCCAGCAACTCCCGACAACCCCGTGATCCACCGACGTCCCTATTATGATATGCAATGTAATGCCATGCAAAGATATAACTAATTGACTGAAATCGTGACTCGCATAAATACGCTTTACGTCTCTCAAGTGAACGAGCTAGTTCTAATGACGACCGTACTTAGGCTACACATCCACATTGTCGGATAAGACGCTATTTCTCACAATTCTTTTAGTTATATAAACCAACGGTGTTTCTTTATCCCATGCTAACGATTTAATCATTTTCGCAATAGACCATCATTATCTATTTAGCAAACTAATTATTTTGGAGCTACAAAAACTACCACGAGTACCTAATATTGCGAAGAGCCTACTGTACGAATTTTAGACCCGACACTATTACCAATGTATCATGGAAATTCTTATAAGTTCATCCTTTACAATATTAAGCATTTTAAAATAATTATATAGCTCTAGAAAATATTACCAAACTATGTGAACAAAATACCCTAACAGGTAGAGCATGATTTTAGGAGACTAACAAAACTGGTTTCACAATTTTATATTGCTTTTACAAGTTTGCTTTATAAGCTAAATCATAATTTGCTCTACAGTTCAAAAAGGCCGGCGACACCCCATTTGGCCCAGCTGCCAGATCCGGCCCAAGCGCGCGTCACCATGCGTGGCTAGGCGCATCGGCAACCAGGCGCGGACGGCCCAAGCGTCCAAGCGCAAGCCGGCGGTAGTAGTGCCGGGCCAGCTCGGGTGAGCCTAGGGCGTGTGCTTTTTGTAGGAAAAGCCTCCGGTTTTTAGCTAATCTAACTACGATCTAGTGCACTATTCAACAAGTCAAGTATTTCGCAAAAAGGGACCCGTATAACATTTCGTCTTGGACTTATATCCTCCTTACCTTGCTATCTCCTTCTCTGCTCGCAATAGAACGACGACCGGCGGCGACGGAACGATCGGCTCCAGCGTGGGTCCCGGCGGGCAGCAGGTGCCGCGGTGGCACGGGCGCGCTGCACGTGCAAGGGCAGTGAGGTCACGGCCATGGCATGCTGCGGCGATGCAGGACGTGGCGCGCATGCTCGGCCAGCAGCGGGGTGCAGGAGGAGCAGAGAGGGCAGCGCTGTGGTCCATGCGCGCGCGCGAAGAAGGAGGGGAGGGGCGCTGGTACCTCACAGTGGCTCGAATGCTGGTGAGGCGGCTCGTCGCGCGAAGCTGGGACACCTCCGCTCGGCTGCGGTGGAGGAAAATGCAGCCAAGGTGGGCGCAGGCGCAAGACAGCAGCGTGGCCAAGGACTCGGTGGCGCTTGTAGCGGTCGCGACGGCCGGCTCCACGGCACCGGCTGCCATGGCGCGGGAGCAGACGACGGCGAGGCAAGGGACGCAGCGACAGCAGCCTCGGCACCCGGCGGCATGGCCCTCCAGGCGCGGTGATCCACAGCGGTGCCGCGCGCACTCGAGGAAGAAGGCGCGGGCCGGGACGGCGCGTGCTCGGCCGGAGAGGACAGCGCGACCGAGAGATTCGGGGAGCAGAGCTGCGCGCGGGTCGCGGCCATGGCGTGCTGCGGCTCGGGTGCACGGACGGGGCACGGCAGCCCGGCGCTGGAGGAAGGCACGGTCAAGGCCGACACGGGCGGTTGCGGGCTTGGCCATGGCGGGGCAGCGCGGGGCCAAGGGGGCTCGGCTGCGCCTGTGAGCGCGGAGCTGCGCGGTCACAGCAGTTGAAAGAAGGGCAGCATCGAGAACTTGCGCGCGCGGTGGCTAGCCACTGAGGGCGCTCGTCCTGATGGTGCTGCGGTAAAGACAAGAAAAAGCAAAGGAACAAGGCGAGCAGCTGTCTGCAGAGCATGACAAGACAAGGCAGGCAGAGAAGAGTACACTGCAGATGCAGTGAGAAAGGACAGGCACGACACGTACCATACAGGCCTCCGATGTGCACTGCAGTCCGTATTTTGTAACACATGGAGGTGGTGGTTTTCCGCTCCCATCCAATGCACTGCCACTGCACCATAATGATGCTGCTTCCTTTTGGCCAATGCAGTAGGCAACTTCAGGTGCAATGGACCCGGCCAACCATCGAGAACACTCTCCAAAAGTTGGTCACCGCGGACTCCAAGGCAAGCAGGTGCATCATGCTACATCGACTCATTCGTACACGTGACGTCCCGTCGAGCAGTTCGCTTGCCGTAACTCAACCACGACCGCCAGCAGAGGCATACAACGTGGTGCAGGGTGAAGCGACGGAAAGAAAAAGCGAGGAACAGTCAGTCAACCAGTACAGTGCATCGCTGAGTATGCTTACCCTTTCTTCTAATTCTTTATTTTAGAGTTACCATCGTAACGTATATATACCTGTATATACATATATCTCTAACGGTTTACTAATTTAGATAATTCGCAACGTCCAGGCACCGAAAAATTCCGACAAAGCTCGAATTTAAATTTGATTCAATATATATATATATATATATCGTTCTATTTATTAATGGATTTTATTTTATTTATAAATGTTGCTTTTCATGCTTAATCTAATAGTACGGACCGTTTGCTATTGATTGGTCAGAATTGTCGTTCGACGTTCCTAAATATTTCTACGCACTGAAATTTAACCTGGACGTTTATTTGAGTCCGCGAAACTACGTCACACAGGATTCGCTTATCATCTCAAGTACGTTTTATATCAAAACCCGAGAAAACTTTATTCGAAATTTTTACTTAGGTCTAAGTCGCGGTGCTAATTAAGCTCGTAACACCAGGGGTGTTACAATCAACCCCCCTTAAAAAGAATCTCGCCCCGAGATTCGAAGCTAGAACCAGAAAAAGGGGAAACGCGATTTCATTCCGTAGATCAGGGATTACACGAAAGATTACATGATTTCGAATACTAAACCACACGGGGATTTAGGGATACATGGTTAAGAGCAACTTGGTACAACCGAGACTTAATCCAAAAGTCGAGATAGACGAGGGCAATGGAGAAACAACAGGATAATGAGTATCCAAAACATGGCGTAGCACCAACAAATCCAGAAACAGTCGACTGAGAAGTAAAACATCGTGAACCCTAAGATTGACTACCCAAAAGGGAACTTGAACTTCTTCGACGAACCGGATCCTTTCTTCTTCTTCGATCACACCATCACCTCAGACAGACGAACCTAGCTTCACAACGTCGAACGAAGTTCGTAGCTCTGCTGTGAATGTGAGAGGAAGGTGGATGAAGAAGAAGAGCAAAGACCAAGGGGTCTTATAGAGGCGAACGGAGAGGGAAAAGCAACACACCTGAGGCGGATGCGGCGGGAATGGGATACACAGACGGTGCATGCTGTGGAGATAAGGTCGAAAACATGGTGTGCTTCCTGTGCGAGCGGCGGAGGGGAAAATAAAGAGAGGAGAGGGGGGTCCGCTCAACGAGGCAGGCGTGCAGGCGGTCGTGTCACCAAAAGAAGAAAGAAAGGAGAGGGTAATAGGGGGGTCCGGTACAGGGACGAGGCGCGAGAGTCGAGAGCCGACAAGCGTGTCGGGGAAAGAGGGGCGTACAGTGCAAGGGACGAGGCGAGTGCGGCGCCATGCCACGACCACGTGAGCGCGGCACACATGGGTCCCACCACCGACGGTGTCCGTAGAGCGTGTAGTGACAGCGACCCGCCAAGTGTAGCACGGTCACTGAGCACAGTGGCAACGTCCCATCAGTGTTCCAAAAACTCCAGACTACAAGAGGGCTAACTTTTCCTTATCGCTCTTCTCTTTCTTCTTTATCCATGAGATCCAACTCACCCTAGCCTTGAGTATAGACTAAGATCGGACATACAAGCTTCTTCCAAAACCCGGCCATCTCAGTCGCAATTGTGAGAGCACTACTCCATCAACCCGTTGTGGATTTCCCGTTAGAACACCAGGATATTTTTTTTTGCCAAGGAGAAAATCGATAGCAAGAGTGGTACTGCGGTGTAACTTAGCAATAGTGCTTGGTCAACAACCTCGATACCAGCGCGCGCCGAGCGACACAACCCTATGGTCGTGATCCACAGGTGGCCCTCGGTTCCGTCGCGGCACCATAAGCTATTAACCAGGCAACTATTACCAACTTACTCACAGTAAAAGCAGTGGGGTCATAGACCACAAAATTAGAAAAAGGATCGCAAAGGAATTCAGGCAACAAAGGTTCCTTTTTAAAATGAGGAACAAGGAACATAAATCCCAAGGCGGATTTAAATCAAGGGGATTCAAGTGTTCTACTGGGACATCCACAATTGGTTGATACAGTGTCCTCCGTCATCCAATCACAGCTGACCTGCTGAATCTGAATAATTGTTCCTCTTAAAACCTGCTTGTTGTCGTCTCAAGAACTCTAATCACACCTATCACGGCTGAAAGGCAACTCGACGCAATCAACCCAACGGATAAGCAAATACTCATTCCAACGGTCGAACATGGGTGCAACATACATGCAGTCACTCTCCCACTCTCGACACATCGATTGCATTGTACGACCTGACGATCAAAACAGCTATGAACGGAACACAACGGAAGATTACAACACTGGAGGACAACGATAAAAACACTACCGGCTACGGTTACATCTCTCCTAGGACTACTAATCCACTTCATCAGGCCGAACGACTCCACTCCTGGGCTCTTGGGGCTCTTCTGCTGCACTGGGCTGCGGATCCGCTTCTTCTCTTGGTAGTGGCTGGGTGAGGGGAAGGAAAGGCTCTATCTCAGAGGCTTCCGTAGGCGGGGGTGCTGGTGGTACAGCAACATCAGTCCTCCTTCTCTCCAGCGGATGGACAGGGATTCCCTCCAAGATTAAGGGTTCCTGCCTTTCCGTGGCGAGTGTCCTCCGCTTGGCCCTTGTGGCAAGATAGGCGTCCTCTAGCTCCTGTGCATGACGGTCTTGATCCACCTTGACGGCTTCCGCCATGGCAGCCTCTCGACTCTCAGCGGCTGCTAGGTGGGCATGGGCTTCAGCAAGCTGCACTTCGAGCATCCTGGAAAAGATCTCGGCTTCCTCAGCTCGACGGAGACACTCCCTTAGCTCCGAGGCCTGCCGGTCGTACTGCTCATCCAGGGCCAGCAAGTACGAGGTCAGGTGCACCAAGGTCGGGTTGTCTTCTTGCACATCTGGACCTTGCAAAGCCTCCATGCGAGCCCTCCATACCCGCCGATTCTTGTCCCAAGGGGGAAAGAACCGCATGGGAGTACGAGCAATGGGCCCTTCATAGATCTGGCAGAGATGCCGCAGGGCTTTGCGGGCCGCAACCTGGTAGGTGTCGCCGAAGCGAAACCCGGTTGCGGTCACATTCCAGGCTTCAGTGACATCGGGAAACTCCTCACTCTTGCCAATGTAGACGGTGACCTTACATCGCTCCGTGCCTTGCTTCATGTACTCACGACCCTCATACTCAGGACGCTCCCGAACACCGAGCTTTTGCAGGGTGGCATACAGGATTTTGGGAAAACCCTCGGTGTTCAGGCAGTAGCTGCTAACCCAAACTCCTGCCATCCTTGGTGAGTGGTGGTTACAAGGAAGGCTTGAAGAGAAGTCGGCTCAAGGGAGAAGGGCTAAGTGAGCTGGGACGCACCGAATGGTGATACCCAGTGACTAAGCCTGCCCTCAAATAAGGCAGAACGACCAGTGGTCCTGTCGCAGTCCATTCTAGAGCTATGCACGGGGCCAGCAAAAGTGAACAGCAAGATCTTCACACACGCACGACGAGCGATGACCAAGGTCATAAAGAGTTAGTACGATTGTAAGGCAGAGGTTCGACAAGGGCGCAGAAGGGGGGTACGACAACATATGGGCTAGACAGGCGTGAACCACAAGCGTGCGCGGCGCGAGACTGCAGCACCATCGTGGCTACACTGACAAAGACTGGTCGACCTCAACAACTATTGCACAACAGGGTATACATGAATGCACGTCCTATCCGTCCTCACACTGTTACCGACATATAGGGCAACCATTCGCAGAGTTTTGGCACATCGTGCTCTCCCTGAAGCTAGTCGGTGCTAGCGAACTAGACACGGGGGTAGGGTACCTGCAGAAAACTTGATTAGGCCTAACTAAGTCAGCAGAGTGCCATCTATCCTGGATACATAACCATAGTAATAGGGCTACTTTTATAACATCACAAGTAAACGCCCTAACTTTTTGAAAAGAATTTGTTGTCAACTTTTAATTTAGAAAAGGTTTTGAAGCTTTATTGTCTCATTTATGCTCTGATACCACCTATGGCAGAATCGCCTAATCTAATGCCCTCCCAAGAGTACTCGTCTTCCATTAGACACTAAGTACCCTGGGAGAACACTAAACTACGCGATTCCGTCGAGCACACCGCAAGGGAGAACTCGAAGATCCACATTTTTACATCAGGATCACAAATGAGAGAGTAAAGCTTACAATATCCTTACCATTTCTTACATCACTTTTAGTACAACATCAGAGTAATTCATTATGGAGTTATAACAGCATAATATAAAACATTATCAGAGTTCAGCGGAAATGAAACCATCTAATGACAAGTTAAACATTAACATGAAGAATGTTTAAATGCATGGAATGATAACAGATTAATAGTACTTTCTTTGTAAAACTTTTAGTGAAAGTTTTAATAAATAAACTCTACTCCGCATCATAAAGGAAATCCTCGCTGAGCCCACCAGGAGGTTTCCACACACAAGTGTCAGCTCATCAGCACCTGTCACCTGCAACAGGGTAGAACAAACCCTGAGTACTCAATTGTACTCCGCAAGACTTACCCGTCAGGAGGAAAGAAAAAGACTCCAAGGATTATGCAAGGCTTTCTGGCTTGTGGGTTTCTTGTTTGCAAGAAGCAGCGCTAAAGGTGTATCCTTAATTTGTTACTTTTAATAGCCGTATTTTGTTCTTATCCCATCTTCTATGTAAGCACCTAGTCTATAATCAAGTAGGGTTGAGCAATCAGAAACCATTTCTTCATCTTTCCACTGCCAGTTCTTACTACGATGCCAGAGCGTAGTCAAGCCGTACCGTCACGCAGAAACGGCGATTCGCGAATCAATGTGCCCAGCTGGGTGCCCCGAAAACACATGCCTCGCTTGTACCCCGGGCACAAGCAAGACCAACCCGTTTCACTCCTGTCAAGGGGTCCAGGTCCCCGTCCAAGCTCGGACTCTAAGCCCCCAACACTGCAGGCCCGGCCTCAGTATGGTGCTTAGACCTCCTCAACCCAATATATATAACCACCCTGAAAAGCCGGTCCGAAAAGAGCCGGAACCCATGACAAGAGAGAAACAAGTCTTCCTAGCCCCCATCCGCTAGTATATGCTCAGGACAATAAATCTGTGACTTGACCAGGGTCCATGCAACGAACGGTCCTTAATTAACACAGACGGAACACATGCAACCAGAGCCCCGCTCTGTTGCCCCACCAGGTCCAAGTCCATCCAACCCGTTCCGTCCGGTCTCCAATTATCCATATACATTTATATTCCATGTGATAGTAACATGATAATAGTAACAATATTATAATTCCTATCTCTCGCGAGTGACAGGCAATCACTCGACTTCTACCGGAGTCCTGTAGCATAGCATTCTACACGATCCTGTCATACTAGTAAGACTCATGGGATCAAGATATATATGCAAGTAGGTTTCATTCAACTCCTTAAAACTTAATGCACAAGCATAAAATAAATTGCAGAATAATAGGGGTTATGCACCGGGGCTTGCCTGGGTAAAATATAATCAGAAGTTAGCTTTCCATCATGGCGACATGATCTCCAAAAGCACCATTCCTCCAGCAACTCCCGACAACCCCGTGATCCACCGACGTCCCTATTATGATATGCAATGTAATGCCATGCAAAGATATAACTAATTGACTGAAATCGTGACTCGCATAAATACGCTTTACGTCTCTCAAGTGAACGAGCTAGTTCTAATGACGACCGTACTTAGGCTACACATCCACATTGTCGGATAAGACGCTATTTCTCACAATTCTTTTAGTTATATAAACCAACGGTGTTTCTTTATCCCATGCTAACGATTTAATCATTTTCGCAATAGACCATCATTATCTATTTAGCAAACTAATTATTTTGGAGCTACAAAAACTACCACGAGTACCTAATATTGCGAAGAGCCTACTGTACGAATTTTAGACCCGACACTATTACCAATGTATCATGGAAATTCTTATAAGTTCATCCTTTACAATATTAAGCATTTTAAAATAATTATATAGCTCTAGAAAATATTACCAAACTATGTGAACAAAATACCCTAACAGGTAGAGCATGATTTTAGGAGACTAACAAAACTGGTTTCACAATTTTATATTGCTTTTACAAGTTTGCTTTATAAGCTAAATCATAATTTGCTCTACAGTTCAAAAAGGCCGGCGACACCCCATTTGGCCCAGCTGCCAGATCCGGCCCAAGCGCGCGTCACCATGCGTGGCTAGGCGCATCGGCAACCAGGCGCGGACGGCCCAAGCGTCCAAGCGCAAGCCGGCGGTAGTAGTGCCGGGCCAGCTCGGGTGAGCCTAGGGCGTGTGCTTTTTGTAGGAAAAGCCTCCGGTTTTTAGCTAATCTAACTACGATCTAGTGCACTATTCAACAAGTCAAGTATTTCGCAAAAAGGGACCCGTATAACATTTCGTCTTGGACTTATATCCTCCTTACCTTGCTATCTCCTTCTCTGCTCGCAATAGAACGACGACCGGCGGCGACGGAACGATCGGCTCCAGCGTGGGTCCCGGCGGGCAGCAGGTGCCGCGGTGGCACGGGCGCGCTGCACGTGCAAGGGCAGTGAGGTCACGGCCATGGCATGCTGCGGCGATGCAGGACGTGGCGCGCATGCTCGGCCAGCAGCGGGGTGCAGGAGGAGCAGAGAGGGCAGCGCTGTGGTCCATGCGCGCGCGCGAAGAAGGAGGGGAGGGGCGCTGGTACCTCACAGTGGCTCGAATGCTGGTGAGGCGGCTCGTCGCGCGAAGCTGGGACACCTCCGCTCGGCTGCGGTGGAGGAAAATGCAGCCAAGGTGGGCGCAGGCGCAAGACAGCAGCGTGGCCAAGGACTCGGTGGCGCTTGTAGCGGTCGCGACGGCCGGCTCCACGGCACCGGCTGCCATGGCGCGGGAGCAGACGACGGCGAGGCAAGGGACGCAGCGACAGCAGCCTCGGCACCCGGCGGCATGGCCCTCCAGGCGCGGTGATCCACAGCGGTGCCGCGCGCACTCGAGGAAGAAGGCGCGGGCCGGGACGGCGCGTGCTCGGCCGGAGAGGACAGCGCGACCGAGAGATTCGGGGAGCAGAGCTGCGCGCGGGTCGCGGCCATGGCGTGCTGCGGCTCGGGTGCACGGACGGGGCACGGCAGCCCGGCGCTGGAGGAAGGCACGGTCAAGGCCGACACGGGCGGTTGCGGGCTTGGCCATGGCGGGGCAGCGCGGGGCCAAGGGGGCTCGGCTGCGCCTGTGAGCGCGGAGCTGCGCGGTCACAGCAGTTGAAAGAAGGGCAGCATCGAGAACTTGCGCGCGCGGTGGCTAGCCACTGAGGGCGCTCGTCCTGATGGTGCTGCGGTAAAGACAAGAAAAAGCAAAGGAACAAGGCGAGCAGCTGTCTGCAGAGCATGACAAGACAAGGCAGGCAGAGAAGAGTACACTGCAGATGCAGTGAGAAAGGACAGGCACGACACGTACCATACAGGCCTCCGATGTGCACTGCAGTCCGTATTTTGTAACACATGGAGGTGGTGGTTTTCCGCTCCCATCCAATGCACTGCCACTGCACCATAATGATGCTGCTTCCTTTTGGCCAATGCAGTAGGCAACTTCAGGTGCAATGGACCCGGCCAACCATCGAGAACACTCTCCAAAAGTTGGTCACCGCGGACTCCAAGGCAAGCAGGTGCATCATGCTACATCGACTCATTCGTACACGTGACGTCCCGTCGAGCAGTTCGCTTGCCGTAACTCAACCACGACCGCCAGCAGAGGCATACAACGTGGTGCAGGGTGAAGCGACGGAAAGAAAAAGCGAGGAACAGTCAGTCAACCAGTACAGTGCATCGCTGAGTATGCTTACCCTTTCTTCTAATTCTTTATTTTAGAGTTACCATCGTAACGTATATATACCTGTATATACATATATCTCTAACGGTTTACTAATTTAGATAATTCGCAACGTCCAGGCACCGAAAAATTCCGACAAAGCTCGAATTTAAATTTGATTCAATATATATATATATATATCGTTCTATTTATTAATGGATTTTATTTTATTTATAAATGTTGCTTTTCATGCTTAATCTAATAGTACGGACCGTTTGCTATTGATTGGTCAGAATTGTCGTTCGACGTTCCTAAATATTTCTACGCACTGAAATTTAACCTGGACGTTTATTTGAGTCCGCGAAACTACGTCACACAGGATTCGCTTATCATCTCAAGTACGTTTTATATCAAAACCCGAGAAAACTTTATTCGAAATTTTTACTTAGGTCTAAGTCGCGGTGCTAATTAAGCTCGTAACACCAGGGGTGTTACAACTTTAACACCTGAAACCAAACCGGATCTAAGATGCCAAACCCCTTTACCAAACTGTTGGAGTCTTTTTAACAAACTGTTAGAGTTGCTCTGTGTATATCCAATGCTGTCTCCTCACGTTTTCATCATCAAATCAAAGAGTAGAAAATGGAGCAATGTGGGTACCGTCAAAATTAAATAGAGCTTGCTTGACACAGTTTCCATCTTTTATGTCGAAATCTTACGTAGGCCATGTTTAGATTGTAATTTTTTAACTCGATAAATAGTATCACTTTCGTCTTATTTGATAAATATTATTCAATTGTGGATCAACTAGACTCAAAAGATTCATCTCGTGATTTCCAACTAAACTGTATAATTAGTTTTTTTACCTACATTTAATACTCCGTACAAGTGGCTAAAAATTAATGTCATAGACATTGAAGAAATTGTAACTTTTTGGTGCATCTAAACAGGGCCGTAATCAACGGCACCATCCTCTCAGATATACAAGCAGCAACAGCGGGTCTCGTGCAGTCGTGCTTCAGCTTGCATCACGGCGCTGTAGCAGCCGGCCTGCTGGAAGCCTGGGCGATCCATCCATGGCGTCGGTAACCACCAGCGCAGACGCCGCCGGGCCACGCCCCGACCGGCCGCACGTCGTGCTTGTGGCTAGCCCCGGCGCAGGCCACCTCATGCCGATGGCCGAGCTGGCGCGGCGCCTCGTGGCGCACCACGCCCTCGCGGTCACGCTCGTCACCTTCGCCGACCTCTCCGGGGACCGTGACGCGCACTCCGCCGCCGTCCTATCCTCCCTCCGCGCGGCGAACGTTTCCACCGCCACGCTCCCTGCAGTCCCGCTCGACGACCTCCCCGCCGATGCCTGCATCGAGACCGTGCTCCTCGAGGTGATCGGCCGCTCCATCCCGCACCTTCGCGCTCTGCTCCACGACGTTGGCAACACCGCCGCCCCGCTGGCCGCGCTGGTGCCTGACTTCTTCGCCACCGCGGCGCTGCCCCTCGCCTCCGAGCTCGGCGTCCCGGGGTACATCTTCTTCCCCAGCAACCTCAGCGCGCTCGCCGTCATGCGAAGCGCCGTGGAGCTCAACGATGGCGCCGGCGCCGGCGAGTATCGCGACCTCCCGGACCCTCTCCCGCTTCCCGGGGGCGTGTCGCTACGCCGCGAGGACGTGCCGAGTGGGCTCCGATACAGCAAGGAACCGGCCTACGCGCAACTCATCCACGCGGGCCGCCAGTACCGAACCGCTGCCGGCTTCTTGGTGAACACTTTCTACGAGATGGATCCGGCGACCGTGGAGGAGTTTAAGAAGCCGGCACAGCAAGGCAGGTTCCCGCCGGCTTACCCGGTGGGCCCGTTCGTCAGGTCAAGCTCCGACGAAGGCGGCGTGTCGTCGCCGTGCATAGAGTGGCTAGATCGGCAGCCGACGGGATCCGTGGTGTACGTTTCCTTCGGGAGCGCCGGCACGCTGTCCGTGGAGCAGACGGCGGAGCTCGCCGCCGGGCTAGAGGACAGCGGGCACAGGTTCCTCTGGATCGTGCGCATGCCAAGCCTGGACGGCGAGCACTCCGACGACATGGGTCGGAAATCCCGTGGCGGTGGCGACGAGAACGATCCCTTGGCTTGGCTTCCAGAGGGGTTCTTGGAGAGGACCCGGGGGCGTGGCCTCGCCGTGGCGTCGTGGGCGCCGCAGGTGCGCGTGCTGTCCCACCCGGCGACGGCCGCCTTCGTGTCCCACTGCGGGTGGAACTCGACGCTGGAGAGCGTCTCGTCCGGCGTGCCGATGGTGGCGTGGCCGCTGTACGCGGAGCAGCGGATGAACGCCGTGGTCCTGTCGGAGAACGTGGGCGTGGCACTGCGGCTGCGCGTCCCCACGGACGACGGGCTGGTTGGGCGCGAGCAGATCGCGGCGGCGGTGAGGGAGCTGATGGAGGGGGAGGATGGGCGCGTCGTGCGGGGCCGGACGGGGGACCTGCAGCAAGCGGCGGACCTGGCGTGGGCGCCGGATGGATCGTCGCGCCGGACGTTGGAGGAGGTCGTCGGCAGGTGGACGGCGGGTGCGCATGGCAAAGTATCTGTCGTTTCGTCGTCGTGAATCGTGATGATGTTGATGTCTGTTGTCCTGGTGAATTTGTGCTAAGAAAAATAAAAGGATAAAATCCGATTTAGCCTTTAAATTTAACCTTGAATTTAAAAGCATCGTTGAAGTAGATAAAATCCGATTCTTAACTTTCAAAACCTGACAAATTACCACCGTCACCGTCACCTCTGCTGAAATAGTCCACAACGGTTTCGTAGGTGTTTTTGATTCAGGCAGTGTTTAGATGGTGTAAAAGTTGTGTAAAATTCTTGTAGCACTTTTCGTTGTTATTTGGTAAAATTTATTTAATCATGGACTAACTAGGCTTAAAAGATTCGTCTCGACATTTACAGACAAACTGTGTAATTAGTTATTTTTTTACCTACATTTAATACTCCATGCATACGTCTAAAGATTCGATGTGACGGGGAATCTTGTAAAATTTTTGGAAGTTTAAAGGGATCTAAACACTGCCTCAAATGTACCAATGTAACGTGACATCTGGATCCCATATTTCTTCTTTTTAGGCATGCCATTGATTATGAATTATTTGGGCTCCTTAAATTTACATCTCGCTGAGAACTAAAGACCCTTTGGCATAGCTCTGGAATAGTTCGCTTGATTGTCGGAGCGTGCTAGCTTAGGTCAGTCTTAGCGGAAATTTTATATCACTGTTTCTAACATATTTAGATTTTGAAAACAGTGCAGAAGAGTTTCATCTCTATGAAAGTCTCTCTACTCCTATAAAACTCTTTCTACTCTCTTCATTAATATGGTGTCACATCAACATAATTAATGTCAATGAAACTCTAATAAAACCCATTAAGACTGGCCTTACCGCCCATTCCGTCTGGCAATTAATTTTGGCATAGCTCCGGAG
This sequence comes from Saccharum hybrid cultivar R570, assembly GCA_038087645.1. Classification (NCBI taxonomy): domain Eukaryota; kingdom Viridiplantae; phylum Streptophyta; class Magnoliopsida; order Poales; family Poaceae; genus Saccharum; species Saccharum hybrid cultivar. The sequence goes on from JAQSUU010000059.1 coordinate 2,965,765, forward strand.
CAGTGCGCTTGTCGGGGCGTGCTAGCTATTTGGAGGTAAGCTCCGTCCGACAATTATTTTTGGCGCTCGCAGCTTTCCCGCCCCGCCAGCTGTTTCCAGCCCGGTAATTAATTATCGATAATTAATGTAATTAATTTTCAATAATTTAATTAATTTCCGTGCTCGCAACTTTTTTCGGAGCGTTTCTTTCTCCGGCTAAAGAAAATAAGAAACAATCACAAATCAAAAATAGTAAAATAGTGCGGTTGCACAGAATTGAACCCAAGACCCATGGTCGAAGATTGCGGTAACTATGAAATATTTTCGTTGTTAAATCATATGAAAATATATCACACACCATCTCATAAGATAATCATGAAACATTAAACTTATACTATGTGCATATAAAAAAAATATCATAGAACATCGCATAAATACCATGTGAACATCATAAAAATAAAACGTAGAACATTAAATGTATATCATGTGAACATCAGAAAAATACATTTATAACATCACATATATACTATGTGAACATCACAAAACACAACACAAAACATCACATATATATTATGTGAACATGACAAATACATCAAAGAACATCGTAAAATATATCACAGAACATCACATATATATATTACGTCAACATCATAAAATACATCACAAAACATCACACTATACTAAAATGTAGAAAAAGAAAAAGAAAGGAAAAAATAATAAAATATAAATAAAATAAAACAAACTAAGTGTCGCCAAAATACGTATGTTGCGCTGGATTTGTGGTCACATAAGGATGAACCGAGTTCGGAACGATGATATACTTGATTGTCTAAGGGTAACACCAATTAAAGAAAAATTTGTCCAACATCGGTTGAGGTGGTTTGGCCATATCCAAAGGAGGCTTTCAGAGGAAGCATTGTAGAGTCATAAGTCGGGATATCATTGTGAGGAGAAGCTGATACGGGGGAGGCAATAAAATTTTTTTTGAAATGTTAGGATGTACTTAGAGAGATCTTTATTTGATTAAGAGTGCTTAGAAAGCGACTATTGACGTGCCTGAACCGTGACTAGGGGCGGCTCGTGTTAGGTTTCAAATGCAGCAGGAGGAGGTAGACACTATTAGCGAGAGGGAGTGGCTCCGCAGATGAATTTTCATGTGCATATCAATATATCATATGGGAAATTTGAGAAAATAAAAAGAGACAAAAAAAGGAGAGCACACGTGTTTCCCCCATCTCCCTGGGCGACGGCGGAGTGCGCTTGGTGCCTCCCTGCCCCAGTGGGCGGCGGGGGCGGCCGTCGCTGCTGCAAGAGTGCGCGAGGACGAAGCGCCGCGAGGGAGATGGCCGAAGTCGGGGCGGCGCTGCTGCGGGGCCATGGCGCGCCCTGGCGGTGTTGGTGCGGCGCAGCGGCACTCTGCGGGCCGCGCAGTGGCGGAACCAGCAAAATGATAGGGGGGTGGGGCAGTTGACCGGACAAACGACAAATATGGGTAACATGACCATAGTTTAATGAATGCATATATATAGTATATATAAAAATATTGATATAATATAATCATATTTTTTTTTAATGTGACAACACAAAGTACAAGCCTTGTCATGTTAAATTCTGAAACTTTGATGGGTATCATCAAGCTTATAAAAGTTTGAGGCTGAAGAACACACATCATCAATCTTGAATGAATCTTTAGGATCCAATCTTTAAAAATCAATAATCTTATCAATGAAACAAACAAGTATTTATTTAATTTGGGAATAGAAACAAGTAGAAAGCTGCACGGATGATCATTGCACAGATGAATTAGCATACCTTGCTTGTGCTCTCTTGGATGATCATGCATTCCTTGCATCTGCAGACTTGCTTGTTCCTTATTCCTGAATCCTGGTCATCGGCTGCTCCAGTTTCGCACCGGCGAGGGCGCAAGCCAGTGACGCCGACGCATGGGCGCGTTGCACGGCCGCGAGCAGCGAGGCTGGGACGGCCGACGGGATGGCTTTTGGCATCCCAACGATGCCTCGACGACTCTGCTCTCCGCCGCAGTCGGACCGCGCGGAGAACTGAAGCGTTGCGAGTCATCTACGATGTTTCCTCTGCGGCGTTTTTGCGAGTCATCTACGATGTTTCTTCCTCTGCGGCGTTCCTGCTTCCCTGCTGGGCTGGGCCGCGTGGGGGGTACAAAAAAATTTTGGCCGCTTAGGGGGGGCCGCGGCCCCTGCTGGCCCCCCCCCCCCCCCTGATTCCGCCTCTGGGGCCGGGGGAGGGCGTAGGCGGGCGGCGCTCCGGCAGGGTGTCGTCACAGCTGGCCGAAGATAGGGCGGAGCGCCGCGGCGCCATGTGGGCCGCACGGCGGTCGGCGGAGGGCGGAGGTGGTGGAGCTTGCAGACGGAGGAGAGGAAGAGCAGGCGGAGGCTGCGAGGCGGCGGTGCGCACGGATGTGCTTTGACGGGTCCACAGGGAGAGGATAAGTCACCAGGGATTAGACATCTTTATAGATAGATGGTCGGTCGAGTGCCCCCTGTGATGAACAGAATGACAGAACGGTATGCATTCTTATTCGGCTGTGCATGCTCTCGTGAGCTTGTGATGCATACAATGGTCTGCCGACGCTGAAGAAGGCCGCCGGGATCCCTGGGGGCACAGCCTCACGTTGGCCTCCCCAATCATGCTCTCGGCCACCGCCTTGGCGTGGCCGTACACCGCCTCGTCGTTGACGGTGGCTGGGTATGGCTTCATCTTCTCCTCCATGAAGTTGACGGCCGCCGTGCACCGCCCCACGGCGGCCTGCCCTTCTACCACCTGCCGTTATCGCCAACGTTCATTCCAAAATTCAACAGAATTAATCTACGAGCACTCTGTTTGCCTTACCTCTCGGATTCTGTTCATGAGGTAGGAGTAGGACAGACCTTCGGTTGTCATGCTCCGGCAGGTGCCACCCAGTGTCACAGACTCCGGAATGACGTTGAAAGCCTCGCCGCCTCTGATGAAGGTCACGGACACCACCTGCATGCATTTGCAACCAAGAAGACGCCATGCATTACAACTCACGAGTCACAAGTCACGCACGACGGCGATCGATCTGCTGCACTGCTGATGACGGAACGTACAGCGCCCTGCAGGGGGTCGGTCTCGCGGGCGACGAGCTGCTGGAGGCTCAGCACGGCGGAGGAGGCCGCGACGATCGGGTCGACGACGAGCTGGGGCCCCGCCGCGTGGCCGCCTTTCCCAGTGATGGTCGCCGTGAACCGGGCTGACCCGGCGAGGAACGGGCCTGGCCTGGAGCCGACGGTGCCCACCGGCAGGGCGGTGTCCACGTGCACGCCGAAGATGGCCTGCACGTCGTCCAGGATGCCTTCCTTGAGGACGTGGTACCCGCCGGCGTGGCCCTCCTCGGCCGGCTGGAACACGAGCTTCACTGTACCCTAGGGACAAAATCCACAGTTATGCCAAATGGCCATTTCTTTATATAAGAACTGGGAGTGAATCACATTATCTTTTTTCTGTTTTTCTTTTTCTTTTTGTCAATCGAGTCATTCACAGTATGCCCGAATCCTGATTTATCAGAAGAATTTGCTCATTGTTGCAACAAACAATCTGCTCTTGTCATCTCATAAGTCATAACACGCTTAGTGCCTGTAGGCTGTAGCAAGGGCGGAGTTGGAGAACGGCTGCTCTCCCATGTGCAAAGTGATCTGAATCTGGCACGGAAGATCTGAATCCAGCATCTTGGCACAGCTAGCTGAAACCAGCTTCAGGAACAATGGACGGACCCCTTAATTCGCCGTGGGTTTGAAAAGCCAACTTGAATTTTATATCACATTTCCTATATCTTAGATGCCTGACTTCAGAACGTGAACATATGAAAAAGAAATTGAACAAGTACGCAAGGTACAAGATAAACAACAACCCTCCAATGTAAATCTAATGGTCCCTCGCATGAAAAAAAAACTTAAAAAACAGGCGCCTATGCTTTAGCAATTCCCCGATTCTTCAATATTTCAAGGAAGAATCGATATTGCACACGATGCTTGGTTGTAAGTCAAATATCGATTCTTTTTTTTCTCTTAAAAAACGAGCATGCAGAGTAAAAAAAATTAAAACTGGTGAAAGAGTAGTACTATGTACCTTGAAAAGGTCCCTCCTAGACTGTAGCAGCCTAGCAGCTCCAAGTAGCATTGCCACGTGAGCATCATGGCCACAGGCGTGCATCTTCCCGTCTTCCTTGCTCTTGAACTCCCACTCTACCAATTCCTGCAAAAAAATGCAAATGGAGGTGCAACCGCGAAAACTGATCATCGAAATATTCGACCAACCGCATAGAACTCCATGTTCGCCATAAAGTACAGTAGTAGTAGTAATAAGCAGCTGAAGCAAATCATTTTCGTGCTCGAGTTGTCAGCAAAAATATGTCCGTTCGGTTTTCTGTGATACGAATGCGACAGGCAAACCACGCAGCTAGCGTGGGCAGTTTTATATTGAAGTCATAGGCCCCGCTTGATAGAGCTGCGAATGATTTTGACTCGGGCTCTTTTTGGTACGCTGTAGCAAAGAGGTGCTTTTTATCTTTTCTCTTAAAATAAAATAAATTAGAAGAGCCTAGAAATACGGAATCATAACGGGTGGGCATCCTCCCCTGTCTCCCGGCGTCTATTTCGCATTAAGATTCGTGTCGAAGTGCTCTAAAATCCGTGCCCAGTGTTTTAAAATCAGTGCTCGAGTGTTTTTATTTTTTTTGACTTGTATGAATCATGGATCAAACTGAAGGGTGGCTCCTCATACACCGTGGCAAGAAACTGTGCCACAGGTGGCCTATCGATTATGGAAAGTTGGAACGGAACACAAGAAATGCTGCAGGTCTTGGTCGGTCAGTCCAGTTAGTACAAGAGATGCATGATAACAAGGAGATAGCGGTGGAGTACGTGAACTAGCTAGTAGTGACGACACTGGCAAGAATGGCATGCGGCAATGGGCCGGGCGGCATACGATCGATCGAGGCAGACAATGCAATGCATGCAAAGTGATCCGTGCAAAAAAAAAAAAAAAAACTGGATGCGGAGCGCGTCCATGTCGGCCCGGAGCGCGAACACCGGGCCCGGGGCGGCGCCGGCGCCGGTGGCCACGACGCCCGTCCGCGCGACGGACCAGGCGTACGGGATGCCGAGCGCGCTGGTGCGGTGCTCCTGGAAGGCCAGCTCCGGGTGCTGGTGGATCCGGCGCCGCACGCCGCGCTGCCACTCCACGAACTCCGGCGCCCGCGCCGCGTCCAGCAGCTCCCGCGCGAGCGCTGGCGGCGCTGCCATCGACGCCGCGCTCCAACAGAGACGAGGAGGAGGAGGTGGTGGAGGGACGAGGGAGAGGCGAGTGAGCCGGCCAGGAGAGGTGTCGGGAGTGCCGCTCGGCTTGTCTGTTTCCGCGTGGAGCCCTCGGCGGTTTTGATCCGGCGGAAAACAGAGAGGAGCGTGTGCCGCCCGTGGCAAGTGGGGGTGGGCCCGTCTCCTTCCGACGCGGAAAGCCCGGCCCAACAGAGTCAGCCAGTGTGACTGGAGACTGGAGACAGAGTCAGCAACGGGAGACTGCTGGAGACTGGAGACAGGCCCAGCCAGTGTGACACGGCTGCGCGAGGAAATTTTACTTTCTCCGAACAGAAAAAAGAAAAAAAAATCACCATCAAAAGAAGACGAAGAAGAAAATCCAAGAAACCCAAATCAACAGGGGGGATCTCTTTCTCTTTGGAACGTCGCCTTCTCCACGGCTGCTGCGAAACTGCCGCCAGCCAAGGAGTGGAGGAGTAGTAGCGGCAGTCAAAGCGTGGCGGGCGGGCAAGCTGGAATCCATTGGATTGGAGCTGTCAAGGAATCGGAAGAGGAACCCGCGGCTCTCCCCTCTCTCTGCACCCCGCGTCCCGCGCCGGTTCCCCCTAATCTGCGTCCGCGGCGTGAGATGAGACGGTGAGATTCCCCTTTCCCGGTGAGTTCCTGGCTCGCTTTTCGTCGTCCGTCGTCGACGTGGCGGTCGGATCTCTGCTCCTGTGGAACCGGTACATTCGTTTCGGTTTGTGGCAGGTTTTTACTACTGGATGATCTGTCGCGCTGTGAAGTTAGGGTTTCTTATTTATGTATGCTGTTTCCTGCTGATTTAATTAATGATCTCACTATTTATGACGCGCTTGTCTTGTCGTGGATTTTGTTGGTATATATGTAAGTTACGGTGTTGGAGTAGTAGTATATGTTAGATCATAACGGGAATTCACAACCTTAATTATGATTACTTGAAGCAGCAACACTGATTTACCCCCAATATGTTGTCACAGAGTTCGGTTATATCTAGCAGCACTTCTCTACCTGTGGGTGTTTCAGTGATTGACTCAAGTAGTTACGACTTGTTCATTTTGGTTGGTCCCTCTGTTATGACGATAAGTGATCTTTAGAATAATAGATAGATAGATAGTTTGACATTTATAGTAACATTATTTGCCCTGACTAAGAGCTAGTATCATCGTTTTAATGAGAATATTACCTATTGATTGGAACTCTCTGAACACTTAATGTAAAAACAGTGTCATTGCTAACTATCTTTAAAACTGGTACTAGTAAACCCTAAGTTGTCTGGCATTTATTTCTTTCCTTTTTTTTAACTAAATTCTGGTGTTTTTTCTTCGAAAGATAATTAATGTGATGTTGGATTTGTTGTTTTTAGCTACCACAGATTCTCTAATTAGCTGACTATGGCATATTTTATAGGTTCTGTAATTGCTGATCGGCGTGATGAATTCGAGGCCAATAGTTCTTATCTTCCTCCTGCTCGTGCTCATTATCACATCACAGTTTGAGTGGAAGCAGCAGATTGGTGAGGCTGAGGCGAATCCGACAGCTACACGGAGGAGGCAACAAGCGCTTGAAAGGGAGGATGCTGTTAAAGAGAAAGTGAGCACCTGCAGTTTTATTCAGTTTTTCCTCACTTTTACTTGGGTTTGGGCATTTCCAGTATCCCGCTTGGAAATGAGTTGCCATTTTTCGAGCACAAGCCCAATAATTTATCCACAGCATTTGTTGCATTGATGTTATTTTGTTTATTTGTTTATCATGTTCTGACTTGGAAATGAGGCCAATAATTTATCCCGGTTTGGGCATTGATGTTATTTCCAGTATCCCGCTTGGAAATGAGGCTGAAGCAGCAGAGTGGAAGCAGCAGATTGTTAATCACGGATCTGTGGTTCTTTTTATGTTGTAACAATTTGTTTTCATATGGTATAATTGGAGTATGGTGATTTTAGTGGCCATTTTCTAGCTTGCTCAATAACCTTGCAGTTAACCTTAATATCATGACTAGAGTTGAGCACTTTACATACTTTTGCTGGAAATACCTCTGGCCTGTGATGATAGAAGGTAACAACCAATGGCTTTGTAGTTCTCGGAAAAATTAAATGAAGAACAATGGATGTTTGATTGTATAGCCCTAGGGTTTGAGCACTTTAAAAGGTGTACACCAGCTTCTTCATTTCCTCAGCACATCATGTAGCTGGCTTCGTCTGTCAAGTGATTCCTACACTGGTGACCTTTTGGCAAGTCTATTGTTACTATTAGGAAGTTTCACTGTTCCATGTTAGTAGCTGTGAAAAGCACATTTCATTGTCAGTAGCTATACTAATGCCTGAACAACTGTGGCTCTCCTCTTTGTGCATTACTTTCATATGACTCAGGTCATTATGTTAAAAAATCATTTCAGGTCATAATTTAATGTATTACTTACAGGTAATTTTGGCACAAGAGAAGAACATTCAGCAACTTAATGAGCTTATCCAGAGCCTTCAGCTGCAGCTATTGCATTGCCGGGGCAGTAACAGTACTGCTCGCACCACCTCAAGTCAGTCGACTAGCAACAGTGGAGTGGAGGGACAGGAAATGATTGGTGATTGATAACCCCTCGCCCCCTCCCCTCTGCTGACATAGGTAGTTTGCTTCAGAGTATAAGCAAGACAAGAACAGAAGCTCTTCAGGCAATGGAAACTCTTGCTGTCGCCGTCCGGTGGGCAATGTTGATGTACACCTCCTTTTGCGTTCGCACCCAGCTTGTACAGGGTTTTAGTATGTTGGTCTAGGTTACTTTCCTGATCAAGGTTCGAATGTGCCTGCCAGTCCTTTGTGGTTGTTGGTTCTTTTACCCTCTAAACAAATGCGCTCCAATCTGTATATGATGGATCATTTCTTTGTGTTTGTGACGGCGGGTTTTCATGCTCGGCATGTCGCAGAGTTCTTGATGCTATGCTAGTTGTAGATTCAAAATTTTTCCCAGCAAATTTTGTTCTTTGCTGTACTCATGCACTGACTCCCTTTGTCCTCCGTGTGCGTTGGACAGCGAAGCGAAGACGTGAGTACGAGAAAGAGATAAAGCAGCATTCTCCGATCTGAAGCAAGGGATTGAGTTCCACTTTGCAGCAAAATGAAGAGATGCGTAGTGTACCGAGCATTCTCTTCTTGATGCGCTTGTGTGTTGCTTTTGTAAATGCATTTGAACGACAATGCCGTGCTGGTTTTTGGAACACGTGAAAATAATTCGACGATAATTGAACCGGTTGCTGTGAAATTCGTTTGAAATTTAATTTGATTTCCGGGTCTCAAAACAAGCCAAGCACACCCCAAACTTTGCATTACGCATGCATGGCATGCAATACGGCGCAATGATGATCACTCCAAACTCTCACGAAGAAAGTGAGAAAAAGAAAAAGGAAAGGAAACGAAGCAGCCAAACAAAGAAGCCGCTGGAAGTAAATCACAGTGTTTAACGATCCATCCGATGATGCATGCAGATGCAGCAAGTGACGAACAGTTCAGCACCCCTTCTGCGATGACCGAAGCACCTCGCAGGTGGTCTTCTGGAAGACGACGGCGCCGCCACCGTCCGGCGACCCGAGCTGCAGCGTGAGCGGGCACTTGGCCTCCAGCCTGCACCACGTGCTGTGCAGCTGGTACTTGACCTGGCCGGAGAGCTTCACCTCGACGTCGAACACCCCCTTGGCGCTCTGCCTCCTGAACGCCCTGACGCCGGCGCTGCCAAGCATGACGTTCACGGCGTCGGCGCCGCTGGCGAGGCGGAACACGGCGGTCTTCCTGGCAGGCAGGACATAGGTGGGCGTGGCGACGACGTCGACGCGGTCGAAGCACTGGTCCTCGAAGAGGTAGTCGGCTTCGAGGGACCGGAACGTGGCGCCCATGGCCCAGTTCCGGTTGCGCACGGCGAGCGTGAGCGTGAGGTTGTAGGAGATGGTGGTGGCCGGCGAGGTGGCGACGGTGAATCGCGTGAGCGAGGCGTCGTCGACCTCGAACCTTGGCTGCGCCGCGTGCCCGTAGCCGAGGACGAGGACGACGATGACGGCCACCGCGGCGATGATGACGAGGCCGATGCAGAAGCCGCACGCGAAGCGTTGGTACGGGGCGAAGCACGCTCTGCAGCACTCGCAGTCGTCGCACATGATGGAGATGGAGACGGAGATGGTCAGATGGAACGGTCGGTACCGGGCGCACTGCACGAACGAAGGTAGCTTGCTTGCTGGCTATGGCGAAGTGTACGTCGTGTGTGACGGTTATGACAGTTTGTTGTAATAACTTGTCAGGCACAGGCCTGTGTATGGTGTCTGTGCCCATCTTATATAGGTGTAGCTATGAAACGTGAAATGTACGTTCATACAACGCGTTAGAGCTTTTTCGGAGCGGACTCTGTGCAGCTCTAACAAATGGTTAAAAAAAAACTCATTCCCTACCATTATCAATAAATCTCCAGACTCTCCTATCCTATCACTCTCTCTTGACTGAAAGGAAATTTTAATACTTGTGCCCATCTATTAATCTCCAAGCTTTCCTACCCATCAATCTTCTCTTGAGAAGCCAGAAGGATAACTTTACTTTTACTATAGTCACCCCCCTGATTTTACCTCACGCTCAGCCATTGCCTACCAGCATCATTTTTCACCTGCTCTCCACCAGAATCACTCCACTAGATTATCAAATAAAAGAGTGGAGCTAAAGAATCAGGGAGTGAAGTTCAATCTCTTGAGAAGCCCCTTGATCAGTTGATCTGAAAGGAAATTTTAATACTTGTGCCCAAATACTCCACAGTCTACAAATGGAAGCATTTTTAGCATGATCCAAAATTTGTATGTAGATGAAATAAACAGTGGTTATCACATTTGAGTTAGTCACATTAAGGCCACATGGTTAGCTTGGTCCAAGTACTAATTTGAAGTATGGATGCAAGAATATTAAGGACATAAGTTTAAGTGCAAACTTGGTATTGGGAAGCACAAAGACTTATGTTATGTCTTCCTTTTAACTTTGGTTGCACTATTAAAAGTTAGTTGAAAGCATCTAGGCCCCGGTGTTGGTTTCGGCAATTAATGACAACACATAATTACTATGACTAACGTGTGTTTTGCAGAAACATTGATAAGTTAGGTCATGGAGATAATAACTACTTTGGGCAATATGGCAGTCATGTCCTTTGATGGAAATCGTTTCGGTTTTCAAAGGATAAACGATAAGATTAAGGACGGTTAGTTCCGGATATCAAGGTGTTGAGATACATCTGGAATAGTCATTAGGATCTTTGTTTCTTCCTTTGACCGTACTATGAAGAGGGGCATGAGCGAGTAGCTTGACCTAAGTGAGTCTTATGTTTAGGTGTGGTGCACACTTGTCAAACTTAGCACTAGGTAGCTCGAGAAAAGCTCAGAGTACAGTTAGAAGCGACTTGGTTCAAGTTGCATTGCGTTTAGAAGACGTTTGAGCCGTTTACCCATGACCGGACGCGTCCGGTCAGTACTAAAAGTTAACTGCGTTTTCGGCTGACTGACCGGACGCGGTCCTTGAGAGGACCGGACGCGGTGGATAGGCCGACACGTGTCTCAGAGGGTAAACGGCAAGATCGGACGCGAATGTGAAGAAGATCGGCGCGTCCGGTCACGTTCCAGTAAGGTCCAGCGGAGACCTGACGCGTCCGGTCTCCTATGATCGGACACGGTCGTGCGTCCGGTCATCTTCCAGTAAGGTCCCGTGGTGACCTGACGCGTCCGGTCACCTATGACCGGACGTGATGTTGCGTCAGGTCATATTTCCAGAGAGCTCTTGCATGATCGGACGGCGCGTCCGGTCATCTCAGACCGGCGCGTCCGATCAGCACAGATCGGCGCGTCCGGTCTTTCAGTTCAAAGTATCCGTTTTTGACCGTTACAACCGACCGGCGCGTCCGGTCATATCGACAGGCGCGTCCGGTCAGTGCGCGCCTGACTGTTTCGAAAGGTAACGGTTGGATTTATCTGAGGGGTCTATAAATACAACCCCTCCACCTCTTTAAGACATCTCTTGCTCATTTGTTTAGCTGAGAAACACCTTTGAAGTGCAAGGGAGTGCAAGAGCCCTAGTGAGGATTGAGATTTGCGAATCAAAGTTTGAGAATCCTCTCTAGTGTCAAGAGTCTAGCAAGTGTGCATCCATCTTCTCATTAGGCTTGTTGTGGTCAAGTGAGAGTTCTAGCTTGTTACTCTTGGTGATCGCCATCACCTAGACGGTTTGGTGGTGATTGGGAGTTCGGTGATCATCCGACGAGATTGTGGGTGACCCAACTCAAGTTGTGAGCGGTTTTGGGTGATTCGCCGTGACGGAGTGTCAAAGAATCAACCCGTAGAGAGCACTTGATCCTTGCGCGGATCAAGGGGGAGCTACACCCTTGCGCGGGTGCTCCAACGAGGACTAGTGGGGAGTGGCGACTCTCCGATACCTCGGCAAAACATCACCGTGTTCCTATCCCTTACTTTCAAGCATTTACTTTCTTGCACTACTTTCATTGCTTGTTTACTTTCCTAGAATTGCCTTGCTAGTCTAGGATTGGAGCTTAGGGTGCAAAACTTTTATCGGTAGAAACACAAGGAACACAAGTAGGCACTAGGGGTGAAGTTTGGCTTGTAGAATTTAATTCTTGCAATTAATTTTTAGAGAAGCCCAATTCACCCCCCTCTTGGGTATCTTGATCCTTTCAATTGGTATCGGAGCAGTGTTGCTCTATTTTTAGGCTTTACCGCCTAGAGCAAGATGTCTAATGGGGAAGGACCACCTCCCACTTTTGAGGGAGACGATTTTCCATATTGGAAAATTCGTATGGAGGCATACCTCGAAGCCATAGATGTTAGGTGCCTTAGAGCCGCAACCGAAGGGCTTTCCCCCATAAGGGATCCCGCTAACCCAAGTGGTGACGAGGAGAAATACGACCGGTGGAATGCAAAAGCGAAAAATGCAATCTACCGGGCACTAGGCAAAGATATCTTCAATCGTGTGCGTAATGCCAAAAATGCTCATGAATTGTGGGAGAATCTTTGTGCTCTCCATGAGGGAACCAAGAGTGAGCGTGAGGAACGCTATCATATTGCCTTAAAAAAATTAATTCTTTTGAGATGCTTCCTAAAGAAAGTGCTAACGACATGTACACTCGTTTGAATGTTCTTGTAGAGGATCTTAATGCTCTTGGACTCACTAAAATGAGTCAATTGGATGTTGCAAGAAGGATCTTAAGTGTTCTCCCCGTTGAGCAGTATGGACACATTGTCACCGTACTTCATCAAAGTGATCTCTCCTCCGCAACACCAACTCAAGTATTGGGGAAGATCAATGCACATGAGATGTACATGCACATCACTCCGGAAGAGGGCTCATCATCTTCCAAGAAGAAGGACTTGGCCTTCAAAGCTAGCTATGAAAAGAAAAAGAAGAAGGACCAAGCCATGATAGTGCAAGAGAGCACAAGTGAGAGTGATATTGATGATGAATCACTTGCACTCATGGTGAGAAAAACCACCAAGATGCTAAAGAAGCTCAACAAGAGTGGCATCAAGTTCGATGGCAAGAAGAAGAAATTCTTCACTAGTACCAAGAGGAAGCCAATCTCCGAAATGGATTGCTTCAATTGTGGAGAACTTGGCCATCTAGCTCATCAATGCCCAAGGCCTCCAAAAGACAAGAACAAGAATAAGTACAAGGGCAAGAAAGATGATTCAAGTGAAGAAGAAGATGATAAAAGAAAGAACAAACCATACAAGAAGAAAGATGGCAAGAAAAGAGAGTTCTACAAGAAGAAGAAGGGAGGCAAGACTTATATTGTTGGTGATTGGCTCACCGACATTGAATCATCATGTGAGTCCTCCGGCGATGAAAGTGATGATGAAAAAGAGAAGATCGCCGCACTTGTGGTTGGGCCATCACCATCGTCATCAACATCCTCATCATCATCTTCACTGTCGTCCTCACCGTCATCATCCACTTCCCACCTATGTCTCATGGCTAAAGGTGATCGAAAGGTACAAAATAGTGATAGTGATGATAGTGATAGTGATGATGAATATGATGCACCTTCTTATGATGAATTAGTAAAATTGTTAAACAAATATTCTAAAATCATAAGGAGGACTAGAAATGAAAATGATGAGCTTCAACATGAAAATGAAACACTCTCATCTAAACTTGAAAGTGCACATGATGCTAGGGATGAGCTCATAGATCAAAATGAAACCATGTCTTCTTCTCTCAAAGAGCTTAAAATTTCTAACAAGGAGCTTAAAGATAAGCATGATAAAATTGAGAAGAGGCATAGTGAACTCATGACTAGACTCGACTCTCTAAAAGAAGAATATACTACATTGAAAATCAACTATGATACTCTTATTGTTGCTAATGAGCTTGCTCTTGAGACACATGATGTTACTAACCAAATTGTTAAGATTGATATAGCTACATCATGTGATGATTTGATTGTTGAGAACTTTGAGCAAGGTTCTAGCGGCAAAGGCAAGAGTGTGGTTGAGGCAAATGACTATGATGAGTATGTCAATCTCAAGAGTGAAAATGAAAAGCTTAAAGTTGAGAACAAGAAGTTGTTGGCTCTTGAAAAGCAAGCTTCAAATGAGTCACTCATTGAAGAAAACAAGAAGCTCAAGCAAGAGAAAGAGCATCTCAAGACCGGCATAAGCAAGTTCACAAGAGGCCAACACTTGCAAAGTGAGCTACTCATGAACACCGTCATGAAGTTGGATAGGAGTGGCATTGGGTATTTAGCAAATCAAGAGAAGAAGGTCAAGGCCAAACAACAACAAAGCAAGACTAAGCCCAAGCCAAAGAGATGTGTTGAGTGTGGACAAGAAGTCCATTTTGCTCATGAGTGCAAAACCCCACCACCACAACCCTTGCCCAAGCATGCTAGACCCTTTGCTTTCAATGCTCACTACATGCTTAGAAAGGACTCTAGTGGAAAGATGAAAGTTATGTTCTTGGGTCCTCCCAACAAGAATAGGCCAAAGAAAATTTGGGTTGCCAAGTCACTAGTTGAAAAAGTTAAGGGTCCCTCTCAATTTTGGGTCCCTAAACAAAAGGCTTGATCTCTTGTGTGTAGGTGAACTACAATTTTGGGGATAATTCAAAGAGCAAAGTCAAGGGTATAGGCAAGGTTGCAATATCAAATGATCATTCTCTCTCCAATGTGCTCTATGTTGCTTCATTGAGTTTCAACTTACTATCCGTTGGGCAACTTTGTGATCTTGGCTATCAATGCTTGTTTGGTCCAAATGAAGTGGTTGTTACCAAGATAGAAGATAAGCAAGTAATTTTCAAGGGTTTTAGATACAATAATCTTTATCTTGTTGACTTCACCTCCGAAGATGCAAACTTGATGACATGTTTGTTCACCAAGACCACACTTGGATGGCTTTGGCATAGAAGGCTTGCTCATGTTGGAATGAACACTCTTAACAAGCTTTTGAAGAAAGAACTAGTAAGAGGCTTGAAGGATGTAAAGTTTGAAAAGGACAAACCTTGTAGTGCATGTCAAGCGGGCAAACAAGTTGCAAACACTCACCCAACCAAAGCCTACATGTCAACATCAAGAGTACTAGAACTTCTTCACATGGATTTGTTTGGTCCTACAACTTACAAGAGTTTGGGTGGAAATCTTTATTGTCTTGTGATTGTGGATGACTTCTCAAGATACACTTGGACTTTCTTTCTTCATGACAAAACCGAAGTGGCAAGTTGCTTCAAGAAGTTTGCAAAAAGAGCTCAAAATAAATTTGAAGTCAAAATAAAGAAGATTAGAAGTGACAATGGAAAAGAATTTGACAACACCAACATTGAAGCCTATTGTGATGAAATTGGAATCAAGCATGAAGTGTCATCAACCTACACTCCACAATAAAATGGTATAGTTGAGAGGAAGAACCGGACCTTGATCACTCTTACAAGAACAATGCTAGATGAGTACAATACACCGGAGAAATTATGGGCCGAGGCGATCAACACCGCATGCTATGCTTCAAATTGCCTCTTCCTACAAAAGTTCCTTTGCAAGACCCCTTATGAGTTGCTAAATGGGAAGAAGCCGGACGTCTCATTCTTCCGAGTGTTTGGGTGCAAATGCTACACCTATAAGAAGCGTCAACACCTAGGGAAGTTCCAAAGACGTTGTGATATTGGTTTTCTTGTTGGCTACTCATCAAAGTCCAAAGCATATAGAGTATTTAACCACGCCACCGGTTTGGTTGAAGAAACATATGATGTGGAATTTGATGAATCTAACGGCTCCCAAGGAGCAATTGAGAATTGTGATGATGTAGGTGATGAACCATTGAGGGAGGCCATGAAGAACATGCCCGTGGGAGACATCAAGCCTAAAGATGATGAAGACGATGTACAAATTGTCAATCCACCATCTTCATCATATGTGCCTCAAGATGATGACAAGAATGAGAGAGTTGAAAATGAAGACACCCATGTCTCTCATCATCAAGCCAAGGCACAAGCACAAGATGTTGATGCTCCTCATCCCACCCCTCAAATGGTTGATCGAAGAAACTCACCTCTACTTCAAACACATCCACAAGATCTCATCATAGGGAGTCCAACAAAGGGTGTAATGACTCGATCTCAAAAATTCAATTCTTTTGTTGAACATCACTCTTTTGTCTCTTGTCTTGAACCTAAGAATGTAGAAGATGCTCTTCAAGATCCGGATTGGGTGAATGCCATGCATGAAGAATTGAACAACTTCGCCCGCAATCAAGTATGGACATTTGAAGAGCATCCAAAAGGTGCAAGAGTCATTGGAACCAAGTGGGTGTTCCGCAATAAGCAAGATAATTAAGGAGTAGTGGTAAGAAACAAGGCAAGACTAGTTGCAAAAGGGTTCTCTCAAGTTGAAGGTCTTGATTTTGGAGAGACTTTTGCACCCGTTGCAAGACTTGAAGCCATCCGTATCCTACTTGCATATGTATCACATCATGATATGAAACTATATCAAATGGATGTGAAAAGTGCATTCTTAAATGGCTTTATAAATGAACTAGTCTTTGTTGAACAACCTCCCGGGTTTGAAGACCCTAGATATCCTAATCACGTTTATAGGTTGTCCAAGGCGCTATATGGGCTCAAGTAAGCCCCTAGAGCGTGGTATGAGGGCCTTCGGGACTTCCTTATTGAGAAGGGCTTCACCATTGGGAAGGTTGACACCACATTATTCACCAAAAAATTCAAAGAAGAGATCTTCATTTGTCAAGTATATGTTGATGATATCATCTTCGGGTCAACAAATGAAGACTATTGCAAAGAATTTGGTAAATTGATGTCAAAAGAGTTCGAGATGTCAATGATTGGTGAGCTAACATTCTTCCTTGGGTTTCAAGTCAAGCAAATGAAAGAAGGGATCTTTATCTCTCAAGAGAAGTATACTAAGGATCTTCTCAAAAGATTCAAGATGGAAGAATGCAAGCCAATCAAGACCCCAATGCCAACTAATGGACATCTCGACCTAGATGAGGGAGGTAAACCAATCGATCAAACTCTTTACCATTCTATGATTGGTAGCTTGTTGTATCTTACCGCATCTAGGCCCGACATCATGTTTAGTGTGTGCATGTGTGCCCGCTTTCAAGCGTGCCCTAAAGAACCTCACTTAAGTGCCGTAAAAAGAATCCTAAGATATCTTAAGTATACTCCAAGCATTGGATTATGGTATCTCAAAGGAGCTAGATTCCAACTAGTTGGCTACTCCGATTCGGATTATGCCGGTTGCAAAATTGATAGAAAAAGCACATCCGGAGGGTGCCATTTGCTTGGGAGATCCTTAGTATCATGGTCATCTAAAAAGCAAAATAGTGTGGCTTTATCCACCACCGAGGCGGAATACATTGCCGCGGGGGCTTGTTGTGCTCAAATCCTATACATGAAACAAACCCTCCTAGACTATGGAGTTGTTCTCAAAAAGGTGCCACTTTTATGTGACAATGAAAGTGCGGTTAAAATTGCCAATAATCCGGTACAACACTCTCGCACCAAGCACATTGATATCCGCCACCACTTTCTAAGAGATCACGTTGCTAAAAATGACATATCACTAGAAGGTGTAAGAAGTGAAGATCAATTAGCGGATATCTTTACTAAACCTTTAGATGAAGCTACCTTTGTAGGTTGAGAAGTGAACTAAATGTGCTTGATTCTAGTAACTTTAAAAGATGAACTTATGTTGTCCCTTGCATTGCGTTGTATTATATGTCATGTTTAATTACCCGCAATGCATCTAGGGCTTGACTAACATGGTTACGATAACCCTCCTTTGGAGGAGTGAAGAAGCCTAACCGTGGATCAAACTTGACAAGCAACCTAGCTTTACTTACTTGTTTTTGCATATGCATGGTTGTTGCTTTTGTCGTTTCTTTTTGGTTAAGCTTTGAGCAACCTCTATGTTTGTCCATGGGTAGAGAGAGCTTTTTGACGCTCCCAATGGTTCAAAAAAATCTATTGCATGGCCATATGTTGCTCCTCGGGTGTTTGTTGCCTATTTTCCTAAAAATAATAATAGCCTAAGGCAATCTATTTTGAGAAAGTTGAGGGTTTGAGTGAGGTCACTCATATCTTGTTCCAATTGGTGTTTATTTATGTCTCTTTGAATTGGAACTTGATTGGGAGAAGTCGCGTCAAAGTTCGGAATGAAAAAAAGTGTGAAAAACAGTAACCGGACGCTGCACCGGACGCAGTGCTGCTTCACCACCGCGTCCGGTCCCAGCGACCACCAGCGCGTCCGGTCATCCTGAAGACTGTCTTCTGTTCCTGTGATCGAACGCTGCACTGGACGCGCCCCTGCTGACCACCGCGTCCGGTCCCGGTAACCACCACCACGTCCGGTCATCTGTCTCAGTCTTCCGGGAAAATCGGAACCGAACGTTGTCAGCGTCCGATCGTGGATAATCGGACGTGTCCGGTCAATCCAGGAGCTTACTGGAGTGTGACCGGACGCTGCCTCCACCGCGTCCGGTCATTCGACCACCACGTCCGGTCATCACGCATAAAGCGGATCTCGCCCCTTTAACCGTACAACTGGATCTCTTTTTTTCCTTTTTTCATCTAACCTTGCTTTCGCCGCCGCCGTGTCCTGTGCCCTACACCGCTGCCCGCGCCACCGCCGCAGCCGCTACCCGCGCCACCGCCGCAGCCGCTGCCCGCGCCACCGCCGCAGCCGCTGCCCGCGCCACCGCCGCAGCCGCTGCCCGCTCCACCGCCGCAGCCGCGCCTTGCGCCTGCAGCTGCGCCCTGCGCCCTTTGCTCGCGCGCCACCGTTAGTTCACGGCCGACGATCTCCTCTGCGCCCTAGCCTCGCGTCGGGATCTGTTTGCCGTGCACGATTTTCAAAACCCCTGCAAAGATCCCAAACCCTAACCCTAGGTTGCTAGGTTCTCATCTTCGAATCCTCGCGATCATCTCCGTCTCCGCAAGGTGACATCTTCTCCTTGGATTAGGGTTTACCATTGATTTTCCGGTGATTTCTAATTCAATTGTCGTTCGGTCATCGATTGTATTCCAGGGTTTCGATCACCGTCTTCGGGTAACCCTAATACGTCGAGATCGTCTTCTGGTCTTCGGATCATCTCTCATCGAGGTAGCTATCGCGATCATCTCATGTCTTACCTCATATGCTTGCTATCTCTAGGGTTTCGTACCTTTAGTTTATATATGTTGCTTATAGTAGATCCATCTATTCCGTCTTTTCAGCGAGTCTGTCGGTTTGTCGGGGTGACTGTTGTTCTGTTGATTAAATCAGAGGCCAAGCCTGCGGATACGGATTGAGGCCAAGCCTCTCGAGTGTCAGTACACCATATTTCAGAGGTTTTCCGACAGTGTGACAGCATGGTTCGTTGCAAGAATGCTGGTGGTGCTCCTAGTGATGGGGACGACAGTCCTCCTCGTCTGTCTGATGTTGCGCGTGGTAAGCGCATAAAGATCATGGCCAGAAAGAAGAAGAAGACTCTTACTGATGCAGAGATAGCTCAGGCAGTGACAGATGCAGCTGATGCAGTTGAGAGGGGTGGTAGGAGCAGTGGTATACGCATTGGAGATAGTCGTTTTCATCTAGAAGGACGACAGCTTGGTACAGCGACCACTGAGACCACTGAGGGCACAGGAGTGCCAATGGATGCAGATACTATGTTAGTGGATCCACCTGCAGCACCTTTAGAGGGGACAGCGGAACAGGCAGCTCAGACTCCATCACATCGCCGCTCCACACGCACATGGACTCAGGTGACTCCCAGGCCAGAGGGCCAGCGTCGTGGAGGACGTCCACCTCCGAGAGTTAGAGGTACACCACCAGTTGAGCACTTCGACCTGAGAGGTGCCACTGCACGTCAGGTGCAGAGTTTGAGATTTGTTGAGGTCAGTCGGTGGTTCCCACCTCAGAGAGACTCCAGAGCTTCAGAGGGATTCTATACTCCTCTCCAGGAGGATTTTTACAGAGCTCTTGTTGACAGTGGCATTGCTTTTCGACCACAGAGGGTCTGTCGCATTGAGTCACTTATTGAGGTTGTGGGTGAGCAGTTACGTCCGCATCTGTCCTATCTACCAGGCCTGTCAGATTTTCTTGGAGGGACAGGTGCATACTGCGGTACTTGGGTTAGGGAGTTCTATGCTTCATTGTGGATTGATCAAGCCCATGAGTTCATACATTTTGCATTCAGAGGCCGCGACCACAGACTGTACAGCTCCAGGGTACGGGAGATTCTCAGACTCCCAGCTTCAGATACGAAGATTCACCAGCTCTGCTTCGGTCAGACAGCTCCACCTAGACGCCCTCATGGCGGTTCTGTGCCACCTACAGACCTGATCCGACCCTGCTTTAGTGAGCCTTTTGGCGAAGGGTCTCGTCGTACACCTGCCAGTCTGACAGCGCTTGCCCGAGTCTTGGATGCTATTGTCAGACGCACTCTTCTTCCCAGACTTGGCTACAGAGAGGGACTGACCAGGATGCAGCTCTGGGTTGTTCACCATATTCTTTCACAGACACCTTTTGATATTTGGGATCTTATGGTCAGTGAGATGGAGGACACCCTGGCAGAAGGTTTCAAGGGACACCGTCAGCTGCCCTATGCTCATTGGATTTGTTTTATCATCAGATCTGCACTTGAGCTTCCTTCAGAGATTAGTGCTGAGATAACTGACACTACTACTGTTTTTCCTGAGTATGATATTCGTCAGTTATGGGCTTCAGTTACCAGGGAGCAGATCCCTGCACCAGGACAGAGAGAGAGACCTGAGGTGCGTGAGACAGCGGCTGAGCAAGATACGACCATACAGGGTCTTGCTGAGGCAGAACTGGCAGATCTAGATGCTCAGCCCGCTGATATAGCTGAGGATGAGGCCTCTGACAGCACTGATGAGGACTATCAGCCCATCCCCAGGTATCGGTCTCCTCGGCCTCACGACCACGAGGCCGGTGGCTCTGGTTCAGCCTCCCGCTCAGACCTAGCCATGGTGGCTATACTTGAGAGGCTGACCCAGGCACAGGAGCGACAGGAGCAACAACTATAGAGACAGGCTCAGGACACAGCTGCTGCGTTTGCACAGATACAGGCTCAACAGGATGAGTTCCAAAGACAGCAGCTTGAGATACAGCGCCAACAGGTCGAGATGCAGCGTCAGCAGTATGAGATGCAGCGACAGAGTGCAGCTAGCCAGCAGCAGTACTTGGAGCTTCTACGTCACCTTGTCACAGTTGGGGCTCCTCCACCTGCATCTATCCTGACTTCAGCTATACCTTTCAGTGGACCTTCAAGTCAGGATCAGCCGAGTTTTCAGTTCACATCTCCACAGCTGCAGGTTCCTTAGTCGTTCCAGTCCCTGAGCTGCATGCCCATACAGATAGGATTTACTCCTTCAGACCAGCCTCGCCCTCACATGTTGACCGGCACACCGCTCTTTGATCTAAGTGCCACTTATAGCGAGTTGACTGGTCAGCCGACGCCCTCACACACCACAGTTACTACTTCTTCAGCATTGTCAGGTTCAGAGGCAGTTTTCTTTCCAGTGACAGGGACATGCACTACAGAGACTGTTCCATCATCAGTTGCCTCTACAGATCCACCAGTTTTTGGCTCACTTCAGGCTCAGGTCACAGAGACTGCTCCACTTATCGCTACTTCAGCAGCACCTGTTCCTGTTGATCAGACCCAGACCGCTTCACAACCACGTGCTTTTTTAGAGGGTCAGCCAGATAGCTCCGAGTCCAAGGGAGACATCTCACAGTTTGTGATCACTCCGCGCTCCTCGGCACCTGACTCGACTCCGTCTGTTCCCCCATCAGATCCTTAGATTAGTTTTTGACGGTTGATGCCAAAGGGAGAGAGAGAAAGTAGATTCAGGGGGAGCTTAGGGGTAGTCTTCGTTTTTCGTGTGTGCTACTCTCATGCATCATGTTTACCTTACAAGTAATTGCATTCATGTGACATGTGATCTTATGAGGTTCCTTAAAGTCTATATGGTTTATCTATTCACAGCTTTAAATCATGTCACTTGTTTGTTTATAGCTCATAAGGTTGTGCTTCCGTGCCTTACTCCGATTTCATATGAGTTTTGTTTTATGTGTACTAACTTTTCATGTCTTATCTTATAAGTACACTCAGTTGGCTTGGAATACATAAGCATTGTCTAACCCCTTGTGCTTACAGCTTTATGCTTATGAGAACCAAGCATGATCGAAAACCTCAATTCATATCTTCTGAATCTAAGTGTTGTCATCAATCACCAAAAAGGGGGAGATTGAAAGCATCTAGGCCCCGGTGTTGGTTTCGGCAATTAATGACAACACATAATTACCATGACTAACGTGTGTTTTGCAGAAACATTGGTAAGTTAGGTCATGGAGATAATAACTGCTTTGGGCAATATGGCAGTCATGTCCCATGATGGAAATCGTTTCGGTTTTCAAAGGATCAACGATAAGATTAAGGACGGTTAGTTCCGGATGTCAAGGTGTTGAGATACATTTGGAATAGTCGTTAGGATATTTGTTTCTTCCTTTGACTGTACTATGAAGAGGGGCATGAGCGAGTAGCTTGACCTAAGTGAGTCTTATGTTTAGGTGTGGTGCACACTTGTCAAACTTAGCACTAGGTAGCTCGAGAAAAGCTCAGAGTACAGTTAGAAGCGACTTGGTTCAAGTTGCATTGCGTTTAGAAGACGTTTGAGCCGTTTACCCATGACCGGACGCGGTCCTGGTCATGACCGGACGCGTCCGGTCAGTACTAAAAGTTAACTGTGTTTTCGGCTGACTGACCGGACGCGGTCCTTGAGAGGACCGGACGCGGTGGATAGGCCGACACGTGTCTCAGAGGGTAAATAGCAAGATCGGACGCGACTGTGAAGAAGATCGGCGCGTCCGGTCACGTTCCAGTAAGGTCCAGCGGAGACCTGACGCGTCCGGTCTCCTATGATCGGACGCGGTCGTGCGTCCGGTCATCTTCCAGTAAGGTCCCATGGTGACCTGACGCGTCCGGTCACCTATGACCGGACACGGTGTTGCGTCAGGTCATATTTCCAGAGAGCTCTTGCATGATCGGACGCGTCCGATCATCCCTGATCGGCGCGTCCGGTCATCTCAGACCGGCGTGTCCGGTCAGCACAGATCGGCGCGTCCGGTCTTTCAGTTCAAAGTTTCCGTTTTTGACCGTTACAACCGACCGGTGCGTCCGATCATATCGACAGGCGCGTCCGGTCAGTGCGCGCCTAACTGTTTCGAAAGGTAACGGTTGGATTTGTCTGAGGGGTCTATAAATACAACCCCTCCACCTCTTTAAGACATCTCTTGCTCATTTGTTTAGCTGAGAAACACCTTTGAAGTGCAAGAGAGTTCAAGAGCCCTAGTGAGGATTGAGATTTGCGAATCAAAGTTTGAGAATCCTCTCTAGTGTCAAGAGTCTAGCAGTGTGCATCCATCTTCTCATTAGGCTTATTGTGGTCAAGTGAGAGTTCTAGCTTGTTACTCTTGGTGATCGCCATCACCTAGACGGTTTGGTGGTGATTGGGAGTTCGGTGATCATCCGACGAGATTGTGGGTGACCCAACTCAAGTTGTGAGCGGTTTTGGGTGATTCGCCGCGATGGAGTGTCAAAGAATCAACCCGTAGAGAGCACTTGATCCTTGCGCGGATCAAGGGGGAGCTACACCCTTGCGCTAGTGCTCCAACGAGGACTAGTGGGGAGTGGCGACTCTCTGATACCTCGGCAAAACATCGCTGTGTTCATATCCCTTACTTTCAAGCATTTACTTTCTTGCACTACTTTCATTGCTTGTTTACTTTCCTAGAATTGCCTTGCTAGTCTAGGATTGGAGCTTAGGGTGCAAAACTTTTATTGGTAGAAACACAAGGAACACAAGTAGGCACTAGGGGTGAAGTTTGACTTGTAGGATTTAATTCTTGCAATTAATTTTTAGAGAAGCCCAATTCACCCCCCCTCTTGGGCATCTTGATCCTTTCAATTGGTATCGGAGCAGTGTTGCTCTATTTTTAGGCTTTACCGCCTAGAGCAAGATGTCTAATGGGGAAGGACCACCTCCCACTTTTGAGGGAGACAATTTTCCATATTGGAAAATTCGTATGGAGGCATACCTCGAAGCCATAGATGTTGGGTGCCTTAGAGCCGCAACCGAAGGGCTTCCCCCCATAAGGGATCCCGCTAACCCAAGTGGTGATGAGGAGAAATACGACCGGTGGAATGCAAAAGCGAAAAATGCAATCTACCGGGCACTAGGCAAAGATATCTTCAATCGTGTGCGTAATGCCAAAAATGCTCATGAATTGTGGGAGAATCTTTGTGCTCTCCATGAGGGAACCAAGAGTGAGCGTGAGGAACGCTATCATATTGCCTTAAAAAATTAATTCTTTTGAGATGCTTCCTAAAGAAAGTGCTAACGACATGTACACTCGTTTGAATGTTCTTGTAGAGGATCTTAATGCTCTTGGACTCACTAAAATGAGTCAATCGGATGTTGCAAGGAGGATCTTAAGTGTTCTCCCCGTTGAGAAGTATAGACACATTGTCACCGTACTTCATCAAAGTGATCTCTCCTCCGCAACACCAACTCAAGTATTAGGGAAGATCAATGCACATGAGATGTACATGCACATCACTCCGGAAGAGGGCTCATCATCTTCCAAGAAGAAGGACTTGGCCTTCAAAGCTAGCTATGAAAAGAAAAAGAAGAAGGGCCAAGCCATGATAGTGCAAGAGAGCACAAGTGAGAGTGATATTGATGATGAATCACTTGCACTCATGGTGAGAAAAACCACCAAGATGCTAAAGAAGCTCAACAAGAGTGGCATTAAGTTCGATGGCAAGAAGAAGAAATTCTTCACTAGTACCAAGAGGAAGCCAATCTCCGAAATGGATTGCTTCAATTGTGGAGAACTTGGCCATCTAGCTCATCAATGCCTAAGGCCTCCAAAAGACAAGAACAAGAATAAGTACAAGGGTAAGAAAGATGATTCAAGTGAAGAAGAAGATGATAAAAGAAAGAACAAACCATACAAGAAGAAAGATGACAAGAAAAGAGAGTTCTACAAGAAGAAGAAGGGAGGCAAGGCTTATATTGTTGGTGATTGGCTCACTGACATTGAATCATTATGTGAGTCCTCCGGCGATGAAAGTGATGATGAAAAAGAGAAGATCACCGCACTTGTGGTTGGGCCATCACCATCGTCATCAACATCCTCATCATCATCTTCACCGCCGTCCTCACCGTCATCATCCACTTCCCACCTATGTCTCATGGCTAAAGGTGATCGAAAGGTACAAAATAGTGATAGTGATGATAGTGATAGTGATGATGAATATGATGCACCTTCTTATGATGAATTAGTAAAATTGTTAAACAAATATTCTAAAATCACAAGGAGGACTAGAAATGAAAATGATGAGCTTCAACATGAAAATGAAACACTCTCATCTAAACTTGAAAGTGCACATGATGCTAGGGATGAGCTCATAGATCAAAATGAAACCATGTCTTCTTCTCTCAAAGAGCTTAAAATTTCTAACAAGGAGCTTAAAGATAAGCATGATAAAATTGAGAAGAGGCATAGTGAACTCATGACTAGACTCAACTCTCTAAAAGAAGAATATACTACATTGAAAATCAACTATGATACTCTTATTGTTGCTAATGAGCTTGCTCTTGAGACACATGATGTTACTAACCACATTGTTAAGATTGATATAGCTACATCATGTGATGATAGCCTATTGTGATGAAATTGGAATCAAGCATGAAGTGTCATCAACCTACACTCCACAACAAAATGGTATAGTTGAGAGGAAGAACCGGACCTTCATCACTCTTACAAGAACAATGCTAGATGAGTACAATACACCGGAGAAATTATGGGCCGAGGCGATCAACACCGCATGCTATGCTTCAAATCGCCTCTTCCTACAAAAGTTCCTTTGCAAGACCCCTTATGAGTTGCTAAATGGGAAGAAGCCGGACGTCTCATTCTTCCGAGTGTTTGGGTGCAAATGCTACATCTACAAGAAGCGTCAACACCTAGGGAAGTTCCAAAGACGTTGTGATATTGGTTTTCTTGTTGGCTACTCATCAAAGTCCAAAGCATATAGAGTATTTAACCACGCCACCGGTTTGGTTGAAGAAACATATGATGTGGAATTTGATGAATCTAACGGCTCCCAAGGAGCAATTGAGAATTGTGATGATGTAGGTGATGAACCATTGAGGGAGGCCATGAAGAACATGCCCGTGGGAGACATCAAGCCTAAAGATGATGAAGACGATGTACAAATTGTCAATCCACCATCTTCATCATATGTGCCTCAAGATGATGACAAGAATGAGAGAGTTGAAAATGAAGACACCCATGTCTCTCATCATCAAGCCAAGGCACAAGCACAAGATTTTGATGCTCCTCATCCCACCCCTCAAATGGTTGATCGAAGAAACTCACCTCTACTTCAAACACATCCACAAGATCTCATCATAGGGAGTCCAACAAAGGGTGTAATGACTCGATCTCAAAAATTCAATTCTTTTGTTGAACATCACTCTTTTGTCTCTTGTCTTGAACCTAAGAATGTAGAAGAGGCTCTTCAAGATCCGGATTGGGTGAATGCCATGCATGAAGAATTGAACAACTTCGCCCGCAATCAAGTATGGACATTTGAAGAGCATCCAAAAGGTGCAAGAGTCATTGGAACCAAGTGGGTGTTCCGCAATAAGCAAGATGATTAAGGAGTAGTGGTAAGAAACAAGGCAAGACTAGTTGCAAAAGGGTTCTCTCAAGTTGAAGGTCTTGATTTTGGAGAGACTTTTGCACCCGTTGCAAGACTTGAAGCCATCCGTATCCTACTTGCATATGTATCACATCATGATATGAAACTATATCAAATGGATGTGAAAAGTGCATTCTTAAATGGCTTTATAAATGAACTAGTCTTTGTTGAACAACCTCCTGGGTTTGAAGACCCTAGATATCCTAATCACATTTATAGGTTGTCCAAGGCGCTATATGGGCTCAAGCAAGCCCCTAGAGCGTGGTATGAGCGCCTTCGGGACTTCCTTATTGAGAAGGGCTTCACCATTGGGAAGGTTGACACCACATTATTCACCAAAAAATTCAAAGAAGAGATCTTCATTTGTCAAGTATATGTTGATGATATCATCTTCGGGTCAACAAATGAAGACTATTGCAAAGAATTTGGTAAATTGATGTCAAAAGAGTTCGAGATGTCAATGATTGGTGAGCTAACATTCTTCCTTGGGTTTCAAGTCAAGCAAATGAAAGAAGGGATCTTTATCTCTCAAGAGAAGTATACTAAGGATCTTCTCAAAAGATTCAAGATGGAAGAATGCAAGCCAATCAAGACCCCAATGCCAACTAATGGACATCTCGACCTAGATGAGGGAGGTAAACCAATCGATCAAACTCTTTACCGTTCTATGATTGGTAGCTTGTTGTATCTTACCGCATCTAGGCCCGACATCATGTTTAGTGTGTGCATGTGTGCCCGCTTTCAAGCGTGCCCTAAAGAACCTCACTTAAGTGCCATAAAAAGAATCCTAAGATATCTTAAGTATACTCCAAGCATTGGATTATGGTATCCCAAAGGAGCTAGATTCCAACTAGTTGGCTACTCCGATTCGGATTATGCCGGTTGCAAAATTGATAGAAAAAGCACATCCGGAGGGTGCCATTTGCTTGGGAGATCCTTAGTATCATGGTTATCTAAAAAGCAAAATAGTGTGGCTTTGTCCACCGCCGAGGCGGAATACATTGCCGCGGGGGCTTGTTGTGCTCAAATCCTATACATGAAACAAACCCTCCTAGACTATGGAGTTGTTCTAAAAAAGGTGCTGCTTTTATGTGACAATGAAAGTGCGGTTAAAATTGCCAATAATCTGGTACAACACTCTCGCACCAAGCACATTGATATCCGCCACCACTTTCTAAGAGATCACGTTGCTAAAAATGACATATCACTAGAAGGTGTAAGAAGTGAAGATCAATTAGCGAATATCTTTACTAAACCTTTGGATGAAGCTACCTTTGTAGGTTGAGAAGTGAACTAAATGTGCTTGATTCTAGTAACTTTAAAAGATGAACTTATGTTGTCCCTTGCATTGCATTGTATTATATGTCATGTTTAATTACCCGCAATGCATCTAGGGCTTGACTAACATGGTTACGATAACCCTCCTTTGGAGGAGTGAAGAAGCCTAACCGTGGATCAAACTTGACAAGCAACCTAGCTTTACTTACTTGTTTTTGCATATGCATGGTTGTTGCTTTTGTCGTTTCTTTTCGGTTAAGCTTTGAGCAACCTCTATGTTCGTCCATGGGTAGAGAGAGCTTTTTGACGCTCCCAATGGTTCAAAAAAATCTATTGCATGGCCATATGTTGCTCCTCGGGTGTTTGTTGCCTATTTTCCTAAAAATAATAATAGCCTAAGGCAATCTATTTTAAGAAAGTTGAGGGTTTGAGTGAGGTCACTCATATCTTGTTCCAATTGGTGTTTATTTATGTCTCTTTGAATTGGAACTTGATTGGGAGAAGTCGCGTCAAAGTTCGGAATGAAAAAAAGTGTGAAAAACAGTAACCGGACGCTGCACCGGACGCAGTGCTGCTTCACCACCGCGTCCGGTCCCAGCGACCACCAGCGCGTCTGGTCATCCTGAAGACCGTCTTCTGTTCCTGTGATCGAACGCTGCACTGGACGTGCCCCTGCTGACCACCGCGTCCGGTCCCGGTAACCACCACCGCGTCCGGTCATCTGTCTCAGTCTTCCGGGAAAATCGGAACCGGACGTTGTTAGCGTCCGATCGTGGATAATCGGACGCATCCGGTCAATCCAGGAGCTTACTGGAGTGTGACCGGACGCTGCCTCCACCGCGTCCGGTCATTCGACCACCACGTCCGGTCATCACGCATAAAGCGGATCTCGCCCCTTTAACCGTACAACTGGATCTCTTTTTTCCTTTTTCATCTAACCTTGCTTTCGCCGCCGCCGTGTCCTGCGCCCTACGCCGCTGTCCTGCGCCCTACGCCGCAGCCGCTGCCCGCGCCACCGCCGCAGCCGCTGCCCGCGCCACCGCCGCAGCCGCTGCCCGCGCCACCGCCGCAGTCGCGCCTTGCGCCTGCAGCTACGCCCTGCGCCCTTTGCTCGCGCGCCACCGTTAGTTAACGGCCGACGATCTCCTCTGCGCCCTAGCCTCGCGTCGGGATCTGTTTGCCATGCACGATTTTCAAAACCCCTGCAAAGATCCCAAACCCTAACCCTAGGTTGCTAGGTTCTCATCTTTGAATCCTCGCGATCATCTCCGTCTCCGCAAGGTGACATCTTCTCCTTGGATTAGGGTTTACCGTTGATTTTCCGGTGATTTCTAATTCAATTGTCGTTCGGTCGTCGACTGTATTCCAGGGTTTCGGTCTCCGTTTTCGGGTAACCCTAATACGTCGAGATCGTCTTCCGGTCTTCGGATCATCTCTCATCGAGGTAGCTATCGCGATCATCTCATGTCTTACCTCATATGCTTGCTATCTCTAGGGTTTCGTACCTTTAGTTTATATATGTTGCTTATAGTAGATCCATCTATTCCGTCTTTTCAGCGAGTCTGTCGGTTTGTCGGGGTGACTGTTGTTCTGTTGATTAAATCCGAGGCCAAGCCTGCGGATACGGATTGAGGCCAAGCCTCTCGAGTGTCAGTACACCATATTTCAGAGGTTTTCCGACAGTGTGACAGCATGGTTCGTTGCAAGAATGCTGGTGGTGCTCCTAGTGACGGGGACGACAGTCCTCCTCGTCTGTCTGATGTTGCGCGTGGTAAGCGCATAAAGATCATGGCCAGAAAGAAGAAGAAGACTCTTACTGATGCAGAGATAGCTCAGGCAGTGGCAGATGCAGCTGATGCAGTTGAGAGGGGTGGCAGGAGCAGTGGTATACGCATTGGAGATAGTCGTTTTCATCTAGAAGGACGACAGCTTGGTACAGAGACCACTGAGACCACTGAGGGCACAGGAGTGCCAATGGATGCAGATACTATGTTAGTGGATCCACCTGCAGCACCTTTAGAGGGGACAGCGGAACAGGCAGCTCAGACTCCATCACATCGCCGCTCCACACGCACACGGACTCAGGTGACTCCTAGGCCAGAGGGCCAGCGTCGTGGAGGACGTCCACCTCCGAGAGTTAGAGGTACACCACCAGTTGAGCACTTCGACCTAAGAGGTGCCACTGCACGTCAGGTGCAGAGTTTGAGATTTGTTGAGGTCAGTCGGTGGTTCCCACCTTAGAGAGACTCCAGAGCTTCAGAGGGATTCTATACTCCTCTCCAGGAGGATTTTTACAGAGCTCTTGTTGACAGTGGCATTGCTTTTCGACCACAGAGGGTCTGTCGCATTGAGTCACTTATTGAGGTTGTGGGTGAGCAGCTACGTCCGCATCTGTCCTATCTACTAGGCCTGTCAGATTTTCTTGGAGAGACAGGTGCATACTACGGTACTTGGGTTAGGGAGTTCTATGCTTCATTGTGGATTGATCCAGCCTATGAGTTCATACATTTTGCATTCAGAGGCCGCGACCGCAGACTATACAGCTCCAGGGTACGGGAGATTCTCAGACTCCCAGCTTCAGATACGAAGATTCACCAGCTCTGCTTCGGTCAGACAGCTCCACCTAGACGCCCTCATGGCGGTTCTGTGCCACCTACAGACCTGATCCGACCCTGCTTTAGTGAGCCTTTTGGCGAAGGGTCTCGTCGTACACCTGCCAGTCTGACACCGCTTGCCCGAGTTTTGGATGCTATTGTCAGACGCACTCTTCTTCCCAGACTTGGCTACAGAGAGGGACTGACCAGGATGCAGCTCTGGGTTGTTCACCATCTTCTTTCATAGATACCTTTTGATATTTGGGATCTTATGGTCAGTGAGATGGAGGACACCCTGGCAGAAGGTTTCAAGGGACACCGTCAGCTGCCCTATGCTCATTGGATTTGTTTTATCATCAGATCTGCACTTGAGCTTCCTTCAGAGATTAGTGCTGAGATAACTAACACTACTACTGTTTTTCCTGAGTATGATATTCGTCAGTTATGGGCTTCAGTTACCAGGGAGCAGATCCCTGCACCAGGACAGAGAGAGAGACCTGAGGTGCGTGAGACAGCGGCTGAGCAGGATACGACCATACAGGGTCTTGCTGAGGCAGAACTGGCAGATCTAGATGCTCAGCCCGCTGATATAGCTGAGGATGAGGCCTCTGACAGCACTGATGAGGACTATCAGCCCATCCCCAGGTATCGGTCTCCTCGGCCTCACGACCACGAGGCCGGTGGCTCTGGTTCAGCCTCCCGCTCAGACCCAGCCATGGTGGCTATACTTGAGAGGCTGACCCAGGCACAGGAGCGACAGGAGCAACAACTACAGAGACAGGCTCAGGACACAGCTGCTGCGTTTGCACAGATACAGGCTCGACAGGATGAGTTCCAAAGACAGTAGCTTGAGATACAGCGCCAACAGGTCGAGATGCAGCGTCAGCAGTATGAGATGCAGCGACAGAGTGCAGCTAGCCAGCAGTAGTACTTGAAGCTTCTACGTCACCTTGTCATAGTTGGGGCTCCTCCACCTGCATCTATCCTGACTTCAGCTATACCTTTCAGTGGACCTTCAAGTCAGGATCAGCCGAGTTTTCAGTTCACATCTCCACAGCTGCAGGTTCCTCAGTCGTTCCAGTCCCTGAGCTACACGCCCATACAGACAGGATTTACTCCTTCAGACCAGCCTCGCCCTCACATGTTGACCGGCACACCGCTCTTTGATCTAAGTGCCACTTATAGCGAGTTGACTGGTCAGCCGACGCCCTCACACACCACAGTTACTACTTCTTCAGCATTGTCAGGTTCAGAGGCAGTTTTCTTTCCAATGACAGGGACAGGCACTACAGAGACTGTTCCATCATCAGTTGCCTCTACAGATCCACCAGTTTTTGGCTCACTTCAGGCTCAGGTCACAGAGACTGCTCCACTTATCGCTACTTCAGCAGCACCTGTTCCTGTTGATCAGACCCAGACCGCTTCACAACCGCGTGCTTTTTCAGAGGGTCAGCCAGATAGCTCCGAGTCCAAGGGAGACATCTCACAGTTTGTGATCACTCCGCGCTCCTCGGCACCCGACTCGACTCCGTCTGTTCCCCCATCAGATCCTTAGATTAGTTTTTGGCGGTTGATGCCAAAGGGAGAGAGAGAAAGTAGATTCAGGGGGAGCTTAGGGGTAGTCTTCGTTTTTCGTGTGTGCTACTCTCATGCATCATGTTTACCTTACAAGTAATTGCATTCATGTGACATGTGATCTTATGAGGTTCCTTAAAGTCTATATGGTTTATCTATTCACAGCTTTAAATCATGTCACTTGTTTGTTTATAGCTCATAAGGTTATGCTTCCGTGCCTTACTCCGATTTCATATGAGTTTTGTTTTATGTGTACTAACTTTTCATGTCTTATCTTATAAGTACACTCAGTTGGCTTGGAATACATAAGCATTGTCTAACCCCTTGTGCTTACAGCTTTATGCTTATGAGAACCAAGCATGATCGAAAACCTCAACTCATATCTTCTGAATCTAAGTGTTGTCATCAATCACCAAAAAGGGGGAGATTAAAAGCATCTAGGCCCCGGT
The DNA here is from genome assembly GCA_038087645.1 of Saccharum hybrid cultivar R570. Taxonomy (NCBI): domain Eukaryota; kingdom Viridiplantae; phylum Streptophyta; class Magnoliopsida; order Poales; family Poaceae; genus Saccharum; species Saccharum hybrid cultivar. The sequence continues at coordinate 2,998,272 of JAQSUU010000059.1, forward strand.
GTTGGTTTCGGCAATTAATGACAACACATAATTACCATGACTAACGTGTGTTTTGCAGAAACATTGGTAAGTTAGGTCATGGAGATAATAACTGCTTTGGGCAATATGGCAGTCATGTCCCTTGATGGAAATCGTTTCGGTTTTCAAAGGATCAACGATAAGATTAAGGACGGTTAGTTCCGGATGTCAAGGTGTTGAGATACATTTGGAATAGTCGTTAGGATCTTTGTTTCTTCCTTTGACTGTACTATGAAGAGGGGCATGAGCGAGTAGCTTGACCTAAGTGAGTCTTATGTTTAGGTGTGGTGCACACTTATCAAACTTAGCACTAGGTAGCTCGAGAAAAGCTCAGAGTACAGTTAGAAGCGACTTGGTTCAAGTTGCATTGCGTTTAGAAGACGTTTGAGCCGTTTACCCATGACCGGACGCGGTCCTGGTCATGACCGGACGCGTCCGGTCAGTACTAAAAGTTAACTGCGTTTTCGGCTGACTGACCGGACGCGGTCCTTGAGAGGACCGGACGCGGTGGATAGGCCGACACGTGTCTCAGAGGGTAAACAGCAAGATCGGACGCGACTGTGAAGAAGATCGGCGCGTCCGGTCACGTTCCAGTAAGGTCCAGCGGAGACCTGACGCGTCCGGTCTCCTATGATCGGACGCGGTCGTGCGTCCGATCATCTTCCAGTAAGGTCCCATGGTGACCTGACGCGTCCGGTCACCTATGACCGGACGCGGTGTTGCGTCAGGTCATATTTCCAGAGAGCTCTTGCATGATCGGACGCGTCCGATCATCCCTGATCGGCGCGTCCGGTCATCTCAGACCGACGCGTCCGGTCAGCACAGATCGGCGCGTCCGGTCTTTCAGTTCAAAGTTTCCGTTTTGGACCGTTACAACCGACCGGCGCGTCCGGTCATATCGACAGGCGCGTCCGGTCAGTGCGCGCCTGACTGTTTCGAAAGGTAACGGTTGGATTTGTCTGAGGGGTCTATAAATACAACCCCTCCACCTCTTTAAGACATCTCTTGCTCATTTGTTTAGCTGAGAAACACCTTTGAAGTGCAAGGGAGTGCAAGAGCCCTAGTGAGGATTGAGATTTGCGAATCAAAGTTTGAGAATCCTCTCTAGTGTCAAGAGTCTAGCAAGTGTGCATCCATCTTCTCATTAGGCTTGTTGTGGTCAAGTGAGAGTTCTAGCTTGTTACTCTTGGTGATCGCCATCACCTAGACGGTTTGGTGGTGATTGGGAGTTCGGTGATCATCCGACGAGATTGTGGGTGACCCAACTCAAGTTGTGAGTGGTTTTGGGTGATTCGCCGTGACAGAGTGTCAAAGAATCAACCCGTAGAGAGCACTTGATCCTTGCGCGGATCAAGGGGGAGCTACACCCTTGCGCGGGTGCTCCAACGAGGACTAGTGGGGAGTGGCGACTCTCCGATACCTCGGCAAAACATCGCCGTGTTCATATCCCTTACTTTCAAGCATTTACTTTCTTGCACTACTTTCATTGCTTGTTTACTTTTCTAGAATTGCCTTGCTAGTCTAGGATTGGAGCTTAGGGTGCAAAACTTTTATCGGTAGAAACACAAGGAACACAAGTAGGCACTAGGGGTGAAGTTTGGCTTGTAGGATTTAATTCTTGCAATTAATTTTTAGAGAAGCCCAATTCACCCCCCTCTTGGGCATCTTGATCCTTTCAATTGGTATCGGAGCAGTGTTGCTCTATTTTTAGGCTTTACCGCCTAGAGCAAGATGTCTAATGGGGAAGGACCACCTCCCACTTTTGAGGGAGACGATTTTCCATATTGGAAAATTCGTATGGAGGCATACCTCGAAGCCATAGATGTTGGGTGCCTTAGAGCCGCAACCGAAGGGCTTCCCCTCATAAGGGATCCCGCTAACCCAAGTGGTGACGAGGAGAAATACGACCGGTGGAATGCAAAAGCGAAAAATGCAATCTACCGGGCACTAGGCAAAGATATCTTCAATCGTGTACGTAATGCCAAAAATGCTCATGAATTGTGGGAGAATCTTTGTGCTCTCCATGAGGGAACCAAGAGTGAGCGTGAGGAACGCTATCATATTGCCTTAAAAAATTAATTCTTTTGAGATGCTTCCTAAAGAAAGTGCTAACGACATGTACACTCGTTTGAATGTTCTTGTAGAGGATCTTAATGCTCTTGGACTCACTAAAATGAGTCAATCGGATGTTGCAAGGAGGATCTTAAGTGTTCTCCCCGTTGAGAAGTATGGACACATTGTCACCGTACTTCATCAAAGTGATCTCTCCTCCGCAACACCAACTCAAGTATTGGGGAAGATCAATGCACATGAGATATACATGCACATCACTCCGGAAGAGGGCTCATCATCTTCCAAGAAGAAGGACTTGGCCTTCAAAGCTAGCTATGAAAAGAAAAAGAAGAAGGGCCAAGCCATGATAGTGCAAGAGAGCACAAGTGAGAGTGATATTGATGATGAATCACTTGCACTCATGGTGAGAAAAACCACCAAGATGCTAAAGAAGCTCAACAAGAGTGGCATTAAGTTCGATGGCAAGAAGAAGAAATTCTTCACTAGTACCAAGAGGAAGCCAATCTCCGAAATGGATTGCTTCAATTGTGGAGAACTTGGCCATCTAGCTCATCAATGCCCAAGGCCTCCAAAAGACAAGAACAAGAATAAGTACAAGGGCAAGAAAGATGATTCAAGTGAAGAAGAAGATGATAAAAGAAAGAACAAACCATACAAGAAGAAAGATGGCAAGAAAAGAGAGTTCTACAAGAAGAAGAAGGGAGGCAAGGCTTATATTGTTGGTGATTGGCTCACCGACATTGAATCATCATGTGAGTCCTCCGGCGATGAAAGTGATGATGAAAAAGAGAAGATCGCCGCACTTGTGGTTGGGCCATCACCATCATCATCAACATCCTCATCATCATCTTCACTGTCGTCCTCACCGTCATCATCCACTTCCCACCTATGTCTCATGGCTAAAGGTGATCGAAAGGTACAAAATAGTGATAGTGATGATAGTGATAGTGATGATGAATATGATGCACCTTCTTATGATGAATTAGTAAAATTGTTAAACAAATATTCTAAAATCATAAGGAGGACTAGAAATGAAAATGATGAGCTTCAACATGAAAATGAAACACTCTCATCTAAACTTGAAAGTGCACATGATGCTAGGGATGAGCTCATAGATCAAAATGAAACCATGTCTTCTTCTCTCAAAGAGCTTAAAATTTCTAACAAGGAGCTTAAAGATAAGCATGATAAAATTGAGAAGAGGCATAGTGAACTCATGACTAGACTCAACTCTCTAAAAGAAGAATATACTACATTGAAAATCAACTATGATACTCTTATTGTTGCTAATGAGCTTGCTCTTGAGACACATGATGTTACTAACCAAATTGTTAAGATTGATATAGCTACATCATGTGATGATTTGATTGTTGAGAACTTTGAGCAAGGTTCTAGCGGCAAAGGCAAGAGTGTGGTTGAGGCAAATGACTATGATGAGTATGTCAAGCTCAAGAGTGAAAATGAAAAGCTTAAAGTTGAGAACAAGAAGTTGTTGGCTCTTGAAAAGCAAGCTTCAAATGAGTCACTCATTGAAGAAAACAAGAAGCTCAAGCAAGAGAAAGAGCATCTCAAGACTGGCATAAGCAAGTTCACAAGAGGCCAACACTTGCAAAGTGGGCTACTCATGAACACCGTCATGAAGTTGGATAGGAGTGGCATTGGGTATTTGGCAAATCAAGAGAAGGTCAAGGCCAAACAACAACAAAGCAAGCCTAAGCCCAAGCCAAAGAGATGTGTTGAGTGTGGACAAGAAGGCCATTTTGCTCATGAGTACAAAACCCCACCACCACAACCCTTGCCCAAGCATGCTAGACCCTTTGCTTTCAATGCTCACTACATGCTTAGAAAGGACTCTAGTGGAAAGATGAAAGTTATATTCTTGGGTCCTCCCAACAAGAATAGGCCAAAGAAAATTTGGGTTGCCAAGTCACTAGTTGAAAAAGTTAAGGGTCCCTCTCAATTTTGGGTCCCTAAACAAAAGGCTTGATCTCTTGTGTGTAGGTGAACTACAAGACCGGTGGATCTCATTGGGTGATTGATAGTGGTTGCACACAACATATGACCGGTGATCCTCGTATGTTCACCTCACTTGAAGAGAATGGGGTATGCCAAGAGAAGATCACATTTGGGGATAATTCAAAGAGCAAAGTCAAGGGTATAGGCAAGGTTGCAATATCAAATGATCATTCTCTCTCCAATGTGCTCTATGTTGCTTCATTGAGTTTCAACTTACTATCCGTTGGGCAACTTTGTGATCTTGGCTATCAATGCTTGTTTGGTCCAAATGAAGTGGTTGTTACCAAGATAGAAGATAAGCAAGTAATTTTCAAGGGTTTTAGATACAATAATCTTTATCTTGTTGACTTCACCTCCGAAGATGCAAACTTGATGACATGTTTGTTCACCAAGACCACACTTGGATGGCTTTGGCATAGAAGGCTTGCTCATGTTGGAATGAACACTCTTAACAAGCTTTTGAAGAAAGAACTAGTAAGAGGCTTGAAGGATGTAAAGTTTGAAAAGGACAAACCTTGTAGTGCATGTCAAGCGGGCAAACAAGTTGCAAACACTCACCCAACCAAAGCCTACATGTCAACATCAAGAGTACTAGAACTTCTTCACATGGATTTGTTTGGTCCTACAACTTACAAGAGTTTGGGTGGAAATCTTTATTGTCTTGTGATTGTGGATGACTTCTTAAGATACACTTGGACTTTCTTTCTTCATGACAAAACCGAAGTGGCAAGTTGCTTCAAGAAGTTTGCAAAGAGAGCTCAAAATAAATTTGAAGTCAAAATAAAGAAGATTAGAAGTGACAATGGAAAAGAATTTGACAACACCAACATTGAAGCCTATTGTGATGAAATTGGAATCAAGCATGAAGTGTCATCAACCTACACTCCACAACAAAATGGTATAGTTGAGAGGAAGAACCGGACCTTGATCACTCTTACAAGAACAATGCTAGATGAGTACAATACACTAGAGAAATTATGGGCCGAGGCGATCAACACCGCATGCTATGCTTCAAATCGCCTCTTCCTACAAAAGTTCCTTTGCAAGACCCCTTATGAGTTGCTAAATGGGAAGAAGCCGGACGTCTCATTCTTCCGAGTGTTTGGGTGCAAATGCTACATCTACAAGAAGCGTCAACACCTAGGGAAGTTCCAAAGACGTTGTGATATTGGTTTTCTTGTTGGCTACTCATCAAAGTCCAAAGCATATAGAGTATTTAACCACGCCACCGGTTTGGTTGAAGAAACATATGATGTGGAATTTGATGAATCTAACGGCTCCCAAGGAGCAATTGAGAATTGTGATGATGTAGGTGATGAACCATTGAGGGAGGCCATGAAGAACATGCCCGTGGGAGACATCAAGCCTAAAGATGATGAAGACGATGTACAAATTGTCAATCCACCATCTTCATCATATGTGCCTCAAGATGATGACAAGAATGAGAGAGTTGAAAATGAAGACACCCATGTCTCTCATCATCAAGCCAAGGCACAAGCACAAGATTTTGATGCTCCTCATCCCACCCCTCAAATGGTTGATCGAAGAAACTCACCTCTACTTCAAACACATCCACAAGATCTCATCATAGGGAGTCCAACAAAGGGTGTAATGACTCGATCTCAAAAATTCAATTCTTTTGTTGAACATCACTCTTTTGTCTCTTGTCTTGAACCTAAGAATATAGAAGAGGCTCTTCAAGATCCGGATTGGGTGAATGCCATGCATGAAGAATTGAACAACTTCGCCCGCAATCAAGTATGGACATTTGAAGAGCATCCAAAAGGTGCAAGAGTCATTGGAACCAAGTGGGTGTTCCGCAATAAGCAAGATGATTAAGGAGTAGTGGTAAGAAACAAGGCAAGACTAGTTGTAAAAGGGTTCTCTCAAGTTGAAGGTCTTGATTTTGGAGAGACTTTTGCACCCGTTGCAAGACTTGAAGCCATCCGTATCCTACTTGCATATGTATCACATCATGATATGAAACTATATCAAATGGATGTGAAAAGTGCATTCTTAAATGGCTTTATAAATAAACTAGTCTTTGTTGAACAACCTCCTGGGTTTGAAGACCCTAGATATCCTAATCACATTTATAGGTTGTCCAAGGCGCTATATGGGCTCAAGCAAGCCCCTAGAGCGTGGTATGAGCGCCTTCGGGACTTCCTTATTGAGAAGGGCTTCACCATTGGGAAGGTTGACACCACATTATTCACCAAAAAATTCAAAGAAGAGATCTTCATTTGTCAAGTATATGTTGATGATATCATCTTCGGGTCAACAAATGAAGACTATTGCAAAGAATTTGGTAAATTGATGTCAAAAGAGTTCGAGATGTCAATGATTGGTGAGCTAACATTCTTCCTTGGGTTTCAAGTCAAGCAAATGAAAGAAGGGATCTTTATCTCTCAAGAGAAGTATACTAAGGATCTTCTCAAAAGATTCAAGATGGAAGAATGCAAGCCAATCAAGACCCCAATGCCAACTAATGGACATCTCGACCTAGATGAGGGAGGTAAACCAATCGATCAAACTCTTTACCGTTCTATGATTGGTAGCTTGTTGTATCTTACCGCATCTAGGCCCGACATCATGTTTAGTGTGTGCATGTGTGCCCGCTTTCAAGCGTGCCCTAAAGAACCTCACTTAAGTGCCATAAAAAGAATCCTAAGATATCTTAAGTATACTCCAAGCATTGGATTATGGTATCCCAAAGGAGCTAGATTCCAACTAGTTGGCTACTCCAATTCGGATTATGCCGGTTGCAAAATTGATAGAAAAAGCACATCCGGAGGGTGCATTTGCTTGGGAGATCCTTAGTATCATGGTCATCTAAAAAGCAAAATAGTGTGGCTTTGTCCACCGCCGAGGCGGAATACATTGCCGTGGGGGCTTGTTGTGCTCAAATCCTATACATGAAACAAACCCTCCTAGACTATGGAGTTGTTCTCAAAAAGGTGCCGCTTTTATGTGACAATGAAAGTGCGGTTAAAATTGCCAATAATCTGGTACAACACTCTCGCACCAAGCACATTGATATCCGCCACCACTTTCTAAGAGATCACGTTGCTAAAAATGACATATCACTAGAAGGTGTAAGAAGTGAAGATCAATTAGCGAATATCTTTACTAAACCTTTGGATGAAGCTACCTTTGTAGGTTGAGAAGTGAACTAAATGTGCTTGATTCTAGTAACTTTAAAAGATGAACTTATGTTGTCCCTTGCATTGCATTGTATTATATGTCATGTTTAATTACCCGCAATGCATCTAGGGCTTGACTAACATGGTTACGATAACCCTCCTTTGGAGGAGTGAAGAAGCCTAACCGTGGATCAAACTTGACAAGCAACCTAGCTTTACTTACTTGTTTTTGCATATGCATGGTTGTTGCTTTTGTCGTTTCTTTTCGGTTAAGCTTTGAGCAACCTCTATGTTCGTCCATGGGTAGAGAGAGCTTTTTGACGCTCCCAATGGTTCAAAAAAATCTATTGCATGGCAATATGTTGCTCCTCGGGTGTTTGTTGCCTATTTTCCTAAAAATAATAATAGCCTAAGGCAATCTATTTTGAGAAAGTTGAGGGTTTGAGTGAGGTCACTCATATCTTGTTCCAATTGGTGTTTATTTATGTCTCTTTGAATTGGAACTTGATTGGGAGAAGTCGCGTCAAAGTTCGGAATGAAAAAAAGTGTGAAAAACAGTAACCGGACGCTGCACTGGACGCAGTGCTGCTTCACCACCGCGTCCGGTCCCAGCGACCACCAGCACGTCCGGTCATCCTGAAGACCGTCTTCTGTTCCTGTGATCGAACGCTGCACTGGACGTGCCCCTGCTGACCACCGCGTCTGGTCCCGGTAACCACCACCGCGTCCGGTCATCTGTCTCAGTCTTCCGGGAAAATCGGAACCGGACGTTGTCAGCGTCCGATCGTGGATAATCGGACGCGTCCGGTCAATCCAGGAGCTTACTGGAGTGTGACCGGACGCTGCCTCCACCGCGTCCGGTCATTCGACCACCACGTCCGGTCATCACGCATAAAGCGGATCTCGCCCCTTTAACCGTACAACTGGATCTCTTTTTTCCTTTTTCATCTAACCTTGCTTTCGCCGCCGCCGTGTCCTGCGCCCTACGCCGCTGCCCGCGCCACCGCCGCAGCCGCTGCCCGCGCCACCGCCGCAGCCGCTGCCCGCGCCACCGCCGCAGCCGCTGCCCGCTCCACCGCCGCAGTCGCGCCTTGCGCCTGTAGCTGCGCCCTGCGCCCTTTGCTCGCGCGCCACCGTTAGTTCACGGCCGACGATCTCCTCTGCGCCCTAGCCTCGCGTCGGGATCTGTTTGCCATGCACGATTTTCAAAACCCCTGCAAAGATCCCAAACCCTAACCCTAGGTTGCTAGGTTCTCATCTTCGAATCCTCGCGATCATCTCCGTCTCCGCAAGGTGACATCTTCTCCTTGGATTAGGGTTTACCGTTGATTTTCCGGTGATTTCTAATTCAATTGTCGTTCGGTCGTCGACTGTATTCCAGGGTTTCGGTCTCCGTTTTCGGGTAACCCTAATACGTCGAGATCGTCTTCCGGTCTTCGGATCATCTCTCATCGAGGTAGCTATCGCGATCATCTCATGTCTTACCTCATATGCTTGCTATCTCTAGGGTTTCGTACCTTTAGTTTATATATGTTGCTTATAGTAGATCCATCTATTCCGTCTTTTCAGCGAGTCTGTCAGTTTGTCGGGGTGACTGTTGTTCTGTTGATTAAATCCGAGGCCAAGCCTGCGGATACGGATTGAGGCCAAGCCTCTCGAGTGTCAGTACACCATATTTCAGAGGTTTTCCGACAGTGTGACAGCATGGTTCGTTGCAAGAATGCTGGTGGTGCTCCTAGTGACGGGGACGACAGTCCTCCTCGTCTGTCTGATGTTGCGCGTGGTAAGCGCATAAAGATCATGGCCAGAAAGAAGAAGAAGACTCTTACTGATGCAGAGATAGCTCAGGCAGTGGCAGATGCAGCTGATGCAGTTGAGAGGGGTGGCAGGAGCAGTGGTATACGCATTGGAGACAGTCGTTTTCATCTAGAAGGACGACAGCTTGGTACAGAGACCACTGAGACCACTGAGGGCACAGGAGTGCCAATGGATGCAGATACTATGTTAGTGGATCCACCTGCAGCACCTTTAGAGGGGACAGCGGAACAGGCAGCTCAGACTCCATCACATCGCCGCTCCACACGCACACGGACTCAGGTGACTCCTAGGCCAGAGGGCCAGCGTCGTGGAGGACGTCCACCTCCGAGAGTTAGAGGTACACCACCAGTTGAGCACTTCGACCTGAGAGGTGCCACTGCACGTCAGGTGCAGAGTTTGAGATTTGTTGAGGTCAGTCGGTGGTTCCCACCTCAGAGAGACTCCAGAGCTTCAGAGGGATTCTATACTCCTCTCCAGGAGGATTTTTACAGAGCTCTTGTTGACAGTGGCATTGCTTTTCGACCACAGAGGGTCTGTCGCATTGAGTCACTTATTGAGGTTGTGGGTGAGCAACTACGTCCGCATCTGTCCTATCTACTAGTCCTGTCATATTTTCTTGGAGAGACAGGTGCATACTACGGTACTTGGGTTAGGGAGTTCTATGCTTCATTGTGGATTGATCCAGCCTATGAGTTCATACATTTTGCATTCAGAGGCCACGACCGCAGACTATACAGCTCCAGGGTACGGGAGATTCTCAGACTCCCAGCTTCAGATACGAAGATTCACCAGCTCTGCTTCGGTCAGACAGCTCCACCTAGACGCCCTCATGGCGGTTCTGTGCCACCTACAGACCTGATCCGACCCTGCTTTAGTGAGCCTTTTGGCGAAGGGTCTCGTCGTACACCTGCCAGTCTGACACCGCTTGCCCGAGTTTTGGATGCTATTGTCAGACGCACTCTTCTTCCCAGACTTGGCTACAGAGAGGGACTGACCAGGATGCAGCTCTGGGTTGTTCACCATCTTCTTTCATAGATACCTTTTGATATTTGGGATCTTATGGTCAGTGAGATGGAGGACACCCTGGCAGAAGGTTTCAAGGGACACCGTCAGCTGCCCTATGCTCATTGGATTTGTTTTATCATCAGATCTGCACTTGAGCTTCCTTCAGAGATTAGTGCTGAGATAACTGACACTACTAATGTTTTTCCTGAGTATGATATTCGTCAGTTATGGGCTTCAGTTACCAGGGAGCAGATCCCTGCACCAGGACAGAGAGAGAGACCTGAGGTGCGTGAGACAGCGGCTGAGCAGGATACGACCATACAGGGTCTTGCTGAGGCAGAACTGGCAGATCTAGATGCTCAGCCCGCTGATATAGCTGAGGATGAGGCCTCTGACAGCACTGCTGAGGACTATCAGCCCATCCCCAGGTATCGGTCTCCTCGGCCTCACGACCACGAGGCCGGTGGCTCTGGTTCAGCCTCCCGCTCAGACCCAGCCATGGTGGCTATACTTGAGAGGCTGACCCAGGCACAGGAGCGACAGGAGCAACAACTACAGAGACAGGCTCAGGACACAGCTGCTGCGTTTGCACAGATACAGGCTCGACAGGATGAGTTCCAAAGACAGTAGCTTGAGATACAGCGCCAACAGGTCGAGATGCAGCGTCAGCAGTATGAGATGCAGCGACAGAGTGTAGCTAGCCAGCAGTAGTACTTGGAGCTTCTACGTCACCTTGTCATAGTTGGGGCTCCTCCACCTGCATCTATCCTGACTTCAGCTATACCTTTCAGTGGACCTTCAAGTCAGGATCAGCCGAGTTTTCAGTTCACATCTCCACAGCTGCAGGTTCCTCAGTCGTTCCAGTCCCTGAGCTACACGCCCATACAGACAGGATTTACTCCTTCAGACCAGCCTCGCCCTCACATGTTGACCGGCACACCGCTCTTTGATCTAAGTGCCACTTATAGCGAGTTGACTGGTCAGCCGACGCCCTCACACACCACAGTTACTACTTCTTCAGCATTGTCAGGTTCAGAGGCAGTTTTCTTTCCAGTGACAGGGACAGGCACTACAGAGACTGTTCCATCATCAGTTGCCTCTACAGATCCACCAGTTTTTGGCTCACTTCAGGCTCAGGTCACAGAGACTGCTCCACTTATCGCTACTTCAGCAGCACCTGTTCCTGTTGATCAGACCCAGACCGCTTCACAACCGCGTGCTTTTTCAGAGGGTCAGCCAGATAGCTCCGAGTCCAAGGGAGACATCTCACAGTTTGTGATCACTCCGCGCTCCTCGGCACCCGACTCGACTCCGTCTGTTCCCCCATCAGATCCTTAGATTAGTTTTTGGCGGTTGATGCCAAAGGGAGAGAGAGAAAGTAGATTCAGGGGGAGCTTAGGGGTAGTCTTCGTTTTTCGTGTGTGCTACTCTCATGCATCATGTTTACCTTACAAGTAATTGCATTCATGTGACATGTGATCTTATGAGGTTCCTTAAAGTCTATATGGTTTATCTATTCACAGCTTTAAATCATGTCACTTGTTTGTTTATAGCTCATAAGGTTATGCTTCCGTGCCTTACTCCGATTTCATATGAGTTTTGTTTTATGTGTACTAACTTTTCATGTCTTATCTTATAAGTACACTCAGTTGGCTTGGAATACATAAGCATTGTCTAACCCCTTGTGCTTACAGCTTTATGCTTATGAGAACCAAGCATGATCGAAAACCTCAACTCATATCTTCTGAATCTAAGTGTTGTCATCAATCACCAAAAAGGGGGAGATTAAAAGCATCTAGGCCCCGGTGTTGGTTTCGGCAATTAATGACAACACATAATTACCATGACTAACGTGTGTTTTGCAGAAACATTGGTAAGTTAGGTCATGGAGATAATAACTGCTTTGGGCAATATGGCAGTCATGTCCCTTGATGGAAATCGTTTCGGTTTTCAAAGGATCAACGATAAGATTAAGGACGGTTAGTTCCGGATGTCAAGGTGTTGAGATACATTTGGAATAGTCGTTAGGATCTTTGTTTCTTCCTTTGACTGTACTATGAAGAGGGGCATGAGCGAGTAGCTTGACCTAAGTGAGTCTTATGTTTAGGTGTGGTGCACACTTATCAAACTTAGCACTAGGTAGCTCGAGAAAAGCTCAGAGTACAGTTAGAAGCGACTTGGTTCAAGTTGCATTGCGTTTAGAAGACGTTTGAGCCGTTTACCCATGACCGGACGCGGTCCTGGTCATGACCGGACGCGTCCGGTCAGTACTAAAAGTTAACTGCGTTTTCGGCTGACTGACCGGACGCGGTCCTTGAGAGGACCGGACGCGGTGGATAGGCCGACACGTGTCTCAGAGGGTAAACAGCAAGATCGGACGCGACTGTGAAGAAGATCGGCGCGTCCGGTCACGTTCCAGTAAGGTCCAGCGGAGACCTGACGCGTCCGGTCTCCTATGATCGGACGCGGTCGTGCGTCCGGTCATCTTCCAGTAAGGTCCCATGGTGACCTGACGCGTCCGGTCACCTATGACCGGACGCGGTGTTGCGTCAGGTCATATTTCCAGAGAGCTCTTGCATGATCGGACGCGTCCGATCATCCCTGATCGGCGCGTCCGGTCAGCACAGATCGGCGCGTCCGGTCTTTCAGTTCAAAGTTTCCGTTTTGGACCGTTACAACCGACCGGCGCGTCCGGTCATATCGACAGGCGCGTCCGGTCAGTGCGCGCCTGACTGTTTCGAAAGGTAACGGTTGGATTTGTCTGAGGGGTCTATAAATACAACCCCTCCACCTCTTTAAGACATCTCTTGCTCATTTGTTTAGCTGAGAAACACCTTTGAAGTGCAAGGGAGTGCAAGAGCCCTAGTGAGGATTGAGATTTGCGAATCAAAGTTTGAGAATCCTCTCTAGTGTCAAGAGTCTAGCAAGTGTGCATCCATCTTCTCATTAGGCTTGTTGTGGTCAAGTGAGAGTTCTAGCTTGTTACTCTTGGTGATCGCCATCACCTAGACGGTTTGGTGGTGATTGGGAGTTCGGTGATCATCCGACGAGATTGTGGGTGACCCAACTCAAGTTGTGAGCGGTTTTGGGTGATTCGCCGCGACGGAGTGTCAAAGAATCAACCCGTAGAGAGCACTTGATCCTTGCGCGGATCAAGGGGGAGCTACACCCTTGCGCGGGTGCTCCAACGAGGACTAGTGGGGAGTGGCGACTCTCCGATACCTCGGCAAAACATCGCCGTGTTCATATCCCTTACTTTCAAGCATTTACTTTCTTGCACTACTTTCATTGCTTGTTTACTTTTCTAGAATTGCCTTGCTAGTCTAGGATTGGAGCTTAGGGTGCAAAACTTTTATCGGTAGAAACACAAGGAACACAAGTAGGCACTAGGGGTGAAGTTTGGCTTGTAGGATTTAATTCTTGCAATTAATTTTTAGAGAAGCCCAATTCACCCCCCTCTTGGGCATCTTGATCCTTTCAATTGGTATCGGAGCAGTGTTGCTCTATTTTTAGGCTTTACCGCCTAGAGCAAGATGTCTAATGGGGAAGGACCACCTCCCACTTTTGAGGGAGACGATTTTCCATATTGGAAAATTCGTATGGAGGCATACCTCGAAGCCATAGATGTTGGGTGCCTTAGAGCCGCAACCGAAGGGCTTCCCCCCATAAGGGATCCCGCTAACCCAAGTGGTGACGAGGAGAAATACGACCGGTGGAATGCAAAAGCGAAAAATGCAATCTACCGGGCACTAGGCAAAGATATCTTCAATCGTGTACGTAATGCCAAAAATGCTCATGAATTGTGGGAGAATCTTTGTGCTCTCCATGAGGGAACCAAGAGTGAGCGTGAGGAACGCTATCATATTGCCTTAAAAAATTAATTCTTTTGAGATGCTTCCTAAAGAAAGTGCTAACGACATGTACACTCGTTTGAATGTTCTTGTAGAGGATCTTAATGCTCTTGGACTCACTAAAATGAGTCAATCGGATGTTGCAAGGAGGATCTTAAGTGTTCTCCCCGTTGAGAAGTATGGACACATTATCACCGTACTTCATCAAAGTGATCTCTCCTCCGCAACACCAACTCAAGTATTGGGGAAGATCAATGCACATGAGATGTACATGCACATTACTCCGGAAGAGGGCTCATCATCTTCCAAGAAGAAGGACTTGGCCTTCAAAGCTAGCTATGAAAAGAAAAAGAAGAAGGGCCAAGCCATGATAGTGCAAGAGAGCACAAGTGAGAGTGATATTGATGATGAATCACTTGCACTCATGGTGAGAAAAACCACCAAGATGCTAAAGAAGCTCAACAAGAGTGGCATTAAGTTCGATGGCAAGAAGAAGAAATTCTTCACTAGTACCAAGAGGAAGCCAATCTTCGAAATGGATTGCTTCAATTGTGGAGAACTTGGCCATCTAGCTCATCAATGCCCAAGGCCTCCAAAAGACAAGAACAAGAATAAGTACAAGGGCAAGAAAGATGATTCAAGTGAAGAAGAAGATGATAAAAGAAAGAACAAACCATACAAGAAGAAAGATGGCAAGAAAAGAGAGTTCTACAAGAAGAAGAAGGGAGGCAAGGCTTATATTGTTGGTGATTGGCTCACCGACATTGAATCATCATGTGAGTCCTCCGGCGATGAAAGTGATGATGAAAAAGAGAAGATCGCCGCACTTGTGGTTGGGCCATCACCATCATCATCAACATCCTCATCATCATCTTCACTGTCGTCCTCACCGTCATCATCCACTTCCCACCTATGTCTCATGGCTAAAGGTGATCGAAAGGTACAAAATAGTGATAGTGATGATAGTGATAGTGATGATGTATATGATGCACCTTCTTATGATGAATTAGTAAAATTGTTAAACAAATATTCTAAAATCATAAGGAGGACTAGAAATGAAAATGATGAGCTTCAACATGAAAATGAAACACTCTCATCTAAACTTGAAAGTGCACATGATGCTAGGGATGAGCTCATAGATTAAAATGAAACCATGTCTTCTTCTCTCAAAGAGCTTAAAATTTCTAACAAGGAGCTTAAAGATAAGCATGATAAAATTGAGAAGAGGCATAGTGAACTCATGACTAGACTCAACTCTCTAAAAGAAGAATATACTACATTGAAAATCAACTATGATACTCTTATTATTGCTAATGAGCTTGCTCTTGAGACACATGATGTTACTAACCAAATTGTTAAGATTGATATAGCTACATCATGTGATGATTTGATTGTTGAGAACTTTGAGCAAGGTTCTAGCGGCAAAGGCAAGAGTGTGGTTGAGGCAAATGACTATGATGAGTATGTCAAGCTCAAGAGTGAAAATGAAAAGCTTAAAGTTGAGAACAAGAAGTTGTTGGCTCTTGAAAAGCAAACTTCAAATGAGTCACTCATTGAAGAAAACAAGAAGCTCAAGCAAGAGAAAGAGCATCTCAAGACCGGCATAAACAAGTTCACAAGAGGCCAACACTTGCAAAGTGGGCTACTCATGAACACCGTCATGAAGTTGGATAGGAGTGGCATTGGGTATTTGGCAAATCAAGAGAAGAAGGTCAAGGCCAAACAACAACAAAGCAAGACTAAGCCCAAGCCAAAGAGATGTGTTGAGTGTGGACAAGAAGGCCATTTTGCTCATGAGTACAAAACCCCACCACCACAACCCTTGCCCAAGCATGCTAGACCCTTTGCTTTCAATGCTCACTACATGCTTAGAAAGGACTCTAGTGGAAAGATGAAAGTTATGTTCTTGGGTCCTCCCAACAAGAATAGGCCAAAGAAAATTTGGGTTGCCAAGTCACTAGTTGAAAAAGTTAAGGGTCCCTCTCAATTTTGGGTCCCTAAACAAAAGGCTTGATCTCTTGTGTGTAGGTGAACTACAAGACCGGTGGATCTCATTGGGTGATTGATAGTGGTTGCACACAACATATGACCGGTGATCCTCGTATGTTCACCTCACTTGAAGAGGATGGGGTATGCCAAGACAAGATCACATTTGGGGATAATTCAAAGAGCAAAGTCAAGGGTATAGGCAAGGTTGCAATATCAAATGATCATTCTCTCTCTAATGTGCTCTATGTTGCTTCATTGAGTTTCAACTTACTATCCGTTGGGCAACTTTGTGATCTTGGCTATCAATGCTTGTTTGGTCCAAATGAAGTGGTTGTTACCAAGATAGAAGATAAGCAAGTAATTTTTAAGGGTTTTAGATACAATAATCTTTATCTTGTTGACTTCACCTCCGAAGATACAAACTTGATGACATGTTTGTTCACCAAGACCACACTTGGATGGCTTTGGCATAGAAGGCTTGCTCATGTTGGAATGAACACTCTTAACAAGCTTTTGAAGAAAGAACTAGTAAGAGGCTTGAAGGATGTAAAGTTTGAAAAGGACAAACCTTGTAGTGCATGTCAAGCGGGCAAACAAGTTGCAAACACTCACCCAACCAAAGCCTACATGTCAACATCAAGAGTACTACAACTTCTTCACATGGATTTGTTTGGTCCTACAACTTACAAGAGTTTGGGTGGAAATCTTTATTGTCTTGTGATTGTGGATGACTTCTCAAGATACACTTGGACTTTCTTTCTTCATGACAAAACCGAAGTGGCAAGTTGCTTCAAGAAGTTTGCAAAGAGAGCTCAAAATAAATTTGAAGTCAAAATAAAGAAGATTAGAAGTGACAATGGAAAAGAATTTGACAACACCAACATTGAAGCCTATTGTGATGAAATTGGAATCAAGCATGAAGTGTCATCAACCTACACTCCACAACAAAATGGTGTAGTTGAGAGGAAGAACCGGACCTTGATCACTCTTGCAAGAACAATGCTAGATGAGTACAATACACCGGAGAAATTATGGGCCGAGGCGATCAACACCGCATGCTATGCTTCAAATCGCCTCTTCCTACAAAAGTTCCTTTGCAAGACCCCTTAAGAGTTGCTAAATGGGAAGAAGCCGGACGTCTCATTCTTCCGGGTGTTTGGGTGCAAATGCTACATCTACAAGAAGCGTCAACACCTAGGGAAGTTCTAAAGACGTTGTGATATTGGTTTTCTTGTTGGCTACTCATCAAAGTCCAAAGCATATAGAGTATTTAACCACACCACCGGTTTGGTTGAAGAAACATATGATGTGGAATTTGATGAATCTAACGGCTCCCAAGGAGCAATTGAGAATTGTGATGATGTAGGTGATGAACCATTGAGGGAGGCCATGAAGAACATGCCCGTGGGAGACATCAAGCCTAAAGATGATGAAGACGATGTACAAATTGTCAATCCACCATCTTCATCATATGTGCCTCAAGATGATGACAAGAATGAGAGAGTTGAAAATGAAGACACCCATGTCTCTCATCATCAAGCCAAGGCACAAGCACAAGATGTTGATGCTCCTCATCCCACCCCTCAAATGGTTGATCGAAGAAACTCACCTCTACTTCAAGCACATCCACAAGATCTCATCATAGGGAGTCCAACAAAGGGTGTAATGACTCGATCTCAAAAATTCAATTCTTTTGTTGAACATCACTCTTTTGTCTCTTGTCTTGAACCTAAGAATGTAGAAGAGGCTCTTCAAGATCCGGATTGGGTGGATGCCATACATGAAGAATTGAACAACTTCGCCCGCAATCAAGTATGGACACTTGAAGAGCATCCAAAAGGTGCAAGAGTCATTGGAACCAAGTGGGTGTTCCGCAATAAGCAAGATGATTAAGGAGTAGTGGTAAGAAACAAGGCAAGACTAGTTGCAAAAGGGTTCTCTCAAGTTGAAGGTCTTGATTTTGGAGAGACTTTTGCACCCGTTGCAAGACTTGAAGCCATCCGTATCCTACTTGCATATGCATCACATCATGATATGAAACTATATCAAATGGATGTGAAAAGTGCATTCTTAAATGGCTTTATAAATGAACTAGTCTTTGTTGAACAACCTCCCGGGTTTGAAGACCCTAGATATCCTAATCACGTTTATAGGTTGTCCAAGGCGCTATATGGGCTCAAGCAAGCCCCTAGAGCGTGGTATGAGCGCCTTCGGGACTTCCTTATTGAGAAGGGCTTCACCATTGGGAAGGTTGACACCACATTATTCACCAAAAAATTTAAAGAAGAGATCTTCATTTGTCAAGTATATGTTGATGATATCATCTTCGGGTCAACAAATGAAGTCTATTGCAAAGAATTTGGTAAATTGATGTCAAAAGAGTTTGAGATGTCAATGATTGGTGAGCTAACATTCTTCCTTAGGTTTCAAGTCAAGCAAATGAAAGTAGGGATCTTTATCTCTCAAGAGAAGTATACTAAGGATCTTCTCAAAAGATTCAAGATGGAAGAATGCAAGCCAATCAAGACCCCAATGCCAACTAATGGACATCTCGACCTAGATGAGGGAGGTAAACCAATCGATCAAACTCTTTACCGTTCTATGATTGGTAGCTTGTTGTATCTTACCGCATCTAGGCCCGACATCTTGTTTAGTGTGTGCATGTGTGCCCGCTTTCAAGCGTGCCCTAAAGAACCTCACTTAAGTGCCGTAAAAAGAATCCTAAGATATCTTAAGTATACTCCAAGCATTGGATTATGGTATCCCAAAGGAGCTAGATTCCAACTAGTTAGCTACTCCGATTCGGATTATGCCGGTTGCAAAATTGATAGAAAAAGCACATCCGGAGGGTGCCATTTGCTTGGGAGATCCTTAGTATCATGGTCATCTAAAAAGCAAAATAGTGTGGCTTTGTCCACCGCCGAGGCGGAATACATTGCCGTGGGGGCTTGTTGTGCTCAAATCCTATACATGAAACAAACCCTCCTAGACTATAGAGTTGTTCTCAAAAAGGTGCCGCTTTTATGTGACAATGAAAGTGCGGTTAAAATTGCCAATAATCCGGTACAACACTCTCGCACCAAGCACATTGATATCCGCCACCACTTTCTAAGAGATCACGTTGCTAAAAATGACATATCACTAGAAGGTGTAAGAAGTGAAGATCAATTAGCGGATATCTTTACTAAACCTTTGGATGAAGCTACCTTTTGTAGGTTGAGAAGTGAACTAAATGTGCTTGATTCTAGTAACTTTAAAAGATGAACTTATGTTGTCCCTTGCATTGCATTGTATTATATGTCATGTTTAATTACCCGTAATGCATCTAGGGCTTGACTAACATGGTTACGATAACCCTCCTTTGGAGGAGTGAAGAAGCCTAACCGTAGATCAAACTTGACAAGCAACCTAGCTTTACTTACTTGTTTTGCATATGCATGGTTGTTGCTTTTGTTGTTTCTTTTCGGTTAAGCTTTGAGCAACCTCTATTTTCGTCCATGGGTAGAGAGAGCTTTTTGACGTTCCCAATGGTTCAAAAAAATCTATTGCATGGCCATATGTTGCTCCTCGGGTGTTTGTTGCCTATTTTCCTAAAAATAATAATAGCCTAAGGCAATCTATTTTGAGAAAGTTGAGGGTTTGAGTGAGGTCACTCATATCTTATTCCAATTGGTGTTTATTTGTGTCTCTTTGAATTGGAACTTGATTGGGAGAAGTCGCGTCAAAGTTTGGAATGAAAAAAAAGTGTGAAAAACAGTAACCGGACGCTGCACCGGACGCAGTGCTGCTTCACCACCGCGTCCGGTCCCAGCGACCACCAGCGCGTCCGGTCATCCTGAAGACCATCTTCTGTTCCTGTGATCGGACGCTGCACCGGACGCGCCCCTGCTGACCACCGCGTCCGGTCCCGGTAACCACCACCGCGTCCGATCATCTGTCTCAGTCTTCCGGGAAAATCGGAACCGGACGCTGTCAGCGTCCGATCGTGGATAATCGGACGCGTCCGGTCAATCCAGGAGCTTACTGGAGTGTGACCGGACGCTGCCTCCACCGCGTCCGGTCATTCGACCACCGCGTCCGGTCATCACGCATAAAGCGGATCTCGCCCCTTTAACCGTACAACTGGATCTCTTTTTTCCTTTTTCATCTAACCTTGCTTTCGCCGCCGCCGTGTCCTGCGCCCTGCGCCACAGCCCGCGCCACCGCCGCAGCCGCTGCCCGCGCCACCGCCGCAGCCGCTGCCCGCTCCACCACCGCAGCCGCGCCTTGCGCCTGCAGCTGCGCCCTGTGCCCTTTGCTCGCGCGCCACTGTTAGTTCACGGCCGACGATCTCCTCTGCGCCCTAGCCTCACGTCGGGATCTGTTTTCCGTGCACGATTTTCAAAACCCCTGCAAAGATCCCAAACCCTAACCCTAGGTTGCTAGGTTCTCATCTTCGAATCCTCGCGATCATCTCCGTCTCCGCAAGGTGACATCTTCTCCTTGGATTAGGGTTTACCGTTGATTTTCCAGTGATTTCTAATTCAATTGTCGTTCGGTCATCGATTGTATTCCAGGGTTTCGGTCGCCGTCTTCGGGTAACCCTAATACGTCGAGATCATCTTCCGGTCTTCGGATCATCTCTCGTCGAGGTAGCCATCGCGATCATCTCATGTCTTACCTCATATGCTTGCTATCTCTAGGGTTTCGTACCTTTAGTTTATATATGTTGCTTATAGTAGATCCATCTATTCTGTCTTTTCAGCGAGTCTGTCGGTTTGTCGGGGTGACTGTTGTTCTGCTGATTAAATCCGAGGCCAAGCCTGCGGATACGGATTGAGGCCAAGCCTCTCGAGTGTCAGTACACCATCTTTCAGAGGTTTTCCGACAGTGTGACAGCATGGTTCGTTGCAAGAATGCTGGTGGTGCTCCTAGTGACGGGGACGACAGTCCTCCTCGTCTGTCTGATGTTGCGCGTGGTAAGCGCATAAAGATCATGGCCAGAAAGAAGAAGAAGAAGACTCTTACTGATGCAGAGATAGCTCAGGCAGTGGCAGATGCAGCTGATGCAGTTGAGAGGGGTGGCAGGAGCAGTGGTATACGCATTGGAGATAGTCATTTTCATCTTGAAGGACGACAGCTTGGTACAGAGACCACTGAGACCACTGAGGGCACAGGAGTGCCAATGGATGCAGATACTATGTCAGTGGATCCACCTGCAGCACCTTCAGAGGGGACAGCGGAACAGGCAGCTCAAACTCCATCACATCGCCGCTCCACACGCACACGGACTCAGGTGACTCCTAGGCCAGAGGGCCAGCGTCGTGGAGGACGTCCACCTCCGAGAGTTAGAGGTACACCACCAGTTGAGCACTTCGATCTGAGAGGTGCCACTGCACGTCAGGTGCAGAGTTTGAGATTTGTTGAGGTCAGTCGGTGGTTCCCACCTCAGAGAGACTCCAGAGCTTCAGAGGGATTCTATACTCCTCTCCAGGAGGATTTTTACAGAGCTCTTGTTGACAGTGGCATTGCTTTTCGACCACAGAGGGTCTGTCGCATTGAGTCACTTATTGAGGTTGTGGGTGAGCAGCTACGTCCGCATCTGTCCTATCTACCAGGCCTGTCAGATTTTCTTGAACGGACAGGTGCATACTGCGGTACTTGGGTTAGAGAGTTCTATGCTTCATTGTGGATTGATCCAGCCCATGAGTTCATACATTTTGCATTCAGAGGCCGCGACCGCAGACTGTACAGCTCCAGGGTACGGGAGATTCTCAGACTCCTAGCTTCAGATACGAAGATTCACCAGCTCTGCTTCGGTCAGACAGCTCCACCTAGATGCCCTCATGGCGGTTCTGTGCCACCTACAGACCTGATCCGACCCTGCTTTCGTGAGCCTTTTGGCGAAGGGTCTCGTCGTACACCTGCCAGTCTGACACCGCTTGCCCGAGTCTTGGATGCTATTGTCAGACGCACTCTTCTTCCCAGACTTGGCTACAGAGAGGGACTGACCAGGATGCAGCTCTGGGTTGTTCACCATCTTCTTTCACAGACACCTTTTGATATTTGGGATCTTATGGTCAGTGAGATGGAGGACACCCTGGCAGAAGGTTTTAAGGGACACCGTCAGCTGCCCTATGCTCATTGGATTTGTTTTATCATCTGATCTGCACTTGAGCTGCCTTCAGAGATTAGTGCTGAGATAACTGACACTACTACTGTTTTTCCTGAGTATGATATTCGTCAGTTATGGGCTTCAGTTACCAGGGAGCAGATCCCTGCACCAGGACAGAGAGAGAGACCTGAGGTGCGTGAGACAGCGGCTGAGCAGGATGCGACCATACAGGGTCTTGCTGAGGCAGAACTGGCAGATCTAGATGCTCAGCCCGCTGATATAGCTGAGGATGAGGCCTCTGACAGCACTGATGAGGACTATCAGCCCATCCCCAGGTATCGGTCTCCTTGGCCTCACGACCACGAGGCCGGTGGCTCTGGTTCAGCCTCCCGCTCAGACCCAGCCATGGTGGCTATACTTGAGAGGCTGATCCAGGCACAGGAGCGACAGGAGCAACAACTACAGAGACAGGCTCAGGACACAGCTGCTGCGTTTGCACAGATACAGGCTCGACAGGATGAGTTCCAAAGACAATAGCTTGAGATACAGCGCCAACAGATCGAGATGCAGCGTCAGCAGTATGAGATGCAGCGACAGAGTGCAGCTAGCCAGCAGCAGTACTTGGAGCTTCTACATCACCTTGTCACAGTTGGGGCTCCTCCACCTGCATCTATTCTGACTTCAGCTATACCTTTCAGTGGACCTTCAAGTCAGGATCAGCCGAGTTTTTAGTTCACATCTCCACAGCTGCAGGTCCCTCAGTCGTTCCAATCCCCGAGCTACACGCCCATACAGACAGGATTTACTCCTTCAGACCAGCCTCGCCCTCACATGTTGACCGGCACACCGCTCTTTGATCTAAGTCCCTTGATGGAAATTGTTTCAGTTTTCAAAGGATCAACGATAAGATTAAGGACGGTTAGTTCCGGATGTCAAGGTGTTGAGATACATCTGGAATAGTCGTTAGGATCTTTGTTTCTTCCTTTGACCGTACTATGAAGAGGGGCATGAGCGAGTAGCTTGACCTAAGTGAGTCTTATGTTTAGGTGTGGTGCACACTTGTCAAACTTAGCACTAGGTAGCTCGAGAAAAGCTCAGAGTACAGTTAGAAGCGACTTGGTTCAAGTTGCATTGCGTTTAGAAGACGTTTGAGCCGTTTACCCATGACCGGACGCGGTCCTGGTCATGACCGGACGCGTCCGGTCAGTACTAAAAGTTAACTGCGTTTTCGGCTGACTGACCGGACGCGGTCCTTGAGAGGACCGGACGCGGTGGATAGGCCGACACGTGTCTCAGAGGGTAAACAGCAAGATCGGACGCGACTGTGAAGAAGATCGGCGCGTCCGGTCACGTTCCAGTAAGGTCCAGCGGAGACCTGACGCGTCCGGTCTCCTATGATCGGACGCGGTCGTGCGTCCGGTCATCTTCCAGTAAGGTCCCGTGGTGACCTGACGCGTCCGGTCACCTATGACCGGACGCGGTGTTGCGTCAGGTCATATTTCCAGAGAGCTCTTGCATGATCGGACGCGTCCGATCATCCCTGATCGGCGCGTCCGGTCATCTCAGACCGGCGCGTCCGGTCAGCACAGATCGGCGCGTCCGGTCTTTCAGTTCAAAGTTTCCGTTTTGGACCGTTACAACCGACCGGCGCGTCCGGTCATATCGACAGGCGCGTCCGGTCAGTGCGCGCCTGACTGTTTCGAAAGGTAACGGTTGGATTTGTCTGAGGGGTCTATAAATACAACCCCTCCACCTCTTTAAGACATCTCTTGCTCATTTGTTTAGCTGAGAAACACCTTTGAAGTGCAAGGGAGTGCAAGAGCCCTAGTGAGGATTGAGATTTGCGAATCAAAGTTTGAGAATCCTCTCTAGTGTCAAGAGTCTAGCAAGTGTGCATCCATCTTCTCATTAGGCTTGTTGTGGTCAAGTGAGAGTTCTAGCTTGTTACTCTTGGTGATCGCCATCACCTAGACGGTTTGGTGGTGATTGGGAGTTCGGTGATCATCCGACGAGATTGTGGGTGACCCAACTCAAGTTGTGAGCGGTTTTGGGTGATTCACTGCGACGGAGTGTCAAAGAATCAACCCGTAGAGAGCACTTGATCCTTGCGCGGATCAAGGGGGAGCTACACCCTTACGCGGGTGCTCCAACGAGGACTAGTGGGGAGTGGCGACTCTCTGATACCTCGGCAAAACATCGCCGTGTTCCTATCCCTTACTTTCAAGCATTTACTTTCTTGCACTACTTTCATTGCTTGTTTACTTTCCTAGAATTGCCTTGCTAGTTTAGGATTGGAGCTTAGGGTGCAAAACTTTTATCGGTAGAAACACAAGGAACACAAGTAGGCACTAGGGGTGAAGTTTGGCTTGTAGGATTTAATTCTTGCAATTAATTTTTAGAGAAGCCCAATTCACCCCCCCTCTTAGGCATCTTGATCCTTTCATTAGTCAAGCCGAAAGACGAAAGAGTGAGTCGAGAGTGTTTGGATGCACACATTTGAGGAACTCCCACTAAGTTAGCTCACAAAAAGTCCAATTGGACGAGATCCAACTTAAAACGAAGTTAAACACACCGGAGCTCACAAGAGGAATTTCTAGCTACTTAAATATTTATGACAAGCAGGAACAGTGAAACTATGTATGCGGTACATCTAGGACCAGAAACTTCGAGGTGATTTATGGTACGCCATAATGTTTGCCCTTACAAGAAAGATATCTGAAATGTCCGTGTGTACCTAGGATGCTGATGCTAATCCTCGGAACATGGGCGCTCACCAGGAAAACATAACTGCAAAGTTGGGATGCCTGCCTTCCTGCGAAACGTAGGCAATGACTAGAGCAATCGCATAAAGATCAGCTCTTATTTTCAGTACTTTCTGCTGAAGTAGAGGATGTTGTCGACGCTGTGAGGTCCCTGGCGCATTGTGACACGTATGGCTTCAGCTGCAATCATGCATACATCTGATTCATGAGAAACTGCAGGAAAAGATTGTAACTCAACTAATCTTTGCCGCATAAGAGGTTATAGGTGACAATTGCCCTTGCCCATCTTCAGGCCCTCTCTTTCCCACCAGTCCTAAACTCAACTTTGCTATGGTAATAAATTAACTCAAAATTTTAGAAATAACTATTTTGTGTTGGGTTTGGCATTTGCAACCACTTTCTTATTATCACAGATTCACATTTTTAACCTAAATTGGGGCACTGGTGCTCCAAGTTCCTTGTCTTCCAATTTCGTCCAGCAAACTAAAGTGCACCCCCCCACCCCCGCACCCCCCCTTCCCCCTTCACACACACAAAAAGAGAGAGAAAAAAGGCAACTACCTTGAAATCAGTCAAGTCAGGGACCACAAATCTTGGTAATTTTTCATCAACAATCACATATCCACCTACAAAAGCAGGTAAGCTTTTAAGATAACTTATAAAAGGAACAAGTAAAAACAATGAGAAAGGATTGAATGGAACTAAAATTACGGCAACTACAGCTTGATAATAGTTATAGTATGAAAGTGTTGACTCGAGAAGTAGGATATATAAGTAAGATAAGAGTGCAGTGTAAAGAATGACTTCCTACAGGTACTCTAAAGACTACAGGTACACGTACATTGTGGTGGTACAAACTAGGCATGATCTGAGGCTGAAACCAGCAAAGACATTAACATCTATGCAATTATGCCACATATGCTGATCTACATATAAAAAAGACTATGATTCTCTGGTTACCACACAAATGCGACATGGCACCAACTTGTAGCTGGAAAGTCAAAGAATTTACTTGAATTTGGACTTCGACGGGCTCAAGTGGATCTTACTTTTCATACTGTTTTGCTTGCTCATCCATTAACCTTTGTACGTTAGACCTATAAATACTCATCTATCAGGGACCTAATGGAGGAATCAGTGAATCAAGATATTGCCCCGCCTAAATTGGCTATTCTCTGCACTCTTCTGGGTATTTGTCTGGCCAGCTTTGACTGTTTATGCTACTGATGCAATCTAAATGAAGCATCCATATATATGATAAGTCATAATGAGGTGATACGTTTTCCAACTCAGTGGGTATACTTGATCTTGCAATCTACAAGATTATTTTATAAATTTACTTGGAAGGAAAGGCAGTTGTCATCATAGTATATGATATCTACCTGAAACAGCAATGTTGCAGCAGAGAGATTATTTGGGATACCAATACGTGGGACTCATTCACATGCATTTGTGAGCTCCTTCATGATTAGTGGTGGCTCGTTATTTCAATCTTGATTTGTGAATGATTAAATTTATGCCATTTTTTTGGGAGTTTTCTGTGTGTCGTTATGACATTATCTATACTAGAAACATTGAACATTAGTCATGTTCTAACTGTTCTTCCCTTTGTAGTTAGATCCAATGCTTCTTTAGTAATGTACAGATTTGTTTATCAGGTTCAGATAGTGCAATCCTGCTTTATTCCATAATACCTCTGTTTCTCGGTTGCACAATTATAGGATTAACCATCTATTTCATAGCTTGAGAAATGATGAATCTGTTAGTTTGCATATTGAGCCATAATTTTTCTAGTTAGTTTGCGTTTGATAACCCAGATGGTCTGTCTGGTGCCACTGCTAGTCTGCTACCCCCTAATATTCAAACATATAATAATGTGGGGGTGCTAACCCAGATGGTTTGTCAGGTGCCACTTGCTCTCTTGGCTCCTTGCTTTAGGAATTCGCTGCCCTAAGTCGGACATTATTTTTCAGTTACTCTACAAATGCATCTCATGTGTATTGCTGAGATTTAGGAGACTCCAGGATTGCATGTGAGTATTAGTTGCTTTGATATTTCAGCAACAAATGATTCTAAAAATTCTTCATTGTACTTGATAAGTCTGACAAAAAATTGGATCTGCCACTAGAAAAACTCAAATTATAAATTTACGATTGGAAGTCCCGGACTACCGGTGAGGCGTCGTTTACTGCCACTGGATTCTTAATGCTGTTCAAGTGAGCCGAGTATCCAGGGACTTGCCTGGATCTGTTTGAGCAATGGAAATGCTTTTCCATTTCAGGGGGAAAAAATAATCTAATGCATACCATCATTCAGTTCGTTTGGCTCAAAACAATGCTAAGTTTCAACTAACGTCAAATGGCCTCGTCAAGCGACAACGACCGCACAGTTCGGTCCTGTGAATTCTCATTCCAATATCTCAATGATCAATCTTGCAAGCAAGAGACGGGTACAGACTGACGAACTGCACCAAAACATAGCCCAAACGACAAAGCACGAGCGACCTGGAAGGCTGGACCAGTGGACGGGAAAATGGTACCTTTGCGGGTGTGGAACCCGGTGGGCTTGCAGTTCTTGCCTTTGTAGTAATCCCGCGGCGCCCGCTTGGAGGAGAGGATGTCGAGCGAGGACAGCCGCTTCCGCCGCATCGCCCGCCCCAGCGAGCCCAGCGTCAGCCCCAGAGGCATTCTCCGACGTCGCGTCGAGCGAGAAAGCGAGCGACCGCCTTCCCCGCAGGTTCCTGCACAGCACAGTTTGAGGGGCAAAGCGTCCCGGGGTAGATCGGCGACGGCGGCGCGAGGAGGAGGGAGATGGCGAAGGGGTGGAGCCGTGGAAGCGGAGGCCGGAGGCGGCGGCCCAATGGGCCTGAGTCGCGCGTGGAACTGGAAGCCGAGCAACAGCGGCCCAGAAAGCCTTCCAGCCGTCAAACTGAGTCGAGCTGCCCTCACCACTCACCAGTCAGCTCTACTGTTGCACGTGCACATTGCGATCTGCGTGCACAATATGTGATGTTACCTTTTCTGTAATAAAATACAAGCTGCATTTTATAAAATTGTGTTTAGTTTCTTACACTTTGTTACATGTATATAGTCACATCTATGTTCTCCTAGATATGGAGGATTGAGGAGATCCCATCTTTATACGGTAATGCTCCATCGCGGCTCGCGGGTGTCCGTCCCGCGCCCGGACGACGCATGCTACAGGGCCTACTCCAGTCAGGTAGCCAGACTTATCCTCTTCGGTTGCATCTAGTCTCTCTCCTCTATCACTCCATTCAAAGCAACTAGGAGAGGAAGGATGTCGTGGAGCCTATGCATCTCCTCCCCGTCTCGAACTCGCGCAGCCACCTACCACGCGCGTGGCACGGCCATACCCGTCGGCAAGCTCCACGTGCGCGCTGCCGCTGGAGAGCCCCGTCTTGCCGGCGAGCTCCGCGTTGCCGACATCCATGCGTCGTCGTTGAGCTTTGAGCGCGCTGTCGCTGGCAAGCCGCATGTTGCCGACGAGCTGCCAAGATCCGCGCGCGCCGATGAGCTCCGTACTGGCGACCTCCGTTGCATCGAGCTTCATGCCGACGTCGAGCTCCGTGTCGACGAGCCTCAATTCGGCCAAGCAACAGGAAGATGTTGCGCTTTTCAGCGCATGTTGCAAGCGTATGTTACAAGTGTTTCAGGTGTTTCACATGCATGTTGCAAGCATATGTTTCAAGTGTTTCAGGTGTTTCATATGCATGTTACAAATGTTTCATGTGGATGTTGCATGTGTTGTCATGGCTATACACGTATGTTGTAAGTGTATTGTTCTAAATGTTTCAGCTTTTTCAGGCGTATGTTACAAGTGTTTCATCTGAATATTGCATATGTTTCACATATATATTGCAAGTGTTTCATCTAAATATTGCATATATTTTGCAATGACTACATGCGTGTTTTCATAGTGTTTCAGACGTACGTTGCAAGTGTTTCAAATGTTTCGGACGTATGTTGCAATTGTTTCATCTAGATGCTGGAAAAGTAGACATGGTATTGCACATGTTGCAGTGGGACCCATCTGCCGCAGTCACCTGCTACAACTACTGGGCCCGTGGATGCAGAGGGGCATGAGCGGCAGGCGCGAGAAACGATACGGCGTAGATCGAGATACACCCCTCGGCGTGGGTGGGCGCGCGCACGAGAAACAGAGCAGCGCCCCCCCCCCCCCCCTGAAGCAAGCGCAGACGCGCGTAGCGGCATGCGTACGCGGGGGTGTGAGCAGGCGCGGGCGTCCGACGCTCGCCTGTCCGAGCGCTACCCTAGCCTATTTTTATATGTCACTAGAACCTCAGGCGCCCTTCGGACGTCCTATAATGACTTAAAAAACAAAAGCTACAGTACACAATTGAAATGGTTTTATAAATTAAATCACGAAGAGCTAATCACAAACATTGGTTTAATTTATATACAGTTATTGTCATAGTCAGTACATTGTCCAAGCCTACGGTCCGGTATATGCCTAATATCACACCAAAAGAATGACAAACTACAAAGTTTGCAACCTGCAGCCATGAGATTTTCGAAAGCACAGCTGATCGTCACAGTGGAAATTGGCGTAGTCCGTTGATGTTGAGCATTACACACCGTTGAGTAGTTGAATTGCCCTGTAAATTGAAAAGGTTGCCCGAGACGCAGTTATCAAACATGACAGGTAGAGAGCAGTACAGAATTAATTAGTCATCAAACATGACAGAGATCCTATTATAGAATCAGACAGAAACTGTGCAGTTCCCATTCTGTTAAACCATGTTAACCCTAGGTGGATTTCATCAGCTGAGGATGCACAATAAAACGTCAATGCATGATATATCCAAGTATTAGACATATAATAGTTAAATCTGATGTACACCATAACATTGTTTTTTCCCTATAGTATACTCATGCGCTTGTGAATGTTGGAGGCCCAAATGTTACATTCTTTATCTAAAAAATAGTTGTTTGCCTCAAAGGAGCCCTGAAGACTAATTCAATCACGTGCATTGGGTGGATATTAGCACCTGTAATGCACTAACTACCTCACAGATGGAACATTTTATCATTAAATATTAGCTCCTTCTATAAACCCATTTCATCATAAATCTGAAGTTAAGATGAGAAACTATCAAAAGGTGCGAAGGATGGTTTGCATGTAATTCAGGCTTACAGTATCTGCATATATGACAACTAGCACCCACCCACCTGCAACCTTGTCCAAATGCATCATTTTGGTTCAGTAGTATGAATTTCAGAGAAGCATTTGTCTTCAAGAGAAGTGGTTTATTATTTAAATCTAGTGGAACATACAGAGCTCCCAACATAAGTTAATCCGAATAGAAATGTAAAGAGTGGACAATGGAGTAGTTAGTTCAGGGGAAAAGGTTAGAAACGAATATAAGTTGTTCACTTTTACATGAACATACATTCTCATCCAGTTCATGGATAAAGCTTTCTGAAGGACTGAGTACTCTTCCAAAAGGTAGAGGAACTCAATATTACCCCACCTGTACAAATTTGGGCGTACCTACAGAGTAGTAGGTACAAAAGTACATCACACTCTACCTAAACAGCATAATAAGTTTGGTTTCATGAAACATTCTGAAGAACACCAAGCAACCCATCTTCATGTTTTCTCTAATTTTTTTATGTTTGTCAAAACCTAAGGTATGTGTGTTGATTCAAGATCAAATATATCTTTTAAAGGCGAAGGAAAGTCCATTTGCAGCTCAGTCATATTCCAAAAGGCCGAAGCCTTTTTTCACCGCATAAAGGCAAACAACCTCAGCTCATAGTCTCATATGCTGAGCAAGTACAGTGTCATATCAAGGACTAATTTGGTTTGGTCAGGCACTGGCGCACTGCACATACATGGGTAACAGAAACATACTGCATGTGGAGCTTATTAGTTCAATACTCCCACATACGGCCCGCACACATGTCGAATCCTAATGCTTCGATCTTAGCACGCAACCCTACTTCTTCGGTTCTGTCTAGTTACTCATTGACTCAACCTATATTTTTTTAAATCAAATATCCATCGTTCAATAATCAGCGAACAGATACAACAAGTGTTTCCGTCTTTCTGCTACCATAAGTCAGAAAATACATTGTTCAATAATCATAATGATCATTGAACCAGGTTCCTGGAAATGTGTGATGTTTCTACCAATGCCCTCAAACTAAATTTCTTTTTTTTTATTTTAGTAATTTCCTTCAACCCAATTCGCAAATCAGTAGTACCCTAGAATAATTTTCCAATGATTTTTCTTAAGCAACGCTGGAGAGCTGCATGTCCTTGTATTAAAGATACAAAAAAAAAATCCATATGCCAAAAAAGAAAAAGAAAAATAAGTATCAGCCACTTTAAATAAACCAAGTGCCAGTTATTGGCCATGGATCATCAGCTATGATGTTAATAAATTTGTGTTACCTACTTCATGTGTAAAAAGGGACTTAGGTTTTGCTGATGCCTAACTGAAATTAGTCTGAATTAATTAGGACCTGATCTAACCACATGGTAGGTTAATCTAGCCACGAGCAGTTGACCAATTACGTAAATTAAAGAAAATGTGCCTTACTAGTCAGTCAGAAAAATGAAACAGAAAACATAAGTTTCCAAATGAACAGAATAGGATTCAGTTTGAAAGACAATGAATGAAAAAAAATCTAACACGTCAGTGGTAGCAAAACATCACAACATGGCAACCACTGCTATACCAGATTATTGCTCTTTATTTATTACGCAAATGAATAGAAGCACAATTCAGATTTCAGATCAAACAAATCACCCATTATTGTAGAAGGAAGATGATGCTAATATGCAATAGGTCCAGTTCAGCATTTCTCACAACTTTCAAGAAATATTTTAGCTAGCCAAGGGTTCGATTCTGTGTCTTATGTATGGTGCCAGCATGGATAGGATTTTCCTCAGATCAGCTTCCAATAAAAATAGTTCTCTCTAAGCTGTGAATGGACAATAAGGGGCAAAATGTTTCCGCTGACTCTAGCAATGTTTGCATTTTCTCTTTTAGGATCAGAGTTATGCTCGTTGAGTAATTTGACAAAACCTAATGGCAGATATCCCTAGTTATTTTCAGCTAGATTGGCTTCAGACAGCTGGCTCTGCTCACCGGTCACCATTGGAAGAAGCAAGGGAAACAACACGAGTATGACTCTGATTGTCCCATTTTGTCTTCTCGCGAGTCAGGGCACAAAACAAAATTATGTTTGTTCCTATTCTGTTTTGTCATAACAGATAACACAAGCAAAATGCACACATTTGAAAGGCTGGTAGAAACGATAATTGTTTAGGAAGTACAAGCAGTTAGGAAACACAAGGAGTTACACACAGGGGAATCCAGCAGTAACCAGACCTCACGCTAGCATCCCTTCGATGCTATGCATTAGAGGTGCTACCTACCACACTAACTAACTAGGTTTATTTATAAGGGCCTGAAATGGTGGTATTAGACACACGTGACTGCAATCCAAGGCTATTTTAGATGCAAAAGTTATTGATGATACTACCAATAGTTTCACACTGTAATCGAGATCCATGAAACACAACAACAAAATTGGTGCGGCTGAATGAAAAATCTACCCAAATCGGCGGCCATGGAAGAACGTAAGACGATTGGCAGATCAGGACCGTGGGGGCTAGCAGCATACCTGCAGGATGGAGAAGGTCGCTGAGAAGCTGGAACAACGTCACGTCTGGCTTGGATTCCTTCGCCATCGTGACTCACACGTTTCTGTGCTCGAAACCTTAAATCCAGAACATGAGATCAGTGAAATGTGAGCTCACAAACGAAAATGTTTAGGTCTGAGCGAGGACATCGGATCAAGAAAATGTGTGTAGAATATTTCTCACCTCGAGCCTCTTTAGTGGACGCAAAGAGGAAAGCGCGGGTGATTCATCTTCATCTGCCGACCATGGCCGCGGGAGCTGGTGAGTTTCGCCATATCTGCGTGCCGCTGGATCTCCCGCGGCTCAGCGTGCTCCCCCGCATCGGAGAGGCCGCACGGCTTCCCATACGCTCGTGCGATGACGGGGAGGAGAGGGTTGGAAGAGGCTCGCCAGATCTGCGTGCCGCTGGATCTCGTGCGGCTCAGCGTGCTCCCCCGCATCGGAGAGGCCGCACGGCTTCGCATACGCTCGTGTGATGACGGGGAGGAGAGGGCTGGAAGAGGCTAGTGCTTCCTCCTCCGCCGTCAATCATGGCGTCGCGAGGGCCGGCGAGGTTGTCTTCCCCGCAAATCTGTGAGCTCCCCTGTCATCGCGAGCGGAGGGGAGGGGAGGCCCTCGCAGATCCGTGCGCTCTCCTCCGTCAGTTGTGTGAAAGCGGCGCAGGGAGGGGTGGAGGTGCGGCGGCGGCTGCGTGGGGGGAGGGGAGAGAAAGGAAAGAGAGATCAAGACTTCGAGACGTCGGGTTAGGGCTACGGGGTCGGAGGGTGGGAGCGAATGCTTGGACTGCAGGTTGATTCCAAGAACTTGAAGGGCCTTTTTGTAAAAAAGACAGCGACAAGTGTCAGCACGGGAAGAAGCCACCAATGCTCCAAATGCTGTGGTGCCTCCAAAGTGGAGTGACTTTTAAACAACCCTGATATTGGCTTGTGTAAATTAGTACTGTTTAATATTAACGACTAACTAAATCCGGAGTACTAGCTAATACAATATTGAACCTGTTTTAAGAACCGTGTAAGCCTGCAGATGGTCTCTGCACAAGTCTGGATATGCTAATGCAGCCATGCAGGCAACCGCACACAACCGCATGTCCGTAAGGATGTGCTCAAATTCGTATATCGTGGGTAATTTGTTTTTTTTTTTTGAGACGAGTGGATAATTTGTTTGTGATGTTAGTTTTGTGCTCAACATTTTTCACACCTCTTTGCGAGTTGTAAATTCAAAGTTTCCTCGAGCATTTTGTGCCAACGTTGCACCTGTGCACCTGATTCCATTTCCGGCAGTGAAGGCAACCGGCATGCTTGCGCTAGTTCTCCCATTCGATCGATTAGATGCTTCTCAAATGCATTTGTGTATACGACACAGATTCCGCGGTTGGGAACAAGTGAAGTTTACTCGATACTGCCAATAATCGAACTGGTTCATATGAAAGTCTTTTGAAATTTCACGTTTCAAATAAAGCCAAGCAAAGTACACACTGGCGGAGGCAGGGGGCAGGCAGGGGCCATGCCCCCCCCCCCCCCCCCCCCCCCCCCACCCAACATCACACCAAAAAAATTTTAGGTAGTATATAATTCAATAATTCATATTAAAAAGATATAATAAAAGCTTTGTCATATATTTTTTGATGACTTCTGGACAACAAAATCACACAAATTTGTATTTTATCTTTGGATGAGCCCATCCATAGTATAAAAAATCAAACAAATAAGCTACACTCAGTTATTTTATGGTTGAAATTCTTTGACCGGCCCCCCTATCCATAGTTTCTGGCTCCGCCACGGAGTACACCCCAGATGTTGCATTGCACAAGCCATGCAAAGTGAGCAATATAATGATCGCTTGATCACTTCAAACCCACTCTTTAATGAAATAATGGCAATGACACGCGACAGCTCAAACTCGCGGATGAAAACGAGAAGCGGAAAATTAAGAAGCTAAACCAAGCAAATTTAAAACGAAGTCTTCGATACAAGTTTGACAAAAAAAAAAGCCAGCATTACGAGAGAATTAACATAATGCACGTGTTTATTAGCGATGTGCAACCCTGGACGCTGATGGCTCAGCAGTCAGCACCCGCCCTGCGGTGAAAGCACCTCGCAGGCCGTGGCGTTCCAGACGGCGCCGGCGCTGGTGCTGCCGTCGGCGTCGTGAGCTGGGAGCTTCAGCCTGAGCGGGCAGCTGACCTGCAGCCTGCACCACATAGCGTGCGGCTTGAACGTCACCTGGCCGCAGAAGCCCACCAAGACGTCGAACGCCCCCGCCATGCTCTGGTTCCTGTACGCCACAACGCTGCCGTCCCCGTTCATGAGGTTCATCACCCGCTCGCCGCCGGCGCCGGCGACGACGGGGAACACGGCGGTATCCCCGGCGCGCAGGACGACGGATCTCGGCGCCTTGACGACGGCGACGCGGCCGAAGCGCTGACCGTCGAAGAGGTAGTCGACCTCGAGGGTGCGGAAGGTGGCGCCCATGGCCCAGTTCGGGTTGCGCACGGTGACCGTCAGCGTGAGGTTGTAGGAGATGTTGGTGGGGCCGTTGGCAGACGTGCTGAGCGTGAAGTGCGTGAGCGAGGCGTCGCTGACGTCGAAGCTGGGCGGCTGCGCGGCGCGGCCGTAGGCGAGGACGAGGACCACGGTGACGGCGACCGCGGCGATGGTGGCGACGCCGATGTAGACGACGCAGGCGAAGCGCCGCCAGTATTCGCGGCCGTCGTCCCGCATGACGACGGATCGATGGTGTCGGGTGTGCACGTACGCACGAAAGGTATAATAGCTAACTGCTGTCGTGTCTCGTGTGTGACGGTGATGGCAGTTTGTTATAACTTGCCACTTTGCCAGGCAGGCGGAGCATGTCTGTGACTTGAGTCTGTCCCATCTTATTATGCTGGTGGTGCGGCTAGCTATGAAACATCAAATGCGTGTACAACACACCAAAAACCAGGGTCTCAGTATTGACACCATATAAATAGCTAGCTACAATCAGTGGAAAAGCTAGAAAAAATTTAGAAGATGTGTACTTTGCTTTACAGGTGCATAGAGTTATTGCTAAGAGAGATGTATATATATAGTGAAATTTTAATCGAAATCACTAATTTCACACATTTTTAGGGGTGCATTTGCATCCGCTACCCATTACCCCCTGGCTACCACATGTACATTTTACCTATCGCCCTTAGAAATACAACCAAAATTCTGAATTACCTTGAGGGCCAAAAAATTTCTTCAGTGCCAAAATAAAACCACCAAGCTAATTACTCATCATTTTCTTAGGTGTTATTTGAAACCGCCTAGGTAGTTCAGTTTTCCTTGAGTGCCATTCAAAGCCGCCAACGAAGTTCTCAGAGCTCTGAAACTGAAATTTTTGAATTTCCCAAATGACCTGAGATAATGACCTAATATAATCCAAAGCTATAGTACTTGACAAGATGTAAAACTTTCCGGTTCAAGCCTTTACATTTAAAATCGTTTAGGATCTCAAATATTCATTACAAGATTCAGTAAAATGCATACAAAAGAAAAGAATAATTCACTTAATCACAAGTTAATCATAAGGCGTAGTGGTAAGTGTGTTTTCCTTGAAGGTTTCTGGCCTTCCAGTAAACTAATTTTCTTAAGGGTTAGAAATATTTTCTAAAAGATTGCCGGTCTTTAAAGAAACTAATTTACTTGGTGGTTGGACATTTTCGATCAATCCTTGGTACCATGCGTTTTGCATGAAGTCAGGGGAATGTTAAACGAACCATGGCAACGCCGGCTAACGATGAGTCGATGACGAACAAACTGCACCTGATGCTGAATGCATGCATGCGCATATCTCCTACAACTAAAAAGAATAAAGCGTTGACACTTTTTGTGCGACAAATTTTTCAAGTCACCTTCTCCCTTCCCTGCGATCCATTCGTTGTTTTTCCGCGCGCAGGAATAGAAGAAAACTCCCCCAAATAGAAACCCCCGTCCGTGCACAACAGCAAATCAGATAGAATACGAATGATGAAGGCGTAGGAATAGAAGGAAACCAATCACCCCAAATAGAAGGAAGGTCCATCAGCCTTTTGTATGTGTGTCTTCATCATTGGAAAAAGTCTAAATAACCTCTTGAACTATGGACTCTGGAACACATAACCCTCTGAACTATGAAACGGTCTAATTTACCCCCTGAACTATCAAAAATGTCTATTTTACCCTCTGGACGGGTTTCGACGGCGGTTTTGCTACAGTAACAGTGTGTTTGCTACAGTAATAGTGTTTTGTCTTTTTAATTTATTTTCGCTGAATATTTGAAAAATCATAGTAAATCACAGAAAAATCATAAAATAGAAAATCTAATTTTGTTAGACTCCACATGAGTAGATCTACACAGTGAACATATAATATGGTACGCTTTAGTACAAAGTTTTTGCTGTAACTTTAGTCTAAATTAAATTTTCCAATTAATCTAAAGCTACAACAAAAACTTTGTACTAAAGCGTACCGTGTTATATATTCACTGTGTAGATCTACTTATGTGGAGTCCAACAAAATTAGATTTTCTATTTTATGATTTTTCTGTGATTTACTATGATTTTTCAAATATTCAGCGAAAATAAATAAAAAAGACAAAACCGCTATCACTGTAGAAAACCTGCTGTTACTGTAGCAAACCCGCCGTCGAAAACCGCCCAGAGGGTAAAATAGACGGTTTTAGATAGTTCAGAGGGTAAATTAGACCGTTTTCATAGTTCGGTTACGTGTTCCAGGGTCCCTAGTTCGTATATTTAGACTTTTTTCCTTCATCATTCGTATACATGGTCTCCGCAATCTCAATCGTACGTGAGTCTACGCCTCCGCGACCTACGCCACGCCGCCACCGCGACCTGCGCCACGCCGCCTCCGTCGACGCCGGATCACAGGCCGTGAGAGGTGCATCATCGGGAGGTCGCAATCTCCACGACCGGAACGACGCGGAGCCGGCGCGGCATCCCCGAGGCCACCTTCCCGGCAGCGGAGCCGGCGCGGCATCTCGACTGCAGAGGCCGTGCGACGTCCCGGCGGCGCAGCATCCCGTGTGGCGGAGGCCATAGCGCCCGCCCTCGCCAGCCGACGTCCCCCTCACTCATACCGGCCTCCGCGGCTCCGCCCTCTACCATCGTCATTGCCTGCCGTCATCGCCTTCGCCGTCTTGCAACAACCGGCGTCAAAGCAGTGCGGTGAACGTCTTCCCCGCTGGCATCGTCCCCTTGAAGCGCGCACTGCGTCGGTGGCACAAGGTAATAATTTCCTTATAATGCAGTCAAAGTATTCTGATGGTCCGGCCATTGGATCCAGAAGTGGTTCCATGGTCAATTTTAACAGGAAATTCTATCCTCAAATTGTAAAATTGTTCATTGTCGATCAACGCTTAATATTCAGTGTTATGCCTTTGATTTGCTCTACGTGTCTGCACTCTGAGCGAGTAGATTGGGCATCAGACAATCTGCAGTTTGGGCATCTTAATCAAAAGCTGTTGGCTTAAGTGATGTACAATTGTTTATGCATATCATTGTATCTTAATCAAAATCTGTTAGCTTAAGAGGATAGATGAAGTGTCATGTGTGATACAATTTTTTGTGAAC
The DNA here is from genome assembly GCA_038087645.1 of Saccharum hybrid cultivar R570. NCBI lineage: Eukaryota > Viridiplantae > Streptophyta > Magnoliopsida > Poales > Poaceae > Saccharum > Saccharum hybrid cultivar. The sequence continues at coordinate 3,036,326 of JAQSUU010000059.1, forward strand.
AATTTATTACTGGTATGAAAAACATAGTACTGACCTAGAGGAAAACATTGAAATAAATCACCACCGTTCCCAATTCCAAACCAGCAAAAGCACTACTCTTAGTACAAATATCTGCAGTGAGCGCTTAGTGCAAATATGTGGGTGCAGAAAGAACGACAGACTGTATCATCAACACTCCATATTTTATAGATTTGCTGCTGATTATACTAAATAATTTTCTACAGGCTCAAGTGTTTGGTGCTGATACAAGGACGCCACCGACTCTATCTAACGAGCCATAGCAGAGGTGATTCATCTATTCTTAGCTGCACAATTTAAAGAGGCCCCATGGTACAAGTATAAGCATTGCAAAAGGTAGCAAAAAATACAGACACACAGCATTATGGAATTGGCTCGTGTAAGCTATAATCCTATACGATGTTGCAGCGGGATATTCCTCCTAACGATGAACAACTAAAAAGTTGTACTGCATACATGCTTAACTCTGATTGTACCAGGAATCTATTGTCAAACCTCCAGACTAGCAGACTAGATGCACCCTTAATTGAATTCGAGTAGCACATATGTTCAACCAGTGAGGTGGTGCCAAGCTAAATCATTTCACATACCAGGTCGCTGCCGGACTTGGGGAGGGCCGGGCGCTCCGGATCTAGCCACCGTGGAGGCAGCCGGGGCTTTTGTGAGTATGCACGTGGAGGAGTGCCCCCTGCCATGGGCGCCGCTGGATCCATGGGGTGGTGGGAGAGGGTGCGCCATGGCGGCCACCGGAGATGGGGAGGGGCGCCGCCGGTGTGGGGGTGGACGCCGGGTTGGGGCTCGAGGGTAGGAACGGCCGGCGCGGCTCCCTGCTGCGGTGTGCCTGCGCGGCACGGGCTGATAGAGTGACGGGCGGGAGCAGGATGCCGGGAGGACCGCGGGAGGGATGGGCGGAAGGCCTGCCGAGAAAATTGGCCCGGCAGGCGGCCGCTAGCTCCTCGCCTCCTTGACCCCTCCTCGGTCCGCCTCTGCTCGGCTGCTTGGTATTTAGGCAGGGTAGCTAACAATATGTACTTAAACACACTGTACGCACGATGAGATAGTAATATTGTAAAAATTAAATACCAACGTAAAAGTGACGTTTAATCCAAAATAAACAAAGTTTATGAAATCAACACAGAGTGAAATCCGTAGCGGCAATGCTGGTTTGGTTGCGCCTCTATTCATTGGACACATGAGAAAAGTGTGGGAAGTCGACAAAACTCATAGTTTTGAGAACATACACATATAATAGTTATGAACAAAAACACTCAAAGTGTCATTTTTATAACAATAATATAACATATATTCAATTTCATTATGACATCACACAAGTGTATATACAACCTCTGTGTAGAGTATGATAAACCATTTAAAAATACCTAGGAACTGTAACAAATATGGTATTAGTGAGATATTATTTGTACAATATAAATTGAATGAAACAAAAATACATTGTATGCATTAGTAATGTTATGTTACCTAGCCAGCGTTAGAACCTCCTTAAATACAATATTGCACAAGGTTACAGAGTGCACAAGGTTCGCTTGCAACTCTGGATCAGATCGATCTCAATCCTTTGACTGGACACATGGAAAAAAGAACAGTGCATATGAGGATCTAGAAATTCGATGATGGCAGTTATGAACTTCCTTCAACCTAGGATATTTAGGCACGTATCTACTGATATAAAGCAATGAGAGGTACATAAAAGGATGTAGATAAACTAATCAGGACTGTGTGAAATTTATTGCAACTCTCTGTTTCCATTTTTTTGTTGGCATAATTAATCGCATGACTCTCCATTTCTATTTATTTGTTGCCATAGTTAATCATCATCACACAAATAAGATGGTGGCTACCTCAACAGGAAAGCTTTTTTGGCATAGGTAGTTCGTATCGAAAATGCAGGTGGTCTCGTGCATGAAACAAATGAATAGTTCAGTGAAAGGATTGAGATCGATCTTCATCCCCTACAACTAAAAAGTGAATCCCCTACAGCCACCTAGCATGAAACAAATGAATGGTCTATCTGGATGTATGGATTTCCCCTATAGCCACCTAGCTTGGACTGCATTTCACTTGTCCATATTGAATCCGACACATTATTTCAAAGTGACAGGTAGTGTTGATGGACACACCAAGACCAATCGGTGATCGGGTACCTTTGGGGACCTTACGAATACAACACATAGAGGTATATAAACTTTGATAGCCTCCCTATATGTTCTATGTTTATATATTTTTAACTCCTCACCGAACTTTTTTTTGAAGGGAATCATACCCGATCGGGATTGGTGGCACTAGATGGGGATCGTAATGAGCGGAAGAGGCAGAGGGAGACAGAATGGTATGAAACAACGTCTAATGAAAAGGAGAGGGAAAGAAACAGGAAACCCCGTCAGAGGTATAATATCAGTAACCAAGAGAATGTTGATCTTGAAAATAAGGCTGCCCATTCAACAGGTATGGTGGTATTGCTAACTGTCATATTCATTGCCATACGTGTTATAATTAAAATGACAATTACTATGTTTAAACTTGCAGATGCGAATACAAATAATGAAACAGACGAAAATACCGACGGGCTCCATAGGTAGTCAACCTTCGGTAATAGCAAACAACAATTATCAGGTTACTTATTATGCAAATAAAAGTATTTATATGGGTGCAACGACTTATATCATTGTGGCAACATAGTTTGCTTATTGTATGGTTCAATTTTAATTATATGGTTATATTTGTAGACGGTACGAAACCTTTAAGTTGCATTGGTGGCACTGATGACGTGCATGACATTAACCGTGAGAAAGATATCAGCAATTTTCATAAAACGGGTACACTTTTGTATCCATTGCCTGATATTCTTGTGAATCGTGCCTTTGTTAGTTTCTTACGGTTGTGCTTAGACACCGTCTTAGCGTACATTGATTAAGATGTCATTCCATGATATATAGGTTCTGGATGTGAAACCAGTCCCATTAACCGGCTTGTCACGTGTCCAAAAGAGTGTAGGCATGATCGTGACAGAGCACGAAAAGCTACAATGTCTCCTCAACAAAGGGCGCTATTGAATAAGAGACAACGTGAATTATATGCACAAAAAAGGCATAAAAAAAGTCTGCAAAGATGCTACAAATGACTCTAAAGGAGACCTCCCAGTCAACAGATATAGAAATAATATTGAATTCTTTATAGCAAAAAATTCCATGTTGTCGTAGGATACTTATTATATCAATGAAATTATAGACGGTCCTAGCATCGGAGGAAACGAGGAATCGCCCCCTATTGGTGATATTGACAACAATTTAAATGAGACAGATATCAACACTGTTCAAAAAAATAGGTATGCCTTTATACAATCATGGCTTTGTTTCATTTAAAAAAGGAGTTTGAACTTCATTGTAGCTGACACTGTTGTGTAAACTTTATTATTATTATCATAGAATTTGAATTATTGTGTGTCCTTCATCAATGAGACGTTGAGATTGTACCTTTTCTTATTACATATAGGTGATGTAAATGCATCCAATTGCATCGAAAATATTGTCACATGTCCAAAAGAGCGTAAGCGTCAACTAGACAGAGCACGGCGGGCTGCAATGTCTCCTGAACAAAAGGCACTAATAAACAAGAGGCGGCATGAGTCATATGCGGCAAAAAAATACAACAAGAAAACTACAAATGATGCCACAAGAGAAGAAGGAGAAGCGAAAAGAGATGAAGAAAAAGTACAATAGGATGGTGAGAGAACACCGAGCCAACAATTTACATCCGGACTCATTAGCCATGGAGAGCCCTCACTTTAACCCTCAGCTTATATTCCCTTCTTCACCTCAATCGCCTGAAGCGCCTTCACAAGATATGGAAATACCCGAATTAAGGGGCACGTCTGCTCACATTGCGCCATCTGTAGATGAAAATCTAGAAGTCTAGACCCCTGAATTGGCCACGGCACAGACCATGCATAGGACTCGAGTGACCGCTGGATCGAGAAATGCCCTTCTATCTCATCGCAATCAGGCTTTTAAAGCGAACATTGGAAGAAGGGCTAGAGGTTGTGCGGATGGAAAGTGCACTGATTCAAACGAGCCGAGTCAACCGAGTATGGTTTACAATGGTAATTAGCTTTGATCACTATATATTGTCGGCACTTTCACCTTCGCTCTCATATTCCAAAATCTCATACCTTTTCTTACTACAGATGGTGTCACCCAAGAAACTCTAATTCCACCACCTAATAATTGCACGGGCACACAGACACAACCGTCTGTAGTTGATGGTACCTCTTCAATGCCTCCAAATGGTGCACAAGATCATACGCCAGACTCTACGGTCGAGGATGGTATTTTCTTTATTACATTTATCCCTTTTTGGTTTTTTATGTCATTATGTTTCGCTCATCATATATGTGGCCATGTCGCACAAACTACGATGAGGATGTCATATTTGAGGAGGACGAGGAAGAGGATTAGGCGTACTTTTTCACTGGACAAGGTACATCGTGCAATAGTCAAAAGTCAAAACATTCTTTCACAAACTTTCTTTCAACGTATAACACATCGACATTTTATCAGAAGATGACGAGGATGGTTCTGAAGTCGAGCACAATCTCGACATGGATGAGCAAGAGAACAGTGAGCCTAATGTCCCGGATCCATACGACAAGGTTTACGCTAATGTCCCGTCAGAGTCTCACATGCTACCGTCGGTGCCGAACTGCGAGCACTGCGACGCAAAGAAATTCGACGGTGAACCCCCTCGGATTCTGTTGTAGGGGAGGAAAGATTCATCTTTCAACCCCCGAGACACCACTAGAGCTCATGAGGTTGTGTCAAGCTCGGACGCTAATGTTAGGCACTTCCGTGCAAACATCAGATATTTCAACGACCACTTCTCTTTCACTTCTCTGTACTGCCACCTAGATCGTATCACCACTAACATGCAAATCTGTGGTGTATACATGCTTCGTGCCCATGGCCAGATTTACCATAACATACGATCATTTGGTCAAGAGGAGGGTGTCCAAAAGAGACACCTCAAGCTTTATTTTTATGATGACGACCCATCCCTCGAGCATCAGATGAGCAAGTGTCGTGAGCAATGCACCCAAAAAGACAGAGAAGTTATACAACAATTGGTGGGTATCCTTGAAGGGAATCCCTACTCTCAGCAACTAAGAAGTATGGGACACATTGAAAACCTCGAGGATTACCGGGTCGAGTTGAACCTTGACCACCGCCTTGACCAGAGAACATATAACATGCCGTTGACATCGGAGGTGGCCATCGTCTGGGTTGAGGGGAGTGAGCGTCATGGCCAATTCGAGCATAGTGTTCTCCTGCAAGGGAATGATCGGTCTATACATGGCATCCGCTCATATAATGCATGCTACGACTCACTGTCATACCCGATATTCTTTCCAAAGGGTGAGCTCGGGTGGCAAAAGTGGGTGTGACTATGGCTCAAGTTGAGCGAGCTCGAGCAAACCGCAAAAGGCGTGCCGAGAATGCCGCGAATGGTGATGATTATGATGGAGGTAACTTGAACTCTTTTTAATAATAATGCAATTATAAACTCTTTGTTGTTAACTCATGATACTAATTCACACAATGTGTCCTGCAGAACCTATTTCAAATTTATGTGTCTCCGTGCGCGACTACTATTGCTACAAGTTCCAGATGTGGCCAGAGATATTTAATCCAATACTCTATGGTCGACGTCTTTTCCAGCAGTTCGTCGTCGACACCTACATCAAGATTGAGAGCTCGCGTTTAGACTACATGAGAAACAATCAAGATACTTTGAGGGCTGACTTGTACTAAGGCCTGGTGGATAGCATGCATTCGGGTGAAGGATCTGCTGAGAATGTCAGAAGGCGTACCGTCCTGTCTTCGTCATTCATCGGAGGACCCCGTGATATGAGGCGCCGATACATGGATGCAATGGCTCTGGTGCGAAAGTATGGTAAACCTGATATCTTCCTCACAATGACGTGCAACCCTAATTGGGATGAGATCAAGAATGAACTTTATCCAGGCCAAACACCACAGGACCGCCCAGATCTTGTAACACGAGTCTTCAGAGCAAAGTTAGATGCAATGAGGAAAATGTTGATGGAGAAAGACATACTTGGAAAGGTGAAGGCCTACGTATATGTAGTGGAGTTCTAGAAGAGGGGCTTGCCGCATGCACACTTCTTGCTGATCATGGAACGAAAGTACAAGCTCACATGTCCCGAGCAATATGACATGATTATCAGTGCAGAGCTACCAAACAAGAAGAAGTACCCTGAGCTCTACAAGATGGTCACGAAACATATGATGCATGGTCCCTGTGGGATACTTAATCCATCATGTCCGTGCATGGTGGGCCGCGGGTCATGCAAGAACCGTTACCCGCGCCTATTCTGTGAGGCAACATCACAGGGAAAGGATTCGTACCCCATCTATCGACGATGCAATGATGGCCGCATGATAAAAGTTTGAGGCCATTACCTAGACAATCAATGGGTTGTGCCTTACAACCCTTGCCTGCTACGTACCTTCAACTGCCATATTAATGTTGAGGCCTGCGGGAGCATTAAATCAGTGAAGTATCTGTTCAAGTACATATACAAGGGACATGACAGGACATTGGTGGTGATGAGAGAGACTGACAAAGCAGACGAGAAAGGGAATATTGATAAGATCAAGCAGTAAAGAGACGCCCGGTGGGTGACGCCTCCAGAAGCACTGTGGAGGATATATGGCTATAACTTGAGCAAGAACCATCCACCAGTACAGCAGCTACAGCTTCATCTACCCGACATGCACATGGTGTCGTTTCATAAACAGGACAAGGTTGAACGGATCGTTAATAGGCCAGGTGTAGAAGATTCAATGCTGACAACATACTTCAATGCAAATAGGCATCATGAGGAAGCCCGCAGAATCTTGTATCGGGACTTCCCTGAGCATTTTACATGGCATACTGATGGAAAATTCTTGCAGAAAAGGAAAAACTCCATTTTCCAAGTTGGAAGAGTCATCTCGGCTCATCCTGCTGAGGGAGAACGCTACTTTCTTCGTGTTCTCTTGAACAATGTTGCCGGTGCTACCTCATACGAAGACCTCAGGACGGTTGATGGCGTGCTACTACCTTCGTTTCGTGAAGCTGCAGAAAGGAGGGGTCTAATTGAAGAAGATAATACATTGGATGAATGTCTAAATGAAGCTACTTTATTCCAGATGCCTTCCTCTCTGAGAAGGCTATTTGTAACAATATTGGTATTATGCGAGCCGCATGATGTGATGGGGTTGTGGATCAAACACTACGATGCAATGTCAGAGGACTATAGCCGCAATAATCCATCCCCGGATCTGGTGCAATAGATGGTTTTGATAGACATTAGAAACATGTTGCAGTCTATGGGGAAGGACATACGGTCATTTTCTCTTCCAGATATTGATCACTCATACGACGATGCCAGCCATATTCCTCATGAGATATTTGAGGAAGCTAGCGTTGAGCAGAATCCCGAAGATGTGCTATTGTGCGAATCACTCAACGCCGAGCAAAGGTCTGCCTACGATGAGATAATGGACGCGGTCTACAACAAACAAGGCGGGCTATTCTTCGTGGATGGACCTGGCGGGACAAGAAAGACTTTTTTTGTATAGGGCACATCTTGCAAAACTACGTAGCTAGGACAAGCTTGCCGTGGCTACAGCTACATCTGGAGTCACAGCGGCCATAATGCCAGGTGGGAGGATAGCCCACTCACGTTTCAAGATACCCCTAACTCTTCAAGAGGGTGGTTCCTGTAGCTTCACGAAACAAAGTGGTACTGCTAAGTTGCTGCAGCAAGCAACTCTCATAATTTGGGACGAGACATCTATGACAAAGAGACAAAATGTGGAAGCACTAGATAACAGCCTACGGGATATAATGGGCCGGTCGCACCTACCGTTTGGTGGGAAGACTGTTGTCCTTGGTGGGGATTTCAGACAGGTCCTCCCTGTTGTGCGGAAAGGATCTAGAGCTCAAATTGTCGGTGCTTCTCTACGAAGGTCGTATCTTTGGGAATCCATGCGCCACCTAAAGCTTGTCCGCAACATGAGGGCTCAGAGTGATCCGTGGTTTGCAGATTATCTGTTGCACATTGGTGGTGGAACGGAAGAGGTTAATGGAGATGGCAATGTACGTATTCCAGACGAGATCTGTGTCCCATACTCTGGCAATGCCGAGAAAGATCTTCATACCTTGATCGACATCATCTTTCCAGATCTAAATGCAAACATGGCAGACAAAGACTACATCACCACCAGAGCGGTTTTGTCTACACGTAACGATTGGGTGGACATGATTAATATGAAAATAATTGATATGTTTCAGGGCGGCGAGACGGTGTATCACAGTTTTGACTCCGCGGTAGATGATCCACATAACTACTATTCATCAGAGTTCCTTAACAGTCTGACCTGAACATGCTACCTCCACATGTCTTGAAGCTCAAGCTCGGGTGTCCTGTCATATTGCTTAGAAATATTGACCCTGCCAATGGGCTATGCAACGGTACAAGACTGGTGGTACGGGGGTTCCGAAGAAATACAATTGACGCTGAAATCGTGGTGGGGCAGCATGCTGGGAAGCGGGTGTTCCTTCCTCGAATACCGTTATGCCCGTCTGATGATGAGATGTTCCCGTTCCAGTTTAAGAGGAAGCAGTTCCCTATCAGGCTGAGCTTTGCCATGACGGTCAACAAGTCATAGGGACAAATTATCCCGAACGTGGCTGTGTACCTGCCCGCACCGGTGTTCTCTCATGGTCAGTTGTACGTTGCGATGTCTAGGGCCACGTCAAGAACCAATATTAAGATCCTTGCCCTCCCCCCTGATGCGGATGCACAAGAGGAGGAGGCCAAAAAGACGGAGAAGAAAAATGCTAAAAAAAATACTGAGCGAAACAAAAATAAGAATGCGTCAAATAAAAAAGATAATGATAAGAAGGTCCCAATAGTAGATGGAACTTTCACGAAGAATATTGTATTTAAGGAGGTTCTAACGCCATAGGCAAGGTAACATTACATTACTACCGATTCATTTTTTCATTCAATTTTCTCACTAACGCCATATTTGTTGTTGTTCGTAGTGATTTTCAATTGGCTCATCAGACTATGTATGGAGATGTTGTATACACACCTATGTGATGGCATAATGACATTTTGAGTGTTTTGTTCATAATATTTCGTTTTGCAACCATTCATAACTATTACACGTGTATGTTCTAAAAAAATATGAGTTTCGTCTACTTCCCCTGCTTCTCTCATGTGCCAATGTGGGATCAACCGAATTAGCACGTGCATAATTACAAACATAAATTACTTGAATAAACCAACAAAGCAAGTTAGCAGTAATAATGAATAAAACATCAAACCATGGGATGACACGATCGTAGTGGCGTTGGTTCCGCACATTCAGGAGGATAGCTCCTTTGTATTTCCCTTAGGTGCACCAGGGTCATTAGTTTCTTCATGAAATCTACAAGACTAAAAACATAGAAAATATAAAGCACACTTCATAATCTTTATCACCTATAATATGCGCTGATATGATTAATTAGAAACTCAGTTGGATAACCGACATTTTTAATCAAATTAATATTATAATCAATAAATTTATAATTATTAAGAGACATGAAGAATGTTAGCAGCTCTACCTAGAGCTCAGCGATATGAAACTATCACAAAGAGAACTACTTTAATCCCAGTTGAAATGATTACACGATCGAGATTTGAAGCCCTAAATTTCATGGAAATGATGATCCTGACTTCTTAGTCGGGGCTTTACTAGGTACAGTGTTAATTAGGCCTATAGTGGTCCACGGAATAGAAGTCGGGAATAGAAGATTGTTGGCTCAAATACTGAATACACATGCGTGCATACACAGTAAAATAGCTCGATGCATGCATGCATGATGTGTATGTATACGTATATGGCTGGCTTCTTTGTCTAGCTATCCTTCCAATCAATATATATATACTCTATATGCATGCATGCACGTGGAATACTTCTGAATTGTATATCTAATCTTTATTTTTTTAAAACCATTGTATATCTAATCTTGGTACAATATGTACTATCGCCATTGCCGGGTCCAGTGATACACATGGGTGGTGCTCGATCTGTAGCAGGGTGGAGGGATTGGCCAGACTGGATTTTCTTTCCCCTCCTCAATCAGTCCATCACTGCATGCCCTTCTATAGAAAGGGTGACCGGGCTGGGATTTTCTTTCCCCTCCTCAAAAAGGAAGGTCACTACATGTCCTTCTATATTATTTTTTCCTTTTCATGGTCAATCACAACACTACAAATTACTCACAGCCCCTGGTTGCTCTTCTCAGTCTCCCTATTCAAACAAAAAGAACAAATCGAGAGCAAGAGGGCCTCGTCGTCACGAAGAAGGAGCCGGCGCGCCAACTCGTCACAAACAAGAACAAGGCGCTAGAAGGCTAGACGATGGATGGTGATGGCGCACGCTGTGCCGCGGTGTTCTGCTTCCTGCTGATGCTGCCGGAAGATCTCATCATCCAAATCATCCTTCTCGCTATCGAGAATGGGGGCGACATCATTCAGTACCTGAAACTTTGTCAAGTTTGCCGCACGTTCCGAAGGATTTGCCACGACAAGATGATGATCAACCTCCTATCACTCCGACAGATTCGATACTACAGCCATCCTCATTTGCCTGATCTGGAGTCGTACACCGAGCAGCGCTTCCTTAGGGCCAATCATCCAGAGGCCTTATGCTACAACGGCATGGAAAGATTGATGGACTGGGGAAGGGATCCCGTTGGCCAGGCACTCATCAACCAAGCCGCTGAGGCTGGAGACGACGACGCAGCTTACTTCAAAGCAATGCTGCGGTATCGTGCGAACCCGGCAGACCCTGAAGCACTCGCGATCATCAAAAACAGAATCAGCGGCGGCGAGTTACCAGACGGCAGGTGGGACAACCACGGCTTGGAGAGGCTGCGCACATGCATCCGAAAAGATCTGAACATCATTGCGTACCGCTTCAGACTGCATTATCCCGAAGACACGCCGGAGCTGCTGGTCGACGATCCCCACGTCTGCATTTGGGAAGAATGCAGGCGCTACGGGCCGCAGCAAAACAACTGCCCATTGCTCATCAGATACTGCATCCCAGAGTGCCGCATACGCCATGAGTTCGACCTCTGGACTTGGGGTATGAGCGAGAGGGTTAGCTACCAAGATGAGGTTGTGAAATGTGTTGAAATATTTAATAATAAATCTTTATGTAATGTTTAGTTTGAGTTACTCTGGTTTCCATTGATTCCACAACTACATTTACCACTCTAGATCAATTTGGTTTGCCTTATACAACACTACAAATGTCAGATTTAGTTTGTTGTTGAACTGAACTAGGTAGCGTGCCCGTACGTTGTTACGGGACAACTAAACTTTTGTATTAAAAACACACGCTCGCACGAGAACACTATGAAGTTAAATACTGACGTTAAAGTGACATTTACTCTAAAAGACAAAGTTCGTGAAATTAACACTGTGATGCATTTTCCCTGTTATTTATGAAAATGGTTGTAAACTTTTCCTGTCATACAGAATGCCCACCTCATATCACCAAAGACTTCTGGCCTCAGGAGGTGGAACGACTGATATGGAACGTTTTGAACTTAATTGACATAGGCAGCCTGGGAAATAGAAGTTCTCAACACTACTCGTGAACTTAATTAGCATAGGCAGCCCGGAAGATAGAAGTTCTCAACGCTATTAAGTTTGTATATACGGCCACTTGTGCACGGTATTCGTTTGAACGCTCGATGCTGACGTGGCGCGGTCCTACATGTGGGGCCCATATATCAGTCGGTTATATTTCTATTTCGGGGGTACGGTAGCTACAATTTCTAAAATATTTCAAAAATTGTATCTTTTTCATATGATCTCAGATGAAGATGATTTTTATATGAAAAATGTAGCTCTCGACGAGATCTACAACTTTCTAGTTTTGAGTTTTTTTATTTGAGATCATTAAAATGCTTAAAAAATAAACAAATTTTCAGCAATATATTAATCGCGTACAAACGCTTGTCGCCTTGGAAAAATTATATCTTTTTTATATGCTGTCAAATGGAGATGATTTCTATATGAAAGTTGTAGCTCTCGATGAGATCTACGACTTTCTAGTTTTGAGTTTTTAAATTTAAGATCGCTAAAATGTTAAAAAAAAATTAAATAAATTTTCAACAGAATATTAATACGGTTGTAAAATCCACGATGGAGGCTTGTTGAGCGGAGCTCGAGGGATCACGAGCGGATGGACTGCGGCACGGCGGGAGGCACGAGGTGGTGGCAGGCGCGTTCGTCCTGTCCTTTGGCGCGACGTGAGGCGTGGGGGCAGACTCATGAGTGGCGCGGGGTCGTGCGACGCGAGGCGTGGGGACAGGTGCGTCCGTGCCGAGAGAGGCCTTGTCCGTCTCAGGAACGCGTTATTACTCTATTTGACAATCACTGTCCGAACCATGATGACGCCGCGATCCAGAACGTATACGAGCAATACCGGCCCAGCAAGCCTTCCAGCCATCAAACCGAGTCGAGCCGTGTGAGCTCGAGGCCCATTCTCCTCGTGCGGAGTAGTCCCGGCCCAGCTCCAGGCATCCTCGTCGGCTCGCCGCCGCTGGCTTTGCTTCCCCTTGGTGGTATGGTGCTATGCTAGTACTACCGCTCCGGCTCAGTTCAGTTGACTGCACGTCTGCTCATCCGATCTGGCAGAGTCAACGCCTCCTGCTTGCCAAGGTTCCTTCCAACACAACACCCAGCTGGACTGGAACTCTTACCCAAATCACAACCACCCAACAGGAATCACAAACAACTGACAATGAATCGATCGTTGCAAATCTCACAAATTCCTACACATCCAATTTCTCCACTCCTCCAAAATACTCTTCCAGGCACACACAACAACAGTCTCTTGCAAGAAGAAGAAGAAGAAGAAGACGACGAAATCTTCTCTTGAACAATTAATTTTACAGGAAGGAAGCAAGAGACTTGAAAGGCAGCCACCAAGCAGAAATGGAGCTAGCCAGGCCATCAACGGAGAGCTGGAGCAGAGTTAGCTAGCTAGCACCCGGACTTCTTGGCGCGGAGGATGGTGCACTTGGTCCGCTGGAACGCGGTGGCGGCGACGTCAGGGTCGACGAGCTGGAGCTGAAGCGGGCAGATGACAACGAGCGGGCACTTGGCGGAGCGGCCCTTGTACTGGAGCACCGTGTCGAGCTGCATCTCCACGCCGAACTTCCCCGTGTCGTTCTCCGCGCGGAACTCGCCCACCCCGGGCTTGCTCAGCTTGATGGGCTTGTCCGCGCCGCCGACCTTCACGCGCACCGTCGCCGTCTTCCGAGCCTTGTGCTCGAACCCCGGCACGGTCGCGGAGTCGTCGAAGCGGGTGCCGTTGAAGGAGAAGGTCACGGCGAGCGGGCCGTACTCGATGGCCCGGTACATGTTGGGGTTCCGCAGCGACACCGTGGCGGTGAGGTTGTAGGAGACGGTGGAGTTGGACGCCGGGTCGGCGGGCGCCAGCGCGAACCGCTGCAGCACGGCGTCGTCGGCGGTGGCCTTGGGCGGGCGCACCACGCCGAAGGCGAGCACGAGGACGATGACGACGCCGCACACGACGAGGATGACGACGGTCCAGATGGCGATCTGCGTCCAGCTGCAGTCGGAGCAGCAGCCTTCGCCGTTCTTGCCGCTGCACCAGTCCTCATAGAACGCCATGGTCGGGTGTGGGGTGGTCGGGTGCACGCGGATCTTGCGGGGCTGGCTCTCGGAGACTGAGAGAATTTGGGGGAAAAAAGGCTTCTTCCAGCTAAAAGAACTCTTTCTGTTCGCCCCGCTCCTCACCGAATGTTATTGTTAAATTAAAGAAAGAATAAAGGAGGGAGGGCCAGGGGACGACGAAGACCTGGACGCGCGAGGTCATCGCTGGACGCGCCAATCGGAAATCCTGGAGAAATGAAAGAGGAGAGCAAGGTGACCGTTGTGTCGCTGGACGGAGATGCTGTTCCACTTCCACCGGCCGCCGGTTGGTGGTGCACTTTTTTTTTTTTGACAACAGTTGGTGGTGCACTTTACTGCAGGGCCGCGCCAGCGAGGCAGCGCTCGTCCAGATAGGGTGGGGGGTTTGTTTTGTTCCCACCCGAAAATTTTACATCTCATCCCATTAAATGTTTGAGATATGTACGGAGCACTAAATATAGATAAAAAAATAATTAATTGCACAGTTTGTATGTATTTTGCGAGATGAATTTTTTAAGCCTAATTAGTCTATGATTGGATACTAATTGCTATAGTTACACATGTGCTACAGTACAAAAATCCTTTATAGCCCCTAAACTAAACACGTCCGGTCCCTAAAAGTTTACACCCTATCCCATCAAATGTTTGGACACATGCATGAAATATTAAATATAGACTAAAAATAACTAATTGCATAGATTGTGACTACTTTATGAGAAGAATCTTTTAAGCCTAATTAGTCCACGATTTAACAATAAAGTGCTACAGTACACACATGTGCTAATGACAGATTAATTAGGCTTAATAAATTCGTCTCGCGGTTTACTGATGGATTATGTAATTTGCTTTTTTATTAGTATCCGAACATCCCATGCGACACCCCCATATGACATCCAAAACTTTACACTCTGGAACTAAACGAGACCTTAATCGATGAAGTTGTAAATTCCATATGGGCGGAGATTATTAATAAAACACTTAAACCCAATTACCCAACCCTTGTTTAGCTGCACCCTAATCTATATCATTGATAAACCAGTTAATTTTTACCTTCAATCCATCCCAATACATATAGATTGGGGTGGATTGAAGTGCAACTGTAACACCCCAGGTGTTATAGTGCTAATTAATCTGCCATGTCATCATAATGCATTGCAAAGCATCCCTGTTAGGTTAACCTTGTTATGCATCAACTAAAACAAGTTTACTTATCTAGGTTGAATGTGTTTCTCAGTGGTGTGCTCCGAACCCGAAAACCCTAATTTTTAATACCACCGCAAATGCTTAGTCCATGCCCTGCGTAATTTGAGGTGTGCGACTGTGTTGCTAGTGTCAAGTGTAGGGTATGAGCTCAAGTACAACCTCTAAAATGAAACTCCAAATTTGAGTTTGAATTGGAGTCCCAAAACTTGTCACGAGTTTTCCGATTCGAATTCGAATTCAAAATTGGGGAAAATGTAAAAGAATTTTAAAAGCTAATTGGTCAACCAAGAGTGGCATTTGGTCAACCATGTCATGTTGGTCCAAATGATGCCCTTGGGTGAGGTTTTGATCACTAAGTAATCACAAATCAAAGTAGCAACAAATTCCAATTTAAAATTCCTCCGAAAACCCTAAATTTCAAAACCCTATTTTACCCCTTTTCAAATAATTCAAAATCTAAGCAAAATTTGGGAAAAAGTTCAAAACCAAGTTTGTAGAACTTTTCAAGGGCTACAACTTTGGTGTTTTAAGTTTTCAAAGTTTTAGTGTAAAATGTGGAGCAATTTTGAAAATAAATAAATTTCAGTTTTGACTCATTTTTGTCCCCAAACTAATATTTCAAAATGGATGCAGAATTTGAAAAAGTTTTGAACAGCAAAGTTGTAGGTCTGGTCGAGATGTACAACTTTGGTGTTTGGAGATTTTGAAGTTTCAATATAAAATCAAAAGTAATTTCTAAATTACCAAATCCCAAAAATGTGTCCTCTTTTGAATTTAAACTCAAATTTCAAAATCCAGTGAGAATTTGAAAAAGTGTTCAATACAAAACTTGTAGAGCTTGAATTTCTGAAGATTTCATAGATTGGAAGTTTTTCAAGTTGTTACATGATTTTGAGAGTAATTTTAAAAAATAGTTTGAAAATTTAAAATTTGGGGGGTGCTACAGTGCCGCGCCAATGGCGGCCGGCCACCGCGCGGTATGGGCGCCGGCGAGCCGCCGTGGCCGCCCAGACCCTTCGCGCGCGGTCGAGAACGCTAGCATGACGACGCGAGCAGTCCGGCTCTGTAGTCGCGACCGTCTTCTATAAATACGCCGAGGTCACAGTGACGTTTACCATTTTTCGCCACCGCCGCCACCGCAGCTCCGCCGCTCGCCGCTGCCGCCACCAGGCCATCTTCGGCCACGCCAACCGCACCCTTAGCTCCGCCTTGGCCTCACGCACCTCGTGGACCACCGGAGTTCACCGTTTTCGCACCCAAACCTCCGCACCGCCTGTTCCCGTGCTTGCCTCTGGCGACCGACCGCCATCGCCGCCCTCACGTTGCCAGGCCACTCCAATCCCTCCCAGCCGCCAGCAAGAGCACCAACGTGATCACTGTGAGCCACCGATCCTTTCTACGCCTTTAATTTGATTGTTCCGTTCTTGGAGGTGTGTTTTAGCGGCTCACCGTCGGCCACGGTCCGCCACCATCGTCGGTGAAGGGTCACCGGAGCTTGAGACGCGTTGTAGACCAGTGCCAGGGACTCAGGAGAAGGTGTGGGGCGTTGTGGTAGGGTCAGTTTGTCGACCGAAGCTTTGGTCACCGGCCGGCCACCGCAGGAGAGCGAGCGAGCACGCGGGAGCGAGCGAGAGGGCGGGAGGAGGAAGATGACAGGCGGGGCCGGCTTGTCAGCGAGCGCAGAGAGAGAGCGCGCGCGGGTGAGCGAGCGGGCTGGGCCGCCTGCTGGGCCGCGTGGCTAGGCCGAGCTCGCGTGCGGGCGCGGGCGTGCGCGAGCGGGCCGTCTAGTTGGGCCGGACCGCGGGAGAAAAGAGAATCGGCCCGATTTCGTTTTTGTTTTTCTTTTTCAAATAAATGAATAGTTTAGTTATTTGTTTAT
Source organism: Saccharum hybrid cultivar R570 (assembly GCA_038087645.1). Taxonomy (NCBI): domain Eukaryota; kingdom Viridiplantae; phylum Streptophyta; class Magnoliopsida; order Poales; family Poaceae; genus Saccharum; species Saccharum hybrid cultivar. The sequence goes on from JAQSUU010000059.1 coordinate 3,053,236, forward strand.
TTCACTAAAAATTGTGTAGAGTTCCAAAATTCATGAAAATTTTTGTGTAGGCTTCTCAATGTATAAACTATCTAGAAAAAATATTAAATGCTGAAATTGAGTACTTTGTGCAGTAGAATTAATTAGTTCTAATAAAGATTAAATGCAACTTACATGAATTTTAATAATTAATTTATTAATCCAAAAATAATGAAATTTATTATGACACTGTTATAAATCGTTCTTAATCCATAGAAAAAGTTTGAGCTTGATTAGGTAAAATTCGATTAACTTCTAATTATGTCCTAATTATTTAAATAATAAATAAATGTTAATTTGAGAACTTTAAGAGTTGTGTGCCTTTTTGATTGAGTGATGTCCTTAGGTTACTACCCTTTTGTGATCTTTGGCACCTTAATTTCATGTTTGAGCTCGTTAGTAACTTGTTAGGTTAAAAGCTGGTATCGCTGGAATCGTCGCTACTAGTTAGTAGGTGTTCTGTTTGCGACTGTACCGTGAAGGGAAGTTGTACTTTAGTCGTAACTCGTAGCATGTTATCATCAAGCATCATGTTTATCATCGAGCATCATGTTAAAGCATGTTATGTGTTCGTGTAGTCTTCGCTTTCGAAGAAGTCGAAGCCGTCGAGCCAGTTTCCGGAGAAGAGCGATCGTCGGTGGGTTTCGGACCTGACGTTGGAGTTCTCGGGTCTGAGTCAGTCGTCGTGTCCGAGCAAGGCAAGCCCCGGTGCATTTAAACCCTACCTTGAATTTTACAAATATTTTATTATTTATAATATGGTTTACTGCATTAAGTAATTAGGAGTTGAGTGATAACCCAATTGCTGCATTATCATCCTTGATTATTGTGATATCAACCTTGATACCTGTTTTACGGAAAATGCATAGTATGCTTCGCTATGCTTAGAAGTTAAGCTTTTAAATGCAATGTTTATATAGCTATGACGGCATATTGAATGAATATTGAAATATGAGAATGAACTTGAAAGATCGGGCGGGTGGTTTGGCCACTGCTAACATGCATTGGGAAAGGAGTCTCAATGTAGTGTTTTCGCCTTGTCAGTTAAGGTTCGTTCGTTGTAAGCCTGTTGTGTTCAAGACTTTGCAACTAGCTTCATGCCTTGGGTAAGCCCAAAATGTTGGTGATTCCATTACGAGAACGTCTAACCTCGCACTGGGAGTGGAGAGATGGCGAGAGTAGCGTGTACCCTCAGGGCTAGAATTTGGTCGGTTCGAGGAGTACTGTACTCTCGGGTGGCGATGGACACGTTCTGATTTTGGGAGATCTAAATGAGGGTTGATATATGCAAGATTCGGTTCTACATATGTCATGAGGTTAGGGATCCCCAGCTGGGTATAATCGGTTCGAATCGTCGTTGCTCCTCAGTTATGGAGACTTGATCACCTGACTTGCATCGTAGTTAAGAACTGGAATTGAAAGAAAGAATGAGAAAGGTTTTGATGATAATTACTTTGATCTAGATTAGGATCACCTAGAATTGGTTAATGAACCATCAATGGTAAAAGTAAAATATTGAAGGTAAGGACTTACTTTAGTAAGCTTTTCTGCAAAAGAAAATTTGATTCTGGAATACCCGTACCTTGATTCCCTAAAGCTAGCATGCCCTTGGAGTCTTTGTCTTAGTCGGGTAAGTCTTGTTGAGTACCCTCAAGTACTCAGGGTTTGTTAAACCCCTTGTTGCAGGTGCGGTTCATGAACAAGTCTGCTTCGAGTCTTGTTGCATGACCGTCGTGGTTGAAGAAAGCGACGACGAGTAGACTGTGTGGCCTTTGGGCAAGGCATCTCGCTTGTGTGTTGTAATAAAGTTAATACCGATACTTCTCTACTACTGGTTTGTAATAATGTTACATAAGGTTTGAAGTTTGAAAACTGGTTTGTAAACCTATATTATTGTAAGACTTCCGCTACGTTACTCTATTGAATATTTTGAATAAACTGTTGTAATATTGTAATACTCCTGTGATTGGATCCTGTTCAGAGGAAAGCAGGCCTTTTAAGTTATGGTGAACATAAGTACGACCATCAGAGGTCACTATGGCAATGACGGATACTTGTGGGCCATCATAATTAGGAGGTTCTGTGACAGCAACCTAACAAGCCTAATAGCGTGTTTCATTTGAGGTGGGTTATCAATAGATTGATCCATATAACCATCTCATTTCTCACAAATTAATAATTAATATTATTGAAAATGTTGATTCCACCAAAATCATAGGATAATAAACTTGTAATTCACCACCTCAAGTGGCATGAGACCAAATACACCCTTGTATTTTGCTAGCACACAAAGAGAGCCAACATACCGAATTTTTTATTATTTTTAGCCCAAATTTGAAACAAATTTTAAATTTAACCCGCATTTGAATTTTTTTTTAAATCTAACCCGTTTGGCCCCGCCACCATGCATGGCGGGGGCAAATGCACTGCACCCCGCCATGCATGGTGGTGGGGTGCAGGTCCCACATGGCACACTGTAGGCCAGCGTGGAAAGGAGTACCCCGCCATGATTCATGGCGGGGTACCCTAACCCGCCATGCATCATGGCGGGCTATAACCCCGCCCATTTAAAAGTCCGGGCACTTCTTGTTTTTGGCCATTCATCCATTCTATTTCCCGCAGCGCCCCTCTCCGCCCTAGGACCGAGCTCCTCTCCCCTCGGCGCCCCTCCCACCTAGGGCCCCTCCCCGTCAGCTACTGGCCTATCGTCGAACCTTGTTTACGGAAGCCATGGCACGAAGAATTGCGTTTACGCCAAAGATTAAACGAGTGTTACCAACTACATTAGTCCAATCGAAATAACCAAGTAGAGTACTGCTGCTACACCTACACATAATTTAATTATTTTAGCACTACATAACTATGATAACATGTGTCCGGCGCCTGCTAAATATGACTACTCTACTAATCGCCAGGGGTGTAGGGGTCTCGCGGTCTCCGTCGTCTCCTCGGATTCGTAGGGACCACGTTGCTTCTCCAGCCAACGTCTGTGCGGTCCCATTGCTGCCGCTCGCGCTGCCGCCTATGTCCACGATCAAACTGCTGCGTCGAGGACGGCCCCTGCAAGCAAGCAACCTGATGAGCTACTCTAAATGTTGAGCTACGAACAGTAGAATTAAAGAAAAAGCAAAGCATAGGGACCTGTTGCTCGGCTGGTGTATAGTTCTCCTGCTGTGTGTAGTCAACCCCCTGTGTACCAAAAGGAGCACCGTATAGCTGTGAGGCACCCATCTCCTCGTGACCGATGTACTCCCACTGGTGAACGTCCTCGTCGTCATCGTCGTCGCCACTCGTTGTGTCATACTGAAGTGCCTCATCCACATCGTCCGCAGCAGCTGGACCCTTCCCTTTGTCCTGCGGAGTACGAATAGATGAGGACGCAGCCCTGGTGTCGCTAGCAGAAGCAGCTGTGGTGGACATCGTCTGGCTCCTGGACCACGTGGGGTTGTAAGGTACGTCCAAAGTCGTGTCCGCACAGCTCAGCTTCTGAGCCAACTTTTTGCAGCCTTTTTTTCATTCTCTACAGGTTTAGATGACAACAACCATTATTAAGCGTGAATTTTAAAGGTAACTGAGTTGTAGTCACGAATGTTACTATCAAAAGTACCTTGACAAAGGCACGAAGAGGGTTGGTCTTGTCGTCCCTAGTCCGAAAAAGTTACCTGGAAGCTTCCTCGGAGTAGTTCGACAACTGTTGTGCCTACAACATCACACAAGGTTAACTCGATCATTTTGATTGAATTTTAAAACCCTTACCTCGCTTGAGGATATAAGTGCAAAGTACTTACCACGTATCTATTTAGAGGGGCCCTAAAAAGTTGTGTTTGCACCCTTTGCGCATCGTCGAACGCATCGACGATGTCATCCTCACCTGCCGCATCTGCAGGCATGTTGGTGTACGGGACCATGAGATGAGTCCTCGTACTTCGCTGCAGCCATTCCAGGTACTCCATCCATCTTGCCGGGTTGTGCTGTGGAAGTTCGTTGAGGTGGCGAGGATGCATGTTATACCAATTAAGCAAATATGGTTCGTGCGTCACCGTCCAATCCTTTTGCGTGGTCCGAAGCCTTCGATCGATCCTGCATTACCATATTGCATTAGAAATGAGGCACTTAAGTAGAATAAACATATTGGCATCGTACCCATGTAGCTGAGCGTTGGTGGAGTACAGCGGTGGAATTCCCTGCAACCTCCCGAACTGTCTGTAAACCCTGAAAGGGTAGTGCATCTCGACGACGTGGAAGAAGATAAGTGGCCCTTCGTAAAGCCACTCGTCCCCTTCCTCCTCATAGCGCGGACTAAGGTAGTCCTCTAGCTCCCACCTAGACCACGGTGTCCATGTTACCTGCAAAGTAAAAAAACTTAATTTAGTATCAATCTCATTGATAGCGCCTTTAGTAGAAAATGTGGATATAACTTACGTAGTTGTGTGTCAATACGTCTATCGCATCCGTGTACTGCTTGTACCTCCTTTCCAGCTCGCCCCTCACTACCTTAGCGTCTTTCCAGATGAAAAGGGCGGTGGGTAGAACGTCTTCATGCTGCCAAACCTGCAAGTCACACAAACACGGTGTCACTAATCTCTTTAGTCGTATGAAGATATCAAAGTAGTCAATGTACTCACAGGCAAATGCGGAGGTTTAGTAGGCCTCCCAACCGGAAACCGCTCCCAAATCCATACTTGAAGTAGGTACGAGCAGCCACCTAGGTTGGCATTGGTCGACTGGCGACGACATGCGGTACAAAGCTGACGGTATGTCCAAGCAAGGACCGCGGTACCCCAGCTATAGGTTGTAATGTTCTCCAGTGGCTGGATAAGGATCCTCAAGAAAATCCAGCTGATGCTGTCGCCTGAGGAGTCGGGGAACAAGAAAGCGCCTAAGAAGTGCCACAACCACACCTTTGAATACAACTCGACCTCATGATCTGGAGCACCGATCGGAGGCCCAGCACCAAAGTGCTAGGTTATCCATGACGTCGACACTCCTGAGGTCTTCCTGCAATTATAATTGAAGCATTATTCTACAAAAATAGATGTAGCTGAAATTGTTGTATTAGTGATTTCAATGGGGCGCAAATATGAACTTACTTTGTGCCTTTAACTTCAGCCTCTGATGGCCTCCTACCACAGAACTGCTCCACCAAGTCTACCCAATTAGACTCGTCGATGACCTCAGTCACCGGATGACCAGCCAAACTGAGACACAATATCATCTTGACATCCTGCATCGTGATAGTCATTTCCCCACATGGTGTGTAGAAGGTGTGTGTCTCCGGTCTCCACCTGCATCATTACAAGTTTCTGGTTATAGGCAAGTTGACGGCCCAATTTTACAAAACAAAGACAATAAATGCAAAATGCAATGTTACCTATCAACAAAGACAGTAAGAAGTGCAGGGTCTAGTGTGGGGAGTGTACTGTTGTAGACCCGAATGATCTCAAGGAAGCCTGCCCGCTGTATGTAGTTCGCGTATCGCTCGTCCCAGCTATGTACGCGGTGCGTGCGAACACGAAGCGCACGCAACGGCCTCTGCTTCTCCGACAAGGCCTGGGCCCGGTGGTCCTTGTCGTAGTCCGCCTCAATGAGGCTAAAGCGCGGATGAGGAGCCCGCGCCTCCATCTTGCAACTCTGAACCTGCCTGTTTGAAAAAACAAAGACAACATTAATAACATTAGAACAATTAATAACATTAGAACAATTAAAACTAATTAACTAATAACTAAATAACTAATACGAACCCATTAACTAAAAACTAATATTAACTAACTATCAAAAATATCGTTAACTACAAATAATCGTTAACTAACTAAATAACTAATATTAATCGTTATCTAACTAAATAACTAACTAACTACAAATAATATTAACTAACTAACTAACTACAAATAATCGTTAACTAACTAAATAACTAACTAAATAATTCAATACCTAACTAAATAACTAATGTTAAATAACTAAATAATCGTTTAATATAAAGAATATTAAATAATTAACTAAATAAATAATAATAACTTAATAATATTTACTACAAATAAATAATAGTAACGACAAAATAAAAAAATTTACCGTAAAACGGGTTGCGGCGGCGTGACGAGGTTGGCCGGGCGGCGGCGTGCCGGGGCCGGGCCGGGGTGCGACGGTCCGCGGCCGGGGTGGCGGCGCGGGAACGACGGCCGGAGACGCGGCCGAGGGCGCGGTGGCCGGGGACGCGCCGGCGGGGCCGCGGCGGCGGGGGCGCAGCGGGGAGCGGCGGCGCGGCGGGGCGCGGCCGGGGCGGCCAGGGCGGGGGGAGGGGGGTGCGGCCGGGGCGCGGGGGAGGGACTCCGGGCGACGGTGGCGGTTCCGGCGGCGGCTCGGCATCGCTGGGGGCGCGGGCAACGGCGGCGGAGCGGCTTCAAAGCCGAGCGGGCGTGGCAGGGCGCGGCTTTTATTTAGGCCGTGCCCCGCCATGATGGGTGGCGGGGTGTAACTCGCCATGATGGGTGGCGGGTTTGGCATACCCCACCACGCATCATGGCGGGGTACACCCGGGTGGCATGCCACGTCATCCGTCACGTGGGACCTGTACCCCGCCACCATGCATGGCGGGGTTCAGTGCATTTGCCCCGCCATGCATGGTGACGGAGCCAAACGGGTTAGATTTTAAAAAAAATTCAAACGCGGGTTAAATTTAAAATTTGTTTTAAATTTGGACTAAAAATAAAAAAAATCAACATACCCAACACCGCCCCCCCCCCCCCCGTTTTTTTTCCCCTCTCCTTCAAATGAACTGAAAGTGGATGAAGCTAGTTTTTTTTTTCACTGGCTCGCCTCACGTCACTATAGTACAGGGCTCAGGCTCGTTGCGACACCATAGTGCAGAGCTGGTACTATTTGGAGCCCTCCAAACGAGCCCTAAACGGCACACTACTCAGTCACATAGGTTTCCACGCGATCGCTAAAGACTATACACCATTCAGAATTGAATGCAACAATAAGAACAAGACATTAAGCAACACAAAAGTCCATAGACCAAACCATTTCTTAAATGATAGTTCAAGGTAATCATGTCACTGAAGAATCAGATTATCCAGTGGAGACCACTATTTTGCAGCACATTGATTGCAAAATGTGGAATCCATCATTATTGATTCAAGTGTTGAAACATCTATCAGGTTTTTGCTATGTATATCGGCTTGGACTCTGAGCCATAATACATCTCAATAATTATCAAATAATAAATGGCCACATCTATCAGCTAAAAGGTTAGCAAATATAAAATCTGCTGTACTGAAACAAGCGCAAAAGGAAGGCTGCTGGTGCTTTCTTCAACAGCCACATCTCTGAATGAAGGGATCTATTGCTGAATCTTCAAGACAGGAAAGGCAATAACATCCCTTATGCTGGAAGAGTTTGTCAAAAGCATCACTAACCGGTCAATACCGAGGCCCTGAGGTAAGGTTCCACAAAAATTAGTCACAGAAGATTTAGGTTTTTAATAAATAATTAGCAGTTCCAAAAACATTAGCAAATTAGCAGTTGTGAAAAATACACAATTTAATCAGTCATACCATTCCTGACGTTGGCGGCATTCCGTATTCTAATGAAGTCAAGAAGTCTTCATCTAAAGAAACTTCATAGGAATAATCGTCATCTCCTTCACCCTCAGTAGATTTTACCTCCTTAACCATTGCAGCACGCTTAGCATTGTGCTGTTTTATTTGATTTTCAAAACGGTTCCTCTGCAATAAAGATAAAATGCACATATGAAATTAAAATGGCCAAGAAGCATGTATGTGATTTCCATCTATCTTAATGATCACCTAAATAACATATTCCAGGTGCTCTGGGGAAATTTGGAGCTATAATATGGTGCTACATCACGGACAGACTGTTGGAAGTTAACCAACCACCTTGGTTTGCCTTTGTTTTCATTTCAAGTACAACCCACATTAGATGCCAGTGGAACAAAGAGAATTTTGAAGAAACAGAAAATGTTCGTAATGGTAGACCATTCTACACCACACAATGTAGTTTTACAGATTGTCAACTGAAATAGTGACAAATGCGTAAAATTCCAAATACTCAATATTTGATACTCTTTACAGAACTTCACAAAGAAATGCTGCAAATGATGGCACTTAGGCATGCAGTAAGAAGCCAGGACATTCTTACCTGATCAATTGGGTCTGTGAGCTCAGAAAACGCATTGCCAATCTCACGGCCACAAATGAAAAGTTCAAATCGCTCAGTAAGGCCAACATGACTACAGCAAGAGGAAAAAATTACTGAGGTGAATACAAAAGGCCATAACATAAGACATGCACCAAGACTCTAATTAAAGAATCAAAATAGAAAAACAGTTCATTTGTACTGAAAGGTCCCTAGCATCATATTACATAATAAACAGTGTAGCATGTGTCAGAAACCAAAACATTTTTACCTTGTGGCCTTTAGCAGAGTTTGCAGAATAAAGACAACGGTTTCTAAAATATGTGTGTTTGTGCACACAATTTTCCATTCATAGAGTTGCTTGTACCAAAAAAAAAAGGTTGAAATAATGAACTTTTGACTTCAAAGTGTCCTTAATAAAAAATATTTCAACATTGACTGTCGATTCTTTTATGGCATGGTATCATTAACCAAAAAAATGGCATAAAATATTGTCACTAAACCTATATCATTTGAATCTCAAAATATGTGGGTGCCATGCAAAATGAAATAGGAGTGTTTACCTCCGATGTGGTTTTGCCAATGGTGATATCTCAACTGGGTAGTCAAGGACAAATGTTGGTTGTACAAGAGTAGATTCAACAAAACTCTCAAAAACCTGGCCATAAGATGTAAAATTGTTAAATGAGGTTCATGAGCTAAAACAACCAAGTTTCAACCAACCAAATGAAACTTAGAACACTAAGACAATTAAATCTTGCAGTTCAAGATTTTAAGTAGATAATAAAAAATGACTGGATGTTCAATGCAACAGATCCAACTATGACGTCAAATAGAGCTAAATTTAAGCATCACTTTGCATTGGTTGTCTATAGAACAAAGAGTAGTTATCTCCCTCTCATGAACCAATGGCCAGAATCCTTGTAATTCTTTGTATTGTTTCTTTGCTTTCCTGTTACCTAATATTGCAGTAGTAGTAGTAGTAGTAGTAGTAGTAGTAGTAGTAGTAGTAGTAGTAGTAGTAGTAATAAAAAAAACGAAAAACAAGGTAAAAAACCAACAATCATGGGCCTTCGAACCCTTGACCCTTTCCCTTAGAAAGGAGATTCCCACCACCAAGTTGTTGCAGTTTCAATTAGAAACAAAACTTATTCTAAATTATTATTGTAGAACCCGGTTGCGCCAATAGTTCAACTAATCAAAACGTGAACTGAAAGTCTGAAACCTTGAGTGGTTCGTTATCCAGTCAAATTACCTTACGGCTTACGCCATGTTTATTGGGAAAAAAAATTGGGTGCAGAACCCCTGCACCGCGCTTTCGTGCAGACCCACCTTGGATGGAAGCATGTCCCAAAAAGTCCATCACACGGTCAGAAGTGGTTGGCTCAGGCTTAAACTTCGGTGGGCCTTTTGGCAATTGAAAACTTACCACCCCTGGCCGTGTGATGGGCTTTTTGGGACACGTGGCTTCCATCCAAGGTGGGTCTGCACTGAAGCACGGTACATGGGGTCTGCACTATTTTTTTCCGTTTATTGGGTTTGAGCATGCTAGGGGTTTTCTCTCCCGTTGCAATGCATGGGCATATTTGCTAGTATACAATGCGACCATCATACTGTTTCATAAGAAAACAAAGACCAAGGACACAACATTTCATTGATACTCTAATCTGAACAAAGTTCTCAGGACGTAGCCACATACATGTTTATAAGCTGGTGAGGTAAACCAAGAAAGCACAATTCTTAAGTAGTTTAAGGTGTACATATTCACTGAACTTCACAATCCATAAATCATTAGTAAACTCATTATGCCAAATCAATAGACTTTCCCTAAGATCCATGAACAATTTTTCGGAAACAACATATTCATATTCATAATAAAGTCGATTGTGGCAGCCAAACATGTGAGCCACTAGTCCATCCACAATTAAAAATTCAAAACAATGTATCCATTAAACAGACACATTAACTAATAGCATGTTTACTCAGCATAATGGTGGCTCCAGTTTCCGTAAGCAGGAATGGAACAACCCACAAAATAGGAGACAAAAAGCTACAACATTCATTGCCAGATTCCATCAGTGTGGTCTTTGCATTTTGGTCTTTGCAGAATATACTTTACTCTATTTTTGGCTGGCTTCTGTTTCTCTAACAAAAACTTCACTTTCTTTTTATTGGCAATCTATTTAATCCCACTTGTGATCAGGAGAAGACTCATTACCATCAATAAAAAATAAAACAACAATAACAAAACCTTATAGTCCCAAGCAAGTTGGGGTAGGCTAGAGTTGAAAGCCAAAGTAAGCCACCAACAAAAAAAGAGAACGAAAATGAAAGACTCAAGTTACCTCATTGAGAACATGTCCAACAGATGAACAGGCTTGCAATGAAGTACTTTCATTGTTCCCTACTTCGAAACCTGGCAGCCCCCTCACAGCTCTTTTTGCAGATTCAACGTCTCCGAAGCTGTTAAAGTCAATTCCAGTTGCTTCTTTGACAAGAGAATGCATGGTCTCCCTCCTCCATGGTCTTTCAAGCGAGATTTCAGTTCCCTGTTTGATATTAAACAGCACATTGTTAACTAATGGTAGAAAGAAATGCACAGCTCTGCATTGTTAACTAATGGCAAGTGCATATGTACTACAAGCTCAGGAAGTAATAATTGATAAGTAATTTGTTGAAATGGAACCAAAAAAGGTTACACAGTAATGTAGCAAATTGGGGATATATACATAAGCGACAAATCGCAGCATGATGTTTGCGTGATAAGGCATTGGTGTCCAAACAATTCAAACAGAATAGCGTGCAATATATGCTCAAACTGATATTAGAATAAAGACCATGATTACCTCATAATCAACCTTAAGCTTGCCATGAGTAGCCATAGCACATCGAGTAACAATTTCTTCAGCCATGTTCATCATGCTTTCATAGTCTGAATATGCTTCATACATCTAGTTTGCAAAGATAAGTAAAGTCAGACCTTATTTAATGTATAAAACATTCTGCAATGCAAAAAGGAGGCAGACAAAGGAACGTAGAATATACACTATGCACTTATGCTGGCAAGGATAAAAGTAATCCATTGATATAAGCATATTTGGAGGAGGGAAATAAACTCCTACCTCAATAGTGGTAAATTCAGGATTATGACGAGTAGAAATGCCTTCATTCCGGAATATTCTTCCAATCTCATAGACCTTCTCAAGCCCTCCAACCTGCACTATATCAATGGTACTCAGGAGTAAGAAAAAGATTGCCGCCGAAAAAAGTTGTAGAAACAAAATAGACCATTGGCACAGTGCATACTGCATAGTCACATTGATACCCTTCAAATGCTTAAGCACAGCTGAATAAAGGCGTGAATAAGTGCTATGGCATGAAATCTTAAAGTGATAAATTCACCCCAAAAGAAAAATATATTCGTATTGGGGGACATATTTGACATCTACCAGTGGAGGCACACAGGATTAATCTGGAAAAGAAATTTCAAAGCTTATTCATTAATAGCTGAACTAACACGCTAGATTAAGATCATACTGACAAAATTAAGTTATGTTGATTAATAATTGTATGAACATGCTAAATTCAGCAGACTGACATAATTACAATACAGTAGTGTTGGTTATATAAGATTCTGCAGTATGCATGTAGTATACCTGTATTCAGCATAAAGAAAAAGCAATTGATGCTGCCATGAACTGGTTAAAGAATCAACTATGAAGCTATCAAAATAAAAAGAACGAGGAATTGAAATGTAACCTTACCAACATCCTTTTCAAATGCAGCTCTGTTGCAATCCTCAAGTAAAGATCTCTTTGAAGTGAGTTATGGTAGGTAATAAAAGGTCTAGCTTCAGCACCACCTGCTGCTCCCTGTTGTTAACATTTTTACTATGTGTAATGTTGTAAATGAAGACAAGGACAACCAGAGAAGACAAACTAGTGATCAATAACAAGCATAGTGACACAAAAAGAACCTAATTCTTTTATAACATATTAGAACTATGCTAGGTTGTATCAGCTATTCAGCTGCATTGGTTCAACTACACTAATAGCATATTGGCATTTTTTAAGAAAGACATGGTTATGGCCAATATGTTTTCTGCTTTTTTTATGCTGAGCTTTACAACCTATGTGTGCCATCAATGATGATGATGAGATGATCCCTTGTTATGCTACACAAACGATTCAACATCTAGAGATGAATTGACAGAGAAGGAATCCAATATGCTGATGTTTGAAGTTATTCACCCCTAAATAAAATTCAGGCCAAATCAAATTAATGTAATAATGAAATTGTGCATTTGTCTAAAATTAAATTACATCGTGCACTTTTAAGCTTAAATGCCTTTCTGCTTTAGTGTAAAGTAGTTTCATGTGTTTTATTTTTCAAAAAATGCACATAGGTTTTTATTTAAAATCAGTTTTTTGCCGAATACGTTTGTGTCATTTCATTAAAGGTAAGCAAACAAAGAATAACACCACACCATCAGCATATCATATTTTACATTCAGATTATGAACACAGAAAGTTTATTGGTGGTTTTTTTTAGTGCACACATGTGCTGCATTTACAGATTAAAAAAACACGCAAGTCCTAGTTGGATGCAATTGTCCCTTTTCTTTTTGGTTCTACAATCACTAGAAGCAAAAATATGGCCATATGGACCATCTTAAATTGTCCTGTAAAGGTTTGAATATCACAGATGTGATCAATCCACTAGCTTAAGAGTTGAATAAGACTTACTTAAGTTAGTTTTTTCAAAATTGAGCCTTATAATGTAGAGTAAGGTTTTGAAAATAATTCAGAAGCATTACCGCAGTATGCAAGGAGGTAAATATTAATGGTCCATCTTCGGAAAGATTTATAAGATGTGTAGTGGATCTTAAAAAAAGGAAAAAGGAAAGGAAAATCAAGCTGTAATTTATATCCAATATATATAGACATCTTATCAGTTCAATGATTACATATTATATAGCTGACTGATCCTGCTGAATAACAACCTAAAGGTATGCAAAAAGAATACCTGTAGAACTGGAGTTTCAACTTCAATAAAACCAAATGATTCCATTGTCTTGCGGATCTCAGAAACCACCTGTCAAAAATGTAAATATCTAAGTTCAAAGTATAAAAGAAGCTACAACAAATTCTGCTAGTGCAGTAACTATTCATTAAGCTAGTTATTTTGGGAGGACCTAAGGACATGCTCTTACAATAATGACAACATACGCGTTAATTTCTTTATTCCTACCACACCTCTCTTTAACCCATTAAGAAAAATATGTTCCTGTGCTACATAATATTTAAAATGATATAAGAGTTTGCCAAACTAAATTAGTAATTGTAGGTGTAGTTACTTGGTCATCAGTTTCAGAATACAGATTTAGCATCGCATGTAGTCAATACCTTTGCCCTAGTTCGGAATACATCAGCAACCTTAGGATTTGCAATCATGTCAACATACCTGTCATTGATCAAAGATAGCACACATGGTCAGTGCACTGTGCAGAACAATCTTGCAATCATTTAAACTAGGACTAGAAATGAAGGAATAGCAACAAAGATGCTAAATAATAATCCTGAAGGGGAAATGGAACCTTTTAAACCATTAGTCAAGCTGAAAGATACTAGAAATTAAATGCATTGGTAGAACAAATGTACAATTAATGGTTTGTACATCGAAACCACATATTAAGGTATTAAATGGGTACTGATTTTGAACAGATGAGATATGACTTAGAAGGTGCAAGAAGCAAGATGAAAGCCAACCTTTGACGATAACGTTTGTCCACATCAGTTAATCCATGATACTTGTCTGGTAGTGGGAGTAAGGATTTTGTGAGAATTTCAAAAAATTTCACATAAACAGATAGCTCCCCTGCAATGAAACCCACCATGTCAAGTGTTGGATTATGAGTGTATTAGGCCCATGAGGCTAGGCCCACGAGGCCCATGTATGGTTACCTATATAGCTACCCTTCTAGGGTTAGCCCAAATCAATTGAGACACATCTTCTAGCATGGTATCAACAGCCTAGGTTTTCCTCTTCCTTCCCTCCCCCAGCCGCCGCCCCCTGGCTGGCGCCGCCGCCGCCATCTCCATGGCTGGCCGGCCTCCCCCCCCCCCCCTCCTTCCTACTTCCATGCCTTTCCACCTCTACCTTCCTCTTCCTGGGCACAGATCGCCGCTCCGCCCTCTGCTGCCGCCGCCCCTACAGCTCCAGCCGCCCGCCCGCCCCCTGCAGCCATCGGCCATACTGCCGCCGCCCCTGCCACCCTGGGCGCGGCTGCTCCCGCCGCTGGGCGCGCGGCCGGCCAGGGTGCTGCTGGAGCCGCTCCCACCGCCGCCCTGACCCCCGGAGCCGCTGTCCTGACCCCCGGAGCCGCTGCCGCCCTTGCTGCTGCGGGCGCGGGAGCCGCTGCCGCGGGTGCAGCAGCCGCGGGCGCGGGCGCGGGCGCAGCAGCCGCGGGCCCGGGCGCTGCTGCTGCCGAGCCGCCCGCCAACGCCGCTCACCTCCCTACGGCTCACCTTCCCGGCGCGGGTCTGGACGCCGCCGGACTTCTCCCAGGCGCCCTGGACACCGGTGGCCTCCTCCCAGGCGCTGTCCTCTCGGTGGCGGCGGCCATTGATGGCGTTCACGCCTTCCATACCCTACCTCAACCACCGCCGACCATCCCCTACCCCGGTCGTGCTGCTCCTACTCTCGCCGCTGCACTCGTCGCCGCTCGTGCTGCAGCTGCCGAGGGCCAGGCTCGTGTCCGCGCGGCGGCCCTCGCCTGGGAGCGTGAGCGGGATGCGGCCGATGCCCTGGCCCGTCAGATCGCTGACGTGGAGCAGCGCCTCGTCCCTCCCGCCTACCACGACCTCGGGGCTACCTCCTCCGGCTCGACGGGCCACCGCGCGTCCACTACAGCGGTCATCTGGCACGATCTGGCCGATCCGCTCGTGACGCAGCTCCACTACCAGGCCGGGGGTGTTCAGAACATCCGCCTGCTTGTCCCGGTGGTTCTCGAGCCCGAGTCGCCCTCCTACGCCCGTTGGCGGGACCTGGTCCTCCTCACCCTCTGCCGCTACGCCCTTGACGACCACGTCCTCGTCGATGCCTCGGTCGCGGCCTAGACCCCCTCGTGGCTGCGCCTTGACAACATCGTCCTCTCGTGGATCATCGGGACGATCTCCGTCGACCTCCACGACCTCGTCCGCAACACGACGGATGCTCGACAGGCCTGGCTGGCGCTCGAGGGCCAATTTCTGGGCAATGCCGAGGTCCGGGCTCTGCGGCTCGATGCAAGCTTCCGGACCTTCGTCCAGGGTGACCTCACTGTTGGCGAGTTCTGCCAGAAGATGAAGACCATGGCAGACTCCCTCGGTGACCCTGGCTGGCCCGTGGAGGACCGCATCCTGGTCCTCAATGTCCTTCGCGGGTTCAGCGACCGCTACGCCCACCTCAGGACATGGATCACCCGCCAGCGCCCCTTCCCCACCTTCCTCCAGGTCCGTGACGATTTTGTCATGGAGGAGCTGACTCAGTGCCTCCAGCCTGGGTCCGCTGCCGCACCGGGGTCCTCGACTTCCTCGACGGCCCTCGCGGCCACTCCACCGCGTCCGTTCGCTTCCCCGCGTCCGTCCGCTACGCCGCCGTCGTCCCTTCTTGGTCCTCCTCCCTCTGGGCCGAGCGGAGGTGGGGGGGGGCGGTCGCCGTCGCCGCGGCACTGGACGTTGGGGGGGGGCGTGGCGGGGGCAACCATGCGCCGACGGCACCACAGGGCACACCATGGCCTTCCTTGCAGAACTCGTGGTCCGGGCACATCTCTATGTGGCCCTTCCACGCCCCCGGTGGCGAGCCTCATCCGCCGGCGGCCATGTTCACTGGTGCTCCACCTCTCGGCGTCTCCCCTACGTCACCGTGGGCTACACCCTCCGGCACCCCACCCAGGGTTGCCGGCTGGGATCAGGTGGCCCTGGCTCGTTCGTTCAGCACTATGGGCCTGACACCTCCTGTCGGACCTGAGTGGATCGCTGATTCGGGAGCCACCTACCACACCACTCCTGACCCTAGTATACTTTCTTCTGTCCATTCTCCTTTTTCTTCTCTCCCTTCGTCCATTATGGTCGCAAATGGTTCATGTCTTCATGTCACGTCTGTGGGTACCGCCGGTGCTCATGGTTCCTTTCGTCTTCCTGATGTTCTTGTTGCTCCTTCTATAGTTCACAATCTTCTTTCCATTCGTCGTTTTACAGCTGACAATTCTTGTTCTGTGGAATTTGACTCTTCTGGTCTTACTGTAAAGGATTTGGCTTCCCGGCGTCCTCTGCTCCGATGTGACAGCACGGGGCTCCTTTACACTCTTCGCTTCCCGACGGCTACTTCATCTTCTTCGCCGTCCGTTTTGTCAGCTGCTTTCGCCGCCTCTACTTCCTCTACCACTTGGCACCGGCGCCTCGGCCATCCTGGACGTGATGCCCTGACGCAGCTCAGTCGTAGCTCTGGTCTTCCATGTACTCGAGCTCCTGATGAGCATTTGTGTCATGCGTGCCAATTGGGCCGACATGTTCGTCTTCCTTTTCATAGTTCTTCTTTACATGCGGCCTGCATTTTTGATCTTGTACATTGCGACCTATGGACATCTCCTGTTATCAGTATTTCTGGTTATAAGTACTATCTTGTGGTGGTCGATGATTTCTCTCATTACTCGTGGACTTTTCCCCTGCGTGCGAAGTCTGATACTTTTTTCACGCTTCTTCATTTCTTCACTTGGGTGTCCACACAGTTCGGCCTCACCATCAAGGCCGTCCAGTGTGACAATGGTCGCGAGTTTGATAACTCCACCTCTCGTGCTTTCTTCCTCTCTCACGGTGTCCAGTTGCGCATGTCTTGCCCATATACCTCTTCACAGAATGGCAAGGCAGAACGCATGATTCGCACCACCAACGACACCGTGCGCACCCTTCTGTTTCAGGCGTCTCTTCCTGCTCGCTTCTGGGCGGAGGGCCTGCACACCTCCACCTACCTCCTCAACCGTCTTCCTTCCGCTGTCTGTCCCGCTCCTACGCCACACCACGCTCTTTTCGATACCCCTCCTCGATACGATCACCTTCGAGTCTTCGGGTGCGCGTGTTACCCCAACACCGCTGCCACTTCTTCCCATAAGCTGGACCTCCGTTCGACTCTCTGTGTTTTCCTCGGGTACTCCCTGGATCACAAGGGACAGTGTTTTGATCTTACCTCCCGACGGGTTCTCATCTCTCGCCATGTGGTATTCGATGAGTCCGTCTTCCTCTTCTCTAGCCCACCCACCACCACTCCTGTTCTGGATCCCTCCTCCCTGTTTTCCACTGACCCGGTGGTCCAGCCACCTTTTCTGTGGTCTCCTGCAGGTACTGCGTCACCGACCTCCTTGCTGGCCCCCGCTCCTCGCCTGGGCTCGTCGTCCTCCAGCACAGCCCCGGCCTCTTCGATTGGCCCGGATCTGGAGCCATCGCTCCCCGGTGCTGCCCCGGCCTCTCCGCTTGATGTGGCTTCGGCGTCGTCGTCCTCTGGTGCTGCCCCGGCCCCTCCTCCGCGATTCGCTGCGCCGGTCCGGGTGTACCAGCGCCGTGCGCGGCCGCCGCCGCCCCTCGTGGTTTCCTCTCCGCCGGGGACACCGACACCACCGCCGCAGTCCCCGCTGGCCCGTGTCGCACCGCCGGTCTACCACCCGCCGCTTCTTCACCGACACCCGCGGCATGTTCACCCGATGGTGACACGGCACGCGGCTGGCACACTGCCGCCCCGGGCCCTTGCGGCATTGCCCGGCGACACGCCGGTCTCCCCAGTACCCTCTTCCGTCCGTGACGCCTTGTTGGACCCTCATTGGCGCCACGCGATGGAAGAGGAGTACGCCGCGCTCCTCGCCAACCAGACATGAGAGCTAGTGCCCCGGCCGCCAGGCTCCAACGTCGTCACCGGCAAGTGGATCTGGACCCACAAGCGTCGGGCTGACGGCACTCTCGAGCGGTACAAGGCTCGCTGCGTTCTCCGGAGCTTCACTCAGCAGCCCGGAGTCGACTACGATGAGACTTTCAGCCCGGTGGTAAAACCGGCCACCGTCCGCACCGTGCTCTCGCTGGCGCTTGCTCGGTCATGGTCCGTCCATCAGTTGGACGTCAAGAATGCCTTTCTGCATGGCCTTCTCACCGAAACAGTCTACTGCAGTCAGCCGACGGGGTTCGTTGATTCCTCCCGTCCTGACATGGTCTGCCGGCTCAACAGGTCTCTCTACGGCCTTAAGCAGGCCCCCCGGGTGTGAAACCATCGGTTTGCTGCTTTCCTGTTGACACTGGGGTTTGTGGAGGCCAAGTCTGATACATCTCTGTTTATCTATCACCATGGAGCTGACACTGCGTACCTGCTGCTCTATGTTGATGACATTGTCCTCACAGCCTCCAGTGAGCCACTTCTCCGTCGCATCATTACCGCTCTTCAGCAGGAGTTTGCTATGAAGGATCTGGGTGTGCTCCACCATTTCCTTGGAGTCACTGTTCAGTCTCATCCAGCCGGGTTACTTCTTCACCAGCGGTAGTATACTCGAGATATCCTGGAGCGGGCCGGGATGACTGACTGCAACCCCTGCTCCACTCCGGTTGATACTCAGGGCAAGTTGTCAGAGGCTGAGGGCCCTCCAGTGTCAGATCTCACTGCCTACCGGAGTCTTGCTGATGCCCTTCAGTACCTCACCTTCACCCGGCCAGACATCACCTATGCCGTTCAGTAGATCTGTCTTCACATGCATGATCCCCGGGAGCCTCACCTCACTGCTCTCAAGCGCCTCCTCCGCTACCTCCGGGGCACGATCGACTACGGCCTACTCCTTCACCGGTCCTCCTCGGCCGAGCTCGTCGTCTACACTGACGCCGATTGGGCAGGGTGTCCGGATACCCGGCGCTCCACCTCCGGCTACGCTGTCTTCTTGGGCGGCAACCTGGTGTCCTGGTCGTCTAAGCGCCAGCCGGTGGTCTCCCGGTCCAGTGCCGAGGCGGAATATCGCGCTGTCGCTAACGGCGTGGCTGAGGCCTCCTGGCTCCGGCAGCTTCTCGCCGAGCTCCACACTCCGCCCTCCCGGAGCACGCTGATCTACTGCGACAATGTCAGTGCGGTCTACCTCTCCACCAACCCCATCCAACACCAGCGGACGAAACACGTGGAGATCGACCTACACTTTGTTCGTGATCGGGTTGCCATTGGCGAGGTGCGAGTCCTTCATGTTCCGACCACCTCCCAGTTCGCAGACATCTTCACCAAAGGCCTCCCGTCCTCGACCTTCACCGAGTTTCGCTCCAGCCTCAACATCACCGGTGGCTAGTTGCGTCTGTGGGGGGCCTCGTGTGTGTTCTTTCTTCTTTCTTGTTCAGTCTGGAACTCCGCTGCGCCGGTAGTTCAGACTGCGGGGGGGTGTTGGATTATGAGTGTACTAGGCCCATGAGGCCCATGTATGGTTACCTATATAGCTACCCTTCTAGGGTTAGCCCAAATCAATTGAGACACATCTTCTAGCATCAAGAATACAGGCATTTGGCAAATAACAAATTGACAGTATAGTAAGATATAGCCCGAGACTCAAGCAGTTCAGGTTTTTTAAAATTTGGAGCAGGCTGTTGTTTAGCTGATTTTCTTATTTATTTGTCTGCATAATGGAAGTAGGTTGCTTAGCTCTGACTTTCACCATTCAAAATAATTTATAATCAGATACATACAAAAACGAATTCCTTTGAATCTAATCAACAAATGGTGAAAAGAATGAGAATCTCAATAGCATACTGATTCTAAGGAAATCACTGTACAAATATTCTTCTGGAAATTGTTATCTCGTGCTTCAAATTTTAACTGAGTACAGACAAGAGAAACTACTGACTGATAGAATAGAAGTTATAATGAACCTTTCTCTGTCTTTTTAATGGATCCACTTGCACCTAATATATCACCAATATCAATAAATGCCTTCAGTTGCTCAAATTGGTCCTCCGTAAGGCTGTCTTTCTCGCAATAAAGCTACCCATAGCCAAAAGAAAGAAAGTCCCAGAAACACATAATCAGTTCCAAACAAATTATCATACTTCTGTAGCTAGTAGCTACTAATAACAACAAATGCAACTGCAAACTGCAGATAGCTCAGCTGCTATGTGAGGATGGATTTACAAGCACAACATTATCAAGCAGCAAATCCGCATCAAATCAAATTCTAGGGAGACTAGGAGAGAACAAAAAAAGGCGAGTCAGTTGAAAGATCAGACCTGCATGGTCCCCGCATCGTCTCTTACAGTCATAAAAACAAGCTTCCCAAATGCTCTTCGGGCAACAATCCTGCCAGCAACGGACACGGACACGTCCTCGCAGACTTCACCATTCACAAGATGAGCGTACCGTTCCTGAAGCTCCTTGGTGGTGTGAGTCCTGTCCCACTTGTACGCGTACGGCTCATGCCCCTTCGCTCTGAGCTCCTCAACCTTGCACCCAGAAAACCAACGATCCGAAGGCCCGTCAGTAGCAGCACGGACCGAAAATTGGGAGAAAAACAGAATCCAGCACCAAACAATGTAGCACTAAGAACTGACTTTTTTGAGGCGGATGGCGCGGATGGAGTCCCGGTCGGAGGTGGAGGCGGATGAGGATGCGCTACGGCGTCGGCGGTCCTGAGGTTGCGCCGGCGGCGGGTTCGTGGTGGCGGCGGCCGCGGAGCAGCAGCGGATGCGGAGGCCGAGGGGCCTTGAAGCGGCGGCGCGGGAGGCCGCGAAGCCGATGAGATTGGAGGAGGCCCTCCACGCCCGCAGCGCCTCCATTGCTCCGGGCAGGGCTCAACGAATGAGCGGGTTTGTCGGAGGTGCCCGCCGCCCGGCACGTGGTCGCCGCCGCGGCGTCCCGAGCGTGCGACTGACCAACCGCGCCGGGAGAGGGAGCGAGGGAGCAACGCCAACGCGACGGACGGCGGTCGCGGGAGCGAGGATAGGGTCTACCTACCTGCTGGCTGCTGAGATGGGCCCGAAACCCACCCACGGCCCACGGGGGAGCGTCGGCAGCAGCCCTGGACCAACCCAGCCCTCCCGGCGGCCCATTCTGGCTGGGTTGACGCGTCCAAGTCGCGCGGCAGCTGCAACCAGCCGCCAACGGGCAACGGCATATGCCGTGCGCGTTGCGGCCGGACCCACATGTCCCCGGACGGGCCCCACCTGTCATGCCAAGCATGGAAATATCTATCCCTCCTCTGCGCCGCCGCCGGGCCTTTAGGGTTCTAGGCCGGCTCCACTCCAATCCAATCCTGGGGCGGGCGACTGCCTCCTTGCCTCCATTATTCCTCATCTTGTCCTTCCCTGCCTTTCCTCCCGTTGCTAAAAATAACGAGGCAGATTCGACGTGCGCTTCCTCTTCATCGCTCGCTCCCAGTCGCAGGTACCTACGACCTGGCCCCTCTCTCTTACCTACTATGTATGTACGGATTGGATTTCTTGCCGGCTAGATCTCTCTTTGCTCGATCTGCTTTTCGTTCACATCTATGCTGCGGCTCTAGTCAGATTTGGTCGGGATTTGCTAGGTTTGACCAGCGTATGCACAGGCCCCGATCTGGATTATGGAGCTTGACTATCTCTCCTTTTTTTTTTATTATGTTGTATCTAACAATCTCCATGTGTTCCATCGTGAAGTTACAGGCAGACATGGATTTTGTATCTAACAGTCGTTAAGTTACATGCACACATGATTTGAAGTTTAACCTTGCTGTGCTGTAGTTAGGTGCGCTTCCCGAGCACACCATGTACTGATTTCTGCAAATTAGTAATGGATTATAAACTGTAAGCCGCTTCTTCTGCTTTTATTAAGAGGAAGTTGTTCTTCTGCTTATAAAATACGCTTTGTTTCTCGGGAAAATTAAAACGGGGAAAACCTTTTCTTCTAAAATAAATAACGCAGTGAAGGCTTTTGTTGGTCGATTTTTTTTATCTTCTGCCATAGTATAATCAGTAAGGATGACTTCAAAAGTTTACTGTACATATATGTGTACATATTTGTTTCTCTCCTGATCTTCAGTGATCTCTCCTGGTAGCGCTAGCTTCCTACTTATATGTGTACATATTTGTTTATCTGTTCTAGTGATGGCTGATGTTGACGAGTACCGTTGCTTCATCGGGAATCTGTCCTGGTCGACAACTGATGAAAGCCTCAAGGACGCATTCAGCAAATTCGGCAACCTCACTGAGGCAAAGGTTACGTGAATAACCTCTCGTCTTTAGTTTTGCCTGAGTAATCCTTTTTACGAGCATGATAATTCCGAAGGTTGTGTTGGTAACTGTTGCTTAGGATAGTTTTTTCTCTATCTTTTAACTAGTCAATAATTTTCTTTTGCACTGCGGTAAACATTGGTATACTACTAGTTTGTCTCTAAAGAATCTTAAATCTAACTGATTTGCTCAAACGCATCTTTTTTTCTCGCTCTATATCCAAAATTTTTCGCCATATAGTTATGTACACTGTTTTGTTCCTACGAATGCTCTAGGAAATATTTTTGCCTCTGAATGGTCAAATAATTTTTAACTCACGTAAAGCGTACATCCATTGTGTGTACAATGTTGCTTTGTGCTTTATTTGTTATCTAGCATGGTCTCTTATTTATGGTTTATTTAATTTTGTTTTGCTGGTAATATGCAGGTGGTTCTTGACAAATTTTCTGGCCGTTCTCGTGGTTTCGGCTTTGTAACTTTTGATGAGAAGCAAGCCATGGAGGATGCTATTGAGGGAATGAATGGACTGGACTTGGACGGGAGGAACATCACTGTTGATAAAGCTCAGCCACAAGGACCTGGTAGAGACCGTAATGGTGACCGTGAGCGTGGATCTCGTTATGATCGTGGTCGTGACTATGGTGGTGGCCGTGCACCGCGAGGTGGTGGTGGTGGTGGTGGGGACTGCTTCAAGTGTGGGAAACCTGGTCATTTTGCTAGAGAGTGCCCATCTGGGGATGGTGGGAGAGGGGACAGATATGGTGGCAGAGATGACAGGTATGGTGGTGGCGGTGGCGGTGGCGGTGGCGGGCGTTATGGATCTGACCGTGGTGGTGACCGATACTCTAGCCGTAGCCGAGATGGTGGCAGTTATGGGGGCGACCGCTACAGCCGTGACCGATCAGGTCCTTACTGATGGCCTAGTTCTTGAGAAGTATGTGCCATCCAGGTATGGAAGTCTATCTACTATTATAAGGCTTGTTATTGTGTCTGGAACTTTGTTATCCTGTAGTTGGAGTCGCCATGTACCGTGAGAAATCAGTTGCTTTGTTATAGATCATATTACTGACCGGTTTATTATCGTTTCCTGCTTGCCAGGCATATGACTTGGTCATAGTGCTTGGCGCTTGGATCCTGCATGTTTGCTTGATATGCTATTTGGCTATTAAAAGATGGATTTTGTTGCTGTGTTGATGATCCTGGTCCTAATTAAGCTTATGTGGATATCCCTGTGATATGGGGGATTGGATGGCGAGTTAGTGTCCGCATTTGTGTTCTTTTCGTGGAAGCAAGGGGTTGACTATAATCTGCTTGAACACACCTACAACTACAAGAAAAATCTATGTTCTTGTCACCTCTTCTGAAAGCAAGTGACGAATCATCCATTAGGGAAAATTAACTGGTAATGTTTTCAATCTTATACATCTAAAGTATTGTCTTACAACGTCATTCTCAAATGACTTTTGTTTTGGCAGGCTTCTTTTTGGTTATTTGTTCTTGTTCTGGATTGGTTGCTACAATCGTTCTGGACTGGTTACTTACGTCCTAAGATCATTTCAGTTGTCTCATTTTAGTCAGGCCAGTTTATATCCATGAGTACAAAGAGATTATTCTTTGGTTCCATTCTATGTGTCTTTAGCATCGGAGGACCACTGTTACACTCACCATCGGGTGTCTTGACAAACTGGTCATGGTTGCTTCGCCATGCTGGGGTGTTCCTTGAGATGTCCCCTGTTCCTGTTCCTTGTGAGACCAGAGATTATGCTTAATCAGCCTGAGTGGATGTGTTTCTATCTGGTTGCTGTTCCTTTGACACTGCAACTGCACCACTGGCCTATTGCAGCTTATACGTTCCAGAGTAGTTACTGGATCCCTTTTTGAGAGGAGTTATGGGGATGTTATGATTCATCTGCAGCATACTAATTGTCCTTTGGCATCTACATGTGTCTTGTCCAGAGTAGTTACTGGTTCCCTTTTTGAGAGGAGTTATGGGGATGTTATGATTCATGGCCTTGTTCGGCTGGCTGGTTGCCAGCCAGCCAGCAGTGCTTTTCTCTCACACCAGTTCAGCACCAGCCACCAGCCACCAGCCAGCCAGCAGTATTTTTCTCTCACAAGAAATCAGCCTCAGCCACCAGCCACCAGCCAGCCGAACGAGCTCCATCTGCAGCATACTAATTGTCCTTTGGCATCTACATGTGTCTTGTCTTTGATTTAGAATATCCTTTTCTTAGTTCACCTATTCTCAGGATGCAAATGTTAGGGTCGTTTGATGTTCGTACTAGCCAATTGAGTTTTTGTACTCGTACGTTACATTAACTGCTCAATATTCTTTTCCCCGGTTTTAAACATGTTGATTTGTACTGAAAGTGCTTCTCTATCACTATCATGAGTACAGCGGATCTAACTTGTTTCACTAAACCATGTGCCGTATGTTTTTATGTGTTGCAATTAGAGCCATTACCTTTCAGACTATTTTGAGTCAATTGGTGCCTGAGCCGGCAAAACATTCAGTCATCGACAACAGTAGCATCACCATCATTTTACCATGGTCCAGTGGATCTAGCTTTTTGTTTCTCAGTGTTGTCTGCTGTTTTGTGTATATGCAAAACATTCGTAGTGATTGATTTGAGACGCTTTTTGGTTTCAAAATCGTATTGGTGCCGGATCGGGCAAAACATTCAGTCGTTTGCAGCAGCAGGCGTAGACAGACACAGACATACTATCTGCATCGTTTGTATCGTTGATGCTATGGTAGCAACGTGCATCTTTCTATCTATATTATATTACTATAATATATCTATAATCCTGTTCCTGTTCGTTCGTCTTGCACTGCACATTCGTTTATCGGATCTCTTAGAGTGCGGTTGCGACGATGGGGTACTTGTTCTTGGGCATCCGCACCAGTGTCGGCTGCACCGTGTCGTCGTCCTCCAGCGGTTTCCAGCTGCAACCAAATTGAAACCAAGCGAGCTCAGCTGCTGCTGATGGATGTATGGGAAAGCACTCGCCAGCCATGGCTGCTGCTTACAGCTTACCTGTATCGGGAGACGAGGTGGTGGACGAAGACGCAGATCTCCAGCTTTGCCAGGCTCATCCCGGGGCACATCCGCGGCCCGCTCCCGAACCCCAGGAAGCTGTAAGGCTTGAGCGTCTCCTGCGTGAAAGAACATGGCATCAACACACTCTGTCGCTTCCGGCGACAGGCGTAGCCGTCGAGCCAGAGCTCGCCGGAAACTTACGTCGAATCTGTTGGGGTTGAAGCGCTCGGGGTCGGCGAAGACGGACGGGTCGTGGTGGATGGACACCACGTCCAGGTTCACCGACGTCCCCTTCTTTATCTCGTAACCTGCGTGCCATAAGATTCTACTGCATCAATCCATGCTGCTCTAGGCAGGTTGCGGTGACGATGTATGTCACTGCCACTGACCGTCGATGCTGAAGTCCTGTGCGGCTTTCCTCGAGAACCATGGCAGGATGGTTGCTCTCCTCAGGGTCTCGTTCATCACCTGCAGCATTTCAGTTGCCTTCTTGTGATGATGCCTATCTGTTTATGAGAAAAACGAAGACGCATCGAAACGGCATGGCGCTGCTAGGTTTGAGATGATCTTTGTCTCACCTTGTTTGTGTAAGGCATGTTGTTGACATCAGACCACTTGAGACGCATCGAGCCGTTGAGCCTCTCCTTGATCTCCAGGTGCTCCTCCTGCAACCACACCACTCAACTCAGTGACAAGAAGCCTGACGGACGAACGGACGGCTTACCTAAGGAGCAGGAACAGAGGCTCTCCGGCTCACCCGTAGCTTTTCCAGGACGTCGGGGTTCTCCCCGAGGAACTTGACGAGCCAGGTGAGGCCCGCCGTGGTGGTGTCGTGGCCGGCGACCAGCAGGGTGAGGATGTTGTCCTTGAGCTGCGCGTCCGTCAGCTTGTCCGCCTCGTCGCCGGCGTGCTTCCGCAGCAGCGTCTGCAGGAAGTCGCTCGGAGCCTCGCCGCCCTCCCTCCGCCGCCTCGCGATCACCGAGTCCAGCATCGCGTACATCCGGTTCCTGGCCTTAAGGCCCCGGTGGAAGGCCGTGCCGGGGACCTTCAGCGGCAGCGACGCGAACGACGACGAGATCACCTTGAAGTTGGCCCGGAACTCCCCCTCCGGCTCCAAGCTCACCAGCATGTTGGCGATCACCTTCAGCGTGAACTGCATATGGATCGATTGGGCAACACAAACAAACTCCGTTCAAAATCGGAAGAGCACGAGCACACGATGGCGGCGGTGGGGGCTGGCAGATGCTTACCGACGAGGCCTCCTCCAGCACGAGGACCCTGCTGCGTCCGTGCCACGTGTCCAGCGTCTGCACGGCGAGGTCGTTGATGAACCCCAGATACTTCTTGAGCGCGTCGACGGAGAGCGGCTCGCCGATGAGCCGGCGCAGCTTCCTGTGCTCCTCGCCGTTGGTGGTGAGCAGGCTGGTGGGGCCCAGCACCTGCTTGCCCGTGTAGAAGAGGTTGAGGCTCACGACGCCGTCCTTTCCCGACAGCAGGATCTTGGCGGCGTCCCTCCCCGTCATGAACACCGTGATCCGCCCCAGTACGTACGTCTTGAACACCTTGCCGAACCGCCGCTGCCGGTCGCGCATGAAGCTCAGGATCCCCGCGGGGCTCGAGAAATCGGAGATGAAGGAGAACGTCTCGCCGATCACCGGCCACCCCATCGTGCCCGGGATGTCCCTCATCTCCTTGGAGGAGCCTCGTGACCGAAGCCACAGGAGGCCCGCGCATGCCAGGGCGACGGCGACAAGCACGGGAGCTCCAAACACAGCCATCGTCGCGTCGTCTTCGTAGAGCTGCACTACTGCATACCATCGATCGGTGTCAGCTCTCAGGTGCTCATATATATATATATGTATATGCGCTTCGCGATGATGCATCGAAATCTCTGATTCCTCGGGAACATCTTTATCTTTGTTATCTTCTCTTGACATCGTTGCATGCGAGGGGAACCATTTGGAGGTTCTTTGGTATCCCTTGTGTCCTGTTTTGTCATAATCTGCTTGTTTTTTTGCCTATGTACTTGTCGTGGACACAGGTACTCCGATGCCTAGATCGTACTTTGGATCAAAGACTGCGTCATTGCTGCCGATGGCTCTAAAAATTTGTATTTGTTTTGCAAGTTGATAATAGAGCAGTGCCATTTGCAGTGACGCAACGCAATACGCAAGCTTTGTTTTGATCCACTGTACAGCAGAGACGCTGAGACCGGCCTTGATAAGGACCTGGTGTTAATTGTTGTCTCTTCTTGAATGAATAAAAAGAAAAGTATCAGTTCAAGAGAAAGGAGCTTTGGGCACTAAGCTGTTATCCTGGGAATAAACATGTATTATTGTCTGCCTTGTTCACCCGAATATAAGATGTTAAATGCCTGTCATTTGTAATGAGCAGCTGCAGCGGCAAAGCGCCAAAGCCTTTGAATTCCCAGGATAGTCCATGGCTCATTGAATTTGGCAACTGGATGCTTGCTCCCTCCATCCAAAAAAAAAAAAAAACAATTCTCATTTCTTAAGGAGTCAAACAATTTTAAATTTAACTAAATGTTACAAAAAATATATTAACATTTACAACACTGAATAAGTATCATTAGATAAATTATGAGGAATATTTTCACAGTAAACATAGGAAGACGTAGCACGGAGTGGTCAGGCTGTCGCCTCGAGCCATGACCGCGAAGGTCGAAGGATATCTGCCAGCCATGGAGGGGCACCACTACAAGAAGGCAGCCGAGGCACCGCCTGCTTCCTCGCGAGAGGCAGCCAAACAGATTAGATCAGGAACCCGCACGCCGTCGCTCGCAAGCAAACCTGAATGAATCCAGCATGGCACAGAACGGTGATTCGGCTAGCCCCACACGGATCCGGCCTCCCTCCGAATGCCGACCGCGGAACTGGCCGCCGGCCATTGATCAGGGGCGAACTTGCTGGTGAAAGAGAGGTAGAGGAGGGAGAGGAAAGAGGAAGTTGGTAGTTCGGCGAGATAGCCCCGCCGTCGCCCTCCGGCGGTGGCGGAGCATGGGAGATGTAGGCAGTGCCACAGTGATGATGCTGGCTCGGAGCCGCAGGAGAGCCGCCCGAGTCACCCTATTTGGACGACGCGGGGGGCGGGAGGGTGAAGTTTTCGTTGTTAATCTCTCGAGTCCTTTCTTCTTTGGTAATCTCAATAATTATAAACTCACATCTCCTGTACGGGGCACCTGAAGTCAAGATCAGGTCATGCGCCACTCTTCTCGCACCAACGAAGCATTCGGGACTAGGGCCAGATGTGCTCTGCTTAGAAAGGGCCTTCGGAGAGGCAGGCAGGCCGACCAGATAGAGGAGACGGGCGCAAGGGTCGAGCGCGCGGGATGATAGGTAACTGAGATTATATAGTCCTGAAGCAATTTGCAACAGCACCATCATTATTTTAGAGGGTAACAGCATCATCAACAACATCATTGTTCATGGATGTCTGCTTACAATATGCTGTTGTCAAATCTCAATGTATTTCAATCAAATAGGATATTTGTTTCGAACATTGTTTTCGTTGTTTATCTCTCGAGTCCTTTCTTCTTTAATAATCTTAGTAATTATAAACTCACATCTCATGTACGGGCACCCCAAAATTAAGATCGGGTCAGGCGCCACTCTCCTCGTGCCAACAAAGCATTCGGGGCTAGGTTCGGTTGTGCTATGCTTAGAAAGGGGCTTTGTGAGAGGCAGGTGGAGGAGACGGGTGTAGAGGGTGGAGCGGCGACGGCGGGGTCACCGTGGGCGGAGGAGGACAACGGTTGGACCATGGAAGGGGAGAGGAGGCATGGAGACAACTCGATGAGTCCGGGTTAGCGGTGTGGTGGCGCCCAGGAGGTCGGTTGGCGCCCGGCGGTAGGCGGGGGCAAATGTGAGCTGCGTGAGACATATGTTGAAGAACAGACCAAGGTACACAAAATGAACATGAGCCATCCAATCTAAATCTAACGGTGTGTCACTTTGGGGAAAAAAAAAACATACGCATAAACTTGTATCGATGAGCAACCAGGATCCTACTCGAATTTGCAAACATAGCAAGCACTGCACACGCTACACCATATATATACTTATACTACGTACATGAGGTAGCAAACCAAAGGTGGGTCGCACATCTACGGCAGCAAGCGAACAATGCCGCCGTCTCCAGAGCTCCCGGTGGACCTCCTGCTCCAGATCGCGGCGCGCACCGATGCCGCCACCATCTTCCGGTGCGCCGCCACATGCAAGCTGCTCCGGCGCGAGATACGGAGCGCGGACTTCATCCGTCGCGTCTGCCAAGGTCCCGACGCCGGCCGTCGTGCCCTCAAGGACCCTGGGCATCCTCGCCGAGACCTTCTCCATCTTGCACCCGGTCACCGCGGCCACCGTGACCCTGGAGAGGTACCTCGCGCCGTTCATGTCGCGCAGCGGGTCTCCTGGAGCAGTACAGGCCCCTGACGTCGCGCAACGGGCTCGTCGTCCTGTGGCGGCGCCGCCTGGGGTCGGAGCGCGGGTCCGCCGACCTTTGCGTGTACGATCCCATGACCAACAGCCGCGCCTTCCTCCCCTTCGCGCCGGACATCGGGTGGGACCCCTACCGCGGGCTCGGCGACGTCCACTTGATCGACCAGTGCGCCCTGCTCACCGCCACCGACGGCATCGGTTGGCAACATCGGCTGCTCCTTCATGCTGGTCGCCGCGGACATGGCCAGGAACCTGGACTGCGCGTCGTCAGCGCGCGTCAGGGTGCAGACCGTGTCCTCGTCGGACTGGGACGCCGGTGCCGGGTGGGGCTGGGGTCCCGTGAAGACCAGCGACGCGACCGCCACCCATGCCCTCGTTGGTGCACGAACCTGGACAGACACAACGACGCCGCGGTCGTCGCCGGCGGCGTCGTCCACTGGTTAATACACTGCGGCATCAGCAGCTCCTCCTCCCTCCAAGAGGCCGTCGGTGAGTACATCCTCACCTACGACGTGAACGCGGCCGCCGTGGGTTCAGTCGACGTTCCCAGGGACCGCCGGCGCCCCGACCTGCAGAGAGAGCCTGCGATTCCGTCCCGGCTGGCGTCGTCACCGGACGGGAAGCTGAGCTTCGTCGTCGCGGACCACTGCGCGGTGTTCGTGTGGGTTCTGTCAGGACGAGGCTCCTGGGCGCGGCACGTGCAGATAGACATGAGGGCGGGGGACCGATGTTGCAGCCATGGATATGGATGGATCATCGGGTCGAGCTGGAGAGCTTCATCGTCGATCGGAGGAGGGGCGCGGTGTTGTTGCGGTTTGGTGGCGTCCGCTTTGTGCTCGACATGGAGACGGGGGCAACGTGTACGACGCGTGTCCTGTACGAGGTGGACCTCGCATCTCGGCTGGCCTCCATGAAATCCTTCTAGCTGCTAGCTGCTTCGTCGTTCTCAAGCTCGGGAAGATGGAACGAACATCGCTTGCTGCTCACTTCAGGTAGCTGTTCTGCTCCTCTGGCATGCTAAAGATGTTTCATTAAACTTTTTTGTTTCTACGTGTCAATCGTCGTATTATCTATGGTTAATAAGATGTTGCGTACGTGCTCTTATAAAATAGTATCGGCCACGCGAATCAGTATCCTACTCGGAATTGCAAAGATAGCATGCACTGCACATATATACACGCAGAAGGGGTAGCAAACCAAGGTGAGTCGCACATCTACGCCAGCAAGCGAACAATGCCGGCGGCAGGCAAGCGAACATTGCCGGCACACAAGCGAACAACGCCGGCACGCAAGTGTCGCCGGACGTGCGCACCACCAGTTCCAGAGCTCCCGGTGTGCGTCCTGCTCGAGATCGCGGCGCGCACCGATGCCGCCACCATCTTCCGGTGCTCCGCCACATGCAAGCAGCTCCGGCGCGAGATCCTGAGGGCGGGCTTCGTCCGCCGCGTCTGCCAGGGGCCCGACGCCGTCGTGCCCTCCAGGACGCTGGGCGTCCTCGGCGAGACCTTCTCCGTCGTGCACCCGCCCACCGTGGCCTCCGTGACCCTGGAGAGGTACTACCTCTCGCCATTCATGTCGCGCAGCGGCAGCATCGCCGCCGCGGGTCTCCTGGAGCGGTACAAGCCCCAGACGTCGCGGAACGGGCTCGTCGTCCTGAGCCGCCGTGAGATCAACAGCCACTGCGCCCTGCTCACCGCCGCCGACGGCATCGGCTGCTCCTTCATGCTTGTCGCCGCGGACATGGCAGGAACCTGGACTGCAGGACGTCAGCGCGCGTCAGGGTGCAGACCGTGTCCTCGCCGGACTCAGACGCCGACGGCGGCGCCCAATGGAGCCCCATCAAGACCACCGACGACCACCCATGCCCTTGGTGGTGCATCAGCTGGGACAGCCACGAAGACGCCGCGGTCGTCGTCAGCGGCGTCGTCCACTGGCTCATGCACGCCCCCGACGCCTGGTTGCTGAGCGAGGACGACGTCGACGAGTACATCCTGACCTACGACGTGGACGCGGCCGCCGTGGGCTCAGTCGACATCCCCAAGGACCGCCAGCGCGCCAGCACGCCGAGAAGGTCTAGATCATCGTCATCCCAGCTGGCATCGTCGCCGGACGGGAAGCTGAGCTTCGTCGCCACGCACCAGTGCACGGTGTCCGTCTGGGTTTTGTCGTCAGGAGGCTCCTGGGCGTGGCAGGTGGAGATCGACATGATGGTAGAGTGGGGGCCGCTGCTGGGGCCGAAGCCATGGATGGATCATCGGCTCGAGCTGGAGAGCTTCGGCGATCAGAGGAGCGGCGCGGTGTTCTTGCAGATTGATGGTGTCTTCTTTGCGCTCAACATGGAGACGGGGGCAACGTCGCAGACGAGTTTGACAAGAGAGACGGGCATCCCGTACGATGTGGACCTCGCGTCTCGGCTCGCCTCCATGAAATCCTTCTAGTTCTGAACATCGATCTGGTCGATCCAGGCGTTTATATTTCCTAATAAAATAGTGAGTCAACAACATTCAAACTAAAATTTACCTCGATCTACCCAACACATGTGGATTAGGTGAATACAACAACATTCAAGCATGGCCTAATTATATGTGATGGTAGGACGGTAAACCAAATGTACAGTAGTATAAGCAAAAAGAAGAACTACAAATCAACATAACTTGAAGCATGAGTGAATCACCGCACTAGAAAAACTCAAAGAGCCCTTTCTACTAGCGTAAAACCCATGGAGCTCCTAGAGAAAAAAAGAAGGGAAAGAGGGAGAGGAAAGAGTGTGAGGTGGACG
This sequence comes from Saccharum hybrid cultivar R570, assembly GCA_038087645.1. Lineage (NCBI taxonomy): Eukaryota > Viridiplantae > Streptophyta > Magnoliopsida > Poales > Poaceae > Saccharum > Saccharum hybrid cultivar. The sequence goes on from JAQSUU010000059.1 coordinate 3,085,928, forward strand.
AGCACCCCCTAGTGAAGAAAGAAATCACGCAAGGACGGCAAGGTAACTCGTACACAGGAAAGGAGATCACGCAAGGTAACTCGTACACAGGGGTAAAATCGTGGTGATCAGCCTGTTAACAAAGTGTCAAAGTCCGTGATGCGAACGTGGAATAATGCAAAAAAAAAAAAGGCCTTGTGAGGTGTTTGCTCACAAATCTACAGCAGGAACTTATATCTTGCCCACACGGCCACACGAGTAGAAAATTCGGCCTCAGTTTGTTTGAAAGCAATTATAGAAGCCAAAAACGGCGGTCAAATTGGATGGTTTTCGCCTGAATTTTGGCTTTGCCCCCGTGCCCTTTGTGCTAACTGTCGCCGCGCATATAAATCAAACGGACGCCGTTCTGGCGTTCTCCCCTTCCAGAGCAGAGCAGAGCAGGCACACCGCACACCTCACCGCAGCGCCCTCCTCGTCTCCTCTCCTCTCCCCGGCGGATCCACCGCCGACCGACCGCACCTCTGCTCGCTCCTGCCGCCACAATCGCTGCTGCTCTCTAAGTGCTGTCGATTTGGGCGTTGGCTGGTTGTCTGGTTCGGTTCCATCCTTCTGTTGGTAAGCCATCCTACCTTGCGCTGAGAGGTGCTTCTGCTCTTAGTCACAGATTAGATTAGAGTCGGTTTCCCTCCTAGCGTGCGATTGCATCTGTATCTGGATCCGTCTCCGTTATTAGAGCCGCGCAACTGCAATTCTTGAAGAGTTCATGCGAATATGCAGTGTCTTGCTAGTTTGATCGGATCCTGTGATAATAAGCCGTACGTGTTAGCTAGTGTTGTCCCCTTCGACCAAGAAGGGGAAAAAAGTACTAGTAGTTCATGTGTCATGACCGGATCCTCGGAAACAGAAATCGATTTGATATGTGGTGGAGGTGCATGCTCCTAGTCCTAGATCTCATCTCATGGTGCTGGTTTTGGTTTCAAGTGGCAAGTCGGTTACTTGGGGGGATACTCGTGGGAAATGAATGAACTGAAGGTTTTTAGTTGGATGTTTTTGCTCATCGTGTGGATGGCCGTGAGCCTACAATAGTTTCTGTAAATCTTGAGGCCGGATTGGTTTAGATCCCATTCAGTGGTTCATACTTGTGATCTTCTTGTGCTTGCCGGCCTAACTGGGTGCTTATTGAGCTTTTATTGGGCAAACCTTACTTAGCTTTTCCTAACTAATAAAAATATGTATCTTCATGTCAAATACTGCTAACTCTGACCTGAATCTTTGTCAGGTTATCTTGGTCTAAACAGCTCAATCTGTCAAACAGCCTGCTATTGTTTTTTTCCCCTTTCAATTTGGCATAAACAATCCAGTTGATAACTTTTTGCTAGCTGGAATCGGAATGATGGGCGCCACTACTGACTTCTTGCTGGCCCACGGACTTTAGACTTCCATCGTCTACGGCTAAATGAATTATCCAGCTATAGGCTGGATGTGCAGCAACAGCAATAATTCTGATCTAGTACAGCTGTAGTTTTATTCATTTTGTTAGGCTCAGTAGCACATGGGTGAGCAAGTGACCATGTCTCTGCCTGACAGGACAGCTTATGCCAGCATATGGCTCTCTTTAGGGCGTGTTTAGATGTGAAAATTTTTGGGGAAAAGTTCCTGTAACACTTTTCGTTGTTATTTGACAAAATTTGTCTAATCATGGACTAACTAGGCTTAAAAGATTCATCTCGACATTTACAGACAAACTGTGCAATTAGTTATTTTTTTACTTACATTTAATGCTCCATGCATACGTTCAAAGATTCGATGTGACAGTTACTATGCAAAAATTTTTGGCTCTTTTTGGGTACTAAACAAGGCCTTAGTATCTTGAGCATAATTAATCCACTTTATGATTGATCGCAGTGTATATATGTTTTTCCTTCAAAGTCGTTAGTCCTATTACCACCTGGTCCTTGTTCAAAGATTCATTAATGGTAATAATCTTGCTGCAACTTGACCTGGAGACAAGGCCTGCTAAATACAACCTTGCATTCCTTTTACTTGGCTATCACAAATTGCTCTTAATTATCATACCTTTATATGGTCTTTCCCTTATCATTCTTAACTTAAAATTTCCAAGCCTTCTAGCATGAACTAGGTTCAAACATTTCTGCTTTAACAAGTGAATATTTGGGATGGTCTCTGAATTCAGGATTGTCTGTGCAGATCAATGGCTGACGGTGAGGATATCCAGCCACTTGTGTGTGACAATGGCACTGGAATGGTCAAGGTTCGATGCTCATTCTATCTGTTCATTCATTCATCTCTGAAACCTGTAAAAGGAGTTGTTGCAGAATGACCAGCCTATGCTTCTTCTCTCTGCAGGCTGGCTTTGCTGGTGATGATGCGCCCAGAGCAGTGTTCCCTAGCATAGTTGGCCGCCCTCGGCACACGGGTGTGATGGTTGGAATGGGCCAAAAGGATGCCTATGTAGGTGATGAGGCACAGTCAAAAAGAGGTATCTTGACCTTGAAGTACCCCATTGAGCATGGTATCGTGAACAACTGGGATGATATGGAGAAAATCTGGCATCACACCTTCTACAATGAACTGCGTGTTGCTCCCGAAGAGCATCCAGTTCTGCTGACAGAAGCACCTCTAAACCCAAAGGCAAACAGAGAGAAGATGACCCAAATTATGTTTGAGACATTCAATGCACCAGCAATGTATGTTGCTATCCAAGCTGTTCTTTCCCTATATGCCAGTGGTCGCACAACAGGCAAGTGTTCATTTTCACCTATTAACTGATGAGTTTTTCTAGGACAACTTCATTTTTGGCTCTCGTCATTGGTGATCTGACCCATTCTACTACCTATGTCTTGTACTCTTATGCAGGTATCGTGCTTGATTCTGGTGATGGTGTGACCCACACTGTGCCAATCTATGAGGGATACGCGCTTCCTCATGCTATTCTTAGGTTGGATCTTGCTGGTCGTGATCTGACTGACTGCCTAATGAAGATCCTCACAGAAAGGGGTTATTCCTTCACTACAACAGCAGAACGGGAAATTGTAAGAGATATAAAGGAGAAGCTGGCCTTTGTTGCCCTTGATTATGAGCAGGAGCTCGAGACTGCTAAGAGCAGCTCCTCTGTCGAGAAGAGCTACGAGTTGCCTGATGGGCAGGTCATCACAATTGGCGCGGAAAGGTTCAGATGCCCAGAAGTCCTTTTCCAGCCTTCGCTGATTGGGATGGAAGCTCCTGGCATCCATGAGACCACCTTCAACTCTATCATGAAATGTGATGTAGATATCAGGAAGGATCTGTATGGCAACATCGTTCTCAGTGGAGGAACAACCATGTTCCCTGGCATTGCTGACAGAATGAGCAAGGAGATTACTGCCCTTGCACCGAGCAGCATGAAGATCAAGGTAGTGGCACCTCCTGAGAGAAAATACAGTGTTTGGATTGGTGGTTCAATCCTTGCCTCACTCAGCACATTCCAGCAGGTACTTACTAACATGGTCCTTTCCTCTTGTCGTAACATTTATGATCTTATGGGAGATGCTTTCTTGGGTGCCTTTTTGTTTTATCATCTTCCTTTTCTAAGTGAAACCAACAATCAACCAAATTGACAAGTGGATGTGAACACATCGAAATCAGTAAATTGTGAATGACAGTGTTCCAGTGATTTTGATTGTCACCATAGGTTATGAATACGAACTAATATCAGTTCAATTTTGAAGTACTGTTTAATATCAGTTCAATTTTGAAGTACTGTTTTTCACAGTATGGACTTACGAGTTACTCCAATCATTTTACTATTGCAGATGTGGATATCCAAGGAAGAGTACGATGAATCTGGCCCTGCTATCGTCCACCGAAAATGCTTCTAAGCTTTCAGCCCCGCATTTCGTAGCGTGTGAAGCTGTTGAGATCTGCATTATTGAGTGTCTTTGTGAAGTATATATAGTTTCTGCGAGCATGATTGCATGAGGGAAAGAGTACACCCAACTAAGCATTTGCCTTTCATATGCCCTGCTTTAAGTGATATGTCGATATAGTGTGCAAGCAATGTATTGGTTTTGGCTACAGCTGTTCTGTCATCTGTGCGTAACATTAGTTATGTATCTATCTATATCTGCATACACTATTGGCTATTTGGTCGTTTTCCCTATGGGCGGAAGACTCGATATGGTATTAAGTTCACAGTTTTTTTAAATTCTATTGGTTACCATTTGTGCCCGTATGACTATGATATCTTCAAATATAATGGCACAGGAAATGAATCAAATTTGGGAAAATATAACGGCACAGGAAATGAATAAAATTTGAGAAATGTAGTGAAGGAAAATCAGATCATGTGAATTGTCGTCGTTAGTGCAACTCCAACTGAGTTAGGAAGTACAACAAGAGCCATCAAGTCCTCAACTGGGGTAGACAGAAGAGCCAAACGCAAGCACCAAGCAGTCCACCAGTTCAAATCCGCCACCTACCAAAGCATTCGCTATCAGAGATGACACGAGCGAGCAGTTGCCTTCAGCATCCCCGGTCAATGAGAAATTCAAGATTCTTGGCACAGAAAGCATGTCTTCACGCAAAACTGGATTTCGGTCGTTGTGGCTCAGTCATGCATTTTTGTTCTCATCCGTGCGCAGCTGCGCGTGCATCCAGACCAAGCAATTTGGCAAACAGCAATCACATGACAAAAGCGTTTGGAACTAAATGGATGCCAGCGTGCCGCAGTACATTCAGAATCAATAACTTCAACACTTCTCCAAACATAACAAAAAAACCATGAAATTATACTATTATGGCATCACATCAGTTTTTTATTGATTAGCTAGTATTCCCATGGGTTCCCAATCTTAATGCACCAACCCCAAACATAAACTAGCATAACATAGAAGACAGCAACCACAAAAGTTTGATGCCAAACTGGTAGGGCAGATGGAGCTTGCTTGACAACACATTTGAGAGAAATTGGCCCCTTGCCAAATTGAAAAGCCCTAGCCCTAGTACAGGTCACCTTCCTTGTGGGTGTGGATGACGCAGTCGGACTTTGGGTAAGAGACACATGTCAGCACATAGCCCTCCTCCTGCTGCCCGTCATCAAGGAAGGATCCATCCGACTGGTCAACCGCACCAGACTCGATTTTGCCAGCACAGGTGGAGCAAGCCCCAGCACGGCACGAGTATGGCAACTCCACACCGGCAGTCTCAGCCGCATCAAGGATGTAGGTGTCATCTGGAGCATCAAACTCGTGCTCTTGACCTTCAGGCGTGACGAGCTTCACCTTGTAGACAGCCATTGCAGAGACATCGAGTTTCTTGGAGGTCTTCAGGCTTGGAACCTTCATAACTTGGCTGAAGAAGCTTAGAGATGAAGGGCTCTTCACCGCTGCTTGGGAGGCCTGTGTTCTAACATTGCCCAACAGTGTGCAGGAAGTAGCAAATGTGCTGGTCGACATCTTGAAACCTGGCAACCTTCAAATTCAAGGGGAGGAACATAGTCAGTTATCAAAACCACCTTTTCCTAACTTAAGCAACTACGGAACTATCGCACTTTCCTTATCAAACACAAAGCAACAATTGAGACCAGGAAGCTGTTCTCAGGCATCTACATATAAAAAAGTATCTTTCCAGACACTAACAGGAAAAGCTTGCAGCAGAGTAACAAATCATTGACACTGAGTCATACAGGACCATGCTTGAATCCAGATAATCAGAACCAAAATACCATTTTTTAAAACAAATTTCAGGCATTGACACGAAAATTACCTAGATTTACAAAGCAACGACCAATTTCTGTTTAAGTATCCACACAAAGATATGAGATAAAGTCACGCTTCCTCTGCCACGCTTCATAAGCCAATCCCTTTGTTCACTATGCATAGTAATACTACTAATCCAGTTCATAGAGCCACACAGGGGCAGCTGATGTATCCCAAGAGTATCTTTACCAAGGAGGAGAACAGGCACATGCCGTCCATTCCCTCCATTTAAAGGGGCAGGGTTAATCTGTGGAGCGGTATGAAAAAAGCAGGCATAGCTAATGCTCCCTGCCCTTCACTTGAAGCTCCAGGGAAATCAGTAAACCACACATAGGTTCTTTTTATTTTATTTTTCTGTTGAACTTTATAGAACAATTTGCTTGATGATTCATTGTAAAAATTCCCTGGGCAAGAAGTACAAAACTAGAAGAGGTTCATTGAAAGGCTCCCATAAATCTCAAATCTACCTCTTGGTAAAAAATCTCAACACCTCATAAGCCGGCTCCCTTTGTTTCACTATGCACAGGTAATACTACTAACACAATTCATGGACACACACAGGGGATACTGATATATCCCAATGGTATCTTTACATAGGTTCTTTTTATTTTATTTTTCTGTTGAACTTTATAGAACAATTTGCTTGATGATTCATTGTAAAAATTCCCTGGGCAAGAAGTACAAAACTAGAAGAGGTTCATTGAAAGGCTCCCATAAATCTCAAATCTACCTCTTGGTAAAAAATCTCAACACCTCATAAGCCGGCTCCCTTTGTTTCACTATGCACAGGTAATACTACTAACACAATTCATGGACACACACAGGGGATACTGATATATCCCAATGGTATCTTTACCAAGGGGGAGAATGGGCACATGCCATCCATCCCCTCCATGAGAAGGGGTAACTTTAATCTGCGGAGCTCGCTAGTGCTCCCCACCCTTCACTTGAAGTTCCATGGAAATCAGCAAGCCACACATAGGTTCTTTTAATTTATTTCCGCCAAACTTCACAGAACAATCCGATAGATGATTTATTGTAAAAATCCCCTGGACAACAACTACCAGAGGTTCACTGAACACGCGCACAGATTAACGTGCTCCCATAAATACCAAATCCATATCCTGGTCAAAAATCTCAAACACGTCATAAGCCGACTCTTCCCTTTGTTCAATATGCATAGGTAACACTACTAACACATAGGCACACAAACAGGCACCTGCTGATGTATCCAAGTGGTATCCCTCCCATAAACCCCACGAATCCACCCCAGGATAGAAAAATCTCAAAGTTGTACAGTATCTACTTTCTCCTAAAGATGGGAAGGAATCACATGCGGAAATAACCGAAATTTGATGCGGTTCAAGCCACCCACGGAACAGCCCCCCGTAGCAGTAATTTTTTTTCTTCTTAGGAATTAACGAAACCCAAAAGTTGGAGAACAGAACGCGGGATCCCATCATCCATCACCTAGAACTCCCTAGAGTCGAGCGGTGGCCAGACCAAACACCCCACCACCTAGGGTGGGGCGCCGGAGAGCGGAGAGAGATCGTACCAGGCTACAAAACCCCCGAGGAGTACGGGGGAGAGCGAGGGAAGAGACAGGTTCCTCGCGGAGATCGGAGGCGGCGGCTACCGAGGGTCCTGTTGCGGTGCCTCCCCTCTTCCCCTTGGCCCTCCTCCCTCGCTCGCGCTCGCGGCCAGGCCCTCGTTTTTAATGGGGGCGGGGCGGCTCAGGCTGCGCGGCGCGGTCCGGTCGGGCTCGGGTGGGAGCGGAATGGAAATCCCGGGTGCGCGCCCCGCGCCCACCTGCTGCCAGCCGCCGGGGGTGGTTTGGTGGGACTCACGATCCCATCTGAGGAGGAGGAGAAGGTTCTCGAACTGCCAGCACGGACTTGGGCCTGGGACAGGGAGGACTGGGCCACGCTCACTTGGGCCTGACGAACCGTCACCTGCAACAACACAGTACCCCGTGGTCCGGCCGAGCTAGTTCAACTGAATTTATTTTCGCCAGAAAAACTTAATTACAAAAAAAAAACTTAATTGCGAACTCAGTTGGCTGGGTTTCCTGTGGCAGAACCTGCCCACTCGACAAGTCCTCGACTTGGCACGGGTGCTTGCGTTTTCATAGTTTTATTTCAAGATTCAACGGCGTTATGCTTTTAGCAGGAGGCGTACGTATGTTTATAAGGATGAGTGTGCGTGCGTATTGTGAACATCAATGTTGTATTGTGTAATTCTTAAAAAAAAACTTAATTTATGGTAGTTCAGCTGAATTTATTATGTTACCAAAGGCTTACGAAATGCCAGGCACGCACGGGGAGACCCCGAACGCGTGATCGTGCGACACCGTACAATGCTTTCTTACGGGATTCTTGCTTGCATGAATCTGGCTGTTCATGTACCAAAGTACAGTATTTATTACCGGAAACATGAATTCCCCACGTGTGTTCCAAAATATAAAGACTAGCAATCACTTTTAGTATATGTTTCATTTTTCTTATCAAATAGTTATTTGATTTATGTATAACAAATAAACACATGCTCTTCTCCAGGAAATTGGGAGGCTTCCTTGTATACCGTTTCATGCAGTTGTGAGAAGACGTAAGATTGTCATTGATCAACATTATGAGAATATATATTCTCTGTGCATATTCTATACACTACATAACAAATTAATAACTTAACTTATTATCTGCCATGCACAGCTATCAGCTTCAATAACGACGGAATTTTTTATGGACATTTTAAAAAGCTACGCAAGTGAATGTTTTGACAACCTCCCTGAAGATCTTTATGACATGCTTAAAGTCTTATGCAGATTGTAAATTAGATGGTTAATGCGAGACATAACTTTATTATGCCAGCATAAGTGTTTTTCGGATTGTATACATAGTCATATATAATTGTGTGAAAGTTGAACTATGAAAAAATAACTTTTTTTATATGCATTACTAAAATAAAGCCGTAGTGTCAGTACAAGCACTGTAGTGTGTACACGCGAGGACAACGGCAACGAGCACATGCGTTTGAATGTGCGACCGGCGGCTCTACTTGTACTTGCTGAGCAGGAGCGGCCAGTGGTCGCCCTTCGTTTTATGCATCTCCTTTTTTTTTGAAGTCAACTAATCTTAACTGTAATCAAATATATATAAATAAGTACTCATATTTATTATGATACTAAAAATATCATAAGGTTAATCATACAATATATATTTTTATAATAAAACTATTTAGTGATACAAATATTGATATTTCTTTTTTTTTTTAAATCTAATCAAAGTTGAAATTGATTGGCATCTGAAAAGCGATTATGCACCATTTTTAGACAAAGGTAGTATAAGTAAAATGCAATGCAGCGTCCTTTTGGTCAGAGGGAGCGCAGGAGAATGAAAACTGAAAACATGTCCCGCTGACCTCCCGTCTCCAACCACACAAACCCCGTTTTCTTGGAATTCCACACGACCATGGGCGGCTTGCCACGCCGCCTCAGCTCCTCGCCTGGGCCTAACCACGTGTTGATGGCCATTCAGCGCCCAGCCAGGCTGCACGAAATTGTGCGCGTCCCAGTCCTCGAAAGAAAAAGGAATTCAGTTCAGTGCGCTATCACTGATGCGACTATGACTTGCACTAACAGACTAACTGATGGCGAGGAATGGCTCCACGGGTGTGCTTCTGTCAGGCACGCAGGTTCTCCACAAATTACATGAAGCAAGTGTTCTGTTAGAACCTGAAGCAAAGAGTAAAGTTGATATGAGTCCAAAAGCTGAAACAGTTTGGCACTGCAAGCAGAAAATGATGTCCTAACAGTCTAACACAAGGTTATGTTCAAAAGCACCTACCAAGCAAAAGGGCACAACTTGCAAGATGCCATCTCATGTGGAAAGCAGCCTTCCATACTCGCTCAACAAGACCGGAATGTCATCCATGCGCAACTGTGAAGGTACAACATAGTGATAACTGATAAGTAGGAGAATGAAAAAGAAGAGATCGTATTGTGTAAAGATATTCTCAATTGACTGCTGGTCGTTTGTGTTGGACCACTAGATTGTATGCACTACTATGCATACCTGTGAAGCACTTTTCAAATGGAAAAAACGAAGAGCTTCCATTTCACGAAAAACTGGCAATGGATTTCCCCTGCACTTGTTGCAAAAAGAAAATGAAATCATGATCGACGCAGAAATATTGCTAACAAATACTTTGCTTTAATGGAGAAGTTGATGATTGGATAGTGAAGAATGATCATTTTCAGGCATATCAACCTCTGGCCACAACCAAGTTATCTGCACATGCTCAATTTCTAACTAACCACCACAAAGAACCTGACAGGAGATGCCAAGTTTATTTTTGAACTGTTATGTACCTATTGATATCAAACAGGCCAAAACCATGAATATGTAGGTTCCATGGCCATGATAAAGTATAATTGACATGACAAACTCACAAGATTTTGTAGTGTAAAAATTCACAATTACTCCTATTCCCCCAAAACATCAAATATGCATTCATTTCAAGCAATTCAGGCTATCGCAAAAGAGAATAATCCATGGACCAGAAGAGAAACTGTTACAAATCAGTCAATTTCTAACAGGCAACTTCTAGTTTTTTTTCCTTGAACAGGCAACTTCTAGATTTGTGAAAGAGTGGATGATTAAGTATGCAAATAACAGATGCAGAGGGAAGACTGAAGAGTGAAACTATACGAATAGCGTCGCAGGATGAGACGTTGATAGTCCCTCAGCAAAGGTCCTAGTTCCTGCAATTGTAGTGAGCTTGATGGAGAACTTTTCCAGTGATCACGAAGTACCTTGACATCACACAAAATTCCAAAATTCTCTCAGAAGCAAATACAGGTGAGTTACATTAATAGTGAGGCATAACTGCGTAAGCACCTGAATTGATGCAACCTGGTCGCTAGCTGGAAGCGATTGACCAGCAAGCCTAGATGACAATTCCACAAGTTCTTTATCATTGGCTTCGTCAACAAAACTTGCTGAAACTTCCTCAGAAAGTGGAATCCCCAGTCGTTTGGCCAATTCTGTTATTGGATTCTCTAGAGCCTGTGACTCCTGCAAAACATATTTTAGAAATTATAGAATTTTCTATCACCTGAAATTTTCAAAGTGAACTCTCACACATGCAAGCGTGTACCTTTAAGTTGGATTGCTGGTTATCACCAATCAAAGCACTAGGTTTGCTGTTTGAATCGATGTTAGGAGCTAAGTCTCGTTTCACAATAGGATCATCTGTACATAAAATACGGTGCAATTTAGAAAAGGAAAAAATGATCTTCCTTCGTCAAGCATCACAGAGAAAGACAAAAAGTCAAGAGCATTAGGGGAAAGTTTACATTATAAAAAACCAACAACTCATTTCATACTACTCCCTATGTTCCAAATTATAAGTCGCTTTGACTTTTTTTGTTCAACCATTTTGCTATGTATCTAGACACATTATTATATCTAGATGCATAGCAAAATGGATATACGAACAAAATCAAAACGACTTATAATTTGGGATGGAGGGAGTATTTGGTAAATGAACCTGCATCTTAAGTGGTACAGTTTCCTAATATACATCCAGTTAAAGCAGCAAATTATAGAAACAATTAGTCAAATGAGTTCTTTTTCTTGTGATCTTGGAAATTGACAAAACTCCTCACTTGTCACTACTGAACCATGCATGAAAGCTTAAAGGGTACGACTGCAGGACTATGAATTGAAGAATTTATGTGCAGAGTTTTATATCCCAGTACACTCTATGCAGCCCTCAAGATACCAAGCATATAGTAATGAAGTGTTCCTTTTCAGATAAACATGAGATGACACCTTCAGGAACAAGCCACCACAAATCACCAAACGTATTCCTTCCATCAAAGCCACCAAATAAAAGAAATCGAGACCCTATGGAAGTCATGGAATGATATGCCCGAGGAGGTGGTTCATTGCTTGTTGGCAGGCGCTTCCATTGAACAGACACTGTGAAGGATTGAAGTATCAGCCAACAAAGATACATGTGCTGATTGAGCAAGTGGCATGAAAGGTAGGTCAGCATTAAAACAAAAGCAATGAATCATGGACATGGTACTAGCTGTCAGCATTGTGTTCAGTATATCCACAATAACCTAGTTAGTCGCCATTGAGTTGACAGTGGTAAGATCAGTCGGAGTTACAAGATTGGCCTTCTGAGGCTATATTACGTGCAGCAAGTATAATATACCTACTAGCTGCATCATCAACTAATTCCAACGCTTGAGCTACTTTTCAGCCATGGAACAATGTTTTCTGACACAACATTTCAGCATAAGCATCAACATAAGCCAAATTTCAGCATAAGCGAACAAGGTGAATGGATGTGGTTGACAATCATATTTAACACCTTCCAACTACCTACAAAGATAACCCAAGCAATGAATGCACAGACTTATCTGACATTTATTTTATATCTTGATCAATGATGACTGCTTAAGCCATATCTACAGGACTAGCTTTTCTAGTCTTCTAGGTTAGTGTTAGGATGTAATCAGACTTACGTAAGGTGCATTAAGTTAAGACATACTAACTTTGGTAGTGTTCTTGATTGACATTAGTATGTGATCCATAGTTGACACTACATTATCTTAATCACGAGAAAAATGGGTTTGCATAGGCCTGACATGGCTTTTTAAAAGCGATTACATTTATAGGATATAGCAGTTACTTTTGGAAGAATCTTACTGGTTCGCTAAAGACTCTATCAACTAATTATATTGCACAGCTCAGTGTAAAGCAACCACAAACATGCCCCAAGCAGCAGAGAATCAGCCAGCATCACAACTTCCTTCTTAAGGTTAGTCATACAAGTTTACTTGTGGAACCACATCTTGGCCTTGTTCGGCTGGCTGGTTGCCAGCCAGCCAGCAGTGCTTTTCTCTCACACCAGTTCAGCACCAGCCACCAGCCACCAGCCAGCCAGCAGTATTTTTCTCTCACAATAAATCAGCCTCAGCCACCAGCCACCAGCCAGCCGAACGAGGCGCTTATGTTAATAGCAGGGAAACATTTTTTTGTACTGAAGAAATAAAAACTGTTGGACTTAAACAAAAAACCTTTTAAAAGATGCAGTGTTACACCCACAAGAAAGACACACATTCCAATTCAGTAAATCCCTATGCAAATAAAAAAAGGAATTAGAATCACATCTTACCCCTGTCTAAAATAATGCATTCATTGTAGTACACATCATATCTACTTAGCCAACCGCCAGTTCCATGTCCTCCAAACAGCAAGAGCTGACAACAAAGATCTATACATCTTCAGTTAACCGATCATGCAATCAAGACCTTTACATGGAAAAATTTTAGAAGAAATTCAACATAATCTAGCTGATTAACTCGAGACCTGCATAGTGAACAGTTTGAAGCTGCAAAGATGCCCCGTACACAATAAAGACAATTATTTTTTAAATAAATGATTACACCCTTTCATTTATGTAGTTAATGACAAAGAAACTCTGCTAAAGCTGTGTCTAAAATTTACTTCCATCACCAACCTAAGTTAATAAATGATGTGTTGCACACACTGATATCTCAGATCTTAAAACTAAGGATGAAACTCTGCAGAATACACATATTTTTTAGCATTGTCACCGAAGGCATACCCAGGCCAGGAGCCTATCTGTTATTGCATTGATCATAGCAGGAAATAGACCCCTGGCCTCATCGGAAAGAGGGTTGGGACTCAAACAAAGTGCCTACTGGTCCATAGTAGATCAAAATGCATAAATGAGTTCTAAATATACATCCATGGTGCATATGGTACAATATAGCAATGATAATTAGTTAATATCTAGTATGGACATCCAATGGGGCCCAAGTTTACAAATGTTATGTTATATGAGATACCAGCTACTGAATACTTCATACTAGTGCACTGAGAGACCAAAAAAAGAAATGCAAGTATGGCGGGATCAAATTACATACATAAGGTCCACCAGATGTTACTGAATGACCGCATCGTGGTGAGGGAGATTGCCCTGGAAGTTTCAACTGTGTCCAACCTGGCGTCTCATTGTCTTCCAAAGTAGACAAAATTAGGTTCTGACTAACTGAACTAAAATACAAATGAACGATGAGTGATAGTTAAATCAGAAGAAAGTTGACAATAATACCTTTCAACTAGTATTAACATATATAAAATAGAATGGGTGATTTTAGTTGTCCTCAGAGGTTAAATAATACTGATGGGCCATCTTAAACTACATGACTTCCAATAAGGCATGAGCAAGAGGTTAAATAATACTGATGGGCCATCTTAAACTACATGACTTCCAATAAGGCATGAGCAATCAAACAGGACAAGAAAGATGCAGGGTATGTACCATGGATTGTCTTAAGTATTACGATATTTTTTTTTAAAAAGGCATCAAACCACATCTGATCATGAATTCATGATCCACAATCATTCAGATAGGCTATTTCAACGTGCACTGTTAGTTCGACTGGTGCCATCATCAACTGACCACGCATATGTTGCTGTTATGGACGCTGTTGGGATCGAGAAGGGAGAGTCGAGGGGAGCAGCGGCGGAGCTACAGTACCCGCGGGTACTGTTCACATGAGAGAGGCAGAGGACCGTCGGCTACCCTACGGAGCGAGAGAAACAGAGGACCGGTGGCTAGGGCTGTGAGATGCGCTGAGAACGCCAGCCGCGGGGCTTCGCCCACGGCCGGCAAGAGAGAAGGTTTTTCCTTCTAATCTCTTGCTTGATACATCTTCTCTCCTTATATAGAGAAGAGGTCTTACTTGACCCCTAAGCAAGCGACTAATTAACCCTAACGGGCTAAGGCCCAATAGGCCCTTGACTCTTCTAACACTACACCCCACCTACACATGCAGCTCGTCCTCGAGCTGCAACCTAACTCGACTCTGCTAGACACAAACCTAACACCTAAAAATAAGCTTTTTACATCTCGGCTTATTTTATTGACCTGAAATAGACTATGACTCTTTATTTTTGACTCCTGAAGATACGGCGGACACCCTCCGCGTGATGAACCTGCACGTGTGTAGCCACCTGGATCCCATGGAGCCCACCGGAACGAGAGGGGTGCACGGGTATAGCCACCAGAAATTAGTCGCGATAGCGACCAGCGGAGGCGTCCTCGCGGCGGCCGGTGGCGGAGCACAGCAGCGGTAATTAAGGTCCGCCTATGGGTGGCCAACCACCCGCGTCCCCAAACGCCGGCGCTGTAGACACCGAGTTCGCCACCCGAGGTGGCGATGCCACGCCCGATCTCCATGACGCAGCGGACGAGATCGGGGCCCTCCATGTGGCGAAGCAAAGGGGCATGGGGCACAGGCACCAGCTGCAACCCACGCATCTCCCGCGCCTGCCGGCGCACCAGGAGTCCGCGTGCTGCAGCCTGTAACCGCACCGCCGCCAGGACCGCCTCTCGCATCTTCTGGCGCATCTCCTGCAGCAGCCGCCGTGCTCGGAGACCGCGCGCAGCAGCCTGCAGCCGCACCACAGCCGACACTTGGTGAATAAGCATCGGCTGCGCTGCGATGTCCTTTCGCTGCTTGATCTGTTGTGCGGTGTCTGCCTTCGCGCGGCGAAGCACAGCTTGGAGGAACTGCGACGGGGTGCGGGGCTGAATCAGCTGCAGATCGCACAGCCGCCGCACTTGCCGGCGCGCCAGGAGGCCACGCGCCGCCGCCTGCAGCCGCACCGCCGCCGACACCTGGCGCGCAAACGCTGCCTGACGGCTCTCCATGGCGGCCAACCATGAGTTGAGGTGCGCCTGCTGTGCGTTGATGACGGCCAGCGTCTTGGCGATCTGATCCCATAGCGGCTCATCGGAACCTGACATCTCTGATACCAGATTGTTATGGACGCTGTTGGGATCGAGAAGGGAGAGTCGAGGGGAGCAGCGGTGGAGCTACAGTACCCACGGCGCTACAGTACCCGCGGGTACTGTTCACATGAGAGAGGCAGAGGACCGTCGGCTACCCTACGGAGCGAGAGAAACAGAGGACCGGTGGCTAGGGTTGTGAGATGCGCTGAGAACGCCGGCCGCGGGGCTTCGCCCACGGCCGGCAAGAGAGAAGGTTTTTCCTTCTAATCTCTTGCTTGATACATCTTCTCTCCTTATATAGAGAAGAGGTCTTACTTGACCCCTAAGCAAGCGACTAATTAACCCTAACGGGCTAAGGCCCAATAGGCCCTTGACTCTTCTAACACTACACCCCACCTACACATGCAGCTCGTCCTCGAGCTGCAACCTAACTCGACTCTGCTAGACACAAACCTAACACCTAAAAATAAGTTTTTTACATCTCGGCTTATTTTATTGACCTGAAATAGACTATGACTCTTTATTTTTGACTCCTGAAGATACGGCGGACACCCTCCGCGTGATGAACCTGCACGTGTGTAGCCACCTGGATCCCATGGAGCCCACCGGAACGAGAGGGGTGCACGGGTATAGCCACCAGAAATTAGTCGCGATAGCGACCAGCGGAGGCGTCCTCGCGGCGGCCGGTGGCGGAGCACAGCAGCGGTAATTAAGGTCCGCCTATGGGTGGCCAACCACCCGCGTCCCCAAACGCCGGCGCTGTAGACACCGAGTTCGCCACCCGAGGTGGCGATGCCACGCCCGATCTCCATGACGCAGCGGACGAGATCGGGGCCCTCCATGTGGCGAAGCAAAGGGGCATGGGGCACAGGCACCAGCTGCAACCCACGCATCTCCCGCGCCTGCCGGCGCACCAGGAGTCCGCGTGCTGCAGCCTGTAACCGCACCGCCGCCAGGACCGCCTCTCGCATCTTCTGGCGCATCTCCTGCAGCAGCCGCCGTGCTCGGAGACCGCGCGCAGCAGCCTGCAGCCGCACCACAGCCGACACTTGGTGAATAAGCATCGGCTGCGCTGCGATGTCCTTTCGCTGCTTGATCTGTTGTGCGGTGTCTGCCTTCGCGCGGCGAAGCACAGCTTGGAGGAACTGCGACGGGGTGCGGGGCTGAATCAGCTGCAGATCGCACAGCCGCCGCACTTGCCGGCGCGCCAGGAGGCCACGCGCCGCCGCCTGCAGCCGCACCGCCGCCGACACCTGGCGCGCAAACGCTGCCTGACGGCTCTCCATGGCGGCCAACCATGAGTTGAGGTGCGCCTGCTGTGCGTTGATGACGGCCAGCGTCTTGGCGATCTGATCCCATAGCGGCTCATCGGAACCTGAAATCTCTGATACCAGATTGTTATGGACGCTGTTGGGATCGAGAAGGGAGAGTCGAGGGGAGCAGCGGTGGAGCTACAGTACCCGCGGCGCTACAGTACCCGCGGGTACTGTTCACATGAGAGAGGCAGAGGACCGTCGGCTACCCTACGGAGCGAGAGAAACAGAGGACCGGTGGCTAGGGCTGTGAGATGCGCTGAGAACGCCGGCCGCGGGGCTTCGCCCACGGCCGGCAAGAGAGAAGGTTTTTCCTTCTAATCTCTTGCTTGATACATCTTCTCTCCTTATATAGAGAAGAGGTCTTACTTGACCCCTAAGCAAGCGACTAATTAACCCTAACGGGCTAAGGCCCAATCAGTGGCGGATGTGGGATGCGGGATAAGGGGAGGCTAAAACAACAGAGATGTTGATTTGCACGAAGATTTAACGGTGAAATCAAGTTTTTGCTACAGTAATTAGCATTGAAATCAAGAAATTAGGGGGGGCTGGAGCCCCCCCAGCCCCCCCTTTGGATCCGCCACTGGGCCCAATAGGCCCTTGACTCTTCTAACAGTTGCACATAGCACTATGGGGCTAAGGATGCATCTTTCCTTTAACTCAAACAGATTTTATATGAATAAATAGGAGATACCTTCTTCAGTAATACCCTTTAAAGCCCATAAATCACCCATTATTGGCCCTGCTCCACCTGTGGCAAAGAAGATTTGAAGTAATTGGAAATGTGGGTGTTGATGGCCAAAAGATTACGAATTAACTGACCAGTCATTAGAAAGTAGAAACTGTCATAACACATTCACACTACAAATTCTCACAAGGAAAATAGCTTGGTTTCCACAAGACAATTATGAAAATAATTAGTTAGTGCTTTTAGATTTCCAAAAAAAGTTAAAACAATCAACAAAATTTACTTTCACAAAAGGAATCATAAAGCACAATATTTGAGGAACCCACAAATAAAATCAAGAAATAACAATCACCTCTGCCTCCAAATATAAGCAGTCTCTTCTCAATCATGGTTGCGGAATGGCCACATCTTGGAGGAGGCACAGATCCGGTAACAGCTAATTCTGTCCACTCCAGTGACACTATACAGAGAATGCAAGAAATCAGCGCTCTATGTTTTCCTTGCCATCTTCAAGAAAAAATGCAGTGATTGGATAGAGAAGCAGTTTGCTTACTTGTGTCCATGATGTATACATCTGAAAGCCACTTTTTGCTATCCCATCCACCATACCTGAATAAAGATAGAATGTTCTTCAAAAGTAATGGTACAGAACGTATGACAGGGATGTGCATATCAAATAATGCTTACATAACAATCTTTCTGTTTCCTATGGCTGAAGCAGCAGCAAACTCTCGTGGTGACGGCAAATCACCAAAGCCAATCATCTCCGACCATTGCCATAAGTCTGAATGTACATCAGTATCATGAATGTAGCAGCAACCCCTAGAATAAGTGTACACAGAACCAGAGAAGGGGATCTTGACAATTTGATGAAACATAGAGGCTTACCGGTGTCTAGCATCCAGAAATCACCTAAACTGTAAGATAAAGACCACATCGTTAGTAACATATAGGAAACTATTTATGCTAAGCTTCCAAATTCTGCTGGATAAGCTATGTGGACCGCATACCGCTTGCCTCCAGAACGGCCACCAAAGATGAACATGTTGCAGTCAATGACAACAGCTATGTGAAAAGCCCTTGGGCTTGGGCCTGCCTGCCCATCCGACCCATTACCAATGCACTCAGGTGTGTACCACAGCTTATTCTCTGCAACATAAGTTGAATTCAGAAGTTTGTAAGTCCAAGCTCTTTATTCCTTCCAATGCATATGCTCCGTTCATAAAGATCACAAGCATGTAAATGCAATCTACGTCTCTCAATGTAATAACCCTTAAGATGAGTTGCTGCATGTTCAAAATTGCTCACAGCCTCACATCACAGACGTGGGCAGGCAAATTGGCACGACAAGCAAACGGTCGGAGAATTGGAGAGGGATTCGATTACCGACGTCGTAGACGGATACGTCAGCGAGGAAGCGCCTGTCGGCGAATCCGCCGAAGACGACAACCTTGGACTTGCCAATGCTCACCGCAGTGTGCCCGCTGCACGAAATCGCAAAATCGTGAGGTTGTTACTTCGTTAGAGGGGTAGGGTGAGACTCCAGGGGGAATCGAGACGGCGGCGGCGAGGAGGAGGAGCTGGATGGATACCTGCGGGGGGCGGGGCGGTCGCCCCCGAAGTCGGAGGAGTCGGCCCTCACCCAGTGCATCTGCTTCGGTTGCAGCTGCTGCATCCTTTCCCTCGTCTCCTCGTCCTCGCCCCAGCTCCCAGTCTACGCGCCTCGTTTCGCAAAGGAACTGGACACGGCTCCAACCGGGAGGATAGGTGCCGCACGGCTGCACCGACGACTGGATGGCGGCCGGGGGCGGCGAGCGGTGGACAGCGGGGAGTGTGGCAGGTGGGGGAGGGGATCGGACGAAGCAGAGAAGTCAGAGCGGGAGGACGGAAACACCCACGGCCACGGCCTTGCACAAACGAACCGGGCCGGAGACACACGCGCGACTCATTTACCACGTCACTGGGCCCCACTCAGGCCCACCTGTCACTGACACGTGGCGGGCTCCCGTCAGCTTCTGCCTGACTGCCTCCGTGTCTCCCTTCCATTCTACGGCCACCTCGGCGGGGAGCGTTAAAAGCGTCGCCCGCGAAGAGACTCGCCGTCTCCCTCCCTCCCTCCAGATCTCGGCGCGAGTTCACCCTGCAGATTTCCATTTCCAACACGACGGCGAAGAAGAAGAAGACCTGCGGCCCGGAGGAGTAAACCCTACCCGCCGTCTCGCGCCGGTTGCCCGGTGCGCAGGCGAGATCCGGGCGGAGATCTAGGGCGCGGCGCCGGCCATGGCGAGCTCCGGACTCGCCTACCCCGACCGCTTCTACGCCGCCGCGGCCTACGCTGGGTTCGGAGCCGGCGGGGCCACCTCCTCCGCAGCTATCTCCCGCTTCCAGAACGACGTCGCCCTCCTCCTCTACGGCCTGCACCAGCAGGTGACGCGTCGGCCGTTGTTTTTTTTTATCATTTTGGCGATAATTCGGGTGTGGGGGTGAAATTGCGTGGATCTAGCGTGAGATAGGCTGAATTTGTGTTGGTTGTGATTAAATTGTGTTGCTCTTCTTCGTCCCTCGGGAGAGATTTGCTTTGGTTGATGATCGCAATTCGGTTGGTGATTTTGGGTTTCGTTTTGATCCAGGCCACGGTTGGGCCATGCAATGTGCCCAAGCCAAGAGCGTGGAACCCCGTGGAGCAGAGCAAATGGACGAGGTTAGTACCACTGGAAACTGCAGTCAAACTTCACGTTGCCACAGTCACAGCACAATCCAACTTCTGTGCAGGTTCTTCTTTATCAATGATGAAAAAGTGAAACCTCAGTGATTTTCTTAAAACTTGAATTGTGTCTACACGCTAGCAGCGAGTTGAGTAGTTCATTCTCATGTACTGTTGGCTTATTTTATTGATTAGCCCAAATTTGAAATGTGATTTGGTCCCCAGCCAGAAGATAGAAAATGAGATGCTTATGCTGCAATAACCATGATGCTCATGTAATTTAGATTATGGATAGTTAGCCTGGAGGGCTGATAGTGGGAAATACCCAGAAAATAAATACTGTTTGTTGAAGTGTGTATTCTGAAAACGATACTTATCGATTATATCATTTTGTGTTTTTAGCTGGCATGGGCTTGGAAGCATGCCTTCAGCGGAGGCGATGCGTCTTTTTGTCAAAATCTTAGAGGTATGAATAATTACATGATATTGTTCAGTGTGTGCAATAACAATAAAGACTTTTAGTCCCAAGCAAGTTGGGGCTGTGCAAATGGATTTGATAGATGTATTGGTATTCTGGCAGGAAGAAGATCCTGGATGGTACTCTAGGGTCCCTGAGTTCAACCCTGAGCCTGTTGTAGATATTCAGATGCATGTAAGTCACGCTATTGTTCCTTCTTTTTGCTCTAGACAAAAACATAGAGAACTTGACACTGTTGGTCTTATCATTTAGTTCACCGTCCCAATGTCTAGTTCTCTAGTTTTTTTTCTTAGCAGGTTTATCAAATTATCCATCTGTGTTTCTTTTTGTTAGAAACCAAAAGACGAGCCACAGAGTGTACCGGCTTCAACAAATGGAACATCAATTCCAGAACCAAAAATCATTTCTGAAAATGGAAGTTCTGTGGAGACTCAGGACAAAGATGTTATTCTGGAAGGCCTTAGTACTGTTAGTTCTCATGATGAGTGGACTCCATTATCTGTCAGTGGTCTCCGTCCGAAGCCTCGTTATGAGGTGCACCAGATACTTCATTCCTCTTCCATCGTTTTTCTCTATTTACTTTTGTAGCACTAATGAGAAGTTTGGTTTCTGTAGCATGGAGCAACTGTTTTGCAAAATAAGATGTATATATTTGGTGGAAACCATAATGGACGTTACCTTAGTGACCTTCAGGTACGTGAAGTTGAATAAAACAATCCCTAACACCATATGTATGCATCCTAAGTTATTAGTGTTAGCTATGACTTGGAAGCATGTGACTCTGTAAGCATATGCTGTTCTACTGCTTTTGATCAAACCATCTTTAAACAGACTGCCTTATTGCATACACTGTCTGGGTTAATCGTCCATTTGTGTTCATGATCCTTAACCTTGACCTTTTCCTTATATTAGTGTGGTGTCAAAGTGTGTTTCTTGCCACAATTTGAGTCTTCAATGTGTTTCCTTATGCCAAAGTTGCCTATTGGACTCTTATGCAAAGGGATAACTGCTATTTCCCCCGAATATTGCAAACAAATCTATGTATTTTTGGATATTTCCTGCATTTTAATTATTTAGCCAAAATTGTTAAGATAATATTAGGAGTGAGAAAAGAGGAGTTTCAAGGGGAGGGAAAACAAATTCGTTTAAATGCACTGGCAATTCAAATGTCACCTGAAAGCAGGTCAGCATGAAATATTGTTGATCTAATGAATGATTTTTCTTTTTCGTAATTTATACCAAAATAGGCTTTGGATCTGAAGAGTTTGACCTGGTCCAAGGTTGATGCCAAATTTCAAGCAGAATCTGCTGATTCCACTAAAACCACACAAATTGCTCCATGTGCTGGTCATTCTTTGGTAAACTTCTGCACAACTGTTGCATAGTCATTTATCTTGAATCCAGTAGTTAATGGCAGTTGCCTTTTTATTCTGTACCATTTTGTAGATTTCATGGGGCAACAAATTTTTATCTATTGCCGGGCATACAAAAGATCCATCTGAAGGAATTACAGGTTTGATAAAATCAGTTTTAATCTATTTTGGTACCTCTTCTACTTATTATGTCATACATTAATTTGTTCTGCTGTTGTTTCTGGTGGTTTTATTCTAGTGAAGGAATTTGATCCGCATACTTGTTCCTGGTCGATTGTCAAGACTTACGGGAAACCACCGGTAATCATTTTTCTTCAATCGGTTATTGTAACTCTGAACTAAGAGGGCCAGTTCTTGTTATGATTTCTTTTGTTCCGCTAATCTTATGTTTGAGCATGTACATCTTTGTTTTGGTGCACTTACTCAGATGTTTTCTTCTATAGTTCTATCTGTACTTGATTTTAGCTTAGAGTCTGTATTTTGAAATGACTAATAAAGAAATTGTGCCACATAACATTGCTCAATTGCTCTGGTATTAGTTACCCAGTTATATGCAGTAAAGTGCATTTGCTTATATAAGTTTCATCTGCTGCAGGTTTCACGTGGAGGTCAAACAGTGACTCTTGTTGGAACGACACTAGTTTTGTTTGGTGGTGAAGATGCAAAACGGTGTCTCTTGAATGACTTGCACATCCTTGATCTTGAAACCATGACATGGGATGATGTGGATGCAATGTAAGTACTGCAACCTTGATGGCCCTTTAATGCACAGTTGTTCACCTAGTGAGAAGAAGAAAAACACTGTTAGCTTTCATGTATCTTTGCTATGTGTGCTTAAAATATTACTTTGAACTGGTCCCCAACATAATTGGGATGCATGTTAACTGTCACACATATATGGTAGAGTTAAAAAGCTTTCTTTGGTTAATGAGATGCTTTTCTGACCATCTAGGACTAGGAAATCTTAGGTTAACACTTCTCAGTAATTTCTCTTCAACATAGTTTGCACCACTTTGCTGCTATGTAGTTTTGCAGTTTGACTCGATCGATTCTTGACCGATGGAAGTATTAACTAGCTTTTATATACTAGCACTAAAGGGGAAACGAATATTGATAGCATATAAGCCTTAAACATATTGTCATAGTAAAAGGGAGCATGTTTCTAAACTTCCATTATGTGGCATAATCGCATTAGGTCAGTTTATGCACATGTTCTGAAAACAGAGTGATCTTTTTTTAAGCTGAACATTGTATTACTATATTTTGAATTTAGCTCATCGCGATGTTGGTTTTGTGTTTTAGAGGCACCCCTCCTTCTCCAAGGTCAGATCATGCTGCTGCTTGCCATGCTGACCGCTATCTTTTAATTTTTGGTGGGGGGTCTCATGCAACATGTTTCAATGACCTACATGTCCTTGATTTGCAGACGGTACAAACTTTTTTCTTTCTGGAACTCCAAGGTTTTTTGTGCTATCTTTGACTACTAAATTTTTTTTGTTGGAAATTACAGATGGAGTGGTCAAGACCCAAACAACAAGGTCTGACTCCAAGCCCAAGAGCTGGCCATGCAGGTGCAACTGTTGGTGAGAACTGGTACATAGTTGGGGGTGGCAATAATAAAAGTGGTAAGATGTCTTAACTTATTATGTTAACATGCTTGTTGATAACTACTGCGTGGTCATTGTGGAGTTCAATTTGTGTGAACATGTTACTAGTACATTTTGCCTCCTGAGAGCTTGTACCAATGAGACCTTGTTTGGATGTGTTGAGATTCCACCCAATCTCAACATACCCACACAGTGGCCCATGATATTTTTCTTTGCATTTTTATGTCAAGCATAACTAATACACTCGCCTCTACAGGTGTTTCTGAAACACTTGTGCTTAACATGTCAACTCTAACATGGTCAGTTAGCACTGTGGAAGGACGTGTTCCCCTTGCCAGTGAGGTATATCTCTTGAGCAGCATTCAGTGGTTAAGATGATTTTTCTTGGCTGCTAATATTTGAAATTTGGTATTTCTAGGGCATGACTTTAGTGCATAGCAATTACAGTGGTTATGATTATTTCATCTCTTTTGGAGGATACAATGGACGATACAGCAACGAGGTAATTGCGATTCAAATCTTATTTTCATTCATGGAATTAACTTCTACCAACATCATTTCTCTATGATGAGCAGGTTTACACTCTTAAACTCAGCCTGAAATCAGATTCACAGTCAACCGTAAAAGAAGAAACTGTCTCAGATACTACATCTAGGGTCATAGAACCTGAGGCTGAAATTTCTCAAGATGGGAAGATACGGGAGATTGCCATGGACAGTGCCGATTCTGACCTGGTAATTTCCTGCCCAGGATACTTTTCTTTGTTGGCTAGAAGTATATGACATGTGTCCATATTTGGTACCAATCGAAATTCTGCAAGGAAGACAATGCAGCTAATAGTGCTATAAGTATTAACAATAGAATTTGTCTGTTACAAAGTTCATGATGGTGGTTGCTGTTACCAATGATGATGATCCAAGTTACAGGATACTCACAAGATCCTTCTTTTGCCTTGTGCTGTTCTGAATTCCAGAATAACAGAAATGATGAAGCAAGTGAACAGCTTATAGCAGATCTTAAAGCTCAGAAAGAGGAACTAGAAGCAACACTTAGCAGGGAACAGCTGCAAACTGTGCAACTTAAAGAAGACATTGCTCAAGCAGAGACCAGAAATGCAGAGCTGACAAAGGCAAGTCATCTTTCTCTTACCTTATGTTTTACTAGTTTTTTTCTTCTTATTTTCTTTGATCATGCACATTCATTTAATCTTCTAATTAACCTTCTCTTTAAAATACTACACCCGCTATGTTTAGAAGTATACTGAGGTCTGATGCTACTTTTAAACTACATTCTGCTAATGTTTAGATCAAGCATTCGTTGTGTTGAATGTTTATATGGGTTATTCATTGCTAAATGATGTGAACATCATGTGCTTGTCACATACTGGCATATTGAACGCAATCTGAGCAAGTGATTTGGAAGTTAAACTGTTGTGCACTGTTCTATAATACCTTCTCCATTTACCTTGTATAGGAACTTCAAGCTGTCCGTGGCCAACTTGCTTCTGAGCAATCCAGATGTTTCAAACTTGAGGTACATGCTGGCGTTTTGTTTCACCAATCACTACAAATGACAAGTTGTACATTATTCCCAACACAACATAGCCCCCCATTTCTCCAGTGGATCGCTCAACAAATATCTTATCTGGACATCATTGTCTTATTCTGCTCTGATCATACTTAATTTCCAAAATGCCTCAGGTCGATGTTGCGGAACTTCGACAAAAGCTTCAGAGTATGGATGCGTTGGAAAAGGAGGTCGAACTGCTTCGGCGACAGAAAGCCGCTTCTGAGCAAGCAGCGCTGGACGCAAAGCAGAGGCAAAGTTCTGGTGGCATGTGGGGTTGGCTTGCTGGAAGCCCACCACCAGCAGTTTAGTTCGTACAGGCCGTGATTCATATATTTTACTTGTAACATTATATATATCATTTGACATTGTCTACAATTTTTTGTCACTTATGGCATTCGTGTTCATTTTGACCACACAGAATAAGGTGCTCTGGCGATCGTTATATTGTGTTCTTATAGAAAATCGTTATCCCTATATGTATAGCAATTAGCAAGCTTGCCATCTTCCTTCAGCCACCCTGTCGACCTCACTCTCAGGGTCCAGTCCGGTGCATATACCTTGATCGATCAGATAGATAGATAGCTAGGAATCCTAGGATAGCATTGTGTGTTCCACCACTAAAAGCCAGCCACAGCATCGACATGATGCAGGACTTGTTCTCGGTCCCTTCGTGTTTCTCGGCGGGCGAGAAGCTCCCGGACGTCCCGGCGTACGCGGCGGCCACCAGGTCCGGGCAGAGCGCGGCGACGCTGGTATACCGCGCGGGGATCGCCGGCCAGGACTGCCTGGTGACGGTGACGTGGTGCAGGAACCTGTTCACCCACGGCCTGTCCGTGTCCATCGAAGGGGCGGTGGGCGGCGGCAAAGGACAAGAGCGGGAGCGGCGGCGGCAGCAGCAGGGAGTGGGGCGACGGCGCTGACGGTGGCGCGTCCTCCAAGCAAGGCTGCAGCACCGCCTGCAAGGTGGAGATGCAGCCGTGGCACTTCTGGCGCAAGTATGGCATTTGTAGGGGAGCAGTGTCATGGCAATCAAGACTGCAGAAGTGCGTTTCATTATCAACAACAGAGACTGAATACTGTGGCAAAACCATCTGAATCATATGGCCCATATGTACTTATCATTGTCTTTCAGACCTCTGGTGACAGCACATGAGTGCCCTATAACTCGCTAGTCTGTCAGGTGGCCTCGAAAAATCCGAATCATCTAAAGGCGGACCGACCTATAGGGCGAGCTTGGGCGGCTGCCCTAGGTCCCCTCCGGGGAGCACCACTACTACCCCCAGTTCTCCGGCTGATGACCAGCGCTTGAGCGAGGCGAGCGAGCGGCGGCGGCCAGCGATGCGAGTGCGTGAGGTTGAAGAAGGCCAAGGCGTGCAGGTCTGCTGGGCCGTTTGGTCGAAAAGGCCCATTTTCTGGCCCATTTTGGCCCTTTGAGGCTAGCCGCAAGGGGTCAGGGGCAACGCATCGCACACAGCATCGCTCGCACCCTCGCAGCCGCTACTCGGGCGCTCGGCGGGCGGCGGCGGCGGGCGGCGCGGCGCTCCCTCCATTTCCAGCCGTGCTCCCTAGTCCCTGGCTCCCAAATTCCCCATCCCTAGTCCTAGCCCCTACGCCGGCGGCCAGCGAGGCGAGCAAGCGGCGGCGGGCGGCCCTGCGCCCCGGCGCGGCTGCACGGCTGTGCAGCTGCCAGCTGCGCCCGAGCGGCCTCTACCAAGAGCAGGCAGCTAGGCAGGAGCTGAGGAGCAGTGAGCAGTCTGCTCTGACTCTGAGCAGATGGATGGAGTGGAGGAGGAGATGAAGCCACTAGGGGAATAGACAGAAATGAAGCTGGAGCTCACGATGTGTCTAACCCGGTGACGGCGAGGAAGCCAGCAGCTCCAACTCCATTGAGCCATAAGCGTTATAAGAAATTAGGTACCGTCATGGATGCATTATCCATTGCAAATTGTTTATTATTAGTCAATTAAATAGATAGAGATTGATCTCTGATCAGTGAAATCAATTCAATGGTTAATTGGTTTTGCAGATTTGAAAAACTTTTTTTTCTAGTATAAATTCCACAAGTGGAAGCAACTCGGGGCCAAGTACTCATGAAAGCGGTAATGTTGTTGTTGCTGATTCATTCTCTATGTTTGATGTGGAGAAGATTGCTCCTCTAACGGAGATATATGGTCAAGATTTTTCAATTGTTGATCGTTCTAATATAAGCTATGAATATAATCAAGACTGATTTGCGAAATAGAATGAATGATGAGTGGCTGAAGGACTTGATTTTGTGCTATATTGAGAAGGAGATTTTTGGAGAACTTGATCTTGAGAAAATTAAGAGGACGTTTCAAACCATGAAAGATCGGAAGATGAGTTTACCTCCAAAGCGGCTTTGAACTTCTTAGAGTTATAGGATTGGTATGTTTTCCTAGCTTTATTTGACATTTGTTTACATATTCCCTCGCTTGTCAATTTCTCATTACTATATTTATTTTAATTGCAGGTTGTTTATACTTTTTTCTTTTGGTCATTTGTATGGTAAATTATCTGGATTATATGGAACAAAAATTCTCCTTATGTGCTCTTCATGTGAAAGGTAATCATATTCAAACTTCTTCTGTACCTTTTGATTGTTGAATTATATACTGGAATATAATTGTTATGTGACATTACAATATATATATATATATATATATATATATATAGATATAGACCGGTATATCGGTGAAGTTTTGTTTCCGTAGATAGCGATCCGCCCTAGCTCATATTTTCGGCTAGGTCCGCCACTGGAATCATCCACATTTCGTCTTTCGAGCAGAATCAATTACAATAGCATTGTAGGATTACAACAGTTATACAAATATACAAATTTATTACATCAGAGTACAGCGAAAGTCTTACAATAACATAAATTTACAAACCAGTATTAAGTTCTTACAAACCATAGTTTTGTTAGACAGGCAGTGGGGTAGCAAAAGGAGGGTACGTCCCTTAGATTACATCACCAAAAGAACTTCACCCTGCCCTAGGGTGCACTTCAACACTCTCACTGGTGGGACTCTTCCTTAGAAACCAACATATAGCAGAGCTAGTGCCAACCTGCTCATGTTGTTCACCTGCAACAAGAGTTTAACAAACCTTGAGTACTGAGGGTACTCAATAAGACTTAACTGAAAAAAAGGAAAGACTCCAAGCATATGCAAGGTAAGGGGAATCAAGGTGAGTCTGTAGCAAGATCGAGAATACTTTTGCTGAAAAGCTGCACTAATGTTGATCCTTACTTTCAAAGTTTTATGCTTTAATTTAATATTAAAGAAATCTCTCTTAGCACCTATTCTAATTCCAAGCACTTCATTATTCTCATCACAACATGATCTCATCGCTAAAGTTCTAGTGGATTAACTACGATGCAATACAGTTGATCAAGTCTTCTTCACCGAGAAGCTGCGGCGATTCGAATCGGTTTGGCCCAGCTAGGGTTTCCTTACCACATGACATATGCAGGGTTAGGCCCGGACCCGCACCTGCATACATCAACCCTCACTTGGATCCTCCTATACGGGAACTGGTTCAGCGCTACCCGAGAGCACAATACCCACTCTACTGCATCGTTCGTCCCTGATGGATTCACAGGAGTGTTTTACATAGTACTCTCACCATCTCTCCACTCCCAGTGCGCGGTTATAGTTTCCCATAAAGGAATAGCCCAGATATTGGGCTTACCGGAGTATGTGGCCAGTGCTACAAATCATGATCATAGACAGGACTACAACGGTATGGTCCTCAATCGACACAGGCGGAGTCACTACGTCAGGCCTCAAACCATAACGTAAGCCAAGATTCCGCTCGGTCTTAGTTTAAAAGTCATGATCATCCTCATACTTCAGGTTCAACTTTACTTTAGGAAACCTACTACTAGCATTTTTCATCTAAGCAAGGCTAAACATCTTAACAAATAATACTTTAACATAAGTATCATGGGTGAATAAGGATAACAAGGTAGTCATGCATCAAAAGTTTATCATTCAACTCCTAATACTTAAATGCAACATTCATAAGACTTATGTGATAAACATTTTATAAAACACAAGAAAAGGTTTATACTCCGGGCTTGCCTGCAGTGTCGGGGTTGCCAGCTGTGTCCAACTCAGCTCCACTCTCCAACCCAACTACCTCTCGGTGATAACCCGACTCTGAGGTCGGCTCAACTAGCGGTTCTCCACACTCGTTCACTATACGTTAAATAAAGATGCATGCTTCAATGATGATGCTTACATGGCATAAAACTTGTATTAAAGTGACTTATCAAATTATCTACTTGAGTACAACTTTCCTTTGCTAATTACAAGTTAATCACTTCACAAAGCAATTTAAAACATTTCAAGATTAAATGGTGTTTATTCTACCATAACATTATAAACTATTATGATGAAAGGTATTACTTAATCATTGCATAGCAATGCTTAGGAACAGTAAGGGTAAAGTGCTCCAAGGTCTCCAATCAACCCAAAATTCCATAACAACAATTTAAAAGATGTTAAGGAAATCATTTTCATATTTTATTAATTCATAAATCAATTCTTCTTTAATGACCAGATCATTTTATCTCAAAATAGTGCCAAACTTTTTGGGTGGGTTCATAACAGCAAGGTAAACATACTCATAAATTTTTATGAATTTTGGAATTATATTTTAAGCTACAAAAATCATGTAAGTTGCATTTCTTAATTAAAACATGTAATTTTTGAACATACCAAACTCACTGTTTTCCTAGTTTTATATTTTTCTTAGATTAAGCACATCATAAATAGCTCATACAAAAAGTTTCACAATTTTACCGGCATTAATTATTTAGTTACAAATTTTACAAGATTCATTATATAATGGATTTTTAGAGAAAGAAAAAGAAACTCTCCTTCGCTTCGGCCTGCCCCAACAGCGTGGGCGGCCCAGCTCTTCACTCCCTCTCTCTCTCGGCCAGGCCCACGGCACCGTCAGCCCATCTCTCCTCTCCCTCTTCTGTCTTAGTCTAGCCCGAGCTAGCCCAGCTCGTGACCGCGGCCCAAGGCCGAATCGGCCCGTCCTGCCTCTCCCTCTCTCCTTCTCTTCCTGCCGTCAACCAGCGGTGGTGGCTCGCTGACCCGGCTAGTGCTCACGACGGTGAGGTCTCAGGCAGCACGGGTGGCATCGCTGGACTCTCCTTGCTCTCCTGCATCCGATGGTGCCCTATTTCCCAACTCTTATGGCCAGCGGCTAGCACAACCACATCTCTAATAGCGCGGCTTGCTCCGGTGACGAGGCTCTGGTGAACGACGGTGTCTTAGGCGATGGGGTAGCTTCCTACACATTGCTCATGCACTTGCGAGCCTGTCCGAGGGGTAGGTCGGACAGCTAGGGGCTTGGGACGAGCTCGCTCGCTGCCATGGCGGCACAACGGAGCAGAGCTCGCCAGCGCTACCGTGTTTCGGCCAAACCTCGGCCTAATCGGTCTAATTGAGGATCCCTACACGTCCAACATGCTCACCAGAAGAAACTCGGCTAGAATCTTGAAGCGAAGATGGGGCGGGCAAGGCTGCCATGGGTAAAGGTGACTCCGGCGGCGTGAACCGAGGAAGACGATGGCGTTCCAGCTCGTCTGCTATTGCACTATAGAAAAGAATGAGGGCATGAGCATGCGGGTGGTATGCGGAGTACAAAACATGATGAAGATGATGTGGGGAGAAGCCGTGGTGGCCTGGCCACGGTGAGGTGCTCACGGTGGTGCCTCCGGCCGAAATCAGAGAAGAAGATGGCTTCCGAGCAATTTGGGATGACACAGGGTGGTGCGAAGTGGTTCAGGAGGAGCGCAAGGCGATGGCGAACATGTTGGCGAGGTTAATTTGGGAATGGTGGAGTGCGAAAGGTGGATTGCTCCGACGAGCTCTTCTCAGTGGTGGCAATGGCGAACAGGGCAAAGAGGAGAAGAAGACGACCGACTCGAGAATTTAAAGAAGAGCACGGACGACTTCTGGAGTGCTAGCTCCAGCTTGAGAAGAGGCGAGGCAGCTGTTGCATGTCTACTCACGGACATACGATGGAGGCATGAGCGGCGGGCAGTAAGCAGGAGGTGGCGGCATCGGTAAGCAGAGAGGAAACAGAGAGGGGTCAGACTTGAAACATTGCAACATGTTGCACATGTTGTAGATCAAGAACAGCAGCTCCCCTCATCAATTATCCAAAACAAAACTAGGGCTTTCAAAGTGTCTATTGGTGATCCATTTCAAGCATTTATTCAAGTTATATTGATGGTTTAATATGGTTGTTAACTACCATCAATAAGCTCCCCCAAGCTTTTGCTAGTCCCTTAGCAAAGCTAAACTCAATAAATTTGAATCAGGAGTTGCTTTTATGCTTTCACGTCTCAAAAGTACACATGCGTTCAAATAAAAATTCTCCTCTGGATTAGAATATACCGATCTGACTTTCAAACTTACCCATATTACCTTTAACCATAGAACTTCTTAGCCTTCACTTAGGTCTTAAGCAATTAAAAGACAGAACAATCAAGTCAAGCACTATGTCTTAAGCTCTTTGCTCAACTATTATTCCAGAGTTTTTATAAGTTTTTAAAATAAAACTCATAGCTTTCATTGTATGACACTCTCAAGTCTCTCAATATATATAGTATTTGTGGATCCTCACTAAGGCAATGATGATGTTATGCCTTTCTCTTCCTATAACTAAGGTTTATTGTGGAGCTCATCGAATGGAGAAAACATGAAAGAACATACTTGCAACACATATGTTGTAAAGTCAAACCTCGGATCCAAAGAGAGTTCCAAGTCATACAATTAAATCAAGACGTGTATATGTATGGGTATATAGGGATATTTATGGTGGCTAACATAATTCTACTTTACTCCTTGAAAACATATCTCTCTTTTAAAACTTGGAAACAACTTTGCAAGAAAACATGGGCTATCTTATTCATCTCTTTTTTTCTCTTTTCTTTCAGGTGGGCATCTGAGTACCCATTGTTCTAAATATTTTAGACACTTTTCTATTTTTTCAATACTCTTTTTTTTATGAATAACTTTTATATAGCCACATGCCTCTTCTCTTCAATAAAACTTTTGAGAGATAGCAACAAGATCTCAGAGCATTTATTTTGGGTATATCCTATAGGATATATATATATATATATATATATATATTGGTGTTCACTCCTAGTGTAGGAGTAAAACATTTTTGGGTAGATCTAGATAGAATAGCGTATTTTTGCACCTAGCCCTAGTGTAGGAGTAGTGCATATATGGATGGTGTGTACGTGATCTTGACTTTAAGAGCATGACAAACTTCTCATAAGACATCAACAAATCTTGACTGAACTCAATGTAAAAGCAAGCAACATGTATGAGTAGATGTTTTCCTAATCTAAACATCATATATGGGTCTGGTAGAAATTCAAGCTTTGTCATACAGGGGCTTGTCATGTATTACTAGTAACAAGATAAACAGCAGCTCAGACCTTCTCATATCATATCTATTAATTACCTAGACTTAGATCAAGCATATGATACCCATGAGTTTTAAGTTCAGAGTAAATTCTTATATCAAATCAGTCATATCCAAAACTCAGGAGAATTTAAGGCTGAAAACTAGGTACTTGAAAGGAATTACGACAGAACAACTATTCATCATTTCCATTGCAAGAGCTTACCTAGACTCCATTATTTATTCAGCTCTAAAGAATACAAAACTAAACACATTTTTTATTTTGCTTTTAAAGTTTTAAAATCACACCTTACTATATCGATATAACTTGCTAGGATAAATTTTTATTTTATTTTGATTTGTTATGCATCTTTTTATTTCTTTAGCAACTTTATAGCAAACTCAAAAATAGCAAAACTAAAAGGAAAGAAATACTTAGCTAGATATATGGGAGATGCTCCTCCCCCAAGCTAGATGTTGCCGTGCTCGGTTGTTGGATGTTGAGTGATCCTTCTTAGAGTATGGTTTGTCGGCGGATGTCCTTCTCACCTATGAGATGTCTACAACCGAGTGAACTTACTCTTGATCATTTGTACCATCCTGCAAAATACTCCAACAAGAATACCAAAAACTCAAGGTTTGGATTAAGATAAAGGGTTAGTGGTCAGCCATTCAAGTATTTGTTCTTCTTATGAGTTTAGACAAATTTTTCTAGTGGCAGAATTTTAGCAAGAGGTCTATTTAGTATTTTTTATTGGATTTCTTATTTTTTATAATGCAGAAAAAATATGTATGCATGATAATTTTTATTTTTATGCCACCACAATGAATATTACCATGGGCTTTTACATTGTAGACCTACTCACATGGGGCTTAGGATTTTATAATGCAATGATGGAATGTAGTACATGAACTCTTTTTTTAATATGCAGCAATGATGATATGCAATAAAGTAATCTTTTTTATTTCTCTCTTTTCTCTAATGGAGTGCAAATGCAGAAAAGTAAATATGCTAAAAGTAAAATAATTAATGCAATGCTAGAAAGTAAATATGGATAACTACCGATGTTACCTCATGGCAAGGGTTTGGATTTTAAAGTCATCCGAACAGGACTAGGTAGGAGAAAATACTTACTTTTCAGGTGCATCATTTGGTCTTAGTGATGGAGACTCAGATGACTGCTCCTCTTGTGATGGTGATGATGTTATCTTCTCTTTCCATACCTGTTTAGTCTATGGGCTTAATGTTGGCAAAGTGGCTTCTTCTTTGGTGGGTGCTTCAAACTCTTCATCGTCCCATTGGTTCAATCTGGGTTGACACAGGTCCTTTTCAACTTCTCCTTCATAATCCCCCCATCCATTCCTAGGGAGTTGATCCTCTTGACGGTGGGATGATCGACGTCTCCTCCTCCGGGAGCAGGTCTTCTTCGGCTTAGACATTATGTTGACACCCGATCCAACGTCGCAGAAAGTCTTATGAGAGATCTTCTGACCAATGGTATACTCGATCGTTGGTATGCCAGGGTCATCCTTCTCAGCAAGGAACGGTGGAGCAAGGAGGTGGTCGTACTCTGATCGAATGGTGTTGATTATGTTGATTGTCTCATCAGGTGATTGGCTAGTCTTATTCTTCCTCCTTTCTTGTTCTTCTTCTTCTTGGTCACTATTGTTGTCTCTTCGGGTAGGTATGCCTTCTATGGATGAATGGGAGAATATAGTATACGGTCCTTGAACGAGAACTTCTTCTTCCTATCCTTGATAGTGAAACATATCTTGGCGGTGTCCGCGTAAATGATGGCCTTCACGGTGCTCAGGAAGGGTTAGCCCAAAATGATGGGTGCTCTCTCATCTCCACCTATTTTTAGAACCATAAAGTCTACGGGAACATATGATTGTCCGACTCGAATGATGGTATCTTCTAGAATTCCTTTGGGGTAGCAGAGTGACTGATTTGCAAGCTACAAATGCATATTTATGTACAACAAAGGATCTCCTAGAATCTTATCATAGATTACCTTAGGCATGATGTTTACACTTGCTCTGAAGTCACAGACAGCTTCCTAAAATATGTGAAGTCCTATGGCGATAGGAATGATGGATCTCCCTGGATCACCTTTCTTGTCGGGGAGTGAATAATCTATCCACCTTCCCTCTGACGGTTGAGTGTAGTAGAAAGCTATATTATAAATATCAACAAGATTTATAGTTTCTAAATCTTCTGGCTGCCTCAAATCTTACCTTTGTCGGATAGAGGAACAACAGCTGTCAGCTAAGCTATTTGTGATTCTATAATTTTATTAAAACTATGCTGATTGTTAATGTCAGAAGCAAAAGTATCCATTCTAGTACTTATGTTCTCTAGGATTTTATCATTGGAAGCTATTTTCTTAGACATCTGATCCATAAGTCTAGATTGATCAGCAACTAATTCTCTCAAGGGTGGTTGATTGAAGTTATTATAATTATTACCTTGAAAGTTACCTTAGTTGTTTGGCCTCTGTTGCTGATTCCATCCCCGATTCTATTGAGGATGATAGTTATTGTTATTGATGTAGTTCACATCCTCTTGAGTTTTAGGACAATTGTTCCTTGAATGTCTAGTGTCACCACACACTTCACAAGTCATGCAGGAATCATGAATGTGCATGACTTCTTTCTTCTCACTAACTCGATATTCAAGTTTCTTCATCAGCAGGTCCATCTTGGCAGACAACATGTCTACCTCCTTGAGTTGATGAATTCCTCCTTCTCTCTTACGAGGTTGAGTATGTTCTTAATTCTAGCTTTGATTGGAGGCCATCTTCTCTATAGAAAAGCACCTCCAGCAGTAGCATCCATTGTCTCACAGGTACTAGTGGTCAACCCGTGGTAAAAGGTCTGCATGAGTAGCCAATTGTCCATCCCATGGTGAGGACATTCTGATATGTAGTCTTGGAAACATTTCCATGTCTCAGGGATAGATTCATCATGATGTTGCTGAAAACTTGAGATTCTCCCACACAAAGCATTAGTCTTGCCTGTGGGAAAGAACTTTGCTAGGAAGGCAGTGGAGCAGTTATCCCATGTGATGTTTCTTTCTTTGTTGGCATAGAACCAATGTTTTGCCTTTCCCAAGAGTGAAAATGGAAAAAGATGAAGTAGAATAACATCCTAGGTTACTCCTTTGATAGTGAAGGTGCTACTGATCTCTGTTGATGGTCATTAACTACTATTATAAATCATCAATGAAACATGAATAAGGACATAAATCAATCACCAAACATAGAGTTAGGGATTAAACTGACAGAATTTCATAGGTTTTGGTGAATCTGTGTTTCAGTAGGTGATTAACAGGAAAAGGGGGCAAGATATCAAGGACGTCGGGCTAAAAAACATATTCTACGCGAGAATCAACTTGAGAAGATTCTAGAGAACACGAGAAGATGATCCATCAAAACTTGGGCCAAAAAGCCACAGAAGGGGTCGGCCGGCCT
Organism: Saccharum hybrid cultivar R570; assembly: GCA_038087645.1. Lineage (NCBI taxonomy): Eukaryota > Viridiplantae > Streptophyta > Magnoliopsida > Poales > Poaceae > Saccharum > Saccharum hybrid cultivar. Next base: position 3,122,166 of record JAQSUU010000059.1, read on the forward strand.
GGGCCAAAGCCCAATCGTGGCCCGCTTTGAACATCGGTCTTCCACCGCCATTGAGGTCCAATCTTCGCCATAGATCAAAGTCGGTTTGATCTGAGGGCTCTGGTTCATCCCACCGGCCTATATAAGCAGCCCTATACTCCCTGAGGCAAAGGCATCCCTAAAACCCTAATTCATATTTTCCAGTGAGAATCAATAGAGAGGGGTCCCATGAAAGAATCTATCTCTTAGAGATAGCCATCAAGAGAAGATTAGTCATGTAGTCCTATAGAGATTAGGACTAGTCTTTAGACATAGTGAGATAGAGTATGAGGGAAGAGTTTAGAGGAAGTGTCGGCCTCTTGGTGCTCCCTCTATGGCTTGTACCTGTGGGATCAAGTTCCTTCGGAGCTTGCTTCTGAGATTCCTCTAATAATCAACTTCTAATTCAAGTAAGTAACATTGTTTATATTGTTCTTTAGGTTTGTGAGTCTCTTTTGAGCGCTTTAATCTATAACCATTAGGTTAAAGTATAATTCGTAGTGTAAGCATGGCGCTTAGACTCGGGTTACTCATAGATGCACTCTACCTTTCGGATCGGTGGTAGCTTATGAGGGTGACTTTATAGCCTCCTTGAATCTTCCATAGTCTACCTTCCATTTGTAGGACAAGTAGGACCTAGTTGCTAAGGAAAGCATCCTCTGCTAGTGTCTTTTCTTAAGTAATGTCTCTAGTTGAACAATACTAGACATAGCTTGCGAGGGTTAGAACTAGAAGACCTTAGTGATCTTCTCTATGTCCCTATCATCTCCGTCATTGATGCTTCTCATGGGTTAAGCATAGACTTAGTTGCACTCACATGTTTTCCTATGGATACGATATTTAAAACCTCCGGATGAAAGCTACAGCGGTATCCATGCATTTGTGGATTATCTGTGTGCATTAAAATATACCAATAATCTCCAAAAAGTGTTGGAGATGTGCACTTGCATCTTTATGTGTATTCCCAGAAAATTGGCTGCCTTGCACCATGTTGATGAGAGCAGACTTCAGCTATAGTTAGCTATAGTTGGAGCAGAGAATCACGAAGACTCTTGTTAGCCATGGCTTCAAATTATGGTGTTTAGCTCCACCTTATACGGTTGTCCTCTGACTCTAAAGCTGATACTCTCTTGAGTTTAGCCTTAGTTCTCTTGAGTAATGCTTCTAGATCATCAATGAAGTTTGTCGGCAGGTTAAAACCAATCATACATTACCCTTCAAGATATACAAGTAGACAAAACAAGGGTAAGCCTATTTGAGCAGAGGTCAATGGTTATTTTAATCAAATCAATTAATATAAGTTTATCAATACTTTCAGTGCTAGCTACCTTCCCCAGCAACGGCGCTAGAAATGCCTGTTGGTATTTATTAACTCCTCACTTGTTTTAGTAATCACCTTTTAATTACCTACACCTCTAGCATTACTAAACTAGGTTGTCATCCCTAGTGATGGTGCCAGAAATATTTATTGGTACTATCTAGCATTACTACAAAAATAATACTAAGTAGATGTTTATCATTTTATGTAACTAGAAAGAATATAAAGATATAAATAAAAAGGATTCTGCAAGTGGATAGATAATTATGCCATTGTAGCACTTCACCCAAGAGTATACCTGGTATCGTATTTATATTTTACTACATGGAAGGTGTAGCTTTGGACATGTATTGATAACTTATAACATTAATGGAGAAATATACCATAACCAATCACTCTACTCATAACAGGGGTAAGTCATGAGATAAGATGTATATGATAAGCATTGATCAAGCATATAATAAGTAAATCACTCAGAGCACTCCTATCTATGGTAATAGCATGGTCAAGTTAGAATATTAGAGGAATAATTCCTAAGTCATCCTTAACTACAAGTCAAAGCATACGTTGATTAAGTGCAATTACACCTAGTAATCATGGCTAAGATCATCATTATATCCACACATAAGGGGCATTACTTAGGGGAGTTTGAGTACAGAAACCTCTCCCTTCCTTTGTAACCGGGCCTTATTTCTATGGTCTATATTCGGAGAGTGGACTATAAAGGACTCAACGGGAGTGTCACATCCGCGATCTACCACATGACCCAAAATATAGTGTATTCGTAGGTAAATAGCATATAAGCACCACGCTTACATGATCTCTACCACCCATGCATGGTACCTTATTAGGGTGAACGCTATACAAACTTATGCATAAACACAATGATAAACTAACTATACTAAGTATATAATCAAAGTAGACAATGAACATTACAACCAAGAATATAAATAAGATGAATATGAATGTCATACAATTGTACCAAAGCATATAAAAATAATGGAGATACAAAGACGAGAGGGGTACAAGAATTATATTGAACCAAACTCTTGACAACGTCGGGATTCAAGCGAAGCATGCTTGCCTCCCTCTAGACCTAGTCTAACTAGCTATGCCCTAGAAACTAGAGGAGCTCTGAGGATGATTAGGGTTTCTGTCTTCTCCAAATGACTTGATGCCTTAGGAGGGGCTAGGGTCTGCTTATATAGCCCTAGGGGTTGAACGTAAGCCCTTGGATCAAACCGACTTATGGAACGGCGTGGATACAACCCTAGGAGGCGGTGGAAGAACATTCTAGAAGTTAGAGGCAAGGGGAAACAGGGGGTGCCCACTGGCATGGGGGTGGGACCGACCGGTCCCACCTGGCAGCCTCTCGGGCCCAATGTTGACAATAGATAAGTATCATTTTTTAACCGTCAACGAAACATGAAAAATGACCTAAACGTAATTACCACTTAGATATAGGGGCTTTACTAATAGAATTCCATAAGTTTTAGTGAATGTCTATTTCTGCAGGGTGTCAGCTAAAAAGAACCAAGGAAGGCCCACATGTCAGGTTTACATAGAGACAAAATGGCCACGAATAACTTTTCTATAATCTAGAAGGTACGAGAAGGCTTTGGACCAAACGAGAGGCGAAACCAGGCCGAAAGCCAGGCGGGCGCCCCAAGGGGTTGGGCTGCCCGCCCCACCTACAGAGCCAATCAGGCTCCACCTCCTAGATCATGCCTCCACCATCTTTGAGGATCAATAATAATCGTAGATCAAGGTCGGTTTGATCCGAGGGTTGTGGTGCTTCCTAGAGGGCTATATAAGCAAGGCCCCTGGCCCCTAGAGGAGGTATCCCCCTAAACCCTAATTCATTATCTCCCAGCCAGGATCAAGTGAGAGGTGTCCCATGAAAGGATGACCTCTCTAGGGGATTAGGTCTAACTTCTTCAATGTAGTAGATTAGTATCTTGAGAGAGAGGGTCGTGTTGAGATCTTGCTCAAGGTTCTAGATCTAGTCATGGAGGCTTGGTAAAGCCTTGTATCTTCACTTCAACATTCTGTAAGGCTTATACTTATTCTCTTATTTATATGACTATGCTTACTTTGAATATATCTTGCTAGTTGAGTTTATCATTCCTTTTGTGTACTAGTTCATAGAGCGCTTAGCCTTCTAGTTTGTCGACTAGGCTAGGTAGCCGAGCCTCGTGTAAGCGTGGTGCTTACACGATTCTCTGCCTATGAGTACACCCTGCTCCCTAGCTGTATGGTAGTTATGAGAGGTGACAACCCCATCCATATCTATCAAGCAGGTTCTTAAATTGTAGGATTGTAGTCACGTCAGTAGAGGTATCCTTTGTGGTGCTCTCTCCTGTCTAGTGGCGTCCCGAAGTGCACAAGAGTGTGGTAAGTCTTAGCATAGTTGGGTATACCTTTACCATGTGATAAGAATATCATAGGAATTTACCTCACCCGTTGACCTCCCAAGTTAACTAGTTGCATATCTTTAGTGACCTATCCCATGTGTGTCAAATTACATAAATCCTATCATTTCATATATCATTTACCCCTGCTATAGTCTAGTTGGTTTACTAGGTTAGTAGATACATGATGGTGAATTATTAGATTCTTTAACCTTGCTTCCCTGTGGTAAAATATAAATAACGATACCTGGAATACTCCCGGTAAAATGTTACAATTGTATATTCTGTGCACTTATAGAATCCTTCATATTTTAGTTGCACTTAATTTATGCCAACAAGCATTTTTGGCACCGTTGCCGGGGAAGCAATTAGCGTAAAGATTTTGATAATGATCTTGATGTCTGCTAATTTAGTGCATCACTAGTTTTAGTAGGATTACCCTTGTTCTGTTGAGTTGTGGAATAGACAGGACATCAGATGCCGTTTCGACCTTTCGGCAAGTTCCACAAGAAAAGAAAAAAAAGAGACACATTGAAGAACCTAGGGTGCCTGAACATTCATGATTCATCAACATTGGAACCCTGCCATCTCACAGGTTTGTGTATACATATATATTATTCTAATCATGTGCAGATTAGAGAAAAAGGTCGTCATCACAAGAATTCAAATCACATCTCAAGTGAAGAACATGGATGTTGCACTATTCACAAATCCCAAATTGTGAGTCATGGTAAGTTTGATCAATAAAGGTGAGATAGTCTTGCTCATGGACTTTAAAATTAATGGGTAGTTATCTTTTTAATTGTGCATCTCACTGCATGTTTACTTTATATCATTCATGCATCCTCTCTATTTAGTTTATTATGTTATCTCATCCATTGCATGTTTAGTTCCTTGCATGCACTCATATCGCCTGCATCTAAAAATAAAAATATTCCTCACCATGATCATGCTCTGTCATCTCTATTTGAGTAAATCTCTATAGTGCTTTCATGATACCTTTGTCTACTAGAGTATGTTTTGGTTTGGAAGTGCTTCGAGGGTCCTTCCAAAGGCTTTTTAAATTAAGCATGGTGCTTAGGTTAAATTATCTTCCTTAACCCAATTAAGACATGGAGTCTAGTTTGGTTATTGAACTAAAAATGTGCTTTAGTAGATACTGGTTATTTTGTTGGACTAACCCCTGCAGAAAACTATCAATTTGGGTAAGTCAAGAGATGAACTCACTTCGAAGATGAAGCAAGGCATATGATGAACTCCAACAACTTTGCACAAAAGACAGCTCATTCATCATCCAAGGAAGAATTGTAAGTATCAAATATCATTCACATTATCTTTTGCTGCAAGTTACTTTTGTCTTGAACCAGTGTTAAAGTGCCAAAAAAGGGGTTGTTAGAAAACATGATAAATAAATCCTATGCTAAAGTAACTCGAAAACCATCTCTTTATTAGCATAGATGAAATTCAAATAAATAGTGGATAATAGCCCATAGTTTGAAATCGTTGCAATCCTTCGGGTATGTGTCCACTAATATTTTGCATGAAAGAAAGATATTATGATGTGCCTATTCATGGTTTGGTTTGACAAGCCACCACTTTAGTGATGAACAAAGAAGAGATGAGTGCCATATGAAGAATCTACAACAAAAGCACTCACTTAATGGAAGTGGATAAACAAAGCAGCATGTCATAAGCAGTATTGAAGACAACCTAGCATTGAGCCTTCCTAAAACTCAAGCCAGGATGCCAATGAGAAGCAAGGTGCAACTCACCTCATATTAGCCAATCAAAGACCTGCTCTCATTATCCTTGAAGACACCAGCTTGCACATTGGCAGTAAGGACAAGGATGACATGATAGCATGCACCCTTGTGTCAACCAATCATCAATCAAGAGTTGACTATCGACCAAGCCTTGAAAGACCATGATTATGGTTGCAAGACAATGTCCCTAAGCCATTGGAGATGAAGCCAGCATGCAAATATTAATGAAACTCCTTCCTTTATCATAAAGACAGATGTCGTATCATTAACTAAGCAACTCTTCGCCACGCCTCTAGAAGACAAGACCATCAAGGAAGAACTCGAGTCTACATCTCCAATGAACATCAATTCGTCAACCAAGACTCAACAAAAATCAAGAATGGTTGACGAAAGAAGATCATGCAACTGTCTGTATCCTCATCTCCTGGATTGGACAATCCAAAGAAAAGCAGAATGCAGAGGAGAGATCTTTACTCAACGGACCTAGAATCAAGATCCCTCTCCAACAGATTTAATAATAGATGACGAACAGTGTCTAAGGACATGAAGTTACAATACACTTTGACGGTTGATTCAACACTCACACTTGGCTTCAAGTGATGAGCGACAGCAAGGCTCAAGCTTGAGGGAGAAAGGCCGTCAATTCCTCTAAAAGATGATCCAACAATGCTCTTCTTCCTCCTAAGCCCCCGTCGCTCTAGTAAGCTAGTTTGCAATCCCTCCACTCATAATTACTTTCTCTCTATAAGTTTGAATGTTTCTATAGATAGCATATATGCAAATCAAATTTAAGACAAAGTAAAATCAATCCTTAAGAGAAGAAGTAATGGTGAGTAAATATTCTATGCTAATTAAAATATTCAAACCAACTTTTCTGTAGCATAGAAAATGAACTTTAGCTCTATGAACAACACTGCCCTTTTCATTGTTTGTGCATTCCTTCGGGTATGTGTTGTCCACTAATCCTCTGCAGAGAAGAAACAATAAGTGGAGCCAAAGGTCTGGACACAATAAAAAAAGAGAGAGAAGAGGAAGGAGAAAGGAGTGCAATTCTAGAAGACAAGATGCTCATGAACAAGTCAAGGAGAGAGGTGAATCGAGCAAGGCAAACTCCTAGAAGAAGGAAAGGATCACTAGAAACATCTACTCTTTATCATAGTGTGCTTCAGTGATAAAGGTAACTTCTTAAGGTAAGTGGTAAATATTTAAAAAGCTTTCCTTGACTCTGGTATGCACATAAAGAAAGGCGAAACATGTTTGAATTACAACTTGCTTGATTCAATTTGACTAACTCAACATGTCTTGTTTCTTAAGCTTGTTCATAACATCACTCCCTTGATTTCATAGTCATAATTAAATGAGCTGAATGTTGCATCTTTGGGAGATGATTGTCTTAATCATGAAAATGTTTGATACAAAGTTGACAATTCTTCTATTGTTTAAGCAATTCCACTCTTTTTGATAAAAGTGTTTAATTGCTACATTCATGCTCATCCTTCTAATCTTGCCACCCATAAAATGAACAACACACACCAATCTTATCATATTCAATGTGCCTAAGGTTAAAAAGAATAAATAAGGTTATGGTTCTGTTGGTGTTTTTCCACCAACAGGACCCATGCACTTGATCTCTACCTTGTCTTTGTAAGCAGGACACACTTCAATAAAGGGGAATAATTAGTTGATTTCCTAAATCCTTTAAGTGAAGTTCTAAACGTATAATGAGCAAGATGCTGCTAGTTTTCACAACTAGTACTTCACTTCAAACTGCTGAAAGAGCAAGGAACATGGATGGCACCATCTTAAGCGGTGCAAGCTATCAAGGTTTCTACTATGGGACCAGATGGTGCACCTGCAGAATGAACAGGGTAAGAGGTCCTGTTCAGGGGACCTAAAAACACTGAATCCTTGCCGAAAGGTAAAATCGGTAGTTATCCATATTTATCCTTTTTTAGCATTGCATCAGTTTCCCTTTCACATAGTTACTTTTCAGCAGTTGCATAATCATTCTCCTTTTAGCATGTTTACTTTTCTGCATTAGCATTGCATTAGAAAATAACATAAATATATGTTTGCTTTGCTGCATCATAAATTATAAGCCCCATGTGAATAATTTTGTGGCATGGACCCATAGAAATATTCACTGTGGTGGTATAAAATAAAAATAAATATGCATTCATCCTGTTAGACTTTCTCTGTATTATAAAATATAAAAAGTATTTGAGGAAAATCTTGTTGAAACTCTGCTTAAAAGAATCAAGAACAAACTTAAAAACTCTGGACAATTAAGGCTTGAGTGGCCAACCACTAACGCTTAATCTATTCCACAAGTTTTGTTGTCTATTTGAGTTTTACAGGATTTGAAGGACTAAGAAGAGCCAACAAACAAGTGGATGTTCTATCCACTAGTGGAGCACTGTCTCAACAATCATCAACATTAATTAATGCTCCACTAGAGGAGGAAGAACATCCCCGCTACCAGTCTACTACTTTGTAAGATTGAACGACTACGTCAACATTCAACTTGGGGGAAAGCACCCCCATGTATCCAGCTAAGTATTTTCTTCCCTCAGCTTTACTTTATTCCTTACAAGTTTTCTTAATTAGTAATAATAGTGGTCTAAAATAACTAAAGTAAAATAAAAAGGATGTGTCTAGTTTACTTATTTTTGTTCTTAAAGATGTTGTTAATAAAAGAAGAATCTCGAATAATCTCTTGCATGGAAATGATGAATAGTTGCTTTGCCGTAATTCCTTTCAAGTACCTAGTTTTCAACCTCGAACTCTCCTGAGTTTTAGACAATTGTTTTGATCTAAGATTTGTTCTGAACCTAAAACTTGTGGGTAGCGAGTGCTTGATCTAAGTCTAGATAGTTGGCGGATATGATATGGGAAGGTTTGAGCTGTTGTTTATCTTATTTCTAGAGATACTAGAGTTCTGGAGAATTTATCTTTTGAAAATTAAAAATCCTGCATGATGAGTTCTTGTATGACGAGAGTTTAATTCCTACCACAGCCACATATACATGCTTACTAGATTAGGAAAGACTTTCACTTGTTAGCTTAGCTCCTTGTAAGCATTAAGTGTGGTCAGTCTGTGTTGACCCTAGGGGATTAGTCATGTGGTTAAAATCAAGATTCACGTGCACTCCACCTATTTATGCTGCTTCTACCCTGAAAGTACGCATCTAAATATTTTCCATTAGACACAACCCAACAAGTTGTTCTGCTCCTACACTAGGAGTAAACAAAACCTTTCATCCATTGCTAGCCCCTTTTATTTTAAGCTCTAGTATTTCCACTGCTACCTCTTATCTATGTTTCCAAAAAGATACTTGGGAATTATTCCACTGTATTCAGTTGTTAAAAAAAAGAAAAGAGAGAGAGAGAGAGAAAGAAAAGAGAGCAAGAAAGAAAAATAAAGAGAGAATAAAGGGGACAAATGTTCCAACATAGAGAGATTTTTAGCAACCCAAGTTCTTGCAAGGATCTTCAAAGTTCAAGAGAGGTATAAAATTCATTCAAGGAGAAAAAGTAGAATTAGATGTTCATAATTTTTCCTCTACCCCTTCATTTCCACTCTACCCCTTCATTTTCACTTACATCCACCATCATTACCACTATATACATATCCACTCAGCCCATATTTAGGATCACACACATGCACATCTTGATTTGACTTTATGGCCAGACTTGTCCCTCTGGATCCATGTGTCTGACTATGCAATAAATGTTTGCAAGTATGGATTCCTTGTCTCCCACCTATGAGCTCCAGATAGACCTATTAGAAGTAGGGTGAGAGAGAAGGTATAATGTTACTATGCCTTATACTAAAAATACCACATATCTTGAGAGAAGAGAGAAGGCATACACCATAAATGCCTTGGTGAGGATCTAGAAATACCATAAAGGAGAGACGTGTGTTGACGGTAGTTAACTATCATTTTTAACCGTCAACTTTTAATAAAAGAATGCTACAAAATTAATTACCACCATAGACTAGGTGTTTAACTGACAGAATTCCATGAGTTTTGGTGAATATCTATATCTACAGGGTATCAGCTGAAAATAATCAAAGATGGCCCACATGTCAGGTTTACATAGAGAGAAAGGGCCACGGATGGAAAAAGTATAATCTAGAAGATTCGGGAAGCCAAACCCTGGGAGGTGGGACCGACCTGTCACTATGATAGGGGCGGGCGCCCAGCCCTAGGGGCAGCCGCCCCACCTAGGAAGCCAATCAGCTTCCACCTCGCGGATCCTGCCTCCACCGCCTTTGAGGATGAATAAAAATTGTTGATCAAGGTCGGTTTGATCCAAGGGCTATGGTGCTTTCTAGGGAGCTATATAAGTAAGGCCCCTGTCCCCTAGAGGAGGGAGTTCATAAACCCTAATTCATATTTTCTAGAGAGAATTCACCTGAGAGGGGTCCCTTGAATGGATCTTTCTCTAGGGCACATACAAGAGAGTTTAGCTTTATAGTCTCTATGTGAGATTAGAGTTATTCTTCTAGATTGAGAGAGTTAGAGTGGAGGTAGAAGATTGGAGGAAGCCCGGCCTATCGGTGTGTCCTCTCCAAGCTTGTATCTACGAGGTCAAGTCTCCTAACCCGAGGCTTGGTTCTAGGATTCTTTGGCAATTCAACTTATAATACTAAGTAAGTACGTTGTTATTATTGTTCTTTGGTTTATGAGTTTACTTTATTCGCTTCACGTAGGGAATAGAGTAATCATTCGCAACATTAGCATGGTGCTTGGGCTAGGAATACTCATAGATATCCCCTATCTGGCCGGATTAGTGAGTAGTAGCGTGGGACATGACAATCCCATTGTTACCTTTGGAGTCTCCTCTCGTCAGAAGGTTTGGTAGGATTTAAGTACCCTGGTTAAGCATCCTCTGTGGTGTCTCTTTTCCATCGGTATTTCCCCTAAGACCAATAGTATCATAGCTTGTCATAGGTTGGAACCAAACTATCGTTGTAGTTCTCTCTAATCACTTATATCTTCGCCACACTTTCTCCTTGCGGATAAAATAAATACGATACTCTGGACTTATCTCCTGGGTGAAGTGCTCACCGATATCCGTGCGCTTGCGGATTATTTTTCTTGAATTCCTTCGTGTGTGTCGGGTACCTACAATAAGGGGTACCCACAATCAATGATTAAGAGAAACAAAACCGTTACCCACAAACGGGACGAGCCAAAATAGCAAACAAGACACCTCGACTATGTTCCGACTCGTACGCGGCACGTTCGATGGGACGCCTCAACCGCGTTCCAACTCGTACGAGGCTCACTCGACAAGACACCTCGACTACCAAGAAATCTTTGACTCGCACGACCCCGAGTCGGGCCACTCGACCCACCTTATTCACCAACTCTGAGACAAAAGTAAGAGCATTTAATGCGACTACCAACTACTTCCTACCATCATGGCTATAGCAATAACCGGCATGGAAGCAGTACCAGTGTCAAATCTTACTTTTTACCATCCATCCCGGGATGGGAGGTGAAAACCTATCACTGTACGCACCATACCGTGCACTATTTCACCACTGATCACCCTCGAGGGAGAATACGACAAGGATCGTACCCCACGATCCTGGGGACTCGGCCTTATCCGCTCACCGTCGATCCATATCGACCCGTCCTCAACCTGTCCTCGACCCACCATCGGTCAATAAGGAAGAAAGGCCGACGTGACATAAGACTCGGAGTCTTTTCACCGTCTCATCCTCTACGTCACCATGGTGTCCAGGGATGGCCGGCCATCCTTGAGGCACGTCGCTACAGCCACCTCCACAGGGATCGACAAAACTTCACCTCAAAGGCACCCCTGGCGTCCCTGCCCCCTCTTACCCTATAAAAGGGCAGGCAGGGGCTCTACAAGGGGACGGCGAACGACAGACGGCGAAAAAGCAGTCTCCATCCCATCGTAGAAGATCAACATCTCAAGCAATCTCCTTTGTACTCAAACTTTTTCTCTGAGACCTGGGCTCGGTTCCCTCTCTCACAGCTTGTAACCCCTACGCAAGCACTTAGGTGCAAGGAAATACAATACTCCCCCTCCCTGCTGGACGTAGGTCCTTCTTTTGCCCGAACCAGGATAAACCTCCGTGTATTCCCCTTGCATCACCATCTAGATTAGGGACACGTAGCATTGATTCACTCGTTGGCTTAGGACCCCCATAGGACCAAACGCCGATAGTTGGCGCGCCAGGTAGGGGACGTTGTGTGCCAACATCATTTTCCCGCCATTTTTCTAGATGGCTGACCCTGAACGTCCGCTCCCGTTGGCCACGGTGATCTAGTTTGGGAGCTTGTAGTTCATGTCTCTTGGCCACAACTACGACATGGTCCTCCTCCCACCCAGGCACCCGACCGACGGGGACCATGAGCTCTCCCAACCTGGGGGAGCGTTGCGCCGATATCGTTGCTCTCGTCAGGCACGCGCCGTTAGGCGGGGGCGAGCCCAGCGCAATTGCCATTATCGCCTCGCGGAGGGCGATGGTATTCCCCAATCTGGCGCCTCTCAGCCAGATGCTGACACGGATTTCCTCACTGAGGATCTATGTGGGATAAGCTTGGCTGAGGGTAAGATGCCGACAGGGAGTCCCATCGCTCCACCGCCCGGTGCGGCGCCGCCATCACCCAGTTCGACTACACCGACACCAGGAACGACGCCTTTGTCAGCATTCCCATTTGGACTAGACTCGGTTGCCTAGGCATATGCTTCTTCTGTAAGCACCAACATGAGTGCTTACGAGGAACTCCCCGGACACCATCTACGCTCCACCCTCGACCCCGTTGCATCCACGCCAGCTTTCGAGTACCTAGACTCCACGAAGACCCTAGATACGGAGCTCCGTGCAACTGCTTTCTAACATCACGACCCCAGGGACGCACGGCCTCACATACACCCATTGTACTACTATTTCAGCGCTCCAGACTCCGACTCTGCTGATGACACCTATGACCCGACTCACGAGTGCTTCAATATCGATGGAGCTATCGCGTCAGATTCGGAGGATGAGGCAGCCGTCGGAGGAAGAAACACACCACCTTAGGTCGAGCTCCCTACTGAACGGGATGAGGCTCAATTCCTTGCGAATCAAGGAATGCAGCTCGAGAAAATCCATGAGTTGCAGGACAGGCTCAACGAGGAACGAGAAAACCTACGCCTACTTCATCAAACCCTCGAGCATGAACCCATGGCCCACGCACACGGCGGAGGAGCTCGAGAGAGAGCCCGCGATGTCAATCGTCGCATCATCGAGGATCGGGCAATCGAGCCCCCAGTTTTCGGTCGAGCCAGCCAGAACGTGGTCACGGCTGCCATGCTCCTTCGTAACATGCCCGAGCCATCGAACCCCGAGGCCCGTCAAGCCCGGGATGAAATCCAAGGACTCCTCGAGACCGCTGCCATGCAGCAGGCCGAGAGTTCAGCCTCGAGGTGACGCGGGCTTGCCTCAGAGCAGCCTACGGAGCCCTCCCGATAGGAGAGAGAGGCCTCAGTTCATCCCAAGCACGCCCAACAGAACAAGGCGGTCTCTGTCCGTGAGCGCATCATCGACAACCATGAACCTCGAGATGCCTGTGACAACATCATTGAGCGCCGGAGGCGCAAGCATGGTGACGGTGTAGCTCGAGGCTACCATGAGCATAGAGGCGGGCGCTACGACAGCTCGGAGGATCAGAGCCCTTCACCCGAGCCACCGGGCCCTCGGGTCTTTAGCAAGTCCATTCACGAAACATTACTCCCGGCTCGGTTCCGCCCCCCCATGACTTTGACCAAGTATAATGGCAAGACCAAACCTGAACTTTGGCTCACTGACTTCCGCTTGGCTTGTCAGTTGGGCGGGGCCACCGATGACTGGGTCATCATTCGATAACTCCCCCTGTTCCTATCGGACACCGCTCGAGCCTAGCTCGAGGACCTCCCACCTTGACAAATCCATGACTGGGACAACCTTGTGAGAGTGTTCGAGGGGAACTTCAAAGGAACCTACATGCGCCCCAGCAACTGGATCTCCTAAGCTGCAAACAGAAGCCGGGTGAATCCCTCTGGGATTACATCCGGCATTTCTCCAGACAACGCATCGAGCTCCCCAACATCACCGACTCCGACATCATCATGGCCTTCTTCTCTGGTACCACCTGCAAAGAATTGGTCCGAGAGTTGGGCTGCAGCACTCCCATCACTGCCAACGGCTTGATGGATATTATCACCAACTTCGCCGCCGGCGAGGAGGCGGTTGGTGCCATCTTTGGTAGCGATCAAGACAAGGGGAAGCACAAGGAAGAGGATCCCACGGGCTCCAGCCGGGGCTCAAAGAGGAACAACAGGAAGAAGAAGAAAAACCAGCAGGGTAAACAAGAGGCCTCGACCGACGACTTTGTTGCTGCTGCTGGTCGTAAGAAACCTCGAGAGCCCCCTAGCGGGGGCATTTTTGACAAAATGCTCAAAGAGCCGTGTCCCTACCACAAAGGACCCACGAACCACAACCTCGAGGACTGCCACATGCTCTGAAGATACTTTGAAAGCATAGGTGTCAAGAAAGATGACAAGAAGGAAGATCCCAAGGGTGACGATAAGGACGAAGGGTTCCCCGAGATCCATGACTGCTTCATGATATACGGAGGACCCTCGACGCGCCTCTCAACGCGGCAGCGCAAGCAGGAACGTCGAGAGGTTTTCTCCGTGCAACTCGCAACCCCCTCTTCCTTGACTGGTCCGAGGTGGCCATCACTTTCGATCGTGATGACCACCCAGACTACGTCCCCAATCCTAGGGTCTACCCACTTGTTGTCGATCCCATCATCGCCAACACACGCCTCACCAAGGTGCTCATGGATGGCAGCAGCAGTCTTAACATCATCTATGCCCAGACCCTTGACCTTCTGGGGATCACGAGGACGCACCTCTGACCCAGCGTCGGGGGCTTCCATGGAGTCGTGCCAGGGAAGCGAGCAGAGCCCGTCGGGCGGGTCGACCTGCCGGTCTGTTTCGGCACTCCTGCCAACTTCAGGAAGGAGACTCTCACTTTTGAAGTGGTTGGATTCTATGGAATATACCACGCCATCCTTGGACACCCATGCTACGCCCGGTTCATGGCGGTCCCCAATTACACCTACCTCAAGCTCAAAATGCTAGGCCCCAACGGTGTCATAACTGTCGGGCCCTCCTACGAGCACGCCTACGAGTGCGACATGGAGTGTGTCGAGCACGGAGAAGCCATCTTAGAGTCGGCGACCTTAGAGGCAAACCTTGACGGTTTGGCCAATGAGATCCCCGACCCCAAGCGCCACGCCGGCAACTTTGAGCCCGCGGAAGATGTCAAGCTCGTGCCCCTCGATTCCACCGACCCAAAGGGAAAAGCGTTGAGCATCAGCGCCACCCTCGACCCCAAATAGGAAACAGTGCTCGTCGACTTTCTCCGTGCAAATATCGACATCTTTGCGTGGAGTCCCTCAGATATGCTGGGCATACCCAGGGAAGTCATCGAGCATGCCTTGGAGATCCGAGCCGGCTCCAAACCGGTGCAGCAACACTTGCGCCGCTTCGACGAGGAAAAGCACAAGATCATCGGCGAGGAGGTCCACAAGCTATTGAAGGCCGGATTCATCAAGGAGGTTCATCATCCCGAGTTGCTAGCTAATCCTGTATTAGTTAAGAAAAAGAATGGGAAGTGGAGGATGTGTGTAGACTATACTAGTTTGAATAAAGCATGTCCAAAAGTTTCTTTTCCGTTGCCACGCATTGATCAAATCATTGATTCTACTGCGGGATGTGAAAATCTATCGGTCCTAGATGCATATTCCGGCTACCACCAGATCAAAATGAAGGAGTCTGACCAGCTTGCGACTTTGTTCATCACCTCATTCGGCATGTATTGCTACGTTACAATGCCCTTCGGTCTTTGGAACGCGGGGGTGAAAGGTCTTGATGGCTAGAGGGGGGGTGAATAGCCTATTAAAATTTTCTACAAAGACAAGCTAAACAAGTTTATCAATAAAACAAATAGCGAGATGCGAGTTTTGCTTAGCCTACGGGGTGTTTGCAAGCCACCTAACCAATTCACAATTCTAGTAATTGCACTCAACCGCACAAGTCAAACCGAGAAGGAAACTACAACTAGCAAGCTACACAAAGAAGCTACTCTAGCAAAGCTAACTAGCTAGCAAAGATAACTAAGAAAGTAATGTGGAGTTGAGTTAGGAGGGTATCACCGAGGGGCGAAGTATTGAGCCAACCAATATGATCAACAATGAATACCAAGATAACCGAACACCGGGATCAATCAATCACAATATGAAAGTGATGACACGAAGATTTATCCCGAGGTTCACGTGCTTGCCGGCACGCTAGTCCCCGTTGTGTCCCTCTTCACCACGTGGTTCGGTGGCTAATCCGTCACACACCGAGCCTCTCAAAAGGCGCCACAAGAACCTACCAAATGGCAAAAGGTTGCAATGACACGAGCAATATACTAATGTTGCCTTTGGCGCTTCGTCGAGGTAGGCACAAACCCCTCACAATCACCGGAGGTGGCCAAGAACAATCACCAACTCTTGCCAACGCCTCCAAGCTGCTCCAAGCCATCTAGGTGGCGGCAACCACCAAGAGAAACAAGAATCCCGCAGCAAATCAACCACCAAGTGCCAACTAGATGCAATCTCACAATGCAAATGCACTTGGATCACTCAATCTCACTTCGAATATGCAAAGAAGCAAGAGAGATGAGTGGGAGGGGAGTTGCTTAGCTCAAAGTGCTCACAAGTATGTCAAATGTTCGAGAGAGGGAGCCTTGAGCCGGCCAACGAGTATTTATAGACGTACCCCTTCGAATATAGCCGTTAGAAACTTAAACAGCCGAAATCGGGCTGACCGAACGCGCTGGTCCAACTGACCGGACACGCCGGTCGCCCAACGGCTAACTCGTGAAGTACTGACCGGACGCGCTGGTCCAAACGACCGGACGCGCTGGTCGCCCAACGGCTAACTGCGAAGCAACGACCGGACGCGCTGGTCCAACTGACCGGACGCGCCGGGAACGACCGAACGCGCTGGTCCCGTGAAGGACCGGACGCGTTGGTCGCCTGAGCAGCGCTCAACGAAATAGTGACCGGACGCGCTGAAGAAAATGACCGGACGCGACAAAGACAGCGTCCGGTTAGAGTCTAGTAAGCTCCCTGAACGACCGGACGCGTCCGATCATCAGTGACCGGACGCGCCTCGCATCCGATCATCGAACTGAAAAACACGCAGACACTGAACACTGACCGGACACGTCCAGTCATGCAAGGACCGCGTCCGGTTCAGCGTCCGGTCACCTCTGTGACCTCCGTTCGCCTCCGTTTCTTTTCCGGACTTCCAGCGTAGTGGAAAATAATCGTTTCAACTTCTCGAAAACGCCTGAATCCCGCCTCGCAAGCTCGGCGGGAGGGAGAGAGGAACCCAAACCCTCTCTACCGCTCAAACTACACCGCCGTCGCAAACGTGCTAACATCACCAAGTGATCTCGTCAGGTGTGAGTGTGTTAGCATTTTCACAATCATTTTTCGAGGCGATATTAGTTCTATCCAAATGCATATGATCATGAAATGCACATCTAGAGGCACTTAGGAGTTCAATAGCCGCGTCATTCCCCTCTTTATAGTACGGCTATCTATCCTATAATGTAACCACACCCACTAGGTGTCTTGGTTACTAAAACACAACCCTTAAGCATATACCTTTGTCTTGATCACGTAGGGTTACGTCCAAATCCAAGTGTGGCCATCATGATCACCATGTCCATCTTGCCACCAACCTTGGAGTGTACTAATCCTCATATGCTACATACAACTTAGGCATGGGATTAGTACTTAGGCATTGTCACTAATTACCAACACCAAACATAGGACTTTCAATCTCCCCCTTGTTGGTAATTGGTGACAACCCTTTCACAAAGATGTTATAATAAAATTTTGATTGAACCCATGTCACATTGTCCAAGTATATTACCATGTGTAAGAATTATGGACATGTGATCATGAATTCAAATTGATAGCAATGGCTCCCCCTACATGTATGCTATATGTTTGGATTTTGGAAGCATACATGTTAGATAGGAAAGATTGGGAGCATTGACTACCAATAGGTGCTAAGTGTTTAAGATTATAGACCTTTGAAGCGTGATATCATCGGAGTAGCGATAAACACCATCTTAGCACCTTGTGTAGTTAGATTCCACTTGGAAAAACACAAACATAACTAGAAATCTCGTGAGATCAACATTATAAGCAAGGCTCTAGTACCACTTTGAAAAAAAACATGAAGCAAGAAAAATCTAACTACTTTCTATTCATGCTAGTACCTTAATGCAACATTCAAATTATACTAGCAAGACACCACACAAGCAAAGTATCGGAGAAAACGAAATGCATAACTATGCATCATACATATGAAGTGCACATGGAAATGCAACATTCATGCTTAAGAGCTTGCTCCCCCTACTTGTGTGCTCAAAATTTTAGTTGATCCCCTTCTTTTATCAATTCTCCCCCTTTGTGCTTCTTCCTCTTTGAGTTCTATCTTTGTGAACAACAATTTCTCCCCCTTTGGCACCAATTGACCACAAGGAGCAAACTTTAGATAGATTATCATGTTGAAATATGGGGTGAGGATTAAGTTTATGATTCAACCTAGATTGCTTGCATAAATAAAATACTTCGGTTTGATCCAAGGGCAAGCTTCTTTACACCTCACTAGAAGGGTTATCATGCACCATGTTAAAGCAAATATTTAGACAAGTTTTCTAGATTAAACACTTAGGATCACAAGCTACTTAAACAAGTTATATGCTACCACTAGATCATATAAGAACATAAGAAATCATGACTAGATGCACTAAACATGTCCTTAGTATAGAATGTATGACATGTCAACCAATTATACCTTGGGGCTCGAAGGAGAGGCATGTCATATCATGGGAGTGCATCAACTCATGTTGGAGAAATCAAGTATGTTCAACTCATTCTTTAGCTTGTGAAATCTCTTCTCATTAAGTGGCTTGGTGAATAGATCGGCTAATTGATCTTCGGTGCCCACACTCTCAATAGCAATGTCACCCTTTTGTTGATGATCTCTAATAAAGTGATGGCGAACATCAATATGCTTTGTTCTTTGATGTTGAACCGGATTGTTGGTTAGCTTCACGGCACTTTCATTGTCACATAGCAATGGCACATTCTTGAAATTGATTCCAAAATCCTTCAATGTTGCCTTCATCCACAAGATTTGTGCACAACAACTACCCGCGGCGATGTATTCGGCCTCGGCGGTAGATAGTGCAATACTATTTTGCTTCTTGGATGACCATGAGACAAGTGATCTTCCCAACAATTGACAAGTCCCTGAGGTGATCTTTCTCTCAACTTTGTCACCGGCATAGTCGGAATCCGAATAACCAACTAGCTCAAAACTAGCACCCTTGGGATACCACAATCCAACATCTTGTGTATGCTTCAAGTACCTCAATATTCTCTTTGTTGCCTTCAAATGACTTTCTCTTGATGAGGCTTGAAATCTTGCACACATGCATACACTAAACATCACATCGGGCCTTGATGCCGCCACATAGAGTATGTAACAGAACCGACCAAATTATAAGAGCACAAGTACAAAAACAAGCACCGAAGCGCTCAAATTTTCGAACTTGAGCCCATATAATCTCGGTAGTCAATCGAAACCACGAAGGATTTCAAACCAACTCGCTTACAACCAGGATCGCATCATTCAACATACAACATCATACGTATCATTTCACAAGTAGTGCTGAAATAAGTTTACACAAACGGAGTAGCAATTATTACAAACCAAGTTTGAAAGTAGCGGAAGCATAACACACACACTAGTTAATTAAATACTGCCAGTCTGGATGATCGACAACCCGCAAAAGCATGAGGAAAGTACATAAAAGACGATCACGCCCTTGTGATCTAGTCATCATCACCCGCAGGGTGGAGACACGTCTTGCAGAATCCCTGATAAAGCATGTCATCTGCAACAGGAGGGAATAAACCCTGAGTACTGGAATGTACTCAGCTAGACTTACTCGTCGAAAACCAGAAATAAGATGACACCAAGGATTATGCAAGGCTTACACAAGAGGCTAGCTGACATAACATTTTTGCATAAAGGCATAAGTAATTGAAACTCTTATAACCTGTACTAGCAGTTATTTTTAGCATTTACCTGTCATCTATCTTAGCACCTGTACTAAACATGCACTTGATTATAATCAAACAACATTATTATTATATCCATAGCAGGTATATCATTATGGCAACATTGTATCATTCCCTTAACCACCAGTTCATTTAATGAGTTCTACGTTGCCGCTGCTCAAGTCAAGTGCTCACTAACCGGGAGCGACGGCGATTCGAATC
Organism: Saccharum hybrid cultivar R570; assembly: GCA_038087645.1. Lineage (NCBI taxonomy): Eukaryota > Viridiplantae > Streptophyta > Magnoliopsida > Poales > Poaceae > Saccharum > Saccharum hybrid cultivar. The sequence goes on from JAQSUU010000059.1 coordinate 3,142,108, forward strand.
GAATTCCTATCCAGCTGGAGGGGTATTTCTAACACTCACCGAGTCACGCCTGGCGAAGGCTGCTCAGGTCATCTTTTGTACAGTTCAGGAATCGCGGGCCCGAATAATGTCGCGTCCCCAAGGGCGACACTCTGCCAGGTGATAGGGACTCTAACCCCCCTTGGTCTCACGCCAATGTCCCCAAGCACATCCTTTCTCTCCTCCAAGATGCAACCTACCATTCGATTCCCGGCCTGAACCATACTACTCGACTTCGCGGTCGGAATGACTTATCCGGCCAACTAAGTGTTAGACTGCGTTCAACATGACTCAAGGACGTACAGCGAATCGGTCATTAAACGACTCAGACGGGCATAGCTCCACACCCAAGACGTGAAGTGTCTTGCGGCTGTACTATCGAACTCCCGCCCGGTCTCAATTTCATTTTAAGGCATGGTTCCATCCACGATAGCCATAAAGCCACTCGTGACTCCTTCCTACATCTCGCGGATGACCGGAAATCACCCGACTTCTACCGAACTAAGCAGGGCTAAGCATTGACACGTGCCTAACCTAATATAGGATTAAGTACGATATCTGGACAAGGACAGGTATAATGCAACAAGTATTTTCATATAACTCCTACAACTTAATGCAGTAAACAATTAAAAGTACTCAAGATTAATTTATAAAACAGTAGGTTCAGCATGCACCGGGGCTTGCCTTTCAGAAAAATTGAAGGCCGGTGGTCAGGGCACTCCGGCAAGTCTTCAGCGGCGTCTCCTTCGCCTGCTGGATCCTCGGGCTCCTGCTGCTCCTGGTCCTCCTCCGGAATCACAGGCTCGAATTTGAGGAGAGTTACCCCCTCCGGTGCACCTATTGCATGAATGCACAATAAATATAATGGATGCATAAATGGGTGCAACATGCTTGGAATGAAATGCATTTCAGAAATAAAATACTCTATTCAAGTTATTTTATTAGTACGTGCAAATCTCTTCTCCAGTAGAGAAGTACTCACCTAATCTACTTAACCTAAGATAAAGCTGCTCATCCTCAGTTAAGGCCCTAACACCTAACAATTACAAAAGTAGCATGTCTTAGGATATTACACCATATCAATCAGCAAAACACCACAGTAAGCATTCTGGACAGCAGCCACTTGTTTTTATCACAACTGGAGATTTACAATTCCAAAAGATATGATCTAAGACAATCTGGAAAGCCTAAGAAATGCACTACAATTCATTTTTAGACCTCAACTCCAAACTCCTAAGTTTTCCATGTCAAACTTCACAAGTTCCAGAATCTGTCCTCTCAAAACAGAGAGTAGCAGATTTTGAACTGCCACTTTAAACAATAGTAACTCTCAAACTACTAAGCCAAATGCTTCAAAATTTTGACACAAGCTAGTTCATCAAGTTTACTCCAACTTTGGTATTTATAAGTTTTCCAGCAACCAATTTTATCAAAGCCAAATTTAGAATTATTACTAGCTGTCCAGAAAACCTAAAATTACAAAGGTTAAATATTTATTGATGTGACCAACATTCTCTAAGACCAAACTAATACTACTACAAGTTCAAAAATGTCACAAAAACACCAGAAAGTAAGGTGTGCCCACCTAGAATATTTATTTAAACTCATTTCTTAAATTACTTAAGTAATTAAGTGGAATTTCAAACATATATGTAAACTGCTCCTAAAATTCTACAAAAATTACAGGGGACTCTCTGACCCAAAAAAAGACCACAGTAAAAATTTGAACAAGTTTTATTCACAGAAACTCCCTACACAAAATTCACAAGCTAATAAGGCTGATTTTTGCATAAATAGGAAACCCTATTGAAAAGTGTCAAACAACAGATTTCATATTTTTCTTAGACACTTTAAGGTACCAAGACATTCTACAAAAATTTATAAGAACATTGCACATGTAGAAAAATTACTAAAATTCCTTTAAGCATTTCCTAAAATAACAAGATAGCATTATAACTTGAAAAGTACTTAAGCACTGCTGCCCAAATTTTTTTACCAGAGCTAGGGCTAGTATAGAGTAACCTACCCACCAAATTTCATGATTTATGGAACACTACAGCTCAAGTTATAAATTTAACAAATTTGCTTGCATTCCAAAACACATTTAAAGGATCTATTAAATTCTTACAGAATTTAAACATCCCATGCCAGATCCATATTTTTCTAAAATACTACACATCATGTAGACCCTAACAAAATTTATCTCATGATTTTTGGATCATTAAAACCCTAGATCTATATTTTTCCAACTTGTACAAAAATCAGTGACAAAATAATAAAAATGAATTTCATTTCGGATGAACTGGGCCGGCCCAAAAAACTCGGCCCACACTCGCGCGCGCGCGGCCCGCTCAGCGCTCCCGCCCGCGCGCGACACTGACGGGCGGGCCCCTGCGGTCAGTGACCGGAGGCAGGGGAGGCGGAGACCCGCGAGCTCCGACGAGCTCGAGCTCGCCGGAGAAGAGCTCGCTCGGCCAATCGAACACTGCCTTGTGTTCTCCGTCACCCGGTGGGTCGATTGGTGCTCGTGGAATGGATGGGGATGGGGTGGAAGGGGCTTGTCACCGCGAGCAGCGGCCGGTGATGTCCGGTGGCGGCGCACCGTCGCCGATGAGGATGTACGGTGCGGTCTAGGCTCGGTACGAGCTTCACCGAAGTTAGGCGAATCCTTTTTGATAGGAAGGGAGGATGGAGAGAGACCCGAAGCACCCCGACCACGGTGAGGTCCCATGGCGGGCTCCGGCGACCTCTCGGAGACAGGGAAGAAAGCAATGCGGCTCACCTTGAGTCAAATCGCGGGCTTCGGTGGGTCAAGGGGATGGAGGGTGGTGAGGCGGAGGGATTGGCGAGGTCAGGCAGTCGGTGATGCGGTGTAGCTCGCGCTTGAGCTCGCCGGAGAAGAACGGCAATGGCGGCTCAGTTTCGGTGTTCTTGGCAACTGGAAGAGAGGGGGCGGAGGAATGGAGGCTGGCTCGCGCGTCGTGGCGTCTTGAAGGCGTCGCGGCCTGACTGGTGGGGCCAGGGCCGGCGTACGGGCGCCACCGCGCCTCCACGCGTCGACGACGGCCTGCGGCCGGTCGGCCACTCTCCCGGCTGACGAAACTGAATCGGTGAATGGTGACAGCGATGACCGACTGACAGAGCGACTTCCACGATGATTATCTCCCAAACCGGTTCGAATTAGTCGAAGATGATTACACCAATTTTGTAGAGCTATATGAGGTCTACAAGTTTGTCAATTGGAGTTTGGGCTGGTTCGGCCTAGATTTGAAACTACAGAGCTCCAAAGTGGTGCCCCTTGAAACTGAAATGCAGTTTCAGAGATCAACGCCGACTGAAACCCTAACTTCTTGACACTATATCTCCTAAACTATTGAGAACCAGGTGATGGTGATATTGACAATGTTGTAGAGCTATGTGTGGACAACAACTTTGTCAATTGGCTCAAAGGCTGGTTTGGCCTGGTTTGTGAGTTACAAGTTGCTAAAGTGAGGTACAGTGAAACTGAAAAGTCCAATTTCCAGACTTAGAATTTTTCTAAGTGTTGATCACCACTCAAGCTGACTTGTGGGCCATTTTTGAGCATGCTCTGGTCATTTTCATGAGATGGCCATATTAGAACTTTTGTTCCTCATGAAATTCTCTACAACTTTACTTAAGGTTGCTTCTCCATGCAAGATTTCTAAGCTAGACATTTTAACTGGTCAAACTAGAGCCTTCTAGGGTCAAATGGTGGTCAACTTCTCTTGGAGGGCAAATTTGTAATTTTAGTCAACATGAAACTTGTTCCAAATGTTACCCTAAGTATAACTAAGGTGTTGTAGGTCATGATTGGCTACCTTACCTTTTTGTTACACCAACTATCAAATACTTCATGAAATAAATCAAACAAACCCTAGAATAATCACATGTGTTGCATCACATAAAATAACAAACATGAATGATGCATGCTTATGCTTATGCAATGCAAATGCAAATGCAATGCAATTAAGGACTAAACACTTGAAGTGTTACAGCCCTCCCCCCTTATAAAAATCTCGTCCCGAGATTTGGAAAGCGTACCATTTTTCATAGAATTCTTTATAACCATCCCGCAAATAATCCTCCCGTTCCCACGTAGCATCACTCTCACTTCCCTGATTACTCCACATCACTTTGTACCACTTAACCACTTTACTTCTAGTTACTCGTTCCTGAGTATCGATCACTCGGACTGGCTTTTCTTCATAGGTTAGGTCGGATTCCAGCCTGATATCACCTAAAGGAACTTGTTCCTCAGGAACTCGAAGACACTTTTTAAGCTGAGATACATGGAAAACGTTGAATATGGCTCTCATCTCAGGAGGCAACTGGATTTTGTACGCAACAGCTCCACTCTTGCCTATGATCTAGAAAGGACCCACGTATCTTGGTGCAAGTTTCCGCTTAACACCAAAACGTTGGACACTCTTCATTGGAGAAACTTTCAAATAAACGAAGTCTCCAACTTCAAATTCGAGTGGTTTTCTACGACGATCCGCATAGCTTTTCTGTCTCGCTTGTGCTGCAGCCATGTGTTTCTGGATGGTACGGACTTGTTCCTCGGCTTCCTGGACAAAATCAATGCCATAATACCTTCTTTCCCCAGCTTCTACCCAGTTTAGTGGAGTTCGACACTTTCGACCGTACAAAGCTTCGAATGGGGCTATCTTAATACTCTCTTGATAACTGTTATTGTACGAGAATTCGGCTAAAGGTAACCATTTTTCCCAAGAACCCTTGGATGAAATGACGCATGCTCGCAACAGATCTTCCAAGATTTGGTTAACTCGTTCTGTCTGACCCGATGTCTGGGGGTGATAAGCAGAGCTTCTCACTAACTTGGTTCCCAGAAGGTGATGCAAATGCTCCCAAAAGCGAGCAGTGAACTGGGGACCACGGTCAGAAACGATAGTACGAGGTATCCCATGAAGCCGGACTATCTGATTGAAGTACAACTCAGTATAGTCAGTGGGACGATAGTCCACTCTCACTGGGATGAAGTGAGCTGATTTGGTCAAACGATCAACAATTACCCAAATAGAGTTATGATTTTTGACAGTAGGAGGAAGTCCGACAATGAAATCCATACTTATCTCTTCCCATTTCCAGCCTGGAATGGAAAGTGTCACACCCATTTTTAAGGACAAAAATAGGATGTATAAAAGACTCATGTGCGCCCCAGGAACCAGTCGCACACATAAGTTGACAAATTACAAAGTATCATCACAGTGCTTATTACATAACGAATAAGTATTTAAGACATAGTCTTGAACGATAGATAATAATAACTAATAATAATTCTTCAGCGGAAACTCCACATAGGGACACGGTTGACTGGTTGACACCAAGACTAGTACTCATTCCGATAATCTTCCTCATTATCTTCATCTGTTATGGTGGAAATAGCAAGAGTGAGTCCATGTCGAACTCCACAAATATAACACGGGGTTCATGAGGCTCAAAAAGGCTAGACACTGTTTAACTGCGTTTAGCTTTTTAATCATATATTAGCAATTGAGTAGCATCAAGATAAACCACTTCCCATTAAAGAACCAATGATCAATTGTAATACGGATAATGAATAGCATTAACATGAGCAAATAATAATCAACAATAATTTAGCATGATATAACAGTTATGATCAACTATTCCATAAGAATCCCCAAGGCCGCTCGTATCCGTGAGCACGGCTAGTATACCAGTTTTTAACTCTGCGCAGAGGTGTACACTTTCACTGTAAGTCATGATTTCCAAATGAGTGGGGAGATCAAACCCAAACACCCGAGAACCATATAAAGCCACTCAAAAGTTCGTCTAACAAGTTAGGGCCATTAGATTTCACTCGGCAGGCAGATGTAGAACCCCCCTTCCCTGTGGCACAACAACCGCAGCCTATACACACTAGGCCAGGGGCTCGGACTACACCCAACATGGCAAGCCATTCTTACGCCATTTAAGGTAACCTCTAACAAGCTAGAAAAGGTCTCTTGAACAACTAAAGCCAGAGCCATATAGCCCTCACAGCTGTACTGTATATCCCGGTTATCACTTACAGATAAGTCCTTATGGAGAGAAACCAGAGCATCAAAATAATACACAAGCTCTAGCCCCCTTTTAACAATAATAAAATCATCTTAATAGTTGATTGCTTAATCCATTAATCAAATTACAAGATCATTGTTCTTAGTTTAAGCACTAGCAATAGCTACCCATATGCATTCCCAAGGTTGACAAGGAATCAAGATAACAATCACTAAGTTATAATCTCTAAGGTTGTCAAGGTAAGCACATGCATATGTATGACAATTCAATGTATAGGTAACAAGGATAGTCCTGTGTTATACTTGCCTTGATCAGAGCTTTTCAAGTGATACTGCTGACTTGGCTCAAAGTAATACTCCGAATCGTCCAGATACTGCTCACCTTCTATATTCGACCATCAATCAACAACACACATGCATCCAATCAAACATACACGAAGCAAACAAAGAGATATAATTAGAACAGTACACCAACAGTAACAAAACAGTAATAAAAACTTATAAAACTCTTCTACACGTTTCTACGATCACACAGACGCAAAGATCACCAAATTCGGAGTTAAAACGTGAAAGTTATGAATTTTCTAAGATTTCCTATAGATAAATAAATACTTAATTATAACCTCGAAAAATAAATTATCAAAACTAACTGTACAACTACACTAATATGTAGAGCTCGCAGATACGAACCTAACGCAATTTGAATGGATCAAATCGGAGTTAAAACGAAGATTTTATGACCAAAACAATTCTAGTGGCAAAACTGTAAATACCTGAAAACGTATTTTTGACTTATCCGGGAGAAAATACGCTTTCAAAACACGAAAACGTATTTTAGACAATACGCTAAGGACTGCGGGTTCTAATCTGAAAAAGTCTAGGGGCTCTTTATCAATTTTACCCGCGAAGGGGTATCTTCTAATCTCGTGCGTCCATCTGAGAACGGACGGCTCGTGTTCATCATCAAGTGCACAGTGAAAAATCCGGCCATCCCTATCAAGTCCGGCCGGTGGCCGCCATTGCCGGCGCCATGAGCCCGCCGGAGAGCTTCGGCTCCGCCTTTTCCGACCACCATTCAACCCGCCATCAACTCAAATCGAAAGAGAAGGTAAACCCGATCTATCCTAGACGGTTTTGGTGAGCTATGACCAACCGAGGAGAGAGCGCGGCAAGGAGAGGGACGGCGGCGCCATTGTTGACCACGGTGAACTCCAAACCCGTGATTTTAAAGCACAAAAACTTAAAAGAAGAGCATTGGGAGAGAGAAGAGAAGATGGCGAGCTCACCAATGCAAAGAAGAGAGGCACGGGATGAACAACAAGCTCCACCGATGGAAGGCAGCGAAGCCTAGGGTTCTCAACTCCCTAAGCTCGAGTTGACGGTGTTTGGCTCGGAGTTATGATAGGAAAAGAGAAGAGGGGAAACACGGGTATACTTTTATAGCCCCAAAACGTGACGACTATGGATGGAAATCCCAGATTACTCGGGTGGATTCGGTTGGGGACGAACTCGTCTCCGGCTCGGTCACGACGGGAAGGAAGGAGACGACTGACATCAGGGCCCCACCTGTCAGCGTCCGAAAGAGAGGAAAAGCGCGCGGCTGGGCGGCCTCGGCTGCTGGGCTCGGCTGCTGGGCCGCTGCGGCGCTGGGTGAGCAGGCCTTCCGACCCGACGGCCCAAGGGAGAGGAGGCCGGCCGAGCGGGCTTCCAGGCCGAATAGGTAAGAAGGTAAATTATTTTCTTTTTTTTTCTTTTGTTTCTTTTCTTTTCTAATTTTCCAAACACATTTTCAATTCAAATTTTCCTAAACCAAATCAAATAAAACAAAATATATCCACACCACAAAATAAAATAAATGCAACAACATGAATGCATCACCAAATAGTTTTTAAATTTTTAATTTCCCATTAATTGTTATCTAAATTATTCAAAATTCATATTCTCTAAAATTTTGGGTGTTACAAATTCTACCCCCCTTAAAAGAATCTCGTCCTCGAGATTGGACTGCTTACTCAAACAACTGCGGATATGATTTTCTCAATTCATCCTCTCTTTCCCAAGTTGCCTCTGCCTCTGAATATCGATTCCACTGCACCTTGCACATCTTAATAACCCGACTTCGAGTAACTCTCTCAGCAATTTCTAAAATCTTGATCGGAAACTCTTCATATGTAAGATCTTCCTTAACAGTCAACTCTTCTAAAGGTATCTGCTCCTCAGGCACACGCAAACACTTCTTAAGTTGTGAAACATGGAACACATCATGTACTCCAGATAAATTCTCAGGCAACTCTAATTGATAAGCAACTTCCCCACGTCTAGTAATAACTTTAAATGGTCCAACATACCTTGGTGCTAGTTTACCTTTCATGTTAAACCTCTTCACACTTTTCATAGGTGACACCTTCAAATAAACATAATCACCTACCTCAAAAACTAAATCTCTTCTTCTATTGTCAGCATAACTCTTCTGACGAGACTGTGCTACTCTCAAATTCTCACAAATCACTCGCACTTGATCTTCTGCGTTTCTAAGAACATCTGTACCAAACACCTGAGATTCACCTGTCTGATCCCAAAACAATGGAGTTCTACACTTGCGTCCATACAAAGCTTCAAACGGTGCCATCTTAAGACTATGTTGATAACTGTTATTGTAAGAGAATTCTGCATAAGGCAAACTCTTATCCCAACTAGTTCCATATTGCAATGCACAAGCTCTCAACATATCCTCTAATACCTGGTTGGTCCTTTCAGTCTGTCCATCTGTCTGTGGATGATATGCTGTACTAAAATTCAATTTTGTTCCCAATGATTCATGCACAGCTTTCCAAAAATGCGACGTAAACTGCGATCCTCGATCAGATACAATCTTCTTTGGTACTCCATGCAAACAGACTATTCTCTCCATATACAACTCTGCCAATTTTGGTCCATGGTAAGTAGTCTTAACTGGTATAAAATGAGCAACTTTAGTTAATCGATCTACTATCACCCAAATAGAGTCATAACCTTTCTGAGTACGAGGTAACCCTACTATAAAATCCATACCAACTTCCTCCCACTTCCATTCAGGAATCTTCATTGGTTGTAACAATCCAGCAGGTCTCTGATGCTCTGCTTTCACTCTCTGACAAGTGTCACACAATGCCACATACTCCGCCACATCTCGCTTTAATCCAACCCACCAATATTTCTGTTTCAGATCCAAATACATCTTAGTACTACCAGGATGAATAGAATAAGCTGACTCATGAGCTTCGCGAAGAATTGCCTGTCTAACAGTTTGATCCTCAGGTACACACAGCCTCTTTCCGAACCACAAAATTCCATTATCATCCATTCGAAAGCCTGGTGACTTACCAATCACTATATCTTCCGCTATCTTCTTTAGTTTCTCATCCTTCAACTGGCCCTTGTAAATTTCTTGCTCTAAGGTAGGCTCTATCACTAATTCCATTGTATTAGTAACAATTCCCAAATTCAAATATTCAAATTCAGCACATAACTCACTAGTCATAGACAATGTCCGTATCTCACTGACATAACTTTTCCTACTAAGAGCATCAGCTACTACATTAGCCTTACCAGGATGATAGTGTATCTCAATATCATAATCCTTAATCAACTCTAACCATCTGCGTTGCCTCAAATTCAGATCTGACTGAGTGAAAATATACTTCAAACTCTTATGATCAGTGTATATATCACTCTTATGTCCAATCAAATAATGTCTCCAAATCTTTAAAGCATGAACTACAGCTGCTAATTCCAAATCATGTGTAGGATAATTCAACTCATGCTTTCTCAACTGCCTAGATGCATAAGCCACAACTCTGCCTTCTTGCATAAGAACACATCCCAAACCTTGACGAGAAGCATCACAATAAATAGAAAACTTCTTACTCAAATCTGGCAAAACCAAAACAGGCGTTGTAGTCAACCTCTTCTTCAATTCCTCAAAACTAGCTTGACATTTATCTGACCACACAAACTTGGCATTCTTCTCTAATAGAGATGTCATAGGTTTAGCAAGTTTAGAAAACCCTTCAATGAACCGTCTGTAATATCCAGCTAATCCCAAGAAACTACGAATCTCGCTAACATCAATAGGTGGTTTCCAATTCAATAGATAAGCAAAATCTGATTTCTCTGTGCAAATTCCAATTTCAGTAACTCAGTAAAACTGTTATATCTCGAGCTACAGATATCCAATTCAGATGATCTTTAGATGGTTGGAAAGCTTACAAAATTATATACAACTTTTATTCACAACACTTTTTCTGATTCTGTCAATAAATTGGCCAAAAACTGAACTTAACCGAAACTGTTTCAGAATTCCAGACTGTGCAGTTACTCCAACTTGGAACAGGTATATCTCTTAGCTCAGAATAGATATTAAAGTGATTCTTATGGGGTTGGAAAGATATAGAAGTCTAATTATTCCCAATAAAATTTCTTGAATTTCCCATGAACGGATTTTAAGTTATTTCTAAAACATCCCAGACTGATCCAAAAATCAGCAAAGGACAGAACTAAATTAACCTCATATTCAACTAATATATCTTGATCAAACTTAATATTCTTAACCATAGAACTTGTAGGCATGTCTACAAAACTCCAGCACACATTACAAAGATCCAAATCACACATTATCATAATAACAATCCATCAATCACACAATTGTTCACACCACAAACTGACTCTTAAAACAATCCAAACTTAAAATTAACTCACCACTACTATCGTTCCTATTACATAGGGATTTTTCCTATTGCCTAATTAAGCTTCTCATAAATCTTGGGACGACCTAACTCCGCCCTTAATTGGTCAATCTCCTTATAAGCTTGCTCCTTAAGTTCTTTTTCCTTCAGCAACTCATCCTTCAAATCCACCTCATGGAGAGCCAATTCACGAGCTAATCCCACCGTAGCTTGTAAAGTCAAGGAGGAATCATCTGCAGGCGGCACAGTCCAAATACCCTTGTCATGTAAGAAACAAGGAAAATGCTGGAGTGCACCCTTTAACGTCTTGTCCGAACGTAGACCATGGTAGTAAACAAATGCATTGAAAGCGACATCCTCCATGCTTGTCTCCACGGTTGCCCGGCTCACTCTGGTAATGAACTTTGACTCCACCTTAGGCTCCTTAGTGGAAGGATCCCTTTTCTTAACCCATAACTCCGTTTCCCAATAGGAATCCATCCATGGATGACTATACTCTGCACTACGATACTCCAACGTAGCTTCCCAGTCGTAGTAGTAGTTGTACAATGTTCTTGTCAACATGTCATGGAAGAAAGCATCAGCTTTAGGAACCAGGATATGAAACTTCGTAGTCCATCCCATAACTACATCCTCCATTGGTGTATCACCAACTCTTGATTCAGCATCAGATAGCTCTTGCTCACCATCTTCATACGGCTCCTGAGGTTTGAAACGGGCAACGTACTGTGCAGCTGACAAACGGGGATGAGGAGGCATCTATAAAATTTAGACATAGATTAGATAGAATCAATGTATTTTCGCAATAGAATAAAGTAGAGGAAGCATAAAACTTTAGTAATTAACAAGGTGAAAAGAGGAAGCATGAATTTAAGTAAAATATGAAGGCTATTAACGACCATTCTAACTAGGCTTGCGTCCTACAGTCAACACGGCTCTGATACCAATCTGTCACACCCATTTTTAAGGACAAAAATAGGATGTATAAAAGACTCATGTGCGCCCCAGGAACCAGTCGCACACATAAGTTGACAAATTACAAAGTATCATCACAGTGCTTATTACATAACGAATAAGTATTTAAGACATAGTCTTGAACGATAGATAATAATAACTAATAATAATTCTTCAGCGGAAACTCCACACAGGGACACGGTTGACTGGTTGACACCAAGACTAGTACTCATTCCGATAATCTTCCTCATTATCTTCATCTGTTATGGTGGAAATAGCAAGAGTGAGTCCATGTCGAACTCCACAAATATAACACGGGGTTCATGAGGCTCAAAAAGGCTAGACACTGTTTAACTGCGTTTAGCTTTTTAATCATATATTAGCAATTGAGTAGCATCAAGATAAACCACTTCCCATTAAAGAACCAATGATCAATTGTAATACGGATAATGAATAGCATTAACATGAGCAAATAATAATCAACAATAATTTAGCATGATATAACAGTTATGATCAACTATTCCATAAGAATCCCCAAGGCCGCTCGTATCCGTGAGCACGGCTAGTATACCAGTTTTTAACTCTGCGCAGAGGTGTACACTTTCACTGTAAGTCATGATTTCCAAATGAGTGGGGAGATCAAACCCAAACACCCGAGAACCATATAAAGCCACTCAAAAGTTCGTCTAACAAGTTAGGGCCATTAGATTTCACTCGGCAGGCAGATGTAGAACCCCCCTTCCCTGTGGCACAACAACCGCAGCCTATACACACTAGGCCAGGGGCTCGGACTACACCCAACATGGCAAGCCATTCTTACGCCATTTAAGGTAACCTCTAACAAGCTAGAAAAGGTCTCTTGAACAACTAAAGCCAGAGCCATATAGCCCTCACAGCTGTACTGTATATCCCGGTTATCACTTACAGATAAGTCCTTATGGAGAGAAACCAGAGCATCAAAATAATACACAAGCTCTAGCCCCCTTTTAACAATAATAAAATCATCTTAATAGTTGATTGCTTAATCCATTAATCAAATTACAAGATCATTGTTCTTAGTTTAAGCACTAGCAATAGCTACCCATATGCATTCCCAAGGTTGACAAGGAATCAAGATAACAATCACTAAGTTATAATCTCTAAGGTTGTCAAGGTAAGCACATGCATATGTATGACAATTCAATGTATAGGTAACAAGGATAGTCCTGTGTTATACTTGCCTTGATCAGAGCTTTTCAAGTGATACTGCTGACTTGGCTCAAAGTAATACTCCGAATCGTCCAGATACTGCTCACCTTCTATATTCGACCATCAATCAACAACACACATGCATCCAATCAAACATACACGAAGCAAACAAAGAGATATAATTAGAACAGTACACCAACAGTAACAAAACAGTAATAAAAACTTATAAAACTCTTCTACACGTTTCTACGATCACACAGACGCAAAGATCACCAAATTCGGAGTTAAAACGTGAAAGTTATGAATTTTCTAAGATTTCCTATAGATAAATAAATACTTAATTATAACCTCGAAAAATAAATTATCAAAACTAACTGTACAACTACACTAATATGTAGAGCTCGCAGATACGAACCTAACGCAATTTGAATGGATCAAATCGGAGTTAAAACGAAGATTTTATGACCAAAACAATTCTAGTGGCAAAACTGTAAATACCTGAAAACGTATTTTTGACTTATCCGGGAGAAAATACGCTTTCAAAACACGAAAACGTATTTTAGACAATACGCTAAGGACTGCGGGTTCTAATCTGAAAAAGTCTAGGGGCTCTTTATCAATTTTACCCGCGAAGGGGTATCTTCTAATCTCGTGCGTCCATCTGAGAACGGACGGCTCGTGTTCATCATCAAGTGCACAGTGAAAAATCCGGCCATCCCTATCAAGTCCGGCCGGTGGCCGCCATTGCCGGCGCCATGAGCCCGCCGGAGAGCTTCGGCTCCGCCTTTTCCGACCACCATTCAACCCGCCATCAACTCAAATCGAAAGAGAAGGTAAACCCGATCTATCCTAGACGGTTTTGGTGAGCTATGACCAACCGAGGAGAGAGCGCGGCAAGGAGAGGGACGGCGGCGCCATTGTTGACCACGGTGAACTCCAAACCCGCGATTTTAAAGCACAAAAACTTAAAAGAAGAGCATTGGGAGAGAGAAGAGAAGATGGCGAGCTCACCAATGCAAAGAAGAGAGGCACGGGATGAACAACAAGCTCCACCGATGGAAGGCAGCGAAGCCTAGGGTTCTCAACTCCCTAAGCTCGAGTTGACGGTGTTTGGCTCGGAGTTATGATAGGAAAAGAGAAGAGGGGAAACACGGGTATACTTTTATAGCCCCAAAACGTGACGACTATGGATGGAAATCCCAGATTACTCGGGTGGATTCGGTTGGGGACGAACTCGTCTCCGGCTCGGTCACGACGGGAAGGAAGGAGACGACTGACATCAGGGCCCCACCTGTCAGCGTCCGAAAGAGAGGAAAAGCGCGCGGCTGGGCGGGCTCGGCTGCTGGGCTCGGCTGCTGGGCCGCTGCGGCGCTGGGTGAGCAGGCCTTCCGACCCGACGGCCCAAGGGAGAGGAGGCCGGCCGAGCGGGCTTCCAGGCCGAATAGGTAAGAAGGTAAATTATTTTCTTTTTTTTTTCTTTTGTTTCTTTTCTTTTCTAATTTTCCAAACACATTTTCAATTCAAATTTTCCTAAACCAAATCAAATAAAACAAAATATATCCACACCACAAAATAAAATAAATGCAACAACATGAATGCATCACCAAATAGTTTTTAAATTTTTAATTTCCCATTAATTGTTATCTAAATTATTCAAAATTCATATTCTCTAAAATTTTGGGTGTTACAGAAAGTGGCTGAAGTAGCCCAGCTTTCATGTGCACAGCTTTAACTCTACAGCAGGTGTCACACCTAGCCACATATGCAGCTATCTCTTTCCGCATCTTGGTCCACCAATAGTATGGCTTCAAATCATAATACATCTTATTGCTACCAGGATGGATGGACAACTTAGAGGAGTGTGCTTCAGACATAATATCATTTCTAAGCTCTCGGTCCTTAGGCACAACTAACCTATCCTTGAACCATAGCACACCCTCTTCATCTACCCTGAACTGTGTAGTTTCTTGCTCTTTCATCTTACGCTTGATGTGGAATATACCAGTGTCAGTCTTTTGGAGCTCAACAATTCTGCTTTTGAGAGTACAACTGACAGTGATGTTGTACAAGACTGCTGGATGTAGAAGGCGAGATCGGTAAAAATCAGTTTCAATTAAGGAATGGCAATGAAACTTACGGCTTAAAGCGTCTGCAACCACATTTGCCTTGCCTGGGTGATAGTGTACTTGAAGATTATAATCTTTAATCAACTCGAGCCATCTTCTCTGACGCATATTTAGCTCGGGTTGGGTGAAGATGTATTTGAGGCTTTTGTGGTCTGTATAGATATTGCAGACATTACCCAGCAGATAATGCCGCCATACCTTCAAAGCATGAACAACTGCGGCCAGTTCTAAGTCATGCGTTGGATAATTCACCTCATGCTTCCGAAGTTGTCGGGAAGTATATGCAATTACTCGGCCTTCCTGCATCAAAACGCCTCCCAAACCTATGCCTGAGGCATCACAATAAACATCAAATGGTTTCTCGATATTCGGTTGTGCCAAAACCGGAGCCGAGGTTAGGAGGGTTCGCAGTTGGTGAAAAGCCGCATCACACTCAGGAGTCCAGACAAACCTGGTGTCTTTTTTGCAGCAACCGAGTCATTGGCTTGGCTATTTTGGAGAAATCCGGGATGAAGCGACGATAATAGCCAGCCAAACCAAGAAAACTCCGGACCTCGTGAACCGAGATAGGAGCCTTCCAGTTCAGTACTTCCTGTACCTTGGCGGGATCCACCATGATTCCTCCATCGGACAACACATGCCCAAGGAAAGGCACTTCTCGAAGCCAGAATTCGCACTTACTGAACTTTGCATATAGTTGATGTTCACGCAGTCTTGTGAGGACTATACGCAGATGTTCAGCGTGATCTTCCTCATTTACAGAATATACTAGGATGTCATCAATAAATACCACCACAAACTTGTCCAATTCGGGCATAAACACCGAATTCATCAAGTACATGAAGTGTGCGGGGGCATTTGTCAAGCCAAAAGACATAACAAGATACTCATAAAGACCATATCTGGTAGAAAAGGCTGTCTTTGGAACATCTTCCGGGCGAATTTTAATTTGATGGTAGCCCGATCTTAGATCGATCTTGGAGAAAACTTTAGCTTTAGACAACTGATCGAACAAGATGTCGATTCGCGGTAGAGGGTACTTATTTTTGACAGTGACTGCATTGAGAGGTCTATAATCTACGCACATCCGCAACGACTGATCCTTCTTCTTTACAAAGATAGCAGGACATCCCCACGGCGATGAACTAGGACGAATCAACCCCTTCTTCAAAAGTTCATTCAATTGCACCTTAAGTTCAGCTAACTCATTTGGAGGCATCCTATAGGGTCTCCTAGAGATGGGTGCGGTGCCAGGCAACAACTCGATTTTAAACTCCACATCCCGATCCGGAGGGAGTCCCGGCAAATCATCGGGAAAAACGTCCGGAAATTCATTTACTACGGAAATTTCAGCCAACGCCTTTGCTTGCACAGCATGAATTTCTCCCGACAATTCAACCTTTCTGGGAAGTTGTACTAGAAAACCCTTTTGATCTGTAGGATCTCTGAGCATAACTACCCGAGCGGATGTGTCAATGAGTACCCCATTCTGACTCATCCAATTCATGCCCAAGATAACATCTATGTCTAAACCAGGTAAAACCAATAGGGCAAGCGAGTAACTTCGCCCTTCTATCTCAAACTCAAGGTTCCCCACTACTTTGTTTGTGGAAATATTCCCACTTGCAGCACTAATACAATAACACACACCTTGAACAGTATGTAACTTGTGTGCAAATTTAGATGCAAACTTAGGACTGATAAAGGAATGTGAAGCACCTGAATCAAAAAGTACCACTACGGGGTGTTGGTCAACTAGGAACTTACCAGCAGTGACAACCTCACCAGATGGGATTTCCTCAATACTGTTATAATGAGCGTGCCCCTGACGGCCACTTTGGTTGACATTCTTCTTGGGGTAAGGACAATTCCTGGACCAATGGCCTGGCTTGTTGCAGTTCTAGCAAGGCATATTGCTAGGAGGAACACTAGAGCTGCTCTGTCCAGAAGTCCCCTTTGGCAGAGCGACGGTATAAGCCTTACGGAACCCCGTTTTTGCAGCAGGCTTCTTCTGCGGCGGACGGAACTTTGTATTCTGAGCAGGTGGGCGAGGGGAAGACCTCGGTGCCGCTGAGGCCCTTGACTGAGAAGCACTTGCCTCAAGGGCCCTTTTACGGCTCTTAGAGGCAGAATAAATAGTATTGTTGTTCTCCTAGGTCAAAGCATCGCTGATGAAATCATTGAAAGTAGTACATTTGCTAGTGCACATAGTTTTCATCAGTTTTGGGCCGAGGCCCCTTTTGAAGCTAGCAATCTTTTTGGCATCGGTATCCACAAACTCTGTGGCATACCTTGCCAGGTTGTTGAAGGACTGCAAGTATTCAGTCAGGCTTTTGTTTCCTTGCGACAGCCTCATAAACTCTGTGTGCTTGATTGCCATAAGACCGGGAGGGATATAATTTCCTCGGAATGCCGCCTCAAACTGATCCCAAGCAATCGGGACATTGGCGGGCAGTGTGGAACGATAGTGGCTCCACCAAATGCCCGCCGGACCATGCAACTGATGGGAAGCATACTCAGTTTTCAGCTCATCAGTCAGGCGTAGCAGACGAAACTTTTGTTCAATGGTATTCAACCACTCGTCAGCCTGCAATGGTTCTTCCGCTTCCTTGAAGAGCGGGGGCTTTGTATCCAGAAAGTCCTTGAAATCGCTGTACTGATTTGGCTCTGGGCCCTGGCGGCCAGGACGAGCTTCCCGGTTAGCCAGCTGGCGCATAGCATCTGCCAACATGCGCTGCCCTTCGACCACTGTCTGCATCAGCTCAGCCGGAGTAGGTGGTGGCGGAGGGGGCGGCTGTTCCTCCTCCTCATTTCCACGACCCCGGCGTAGATTGTACGACATCTGCAAAATGCATAGCCAATGAGCACCGATGATGTGGGAAATTTGTAGATGAATTATTGCGAAATGTCCATCTGACTGTATGAATAGATTTCTCATAATAATTAAGGCACAATAATTCATCACAACCGCACAATCCATTCTAGCGCATCATTTGACGAGATCATACTTGGTAATCCAACAAGATGCTCTTTGATAAAGGCTCACTCACAGGGAGCACAACGGTTACTGGACCGTTTGCGTTGCTATCTACGTGATTTTTGACCTTTTGCACGGTACTTGGATTCGATCTCAAGATTTTTAGTTGACTGTGAAAGGCTACTTCAAACTGACCACAAAGAGACTTCTCAATGAAGAGTTCCATGGTGGATCATGACTAGCCACCTCGATACCTGCGCGTGCCAAGCAGCACAGCCTTATGTCACGCGCCATAGGAGGCCCTCGGTTTCGTCGCGGCACCGAAGGGTGCTAATCGTGACACCATCATCGAACGCAACAGAATAAGACATCAAGTTGTGATCGAAATTAACAGGTTCAAACTACATTCAGGAAACATACGGTTCAACCTTACATCCCAAAGTCAAGTTATTACAAGGCCTCACTCCTTCGCAGGGAGGGCACAAAAGACGATCCTAACATTATAGGCACGTGATGACTACTCTAAGCATCATCCTCCGAGTCAGTGTCAAGGATCTCCCCGCCGTCCTCATCACTGACAGGCTCTAACTCCTCGTCTTCTTCTTCTTCTGGCTCTTCCTCTGGTGCTTCTGCAGGTGGGGCATCCTGTGGTCCATCAACCTCCACTTCATCATCATCCTCAGCCATGAAGATTCCTGAACCCATGTCCTCATCGACGTTGTTGTTTCGAGGCAGCAGGGGATTAAGCTCGTTGTTCAGGCGGTGCACTTCTTCATGAAGATTATCATTATATTCTTCAGCGTTCTCCAACTGTTGCTCGAGCTCAAACTGACGAACTCTCAGAACATTCTCCTCGTGCCAGGCTTCATCCCTCTGTTCCATCACACGGACCAACATGCGTTGACAGTTGCGATTTGCCACTGTCAACCTCTGGACTGCAAGTGTTTCTTGATCACGATCATGAATCACTTGTTCCAGTTGTTGCCGTGCTGCATCCCTAGCAGCAGTCACCTCTGCCAGCTCTGCCCTCAGCCTTTCCACCTCAGTAGGCTCAGGGCGGGGCTCACGTGGAGCGAGCCGGTGACGCGGTGCCCTGCCCCCAGTGGACTTACGAGCGGTCCTCTTGGTACGTGCCATCTGTAGCAACAAGATAAGATACGACTTAAAGTGAGGATCATTTAGGGGATACGAAATTTACTTTAGTCGGGAGTACAGAAATTTTTAAGGAGGGAGTAAATGATATGTATGATATAATTAAACATGATGCATGCACGTTCCGTACGTTCTCTCACCTTAGTAGAAAACTAAAGGGGTAACGCTAAGCGGTGGCATACATACGTTCTCTCATATAAGCGAAACTATCGGTCTACTCGTTACGCTGTTAGTGTACCTGCAGAAAATTTCATTGCAGCCCAACAATTCCCAATATATGCACACAAGAAAGCAGTAAATTAAATACTTTCCATATACACATCCCCAGATGTATATACTTCAGTATCAAAGCTACCTGATAATAAGGTTCCCACAATTAAGTGCTTACGTAATTATATGGTTTAAACATGTAAGTATGCAAGTCACCAAAACTACTCTCCCCTAGACCGCCGGTTGGACGATCATGCTCTCACAACTCACACTTACCAGAGCATCGAGGTAATTGATCCATACATTACCACCCAAGTGGATGGCATCCATACAATATCACGCCGTATGGACGACGAAATAAAAACAAACAAGGCCCCCAAGTTAGTCTTTATAATAAGCCACCTAAGAGTCCTTATTTTGGGCTAAGGGATGTGATCACTGGCATACCTAAAAATAATTTTTAGTGTTTAACCCTTTTCGCAAACAAATACTTTTGTTTTTAATTACTCGTAAGATGTGTTTAATGTTGAATTATGCTCCGATACCAGCTGTAACAGAACCGACTAAATTATAAGAGCACAAGTACAAAAACAAGCACCGAAGCGCTCAAATTTTCGAACTTGAGCCCATATAATCTCGGTAGTCAATCGAAACCACGAAGGATTTCAAACCAACTCGCTTACAACCAGGATCGCATCATTCAACATACAACATCATACGTATCATTTCACAAGTAGTGCTAAAATAAGTTTACACAAACGGAGTAGCAATTATTACAAACCAAGTTTGAAAGTAGCGGAAGCATAACACACACACTAGTTAATTAAATACTGCCAGTCTGGATGATCGACAACCCGCAAAAGCATGAGGAAAGTACATAAAAGACGATCACGCCCTTGTGATCTAGTCATCATCACCCGCAGGGTGGAGACACGTCTTGCAGAATCCCTGATAAAGCATGTCATCTGCAACAGGAGGGAATAAACCCTGAGTACTGGAATGTACTCAGCTAGACTTACCCGTCGAAAACCAGAAATAAGATGACACCAAGGATTATGCAAGGCTTACACAAGAGGCTAGCTGACATAACATTTTTGCATAAAGGCATAAGTAATTGAAACTCTTATAACCTGTACTAGCAGTTATTTTTAGCATTTACCTGTCATCTATCTTAGCACCTGTACTAAACATGCACTTGATTATAATCAAACAACATTATTATTATATCCATAGCAGGTATATCATTATGGCAACATTGTATCATTCCCTTAACCACCAGTTCATTTAATGAGTTCTACGTTGCCGCTGCTCAAGTCAAGTGCTCACTAACCGGGAGCGACGGCGATTCGAATCGAATTCCTATCTAGCTGGAGGGGTATTTCTAACACTCACCGAGTCACGCCTGGCGAAGGCTGCTCAGGTCATCTTTTGTACAGTTCAGGAATCGCGGGCCCGAATAATGTCGCGTCCCCAAGGGCGACACTCTGCCAGGTGATAGGGACTCTAACCCCCCCTTGGTCTCACGCCAATGTCCCCAAGCACATCCTTTCTCTCCTCCAAGATGCAACCTACCATTCGATTCCCGGCCTGAACCATACTACTCGACTTCGCGGTCGGAACGACTTATCCGGCCAACTAAGTGTTAGACTGCGTTCAACATGACTCAAGGACGTACAGCGAATTGGTCCTTAAACGACTCAGACGGGCATAGCTCCACACCCAAGACGTGAAGTGTCTTGCGGCTGTACTATCGAACTCCCGCCCAGTCTCAATTTCATTTTAAGGCATGGTTCCATCCACGATAGCCATAAAGCCACTCGTGACTCCTTCCTACATCTCGCGGATGACCGGAAATCACCCGACTTCAACCGAACTAAGCAGGGCTAAGCATTGACACGTGCCTAACCTAATATAGGATTAAGTACGATATCTGAACAAGGACAGGTATAATGCAACAAGTGTTTTCATATAACTCCTACAACTTAATGCAGTAAACAATTAAAAGTACTCAAGATTAATTTATAAAACAGTAGGTTCAGCATGCACCGGGGCTTGCCTTTCAGAAAAATTGAAGGCCGGTGGTTAGGGCACTCCGGCAAGTCTTCAGCGGTGTCTCCTTCGCCTGCTGGATCCTCGGGCTCCTGCTGCTCCTGGTCCTCCTCCGGAATCACAGGCTCGAATTCGAGGAGAGTTACCCCCTCCGGTGCACCTATTGCATGAATGCACAATAAATATAACGGATGCATAAATGGGTGCAACATGCTTGGAATGAAATGCATTTCAGAAATAAAATACTCTATTCAAGTTATTTTATTAGTATGTGCAAATCTCTTCTCCAGTAGAGAAGTACTCACCTAATCTACTTAACCTAAGATAAAGCTGCTCATCCTCAGTTAAGGCCCTAACACCTAACAATTACAAAAGTAGCATGTCTTAGGATATTACACCATATCAATCAGCAAAACACCACAGTAAGCATTCTGGACAGCAGTCACTTGTTTTTATCACAACTAGAGATTTACAATTCCAAAAGATATGATCTAAGACAATCTGGAAAGCCTAAGAAATGCACTACAATTCATTTTCAGACCTCAACTCCAAACTCCTAAGTTTTCCATGTCAAACTTCACAAGTTCCAGAATCTGTCCTCTCAAAACAGAGAGTAGCAGATTTTGAACTGCCACTTTAAACAATAGTAACTCTCAAACTACTAAGCCAAATGCTTCCAAATTTTGACACAAGCTAGTTCATCAAGTTTACTCCAACTTTGGTATTTATAAGTTTTCCAGCAACCAATTTTATCAAAGCCAAATTTATAATTATTACTAGCTGTCCAGAAAACCTAAAATTACAAAGGTTAAATATTTATTGATGTGACCAACATTCTCTAAGACCAAACTAATACTACTACAAGTTCACAAATGTCACAAAAACACCAGAAAGTAAGGTGTGCCCACCTAGAATATTTATTTAAACTCATTTCTTAAATTACTTAAGTAATTAAGTGGAATTTCAAACATATATGTAAACTGCTCCTAAAATTTTACAAAAATTACAGGGGACTCTCTGACCCAAAAAAGACCACAGTAAAAATTTGAACAAGTTTTATTCACAGAAACTCCCTACACAAAATTCACAAGCTAATAAGGCTGATTTTTGCATAAATAGGAAACCCTATTGAAAAGTGTCAAACAACAGATTTCATATTTTTCTTAGACACTTTAAGGTACCAAGACATTCTCCAAAAATTTATAAGAACATTGCACATGTAGAAAAATTACTAAAATTCCTTTAAGCATTTCCTAAAATAACAAGATAGCATTATAACTTGAAAAGTACTTAAGCACTGCTGCCCAAATTTTTTTACCAGAGCTAGGGCTAGTATAGAGTAACCTACCCACCAAATTTCATGATTTATGGAACACTACAGCTCAAGTTATAAATTTAACAAATTTGCTTGCATTCCAAAACACATTTAAAGGATCTATTAAATTCTTACAGAATTTAAACATCCCATGCCAGATCCATATTTTTCTAAAATACTACACATCATGTAGACCCTAACAAAATTTATCTCATGATTTTTGGATCATTAAAACCCTAGATCTATATTTTTCCAACTTGTACAAAAATCAGTGACAAAATAATAAAAATGAATTTCATTTCGGATGAACTGGGCCGGCCCGAAAAACTCGGCCCACACTCGCGCGCGCGGCCCGCTCAGCGCTCCCGCCCGCGCGCGACACTGACGGGCGGGCCCCTGCGGTCAGTGACCGGAGGCAGGGGAGGCGGAGACCCACGAGCTCCGACGAGCTCGAGCTCGCCGGAGAAGAGCTCGCTCGGCCAATCGAACACCGCCTCGTGTTCTCCGTCACCCGGTGGGTCGATTGGTGCTCGTGGAATGGATGGGGATGGGGTGGAAGGGGCTTGTCACCGCGAGCGGCGGCCGGTGATGTCCGGTGGCGGCGCACCGTCGCCGGTGAGGATGTACGGTGCGGTCTAGGCTCGGTACGAGCTTCACCGAAGTTAGGCGAATCCTTTTTGATAGGAAGGGAGGATGGAGAGAGACCCGAAGCACCCCGACCACGGTGAGGTCCCATGGCGGGCTCCGGCGACCTCTCGGAGACGGGGAAGAAAGCAATGCGGCTCACCTTGAGTCAAATCGCGGGCTTCGGTGGGTCAAGGGGATGGAGGGTGGTGAGGCGGAGGGATTGGCGAGGTCAGGCAGTCGGTGATGCGGTGTAGCTCGCGCTTGAGCTCGCCGGAGAAGAACGGCAATGGCGGCTCGGTTTCGGTGTTCTTGGCAACTGGAAGAGAGGGGGCGGAGGAATGGAGGCCGGCTCGCGCGTCGTGGCGTCTTGAAGGCGTCACGGCCTGACTGGTGGGGCCAGAGCCGGCGTACGGGCGCCACCGCGCCTCCACGCGTCGACGACGGCCTGCGGCCGGTCGGCCACTCTCCCGGCTGACGAAACTGAATCGGTGAATGGTGACAGCGATGACCGACTGACAGAGCGACTTCCACGATGATTATCTCCCAAACCGGTTCGAATTAGTCGAAGATGATTACACCAATTTTGTAGAGCTACATGAGGTCTACAAGTTTGTCAATTGGAGTTTGGGCTGGTTCGGCCTAGATTTGAAACTACAGAGCTCCAAAGTGGTGCCCCTTGAAACTGAAATGCAGTTTCAGAGATCAACGCCGACTGAAACCCTAACTTCTTGACACTATATCTCCTAAACTATTGAGAACCAGGTGATGGTGATATTGACAATGTTGTAGAGCTATGTGTGGACAACAACTTTGTCAATTGGCTCAAAGGCTGGTTTGGCCTGGTTTGTGAGTTACAAGTTGCTAAAGTGAGGTACAGTGAAACTGAAAAGTTCAATTTCCAGACTTAGAATTTTTCTAAGTGTTGATCACCACTCAAGCTGACTTGTGGGCCATTTTTGAGTATGCTCTGGTCATTTTCATGAGATGGCCATATTAGAACTTTTGTTCCTCATGAAATTCTCTACAACTTTACTTAAGGTTGCTTCTCCATGCAAGATTTCTAAGCTGGACTTTTTAACTGGTCAAACTAGAGCCTTCTAGGGTCAAATGGTGGTCAACTTCTCTTGGAGGGCAAATTTGTAATTTTGGTCAACATGAAACTTGTTCCAAATGTTACCCTAAGTATAACTAAGGTGTTGTAGGTCATGATTGGCTACCTTACCTTTTTGTTACACCAACTATCAAATACTTCATGAAATAAATCAAACAAACCCTAGAATAATCACATGTGTTGCATCACATAAAATAACAAACATGAATGATGCATGCTTATGCTTATGCAATGCAAATGCAAATGCAAATGCAATGCAATTAAGGACTAAACACTTGAAGTGTTACAGAGTAGGCTACCAATCATTGATCTATATAGCTTTTGATCCACCATGTTGCCACTCTTGTCACTATCCAAGCTTCCACTAGTGCCCATTGGAGTTGTAATACTCTTTGCATCTTCCATGCCAAACTTCTTGAGCATATCTTTGATGTACTTAGTTTGGCTCACAAATATACCTTCTTTCATTTGTTTGATTTGAAGTCCAAGAAAGAAACTAAGTTCACCAATCATTGATATTTCAAATTCCTTGGCCATCATTTTTCCAAACTCATCACAATAATCTTGATTGGTTGAACCGAATATGATATCATCAACATATATTTGCAACACAAACAAGTCTTTCTCAATCGTCTTGGTGAATAGTGTTGTATCAACTTTGCCCATGACAAATCCTTTGGATAGCAAGAAGTCCCTCAATCTTTCATACCATGCTCTAGGTGCTTGCTTCAATCCATATAAAGCTTTTCTCAACTTGTATACATGATTGGGTTTCTTGTCATCTTCAAAACCGGGAGGTTGCTCCACATACACCTCCTCTTGAATGTACCCATTGAGAAATGCACTCTTTACATCCATTTGATATAGCTTGATATTGTGAGCACAAGCATAGGCAAGTAAGATCCTAATTGCTTCCAATCTTGCAACCGGGGCATAAGTTTCACCAAAGTCAAGACCTTCTATTTGTGTGTAACCTTGAGCCACTAGTCTTGCTTGTTCCTTACTACTATCCCATCTTGATCTTGCTTATTGCGAAAGACCCATCTTGTTCCAATGACATTGTGATCCTTAGGCCTTTCAACTAGTTCCCATACTTCATTTCTCTTGAAGTTGTTGAGCTCTTCATGCATTGCATTTACCCAATCCAGATCTCTCAATGCTTTATCAATGTCCTTGGGTTCTTCCATTGACACAAAAGATGAGTGAGCACAAAATGATACCAATCTTGATCTAGTTTGAACTCCTCTTTGTATGTCACCAATGATGGAATCCAATGGATGGTCTCTTGCAATGTTAGTTGGTTGAAGCACTTGGACTTGATTGCTTGGATGTTGATGTTGATCATGAGTTGGAGATGATGAACTAGCCACTTGTTGATCTTGTTGCACTTGAGATGATGTACTAGCTTGATTTTGCATTAGAGAACCACTAGCTTGAGTGATTGGACTTTGGAGCACTTGATCTTTGTTGTCATCTACATTAATAACTTGCTTTGGTCTAATATCACCAATATCCATTTCTTTCATAGCATTACTCAATTGAGTTCCTCTCACATCATCCAAGTTATCTTCTTCATCTTGAGAGCCATTTGTTTCATCAAACTCAACATCATGCACTTCTTCAAGTAAACCACTAGCCAAATTCCAAACTCTATAAGCTTTGCTAGTAGTTGAGTAGCCAAGTAGGAAGCCTTCATCACATTTCTTCTCAAACTTGCTCAATCTAGTGCCCTTCTTCAAGATATAGCATTTGCAACCAAATACCCGAAAGTATGCAATATTGGGCTTTCTTCCATTTAAGATCTCATATGGTGTCTTCTCTAAGAACTTGTGGCAATAGAGACGGTTGCTATAAAAGCAAGCCGTGTTGATTGCTTCGGCCCAAAATGAATGACTCACATTATACTCATTCAACATTGATCTTGCCATATCAATTAAGGTTCTATTCTTCCTCTCAACTAGGCCATTTGATTGAGGTGTATACTTGGCCGAGAATTGATGTTTGATTCCAAGCTCATCACATAGCTCATCAACTCTTGTGTTTCTAAACTCACTTCCATTGTCACTTCTCACTTTCTTGATTGTGGTTTCAAACTCATTTTGCACTCTCTTGATGAACTTCTTGAATATGTCAAATACATCACTTTTGTCCCCAAGAAAGAATACCCATGTATATCTAGTGAAATCATCCACAATCACAAAGCCATACTTGTTGCCACCAATGCTTGTGTATGTAGTTGGCCTAAATAGATCCATGTGCAACAACTCAAATGCCTTGGAAGTACTCATAATGCTTTTCAATGGATGAGTGTTGCCTACTTGCTTTCCGGCTTGACATGCACTACATTGCTTATCTTTCTCAAATGTGACATCCTTCAAGCCTCTAACTAAGTCATGCTTCACTAACTTGTTCAATTGCTTCATGCCAACATGACCAAGTCTTCTATACCATAACCAACCCATACTTGATTTGGTGAGCAAACATGTTGAAAGTTGAGTGTCACTAGCATTGAAATCAACCAAGTATAGATTCTCGTATCTAAAACCTTTGAAGATCAAGTTAGAGCCATCAACACTAACTATCTCCACATCATCAACACCAAATATGCACTTGAAACCGAGATCACACAATTGAGCAACCGAGAGAAGATTGAAGTTCAACTTTTTGACTAAGAGCACATTGGAAATGCTATGATCATTTGAGATTGCAATCCTTCCAAGAGCCTTTACATCACCCTTGCTATTGTCACCAAATGTGATGCTATCAATGCCACTATCATTTGATTTGAGAGAGTTGATCATTCTTGAATCACCGGTCATATGTTGAGAGCACCCACTATCAAGCACCCAATGCCTTCCTCCGGCCTTGTAATTAACCTACAAAACAAATTAATGTTTCTTAGGTACCCATACTTGTTTGGGTCCTTGGAGATTAGTCACTAAGCTCTTTGGTACCCAAATGGCCTTCTTCTTTAGGCCCACAATTGGTGTACCAACAAACCTAGCATGCACACCTTTCTCACCCTTGGTAAGCACATAACAAGAATCAAAAGGAATATAAGGTACATTAGCATTTTTCTTGTTCTTGTTCATTTTATTGCAATTAATCTCTAGATGCCCAACTTGCTTGCATCTATTGCAATAACGACCATTGCCCTTCACAAAGCGAGACTTTAGAGTAGCAAAGGCCGCCTTGCCCTTCTTGGGAGTATAGCCCAATCCCTCTTTGTTAAGAGAGAACCTTTGGCTACCCAAGCATTTTAGCAAGCGGGCATCCCCACCATAGGCGTTGCCTAATGCGCGGGTGAGATCATCCACCTCTCTCTTGAGTGTCTCAACCACAAGTGATGAATCACTAGTAGTAGAGGTAGAGTTGGTTGTGGTGGATGATGATGAGCTACATGAAGCATTAGTAGGACTAACAAATAAAGAATCATCAATAATATCACATGTTAGTCCAATATCACAAGTGACAATCACTTGCTCCTCCTTAGCTTCCTTCATGAACTTCTCCAACTTAAGGTCCTTTTCCTTGATGAGCTCAAGTAGAGTGGAGTGGGCTTCCTTAAGCCTAGTGTGAGCAATTTCAAGATCCTCGTGGTCTTCCTTTAGACACTCACGAGAAGCCTCTAGCTCATCAAAGGATTTCCTAAGAGCTTTGAGCTCTTGTTCAATTCCTTTGCACTCCTTACTCTTTTTGAGAGTAACAAGCTCCTCCATCAAGGCATCATTTTCATTGCTCTTGACAATGAGCTCTTGTTCCAAGATTTTGTATTTCTTGGTTGTTCTCTTGTAGCCCTTGCTCATTTGATCTATTATGCCTAATAGATCATCCTTAGAGTAGTCCTCATCCTCCTCATCATCACTCCTACAATCATCACTAGCACAAGAATCATCATCGCTATCATCATGTTTTACCTTGGTAGGCTTGGCCATAAGGCATGTTGATGTAGTGTCGAAGATGGATGGCTTGTTGGAGAGGGCGATGTTTGCAGTGGCTCGTCGAGTGATCCTCTCATCATCACTAGAGCTTTCATCATCATCACTATCAGAGTTGTCGCTATCCCAAGTGACTACATAACCACCACCCTTCTTCTTCTTGTTGAAAGTGAAGCTCTTCTTTGCTTTCTTCTCATTCTCTTTCTTATCCTTCTTGTTCTTCTTGAGCTTCAAGTCCCCATTATGAAATCTCTTATCTTCATAGGGGCAATCCGCCACTATGTGATCGGGGCTATTGCAATTGTAGCAAAGGGTCTTTGCCTTTATAGTGTCTCTCCTCTTCCTTGCCCCATATCCTTTCTTCTTCATGAACCTTCCCATCTTGTGCACAAGGAGGGCCATGGTCTCATCATCGAATGGATCCTCATCATCACTTTCTACCTTGCTCTTGCCCTTAGAGGATGAAGCCTTGAATGCAATGGGCTTCTCTTGCTTGACCTTGGTCTCCTTCTTCTCTTCTACCTCATCTTCATCATCATTGTATTGGACATCGGTCATTATATCTCCAAGCACATTGGTTGGTTTGACCTTGTCCAATCCCTCTCTAAAGATCATTCTTCTCAAGGTGGCAAACTTCTTGGGTAAGCACATCAAGAACTTGTGTGAGAAGTCCTTGTCCTCAACCTTCTCCCCAAGCCCCTTGAGATCATTGACAATGACTTGGAGCCTATAGAATATCTCCGGGATGGATTCATCATCCTTCATCTTGAATGTGGAGAACTTGTCCTTGAGCATATATAGTTTGGCACTTTTTACCGTTGAAGTACCTTCATATGTTTCTTCAAGCCTTATCCAAAGCTCATTTGCCTTTTCAAGATCTTTGATTTGCTCAAATACTTTATCATCAATGGCACGATAGATTGTGTCAAGTGCCGCCGTATTGCATTGTTTGTTGATGCGGTCATTGGGAGTGAGGTTTTCCTCATCAAGAATGACGTATCCTTCTTTGGTCACATCCCAAACCTTCTCATGTATATTGCCTAGATATTGCTTCATCTTCCTTTTCTAATGATCAAAGGAAGAGACGCCATCAAAGAATGGAGGCTTGCCATTAACATGATTGAACATAACTTGAGCCATCTTACACCGAGGTTGTTAAGCCTTACAAATGGTGACCACGGCTCCGATACCACTTGAAAGGTCTTGATGGCTAGAGGGGGTGAATAGCCTATTAAAATTTTCTACAAAGACAAGCTAAACAAGTTTATCAATAAAACAAATAGCGAGATGCGAGTTTTGCTTAGCCTACGGGGTGTTTGCAAGCCACCTAACCAATTCACAATTCTAGTAATTGCACTCAACCGCACAAGTCAAACCGAGAAGGAAACTACAACTAGCAAGCTACACAAAGAAGCTACTCTAGCAAAGCTAACTAGCTAGCAAAGATAACTAAGAAAGTAATGTGGAGTTGAGTTAGGAGGGTATCACCGAGGGGCGAAGTATTGAGCCAACCAATATGATCAACAATGAATACCAAGATAACCGAACACCGGGATCAATCAATCACAATATGAAAGTGATGACACGAAGATTTATCCCGAGGTTCACGTGCTTGCCAGCACGCTAGTCCCCGTTGTGTCCCTCTTCACCACGTGGTTCGGTGGCTAATCGGTCACACACCGAGCCTCTCAAAAGGCACCACAAGAACCTACCAAATAGCAAAAGGTTGCAATGACACGAGCAATATACTAATGTTGCCTTTGGCGCTTCGCCGAGGTAGGCACAAACCCCTCACAATCACCGGAGGTGGCCAAGAACAATCACCAACTCTTGCCAATGCCTCCAAGCTGCTCCAAGCCATCTAGGTGGCGGCAACCACCAAGAGAAACAAGAATCCCGCAGAAAATCAACCACCAAGCGCCAACTAGATGCAATCTCACAATGCAAATGCACTTGGATCACTCAATCTCACTTCGAATATGCAAAGAAGCAAGAGAGATGAGTGGGAGGGGAGTTGCTTAGCTCAAAGTGCTCACAAGTATGTCAAATGTTCGAGAGAGGGAGCCTTGAGCCGGCCAACGAGTATTTATAGACATACCCCTTCGAATATAGCCGTTAGAAACTTAAACAGCCGAAATCGGGCTGACCGGACGCGCTGGTCTAACTGACCGGACGCGCCGGTCGCCCAATGGCTAACTCGTGAAGTACTGACCGGACGTGCTGGTCCAAACGACTGGACGCGCTGGTCGCCCAACGGCTAACTACGAAGCAACGACCGGACGCGCTGGTCCAACTGACCGGACGCGCCGGGAACGACCGGACGCGCTGGTCCCGTGAAGGACCAAACGCGCTGGTCGCCTGAGCAGCGCTCAACAAAATAGTGACCGGACGCGCTGAAGAAAATGACTGGACGCGACAAAGACAGCGTCCGGTTAGAGTCTAGTAAGCTCCCTGAACGACCGGACGCGTCCGATCATCAGTGACCGGACGCGCCTCGCGTCCGATCATCGAACTGAAAAACACGCAGACACTGAACACTGACCGGACGCGTCCGGTCATGCAAGGATCGCGTCCGGTTCAGCGTCCGGTCACCTCTGTGACCTCCATTCGCCTCCGTTTCTTTTCTGGACTTCCGGCGTAGTGGAAAATAATCGTTTCAACTTCTCGAAAACGCCTGAATCCCGCGTCGCAAGCTCGGCGGGAGGGATAGAGGAACCCAAACCCTCTCTACCGCTCAAACTACACCGCCGTCGCAAACGTGCTAACATCACCAAGTGATCTCGTCAGGTGTGAGTGTGTTAGCATTTTCACAATCATTTTTCGAGGTGATATTAGTTCTATCCAAATGCATATGATCATGAAATGCACATCTAGAGGCACTTAGGAGTTCAATAGCCGCGTCATTCCCCTCTTTATAGTACGGCTATCTATCCTATAATGTAACCACACCCACTAGGTGTCTTGGTTACTAAAACACAACCCTTAAGCATATACCTTTGCCTTGATCACGTAGGGTTACGTCCAAATCTAAGTGTGGCCATCATGATCACCATGTCCATCTTGCCACCAACCTTGGAGTGTACTAATCCTCATATGCTACATACAACTTAGGCATGGGATTAGTACTTAGGCATTGTCACTAATTACCAACACCAAACATAGGACTTTCAGGGGGCTACGTACCAGCGTTGCATGCAACACGTTTTTGGTGAACACATTGGACCAACCGTCGAGGCTTACGTTGACGATATCGTTGTCAAAATCAAGAAAAATAGTAATTTGATAAACGGCCTTGACGTTGCGTTCAAGAGCCTTAGGGCCAAGAACATTAAGCTCAACCCCGAGAAATACGTCTTCGGCATTCCTCGAGGCATGCTCCTAGGGTTCATCATTTCCAAACATGACATCGAGGCCAACCCAGAAAAAATCGCTGCAATAGCAAAAATGGGCCCTATCCGTGATCTAAAGGGCGTGCAGAGGGTCACGGGCTGCCTAGCAGCCCTTAGTCGCTTCATTTCGCGCCTCGGCGAAAAAGCACTCCCACTATATCGTCTCTTGAGGAAATTGGAACACTTCTCATGGACCCTCGAAGCCAAATAAGCCCTTGACAAGCTCAAGGCTACGCTATCCAACTCACCGATCCTCGTCCCTCCAACCATAGGGGAACCCCTCCTACTTTATGTCGCCGCAACGACACAAGTAGTCAGTGCGGTCTTGGTTGTCAAGAGGGTAGAGAAAGGACATGCTCTGCTCGTCCAGAGACTGGTCTACTTCATCAGCGAGATGCTCTCGAAAACCAAGGTTTGCTACCCACAGATCCAGAAGCTGTTGTATGCCATCGTCTTAACGCGGCGCAAACTCCATCACTACTTCGAGGGCCACTCGGTGATTGTGGTCTCTTCTTTCCCTCTAGGAGGATAGCCTAGAATCGGGAAGCCTCGGGTAGGATAGCCAAGTGGGTGGTCGAGCTCATGGGTGAGACCCTCTCTTATGCGCCACGCAAAGCCATCAAATCCTAGGTACTAGCAGATTTCCTGGCGGAGTGGACCGACACTCAACTTCCTCCGGTTTAGCTCCAGGCTGAGCTTTGGACCATGTATTTCGATAGATCGCTGATGAAAACGGGAGCAGGCGCGGGCTTGCTCTTCATCTCACCCCTCGGAGTCCACATGCGGTATATCATCCGGCTTCATTTTCCTACCTCCAACAACGTCGCTGAATACGAGGCGCTCGTCACGGGCCTACGAATCACCGTCAAACTAGGGGTCTGACACCTCGATGTTCAAGGTGACTCTCAACTTGTGATCGACCAGGTCATGAAGAGCTTGAGCTGCCATGATCCCAAGATGGAGGCCTACTGTGAGGAGGTACAGCGCCTTGAAGACAAGTTTCATGGCCTCGAGCTCAACCACATTGCACGCAGATATAATGAGGCCGCCGATGAACTCGCAAAAATCACTTCTAGTCGAACTATAGTTTCACCTAACGTTTTCGTGAAAGATCTCCATCAACCATCCGTCAACATCAGGGCAGACAGAGGGGTCGATGGGCCATCACTCGATCCCCCACCTGAGGCAGAAGCCCCCTCGACCGGGGCTGAAGCCATGCAGGCGGAAGGCTCGACCCCGCTAGCCAGCCTCGAGCCTGACTGGCGTATTCCGTACCTCGACCATCTCACTCGAGGGGACCTCCCCTCGGATAAGATTGAGGCTCGACGGATCGCTCGCCGGGCCAAATTCTTTGTGATATTTGGCGACAGCAGGGAGCTGTATCACCGTAGCCCTACTGGCATCCTCCAACGCTGTATCACAAATGAGGAAGGCAGGAACCTGCTCAATGATCTACACTTGGGGTCTTGTGGTCATCACGCGGCACCTCGAACCCTCATTGGGAACGCATTCTGACAAGGTTTCTATTGGCCGACCGCAGTCTCTGACGCATTCAAGCTAGTACGCTCCTGCAAAGGATGTCAGTACTATGCAAGACAAACCCACCTCCTGGCTCATGCCCTGTAAACTATTCCCATCACATGGTCGTTCGCTGTTTGGGGGCTCGACTTGGTCGGACCTCTAAAAAGGAAAACTGGTGGCTTCACCCACTTGCTCATTGCCATTGACAAATTTTCCAAGTGGATCGAGGCCCATCCTATCACCAGCATTAGGTCTGAGCAAGCTATGCTATTTTTTACCAACATCGTCCACCGCTTTGGGGTTTCTAACTGCATCATCATGGACAACGACACCTAATTTACTGGTAACAAGTTTCTAGATTTCTGCGACAACCATCACATCCATGTGCTCTGGTCGGCCATAGCTCATCCGAAAACAAATGGCCAAGTAGAACATGCCAACGGCATGGTCCTATAAGGCCTGAAGCTAAGAATTTTTGACAAGTTAAACAAACACGGCAAAAAATGGGCCACCGGGCTCCCCTTGGTCCTGTGGAGCCTAAGAACAATGCCGAGTCAAGCCACGGGGTTCACTCCATTCTTCTTAGTCTACGGGTCCGAGGCTATGCTCCCAACTGATGTAAAATATGGATCCCCGAGGCTAAAAGCCTACAATGAGCAAAATAATGATGCCACAAGAGAGGACGCCCTCGACCAGCTCGAGGAAGCTCGTGACGTGGCTCTGTTACACTCTGCTAGGTATCAGCAAAGTCTCCGATGCTACCATGACAAACACATCCGCAGATGGGACCTCAATGTCAGTGACCTGGTGCTACGGAGAAGCGAGAACAACAAGGGACGACACAAGCTTACGCCGTCGTGGGAAGGTCCATACATCATCGCGGAAATATTGAAGCCCGGCACCTACAAACTATCGAACGAGAAAGGCAAAATCTTCACCAACGCATGGAACATTGAACAGCTATGTCGCTTTTTTCTTAAAGCCTCGAGGCTCTGTAAATTGATTCACAATCCCATGATAGAATAAAGAATACATCGGTGTTCAAAGTATTTCTTCATAACAACTAGGGAGGATCGACCTTGTTTTTTCAGAGTCGACCCTCCCTCGAGGGCTGCAAGGGGGAACCCCCTACGTATCCCCAAAAAATCCACTTTTTTCAAAAAAAAAAGAAGAGAACTGTTACATAAGTCGACAAGGCCGCAAGAACACCCTGAGGCTCGAGGGCCATCGAGATGCGAGATCACTTACGCCTCCGAGGCTACGGTACCCCCACTCACCCCCCATGCCAAGGGGTGCAACCGCGCGCTAAGTAGACCTAGTAATAGTTCATGACTTTGAAAAAGCTCACGACTAACATTCATGTTCGCTTTAAATCAAGTTCTTACATGATCTACAAAGCCGCAAACGCACCCTAAAGCTCGAGGGCAGTCGAGCCGCGAGATCACTTACACCTCTAAGGCTATGGTACCTCAACTCGTTCCCTAACACTAAGGGGCGTAACCGCGCACCAAGAAAATCATGCGAGAACGTGATTCAAATGATAAAGGGAAGAAAAAACTCGAACAAAAATTGACATTCAGTACAAAGTTTACATCTAAGTGTTTCAAGGCCCCCGAGGCCATCACGACCAAAGTTACGAATACTAACTCATTTACACGGGCCTTCATGCCCAGGTTTGGCTCATAGGCCCTCATCATCGGCAGGCGGAACCACCTCGACCTCGAAAAGCTTGGCAAGGCAACTCTTAGGCTCCTCAGTGGCCTCGATCAGGTTCAGGCAGACGACTTCGTTCTCCTCGTTCGTCCGGTCTGGATCCATGATGAAGCCATCAGCGATGAGGTCCATGTCGTACACAAACCCAGACCGAACGACTGCCATGGCCCTGTTCACGCTGTGATGCAGCTTGCCTCGTATCCTCTCGCGGATGAGGCGGCCCAGCGCCACCATCCGACGGACAAAGGAGTTCCCTAGTGCGTCCACCTCAGTATCAGCATTGGGCTCGACCCCTAGGCCATCACATACCGAAGTGATAGCACCCTGGAGCAACTGAGTCTGCCCGGCCTCGGCCTCAAAGAGGTTCTAGAACGAGGTGGCCGTCGCCTAGACCACATGCTGCTGCTTCTCCAACTCTGAAACGTAAGCACTGAGTTAGCATAAGCCTAGGACCTCAACGCCAAGGCCAGAACATAACAAGAGGTTTACCCTCAGAGTGGGTTTGCAAACCCACGACCTCATCGCGCAACTCCCCGCACGTCTTCTCAGACGCTCGAAGAGCCTCGTCCTTGTCATGGACCGCCGCCCTCAGCACCTTAATTTCCCGACCGATGCCCGAGAGAGCCTCATCCCTCTCTCAGACCGTCCCCTTCAACGTCATAACCTCATCCTCCAAGGTTCTGACGTGAGCGGATGCCATCCCGACCTGGATGTTAAGGGCATCGCGCTGACCACCGACTAAGGCGACATCCTCCTCGAGCTCCTTCACACGCGCAAGCAGCGGCGCGAGGTCCTCGTGAGCTTTAACCACCTCCTCCCGAGCCCTTGTCGTGTCTTCACGTGCCTTGGCCTCGGCTTCCCGGGCCTGCGTCGCCTCCTCCCTAACCGCTGTGTGGGCGACGCGGAGCTCATCCGTCTCGGCGCTCTTCTGGGATAGCTGCTTGTTGGCTTCCTCAACCAGGGCCTGTTGATGAGCAAGCGCTGCCCACACGCCACTCTCATAACGAATAAAGAGTGACTTGCGGCGAGAACGCTCCTTGAGCTTCTGACCACAGTTAAAACCTAAAAATCAGAACCAAGAAAAAGGGAAGGATAAAACACAGGGAAAGACTAACGAACCCAGCTTACCTCGAAAGCCTCCGACATACCCCGCACTAGGGTATCCGAGACCATGTGCAGGGACTGCAGTGAGTGCTTTCAGAGTCCCTCGAGGTACTCCCAGTGTTGCACCTCATCATTATCATCGAGCATGAAGAAGGGCTCAGCGCTAGGGTTGGACACGTCCATGAACACGAGGGTCGACCGGCCCTAGCGCGGAAGCTCCTCCTCTGCCCGTACAAGCGCCAACCCGGCGTAATCAGGCCACCCGGTCGATGCCTCGGCCAGGTCATCCCCCAACGCTGCAGAGGTACCAGGCCAATCCGGGGCCTCGGCCATCTCGACGTCCGCCTTCTGCTTCCCTTTGTCAGCAGGAGGGTCATCGACGGTAAGGTCGATCATGGTCGGGGTCGACCCCTGGGGCGGGCCTAGCATCTCGACTACCGGCACCACCACCTGTATGATGGGCGGTGGCACGACCACCCCCCCCCTATTCCGCCTCGACCGCCTGCTCCGTTGGCTGGTCCTGCTGCGGCTGCGGCTCCTCCCACACCGGTTGCGACTCTGGCTGCACCACTTCTTGTCCTGCCTCTGGCGGGGCCTCCACCACCTCCTTTGACTTTTCAACATCCGCCTGCCCTGCGTCATGGATAGATGTTTCGGCCTCAGCGGCCTCGATGGTCGCCTGGGTCGTCGTGATCGACCCAGGCTCTGACCCACCAGCGCCGGGCACCTTGAGCCGGCATCGCCCGGGACCGCCTCAGCCGGCCCTGACCCCCACGCGGCGATACCAGAATCGGTGACTTCCTGGGTGCTTTCCCCCGCCTTGGTAGCCGCCTCCCTCAGCCTAAGCCGCTCCGTCACAGCCTGGCACTTCGCAACCCAGGCGGCATTGTCAGCCGCCGTCTGCATCATCAGGGCGGCGCCCGACCTGAGCGCCTTGACGGGAGTCGAATTCGCGAGCTCCGCCTTACGCTTATGACTGAGCAACAAACAAACACGTTAGAACAAAGAACGAGGTCACCAATGATGGAAAAACAAGGCGAGATACTTACCTGGATATGGGAACCAGGGGCCTAGACTCCGGTGGGACCGAGCCACCTGACGGCACCTGTGACGGCCCTACCGTTGAGCCTCCTGTCGGCCGGGTGCTCCTCAGAGCCCGGGCTAACGGGGCATCGGAGGATCTTTGTGTTGCCGAGGCTATTTGGCCTCGGGTCCTTACGCCCATCGACGGCGCCCTGGTTTCTGATGCCGATGCTGCTGCTCCGACCGCCGGCTGAGTCCGAGGCGATCGGGCTCACAGGAGTGGCGCCACCGACCCCTCCCGTGGGGCCCCAGATGAGGTAGCTCCTCTCGCTGAAGGACCCGCTCTGGCCTTTCCCTCTCTTGGCTCTCCTTCCCCCTCAACAGGCGCTGAGACTTTCCTCGACGCCTGGGAAGTTGACCCCCCGACGGGCTCCAACAGGGGCCGCACGTCGAGGAGGTGCGCCAGAAAAGTCATGGTATCATACCACGACCTAGCGTTGTCATCGCCGCTATCTTCGTCCTCCCCTGAGACCATCTCGGAGGGAGACTCCTCGAGTGGGAGCCCCTCGAGGCTCTATTGGCGACAGCGCTTCTTCAACGCCTCCTGCTCAAGGGTCTTCCAGACTTGACGCTTCTTGGTAGCGTCCTTCTCCTCCTCCTTCTGGGTCGCCAAGAGGCGTCGAGCCTCCCGAGCGGCCCGATCCTCTAGAACCGACGGCCGCGATTCCTTGACCGCCGATAGATTCTGCACACAGGCCTTGACTGACTTAGTCGAGGGAATCTGGAAGCAAAAGGACTTAAGACTATCAAAAACGATACTTACCAGAGGCTCAAAGCCTTGAGTGGGGCGCATCGGGACCCTATCGATGTCCTCCTGCTTGAAACTCCCCACCATCCACCGTGCACGCCAGGCGACCTCGTTGAGGGGGAGGGACTCATGCGACATCCAACTCCCCTCCAGCGATGCCTCTGGTGTCATCTCATCGAGCTGGAGCTAGCGCTGCGTCAGCGGCATCACCCTTCGGCGATGGAACACAGCGGCCACTATTCCCGCCGTCAGCCCACGTTGACGAAGTCTCCTCAACGCGTCGAGGAGTGGCTGCAGTTTTGGCTTGTCGTCCTCGACGACATCGTACGTCCATTTCTCCTCATGCGACATCGGCACCCACCCGGAGAACCTCAGCAGCTGGTCGCCGTCGTTGCGCAAGTAGAACCATCCATCGTGCCAGCCGTTGTTCGACGAAATCAGCTGTGCCGGGATGTATTGATCACCTCGACCTGACCGAACTTAGAGAGTGCAACTCCCCCACATGCACTACGTGCCACACCCCTCGCTCACTCACCTTCTTGGCGAAGTGTTTCGCCTTGAAGAGGTGGAGCCACAGATTCTAGTGTGGCTCCATCCCCAGGTACCCCTCGCAGACTGTCGTGAAAATGGCAGCCTACGAGATGGAGTTGGGGGCGAGGTGGTGCAGCTCCACCTTGTAGTAGTGGAGGACCACCTGCATGAAGTAGCTCGGTGGCACTCCGAGCCCCTCTCGTGGAAAGCCATGAAGCTTACCACGTAGCCCTCCGGGGGCACCGACTCCCGGTGGTCGGACGGCGGCACCCTCCATTCCGGCTAGGTCCGGCTCGCCCTTGGCCGCATAAGCCCATCGCGGACCAACTCCTCTAGCCTCCTCTCCATCACCAAGGAATGATCCCACGCGTCCGTGGGAAGGATCTGGCTCTTGCCCGCCATGGTTGTCAGAAAAACGACGCGCGGCGACGGCAGACGAAGGAGCAACGGCGGCGGTGGACGGTGGCTGAAGGGTGCAAAGGAGGCAAAGGAGGTGAAGAGGGCAAAGAAGGCAAAGACGCAAAAGGCCTGTAGGGGGCATAAGGAACCCCGGGCCTCACACTTATACCCCGATGGAAGGCCAATGGGTGGGCAAAAAGGTAGGAGCAGTTGCCACATTCAATGACCTTACCTAACCACTCCCTCAAAATCCATAGATAAGGGCACGTGTCCACCGTGTACTCCGTAACCATCGCACCACGCCACCCACTACCGCGCTGATCCCACTTCCCCTCCTAAAAAGACGTGCCCCAAACAGACAGGAAAAGGATCCACAGATGGATATTTCCAGATGAATGGGTAATGGGCTCCGAGCCCGATACAAACCTCGAGGGATCAAAAGCTGGCCCTCGACCAGGGTTCGATAGCTGTCCTCGAGTAGCGGAGTCAGGGATGACTAGGGACGCGCCCGTACAAGGCTAGGGCTCAAGCCATGCTCTCGAGACACCCCCAGACATATTCGAGACTAAAAGAGAGGTCGACGGAGGAATCCCCTCGGAGGGAGGCATCGAGCCCTCGAATCCTATCACAAGGAATCGAGATCCACGCGACTACTCTTTAGCATTTTTGAGAGTGCCTCCATGGCCACTAGCCGACTCCTACCGAATGGAGCATGGGCTCCCACTTGAATTTCCCATTAACAGCTCACCGGAGACCGTCGGAACTTGTCTGACGAGGATAGTATGACATTCCCCACCCCTCCTCCTTTTTCCTAAAAAAGGGAGCATGAGGGTCGAACGATAAAAGACGGCCAAGACTCTGATCGACCTCGTACGCGCGAGGCTCGGGGGCTCGACCGCAGAAAGCCAAATCTTGAACGAAAAAAGATAGAACACACCACGATACGAGAGCATTCCTCAATAGAGCGTGCAAAAGACCTCGGAGGAGTCAAAACACTCCACTAAGGCCTTGGGGGCTACACCCGGCGGGTGCGCTCGCGCGCACCCCCCGGAAAAGGCCACGACGCTATGACTCTAGTTCATGAACCGCTGAGCCTCTATGAGAGTGATCCACACTCATCCAAAGGCTCGGGGGCTACTGTCGGGTACCTACAACAAGGGGTACCCACAATCAACGATTAAGAAAAACAAAACCGCTACCCACAAACGGGATGAGCCAAAATAGCAAACGAGACACCTCGACTACGTTCCGACTCGTACGAGGCACGCTCGATGGGACGCCTTAACCGTGTTCCGACTCGTACGAGGCTCGCTCGACAAGATGCCTCGACTACCAGGAAATCTCTGACTCGCACGACCACGGGTCAGGCCACTCGACCCACCTTATTCACCAACTCTGAGACAAAAGTAAAAGCATTTAATGCGACTACCAACTACTACCTACCATCATGGCTACAACAATAACCGGTATGGAAGCAGTACCGATGTCAAATCTCACTTTTTACCGCCCATCCCATGATGGGAGGTGAAAACCTGTCACTGTACGCACCATACCGTGCACTATTTCACCACTGATCACCCTCGAGGGAGAATATGACAAGGACCGTACCCCGCGATCCTAGAGACTCGGCCTTATCTGCTCACCGTCGATCCATATCGACCGGTCCTTGACCCGTCCTTGACCCACCGCCGATCAACAAGGAAGAAAGGCCGACATGACACAAGACTCGGAGTCTTTTCACCGTCTCATCCTCTATGTCACCATGGTGTCCAGGGATGGCCGGCCATCCTCGGGGCACGTCGCTACAGCCACCTCCACAGGGATCAACAAAACTTCACCTCAAAGGCACCCTCGGCGTCCCTGCCCCCTCTTACCCTATAAAAGGGTGGGCAGGGGCTCTACAAGGGGACGGTGAATGACAGACGATGAAAAACCAGTCTCCATCCCACCGTAGAAGATTAACATCTCAAGTAATCTCCTTTGTACTCTCACTTTTTCTCTGAGACCTAGGCTCGGTTCCCTCTCTCACAGCTTGTAACCCCTACGCAAGCACTTAGGTGCAAGGAAATACAACACTCTCCCCTCCCTGCTGGACATAGGGCCTTCATTTGCCCGAACCAGGATAAACCTCCGTGTATTCCCCTTGCATCACCATCCCGATTAGGGACACGCAGCATTGATTCACTCGTTGGCTTAGGACCCCCGCAGGACCAAATGCCGACAGTGTGTATATCTAATATCAACAAGCATTTCTGGCATCGTTGCCAGGGAAAAAGACGTCAGCTGAGTTAACCTTAAGTCTTCTTTACCTTGTACCTATACTTTTATCTTTTCCTTTTTCTTTCTTACCTTATTCTTCTTACCTTTTTCTATCCTTATGGATAACATAAATTCAATTCCTATCTTTCAATTTTCTGCACCCACGGAGACCTAGTACCATGGGAGTCATCACAACCTATCCAAACCCCTAACTATAGGCTGAGTCCGCGGTTGATTGCAATGGTCCAAAGCCTATCCTTTTCAGGAGGAGTAGACGAAAATCGTTACCTTCATATTAGAGACTTTGAGCAAACATGTGACTGTCTTTGCATAGAGGGCATGTCTGATCAAGCTTTACGTTGGAAGTTATTTCCTTTCTCTTTAAAGGGAAAAGCTAGACAATGGTATGATAAAGCCGTAGGTAAGCAATAAGGAGATTGGGGATCCTTACGTTCTAATTTTTGTCTAGATTTTTACCCTATCTCCCAAATCATCAACCTTAGAATCAAGGTTCTGACTTTTAAGCAAGAACCTAGTGAATCTTTGGCCTCATCCTCGAATCATTTCACTACTCTTTTAGCATCTGGCCCAGACCTCAGTTTAAAAGACCCTATTCTTCTTCAACATTTTTATAAAGGTCTTCATAAAAATAGTAAGCAATTGCTCGATACAACTTCTAGAGGATCATTCTTGCATGTTTCGTCAGAAAAAACAAGATTAATCTTAGATCCAATCCTATCCTCTGAATTAGATAATCTCCTAGAAGAAGAACTTCAAGTGGATGAAGCAAATTCTTTGCCAGATATACCATCTACTTCAGCTATTCCAAGTTCTGAGCAGGAAGAAGAAGAAATTCCATTTTCTGATTTAATGCTTGATATCAAACCCGATATTTTTTTTTTGATTTTGGAAATGTTATGAATTATCATTCTATAAAGAAACCACAGAATCATCATAATCATCTTAGAGAATCCTTGAACCTTTCTGAGGATGTATCTTATAGAAGCACTTCAGTAGAGCTAGTGTCGATCATAAGCAGTGAATGGTTAGAAGAATCAGAGCTTTCCTCTCATGTGATCCGTTTGGATTCACCCTCTCTTCCAAAACGGTGCTCATTTAATTCCAATCACATAGATGCTCTCTATAATCTAGTTGTGGGCATTAATATCATGTCTATTTCACTTGCACAACATTTAATGAGGCACATGACATTAACCCCAACTACAAAACTGATAAAGAGTCTTTCAGGATACATTGTCCCCAGTCTAGGAATTTTACATATCCAACCAATCCAGGTAAAAGGAACCTTGGTTCATTTGAGCTTTTATGTCTTCCCCATATGGGACTTCGACCTGTTGATAGGACAACATTTTAGAAGACTCCTTTATGAAGGACAAATAGGGAAAATAAACATTTATTTTGGAAAGAAACTCTAATTCCTAATATCCATATCTCATTCTCTAAGTACTAGGACCGAATCTTATCTAGAATCTGACCCATTGGAGGAATTTAAGGCTGCTTCTCTAGAGTTCTTAGTCGACTCAGGTCTAGAGGATGATGCTTAATTCTTCATAGAAGAAGAGGCTGATTACTCTAAGCCTGAACCATTAGACGAATTTGCAGAGCCACCTAGACCTCCTATAGAGCTTAAACCTTTACCAACCGGTCTTAGATATGCTTTTCTAAATGATGATCCAGAGTTCCTTGTGATCATAAGTGATAAACTCACTCAGGAGCAAACTTTTTGCTTAATGGCTGTGCTAGAGAAACATCAATCAACTTTTGGCTACTCACTCCAAGATCTTAAAGGAATTAGTCCTGCCCTTTGCACCCATCGCATTCCAACAGATCCTACTGTTCCACCTTCTAGAGAGCCACAACGTAGACTCAACAATGCGATGAGGGAGGTTGTTAAAAAAGAAGTTTTGAAACTTTTGCACACCAAGATTATTTATCCCGTGCCACACAGTGAGTGGGTAAACCCTGTCCAAGTTGTGCCTAAAAAGGGAGGCATGATTATTGTTAAGAATGAGAAGAATGAGTTGATCTCTCAACATACCGTCACAGGATGGCGGATGTGCATAGACTATAGAAAGATTAATAAAGCTACTAAGAAGGATCATTTTCCGTTGCCTTTTATTGATGAGATATTAGAACGGTCAGTCAATCATTCTTTCTTTTGTTTCCTTGATGGATATTCGGGGTATCACCAAATCCCTATCCATCCTGATGATCAAAGCAAAACTACCTTTACATGTCCCTATGGAACTTATGCTTATCGGAGAATGTCTTTTGGGTTATGTAATGCTCTAGCTTCTTTTCAAAGATGTATGATGTCTATATTTTCTGAAATGATTGAAGAGATTATGAAAGTTTTTATGGATGACTTTTCTATTTATAGAAAAACTTTTGATGATTGTCTTGAAAATTTAGATAGAGTTTTGCAAAGATGTGAAGAAAAGCACTTAGTCCTCAATTGGGAGAATAGGACACTTAGTGTCTGAAAGAGGTATAGAGGTAGATAGGGCTAAAATTGAAGTAATTAAAGAGCTACCTCCACCTGTGAATATAAAAGGAATTAGAAGTTTTCTTAGCCATGCTGGTTTTTATCGTAGATTTATAAAAGATTTCTCATTTATTGCTAGACCTCTTACTCGTTTGCTAGCCAATGATGTTCCTTTTGAATTTGATGATGAATGTTTAAGATCTTTTGAAATTTTAAAGAAAGCACTTATCTCAGCACCAATCATTCAACCCCCCTGATTGGTCTTTACCTTTTAAAATTATGTGTGATGCAAGTGATTATGCTGTGGGGGCAGTTTTAGGATAAACTAAAGATAAAAAGCATCATGCAATAACCTATGCTAGCAAAACTTTAACAGGACCTCAGCTTAATTATACAACTACTGAAAAAGAGCTCCTTGTGTTGTTTTTGCTATCGATAAGTTTAGATCTTACTTAGTGGGAGCTAAAGTAATTATTTATTCTGATCATGCTGCTCTGAATATTTGCTCACTAAGAAAGATGCTAAACCTTGTTTAATACGATGGATTTTGTTACTCCAAGAATTTGACTTAGAAATAAAAGATAAAAAGGGAGTGGAAAATTCTGTTGCCGATCACTTGTCTAGAATACAGTTTGAGAATTCACGGGAACTGCCCATCAACGATT
This sequence comes from Saccharum hybrid cultivar R570, assembly GCA_038087645.1. NCBI lineage: Eukaryota > Viridiplantae > Streptophyta > Magnoliopsida > Poales > Poaceae > Saccharum > Saccharum hybrid cultivar. The sequence goes on from JAQSUU010000059.1 coordinate 3,186,477, forward strand.
CACTCCGGGATGACATGCTCTACGGGATCAATAGATCTGACCCCTGGTATGCAGATGCTGTTAATTTTATGGTTTTAAGATATGCACCACCAGGAGCAAACAAAAGGAAACTTGTCCAGGAAAGTCGTACTCACATATGGGATGAACCGTACCTCTTCCGAGTCTGCTCAGAACTCAGGAGATGTGTACCTATTGAGGAAGGAATAAAAATCATTGAGAGATGCATTCATCACCATATGGAGGACATTATGGGGCATTCCGCACACATGCAAAGATTTGGTAGTGTGGATTCTTTTGGCCAATAATGTATGAAGACACAAGAGAATTCATCCGAAGATGTGGACCATGTTAGAGGCACGGCAATATCAATACAAGAGATGCCATGTCACTCATCAACAACCTTCAGATCGAACTCTTTGATGTCTGGGGAATCGACTATATGGGACCATTCCCACCATCGAAGAAATGCGAGTACATTCTGGTGGCACTAGATTATGTCTCCAAATGGGTTGAAGCCATGCCATGCAAGAATACTGATAACATAAATTCTAAGAAGATGTTTGAAGAGATAATGTTTTCCAGATTTGGAGTCCCGAGGATAGTGATAAGTGACGGAGGATCACACTTCATCGACAAGCGCTTTGAGCACTACTTGTTTAAGCATGGAATACATCACAACGTTGCTACCCCCTATCATCCTCAGACAAGTGGGCAAGCAGAAACATCAAATAAGCAAATCAATAACATTCTGCAGAAGACAGTAAATGAGATGGGTACTGGATGGAAGGACAAGCTTCCCGAAGCACTCTGGGCATACCGAACAGCATACAATACACCTATTGGGATGTCTCCTTATCAGTTGGTGTATGGGAAGACTTTCCACCTACTAGTTGAGTTAGAATTTAAAGCTCACTGGGCTATCAAGAAATGGAACATGGACCTTGATGCTGCCAGAATAAGGAGGAAAATGCAACTAGTTAGATGAATGGAGAGAAAAAAACATATCACAATTCAAAGATTTATAAAGAGAGAAAAAAACATATCACAATGCAACTAGTTAGATGTCATGACAAGAGAATTAAGAAGAAGGAGTTCGCCCCAGGAGATAAGGTATTACTTTTTAATTCCAGGGTGAAACTCTTCAGACATGGAAAGCTACGAAGTAAGTGGGAAGGACCATTTAAAGTGGTAGATGCATCATCACATGGTGCGGTCACGCTTCAAAACGACGAAGGTACGTTATTCAAGGTAAATGGTCAACGCCTTAAATTATTTTTAGAGCCCAATAAAGAATTAGAAGAATTAGATGTTATTAATTTCTTTATTACTTAAGTATTGTTGGGCCCGACCTTTTTAGTTTTCGTTTTTCGGGGCCCAACATATTTTTCGAAATAGCAAAAATATTTAGAAAACTCTGCGAAAAAGTGGACCGGAACCAGGGTCATGGACCAGGCGCCCGCCCCTAGGGCTGGGCGGCCGCCCCACCCCCTGCGCCATTTCACCGCTGCCTTTTGCCTTCACGATTCTTCTACATTCTTCTTCTAGAAAAAGTTTATTCCTAGTTTATTCGGACATTTTTATCACGAGATACCGTTTAGGTGCCCTTTTGGTCCTCTGAACCCTCCTATATAAATGCCCCATGACGTCAGTCATCCTCATTCCATCAGATCATTCCTCTTGAAAGCCTGCTAGCTCTCTCTCCCAAGCTCCAATGGCCAACCATGACAAGAGGATCATCTCTTACGGTATCGACTTCAACTCCATCCCCAAGGAAGATCCAAATTGCAAAGCTCTTATCCCAATTAGCAATGCTCAACCCCTCGCTGCCATTCCACCAAGACCTCATAGCTATAGCCAATCTTACTTCGCTCAGCCAGTTCTCGCAGTAGCTTCGCAGCCCCTCTTGCTACAAGATAAACCGTCGAAGGGGCCCATCGTCAATCTACCTGCTGGAACCAAGCTCTTGCCACCGAAGCACAATGAGACGCTTGTTGGTGTGAAGACCAACAAGAAAGGAGAGATTGTCTGTGCCAAGTATAGCACTGGGAAACGCACCTACTTCGAAAGGGTTCGCGCTCATCCAAGCAAAGTCAAATTCCTTCCACTCGAGGAAGCTCCTAAGCACGCTCTTGCTAAGACTGAAGCTCCGTGCAAGCGTCGTAAAACTTTAGCTGATCTAGAAAAGCTGATAGAGGCTCAGCAAGCTACTATCTCCTCTATAGAAACCACTCTACGCCTTTAGAATAGATGTTTTCTTCGCACGCACGAGAAAGTAGAGGACATAGAAAAGGACAATAAGAAACTAGAAAAGCGCATAAGTGCCTTAGAGCCTCCTAAGCCGAAGAAGTAGATTGAGCCCGTCTAGCAGTTGATAAGGCACCTTCAAGATTAGTCGCAAGATCGCTTAAATTCTTTTGCTTAGATTAATTCTTTTATTCAGAATTATTTTTATTATAAACAAAGTGCCTTACATGATACTGAATAAAGAGTTAATTTATTATTATTGGATATATTTTGCTTGTGCTTTTGTCTCCACCATGCTTTGTATAAAGAAAAATAGGAAATAAGTGTGGGGGAGGCACCCGACGATTTAATGAACAGATTTTATCGCACAAACGAAAAATCTTGAAGATACATAACACGAGGACCCTGCACGTCGAAGCGGGCTTCAGAAGTCCACCCCAAGTGGGGCGGCCGCCCAGACCCAGGGGCGGGCGCCCAGGTGGTAAGTCCTCCTCACTCCTTCCTTCGACCACGGTCAGACTCGCTCCCTACACGTTCCAATTTTTATATACACATTTTCTGTTACGTTTCGCATTATGAATTCTTAAGTACAACCTATTTAATACTGAAATTAAAAAGGATAAATTATTTTAGTCATGATCTCTTTATAGACTCACACCATGATTCTTTCCTGGGAGTCCTGTTACTGTTGGGAACTTAATTTTTAGGGACCCCATATCATTTAAGTTGTTGTGGAGTGAGAGATAGTAGAATCATGAGAATCTGATTTCTGATACTTTGTCACTTGGAGAATTTCTTTTACAAAAATGTTAAAATTTTTAGCTATGCTTCTCCTCTGTGGTAAAAATAAAATGTCTAGTAGAGCCTTAGATGTGTAAAAACTAGCTCATAAGCTATTTACTTTGTGTTGAGTTTGGTCAACCCGTGCTAGACCCTTGTTGAGGGTGGGCCATGCTCCCAAGATCAGAATTCACACTAGTTTTTGCACCCCTTGCTACTTATACATTGGAAGTACGCACCACCATATTACCTATTTAGATTCACTTAAAAATTTGTTCTGCTCCTACCCTAGGAGTAAACAATCAAAAATATATCTCCTATAGATTTTTTTTCTTGATTGCTAGCCATGATTCTAAAATGCTCTAGAATGCTATCATCCTTTCATAAATGTTCCATTAAAGTTCAGTATATTACATTGTTATTAAAAAAAGAAAGAAGAGAAAGAAGAAAGAAAGAAAGAGAGAAGAAAGAAAAAGAGAGTATTGATTTTGCCTTTTGTGAAGTACAAGTTTCAAGTTGTAATTCCTCAATTCAAAGTTGAATAAATGTATTTTTGGTAAAGGAGCATTGTAGAATTAACTTGCACCCCCTCTACCTTCCACAAATATTTCCTACTATATTTATTCTTTTGAAACCACACCACATGCACGTCCTGATCTAGGGGTATGTCACTCCCCTCCTTGGATCCCGTTTTGACTGGGCAACATATGCAAGGTAAGTATGCTACATCCTTGAAATACCTTCAACTTCAGATAAGCTTTTGTAGAATAGGATGTGCTATAAGACATTTGTCATATATGCCTTAGAGAGGTTTACAAATACCACATATCTTGAGTGACTTGAGAGTACCACATGAGGTAGAAGGTAAGCTATGTTTTTATTTCAAATATATACAAAAACACCAAGTGACAGGTTGAAAGGGGCTCAATTTCAGGTTGTTCCATTCTTGAACTGCCAAAAATGGTATGGTAGACACTTTGAATCCCGCAGTACAGGTATAACTAAGGAATAAATCTACTGTTGATGTCTTGTCTAGAGATTATGCCTAAGGTAATCCATTCTTTTATCGAGGACGAGTAAAAGTCTAAGTGTGGGAGAGTTTGTTGACGGTAGTTAACTATCATTTTTAACCGTCAACTTTTAATAAAAGAATGCTATAAAATTAATTATCACCATAGACTAGATGTTTAACTGACAGAATTACACGAGTTTTTGGTGAATATCTATATCTGCAGGGTGCCAGCTGAAAATAATCAAAGATGGCCCACATGTCAGGTTTACATAGAGAGAAAGGACCACGAATGAAAAAAAAAAGTATAATCTAGAAGGTTCGAGAAGCCAAACCCTGGGAGGTGGGACCCACCTATCACTGTGACGGGGGCGGGCGCCCAGCCCTAGGGATACCATGTATAATCTAGAGTTAGCCAAATAAATCTGGATTTTTGCTACGGCTTTGATATACTAGAATACCAACTACCATATGGTAGACATATGGAAAAATGACTTTTTATCATGACTGGGACATTTATAAATTTAAAATTTTATCATGACTTGGATATTGAGAAATGTGACTAACTCTAGAGTTTTTAAAGTGACTTTCTGTTGGATCACTTAGAACAACATAGAAATACTTAGGATAAAAAATGATATACATGGTATCAGGTCTGTGACGCCAGGCTTAACGCCAATGACGATGGCGCCAAGCTTGGCGCCAATGGTGACGGCGCCAAGGTGCTGCCACATCAGCGCCAGCTCGGCGTCATCAGCCAAGTAGCATGGGGGCTTGGCGCCAACGCTAACGGCGCCAAGCTGTGTTACCTTGGCACCAGCGTGGATGGCGCCAAGCCCTGAGTCCATTTTCTGAAATCTTTTCGTCAGGGGCATATTTAAGAAAATCTTTTAAAAAATGGCTAAAAAACAAAAAAGACGCTCTAACTAGCAGCTGTCTAGGACTGTTGAGGACGCCCTTATGGGGATTGTTTGGTTGCATTCGTATTATCTCAATTTACATACATCGAAGTGGATTGAGATATAGTTTGTTAACTTTTCATCTGAATACACGCGGATGAGGAGAGTATGAGTGCAGCTAAGACCTTTATTACGAATCCATTGAAGGTGTCATTCTAAAAGAAATATTGAAGATAGAGCATAAGTTATTTGTCATGGTCAAAAAAAAAGTGGCGCATAACTCTGAAAAATAAAAAACAAGATTACATGCATGTTTAAGACTGGATATTCATTTTATAATCACTTTGTTCGCTTGAACTTATCAGTCCGACTTATCAGCCAAGGTACAGTGTTTTGTCTCACAACAAAACAGCACCAGCCGGCTTATCATCCGTAAAAACCATCCAGCGAACAGGATGAATATTTAGAAAATCGTGCAACAGGCCAGCACTAGAACTCTCGAAGTATGTTTGGATATCGCCCTCGTTTGGAGCGCTCACCCAAGCAGCTGAATCCAATCCTAGGTGCTCGGAAATGAACATGCGAACCCAAACTATAGTGTCTAAATGTGAGTTTGAATGGGATGTAGATTCTTCTAGAAAAGATTTAGATTCTCTTTAAAAATGTTTTATGCTGAAATAGAATCACTTGGCAAGAATTGATAAAACTGTTTGACTATTGACTAGAGTCTCCTTGAAATGAACTAAACACCTATTTGTCTCGTGGATTACTGACGGATTCTGTAATTAGGCTTAATCTGTCAAATCATTCCACATATTAATCTGAAATGAACTAAACACGGATAGCACCACGCTGTCAAATCATTGACTAATTAGGCTTAAAAAGTTCGTCTTGCAAAATAGTCTCAATCTATGCATTTAGTTTCGTAATTAGTCTATATTTAATACTTCATGCATGTGTCCAAACATCCGATGGGACAGCGACTAAAGTTTAAGAGGTGAACCCAAACACCCCCTTGCTTCGAAATGGGTGTCAGGGCAGCGAGTTTATCCCTTCAGGCCTTGACCAAAACATAAACCATTCCACATATTATGAGATTGACATCGTGAGATGATTTCATCTTATTAGGGCCACATAGGCAAATGAACATGCATGAGTACAGAACTATAACGGCCACTTATTTCTTCTCTGGGATCTTCTTCAATAACTCATCCAGAACCTCGAACAGATCAGCAACCAGTCCGTAATCTGCAACCTGGAGAATGCCAATGCCCGGTTGGCTTAGAATTTTGAGGACTTCTAGCTAATACTGGTGAACAATACGTATATTTTTATTAAATGCGAGAAGGAACCTGAAATATGGGGGCATCAGCATCTTTATTGACAGCCACAATAACCTTCGAGTCTCTCATTCCTGCCAAGTGTTGTATTGCTCCGGATACTCCAAAAGCCATATAAAGCTCCGGTGCAACAATTTTCCCTGTCTGACCAACCTGTGGACAGAAAACGCATTGCATGAATAAAATGAACCAGCAAGGACCTTTGTAGTTGTTCAGAAAAAAGAAGACGGCAATAAACTGAAGATGACATGATGTTGAGCATGGTGGTAATAAGGCTAGCTTAATAGAAGTACAAGGCATTCCAACTATAAATTAGCCGGATCATACAGAACTCACGGTAGACTAGCAGTCTTACCTGAAGGTCATTTGGAACATAACCTGCATCAACAGCAGCCCTAGTCGCACCCACTACATAAAAGATAAATAATCAATCAGAAAAACAGTATGCAGGGAATGAATTTTGCAGGATTTCAGGCCACCAAGATACAAACAGTTGTATGGACAAGTAAGAAAAAAAATCAGATAGAAGGTCAAACCTGCTGCGCCAAGTTTCTCAGCAAGCTGCTCTAACAATTTAAAATTTTCAGCACTTTTTAAACCTCTGCCTCCAGTGACTACTACACGTGCATTTGCAAGATCAGGCCGCTCTGTGTCTTGGGATGTCAGATTCACCCATGAAGATTTCCCTAAGGTTTGAAGAAAAGGTACTATTCAGATGTGAAAAAATATTAAATCAAGTATATAGGACTAAGTTATCAAAAGAGGGGTATTTTTTTTTCCTGCAGCCTGTTTGAACTTTATAAAAGTTAAATGGTGTGGAGAGGAAAACCAATCTAGTGATCCTCAATTAGTACGAGACTTGTATAAGTCAGAACATTATTAGAGCAACACAAAACAAATAAGAGTAGTTCTGAAGCATTGCTGATTCTTAACAGAAGAATATGGTGAAGGAACCAAACAAACCTTCACTGAGGAAAGAGAGATCAACCTGGGTGATAGGTGCAACCTTTGTTTCAGACATAGCCTCAGTAGTTGGGGAAAATGAAGTTGATCTAATACTCATCATGCAAGGATCCTCGCCGGTATATTTCACAGTACAAAGTGCATTCCCAGCATAAATCGGCCTGAAGTCAGATACATATATTAATTGAAGCATGACATAGTAGATGCCATTTAACATTGAGTTCTACGCAAAAGCATGAAGCCCCAACAAAAGGAAACATCACAAAAGGCAGTTATGGACTTATGCGAATGGCCGAATGTGGCCATTCAATGGAATCCAGTCTTTAGGCTCATACATTTTAACACCCACAAACAAATACATTTCAGGCGGGAAAGTGAGAAAGGAGGATGATAATTAATACTGATAAACAGTGCCACAAATCTCAGTAAGAGTAAGCTATCACTTTAGGTTGAGCATAAACTATCAAATAGAGGGGACATTTGATATTCTGCCACACTTTGATAGGAACTTATAAATTGAGGTGCATGGACTGTTCTCCAAGATACGAAAAATTGGCCCATATATACTAAATAAAATGCTAAAGATCACAGCAAAAACAGAAGAATACCCGACCTCACAAAGACCCGTGGCTCCTTTACAGCAGTGACATCAGTAACAGGGGAGACATCAAGAAGAGCCGCAGCACGTGGAAGCAAATTCTTCCCGAACGACGTGGATGAAGCTATGACATGAGAGTAGCCTCCTTTCTGCTGAACAGAACGGAGTAGCTCAGCCCACGGTTCAGCCAGAGGATGCACCAAGGCTTCCGAATCCGCCACGAGCACCTGCAGTGATACAAAACCAACTTGATAAGCAGAGGATCCCGAAGAACGATCTATCTTCTAGTTTGGTCCACCTCCTCCTTGGGGCTGAGCTGAAAGGCAGGAAACTGGAACTGTGGCACAAACACATGATCAGTGGAGTGAACAGGGGGGCTAAACGGCAGCACAGTACCTCAGACACCAGTGGATGGCTGGACGCGGCATGATCGGCGGCCTTGTGAAGCGCCGGCCCGGAACCACCCAGCAGAACAGAAACTTTGTTCTCCTTGGCAATGGCCTCCGCGGCCGCCAATGCGCTCAGCGACGACGGCTTGACGAACCCACCTTCGTGCTCCGCTACGACCAGCGTGCTCACCTAGACGACGGACACAGACACACCTGATAGATAAGCACAAACCCACCTACAGAGAGCAAACTCGAAGCCTCTGAACCAATGTGAGTTGTGAACTCGCACTCGCGGTCTGCCCGCCCTCAAGTCGCTTGATCCGGAGCTAAGGATCCGATTCCGACACCGCGATGAGAAGCAGGCTCGTGCGATAGATTAGCGCGGCGCGAGCGCATCTAAAGTTGTCGCGGAGCGACGCCACCACCATCCTCCCGGCTGAGTGGGGCGAACTGAACTGAATGGACCGAATGCGAGGATAGGATCATAGGAGAGGAAGGGGAACTCACGAATCTGCGAAGCGACTGAGCGAGGAGGCGCGAGCCGCCGCGGCATCCACTTCCCCTCCGCAGCGCGCCCACCAGCATCGCCGCCATGCCTGCCTCTGCCTCCCTCGCACTGAATCCGGGCGGAGGAGTGAAGTGGAACGGGAGGGCTCTGCGCCTGCGGAGACGGATGTAAAGGGAAGAGAGGAAGAGACGTCACGGAACTGATTTGGATGGGTCGTTGGGTTGGGAGAGGCAGTTGCAAGTTTTTTTTTAAAAAAGGAAAAAGTCTACTTTTCCTCCTCCAACTTTCACGAAAGTCCGCTTTTCCTCCCTCAACTCCAAAACCGGACAAATCACCTCCCTCAACTTTTCAAACCGTGCATTTTACCTCCCTGGAGCGGTTTCGAAGGCGGTTTTGCTACAGTAAACGGTGGTTTTGCTACAGTGAGACGGTTTTGTCTTTTTCTTTTTTATTTATTTCGGCTGAATCTTTGAAAAATCATATTAAATCACAGAAAAATCATAAAATGAAAAATCCAATTTTGTTGCACTCCACATGAGTAGATCTACACAGTGAACATATAATACGGTATCCTTTAGTACAAAGTTTTTGCTATGAAGGTTTTGCCTTTTTTCTTTTTTATTTATTTCGGCTAAATCTTTGAAAAATCATAGTAAATTACAGAAAAATCATAAAATAGAAAATCTAATTTTGTTGGACTCCACATGAGCATATCTACACAGTGAACATATAATATGGTATGCTTTAGTACAAAATTTTTATTGTAGCTTTAGATCTATGTTTTTCTGTAATTAATTGAAATAATTCATAGCTGCAGCTTCTATAATTATTTTGTTGTACTAAAGCATACCGTATTATATGTTCACTGTGTAGATCTACTCATGTGGAGTCCAGAAAAAATAGACTTTCTATTTTATGATTTTTCTGTGATTTACTATGATTTTTCAAAGATTCAGCCAAATAAATAAAAAAGAAAAAGACAAAACCTTGGTAGCAAAAATTTTGTACTAAAGCATACCATATTATATATTCACTGTGTAGATATGCTCATGTGGAGTCCAACAAAATTAGATGTTCTATTTTATGATTTTTCTGTAATTTACTATGATTTTTCAAAGATTTAGCCAAAATAAATAAAAAAGAAAAAGGCAAAACCTTCGTAGCAAAAACTTTGTACTAAAGGATACCATATTATATGTTCACTGTGTAGATCTACTCATATGGAGTGCAACAAAATTGGATTTTTCATTTTATGATTTTTCTATGATTTAATATGATTTTTCAAAGATTCAGCCGAAATAAATAAAAAAAGAAAAAGACAAAACCGCCTCACTGTAGCAAAACCACCGTTTACTGTAGCAAAACCGCCTTCGAAACCGCTCCAGGGAGGTAAAATGCACGGTTTGAAAAGTTGAGGGAGGTGATTTGCCCGGTTTTGGAGTTGAGGGAGGAAAAGCGGACTTTCGTGAAAGTTGAGGGAGGAAAAGTAGACTTTTTCCTTAAAAAAAAAGGAAAAGAGAGGCAGCTGCACGTGTGCCCACCACGTCCTTGTGCTTATCACAAAGCCCATCATTTTTGCCTAAGCCCACGAGGCGAGGAACGATGACTTCCGTTCCCTATGGGCCGGGTTTATTCGTGGGCCTTCGATTCTGGATCAAATTGGTTAATCGAAGGACAAAAGTACACTAATCTAGGCCCACTATTGTTCCATTCCGGTTGCTTCAAAGTAATCTGTAAGCACTAAAACGCTGACGACTTAACTAGAGCGATTGCGTTGCTAAAAAAAATAGAGCGACAGCACCCAAGTCCTCAAATTTTTCTCCCTCTCCTCAATTCTCTCAAAGGGGAGCTCCTCATTCACGTTTTAGCCTATATTTCTTAGCGCACTCTAACAGAGTATGCGTACGTATTGAGCGTTTGCGTTTGTACTCGTGTAATTCGCAAAATTTTATCATGGGCCTTGCTAATCGCCCACACATATCATATTTGTGGGAAAAAGAGAAAGGAGCAGAGAGAATGAGGGGCTCCCTGCATCTGGGGATCAAGAGAGACAAATAAGAACCCCTCATGTGTCGATGGTTGAATAGTAGCTCGATTTAAGAGTTTTTTCGTGTGTTTGGATCTTTATAAAATGGGATGAGGGCTCAAATAAAGCTTTGGTTAGAGTAACACTTATAACCACGTCCATTCCAATAGCTAAGGTATTTTTTTTCTTAAAAAAGAACTGGTTAAAGTCAGAGAAGATTAACTCATGGTATAATATGAATGCATTTATATTTTGAAACAGGGATGTTTACGATTGGAGGAGGTTTATCCCACCGTGAATCTTTCTCACGTGTCCGTGTCGTACCCTCAGTAGCTTAGCCTACAGCTTAGTGTTCGCTTTCGCCACTGGGCGCGCAGGCCGGTGATGAAGGTGATCGCTCGCTCACCGGTTACCTACGACGGCTACACCAAACAAAACATCGCCACAGCGTAACCTTGCTCAGAAGAAACAGATGACCTGCCCCTGTCCTAGCTTTCAGTCCCTCCTTCAATAACAAAAAATATGTATATAAGTCTCACTTTTCAATAGTCAAATAATTTTTTAAACTAGATCAAATATATGTATTTAAAAACTACAAACATTTATGGTGCCGAATAAATATCGTCAGATTTATTATTGAATATGTTTTCATAGTAAATATTAATATTTTTTCCTAAAAGCTTTGATTGCCTTATCTAAAACCTAGAATTATTTTTTATATTAAGAAAGTAGTATTTATTCTCTGAAAGTGCTTTGTCAATTTCAAGTTGCTATGGTTTTTTCTACATTAAATCGTAATATACATTTAGATATATGTTATATCTATGCTATGAGTCTGTTCACTGTTATACAACAGCTGCAACGTTTTCGAGCCTGTTCGGCTGTGGCTGCCAAGCAAGCCATTCAACTATAGATACAGTTCTTTGTATCGGTAGAAAAGTTGCTGCAGCTATTAGACTCTATATTTTCTAAATTCAAATTGACTTAAAGTTTAGTACGAAAAACCTTATTTATAGAAAGATGTTTTTACTTACTAAGTCTATTTATATTATATTTATGTATTCTCAAGGAAGCACCTGTTTTGTACTATTGTTTGTCCATAGTCGATACGGTCTAGCAGTGGTGGGCCAGCAGCGACTAGCGAGCCAGCGAACGTCGACCGCTCGAGCGAGACACTGCGAGAGTGATCGGCGGGGCCCGCAGGGCGCAAGTGAGGGTGTGTATAGACTATTCGCACTCGTCGACCTTTATTTTCATCTCTAAAAAGGAATATTCTATCCTAGTCATCAAGATTCTCTACTCTATACTCATTTCTCTCGCACTCATATTATCTCTATCCCATACTCTATACCCACTATTCCATATTTTATTCCTCTCCCTCTCTCTTTCTCTCTCCCACTAACTTTCTCTCTCTCAGCTACAGTGTTTACCGTGGCCTACTGCGTGCGCTGGATTTAGAGGGTTCTTGTGCAGCCGGTATCCCACCGGAGACTTTGCAGGCGCGCGGTGCGGACGCGCGGTACGCCATCGCTTGCGTACCGGCCGCTTTACCGCTCAGCGGTGCGGTCAGCCTTAGTGGGAGAAAAAATTTGGCTTGGATACTGTAGCACTTTCGTTTAAATTTATTAATTAATATCCAATCATAAATTAATTAGGCTTAAAAGATTAATCTTATTAAACTGTGTAATTATTTTTTTTCATCTACGTTTAATGAAAATCTTAAAAAAAATTGGGAACTAAACATGGTCCGATTGCGAGGCCGAGTCAGGGTGCGGGCCCACGACGGCGACGTGCACCACCGCTGCGCCTGCGCTGGGCTGTGCGGACGTCACTGGCCAGCTGGCCACCTGCATGGTGGACACCACGGCACGCCGGGCCGGGCCGGGGCCTCCGATAATTCGCCTCGACAAGGGAACATGCACCCTGTTCGTTTGGACTTATCAGCACAATTAGCAGTCATCCAGCAGTGTTTTTCTCTCACAACAAACCAATAAACAGTACTTTCAGCACAATAAACCAGCGAAACGAACAGGCTGATGGCTGCGAGCGAGTACTCCAATGATTCGTGCCGCTACGTACTCCCTCAGTGCCTTTTGTCTCTACAAAATCATGTTTCTCTCACAAACATGTTTTCGGGACGATATATATATATATATATATATATATATATATATATATATATATATATATATATATATATATATATATATATATATAGAGAGAGAGAGAGAGGATGGATAGCAGGGCACCACAGCATCAGCATCAGTATTCAGTGCCTGATTTTTTCTAAGAGCAAGTACATTAAAAAAATTATTGATGAACTTTATGCAGAGATAAATGTGAAAGTAGAAGAGAAACAAGAGAAACGGACCGTAAGTTCTTATACACAAAAACTAAAAAACTTTTATGGCCTTGTTCACTTTCCCCACCCAATCCAAAATATTTCCTCTTTCACCCATCACATCAAATCTTTCGACGCATGCATGGAGCATTAAATGTAGGTAAAAAAGATAACTAATTGCATAGTTTGTCTGTAAATGTCGGGACGAATCTTTTAAACCTAGTTAGTCCATAATTGGACAAATTTTGCCAAATAACAACGAAAGATGCTACAGTAACTTTTCAGTTACTTTTCGCGAAGTGAACACACCCTATGATAGAAAGCAGTAATAAGCCATAGTTGAGCTAACTACCATAAATATAGATTGATAGGTGAGCTATAAATTTTCATATACAACCACTAACATGTTATATTATTAGTCTTGCTCTAATCGTAGTAGAGATGCATAAACACTCATACGACGCACACTCTGGCACACCCTACACATATAAGCACTGTCCAAACACCGAGATTGAGGTAACAAATCTTCAAATTGACAAATTCACCAAAAAAACAGTGTCATTAAATCCTACAATAAAATTGGAAAAATACGATCACCCGTGATCAAGTGAAACCTAACTACACTCAGTTCGATCGACATGTATCTTTATTTTACTCAAATGGAATCAATGATCGGTTATATTTGGCTTTCATTTCAACCAGAACTGAGCGGTGGAATATTATCAGGATACGTTCACTCAAGTGAGAGCATGGTTACTAATATAATCAGAAAGTTTTATGTTGTTGTCACGCCATATTAGTTGGTTGTATATGACGTGATAGCAACATAAAACTTTCTGATTATATAAATCACATATTAGAGCATTATGTTGTTGTCAAGATGTTAATAGCTTCTGAACCACATATTAGACCATCAACATCTAATCCATCTTGATCTCTCACAAATTTGCTTAGAGCATGTACATTAGCTGCCTACAAGTGTGCAGCCTACTTTTCTTCTCTTTCCTCTTCTGTCTTCTTTTTCTATAAAACTCAGCAAAAATCTGATGCCAACTCTTACGGCTCTTTTACTTTATCACCTTTCGCCAACTTTACTTTATTACACTTTCTCTAAATCGTTAAAGAATTCTAGCCGCATGCATGCAGCTCTTTTTACAGGAAAACTACTAGCAGGAAGTTGTGGTTCAAATGCTTTTTGTTTAACTCCCCTCGTTCTAAAATTCTAGGAAAAACGTACGGTTAGACATTGAATACTTTGATTACTAATACACACACACAAAGTTTATGAAGACATTTGTTGCACATGGAAAATGGTACAGCCTACTATTAGGGGATTTGCCCTTCACATCATCAAATTAAATACGTATTAAGTTTTGCTTAAAAACAGTTATGGAAGGTAATGACCAAACATGCTTGTCGGAGACCTTTTTTATGTCCTAAGCAAAGAGCAAGAAGAAAGTGAAAGGTTAGCGAACACAATGACTACAATAAACATAGGTTCTGTTTGTAACAGCAACCCTCAAAACATGGCAACTCAGAACAGATAGCTCGGTATAGCTTTTCTCAGACTATACAAATAGAGAAAAAAGCACAGTCAGAAACGATGATCTAATTCTACCAAAAAAAGTTGATCCAACCTGGTTTATACATTTTAGTGCAAAGAGTGACTATGGGGAGAAACACGGCCAGAAAAAGATGCAAAAAACGCATCGTTGCGTTTGGTTTTTCAACTTATTTTGGTCATATAAAGAGCTTATAAATTGTACTCCCTCCATTTTAAATTACAAGTTAATCGTGCCTTTCTCAGATACATAGCTTTTGCCAAGTACTTAACATATATTATGTCTAAATATATATTAGAAATAACATATTTACAAAAACTAGAACGACTTATAATTTGGAACCGAGGGAGTACCAAACAAGCCTTATGTTTGTCCAATCCAACTTCGGATCCTCCTTCAACTCCAAAAACTTGGGAATAATAGCTCAACAGAGCAAGTAGTTGAGATTCTGCTGGCGCCATTTGAAACCAAAATCATCCAAAACAAAACAACTCTTTAATCAGATTCGACCAGTCCGACTTGAACTCTTGCAAGAATTTTCTAGGCTTTGTTGAGCAGCCTATCACCAAAGGCCATTTGATCACCACATTTTTTAAAATTTAATGAGCACCATGATAGTGACAATGCAAAGCCAGCAAGGAACCCGAACTAAGGCTCTGTTCATCCGACTTATAATCCGTACTTTTCAACTTGTTTTTTCAGCTGGAATAATATTTTTCTCTCACAACAAATCAATCAACCGCGTTTTTCAGCCGACTTATCAACACAGCAACGCTACCCGGCCAGCTAGCCG
This sequence comes from Saccharum hybrid cultivar R570, assembly GCA_038087645.1. Classification (NCBI taxonomy): domain Eukaryota; kingdom Viridiplantae; phylum Streptophyta; class Magnoliopsida; order Poales; family Poaceae; genus Saccharum; species Saccharum hybrid cultivar. Next base: position 3,201,929 of record JAQSUU010000059.1, read on the forward strand.
GGTTCCACTTCGCATCCCTTTGCTTTTTTTTTTTTTTTGAAAAAAGGGGTCCCCTTTGCCCTTTGGAATTGGAACCCGATACCGGGCGCACACAAGCTCGCAGGTGGAGTTCCTTTTTTGCCCCTCCCCCCCGCCTATAAATAACCCTACATCTCGAAGCCTCTGGTGAATCTACTCCCATTTCTCTGCGCACACACTCTCTGGTTGCTTAGCCTCGTGCATCCACTGCTGTAGCCTGTAGGATTTTTTGGTCTTTTGGCAAGGCAGCCAGCCAGCCATGAAACCCCCTCAGCTGCCGGCCGGGGAGGGCTCCTGGGCTCACGAGGTCAAGCAGGCCCTCCGTGAGAAACTCCGGCGCTCCTACGGCGCTGCCGCCACACCGGCGGCCAGGCCGGCGGGCGAACCGAGCCGTGGCACCGACTGCCGCGGCTCGGCCGCCGAGGACCCCATAAGGAGAGTCATGTTCTTGGCTCCCTGGGGCCACACATAAAACACAAACCGAGATCTGGGTTTGCAAGAGCATGGCCGCTTGTGTGGCCATGTCTTGGTCAGATCTGCAAAGAACTGAACCATAAAAGAACCGGAGCTTGTCTTGTAAATTATGGAGCTTGCTGCTTGCACCATGGACATGAACATGAACATGAACTAGGTACATATGGATATATGGGTATGATGGTGTGAAAAAAAACAAGGTACGTAGTCCATGTCTGGTGTTGGAGAGGCTGAGATCTTGGGCAGTTCATGCATGGCATGGGTCATGGGTGTGGGTTCAAGAGGGAGATCTGAAACTTTTGTAGCCATGAACTTGTTTTCCAGAAATCTTGTAATAAGGGGAACCTGTGAATAGGTATGAGAAAATAAAAAACTTCCTGCTTTGCGTGTCCACCTTTGCTTCCATCTCGTTTGGTTTGGTTCAGAAGATTCTTCTTCTAGTGGTGAACTTTTTTCCTATTATCTGTATGCTCTTGTCTGAAACTACCACTTCTTCACTGCCTTCTTGTCTTCTTGATCTGTTCAGTTGTTGGATGCTTTAATCCTAGCCATGAGAGGCAACCATGTTCATGAGTTGAAATGTTGAATTCATTGTTTTCTTGCAAAGAAGCGTCTAGAAACTGATATGGTTGACAAAATAAGGCTTCCCCCTTTGCATGTCAAGGTGATTCGGTTGGTTGTGGGGAAAGACCATTCATTTCCTTCCTTATGATCTGGGGAGCGCTGCTGGGATTTTTGGAACCATGAATCCAGCTACGTGCCCATGACATATCACTTGCAAATTTCAAGCAACGAACCTCAACAGATCTAGGAGTTCAATGAGAGATCAAAGACTACCTATTCAACAAAGCTGCATCTTGCAAGGAAGCTGAAAGCTTCTTTTCGGGATATATTTTCGCAGTATCATATCGTTTGTTATATGTGCAATATCATATCATTATTATAACTTGGACAGAACACAGAAGTCACCCAGAAAAAGAAGAATAAAAGGAAGGCCTTTTTTATATAACTAAAAGAAAGCACCTTGAATTGGACTCCTCTTTTCCTATGGATTAATGGCCGACGAATCCTATTCTAAACAATAATGAAAAAGACTGCCTCCCACTTGCAAGGATAAGCCAAATCCAGTGGGCTCTTGCTTGCTTTATCGAGCACCTTATCTTATCTCCAGATATCCACAAAGAAATTGCCAAGGATATTAGCAGAAACAAAAGACTTCACCAATCTGATATGCTGCAAATTTAGCGCGTAAACCATGACAATATATTGCCTGCCTAAAGACAAGCTATCAGAAACTAGGCCACAATTTTTGTGTCTTCTAATTAGAAAGGGAAGAAACTGCTTAATGAAAGGGAGGCCAAAAAAGACAGCAATTTTTTGGGGGCATTATGATTCATCAAACGTGTTACTAATTACAATTTTTGACAAAATAAGTTGAGTCACTCATCATAGTCATGAAGTTGGCCACCAACTGCGCACTGGATGGAAAAAAAAACGCCAGCACAGCTAAACTTATCTCGAATCTTGACAGAAATCGATGGTTCAACTTCCATTCCTAGCAAGTTGGCAGAGTGTGCAGTTTTCAGCTACCTCCCGTTCTTGAATCATAAGCTGGGTGCACAAATGATGTCCTTGCCAACCTGTGACTGCTTGGATCTTGGGAGTTCTGAATACAGCAACATTAAGTATGTCAGAAAATTCAAAGTATTTCTTAAGACAGATCAAAGTAAAAGCTTTGAGAACTCCTTTGAACAACAATTCAATGAAATATGGATAAACCTATTGAACTGAGCAAACTATTCCAGTGGTTTATAAGCAAAAACCCCAGTCAAAATTTCCATGGCATAAATGCCAAGGCAATTCTAATAAAGTTTGACATTTTTTTACCCAGTCTTTACTGAAAATTTTCAAAGGTGAAAATACATGTCACCAGCGATTGCTACTAATACTATAGCATGTAAGTTTCTTTATATAGCTTTGCTTACTGTAGAACAAGGACTCATGCAACACTAATTGTAACAGTTCTCAAACAGAAAAGATAAAGATACCAGATAACAGAAATACAATACAATCTGAAGGCTGAAGAGGACAAAGTGGATTCGGAAATGAGTTGTATGTGTCATGACTCATGAGTCGTGACCAAAACAGAACCTAGATCATTTATTAGTCTGGTACTCCGGAAGCCATTAGCCCAATATACTTGGTATTTGTTTCTTAAGTAGATATTTAGCCCAACACATTTCCTTAGCCAGCTGAGCCCAACAGAGTTCTTTATCCATTAAGCCCAGCACAGTTCTTTATCCATTAAGCCCAACACAGTTCCTTAGTCACTTAGCCAAACAAAGATCCTTAGCCACTTCACTGGAAACAATTCAGGCTCATATATGAGATCTAATATTTGTTCTTGGATCTTTGCAATGTATAATGCATTTTTTTTGTAAATACAAACAGATTTAAAGAGCAAGGACAACCATATGACTGATATCCAACAAGTAAACAAGTCTACATACTATAACAGACAGTGTACATGAATTGCAATTTGCAATAGCCAAACATTAGTGTGGAAGGCACAGGGAAAAGACTGAATGGAGGAATGACTAACAAGCTTCAACAGTAGTTGTTATGACCAACAAGTATAAAAACAGAAGGAACAAGGAAAAGATACAAAATGTTAGGGTTCAAAATTGTCACACTAACCAGTGCTACTCAGCATTAGGATCTGCACCAGGGTGCATCTTGTTCCACAAATACATTATCACTGAACAGGTACCTAAAAGGGCAATGTTCAGCTGTTCTGAAGTGTTGGCCTTGATGCTGACCCGTCCAGTCAGTTTGTTGTTTACATCAACATGAACTGCCATGTTTGAAGACCTCCCAACAGAGACCTGGGAATCCAAATTTGCAGCCATGGTCCACTCTTTACGCCATTTCACTAAGGATACACCCAAAGTGGCAAGGCCTTGACCTACAGGATAGCTTTTTTCACGAAGAGTTGCCTCCATATTCACTCCATATGCAGCATCACCTCTCATGGACACAGCACCGGTGTTGCCTGATAGTGTTAACCTGTTACCAACTAAAAGCTTGTCTTCAAGCTTTGCTCCAGCCACCATGGTATTTCCCAAAAAGGTCATGGATAAACCACCAGTAGTGATGTTTTTCTTGAAGTTTTTGAATTTGGTCTCCCCTCTGAGGGTGTAAGCAAGCTGGTTCATCATTGTTTGGATGTCAAAGCCAGCCAGGCTCGAGGCATAGTCTCCATGCTTAACTGACATCGACGAATCCAAATGGATGGTGAACTCTCTCTTGTCCTTGTTAACTTGAACCCACAGAGAAGCTGGATATTTGTTAGCAACATCATGGCTATGTTGGACACTCACACCGTCAAATCCATAATCATGATCCCATCCATCAGGATTGTTAACAGCGCGCACCAGGAGGTTTGGTGTAGACACAAGGCACCGATAGCGGTACACAGGATCATCAGAATCAAATGAAGATGGCAAGGTCCATTCTGGCATAGGATATCTATCTGTATCATATCCATCATCGGGATGATCATCATCAGAAGGTACATCATTATCATCACCCTCTTTCTTCTTCACTTCCTTAAATCTTTCGAGCTGTTCCTTCAACTGCTTCTTCTGAAGAAGCTTAGTTCGGTAATCATATTCATCAAAATACAACTTTTGTTGCTCCTTAGAGAGTTTTGCAACCTGGGATTTACTTAGTGGCTTGAAGGGAGGAAGCTGATCATAGTCATCTTCTTCATCCTCTTGGTCCCCGTTCAACAATTCATCTAGGTCAAAATCTGAGTCCACACTCCCAACATTATGTTCATTGGAATGCCTAGGGTGCTCTCTAGATTGCAACAAAGATGATAAGAAGTAAGGAATTGGAGGCACCTGGAAAAAGCGACCTAAAAAACTTGTAGAAGAAGCACGACGGTTTGAGAGACTGTCAATCTCAGCAATCATCTTCAATGAGTAGCATAGGAGAAGGAGGAGCCGCCTCCAGATAAGGCCATCAGGAAGCACCTTTTCACCTTCTGCATTCCTCCGACACTCATGATGGTTCTCCACAAGAGCCACTGGATTCTGAATTCGAGGATCATTAGTTATCTGCCGGATGCTTTGCTGAATTGCATGAGTTCGATGAGTCACAATCATATCATAGTTCACCGCGGAACCATTAGGGCCTTCAGGGGGATCTGCTCCTGAGTGAGTGAGAGTAATAATTGTTCTGGGCCATATTGACAGGCCTAGCACACTGGTAATGCCTCGCAAGAGAGATAGGCTATTTGCCTCCTCTCGCTGCGTATCAAGCCTATCAACATACAGAATAATATCTGGAGGGCATCTCTTCATATACTTCTTAACAGCTTTGAGCACTTTCCTATTTGATTTGTCATCTTTGGCCGAAGTCCCAAGCCCAGGGGTGTCAATGACACGAAACTTAACACCATCAACAACTCCAGTAATCTCCTTCACAGATGATGTTGCCGGTAGAAAAGCATTTGTTTTGGATTTATCTTCCCCGAAGATGGAATTTATTGTTGCGCTCTTTCCAACTCCAGTCTTCCCAAGGACCAATACATTGCAGGAGAATTCAAGGTCCTCAGTTCCCTCTGCCTCATGCTGCAAAGCCCTCTTCCAGGCATTCTCGATCTCTGAGGAATGGTTTGTCATCCTTACGCGCCTGAAACCTTCAACAAGACTAAGCCGATACAACACTTGTACTGGTACCTGATGGTTAGTATCATACCCCAATCTATGAACAAGACGCATGTACTTGATTCGTGCCATGTCCACCTTTCTGTATATCTTCTTTTCCTCGTCGGTCATCTCTTTCTCAGGGTCAGCAGTTACTTCTGGCACAGGAGCAGAAGCCATGCTCGTCCTAGCATTGCTGGCTACAGTAGGAGGCAGCTGCCTGGTTTCAGAAGATTCAACTGGGAAAACCTTGGCCTTGCCTTGTTCAGGTGAGCTGCTTGCAGCCCTTAGAAGCTCGATCAAAGCTGCATAATCAAAAAGCTCAACCTCCTTTCCATTCATCTCCTCTTCATAGTCATCATCGCCATTGATCTCCACGTCATCCGAATCATCCAAACCAAAACGTGTGCCTTTGGAAGTAGGCACATTGTCCTCCAATTCTTTTGCAAGAAGTTCCACAGCATCGTCGCTTGAAGAGATTGGGATGGATGTAAGATCATCAGAAGCATCGTGGTAACCGTCAGCTTCCTCATCTACCTTATTATGGCCACCATCTGCAATGGAGTCTGGGTTATCAACATTATCACGAACTTGTGCGCCGTCGGATGTGACCTCTCCTGTGGCAGCATATTCAGGACTAGTATCAAGCTTGGCTGTAGTACCTTTTGCATCGGACTCGCCGCTGCAAAGTTCAGCACCAGCATCCTCTCCATCTGTAGCACCCGGAATAGGAAGCGATTCAGCAACCTCACGATCAGGCACGCCGTTCCCTTCCAAAGCATCCACGGTGCCCAGGTCATTGACCCCGGCAACAGGCATCAGTAAAGGCTCAGACTCCGCGTCATTGACAGCCTGCTCCCCCTGCTTATCATCATCCTTCAGCACGGTACCATCTGAAACGGTCACGAAATCACCTGATGCGGCAGGCTCCCCGCCATCCTGTGCGCCAATGAAGCTCCCGGAAGTTTGGAAGCTACCACCCAACGAACCCTCGGTGTCCGTACCGTCGCCATCCGCAATGACGCCGCCATCCAATCCGTTCCTCGCGCCGGCATCGAGCTCGAGCACTTCGAAGACGCTCTCGGAGCTGTCCTCCAGCGGCTCCTCCGCGTCGCCCAAGCTGTCCCCGCCCTCGGGCGCCGCCGCCGCCTCGCTGGGGACCTCGGACGTCGGCGGCACCCTGGCGACGGTGAATAAGAAGCCGTCGGACACCTCCTCCGCCAGGTCGGCGTCGTCGCCGGAGCTGGCGGTGGTGTCGTCGAAGTGTTAGGGTTTTGATCTCTCCTCCTATTGGACCCAACGGCCCATTAGGGACCTTGATCCGCTCCTTGATCGGGGGAGCCCAACCCACCTATGGTTGGAGGGCCCCTGTCACGTGCGGTAAATAAATAGAGGTGGGAGGCCGGGGCACGGAACACAAGGTTCACCGCCGCCACTGTTCCCACCTACAAACCCTAGACCCTACTCCGATTACAGGGACCGCACAAGTGACGGGAAGCCCTTCTCCGCCGCCACTGCGCCTCCAACCTCGCCATGGCGGACTCTAGCACCTCGGCGCCTAAAACTGACGGTCGACACTTCTCCCTATCTCCTTCTTTTCTCATCTTGCATAAAGGACAAGCTCTTCCTCTCGTTTTAGTTAAGTATCGATTAATCTCACTGTTAGTAGATCTAACTGTGGATTTAAACATTGGTATCAAAGCCACCTAACAGTGGATTAGATCGAGTACAATTTTTGATAAGAAACCCTATTCTAGGGTTAGCCGCCGAGCGACATGCCATGAGCATCGTCCCGGGCTAATTAGAAATTAGAAGAACGCGAAACCCTAACCCTAGAACCCGTGCGGCTTAGTGATAAGAAAACGAAAACCGGATCAAAAGGGGTTGAAAATACTACCTTACCGAAACTAAGACCCCGCCGGCGGTAAGAAAACCGGCCGGTGATCTCTCGGTCGCCGCCGGCCTAAATAAGTCCCGCGCGGGTGCTCCTCGGCACCGCCCGTGAAGCCACTCGACGGCGGCGTGCTCAGCCGTTGGCGAGCACGCCCGCCGGCGAGGGGGCTCACGGCGGCGCCATCCTCCTCCGCCGGCGAAGGGAGCTCACAGCGGCGAATCGTCGTTGCGGCTGCTGCGCCTGAGATTGAGAACGGGGAAAGGGGAGCTAGGGTTCAACAACGCCGGCTCGGCCCCTTTTATACCTGCGAAAACGGCGGGCAGCCGTTCGATCCAAGCCGACGGCCGAGATCAGCCGAACCCCTGGACGGGCCGGCGGGGGCACGCAGCCCGCGAACGCTTTCCCGGCCCAGGCCCACGTTGCGGCCTGGGGCGCGGGAGGCAGCGCGCGTGCTGGTTAGATGGGCCAAGCAGGCCGGGTCAAGCCGGCTTATGTCGTTTTTTTTTCAATAGCCCATATCAATTAGTAAAGATTTCATTTTCCAGAAATATATTTAGCATGAGTATTTTCATGATTTTAAATTTAGTCAAATTTTGATCAAATGTGATAAAATTTTTAGTGACAATATTAGAAATGTTTCTGGAATTAAGAATTAGTTTAGTTTATCCACGTTTTTTTCCGCTGCTCAGTAAGAATAATTTGCTCCTTAACTATATTCGAACCAACGAGAGATTTAGTGATGGGGCAAAATTCAAGAAATTAGAAAAATTTATAATATTGTTATTTTCTGACCAGCGTCGATTATATCAATATTATAATTGCTTAATCCGTCAGTTATTGTGCATTATTTCTAAATCTTGCCCAACGGTGATATAGATTTAATGTACAAAGGATTGTATGTATTAATACTGACCAACGTTGTATTAATACATGCAATTTCAAATTCAGTTACTCCCTTTTACTAAGTTTACTCACCATTTATTTATTTTTTTAATATGAATTTCAGGACTCACCAACTGGGTGCAGATGGTTCCGAAACTTAACGGGACCAACTATAAGACGTGGCGTGAGCAGTATGAATTAGCCCTTGTCATGACTGACAATGACTTAGCTCTCAATGAACCGTGCCCTCAGGAACCTGAGGAACCGGTCATTGCACAAAATGAGACTGATGAAGCGTTTGCTACACGCAAGCGTGAACATGCATCAGTGAGGATGTCCTATGATCTTGCAAAGAAAAAATGGGACAACTCCAATAAGAAATGTCTGACATTGGCTAAAGCAACTATTTCTGAGCCCATCAGAGGATCACTGCCTGAGTGCACCACCATCACTGAGTATTTAGAAAAAGTCAAAACTCAGTTTCATGGTACAACTAAGACTCAAGCCAGTGTGCTTATTAGAGAGTTTATAAATAAGAAATACACTGGTGGTGGTGTTAGAGAGCACATACTGAGGATGAACACCTTGGCATCTAAGCTCGCATCAATGAAGATGGTTCTTCCATATCCATTTGTCGTTCATGTGATCATAGCTTCTTTGCCAAAGGAGTTTGAAGCCTTTGTTGTGCACTACAACATGGCACCTGAGGACTGGAACATTGAGAAGCTTCTTGGACAAGCCACTCAGGAGGAGGAAAGACTTAAGGAATCACGGGGAGACTCTGCTCTTTTCGTGAAGCATAACAACAATAAGAAGTTTCACCATAAGAATGCCAGACCAAAAGGGAAACCAAAGTGGGATGGCAGCTCTTCCTCCAGCGCTCAGGCACCAAACTCTCAGGGTAAAGCCCCTCAGAACCCTCAGACTCAGAATTCTCAGAACAACAACGGGGCTCAGGACCAGAACAGGCCTCAAAACCCACTCCGCAAGAAGCCCTGGCTAGCACCGGATCAGTGCATGTTCTGTGAGAAAACAGGTCACATGCAAAAGGATTGCCTTGGTTTCTTGAAGTACCTCAACAGGAATGGTGAGGATTTAGTTACATTTATAGATGAATCCTTATATATTAGTTATGCTAAATCTACTTGGTGGATTGACTCAGGTGCAACAATTCATGTTGCCAATTCTTTACAGGGATTCCATACGAGGAGAACCCTGCAAAGAGGCGAAAGAACAATTAAGGTGGCAAATGGAGTACAAGCCGACGTCAAAGCCACTGGCGATTTGACTTTAGCATTATTAGATGGTTTTGTACTTAGGCTTTCTGATGTACTCTATGTTCCTTCTTTGCATCGAAACTTAATAAGTGTTAGTAAATTAGATGATGATGGATTGGCTTGCCATTTTGGAAATGGCAGATGTAAGATACTTTCTAATGATAAGTGTGTTGGTCTTGCCTTCCGACAAGACAAACTTTATTTGTTATCAGTCTCTGAGAATATTTATGCTATATCTGTTGAGAATGAAAAAGATCCATCGTCCACGAATGTAAATAGAAAGCGTAAGAATATTCAGATTGACTCTTCGAAACTGTGGCATTGTAGATTAGGCCACATTTCGAGGGGGAGAATTGATAGATTAGTTAAGGCTGAAATTCTTCCGCCATTAGAACTCTCAGAATTAGATCAGTGCATTGATTGTATTAAGGGTAAGTATGTTAAGAAAGTTAAGAAAGATGCCAAACGAAGTGCAGGGAATTTAGAAATAATCCACACAGACATTTGTGGACCATTTCCTGTTAAGAGTGTGGATGGTTATGATTCATTCATAACCTTCACTGATGATTATTCGCGTTTTGGTTATATTTATCCAATAAGAGAAAGATCAGAAGCATTAGATAAGTTTAAGATATTTAAGGCAGAAGTAGAAAATCAGCATAATAAGAAGATCAAAATAGTAAGATCAGACCGTGGTGGGGAATATTATGGGCGACATACCCCGTATGGCCAAGTTCCGGGACCCTTTGCAAAGTTCCTTCAGGAAAATGGCATAGTTGCCCAGTATTCCATGCCAGGGGATCCTCAGCAGAATGGAGTGGCTGAGAGAAGAAACCGTACCTTAATGGATATGGTAAGAAGTATGATTAGCTACTCCACCCTACCAGTAAGTTTGTGGATGGAGGCGTTGAAAACCGCCATTCACATTCTTAATCGTGTTCCAAGTAAGTCGGTGCCTAAAACACCGTACGAGCTATGGACCGGCAGAGTACCCTCACTTAAGTATTTAAGGGTGTGGGGCTGTCCTGCTGAGGCTAAGATATTTAACCCAAATTTAGGAAAATTAGATCCTAAGACAGTTAGTTGCCATTTCATTGGCTACCCAGATAGGTCAAAAGGTTACCGCTTTTACTGCCCTGACAGGCATACTAAGTTTGTGGAAACCAGACATGCTGAGTTCTTAGAAGATGATTTGATAAGGGGGAGCAAGGTAGCACAAGAGATTAGTTTAGAGGAGAAAAGAGTTTATGCCCCTACTCCAATGCTTCAGGAACAATTCTTTGTGCTACCCATAGCTGTTGCACCAACAGTGTTAGACACTGTAGTGCCAGCACCGGTTGTTAGTTCTCCGTTGCCGACATCCACTGAAAATCTGGAACCTGTCCTTCAGGATCCATTAGAACCACATGTCGAGCATCAGGAAGAACAACAACAACAACCCCAAGTAGCGCCAAACAATCAGAATCTTAGAAGATCAGAAAGAGTTAGAAGATCAGCTATTTCAGATGATTATGAGGTTTATGAAACCGAAGAATTTCATATGGAGGATGATCCCACTACATATGAACAAGCCATGAGAAGCGAACACTGTGAGAAGTGGTTAGAAGCAATGAGAGATGAAATAAGTTCCATGGATTCCAATAAAGTTTAGGAACTGATGGAAATTCCTAAGGGAGCTAAGAAGGTTGGTTGTAAATGGGTTTATAAAACTAAGTATGACTCCCAAGGGAATGTTGAAAGACGTAAGGCGCGACTCGTGGCAAAAGGCTTTACTCAGAGAGAAGGAATTGATTACAATGAGACTTTTTCTCCGGTCTCATGTAAAGATTCTTTTAGAATAATAATGGCACTAGTAGCACATTTTGATTTAGAATTACATCAGATGGATGTTAAGACGGCATTCCTAAATGGGGATCTTGAGGAAGATGTCTATATGGCACAACCGAAAGGTTTTGTCATGGAAGGAAAAGAGAACATGGGGTGCCGCCTAAGGAAGTCCATTTATGGACTAAAACAAGCTTCAAGACAGTGGTATTTGAAGTTTGATAATACAATAAGAAAGTTTGGGTTTAAGGCAAATGTAGAGGACAATTGCGTTTATGTAAAGTTTAAGAATTCTAAGTTTATCTTCTTAGTTCTATACGTGGATGATATTTTGCTAGCGAGCAACGATGTCAACCTACTAATAGAGACTAAGAAGTTCTTGTCCTCGCATTTTGACATGAAAGACCTCGGTGAAGCTTCTTTCGTTCTGGGGATTGAAATTCACCGTGATAGAAATAGAGGGGTATTAGGGCTGTCACAAAAGGCATACATAGAAAAGATTCTTAAGAAATATAGTATGCATAAGTGCAGTCCATCACCTGCACCCATAGTCAAGGGCGATAAGTATGGAGAACACCAGTGTCCCAAGAATCAGATCGAGCTCGAGCAAATGAAATCAGTACCTTATGCTTCAGCCGTCGGAAGCTTACAATATGCTCAAATTTGTACTCGCCCTGACATAGCATTTGTTACCGGGTTACTTGGCAGATATCAGAAAAATCCAGGTGCAGAACACTGGAAATTAGTTAAGAAAGTCTTGCGTTACTTGCAGGGCACTAAAGGCTTCATGCTAAGTTATAATAAGACGGACTCACTTGAGATAGTGGGATTCTCAGATTCAGATTATGCGGGGGATGAAAGGAAATCCACGTCAGGCTACATATTCACCCTCGCAGGTGGAGCCATATCGTGGAAAAGCTCCAAACAGACTCTCGTCACATCATCGACGATGTACGCTGAGTTTGTAGCATGTTATGAGGCCTCGGGACAGGTGAGTTGGCTTAAGAAGTTTTTGCCCGGATTAAGAGTGGTAGATAGCATTGAGAGACCACTTAAGTTATACTGCGATAATAATCCCGCAGTTGAATATGCTCACAATAATAGGTCAAGTGGTGCTGCCAAACACATTGACATCAAGTACTATGTTGTGAAAGAGAAAGTTCAGGATCATGTTATAAGTCTTGAGTATATTAAGACGGATAATATGTTAGCGGATCCGCTCACAAAAGGCCTACCACCCAACGTGTTTAGAAAACACCTAGCCGGCATGGGGTTAAGGGAAAGCCTATGATTCCTGAACACTTAGGGCCCTTTAGTTAGAACTTTATCTCAAATTAGAGAGATGTACTGTAGTCGTCAAGTCCAACAGAAATTGTTTCTGTGACGACGAGACGCGCTCTGCGCATTTCTTTATAATGAGACGGAGTTAAGTATTTAAATTAAGAATAAGACAAGGTTAAGATAAGTTATTAGAAGAGATCAAGGGGGAGAATGTTAGGGTTTTGATCTCTCCTCCTATTGGACCCAACGGCCCATTAGGGACCTTGATCCGCTCCTTGATCGGGGGAGCCCAACCCACCTATGGTTGGAGGGCCCCTGTCACGTGCGGTAAATAAATAGAGGTGGGAGGCCGGGGCACGGAACACAAGGTTCACCGCCGCCACTGTTCCCACCTACAAACCCTAGACCCTACTCCGATTACAGGGACCGCACAAGTGACGGGAAGCCCTTCTCCGCCGCCACTGCGCCTCCAACCTCGCCATGGCGGACTCTAGCACCTCGGCGCCTAAAACTGACGGTCGACACTTCTCCCTATCTCCTTCTTTTCTCATCTTGCATAAAGGACAAGCTCTTCCTCTCGTTTTAGTTAAGTATCGATTAATCTCACTGTTAGTAGATCTAACTGTGGATTTAAACACGAAGGACTCGCTGACGTCCTCCTCCGTGGACGAGAGCTGCGCCGCGACCCGCGGGGCGGCGAGCACCGCTGCGCGCGCGCGCGGCGGCGTGGAGGAGGAGGCGGCCGCGGGCGAGAGCGGCGGGGAGGAGGAGGCCGAGGCCGAGGAGAGCGACGACGCGTCGTCGTCGTCGTCCAGCGAGGAGAGCCGCGCGCGCACCAGACCAGCAGCGCCATGGCGGCGCGGTAGGCGAGCTCGCCGAGTCCTAGTAAAATTTGGATTCGAAGGCGTCGGCTCCGCTGGTTTTTCTTCTGATTAAAAAAACTGAAACTTTTTTTTGTTTATTTTTTGCGGGAGCTGGAGGGGAAGGGAAGTAGCGACTAGCGAGGCTTGAGGAGGGATTCCGATTCGGTTGAGTTGGCCAAAGCAGCGGGCGACGGGGGGCCACGGAGTTAGGGTTTGGACTCGACTCTACTGCGTCACGTGCGGCTGGGCTTAGCTGCTTTGGCCTCTTGCTAGATTTCGTGAGGCTTTTCAGGGCCTTTTTCTCTTCGTTTTCGATTAGGATTTGTGGCCGTGAGATTTGCGAAATCTTGTGTGGTTTCTCATCTTTCTACGGTGGTATATGTACAGTGCCCAAAAAGTTTGGGGGTACAACTCCATCTCCATGGTTTACCAGTGTCCAAACTTTATGCTTCCATTTCAGCCGCAAAACCATGCCTGCTGGAGTTTACATGGACAGCAGAGACCAGTTTTAATGATAAGTAGGTCTTTCCTTCCATTTTTCACTAAAATTAGGTGCATATGCTTGACCAGTTTTAACGATCAATCATAGAATGTTTCGTTAGTGACATTTCATCTTAGGAATACTACACAATTTCTCGAGCGAGCTACTGATATACAGATATAGGACAACACATGGAACAAAAACCTTGTGGCTGTCAACTGGTATCGTTAGTGAGGGGATCCAACATCTGCTACGAAGACGAGCCAGTCAGAAGATCAGCAACCACTTCATCGATCAAGGAACCTAACAACTCCGCCGCTATGTCTCCTCCAGCTTGGTATGATTCCATCTTAAAATCAACCCCAGCTCCCCAGAGGACTACTCATTTCCCTGTACACAAGCTCATCCACCATCCACTCCTCGGCAACCTTCTGGCTGGTCATCTCTCGATGGATTTCTTCTGCTGACAAGTTCTGCAGAACTGCCATCCCCATAAACCATAAGCTGTAGCCAGCATTGAAGTAGTAAGCGCATTTCACACTCAATAATTCATTGAGACAATCAAAGAGCAGCCTCCGCCTCAGTCTATAACCTTTGCCCTCTTCACCAGCCAACAACCTAATATTGCCATTTAATTCCTCCAACAGATGTGGATCCAGAATACCTGAATTTCCAAACCGCTCCAAATAAGAGAAAATGTGCCGGGCAGGAGAGCTAGCATTCAGTATCTCTCTTATAAACTCCACCTCTTGTCTATTATCCATATGACATGAGCTGCTACTTTCTGATCGAGGGATTTCTGCTGTAGCCACTGTGATTGATGAGGCTGTGTCAGAATATTCTGAAGAGGCATCCGCTTCTAGGAATTTGTTGAAGTGTGTCGAGTCAGAAGTTGTTGCTCCTTCAGTTGAACTAAACAATCTTGTTCCTGCAAGAGTAAAACAGGAAAAAATTTGAGAAAGGTCCATGTCTACTGTTACAGCAAATTCCAAGCTACTCTATTTACCATTTGCACTTCTCCAGCTCTCTGATGAGCTGCAGGTTTCCGTTGAAATAGAAGCCTCCCATGTGAAAAGGGGACTTCGGCCAAGATGCTCAACCTCTGCTCGATCCGTGACATCATGATCATACTTCACAGGCTGAGATGACTGATCAAAGGTAGATATGTTAGCATAAAGATTAATGTTTAACCTGTTATGTATACATTAATACCAACAAAGTCCTCTTATGTCGGTGTCAATCTACAGCTTTTTAGCAACAAAATAAGACTGTTCAACTCTTAATACAGTATGATAAAGTTTGAGTTCCCTTCAAATATATGGATCTACGGCATTAAGTCACTGCTTCTAACTTCACTCTGATCTCATTATTTGCATCCTCACTTAGAATAGATGGAAAAAGGGATCTAATTCTAAGAAAAAAGTAATACATGCACCTGATTATACCGAAAATAGAATATACGGAGTATGCACCTAATTTTAGTGAAAAATGAAGGATTTACCATGTGAACTGCTTATGACTATGAGCAAAAGTCAGGAACAAACTATCACTCCATAGCTCTTCTTTCTGATGAGCAATACGGGGGATGGGCCTCTCTTTAGTGCAGGAATAAAATATATGTATATTTTGATGTATTATGAGCAACTGCCTACTGTATAGTCAAAACCTTTCCAAACTTCGTTCACACACACACACACACACACACAAAAGTCTTTCCAAACTTCCATACAAGAAAACTAAACACGTGTTATAAAATGTGTACCTTATATGGAGAGAAATTCCCATGCCTAAACTAACATAAAGTAATTCCCTTTCAAGTTTACTCTGATCTGATATAGTAACAACTAACAAACATCATATGCTCAGAACTAGCAACTTAATATGCAAGAGATGGTGCTGACAAAAGGATCTGACTGAAAGAGGTGCACCAGAGTCTTTGTCATGCCATACCTGGACACCTCTAGTAGAAAGATCTGTCTGGGGGGATGGTAGCTTTTCCATCACTGAAAGACTGTAATGACTCCCTATCATAATCAGTAGAAGCAATGCTAGATGTTTCACATGCTGATGCCATATCTTCCAAAGCTGTTGAAGTGTGGTGCACTTGGACACCTTTGGCTGGCTTAGTGTAGGGCGATCTCACACCAGACGTCAACTCTCTCAATTTCTGCTCCAATAGGAGTCCCAAAAAATCACCATCAATGACATCAAGTTTAGTGTTTGATGTATTGCTTGAAGTTGACACAGCACTCAGATTCCCCATAAATTGTTTTTCCAATGAATGATTGGGGAAGTGGGTGCCATGTAGTGACTTATCAACTGGTGAAGTAAATGTGAATGAAACAATCTCAGTGCTGATTTTCTTTTTGTTTGTTGAAAAAGATGATTGCTCATCAATCACAATATTGTGTCGAACCCGCCTCTGGCTTCTGTCAGAATGAATACTATCACTTGATTGGCTTGTATCAGAGTACACTCTCCTGTCTTGTAATCTTCTTGGCTTCGGTATTGCTTTGGGTATAGAACTATTTCTTACATTTGCATGAGCATTTGGCTGCAAGTCCACCTTTCTGCTACCTTGACTACTGTTTTCCAGCAAATGTGCTGGCCGCCCTCACCTTTCTGGGATTGGCATTTATTTGGTGAATATTGCTCCGTTGTCTACTAGGGGTTGCTGGGTTTGAACTCACCTTATATTTGGTGCCTGTAGCATTCTGTTTTCTGTTGTTTGGCACAGGCACACTGGACGAACTTGTTGTGCCCATTTGGTTACTATCCTTTTGCCGGTTCAACCTAGTTCTTTCAGCCATGCTATTTTCAGGGTTCTTGTGAGTTTGAAGCTTTCTACCACCTTTTCTCATGCCCCCTTTTTCTTGGGCATGCATAGCTCGAGCAGTGTCTAATCTATTACCAGGTTTGACCTTTGGACCAACTGGAGCACATCCATTTGACTCTGAGATCCTGGAAGACAAGGCACCCTCCGAACCTCTCAATCTTCCATCTGAAGGTTTTCCACTTGGCGGCCTAAAAGATGCAGGGCCATCACGTTTCCTCATTGCTTCATTAAGCTTCTGTGACCTTTGTTGGATTCCTATGATCTCTCCTGGATTGTAGGCACGTGCAGCATTTGGACTCCCAACATCATGAACTCTGTAAGAACTGATATTTTCTACTCCAGGCCTGATGATCCTCGATGCTGCTTCCATTATATCAGCAGCATTCCTGCTGGATATATGGTTAGGGTTTTTCATGGGAGACAACAACTTATACTGTGCAACAGATAGTGTCCTCTTGGCAAGTCTTGGAGGCAGTGCTTCCATTTTATACCGATCAATAGGACTACCCGGCATCTTAAGGGGACTACCAACATAACTTCTGCCAATCAAATCCTCATGGATGTTGGTTTGCAAAGGTGGTTGCACGGTTATTGGCACAGGATTGGATTCAGGTGAGCTTGCCGCAGGCATAGAATCCAAACCCATAAGCCTAGCAACAACCGTCGGACTCCTTCTTGACTGAGCTTCTTCATCAATTACTGAAGATGAGCAGCTATGTTCACTGCTTTCCTTCAAGCTTGGGGCGTCTTCAAGGATCTGTGGAATACACAAAATCATAGTATATTCAGGACTCTGAGATAAGCAACACACAGGACGGCACAGGGAAATAAATAGGGGCAAAAGAACGCACTGAATTTGACCGTGTACTTGGTGTACTATCATCAATATCCTTCCCATCTCCAGCATTCTCTGCAAAGAAAAATCAGGATATAAATTTAGCCCGACCCCTTGTAAAAAATGTACCTTGTGCACAGCAATCACTGGACTCCTTTTGCAAAATTTCTTACTCAGAATTGGAGAACTGCTCGTGCTCCCGACGAACAGGCGCTTCTTAGACTTCTTTCCCCAATCGAAGAGGGCAAAGAAACCATGTCCCTTGGAAGCAGGTTTCTCCACATCCATTCCTCCTTACCACCTAAACAAACCTGCGAATACAACACCTCGTGTAAACACAAAGAATCAACAGAATACAAGAGAAGTAAACCATTTCGCCCAAATGCAGGTAAAGGTAGCTAATCAAGACAGCTCTGCTCCCAGAACCAAATCTTCATCCGGAATTTGACCCAGGAAAACCCGCAGAAAACCAAAGATTCCGACCAAGAGTTGACTCCCGCGTCCTATCCTACCAGCGACCTTCTACGAATTTAACCAGAATGCAGGTAGTCCCAAGCACAAAGCACTCCAAGAATCCACAGGCCGCCCACACAAAAGGCACAGAACGCCATAAAGATCCAACCTTTCCAAGGCGGCGGCGGCAACGGCACCAGCAGCAGCAGCAACGCGGGGTCAACGGCGCGGGGACTCACGGAGCCGGAGCCCAACCCGAGGCAAATCGCGGCGCAGAGCAATCTGGATCGAGCCGCATTGGGCCGCCACACCACCCTCGCCGTGGAAGCTCCCAAAGCAGCACCTTTTTTTTTCTCCCCCGAAGAGCACCCGGAGCAACCGGCAGCGTGGAGGGAGGAGGATCCGGGCGAGGAGCGCGTCACGTTAGGGTTCTCGCCGCGGCCGGGAGGATGCGGGGGTGGAGGGAGGTGGCCGCGGCTGCGGAATCCATTAATGCCGCCTGCGTGAGGTGGGGTGGGAGAGAGAGAGAGGAGACGGGGTTGCCGGATTGGAGGGAGGGAGGGGAGAGAAAAGGAGAGGAGAGAGGACGGCGCCTTTCTGGCTTTTTCCCTCTCTCTCGCTTCTTCTCTCTCACTCGTACTACTTCTGCTGCTCTGCTCGTGGTTGTTTTTGCTCTTATAATAATAATAAAAAGCAACAATTTTGGTCGTTTTCGTGATGTAATGTAAAGTAACGAGATTTGGCCTCTGGGCGTTTGGGGCTGGATGATTTGGCGCCAGGTATTTTGGAGTTTTCTAAGGCGGTTAGCTGTTAGTACTTAGTACTAGTCCGGGGCAAAAGAATGTTTTTTTTTTTGTGTGTGCTCTTGTGTGGAGCGTGGAGCCCACTGGATTTGCAGATAGAAAGAAAAGGATAGAGAATTTCTTTATTATAAATAAAAAAGGACAGAGATTGATGGCTGCTTCGGTCTACCACATCTTCTTCTCCAGCCTCCAGGTATTTACTGGTGCACAGTGCAATGGCGTACCGCGTTAGTTAGCTGTGCCGTCCACCATGTCGGATGAGGCGGTGGTGCTGGCCGTCACCACGATCGCCAGAGGCAGCATGTTGGCTCCTGTTAACCATGCATGAGAAATTGGCAATGGCATCCCCCGGAAGCATAGTTTTACTGAAATCGTGTCATGACTTTACGAGATAGGTGGATTTTATTGCATTTGTGTTTATCGTGGCATTTTGTGACATGCTTGGTCGCCTTTTCTGTTTTGGGGTTTTTTAAAAAAAAACCCTATTTAGTAGAGGAGCATTTCTCTAGAAAAAAAAATGCACACGGCAACCTATGAATAGTAATCATAGGTGGCTTTTTTCGATGTTATTTGGTCGTATGGTACTTTAGTAGCTTAGCTTAAAATATAACAGTATGTTTGGTTTGTTATATTAAGCTTAGGCAAGCTAAAATTTGATGACTACCTTCTGTCAAACGAAGACTTATTAGCAACCACACCGGCCGTATATATAGATCGAGACCATTGATGCGTAACAAAATAATACTTGTCCAAAGTTTTACTTAGCATGCATGTAGGATTACCGTCGTAAAGGTGCACTTATTTCTTAGGGCATTGTCATTGGTAATTATAAGCAACGACGTCGCCAGCCGTCCGCGCGCGTAGTACCAAGAGCCATTTGCGCCGACGGTTGTTTGCAATTGAACATGGCGCCGGACGCACTGCGCACAGTGCCAGGCACACACGGAGGGCGCCGTGCATGGTTGGTGGCGGTGCGCCATCATGGCGAACGGAATAGGCATCATATCATCACTCACGACGCACTCGCCCTCCTAATGACGCCAAAAACCGCGCTCGCGGCTGCGATGATGCCATGTTGCCATGGACTCATGCATACCCACTGCACGACGGTCAGAGTTGCCATGTTACTTACTGTATTATTACTGTATATATCATGTACTATCTAGCAGGATATGATATGATATCATGGTCATGGAGGAGCGAGGAGCAGTGGTACGTGCGTCCACGTCGCGATACCACTACTAGCTTAGAGCAGGATCGGAGCAGCGCACCGGACGGAGCTAGTATCGTAGTATGCTTGAACCTGACTGAACGTCTCACCTACCGTAGCCCGTAGCTAGCTTACATTGCAGTTGCAGCCCAGCAGCACTCCGTCTCCACTCCAGACTCCACCACAAGGGATGATGCAGAGGGCTGGCTCCTCTTTCTCTTGTCCACAAGGCACGCATCTGCACCTGCTACGGGTCAGCCAGGGACAGTGATGAACAGGTCAGAAAAACAACGAGGAGCATGCCTGCGTGGCTGCCTCCCTCGTGGTGGTCTGTGGCCCTGTTCATCCTTGAACAATATTTTTCTCTCATAATAAATCAACCAACAGTGTTTTTCAGCCAGGTTATCAGCACAGCCGAACGGGGCATGTGCCTGTACACCCAAATACACAGCGGCCCTGATCGAGTGGCCATCATCGCAGTTCGTTTACACGACGAGGTGACCCAGCTGCTAATCACGCACTTAGAGTTAGGGATGAAAACGGATCGGATATGGACGGATATCACTGATATCGTATTTATTTTCATATTTATGTCCGGATTCAGATTCGAATACGGATAGTATAAAAAATACCGGATATGATATGATTGGATATCGACATCATAAATATGTGATTTAAATATTCGGATACGAATACGGTATCAGATGTTAAATATCCGGACTCGGATACGGACGAATTAAAACCCCTCTAAACGGATCCGGTCTCGAATACGGTCGGAAAATATCCGTACCGTTTTCATCCCTGCTTAGAGTAGAGACAGCAGATCAGTGTCAGCAGGTTTCCTCGCGCCCAGGGCACACACACACGTACGATTTAATTCCTGAAACTGCACGGCGCACCTGCTCTCTGCCTTCTCTATCTGCTAAGGATAGATAGATACAGACACAGACAGTCAAGATCTCTCGTCTCGTTCAGTAACCAATAATACTCCACCATCGTTTTCTTTCTTCCATCCAAATACACATACAAAAGGAAAAGTAGTAATACTAGCTCCATCAGCGCGTCACCGATGTCTCAACAACCACGGGATTAGGTCAGGATTACGTACGCTACGCAGAGCAGGCAGAGGGGCATGCACTGTCGTCATGCATGCACTGATCGAATTCATCTGCTCATTATTGAATGCTGAGTGTCCTGACGAAGCATCCGACAGGTACTACAATACAATGGCGTCGTCTTGCTCTCGCCGACGGAAGGTTCACTGTCGTACGTCATCCACCGTCAGGCCCATCGGAGGCGTCGAACGAGCCTACGCCTAACTTGGTTCCATTCCGCTGCCGGATCGAATATATTCTGCTGGTGCGATTGGGTTTTCTCAGGCAGGCAGGCAGGCACGGGCAGCACTAGTGCGGTGGAGGATCCATACATGTCCATCTGGGCCATCTGGGACCGAAAAAGCTAGTTGATTCGTTCCTTGGCGGCACATGTAGAGGTAAGAGGTGTTTGTTGGTACACTGTCGCCATGGCAGAAGATGTGTAGTCCAGCTAGAGATGCTGCAATGGTTCGTTCCTTTTGCCCGTGGTAATTAAGCAAAGCAAAGGTTTATGCTTGGTCGAGGTGGTGTCATGCACGTTCGATCGGAGTAGTAGTGCGGGAGCTGGTGGTGCATCAGAGAAGGCCAGAAGGGACGGTGACGGTGCGAGCTGCTTTTCAAGTTTTCACCCTTCCCCAAACCTACTTTTCCCTCCTCTCCATGTCCATGGAACGGAACAAAGGCAAGGCAGAACCTTTGTTTGCTTTCTACGTACGCCGGAGATCATGCGAAAATTTTCAGGAGGGAGAGGGGGGCAATGCGTGCGCGGCACTCTGGAAAAAGATGACACCGTGCTTGCATGCGCGGCGCAGATATATAGAGAGACGCGCAAAGTGCAATACAGTAATGCAATGTGATCGGGGGAAACACCCGGAGATCACAGAGCACGCAATGCGATGACGATGTGATTTTAACTGCTGCTGTTAAAGTTTCAGATCAGGGACATCTATCCCAGCTTAGCTTTTTTTGTTGGTGGTGGTGGGTGCGTGCTTCACCCTTTTGCACCATTTCTTTTCCTGATCCAATGTGGTATGTGTTTCTGGCTGAAGTGAAGGTGTGCAAGTGCAACCGCAGTCTCTACTCTCTAGCAGGAGAATCCTGGTGTGAGGAGACGATGCTGTGCTGGGAGATCTGTCCAGTGGGCAATGGCAGAATGGCACTGTGTCACTCGCTTTCCTGCTGCCATTTTTGGGTTCAGCCAGGTACACCATGCGGTTTCGCACGCACGTACCTCGCCGCTCCACCTCGGCACGAGCACGAAAATGTTGTCGACGCAGCACAGGGGCCGACTGCGCAGCATGGGGCGAGGAGCATCCTCCGGATCAGCGGCAGGTGAGTTGCAGGTGCCCTGCCTGCCTGCCTGCCTCCTTCTTCCTCTTTCTCTTGCTCCACATTTCCATCTCATCTCGGGGTGGGATGGTAATGGCGCCGCCGCGGCCGCGTGCCGGACTTGTGGATTGTGGTGTGTGTTGCGTGCCACTGCCAGCGCCACGAGTTTTCTGGTCGAGAACGAACGGACCACGGACGTTTCCAAAGCCCAAAGCTGGTGAAAGGCGTTGCCAATCTGCCACCCATCCAAGTGTCCTGTCCAGCCTCATGTGCACAAGCTGTCGCAGTCGCTTCAATTGGTGCTTGGAATTGCAAGCATTTGGAAGTTGGAATGGATGGTTGGTGTACGGGGAAGAAGGGCCCAGGTCTGAGTGTGCCACGACGACGACAACGTTAAGGATCTCGATGCACACTCTGTTCACCTGTCGGTCCGCTAAAGGCTGCACCCACCCGATGCAGTCTGCCGCAGCTTTGCTTTTGAATACTACTACTTCAAACAAATTCTTAGCAACGTGATTCCAAAAAAAAAAAAATCTTAGCAACTTCGTAGATGCCGTAACGTTGCATGCTATTTACGCGTACAAAAGAAATTCTGAAGAAAAACTATGATCCTGTCTTTCTGGTTAAAAAAAAAGAAGGCTTATTAAACAAAAGTAACATAAGGATCTCGAGCAGATCATATGATCATGTATGTATTCTTGAGGATTGTGGATTTTCGACACGGGAAATTCTTTAAAAATATATTACTTTGGAGTTACAGTAAAGGAACAAAAATCTTGGTACATATGCTCTTCAAGTATGTGAACCCACTTCGATTGATCATAAACTCTCTTCTTCAACTTAATAGTTTTGTTGTTGTTGTTGTTGTATACAGGTTTTTTTTTTTTGGTGCTACGAGCTCTCCGTAATTTGTTCCACATTTTAACCCCACTTTTTCACCTTTGATTTGAGGAGCATATGGGTTGCTTAGAGAGAAGATGTGAAAACTGAAGTTCACTAATGAAGCGATGAATTCTTTTGAAGTGTATATATCTATAATTATTCCTTGCGCAATTTTCTTCTTACTCTCACCTATAGATATTATCTCCTTGCGCGATTTTCTTCTCAATCTCACCTATAGATTCAACTATTAAGTTGTAAGTTGCTATACACACCACTTCTTACACTACACACATGGATGCGTCAAAACGATTGGGAGGATTCATTCCCGTCTGTGTATGTATTTACTTGCATCCACAATAAAAAGAACAACAACAGAGTAACACACCCAAAAAAAAATGTCAGGTAGCATGCGAGGAAAACAAGGGAGGGGAGAACGAGAGAGACGAAGCACGGGCCTTTAAATTTATAGTAGAAAA
Source organism: Saccharum hybrid cultivar R570 (assembly GCA_038087645.1). Lineage (NCBI taxonomy): Eukaryota > Viridiplantae > Streptophyta > Magnoliopsida > Poales > Poaceae > Saccharum > Saccharum hybrid cultivar. The sequence goes on from JAQSUU010000059.1 coordinate 3,225,553, forward strand.
ACAACTGACAGTCACGAAAAGGTTAACAACACGACGACACAGCAGCTCGCCGGATCGGGTCAGTAGCGGCGCACGAGGCCGGTGCAGCGGTCCTTGATCCAGCGGAAGCCCTTGCGGATGGACGCCTTGACCCTGGCCTCCACGGCGTAGGACTTGTACCCGGCCACCCTCCGCCGGCGCTTCGCCTCGGGGTCCCCCGACCACCACGACGGCGGCGGCTGAACCTGCACCTGCACGCCGCCCCGGTACTCCTCCTGCAGGCCCCTCATCACGCCAACGCGATGCAAGACGTGACGCGGGTGGGAGGCCGAGCGACGCCTCTGTCTCTCTCGCGAATTGTTTTAGCAGTGGACACCCCGTCCCGCAGCTGCGATTCGTTCACAGTGCAAGTGCAAGTTGGAACCAGTCGCGGGCTGGAGAATCCATCCATCTCCTGCTGAACACAGATTTACCTCTTGTTGTTTTCACAGCGTATACTTTAACAAACCCTCTATTATAAAATATAAGCATACAGCACAAGAAACCCTCTATTGACTTCTGGTGTTTTCATTGATGAAGAACAGGTGAGTGACGGACTTGTGCACGTATGATATGAGAAAAGATACATCTGGAAACAGCATCCTATTATATGAATAAAAAAAACATTGTACCAAATCAGATAATCAGCATACACCGGTGCTCCTAAACTCTAATTGAAAATATTTATTTTTTTTTCCTCTTTTGTTTCTCTCAGTTCTACATTGTCTCCAATTCTGCCTTTTCCACCATCCAGCTTTACTTTCCCACAAAACCAACCACCCTACAACAGATATAACTTATTGGAGACAGGAAAAAAGTTTGCGTGCAGGCTTATAACTCATACAACCCCCGTTACAAGAGGGCACTCGGTCTCTGCCAGAGATGTGCACAAGGCGGTTCAGTTTGGACGGCGAGGCAGTAATCATACTATAAAACCATTTACAGCCATGAGTCATCTCCACGTTGTACTGAAATGGGAGACGAAGAACCGGAAATCTGGATGGTCTACTTGTATTCTGTGGAGCCAGCTGTCAGCCTCCTGCATCAGTGAGGTGACCCGCTCTTGGGTTCCGTCAGATGTCCAAATGGAGGCACGGAATTTGTAAGGTACCAGCCCAAAGATTGGCAACGATAGTTTCCCAGTTGCAGTCGTGCAGCGGTTGATTCCCCCAAAGCCAGGGCATGCTGACGTAGGAGGGTCACAATCTGCAAGAACAAATGTAGTAAGAACTCTATATGCAACAGATGCAACCAGGGGCAAAATGTCACACAGGTGCCATTGCCATCTGTCCGTGGCAAAGTAAAATCCCTATGGCACTACAAGTCACTAGTATTTACCCTTGCAAGGTGTAGCTAGACAATGGAATGTCAAAAAACAGGCATCAAGATCCTTCAATGTTGGCCCTGTTGGAATTCTATATATGGGGTACCTGCAATCGGAAGCATGAGGATGAAACCAGTAACGTATAGAATCATAGCAACACCAGGTTAGCAGCGTTGCTCTTCTACACAGGTTGTATCTTATGCTGAAATTCAGCACAGTAGGCAAGCCATTGTTAGGCATTGCAACTGGTAGGCATCCTCTGCATGGGCCAGTACAGTTGGCAAATGTCATAACTCTGACCAGTGCAACAGCATCATTCTAGATTCTACAAATCAAAATGTGGTACACAAAAAAAAAGGCACAGCATTAAGGCAATGAAACTAGATGTTGGCTGATCATAAATACATGAGATCAACTTAATGCAGATATCTTATGGAAACGTCAAGCAGCTCAGACCACAGCTAAATAACAAGAAAACACTGACTTTAACAAATTAGTCAACACATTTTAAGTGGAAGTTAGAAGACAACATTGACCTTAGAACTAGAGCAATCGCACAAAACATATCATACATCATAGTGAGTCCAGCAATAGAGGACCATATTTCATCACGGCCATGCCATTGAGAAAATGGAAGTAAAAATTGAGTGAACAAAAACCAATAGTAATTGAAACATACCATGCAACAGACATCCAGCTCGATGGCAGCAGATCACAACTTTTGAATGTCTTCAGAGCTGGAAATTTATGTGCAAGAGTTGATACCTGAAACCCATGCATAGTTAGATTCTATACACAGGCCATCTTCAATAAGCATTAGTTCAAATAAAGGGGGAAAAAAACTTGCCTTGTCTGTCAGAGGCTCTCTACCATATGGAGGATCCCTCTCCATATACTCGAATATTGGAAAACTTGGAGATGCATCGCCCTCACCATCATCACTTCGTACGCCACCATTTTCCAGTCGATGTGTACCTTCCAGTGATGATGAGACTCTTAGCCGCTCAACATCATTCTCAATGCTGCTCTCACTGCTAGTATCCATAGATTCCCCATCACTTTCATCCCCAGGACGCCTTAAGTAAGCGAGAAAATTAACTAGAAAAAGTTATACACTATCAAATACATCACCAAGGTGATAAAAGCAACCATACTGAACAGCGTGCTGGTTGTAGCTATCTACTCATAACTTCTCTCCCATTTGTTACTTCATTTAATTTCTTTCCATATATGTCCACCAAATTAAAGTCACATGTAGCAATGCCTAATGAACATCAGGTGATGCAAAAGATATCAACTCTCATCTCAGTGTTCTTGCAAGTTAACAGAGAACAAATCTGCAAAATGTTGTCACATAAAGAATTTCTTGATAAAATCATGTTAGTAAATCTCAGCAACGCATAACATAATTTTCCTCGAAAGGGAATATAACTAAAAAGAAAGTTGGGAATGCTTAATCTGCCTTAAGCTCTAGTTCAATAGCATTCAAGCATAGCTATTTACTTTCATACAGATTGGCATAGATGTACATAAATTCGAAAAGCATGGAGCACAATCCCATGAGTATTCAACTTAATACTAAAGGTCAAACTAAGCAAGCATAACAGACACAAACAAGGAACCCATTTTGGTACACACGTTGGCCCTCTTAAGGTTTAAGTTCAATGGAAACTTTCTAGACATCATGACTCTTTGTGACAGAATAGGTTGTACCTGTTTCTTGAAGCTGGTCTAGATGGATCCGCAAATAGTTGGATAGCAGAAAGATATGGCACATAATACTGAATCACCGAGTCACTGCCATTTAACACCAGTGGAACACCGGCCCCATAAGCACTCCATTCCCTGAAAGATTCCCAAAGATCTCCCAGGAGGAAATAAGGCCGTGAATCCATAGCATCACCGCCTCGCCGCATCCTTAGGCTTGTCTGCAGTGGGAAAAAAATTTGGAGCTCGTCAGCAGCAGAAAAGTGAGACGATTCCTTAAATGGGGAGTGGTAATTCAACCAAAGAACTGAAAATTGTCATGGATCAAGAATATAGTACAAACATTATTACTACATATATGATATAGAAATAAACAGTGTCATCCAAATTGCAGTGTATTTACTTGTCAGAGTTCACTTCACACAACTGCAAAATCCAGATATAGCACCTGATATGCATACTCATAAACGCATTACATGGAACTGCAGTGAAGTTATAACAAGCGGTCAAGTGCAGCAATTCAGAAACAAAGACCTAAGCGGTCAAGTGCATTACATGGAACTGCAGTGAACTTATAACAAGGCGTGCCTATCCCATTCCACCATTATGGTTACTAACAACATGTGAAGTATAAAACATAGACCTCAAGTTTCATACGAACCAAGCAGTGGTGAACATTTTCGCAAATATCAGCCCATTTCAAGTTTTCATCGGCACTTATGGTCATCTTCTTCTGATATCAAAGAATGATTGTGGCTTTGAATACATGACTATCAACGAGAGCCAAATGATTGCTTCAGACTAAATTCCAAGTCACGATTCATTCTCTAATCGTTAACTGCAGTGTTTCTACAGACTCATCTTTGACTATGCAAATGCAGTACAAAATGGCACAGACTACAATTCTATCCACCGGATCCCCTTCCTATCAACCACAGCAGTAAAACAGCAACACAGCAGACTACTGAAGCAGCAAAGAGCAATCCCGAGAATACCTTGGGCAAGTACTGCGCGGTCACGGAGGGCGTCGTGGAGGTGAGAAACCTCTCCAAATTCCCAGCCTCCTCCGCCGCCGCTGCCACATTCACATCACAAGCTGCCGCAGTGGCCACCGTGGTCGCCGTGGACGCCACCGACGGCTTGGACGAGGTCGTCGACGAGGAGTCGTCGGACCGGCTGTCCACATCCACAGACGGGGGCGGGGGCTTCTGCCGCGCCGACCGCGGCGGCGGCGGCGGCGACGGGGACGCGGACCGCAACCGCTGTTGCTCCTGCTGCTGCTGCCGCCGTACGTGGGGAGGGTTGTAGAACCTGTTCTCTGGCACGCCACGGGAGGACGAGGAGGAGGCTGCGCCGCCGGATGAGCCTGCCATGGCGGCGGCGAGAGGGGACGGGTAGGTGGGGCTGGGCTAGGGTTTTGCGCGGGACCGGGGATTGGGGAATTGCAGTGATTAGGGTTAGGGTTTTGGTCGCTTTGTTGATCGCTTTTTAATACGCGGGGTTTGGATCTGAGGCGGCGAAGCGACTGCGCGAGCGGGGCGAGGACGAGGGGAGGGAGGAGCCGAGGAGAATCACAGGCAGGCAGCGGGAGAGCGAGAGCGTGGTGGACTGGGCACGGGCGTCGCGTCGCGCTGGTTTTTCTCCGCGCTCGCGCCTCCCGTGGCTCAACTCAGGCACCGTTGAGATGCTCAAAATTTTGCCAAAATTTTTAGGTTTTTCGTCACATCGAATCTTTGAATACATGTATGAAGCATTAAATATAGATAAAAAATAAAACTAATTACACAGTTTAGATGAAATGGACGAGACAAATCTTTTAAGCCTAATTAGACCATGATTGGACAATATTTACCAAATAACAACGAAACTGCTACAGTAGCGTTTCGACAAAAATTTTGCCAACTAAACAGCCCCTCAATTCCGTCGGCCTACGACGGTAGCGTGCGGAAAACCTCCTCCGGCTAGGTTTTCTTCGCGTCGGCACTCCGAACGCACATTTTTTTGCGACTTTCGGGCCATCAGTTTGGTTTGTTTGCCGAGCTTTTCTTGCCTAGCCTGACCAAGCAAGATTATCCATGCCAACGTGGATGAGCAGATTTGCCTCTCACAACGTTATTAGGCTAATATGCATATACAATTGTATCGCAAGCAAAATGTGCCAAGATGTGTGGAACGCAAGAGCTTTAGAAAAACGTTATCGTACGTCGTGTAGGTGCACGAACATATCCACATGCTATTGTGTACATCTAGCATCTAGTTAACGTCGTGGGCACAATATTGTGCCAATATGCCAAGATGTGTGGAACGCAAGAGCTTTAGAAAAACGTTATCGTACGTCGTGTAGGTGCACGAACATATCCACATGCTATTGCGTGCATCTGGCATCTAGTTAACGTCGTGGGCACAATATTGTGCCAATACTATATATATATATATATATATATATATATATATAATTGAAAGCATAAGTACCAAGATAGCCTTGTGAAATTAAACTTGAGAGCATAACATACCTTAAGTGCACATAACTAAATGGGATCGCGCAACCAAAACAATACAAATACATACTTCTCTTTATTAATATATAATATAGATAGAGAAATCTCTTGCTTTTGCATTTAAAAAGTAATTGGAAAGAAAAATAGTTGATGTTTCATGATCCTATTTTGATTTCCTAATAATAAAGCCATGTGAAAAAAGGTTAGGTAAGGTAAATCTTGCTTCCACATATCCCAAGACAAGCTTGACCGCAATCCAAACCATTCTTCTCTAAGAGCTTGTTTGTAGGGCTCATTTCTGAAGCTGAAGCCGTTTTGGAGTAGCTACAGTATGTGGATCCTTCAAAAACAACTCCAGCTCCTTTTTTCATTAAAAAAGGATCATCCTGCTAAATTGTTTAGTAGAACTCCTCCGCAGAAGCAGGAGAATAAGCCGAAGCCGAAGAAGAGCCCTACCAAACAATGCCTAACTTCCTACTAAGCCAGGTGAGATAAGCATCAGCCCAAAGTCTCTAGCTTGATAGGAGCAGTAGGTGCATTTTCTGTGGGCCAATGGGGGAATTGAGAAACGCGTTGGTGCACGAGCACTTTTTGTTGGTCATGTTAATTAGCGGCGTACAATAAAAACAAGATACATGTAGATGCAATAGTGCATGATCCGATGGGTGTGTATAAGATGTCAACAAGAAGTGCATGATCATGTTAGCGCTGTGTATAACTCAATCCGTGCTACGTGTATTTATTACTCATTTTTGTAAATAAAGAAGAGAGAAAAATATGTAATATCTGTGTGTAATTGAGAACCATGATTGATACAGTGAAGAAAGCTATTAGGTCATAGAGGAATACCAAAAGAAACAAGAAGACATGTATTTAAAATGAGTATTACTTGAAGTGTTAAATCAAATCGATGTTCTACTTGAGTTTCTCTTTGTTGCAGTGGATAGCATTCCAATCGAACCTCTACGAACATTAGCAAACTAACAACAATGTCATGTCCTTTCTCACCTGCTTAAGCCTTGTCCTTCCATTCATTAGTTGGCGCGTCATTTTTTACAGTTACCCAACAAACACCGAAGCTCGTAGGAGCATCAATGACAAGAGTTTTGTCCAAACACCGGTAACACGGTGGCAAAATCGATGCTTCATTTCTTCTCTTTTGCTATTGATTCATCGTTTTTGCTGATGTTCTAAGACGGGATCAAGTAGGCCGTGGTACATATGTCTTGTATCTTCAAAACGAATGGATTGAGTTGACCTAGCATGTCATTTTTATGCTTTTTTCCTGCTGCGGAGTTATGTGACACGGTACCTTTTGAAGTTTTGAGTCTACCATCTTATCTTATATTGAAAGGAATTAATGCTTACCGTACTCGCATTTGCATCTCATCTTCCCCGACTTGCGTACATGATCGCTTTGATTCCACATTCATCCACTTTCATCCTCCTCATGTGTGTGTCCACTGTCCATAGCTGCTGTTTTTTATGTCTGGTGGGACGTGGGAGGTGGCCAAGTGTACCTAGCATTTACCCTGAATTTGGGTGTCTGGATCAGAGACTAAAGTTTAGTAGATATCACATCGGGTATTTAGATACTGATTTGAAAGGCTAAACATGAGCCTAATTAGGCTTAATAGTTTCGTCTCGTAAATTAGTCTCAATCTGTGCAATTAATTTTGTAATTAATCTACGTTTAATACTTCATCCATGTGTCAAATATCCGATGTGACAGGAACTGAATTTTAGTATGGAACCAAACACCCAGTTGCGGATCCAGGTTTTACTAATGACTAGGGCCTTAAAAAGCTAACAATGTTGTACGATACATACGATGAAATGTTGAATCTGAATAGAAATGTTGAATCCATCATCCTATTTCTAATTTCAATTCAATCCAATTGAAATATCAAATCTGAAGAATAGAAATTCAGTAGAGAAATTGAAAAGCGAAAAAAATGTGCTCATACTGTCACGCAGATAGGCGTCGGGCGGACTGTTCACGGCTGGCCAGTTGGGGGCCAGGGCCAAAGGCCTGGAGAGCGAGGGGCGCGGCCGGTGACTGTCAGCAGGCAGCCGGCGAGGCGGCCAGCGCGGTGCCTTGCGTGGAGCCGCGGAGGTCGGCTTGCGCGGAAGCCGCGGACGGCGGATGCGGACTCGCGGACTCGAGGGAGTCGAGGATGTTGGCGGTGGGATGGGCGGCTCCGCTCCGGCAACGTGCGCACAGCAGCGGCCACCTCTCGCCTCCTCCCGTGCACAGCTGCGGTCTGCGGACTGCGGGTGTGTGGCCGCGCGCTCGTGCAGCCGGCAGGGAAGGGAGACGGACAGACCGGGTGACAAGCTGAGAGCTGAGGCCTGTTTTAGTGTTGGACCTTCGTTGTTGGGCTAAAAAATATAGGGGACATGTAAGGTTATTGGGCCAACGGCTAGGGACTGGGCCGCAGATCCGCCCCTGCAAACACCCCGGGCACGTCAGATGCTAATAACAATCTAGAATCGCCAAACAGCCCAACAGAAAAAGAACGTCACGCTGCGAAACGAGCAACTCCTCCGGAAAGCAAACCTTTTTTCATATCAATACCGATGCGTAATGCTTCTGAGCACGCATTGAAGCAAAGGCAATGTCTCAGTTTCTTCTTCTACTGTTGTACCTCTACACACACAAAGGTGGGAAAAAGAAACAAGGCCAAACACACATGTTGCATCACTTGTTTTGTCGAGCTTTAACTACTGAAAAAGCTTCTTTTTTCGGGCAAAGAAGCAGCAATCTAGTAGTTGACGCAAGCAGCTGCCAGGAGCTGTGTCTGTGTAGCACACAGCTCTCCTACACGAACACGACCCGACCGGGAATCGGCGCTTTAACACAAGCTATGGCCCAGCCAGAGAGGGAGCCAGTCCAAGAGACACATGCTGAGTTTTGGGCTGGGCGGGCCATGCTGAGTTCACCATCACAGTGGTAGACTAGGGCCAGAAATGTTTGGGCAGAAGAAGGAACACGAGCTCGTTCCACTCTTTCTCGTCAACCCATGGCTATCCTGTCCATGATCCGTGGCCTTTTGGGGGCCCACGGAGGCAAAGGCAGAAGCAAAACCGAGGCCTTGTTTAGATAATCCAAAGTTGGCATTTTGCCACTGTAGCGTAGTGTAGCATTTCGTTTATATTTGATAAAAATTATCTAAACATTGATTAATTAGGCTCAAAACGTTCGTCTCGCAAAGTACAACAAAACTATACAATTAGTTTTTGATTTTATCTACATTTAGTACTTCATGCATGTACCAACATTTTGATGTAACGGAAATCTTCTTTTTAGGTTGTGGAATTTGACGGCAAACTTTGTGATCTAAACATGGCCCGAGACGGTGGTCGCTAGCTGCCGCTGGATCACGGATGGAGCATGGGGAGGCTGGACTGCAGAGTTTGCCCATGCGGCCATGCCAATGCCATGAGCCATGACTGCGAGCTGCGACTGCCCCTGCTGCCCTGTTCACGGTGCGTGGCCACGCGGCGGCACCCTCCTGCCATGTGGCCACCTGCCCTGTCCTCGCCTCCGGCTCCCACTCCCAGTACCACCCTTTTTTTTATTACCCAGCGGCCCAGTCCGGCAGCCGGGCAAAAACCTCACCTTTTTTTATTACCCCAGCGGACCAGTTAGTTAGGCTGTGTTTAGTTTAAAAAAAAATCTTCTACAGTAAAAAAAAGAATATCTTTGACACATGCATAAAGTACTAAATATAGACGAAAAAAAACTAATTGCACAGTTCTCGGAGAAATCACGAGACGGATCTTTTAAGCCTAATTAGTTCATCAAAAACCTTAAGTGCTACACTAACCAACATATGCTAATGATGGATTAATTAATATCATTAGATTTGTCTCGTAGTTTCCTGAAAGGTTCTGTAATTTGTTTTTTTATTAGTATCCAAAAATCTCTTTCGACATCCTCCTGACACATCCGATTCCGACATCCTTCCGACACATCTAATGTGACATAAAAAAAATCTTATCCCCACCTAAACACCCCCTCACTCCTTTCCATAGGCGTGACAGTAACCCAAAGAACGAAAGAAAGCAGCCGTGTCTGGCTCGGTTGCTTGCTTCGCTTCCCGAAACCCGGAAAGCATCACCAAACCACGCGCCACGCTATCATCGTCGTCGTCATCGGTGCACCGCTTGGAATGTGGTAGCACTAACAGCGCTGTCACTGTCGATGGCTGGCTACTACACTAGAATACCAGACGGCACAAGCCCCGCCCCGTGTGAGTATGACGCTGCTTGGCCACCCAAATCATGGCGCTGCTCCTCGCCAAGAATCATCGTCATCATCAGCGAGAGAAAACAAAACGGAACAACCCCAACAACCATGATCGCAAGATGCCCACGGGCCATCCTATCTATCACCTGTTAACATCGGCGGGCCGGCCCATCGATCGACTGACCTGATTCAGGACAAACGATAGAGCAGCAGCCATCCCCACGGCCAGGAGAGCGAGCGCATACCCTCCGGAAGAGGAAAATCTTTCCGGCGCCTCCACTCCAGTCAGGACCGGCTTCTCCAGCTATGGTAAGCAAGACTGCAACTGCAAGAGGGAGGAGCAACAGGTGAGTGCAAGGCGCAAAAGCACTCTCAGCTGCGTGATGGAGAGCGAGTGTTGACTGCCCCTTTCAGGAAACAGTCAGTGGGCTCGTGCCCAGCTGCTGCTGCTGAGTGCTGACCATTTCATCATACCAGATCGCAAGCAGCAGCAGTGACCATCCATACCTTTCGGCTTTCTCACCGCTCACTCGGATCCGAGGTTGAAGGCTTCAATTTTTCAAAAAAACCAAGCGAGTTCGAATCAGATGCTACACGTACTCCGACATCAGAAAGCATCAGAAGGTCAACCATGATGCAGAAGCAGCAGCCACGCGCTCGTACATCAGCTCACACCACAGCAGAAACAAAACAACCATGTCGTCATCAGCAGTGCAGTCCAGCATAGAGAGAGACGCCGCCGATGCAATGCAATGCAAAAGAGCTAGCTGGAGAGCACCCCAGCATTTCCGGCCACGATTCCAGCACAATCGCCCAGATCCGGGAGCTGGTACCAGTACTCGCTTGCAAGAACGGCCGGAAGGATGATCATAATCTCTCCTTACATTGCAAGAGAAGGTTACAAGATAGCTACTAGCACACTACTAGCGGTAGGATTACAACTAGAGGTGGGGGCAACAACAGAAAAGAACGGGACGGGAGGAACACAGCTGCTAGCCTAGCACGGACACGGATTATTAACTCGCTTTGTTCGAACTGATGAACTACTACTTAGCCGGGAAAACTTAGCATAGATCCAGAGGGGAAAAAGAGGGTAGAGAGAGATGCGGATCTCTCTGGGCTCAGATCATGCCGCACGTCGAGCAAATCTGCGGCTCGCAGCACCAGCGGCGGTCTCCTCTCACCGCCTTCGGGTGCGGTGCTAGGTGGGGGTGAAGTCAGGCGTACACGACGCCGGAGGAGAGCGCCATGAGAAGGATGGCGGCGCGCTCCTCCTCGCCGAGGCGCCGCCTCCGGCGCATCCGCCGCCGCTGCTTCAGCACCACCTCCTTGCCGAACCCCACCGCGCGGAGCTCCACGGTGACCTCGTCCGCCTCCTTCTCCCTCTCCCGCTTGGACGCCGCGGCGGCGGCGGCGGCCGCGGTGGCCTTCTTCTTCCGCTGCTGCTGCTGCTGCTCGTTGCCGCCGCCGGCCTTGCTGCTGGAGTCCAGGCCCATCGCCTCCCGTCTCTTCTTCCGGTACCGGATCCCGCACGCGTTGCACAGCGACTGCGACCACAGATCGGGAGCGGATTAGCCGAGGACGGCACAGATCGGGAACGGGAATGGGCCCCGGAGCCGCGCTAGGGTTCCGGGGAACGAGATCGGGGGTCGTCGGGATCGGGAATACTACTCACCATGGGCCCGCAGGGCCCCCCGCGCCAGAGCGGGGTCTTGGTGGTGTGGCACTCGGTGCAGGCCTTAGTCTCGCCGGACGCCGGCGGGCGCTCGTCCGGATCCAGCGTCCCGCTCCCTTGCTGCGGCGGGAGAAGAAACAGACAACGCGATTAATTAATACCCGCACCCACCATTCGGAACACAGATCGAGCCGGGAGAGCGCGGATCGGAGCTCACCTTCTCGACGGAGGAGTCCATCTCCGGCGACAGGACCGGCGGATCTACCACCGCGGAACCACTCCCTTCCTCCTCCGTCTCCAGCCTCGCGGAGTCCCCGGCCGAGCCCTCCGGCGCCCGCCGCCACTCCCCGTGCGCGGATCGGGAGGTCGATCCGCGGCGGAGGACACCCCTGCTGCGCGGATCTGGCCGCTGGACGTCGCGGCGGCGGCGGAGCGAACGAGTGGGGGAAGAAGGTACTAGGGGTTAGGAGCGGGAGAAGCGTCGAGTGGAGGGAACCGAGGCGTGCGATTTGTTGTGCGGGGTGGGGTGGGGTGCTGTGGTGGACTGGTGGGGAGAGAAGAAAAAGGGGCCCTGCCCCAGGATTTGATCTCAAAATGGAGGAGGGAAGAGGGCGCGGGCGTGGAGGGAAAACGGAAATCCGTGGAGGGAAACCAGGGGAAATTTGGGCCGTAGGGTTTTGTGTCAAGGCTGAGCAGCAGCTCGGGCCTTCGCGGCTCACCAAAGTTACTTGCACTAGCGGGTGGTAAATAGAGTATCCGTTATGGATATGAATGAATACAGATATAATCATAATAATTATAACAAATTTCAAATTTGAATTTGGTTAGAGATATTTCAGATAAAATATGAATGAACAATGATATCATATTATATTTATTTAAATTTGACTATCTAGATATAAATACGCTACAAAACTAAATCTATAAATCTGAATGCAATACATTTTATAGGCGTTCGATTAGAAAATACCCGTAACATTTACATCTCTAGCGGTAACCTGTTCAAGGGCGATATAATTTTATAGAAATTTATATGAATCAGTTTGTTTTACTCGAAAAACATAAAGGAAATCCCGGAATTTTAATATGGCATCAACAATGAAAGTATAAAATATGCTTGAAGTCTAGTGGATTTTCTTGATTTTGTGATTTTCACGGGCTTCAAACCAAAGTAATATTTTTCTCCAGGTTTATGTAGGTTGCCGGTTTAGTATGTACAATAATTCTTAGTGGAAGTTCATTTTCCAAAAGAAAATATTGCGGGGGACTTGTTTGGTTCCTGTGCAGCGTGCATCCCCTGTCCTAACGATTTCTGTACTAAACATCATTTTTCAGAGGTTTCACACCAAAAAATTTGGCCGGATAGACATATGAAGATCTCTTCCACTAGTTCTTGACTTCTTGTGTTCTGAGCAAAGCCACGGGTCTAAGCTATAGCCATACCTGGCCCCAGGTACCAGAAGGCGGCGGAGTTCAGTTCAGTGGCACTTCTACTTCAGTCCTAAGCCAGAACTAGAGATGCAAACGACGCGGGTCACGTCGCGAGCCCATTGGGCTAGACCACGCCACGAACCCGAGCTAACCCACACGACAGCCCGCATAACCGAAACGAGTTTACGAGGCTAATAGACAAAGCCCAACGGCGCCGCTCCAACTCGTCACGACTCACGAGCAATGCAACAAGGGGCGCCGCCGCCGCCGCAGTCGCAATCTCCACGGGCTATTCATCCTTCGCCACCGCCATTGCCACGAGCTACTTCGCCACGGCCACTACAACTTCCACAGGCGGCTTCCTACGGCCCAGATCCCATGACCCTAACCCCATCGCTGGCACCAGCATGCTGCACATACTACTGGACTTCTCTGCTGATGCTTCAGAACTGGCTCTGAGTCAAGGTTGTTTACTGCGAAGTAATGTGTTTGTTTAGCTAAAAATCTGTGACCTTCAGAACTGACTCTGATTCAATGTTGCAAAGTGAACGAGTGAAAATCACCAAAATGAGACCGGTGGCGTGGTGTTTTCAATTCAACTTCGTTGTGCATTGGTGTAAATACATAGTTCTGAATTTTGAATGTTAACTAATGGAAACAACAAAAGTAACCTTCAGTTTAGCTCATGCAGTCATGTGCTTACCTTTTCTCTTTTGATTGCGTGGTCTGCAGCCCTGAGTCATTTTTTTACAAATTTGATAAATCATGAATCATGGTATTACAAAACTGACCATTTTTTTTTTCAATTTTGATAAATTATGAATCATGATATTACAAAAATGTTAGTCTCATAAATTGGTTTATTTGATAAGTGGCCTCATCACAAAAGTCAGCCATAAGGACTACTGCTATAACTTAGATGCATTGAGAATGTGTGAACTTACGTGCGCATAAAAGATGCGAAGTTGCATGTTTTTTCTAATAACTCATTAATGGTGAAAAATGTAAAAAAAAAAATCAATCACATATTCCTAACGATACATAGTATTTTGTATAATTTTCATATATTTTTTAGCTAACATATGGATCACTAGAAAAATTTGTGAAGTAAATAAGAAAATGAACACACACGTACACAAACAGTCACTAGGGCCTCGTTTAGATGCTGAAAAAATTTCAGCACGATGAATAGTACCACTTTCGTCTTATTTGACAAATATTGTCCAATCGTGGACCAACTAAGCTCAAAAGATTCATCTCGTGATTTCCAACAAAACTGTGTAATTAGTTATTATTTTTACCTACATTTACTACTTCATGCATGGGTCCAAAGATTGATGTGATGGAGAGAGAGTGAAAAATTTCTAACTTTTCATGTGCATCTAAACAAGGCCTAGATTCCCGTTTCCACAGCAAGTTCAGGCGACACGCGGGATTGCAGCCGCCGCAGAAACGCCGCATGCGTACGCGCCACAGAAGCCCGCGAACGAGGATGCGGCTCTTGCGGACGCGGGACGGCTGCCCGCCGCCGCGCCGTATGCAAGTACGTATAGCCAGAACCCTCCACCACGCTTCGAATTTGAGGATGCGGTGAGGGTGCCACGCGAGTGCCCACGCGCGGTCGCGCCGCACCAGATCCAGGCCAGACCGACACTTAGGGATGAAAACGGCACGAATATTTTCCGACCGTATTCGAGACCGAATCCGTTTAGAGGAGTTTTAATCCGTCCGTATCCAAGTCCGGATATTTAACATCCGATACCGTATTCGTATCCGAATATTTAAATCACATATTTATGATGTCGATATCCAATTGTATCATATCCGGTATTTTTTATACTATCCGTATTCGAATCCGAATCCGGACATAAATATAAAAATAAATATGATATCAGTCATATCCGTCCGTATCCGATCCGTTTTCATCCCTACCGACACTACGACCCAAAAAGAGGAAGCGTGCCTCGCGCAGCTCGGTGCACGCAACAGCGTCCCGTGCACCCCGCCGCTGTTTGCTGTTCGAGCCTGCGCTGTCCGCCGCGGGAAAACCCCCTCGCCTCGCGCGCTTTGACCGGTCAGCTGGGCTGGGCCCGAGCAAAGCAAACGCCTCGAAACAATCGTGGAACATGGCCTCGGTTGCTGGACCTGGACGCGTCTGCAGGCGCCGTGGCCCGAAACCGAAAGGAACCGTGAGCGGACCGCCGCTGAGGCCCAATACCAGCCCACTGGCGGGTCAGCTCGTATAAACCCTAGCTAGGGCCTATCGGGTCCGGGGAAAACCCCCACAGCAGAGCGGCGCGCGCGATGGCGGGCGGTGGCGATCTCCAGGGCGCGAAGAAGCGCAAGCGCGAGCACGCGGAAGGGAAGGCCAAGCATCGGCCGCAAGTTAAGGGAGGCGGGGACGGAGGGAAGCGGAAGAAGCACTCGGCCGATGGCGGGGCCGGAGAGGCTGTGGCGAGGAAGAAGACCCCGGTTACCCACAAGGAGAAGCGCCTCGCGGCCAAGGTATCTCTCGTTTCTGTTCGGAAGCGCTGGAACATGGGCTTCGATCGAGGCCACTGCATTTGTATCTCTGAGCTTAAATTGACGGACGGGCTGGACTGTGACAGGAAATGTCGGAGGCCAGGAAGATGAAGAGGAAACGGCATTACAGCCTTGAGAAGGTACTTCAGTGCCTTTTTTTTTTACGCACCGTATGTTCCATTTGGGGCTTGCAGCACCTGTTTTTAGGTCATAATTATGATTCTAGTTGTAACACTTTTGCTGTAAAGCTGCAATCTGACTTATTATGATCGATCGATCCACTATGGACTGAACACATCAACCTGTATCTAGTTATGTCCAGAGAGTCAGTTTCTGCAACTAGGTTCTGCTCGCGGTACTTAGATATTGAACGGTTCTTTTGATTTTTGGCTCCGGATTAGCTCCTGATTTGAACTCTGTACCCTGAACATTTGCTCATATCTTAATGAAATCCAGGCGGGGAATCTCTCCCCTCCGCCCCTCCGTAGTTTCTTTTTTTAAAAAAAATTATTATGTGCCCAACTATCCAAACCTGATTTTTTTGCCTTTTCGATTTGGGACGTCCACTAAGATCATCAACATTAACAAATTCTTCAACCTTGACTGACATTTGTGGTGACAGTAAACTCGTCAGTTTGCTAAATTCAATGCTGTTTTGCTCTGATTGAACCTGAATACCGGCAGGAACTAACGAAACTGTGGGAAAAGATGAGATGCCACGATGTGAGCAAAGAGGAGAGGTCCAAGTAAGCACTAGCATCACAGTCTTGTATCTTATATTTGCATTCATACATTGACATAATTATCACCTTTCCAGGGTAGTAAGTGAGGCTATCAAGAAAATGGATGGGAAATATTTGGATATTGCCACATCACATGTTACTGCACGTGTTCTTCAGGTAAGCTGAGCACACACAGTATTTGTCAATGTGCTGCATTTTTTGTTATGTTGCCTGTGTCCTGGCTTTTGATGATCAGTTGATCACCGTCTTTTGGCAGACATGTGTAAAGTGGTGCTCGCAGTCAGAGAGGGATGCTATTTTTGATATTCTACATCCACATTTGCTCGATCTTTCTCGCAAGAAATATGCGGTTTTCCTTGTAAAGAAGCTTGTAGAACTCGGTACATTTCGTATAACTTTATATACGGATCAGATCATGCGTGGGCATGTGGCTATATTAGAATGTTACATGATAGTTTGATATGACCCTTAGCTTCATTAACATGTCTCCTGTTTGCGGTTGCAGCCTCTAAAAAACAGTTTGCCAGTTTCATCTCTTCTCTTCATGGTCATGTTGCCAAACTTCTTCATCATACTATAGGAGCTGCAGGTGTGTGTGTTCAGTTATGTTATTGCAGTGAATGGCTTCAAACTGGCCATTTTCTCTTCTCATGTGTTCCTATAAGAAATAATCAATTCGATCCCCCGGGCCTATTCGAGAACGCCTAAGAAACAATTGAAATAAATCAAGGTCTCATCAATATATGTTCTTTCTTTTCTTGAAACAAATATATGTTCTTTCTTGCAGTCGTTGATTATGCATTTCAGCGGGGAACACAACGTCAGAAAAGACAGTTGTTACTGGAACTGTACTCCACTGAACTTCAGCTATTCCAGGATCTGACTTTGCAAAGTTTCTGCTGGTTGGTACAATATACATCCTGGAATCCTGGTCATGTCTTTTGCAGTTTTTCCCTGACTTAGAATTATAGGGGTAATTAATGTGACTTTGGCTATCCGTATGAGAGATTTTTTTTTGTCTCTAGATACAACAGTTCCGTGGATTTTATTTTGTGGTAAATCCTAATGTTCAACTCCTTTTCCAGTTTGATAGATACAATTTCCAAGCTTGGGTTGCAGATATCATCTGTCCTGCAGTACATGACTATTGTGATTCATAAAATCTTGGAGAAAGGTACTGTTGAGTATTCAATAGTGCACACGGCAATATTGGAGTACTTTACAATTGCAGATAAGGTAATCGCATTGTATCCTGTGTTGTGCAATGTTTATTTTACCTGCCCTCGTCTGTGAACTAAGTATTCAGTTTATCACATTGTAACCTATGTCTGTTTTTGTAGACCTCAGCCTTGGACGTTATTTCTCAACTTATCCCCCTTCTTACTCAAGGAGCATTAATCATAGATGGAGATGAACCATCAAATGCTCCAGAGCTACCAAAGAAAACAAAAGCTAAGAAGAAAAGGTCGAAAGAGCCACTTATCGTTAGAATCATGCAGACAAGGGAAGGATTAAAACTAGGAATTAGTTGCCTTAAGCATGGCAGTGCAAAGGTATTTCTGTACAGGTTCTTATTATATATTAACTCCAGTTCAATCACTTTCTCCGCTACTATCCACTGGTGTTTTATTTGGTGCTGGTTTATTTTTGTACATTTTGTGGTGCTTGTATCTTTGCAAATTGATTATGCCCTACACTGTACCGAGTACTCCTAATTGTGTATTTATTTTCTGCTGTATGTACTATCTTCATTAACAAGACTAAATGGACATGGCAATGTATTTCAGGACAGGAAGAAGATCATTAAAAGTTTGAAGGGGCACATTATGAAGCTTGCTCTAAGTGATTTTGGATGTCTTGTGAGTAATGACTGTATTTATTTACAATTATTCTGGCTCTTAAATTGGGAAATATTGTGACCTGTTAAGCATTTCTCCCTTTTCTAGACAAGATTCAAGTCTGTTCTTGCATATGGATTCGATTTACCCTCAGTCCTCTGCTAACACATCTCTTTTTTATCCAGTTCCTTATCTGCATTATTTCCATTGTTGATGACACAAAGCTTGTTTCTAAGGTTGGTTAGCACCTACAGTTTGCTTTCTGTGAGAATCATGCCTCTTGTTGCAAGCAGTTAGAAATGGGCAACACTAACAGTTTATCTTTGGCCTGGTAGATTGTCATTCAAGAGCTGGCAAAACATTTAAAGCAACTCATTTTTGACAAGGTAATAGTTTCCCTTTGTCCGAATAGTTATATCTTAGATTTTTTGTAAACTTGTGCACTTATTAAGACTATTACCAATGGATCTACTTGCTGGAACAGAATGGGAGACGACCTTTGCTGCAACTACTTCACCCTCTTTGCTCACGCTATCTTTCTCCGGATGATCTGGCTTGTCTGAACTACAATGTGCCTTCTCTTAGTCCAACAGAGGCAAGTTAGCTACTCTTTCATCTCCAAGTATTCTATGGAGAAAGACATCCTAAATAGTTGATGTTTCTGGTTCAGGGTGACACATCAGAAAATGAAGTAGATGGTGTGACTGATGAAGATCTAGAAGGCATGCAAATTGTGTCTGAGAGCAAGAAGGATCCATTACAAAGGCGACATGAACTGTTGGTCAAAAGTGAGCTGGCCGAGGTGATGCCCGTACCTATTTCATTAAAGAACATATCATTCTTTTAAGAAGTGTGTTAATTCTTGCAACTCGGGTAGATATAGTTTAACCACAAAAACTCTAATTCCAGGCTGCTGATCTCAGTGCACAATGCTGTGTGAACAGCCATGGTTGTAGAAAGGAATCAAAATAAGTGGACAGTAAATTATGTGCAGTAGTAGGTCACCTGCAGCATTGCTTGCGTATCCACCCTTTTTGTCTGTGTAGTGATTATTCTGTATCCTTTGAAATAAGATAGGTTACCCTTCTGTTTCTGAAGTTACCTGTGCCTTGGCCTGTGCCTGTCTTCTTGTGGTTGCACTTATCTCGATGGAATTCTATTTACTATGTAGTGGAAGCATACTTACTAAATACTAATGGCACCCAAATACAAAATGATCTCGTGGATGGAAATTGATGTATCGGAGATTATATTCGCTCCTGTTTGCATTAGTGCTTAAAGAGAAAGAATACTACATCATTAAGCATGGCCTTATGAAAGTTAGTCCCACCAATGCAAATGGGTTCTTAAATAAGCTCAACTAACTTTTTAGTACACTTCAAGCACCTGGAGTAAACATAAACATCTTTTCCTCCTTATAAGCATCTCATGCAGTTAGATGACTGGATTTGGTCCTCCTAATATATATTTTTAAATTTGTTTGCAGGCTCTCATCCAATCATGCCTTGAAAATGTTGGAGAATTACTTCGAACAAATTTTGGCAAAGAAATGTTATATGAGGTGATCTGCTGTTATCCATGGCTCCATGGAGATGAGAAACCTGCTCTTTACTGTTTATGATTTTTATGTGCAACTCTTTTTGCCATCATGATCTTGATATTCAATTTGTCCTTAGTACGGCATAAACCTTTTTCCTCTGGTAGTTTTCTACCAAAGCAATTCCTTACCACAACATTTATTTGTATAATAACCTTTTTTTTACCCAATAATGACCATTGCTCATTGTTCATGCCATGTTAATTTAATGTAGAAGTCCAAAATTCCTTAAGCATTGATTTGAAAGATATCCATTTTTTTCTAATAATGACCGTTGCCCATTCCATATTAATTTTATCTTCAAGTACAAAATTGGACTGACAAATGATGACTTTTGTGGACCTTTATGTTAATCAGGCTATTGATTCTCTATCTAATGTGGAGAAATATGTATCAGTTAATGCAATCTACTTTCTTTGGGATGTTCCTAGTGTCTTGAAGTGTTGAGTCGATAGGAGAATAACTATGTACATAATGCTTCATACAAACCTATCATTTGTATAAATTTCATGACTATCCTGACTTGAATTGCGTGGTGCTATTTTGAGACCTGAAGATCGCTGTTGGTGGTAAAGACAATGTTTTGGAGGGCCTCACTGATAGGATCCACATGTTGCATGATGCAATAGTGTCTGATGCAGCCCAACCGAAGACTGAAGATATTGAACATGCATTTGAGAACTTCTTTTCCAGCCGTGTAATCAGAAGAATGATAATTGACTGCCCAGCGTTTGCAGTCACTCTCTGGAGAAAGGCTCTTGAAGGGAAGTGCAAGATATGGGCTGAAGGACACAGGTACTATGTTTTACTTCAATGTGATGCCATATTGCCATGTACTCGTGCTTCCAAAACTCATTTAGTGCAGATGTAGCTTGTTTTTGTAATTATGGCCTAATGTTTAACCCTTTTACCATTATTGACTCTGAGCTTGTAACAATTCAACATATTGCTGCACTTGCATAGTTACATGGTGTTATTGGATCTACCTAACAAATTAGATTTTGGACGTCTGGTTGCAGTTCGAAGGTGGTTGCAGGTTTCCTGGAATCGCCAAGTAAGGAGGTCAAGGATCTTGCAAAACCTGAGCTGCAGCCACTGGTTGATGCTGGCATCCTTAAAGTGCCAGACCCTAAGGTTGTTCAGAAATGACTGATGTGCGCGCGGACCTTTTTGCGTCAGGAAAGGACTCAAGGGCCATCCGTTCTTGTCTAAGGGATATGGATAGGCTTTTGTCGCTTGAGCACGTTCTGCCCATAAATTGGTAGTCACTCGTTCGAGTGTACTCCAGTCCGCTGTAACCTTATAATAGGATATGTAGTAAACCAGATCCAGTATTTCGTTTTAAACTCTGAATGCTCCTTTTTATCTATAATTTTTTTTGGGAGATTGGTGTTCTTGTTCTTGCTTTAAAGGCCAATAATGATTTTATCGTTGTTTTCTTAATCCGAAGGCACCCTTCTCTGTCATTCGTTCTGGTTCTAGACTCTGTTAGCTAAAAGCCAAATGAATACATTAAAGGAAAGAAAAAAAAATGAAGAAGACAACTTGTTAAACTATGTTTACATGATATATTTGCAAGTTCGATGTTATTTTCTATACGTTGTTAAAATATATGATAAATCACATAGTATTGGAAAAACTTGGAGGGAAATTCATATAGGAAAACTAGTAATTCTTAACTGAATGGAAACAGTAACTCTTCTAAACGAAACAAATGTTGACTCTGATTTTTATTTTGAAAAAAGCAGGAGCAAAATCGTAAAGTTAAATAAATAGGACAATCATAATTAGACTTCAAAAAGTAGTGGTAGGAACACAAGAGCCCTATTCTTCTGCTAACGTAGGTCGTTCGTCACGACAAATTTATTCTATTATTGTTATCCATACTATAAGGAGCCGTTCGGCTGGAATTATAAGCCGGCTGAAAAACACTGTTGGCCGATTTTTTATGAGAGAAAAATACTGTTCTGGCTGAAAAAAAAACAAGCTGAATAAGACGAATTATAAGCCAGATGAACAGGGCCTAAATCTGGTGTAGATGAGGAATAGAAAATTTCTATATAATTCCTGAATATTAATGTTGACCTATTTAACCCGCTAAAAACATATATTCTACCCTTTCACCTATCAAAACCATTTCATCTACCCGTCAAGTCGTTTTAATTGGTGGTTTCGCTTTATGACACAACAAGGACCTACATGTAAGCATAATTGTGGCATGTCTCCACTTGTTAGAGCCTTTAACATCTGACCATCTCCTCCCTTATGTCCCTATGCTTAAGAGGTCATCGCGTGCCCTCATCAGCAAGCTCACATGAGAGGTGGTGCATGTAGAACCTGTTTTGTTTGCTCTTGGCCAGAGCTACATGGGCCAGGCAACACTTCCAGGCATTCGGTTTTGGGCTCCTGGGGCCAGGATCATTTGCCTCGCTAGGCACTGCCTGCCGGAGCTCAAACCAAACAAGCCTGTAGCACCGCGAATCACTCGCGATGCCTTGGGTTGGTCGTTGGCTCGTTGCCCATAGCCTTTGAGTCCTGCATCTTCTTGTGTAACAACCTGGTGTTCTAGTGGGTCGAGCATTAGGCGACAGTCTCCTGGTCCAATGACGAGGTTCAGTACCGAACTGTCACACACACTATAATTGAGTGTTGTTAGTTGCACGCTGCTTCGAGAGCTTCATGTCCCGATTGTTTGGGCGACCGTCATTTACTGTGACAATATTAGCGTCTCTATATGACCGTCATTGCACCAAGCACATTAAGATGGACATCCACTTTTTCCATGATAAGATGACTTTAGGACAAGTTCCTGTGCTGCATGTCCCCTTCTCTTTTTCTTCTTCTTCTTATTCTTTTTTATCATTCTATTTTTTATGCCCAATTTTTAGGCAACATGGGCTCTGTTCAGCCGGCTTATAATCCGTACTTTTCAACTTGTTTTTTCAGCCGGAACAATGTTTTTCTCTCACGCAAATTAGCCAGAACGGTGTTTCAACTTGTTTTTTCAGCATAAGCGAACGGGGCCGAAGATATAGAGCCATGACCTTTTTTTCCATATCTTTTGGCGCTCATGTTTTCGGCGACACAAAATGATTGAGTTTTAGCTCATTTTGTTGTGAGTCTTAACTCTTGTTGTAGCCTTCGGTTGCACGTGTTTTTAGCAACGAGGTCTTAGAGCCTTAGCTCTTTTCTTATTTCCTTTGGTTTCAGGCATTATCGGCAACACATAGATACAGAGCTCTATGCTCTTTTGTCAGTTTTATTGGTTACATGCCTCATCAGGAACATGTCTCTGCTCGTTTTCTTGGGAGCATTAGCGCACGAATTTGGTGCAGGTTGCAATGAACTCATATGGTGAATGTATGCTATGGGTGAATGCAATCATGCTAATGATAGATGTTGCTCAGCATTATTGATATTCATGCCACAGCAGTGATGCAGCAACGCCTAACATTATTCATGTTGGTAATAGTTCATGATGTTATATAGAATTTTTGAGGAACAAGGCGGTGGTGGACTACTATAACTTCAAATTTAACAAACTATGAGCGAGTGCGATTGTGATAGATCATATTTTCGGTCCCATGAAGCTAAATTGTGACGCCATGAAGCTAAATTGTGACGAGGTCTCGTTTTTTTTTAAAAAAAAAACTTTGTTCATCTCAACAAGTGAATGGTGTAATGCTTTTCTTGCTTTTATTGTATCCTTAAGAATGTCTGATCTAAGGCTTGTTTGACACTTCCTTTTCGAGCTGAAAAACCTGAAGAAAAAAATGAAGGAAAAAAAAAATCTGCTGCTCATGTTGATGACGTGACGAGTTCACCATGCACGCCTCTCGCTGCACTCTGTCGCCGCCGTCCTGATCTGGTACACAGGCGACTCGCCACCGTCTCTGCACCACCTCCGATTCAGGGCCTGCTGATCCACCGCCGGGCGACCAAGCCGCTCGTCGGACCGCCGCAGCTCCGCGCCGCCGAGCCCGAACGGCGGCGGGCGGACGTGCGGGTAGTCCGGGAAGCGGCGGCTGTCGGAGGGGTCGAAGAGCGGGAACGACTGGCGGCGGCGCGCGCGGGCCGCGGCGTCGTTGGCCTGCAGGCAGCCGTCGATGACCCGGCACTCGTCCCGCAGCCGGCTCTGCATCTCCCGCACCGCCTTGCTCCTGGTCCTCGATGGCGCCGGCGCCTGATGGCCGGCCGCCGGCTGGGACCACCGGGCGGCGTGGCGGTCGTGGCACGCGGCGCAGAAGCTGCCCCGCCGCTCGGAGTCGAAGGCCCGCCGCCGCGCCTGGTCCGTCAGGCACGCGTGCGCCTGCGTGCACGCAGAGATCAGTTATTAGTGGCCATTCCACATGATTGCTGTAAATGCTAGGAGTAGCTAGGGATGAAAACGGTACGGATATTTTTTTTGACCGTATTCGAGACCGAATTCGTTTAGAGGAGTTTTAATCCGTCCGTATCCGAGTCCGGATATTTAACATCCGATACCGTATTCGTATCCGAATATTTAAATCACATATTTATGATGTCGATATCCAATCGTATTCTATCCGATATTTTTTATACTATCCGTATTCGAATCCGAATCCGGAAATAAATATGAAAACAAATACGATATCAGTGATATCCGTCCGTATTCGATCCGTTTTCATCCCTGGGAGTAGTGGTGGTGGCAGTAACAGGCTAACAGCGGTGCGTGACGAGGTCGGGTTCGAAGCGCCGGCACGCGTACGGCAGCCCGCGGCACCGCGTCGCATCGGACCGGACCACGACGGCCGGCCGCCGTGGCGGCACGGGCGCCGCGGAGGACTCCATTAACCGCCATGAGCCGTATGTGTAACTCTCTATAATCTCTATGGTATGGCCATCTCATCTCATCCATCCAAATCCGACGAATGCATGCAATGCAACACGACAGGTTGGAGACGCAGACGCTGCTAGTGCTAGCAGTTGCCGGTGTTCATGCATCTTTCCTCTCCCACAAGAATTCTCGTTCTTTTATTAGAGGCAAAACAATTTTAAATTTGATCACATATATATCTATAACAAAAAAGGCACTATCATTTATAATACTGTATCAAATAAATATCCTTAAGATTTAGATATATTTTGAGACACAAATTTGACTTGGTTCGAATAACTGCTGCTGGCTGGGGTTTGGAGTGGATCATGGAAATGGAGATTCCAATCCAAAGTAGACGAGGCAAAAGCGTCACGAGGATTGAGGGGAACGACGAACGACGCAATGCAGGAAGAATTCATTAGGGAAAAAAAAATCGTCGGGGAATGGAACGCGGGTGGTGTGGTACGGTACCTCGGAGACGATCTTGAACGCCATCTCCGCCTTGGGGTGCCTGTTCTTGTCCGGGTGCAGCTGCAGCGCTGCGTGCGTTACGTGCGCCACGGAACAAAATGAGCTGTTAGCAAGACGAATCAGAGATCCATTTGCGCCCACGGCGCGGCGAGATTGTGCGTGCTCACCGAGCTGCCGGTACCGCCTCCGCACGGCGTCCTCCGACGCCGCCTCGCCGATCTGCGTGCGTGACCAAAGAGCTCAGGACGGGTGCGCGGGGAATAACGAACGGATCGGAGGGAGTGAGGAGGAGGTGCTCACGGCGAGGACGAGGTACCAGTCGACGAAGTGCGGGCCGCGCGGGGACGACCGGCGGCGGCGGCGGTGCGTGCAGGACGCGAACGCCGCCGACGCCGCGCACACCTCCCGCGCCGCCTGCGCCCTGTCCGCCGCCGCCGCGTCCGCGCTAACGCCCACCATTGCTGGATCGATCGGTCGGTCAGTCGGTCGCCAGACCCGGGCAACTGGTAGCTAGACTAGGATGATCCTCGATCGGCGGGGGATGGCGGCCATGCACGAGCGCGGCAACACTTGCAATCCAAGATCACCCCACAACTCCACTCCCCACACGGGCGCACGGCGCGCTAGTAATAGTGGGGCGATCGAGGCCGGGAGCGCATGGTCACGTACGCGCGCCGTGCGTGGTCGTGGCCATGACCCAGCAACAGGGATCGGATCGAGGGCGGGGGCAGGGGTGATGGTTGTCTCGGGGGTGTACTCGGCGCGGGTGGTTGGGTCGCCGTGCGTGCGAATGCGGAGGGGGACAAGTTTCGCGGTTGGGTTGGGAATGGGGGGATCGATACGCTGGGTCTCTCTCGTCTGCGGGGATTGCGGGGGCGGCCGTTTCAAAACCAAACCCCAGAGACAAAAAGGAGCGCGCCGAGCAGAGCAGAGGATGCACGCTTCTTTTTTCCCTTTTCTTTTCCGTCTCCAGCTGGCCACCGTGTGTTGGGCCCGTACCGTACGTGCACGTTTGACATTTCCTCCCTCTGTTTTTTTTTTTGCGTGATATAAACTCCTCGTTCTCCTCTTCGGCCTTCGGAGAGAGATTGATTCGCAGCAAAAATGATGAGACAACTGAGTGTTTGGATTAATCATCTACCCACCTCCTTTCCAAAGAGACGCAGTTCTAGCCGTAGCCAAAGTCAAACTATTCTAAGGCCCCGTTTGATTTGAGTATGTTAAAGTTTAACTCCCATCACATCAATGTTCCCTTAAATATATGGAGTACTAAATGTAGACTAATTGCATACGTGTCGGCATAGATTAGGAGTAATTTACGAGACGAATCTATTAAGCCTAATTAGTCCAAGATTAGAAACTTTTTGTCAAATAAAACGAAAGTGCTACAGTATTTGTTAAACTTTAACTCCTCCAACCAAACACCCCCTAAATTCAAATAACCTTCGTTTGGTTGAAATTTGGCTTATGCTGAACCTTATATTGATTTGTTGTGAGAGGAAAATAAAGTGTGTTCGCTGCTGAAGTAGTGCTCCAAAACAGGGCTAATATTATCAACATGAATGACTCCTGATAGATATGCTATAAAGATATATTTTATAATCAATCTAATATTACTTATTTACTATAATAAATAAACAATATTTTTATGTATAAATAAATTTAGTCGCACTTCAAATCGTTACTCCAGTTGCTCAGTAAGAGGTAAGAGTTCAAATAAATCCAAGCCCTTAAATAATATGATAGATAAAATTAATAAATAAAAATATAAAATAATTAACAAAAATAAATAATCGACCTCTTCCTTTTATCTTCAGATGCAATTTGTTTCCTTTTGGTTTGGTTGCAACCAACGGCCGAAAACTTTACGGGAGGCCATCAGGCAATAGATAATTCTGGAGTCGAAAATCAATTTTCCATGACATGCTATTTTATGTTTCTTAATTAGATATGGTCACGTTACAACAAAAAAAGATGTTACAATACAATCACACTACGAATTGAATCAATTTTAACTTTTCCACGTTGAAAATGCAACAAATTTCTATTTCCCAATCATGCAATAGATAATTTTGGAGTCGAAAATAAACTTTTCATGACATGCTATTTTATATTTCTTAATTTGGACTTGCAAACGCTCGGACGTCTGATCCGGGCCCTAGCGTCGGACGATATCCGCACAGCAAGCGAGCGAGCGCCGCCCAGCAGCATCATACTTGCGAACGAGCACCCCAGCAATGGGCCCACGCCGCCCACTACGCCGTGTGTGGGGGGCTGCTCGTGCTCCTTCCCGCTTCGAATTTTTTTATTTTTAATACTTTATAAAAACTATTTTTAATTTTAGCACCGAAACTTTTTTTTTATACCTAACACTTTTTGCCGCTCCTCACA
The DNA here is from genome assembly GCA_038087645.1 of Saccharum hybrid cultivar R570. Taxonomy (NCBI): domain Eukaryota; kingdom Viridiplantae; phylum Streptophyta; class Magnoliopsida; order Poales; family Poaceae; genus Saccharum; species Saccharum hybrid cultivar. The sequence continues at coordinate 3,252,861 of JAQSUU010000059.1, forward strand.
CGAGGAAGCGACATTTCAACTTTGCTGCTCCCCACGTGGAGGAGCGACAATGCATCTGATGTGGCACTCACCGCACGCGGAGACGGGGCTGCTGCTCCCCAGATCAAGGAGCGGCAGCGGGGGAGCAAACATTTTTGTTCTCAGGTTGATGTGTCACGAGTTGTTCTTCGGCCCGCCTCGCCCGCAGCCCCCTCCCGCGACGGACGCTCGCCTGACGGCCTCGGAGCAGCGCGCCTGTGGTGCAGCGCCCTCTTCCACCGGGAGAGCAGAGCAGAGGAGCAGCGCGCACCCTCCCCCCGCGGCGCAGCGCGCCCTCACGGCCGCGCCGCGCCGAGAGCGCCCTCCCCCCGCGCGCTTCGGCCCCGATAGCAGCTTCCCGCGTCCGAGCTAAGGTAATCCTATTTCCCTTTTTTTGATTTTTGATGTATTTTGATTGTTAGTTAGATTAGTTTGTTTAGTTAGTATTGTTAGTATAAATAGTTAGTTTAATTGTTTAGTTGGTATTATTAGTAAAGTTAGCATAGTTAGTATAGATATTATAAATAGTTATTTTAATTAGTATGATTAGTAAAGTTAGTATAGTTAGTATAGGTATTATAAATAGTTAGAATAGTTAGTATGCTTAGTTTAGATTAGTGAAGTTAGTATAGGTGGTATAAATAGTTACTTTAGTTAGTTTAGTTAGTATAGTATAGTTAATAAATTTAGTATACTTAGTTTGCTTGGACGACTTGATGAAGTTTGCTCGAATGATTTTCAGATGGATTGTTGTGTCCGAGTTTATTTCGGAAGAATTGTTAGGAAGGAAGATGGTGAGTTTGAGAATATGGAAGAGGAGTTGGAATGGTTTGATGAACTGCCGAGCTTCAATGACCTTTGTGTGCGTTTGAACACAAAGTTTGGCGGTAATTTCACAATCAAGGGGAGATTTGACAGTGGAAAGACTCGGACAAAATATGTCCTGATGCCTTTGCGCGACCCTGCTCATTGGTCCCGCTACACTAGGGTTTTTGCAGGCTCGAACTCATCCATTGCTGAGGTGGTTGTGGAGAATGGATACAGGTTGGAGGATAATCATCATGACGATTCTCAGATTGTGACCAAGGAAAGGAACTTTATTCAACCAAAATTCGTACTTGCTAAATTTGCCATACAACTTATGATCTCTAAGTCTAGTCAAGACAATTCTCAGATGCTCTTCATGATCCCTCTCATTCTCTGAGTACACCAGAATGTCATCAATGAACACGACCACAAACTTATCCAATTCTGGCATGAAAACTGTATTCATCAGAAACATAAAGTATGCAGGAGCATTTGTCAAGCCAAAGGACATGACAAGATACTCGTACAACCCGTAAATGGTGGAGAATGCGGGTTTTGGTATATCTTATGGCCTAATCTTGATCTGGTGATAACCGGGTCTTAAATCTGTCTTGGAGAACACCTTAGCCTTGGCTAACTGGTCAAACAGAACATCAATATGAGGTAAGGGATACTTATTCTTGATGGTTACAACATTAAGTGGCCTATTGTCGGTGTTTAGACCCGAGGGGGTCCTAAACCAACGAGTAAATGCTGCGTGTCTCTTTCCTGGATGGTGATGCAAGGAGAACACACGGGGGTTTATCCTGGTTCGGGCAAAAGAAGGCCCTACGTCTAGCGGGGGGGGAGAGAAGTTTGTATTTCCTTGCACCGAAGTGCTCGTGTAGGGGTTACAAGCATGCGAGAGAGGGCATCGAGCCCAAGTCTCAAAGAGAGGAAAAAGAGGACAAGGGTGATTGCTTGAGATATCGATCTCTATCTTGCTTCTTGCCTATTGTCTCTTGTTTTTCTTCGTTGTCCCTCCCCGTTGTAGAACCCTGGCCTGCCCTTTTATAGGGCGAGAGGAGGCCAAGATGATGGGGAGCCTTGAGGTGATGTTTTGTCGATTCCTGTTGAGCTGACCGTAGCGACGTGCTCTGGGAATGGCCGGCCATCCCTAGACACCATGGCGTCGTGGGAGACGAGACGGCGAAATGACCCAGAGCGCCGTGCCACACTGTCCTTCCCTTGCCATTGAACTGTGCCGAGCGTCGAGGTTGGGTCGAGACCGGGTCGAGACCGGATGGATAAGGCCGAATCCCCGAGATTGCGGAGAACGGGCCTTGTCTTATCCTCCCTCGAGGGTGATCGATGGTAAACAGTGCGTGGTAAGGTGGGTACAGTGACGGTTTTTATCTCCCATCACGAGATGGGCGGTAAAACAGTGAGATCTAACATGGGCATTATTCCTACGTCGATCCTGGTCGCAGCCATGCCGGTAGGTGGTAGTAGGTAACCACATTAAATGTTATGGCTTTTGTCCTGGGGTAGGTAAAGAGAAGGAGTCGAGGCGCTCGACCTGGGCTCACGCGAGTCGGAGTTTTTCCCAGTGGGTGGACGGGCCTCACGCGGGTCGGAGCACCGTCGAGGTACCTTGCTGTACGGGATGGGGCGCGGTCGAGGTGCCCCGTCGAGCGGGCCTCGTACGAGGCGGACTGGATACGCGGTCGAGGCAGGCTGCCTTTTATTGCAGTTTCAGTCGTTTTAGTTTTTTATTAGCGATGGATGTGGGTACCCCCGTACTGTTGGTACCAACAGTAGTCCCCGAGCCTTTGGGTGAGTGTGTGATCACTCTCCCAGAGGTTTGTTTGAACTAGAGTCATAGCGTCGTGATTTTTTTTGGTGGGGGCGCGCGAGCGCACCCGCCGGGTGTAGCCCCCGAGGCCTCGGTGGAGTGTTGAGACTCCTCCGAGCTCTTGTATTCGTTTTATTGGGGAATGATTCGTTGCGGTCAAGCCCCTGAGCCTCGCGCGCATGAGGTCGATCAGAGTCTCGGCCGTCTTTTGCTGTGCGACCCTCATGCTCCTCCTTTAGAAAGGAGGAGGAGGGGTGGGGAACACCGTACTACCCCTGTTTGGGCGAGTTCCGACGATGTCCGGTGAGCTGCTAGCGGGGGAATTCGAGTGAGAGCCCGTGCCCCAGTCGTTAGGGGTCGGCTAGTGGCCCGGAGGCGCTCTCAAAGATACCAAGAAGTGGTCGTGTGGATCTCGATTCCCTGCGATAGGATTCGAGGGCTCGGTGCCTCCCCCGAGGGGATTCCTACGTCGACCTCCTCCTTGGGCCTCGAATACGTCCTGGGGTGCCTTGAGAGCGTGGCTCGAGCCCTGGCCATGTACGGGTGCACCCTTGGTCGTCCCTAACTCTGTTACTCGAGGGCAGCTGTCGAACCCTGGTCGAGGGCCAGCTTTCGATCCCTCAAGGTTTAGGTTTCTATGGTCGAGCCCCCGAGCCTCGCGCGTGTGAGGTCGATCAGAGTCCGAACCGTCTTTTACTATTCATCCCTCACGCTCCTTTTCCGAAAAAAGGAGGAGGGGTGGAGAACGTCATACTACCCTCATTTGGGCGAGTTCCGACGGCCTCCGGTGAGCTGCTAACGGGGGAATTCGAGTGAGAGTCCATGCCCCAGTTGTTAGGGGTCGGCTAGTGGCCTGGAGGCGCTCTCAAAGATGCCAAGAAGTGGTCGTGTAGATCTCGATTCCCTGCGACAGGATTCGAGGGCTCGGTGCCTCCCCCGAGGGGATTCCTACGTCGACCTCCTCCTTTGGCCTTGAATACATCTTGGGGTGCCTCGAGAGCGTGGCTCGAGCCCTTCCCATGTGCGGGTGCACCCTTGGTCGTCCCTAACTCTGTTACTCGAGGGCAGCTATCGAACCCTGGTCGAGGGCCAGCTTTCGATCCCTCAAGATTTAGGTTTCTGCGGTCGAGCCCCCGAGCCTCGCGCGCGTGAGGTCGATCAGAGTCCGGACCGTCTTTTACTGTTCGTCCCTCACGCTCCTTTTCTGAAAAAAGGAGGAGGGGTGGAGAACGTCGTACTACCCTCGTTTGGGCGAGTTCCGACGGCCTCCGGTGAGCTGCTAATGGGGGAATTCGAGTGAGAGTCCGTGCCCCAGTCATTAGGGGTCAGCTAGTGGCTCGGAGGTGCTCTCAAAGATGCCAAGAAGTGGTCGTGTGGATCTCGATTCCCTGCGACAGGATTCGAGGGCTCGGTGCCTCCCTAGAGGAGATTCCTACGTCAACCTCCTCCTTTGGCCCCAAATACGTCCTGGGGTGCCTCGAGAGCGTGGCTCAAGCCCTGGCCATGTACGGGCGCACCCTTGTTCGTCCCTAACTCTGTTGCTCGAGGGCAGCTGTCAAACCCTGGCCGAGGGCCAGCTTCTGCTCCCTCGAGGCTCATACCGGGCTCGGGGCCCGTTTCCCAGGTATTTGGGAATATCCGTCCGTGGATCCCTCCCTCGCCCGTTAGCCGGGCGCGTCTTTTTAGGAGGGGAGGCAAGATCGGCGCGGTAGTGGGCGACGTGGCGTGCGGTTACGAAGTGGGGGACGGCCACATGCCCAACTCCTGTGAGATGTAAGGAAACGGTTAGGTGGGCGCATTTAATGCGGGAAACTGTTCCTACCTTTTCGTGCGGCCGTTGGGCTTCCGCCTGGGCATATAAAATCAAGGCCTAGGGGTCTGCGTTCCCCACTGGTCCCTTGCGCTCCTGCAATCTTCTGCCTCAGACAACCCTTGCCTTATTGCGCTCTTCGCCCGCATCGCTGCCGCCATCGCATCCTCTCCGTCCACCCCCCTTCCGATAGCACCGATGGCAGGAAAGAGCCAGATCCTCTCCGCCGATGACTGGGCCACCTCCTCGGTGACGGAGAGGAGGTTGGAAGAGTTGGTCGAGGACGGGCTGCTGCGGCCAAGGACGAGCCGGTCGCAGCCAGAGTGGATCGCGCCGCCTCCTGCCCACCGGGAGCCGGCGCCCCCTGAAGGGTACGTGGTGAGCTTCGTCTGCTTCCACGAGCGGGGGTTTGGCGTGCCAGCGTCCATCTTCATTCGCGCGCTCCTCCACTACTACCAGGTGGAGCTTCACCACCTTGCCCCCAACGCCGTCGCGCAGGCCACCATCTTCGTGACAGTCTGCGAGGGCTACCTTGGGGTGGAGCCGCAGTGGAACCTGTGGCTTCACCTTTTCAAGGCCGAGCTCTTCGCCAAGAAGGTGGTGGAGAAGGGCGTCCTGTGCGCGGCTCGAGTAGGGAGCTGCGTCCTACAGGTGAGGTCGAGCCGGGTGGATCTATACATCCTAGCTCGCCTCATCTCTTCGAACAGCGGGTGGCACGAGGGTTGGTTCTACCTCCGCAATGATGAAAATCAGTTGCCGAGGTACACCGGCCGCGTGCTGACCGCTCGAGAGGATCGCTGGACGTACGGAGTGTCGGAAGCTGAGAAGCCACGCCTGGACCCGCTGCTGGCGGCGCTGCAGCAGCTTCGCCTTCGGGGCTTGACGGCTACGGTGGTGGCCGCGGCCTTCCATCGCCATAGAGTGATGCCGCTGTGCCGGCGTCGTCTCCGCCTCGACCAGATGACTCCAGAGGCATCTCTGGAGGGGACCCGGATGTCTCACGAATCTCTTGCCCTCGAGGTGGTCCTTCGGCGAGCGCGCCGGATGGTTGGGAACTTCAAGGTGGAGGTGGCCAACCGGGTCCCCATGAGACCTACCAAAGGGTTTGAGCTTGTGGTTCATATCTTAGGGCTAGTATGTTTGCTAATTTTGTTTATTTTTGGATTTCACTGATTTGGTCAAGGCCGGCGTGTAGGATTTGTCGGCGCTGCGGGAAACGCGTCCGCCAGTCCTAGAGGACCAGTCCACCCGGGAGGCTCGACGCTAGCATGCCTCCAAGAAGAAGCAAACCAAGGAGACGGCCAAGAAGCGGGCAATCCGCAATGCCAAAGAGGCAGAGGCGTTGAAGAAGCTCCGGCGCCAGCAGACCATCGACGGGGTCCCCCTGGCGCCGTCGCCTTCTGAGACGATCTCGGGGGAGGACGATGACAACAGCGGTGAAGACGACGACGCCCTGTCACGGTATGAGACCGGGACCGGACTAGGGGACCTTCCTGACATTCGCCCCCTACTGGAGCCCATTAGGGGGGGCGTCCTCCTCGGTCGTCGTGGTCGAGGAGTCCGAGGAGGAGGAGAAGACGGAGAAGGAGATGGGCCCCTTGACGGGAGGGGCCGCTTTACCCTGGACCCAGCAAGAGGGGTCAACGGGGACGCCCGCACCAGCCCAGGCCCCGCAAGCTCGGGCAGGGGCTGGACGGCGGTACCGGCATCGTCATCGGCGGCGACGTCGACAGGCGTGAGAACCCGAGGCCAGCTGGCCTCGGAGGCACAAAAGGCGTAGGGCGGTGCATCGGTCAGGGCCCCAAGGAGTGCTCGGCCTGCTGGTGGGGCCGCTGCGAGGCCACAATCGGCCGCCTCGGGAGGCTCGGATCGCACGGGGTCGAGGCCCTTGGTGCCGATTTCCAGGTAAGCATTTCTGCTTGGTTGTTCTGCCTTTCTCTGGATCCGTTGGCTGACATTTCTTCTCACTTTATAGGTTAAATCGGAAGGCGGAGCCAATGGGGCCTACCCCCGTGAAGTCGCTGCGGGCCAGCGCCGTTGTCCTTAACCGGATGATGGAGCAGGATGCGGCCTGGGTCCGGCAGGTCGAGGCCGCGAAGGGGCGCCTGCGATAATGGTAGGGGGCAGCGGATGCCATGGTGGTCGCTGGCCCTGATCCTGCCGTGGAGGGGTCCGAACCGGCGGAGATGGTGGCACCCGGTGCGGTCGAGGCGGGGCCCAGGTCATCGGCGACGGCCGAGGCTGCCGTCGAGGTCATGATGGTCGAGGCACCCGTCCGCGGCACAGAGCGGGCGGGTGCTGACGTGACCATGGAGGAGGTCACGTCAACGTCGGGGCAGGAGGCGGCCCTAGCGAGGGGGTCACGGCCGCAGCAAGACCCGTCGGCGGAGCCAGCGGGTACGGTGGAGGGCGGGGCGGTCGAGCCCCTGACCGGAGCACCAAAAGAAGAGGCGCTGGCTTCGGGGGCGCCAACGGTCGAGGCGCCGGTACCGGAGCCGTCGTCAGTCGAGGCGCCAGCTCCGGAGGCACCGACGGTTGAGGGGCCAGTTCCCTTAGGAGGGTGGGCACCCATGACCGTGGACCTTACCCTCGACGACACCCCCCTGGACAAAGGGAAACAAGTGATAGGGGTCGAGGGGGGCGAGGCCACGGATCAGGCCGGTGCCTCGATGGCCGTTGGAGAGGCGGGAACTGCGGGCGAGGCCAGTCCTTCCGCGGGACCGGGAGACGCCCCGGCCGGGTCATTGTCGTCATGGCCTGACATCGCCGCGCTGGCGATAGCGCGGGCAGAGACGGAGATACCGAGGTGGGGGGGGCGTCCCTCCAGTTTAGGGATGCCGCGAACCCCAACGCCGAGCCCATCTTCGTCCTGAACGACAAAGATGAAGTGCACCGATGGGAGTACCTCGAGGGCGTCCGCCGGCACCTTGATCGGTTGCTCCGAGTGGCATCCGAGGCCGTGTCGCAGAGTATGCAGGATGCCACCGAGGTATGATCGACCCATCGTCTTTCTCCGTGGTTTTCTTGGTGTCTTTTTCCCTCGGCTTTTTAACCTTTTCGGTTTTTTATTGTGTTCAGGAGCTGAAGGAGTACTCCCGCCGCAAGTCACTCTTCATCCGGGATGAGAGTGGCATGTGGGCCGCGCTGTCTCAGCAACGGGTCCTGGTCGAGGAGGCCTAGAAACAGCTTTCCGATCGGAACGCCGAAATGGCTGAGCTGCGCGTCGTGTACGCGGTGGTGAAGGAGGAGGCGATGCAGGCTTGGGCGGCCGAAGCCATGATGCGCACTAACATGGACAAGGTTCGGGAGGAGGCTGCCCAGGCCCACAGGGATCTCGAGCCCCTGTCGGGACGGGTGAAGGAGCTCGAGGAGGATGTCTCCCAGGTTAGCCATCAGCGCGACGCCCTCAACATCGAGGTCGAGCAGGCCACCACTCGTTCTGATGCTCTGAAGGATAAGGTCACGATGCTGAAGGGAGCCGTCCAAGAGAAGGACACAGCTCTCGAGTCTGCTCGGCAAGAGATCGAGGCGCTAAAGGCGACCATTAGTGACAAGGACAGCGCCCTCCTAGGGCTCGAGCGGACGTGCGAGGGGCTTCACAAGGAGGTCGTGGGCCTGCAGACCCATATCGAGGGTAAGTGTGATCGTTACGGCCACGACGTTGAGGGCCTCGTGTTGGGTATTAATTTGTTTATCATGTTTCAGAGCTGGAGAGGGAGAATCGAGAGGCCCAATCTTCTGCCAACTCCTTCCAGAGCCTCCTCGAAGCCGAGATCCAGAGGACCCAACTGCTCCAGGGCACGATCACCACCGTGTGTGATGGCATGGGGGTCGAGCCCGATGCCGACACCAGGGAAGATGTTCCGAGGAACTCCTTCGTCCGTCGGATGGTGGCGCTGGGCCGCCTTGCCCGGGAGAAGATACGGGACGGCCTCCATCACGGCGTAAAGAGGGCGCTGGCCGTTGTCCGTTCAGGGTTTGTGTTCGACATGAAGCTCATCGCTGAGGGCTTCATCATAGACCCAGATCGGACGGACGAGGATAACGAGGATGCCTGCCTGGAGCTGATTGAAGCCGCGGAAGAGCCTGGAAGCCGTCTGGCCTCGCTTTTTGAAGCCGAGGTGGTTCCGCCTGCTGACGATGAGGGCATGTGAGCCAAATCTAGGCATGAAGGCCCATGTAATAAGTTAGTATTTTGAATTTTGGTCGTGGTGGCCTTGAAGGCCCTAAGAACTCGAAACATAAACCGGTTCGTGGTTAATTTAGTTTTATTCGAGCTTTTCTTCCCTTTATCGCTTGGATCGTGTTCTCGCGTGATTTACTTAGCACGCAGTTGCATCCTTTGGCTTAAGGGAGCGAGTGGAGGTACTGTAGCCTCAGGGGCATAAGTGATCTCACGGCTTAACTGCCCTCGAGCTTCAGGGTGATGTTGCGACCTTGTAAATCGTGTGAGAGCCTGATCTAAGCGACAGGGGGTATGTTCTTTTTCAAAGTTAGGAACCGTTATTTAGATCTCCCTAGCATGAAGTCGCACCTCTAAAAGGTGTGAGGGGTGAGTGGAGGTACCGTAGCCTCGAAGGCGTAGGTGATACTCCTGACTCGAGAGCCCTTTCGAACCTTAGGGTGCTCTTGCAGCGAAGTCGATCTAAGAAGCGGTTCTTAAATTTAAAAAAGAGCATAAGTTTTTTCGGGGACTGGGGGGTTCCCCCCTTGTAGCCCTCGAGGGAGGGTCGATTCTAGGAGTGCAGAGTCGATCCTTCCTCATTGTGAAACGAAAATTTGAACATCGCTGTATTCTTTATTGACAAAAAAGAAACTACAGAGCCTCGAGGCTTTTTAAGGAAAGAAGCGACGTAGCTGTTCAATGTTCTAAGCGTTGGTGAGAATTTCGCCCTTCTCGTTGGATAGCTTGTAGGTGCCCGACTTTAGTACTTCTGCGATGATGTACAACCATTCCCATGGTGGCGTGAGCTTGTGCCGTCCCTTGGTGTTCTGGTTCCGCCGTAGCACCAAGTCGTCGACGTTGAGGTCACGCTTGCGGATGTGTCTGTCGTGGTAGCGTCGGAGACCCTGCTGGTACCTGGCAGAATGCAACAAAGCCACATCTCGGGCTTCCTCGAGCTGGTCGAGGGCGTCCTGTCTTGTGGCGTCGTTATTTCTTTCGTTGTAGGCCTTCAACCTTGGGGATCCGTATTCTATATCAGTTGGGAGCATAGCCTCAGACCCGTAGACTAAGAAGAATGGAGTGAACCCCGTGGCTTGACTCGGCGTTGTTCTTAGGCTCCACAGGACCGAGGGTAGCTCGGTGGCCCATCTTTTGCCATGTTTATTTAGTTTGTCAAAGATTCTGGGTTTCAGGCCTTGTAGGACCATGCCATTGGCACGTTCCAACTGACTGTTTGTTTTTGGATGGGCCACGGCTGACCAGAGCACTCGGATGTGGTGGCTGTCGCAGAAATCCAAAAACTTTTTACCAGTGAACTGGGTGCCATTGTCTGTGATGATACAGTTGGGGACCCCAAAGCGATGAATAATGTCGGTGAAGAAGAGCACAGCTTGCTCGGACCTGATGCTGGTGATAGGGCGGGCCTCGATCCACTTGGAGAATTTGTCGATTGCGACGAGCAAGTGGGTGAAGCCGCCAGTTATCCTTTTTAATGGTCCGACAAGGTCGTGCCCCCAAACGGCAAACGGCCATGTGATGGGGATAGTTTGCAGGGCATGTGCCGGAAGATGAGTTTGTCTCGCATAGTACTGACAACCCTTGCAGGAGCGTACTAGCTTGACAGCGTTGGAGACCGCGGTCGACCAATAGAATCCTTGTCGAAAGGCGTTTCCAACGAGGGTTCGAGGTGCTGCGTGGTGACCGCAAGCCCCCAAGTGGAGATCGCTGAGCAGGTTCCTGCCTTGCTCATTTGTGATGCATCGTTGGAGGATACCAGTAGGGCTACGGCGGTAGAGCTCTCTGCTGTCGCCCATGATTACAAAGGTTTTGGCCCGGCGTGCGATCCGTTGAGCCTCAGCCTTATCCGAGGGGAGGTCCCCTCGGCTGAGGTAGTCGAGGTACGGGACGCGCCAGTCAGGCTCGAGGTCAGACGGTGGGGTCAAGTCTTCCACATGCATGGCTTCAGCCCCAGTCGAGGGGGCTTCTGCCTCAGGTGGAGGGTCGAGTGACGTCCCGTCATCCCCTCTGTCTGGCCCGAGGTCGATGGATGGCTGCTGAAGGTCTTTTGCAAAAACGCCTGGTGGAACCATAGCTCGACTGGACGTGATTTTTGCCAGTTCATCGGCGGCCTCATTATACCTGCGTGCGATGTGGTTGAGCTCGAGGCCGTGAAACTTGTCCTCAAGGCACCGTACTTCTTAGCAGTAGGCTTCCATCTTGGGGTCACGGCAGCTCGAGCTCTTCATGACCTGATCGATCACGAGTTGGAAGTCGCCTCGAACGTCAAGGTGTCGGACCCCGAGCTCGACGGTGATTCTTAATCCCATGACGAGCGCCTCGTATTCGGCGACGTTGTTAGACGCAGGAAAATGAAGTCGGATGACGTAGCGCATGTGAACCCCGAGGGGTGAGACGAAGAGCAAGCCCGTGCCTACTCCCGTTTTCATCAATGACCCATCGAAGTACATGGTCCACAGCTCCGCCTGAAGCTGTGCAGGGGGGAGTTGGGTGTCGGTCCACTCAGCCAGGAAATCTGCTAACACCTATGACTTGATAGCTTTTTGCGGTGCATAGGACAAGGTCTCGCCCATGAGTTCGACTGCCCATTTGGCAACCCTACCCGAGGCTTCCCGGTTCTGGGCTATCTCTCCCACGGGGAAAGAAGAAACCACAGTAATCGGGCGACCCTCGAAGTAGTGTCAGAGCTTGCGCCGTGTTAGGATGACGGCATATAGCAGTTTCTAGATCTGTGGGTATTGAATCTTGGTTTCTGAGAGCACCTCGCTAATGAAATAGACCGGCCTCTGGACGAGCAAGGTATGTGCCTCCTCGGCCCGTTCGACAACCAGGGCAGCACTGACTACTTGTGATGTCGCGGCGAAATAGAGTAGGAGTGGTTCCCCCGGGGTTGGAGGGACGAGGATTGGTGAGTTAGAGAGTGTGGCCTTGAGTTTTGTGAGAGCCTCCTCAGCCTCAAGGGTCAAGGAAAAATGCTCCGATTTCTTCAAGAGACGGTACAGAGGGAGTGCTTTTTCGCCGAGGCGCGAAATGAAACGGCTGAGTGCCGCCAAGCAACCTGTGACCCTCTGTACGCCCTTTAGATCTCGGATGGGGCCCATCTTGGTTATTGTAGAGATTTTTTCAGGGTTGGCCTCGATGCCGCGTTTAGACACGATGAACCCTAAAAGCATACCTCGTGGGACGCCAAAGACGCATTTCTCTGGATTGAGTCTGATGTTTTTTGCCCAGAGGCATTTGAACGCAACGTCGAGGTCGTTGACCAGATCATCGGCTTGTTTGGTTTTGACAATGATGTCGTCGACATAAGCCTCGATGGTCGACCCGATGTGCTTTTCCGAAAACGTGCTGCATGCATCGCTGGTACGTAGGCCCCGCGTTCCAGAGACCGAAGGGCATCGTAACGTAGCAATACATGCCGAATGGGGTGATGAATGAAGTCGCAAGCTGGTCGGACTCCTTCATTTTGATTTGGTGATAGCCAGAGTATGCATCTAAGAATGAGAGAGTTTCACATCTCACGGTGGAATCAACGATTTGGTTAATGCGTGGCAAAGGAAAGGGAACTTTTGGACATGCTTTATTTAAACTGGTATAGTCTACACACATCCTCCATTTCCCACTCTTTTTCCTAACTAATACATGATTAGCTAGCCACTCGGGATGATGAACCTCCTTGATGAATCCGGCCTCCAATAGCTTGTGTATCTCCTCGTCGATGACCCTGCGCTTCTCCTCATCGAAGCGACGCAGGCGTTGCTTCACCGGTTTGGATTCGGCCCGGATCTCCAAGGCGTGCTCGGCGACTTCCCTGGGTATGCCTAGCATATCTGAGGGACTCCACGCAAAGATGTCGACGTTTGCGTGGAGAAAGTCGACGAGCACTGCTTCCTATTTAGGATCGAGGGTGGCGCTGACGTTTAGCGCCTTTCCCTTGGGATCAGCGGGGTCGAGGGGTACGAGTTTGACATCTTCCGTGGGCTCGAAGCTGCCGGCATGGCGTTTTGGGTTGGGAATCGCATTGGCGAGGTCTGCAGCCAAGATCACCAACTCCAAAACAGCCTCGCCGTGCTCGACGCACTCAACGTCGCACTCGTAGGCATGTTCATATGAGGGCCCTACAGTGATGACACCGTTTGGGCCTGACATCTTGAGCTTGAGGTAGGTGTAGTTCAGGATTGCCATGAACCTGGCGTAGCATGGGTGCCCTAGGATAGCGTGGTATGTTCCACGGAATCCGACTACTTCGAAAGTGAGAGTCTCCTTTCTGAAGTTGGCTGGTGTGCGAAAATAAACAGGCAGATCGACCCGTTTGAGGGGTTCCACCTGTTTCCCTGGCACGACTCTGTGGAAGCCCCCGATGCTAGGTTGGAGGCGCGCTCTCTCGACCCCCAGAAGGTTGAGGGTCTGGGAGTAGATGATGTTGAGGCTACTTCCGCCGTCCATGAGCACCTTGGTGAGGCGTGTGTTGGTGATGACGGGGTCAACAATGAGCGGATAGACTCCCAGGTTGGGGACGTAGTCTGGGTGGTCGTCACGGTTGAAAGTGATGGCCACCGCAGACCAATCAAGGAAGCGGGGGACTGCCGTTTGTACGAAGAAAACCTCACGCCGTTCTCGCTTGCGCTGGCACGCCGAGAGGCGGGTCAAGGGCCCTCCGTAGATCATGAAGCAGTCGTGGATCTCAGGGAATCCCCCGTCCTTGTCGTCACTCTTAGGGTCCTCCTTCTTGTCGTCCTTCTTGACGTCGGCACCCCCAAAGTACCTGCGAAGCATATGATAGTCTTCGAGGTTATGGTTAGTGGGTCCCTTGTGGTAGGGACACGACTCTTTGAGTATTTTGTCGAGGATGCCCCTGCCGGGGGGGCCTTGAGGCTTCTTGTGCTCGGTAGCAGCGACGAGCTCGTCGGCCGGGGCCTCGAGCTTGCCCTGCTGGCCTTTCTTCTTCTTGCGGTTGTTTCTCTTGGAGCCCCGGGTGGAGCTCGCGGGATCGTCGACCTTCTGCTTCCCCCTTTCCAGGTCGCCACCAAAGATTGCACCAACCGCCTCCTCCTCGGCGGTGAAGTTGGTGACAATGTCCATCAACCCGTTGGAAGTGAGTGGAGTTTTACGGCCCAATTCTTGGACCAACTCCTTACAGGTGGTGCCGGAGAGGAAGGCCATAATTACGTCAGAGTCGGTGACGTTGGGGAGCTCGGTACGCTGCCGGGAGAAGCACCGGATGTAATCCCGGAGGGATTCACCTGGTTTCTGCTTGCAGCTCTAGAGGTCCCACGAGTTGCTGGGGCGCATGTAGGTCCCCTTGAAATTTCCCTCAAACACCCTCACGAGATCGTCCTAGTCGTGGATCTATCGAGGTGGGAGATCCTCGAGCCAGGCTCGGGCGGTGTCGGAGAGGAACAGGGGGAGTTGTCGAATGATGACTCGGTCGTCGGTGGCCCCGCCCAGCTGACACGCCAAGCGGAAATCGGCGAGCCAAAGTTCGGGTTTGGTTTCGCCGTTGTACTTGGTGAGAGTCGTGGGGGGGGGGGGGTGAAACCGAGCCGGGAGCACCGTCTCATGGATAGCCTTACTGAAGACCTGAGGACCCGGGGGCTCGGGTGAAGGGCTACGATCTTCTGAACTGTCGTAGCGTCCACCCCTGTGGACGTGGTAGCCTCAAGGCACGTCGTCACCGTGCTTGCGCGTACGGCGCTCGACGATGTTGCCACGGGTGTCTCAAGGCTCGTGGTCGTTGGTGGTGGGCTCAGGGGCCGGAGCTACCCGGTTTTGCCGGGCAGGCTCGGGGTGAACCGAGGCTTCTCTCTCCTGTCGGGAGGGCTCGATGATCCGCTCTGAGGCTGCCTCGTGTCGCCTCGAGGCAGAGCTCTCGGCCTGCTGCATGGCGGCAGTCTCGAGGAGTTCTCGGATTTCATCTCGAGCCTGACGGGCGTCGGGGTTTGACGGCTCGAGCATGTTGCGGAGGAGCATGGCGGCGGCAACGATGTTCTGGCTGGCTCGAGTGAAAACCGAGGGGTCGACCACCTGGTCCTCGTTGATGCGACGGTTGACGTCGCGAGCTCTCTCGCGAGCTCTCCCGCCAAGTGCGCGTTCCGCACGCTCACGCTCGAGGGTTTGTTGGAGTAGATCTAGGGTTTCTTGTTTCTCGTCAAGCATGTCCTGCAACTCACGAATCTGCTCAAGCTGCATCCCTTGATCTGCAAGGAACTGAGGGTCATCTCGCTCAGCAGGAAGCTTGACATGAGGTGGCGTGTGCCTTCCTTCGACTAGCTCTTTGTCCTCTGATTCCGAAGTGCTTTCAACATCGATGTTGAAGCATTCGTAGGTCGGATCATAGGTGTCGTCAGCCGAGTCGGAGTCAGGAGCGCCAAAGTAGTAGTATGATGGGGGAATGTGTGGCCGTTGCAAATCGTCACTGGGGTTGTGATGTTGAGAAGCAGTCACATGGGGCTCTATTTCCGGTGTCTCCGTAGAGTCCCGATAATCAGAAGCCGGTATGGATGCAACGAGGTCCAGAGTGGAGCGTAGATGGTGCCTGGGGAGTTCCTCATAAGCACTCATGCGAGTGCTCACGGAAGATGCGTATATCCGGGCAGCCGAGTCTAGCCCAAACGGGAATGGTGATGGAGATGTTGCTGCCCGTGCCGGAATGGATGCTCCGGACAGTGGTGTCTCACCGGACGGGGGAGCGGCGGGATTCTCCGTCGGTATGTTACCCTCAGTCAAGCTCGTCCTACCCAAACCTTCTACAAGGAGATCTGGGCCGGCGCCTGGCTGGGGGGTGCCGGACCGGGGGATCCCATCACCCTCCGCGAGGTGAAGACGGTGGTTGTACCGGGCTTGTCGTCATCGGGCGGCCCGCGCCCACCTAGAGCGACGGTACCGGCGGATTGCTCCCCTGGGCTGGGAGAGCTCATAGTCCTCATCGGTTGGGTGCCTGGGTGGAAGTAGGACCATATCGTAGCCACAGCTAAGCAACATGAACTCCAAACTCCCGAACTAGATCACCGTGGCTAACAGAATAGGGCGTTCGAGGTCAGCCATCCAGGAAAAAAGGCGAGAAAGCGATGTTGGCACGCAACGATCCCCTACCTGGCGCGCCAACTGTCGGTGTTCGGACCCGAGGGGGTCCTAAACCAACGAGTAAATGCTACGTGTCTCTTTCCTGGATGGTGATGCAAGGAGAACACACGGGGGTTTATCCTGGTTCGGGCAAAAGAAGGCCCTACGTCCAGCGGGGGGGGGGGGGGGAGAAGTTTGTATTTCCTTGCACCGAAGTGCTCGTGTAGGGGTTACAAGCATGCGAGAGAGGGCGTCGAGCCCAAGTCTCAAAGAGAGGAAAAAGAGGACAAGGGTGATTGCTTGAGATATCGATCTCTATCTTACGTCTTGCCTGTTGTCTCTTGTTTTTCTTCGTTGTCCCTCCCCGTTGTAGAACCCTGGCCTGCCCTTTTATAGGGCGAGAGGAGGCCAAGACGACGGGGAGCCTTGAGGTGATGTTTTGTCGATTCCTGTTGAGCTGACCGTAGCGACGTGCTCTAGGAATGGCCGGCCATCCCTAGACACCATGGCGTCGTGAGAGACGAGACAGCGAAATGACCCGGAGCGCCGTGCCACACTGTCCTTCCCTTGCCGTTGAACTGTGCCGAGCGTCGAGGTTGGGTCAAGGCCGGGTCAAGACCAGATGGATAAGGCCGAATCCCCAAGATTGCAGAGAACGGGCCTTGTCTTATCCTCCCTCGAGGGTGATCGATGGTAAACAGTGCGCTGTAAGGTGGGTATAGTGACGGTTTTCACCTCCTATCACGGGATGGGCGGTAAAACAGTGAGATCTGACACGGTCATTGTTCCTACATCGATCCTGGTCGCAGCCATGCCGGTAGGTGGTAGTAGGTAACCGCATTAAATGCTATGGCTTTTGTCCTGGGGTAGGTAAAGAGAAGGAGTCGAGGCGCTCGACCCGGGCTCACGCGAGTCAGAGTTTTTCCCAGTGGGTGGACGAGCCTCGCGCGGGTCGGAGCGCCGTCGAGGTACCTTGCTGTATGGGATGGGGCGCGGTCGAGGCGCCCCGTCGAGCGGGCCTCGTACGAGGCAGACTAGATACGCGGTCGAGGCGGGCTGCCTTTTATTACGGTTTCAGTCGTTTTAGTTTTTTATTAGCGATGGATGTGGGTACCCCCGTACTGTTGGTACCGACACCTATAATCCACGCACATTCTCAACGTGCCCTCTTTCTTCTTCTTCACAAATAAGATGGGACATCCCCATTCAGACTTGCTTGGCCGGATAAACCTCTTTTTCGATAACTCTTCTAGTTGCTTCTTCAGCTCAACTAATTCATCTAGAGGCATCCGATAGGGTCACCTTGAAGTCAGAGCTGTTCTGGGGATTAACTCAATTTCAAACTCAATGTCCCTATCTAGTGGAAGACCAGGTAACTCATCTGGGAACACATCCGAAAACTCACACACTACCGGAATATGATGAATAGGAATAACTTCAGTAGCACATGTCACACTTATAAGGTCCGTTCTCCGAGGCAATGGTACTTGGAAAGTACCCTCACCCTGGAGATCCTTAAGGGTAAGTACCCGCCTCCCTGTATCTATAACTGCTCCCCAATCCTTCATCCAATTCATCTTTATAATGACATCCAGAACTAGTCCAGGCATAACTATTGTAACACCCCAGGTGTTTGCCACCAGTTAAGCAGTGGGTTTGAGCTCAAACATGACAGATTAAGTGGAGATGACGATGTCAAGGTCAACCTATGGAGATGAGCCTAACCTAAACTTGGATGCTGTACCATTGCTTTACATATAGGCCATTTTCAAGATATATGCTTGGGTGGTGTTATTGTAATATCTTCATGTGTCTCACCTTAGTACCTATCTATATTTATCCCTGGAAAAGTTTCATGAAGTTTAGAATCAAAAAGTCACATGAAATGATAAGTTATATCCTTGTTGGAATAGTTTTACTAAGTGCTTGAATTGCACTATTAAGTGAATAGAAATATAGGTCATCAACCAAACCTTGCAACCTTGCCCAAAAGACTATAGATGGACTCTACAACAAAAGTCGTGAAAGGTTCGTGTTGAGCAAATGCCCCGAAAATGCTCCAATGGATCAAAAAGGATAATTTCATCTTTATCGTGATGCTACATTGATCCAAGTAGAACTATAGCTTCTGCACCTATTTTGAAGTTGGACCTTAAATAAAATTTGTAGTTCATGTTATGGAGAAGAAACTTTGTTTTTGGACCAAGAGCTAGATCAACATGGAAATAAGTCAAACCATGGCTCAAAGTTTGAATATGCTGCAGTTTGTTTCAACACTTAGAAATATTCTAAGTCCCTGAATTGATAGCAGCAAGTTGACTTCTTTGCAATGCTTTATCGTCCAAATTAATGTGTTAGCTCAAATTGATTCCTTAATATGAGTTGAAGTACTTTT
This sequence comes from Saccharum hybrid cultivar R570, assembly GCA_038087645.1. NCBI lineage: Eukaryota > Viridiplantae > Streptophyta > Magnoliopsida > Poales > Poaceae > Saccharum > Saccharum hybrid cultivar. The sequence goes on from JAQSUU010000059.1 coordinate 3,270,970, forward strand.
CATGATGGAAGCAATGAATCAAGTGTCATCCAATTTGGAGTTCATTTGGATCTTCAAAGATAGTTTCCAAGACAGCAAAAGCTTACTTTGTCACTTAACCGACATCGACATGGCATGGCGCGTTCTCAAAAATTTCTTGAGTAACTTGAGTTGGTCCTTTTATAAAAGTTGGAGCATACATTGTGGAGAAGAGCATGCAAAAAGGTGGCATCAGATTGACTTTATTTTGGCCATCAATCGTTGGAATTTGCTAATCACTGTCAACGCACTGACACAGCTATCTTCAGGGGTGATTAACCACTAATCGGCTGCTCTAATGACTTTGGCCCCTTAATGGAAAATATAGAGCATTAGGAGAGGAACAACTTTGCTTTTTGGCCCATTTCTAGATTCGGTCCAGAGCCAACCCAAACGTGGCCTCCAACACGGGCACAACGGCGCACACCACGTGTTCGTGAGATTGTCTCTGTGGCAACCATGCACGGGTCGCGCACCCACCATGGCCGATGGCTGCTGCCGCGCGTCCCAGCGCCCCAGTCTCCTCAATAATGGATGCCCAAGCTCCTCCTCACCTCACTCGCCCTCCATTTCACTCACTCTCGCGCCTCTCCTTACCGCTGCAGAGCGTGGATGCCGCCATGGCCGCGTTGAGCTCCAGCTCGAGCTCGTGCCGCTGCCGTGTCCGCTACTGTGCTCGGTCCCGAGCCGAGCAGACCTCGCCAACATCTTCGCCTCGCCTCCATTCATCCCTCATGCGCGCTTGCCCAAGCCGGCCCTGTCGGGAACCACCGCCGTAGCCATGGCCGAGCTCGGCCTCGCCGCGTCCCCGCTGTTCAGCCCTTCCTTCGTCCAAGCCGACCGCGCCATCACCTTCCCCTCACCGCTCCGCCCCTCCTGAGCCTCTTTCTTGGCTCCGACCGTCGCCAGAGCGATGCTGCCACCGTGCCGCTGTCGTCGCCGTCGCCTGCTGCCGTGGCCGCACCGCCACAGACCGCCTCGCGCCGAGCTGGGTAGCCCAACGGGTGCGCACGGGCCTCTCAGTGCTCCCCCACCACTCCATCACCGCCGACATGCCTCCTCCGGCCACCACCGGCCATTTCCCCAGCGTCCTATGTTTTCAAAATCGCGACTAGGGACCTCGTGGAAGAATTCGAAGTAGTTCAGGGGCCTATCTGCATTGTCATACACTCAGATGAATAGTGCTCTTAGGACTGATTTGTATTTATTTTGCAGGAACTTTGGAAATTCATAGTAAATCGTAGAAAAATCGTAAAATAGCAAATGAGGAATTTTTGGAATCCTTGTGAAATTCTCTATGCATTAGATTCATAATATGTCATGTTTTAGTTTAAAGTTTTCTCTGTAAAAATATATTTATGCAGTTAGGTTTTAATGCTAGTTGAATTTGTTATTTTTCATAACTAAAGATGTAAGGCTCCAAATGAAGTGAAATTTTTGTGACAGTCTATTCATGTGATTTTTGAGGTGTGGTAAAAATTTCATGAATTTTGGTTGCTATATGAGTGAGTTATTAGTGTATCTTGCTCTCACATGAATTCTTGCAATAGCAACTTGTCTTTTTCATAGAGGTTGATATACATATTCAAATGGCTTAAAATTTGTACAGTAGATTATTGTGATGATACTCTAGCTACTATAATTTTTGTAGAATTTATGGTGCAGTTTTGGTATATGTTCATTAAATCACCTAGGCATCTAAATAAATTAAGAAATATATTAAAAGAATTTATTTGGTGAGGGACACTATGTTTTCTGGTGTTCATTAGTCGTGTGTGACATGTTGGTAAAGTTGGTTTTGCCCACTTATATGTTTGCAACATAAGTTAGTATTTATTCTTGCAAGTGATGCTTTTCTGGACAGTTTCTGGAACTTTGGTAATTGCACCATGAAAATGATGTTTTCTGAGAAACATTCTTATAACAAAGTTGTATATAACTCATTAATCTAGCTTGTGTTAAATTTTGGTGACATTTGGCCTTGTAGTTTGTGAGTTATGACTATTCTAAGTTGGGTTCCAGAAATAGTTGTTCTCTGGAATCTCTGGACTAGATTATGTAAATATGCATGTTTGACTTGGTTAACTTGAGAATTATGCTAAGATGTTTAAAGATAAATTGTAGACAATTTCATGAGCTTTCGAGAATGTCTTGTTTCATGGCTATTGGATTTGTATAACTCTAGTTATGATCCAAACATGCAGCTGTTGTTTGCAGTCTAGAAATGGACAGATGCTAGTTGTGGTTGTTTATTCCATGTGTTGCTAAGTGTGGCTTATGCCCTTGATGATGGTCAAGTTAAGATACTTGTGATCTTGTTAAACTTGTGTTATGCTTGATGTGCTTGTCCTCTTTAATTGGTTGTGTGATGTTACTTAAATAGCTATTGGTGTCTATGTCTTAATCGTGTGTTTACTTGAATGCTTATGTGATGCATCATGTGTTACCATTCATCATATTCATACACATGCATCTTGCATCTCATTTAGGTTCGCTAGATGCACCACGTGAAGAACGAGATGTTGGAGCCAAACCCAAAGACGGTGTTTGGTGGACCTATCCCGAAGATGGAAGGACTAAGCAAGTGCTAGGATGGGAGATGCTCGCCAAGCGAGTGTCATATGTCAATCACTAACCTAGTGTTCGATCCTAGGCAAGCCCCGGAGCATACTAAGCCTCCTACTTTATAAAAACAATTGAGTATATATATGTTATATATGTATTGTTGCATTAAGTTATAGGAGTTGATTGGAAACACTTGCTGCATATATACCCTTTCCTTGTCCCATAAATATGCCTAAAATCCTATTTTGGTTCGAGATCGAAAATATTGCTTAGCCCTGCTTAGACCGGTAGCGATTGGTGATTTTCGGTCACCTGCAATTATAGGTGGTTACTGGAATATTTTAGCTATGGAATGGATGATATCCTGGAAATAACCAAGTGTTGATGGATAATTGGAGACCGGGCGGAATAAGTATTGGGCAACCAGACAGGGCTCTAGGGTGCTTGTAGTTTCCGTCTGTGTCGATTAAGGACCGACTGTTATTGGGCCTCGGGTCATGTTGAACGCATGCCTCACATTTAGCTGGCCGAATAACGTACCTTTCGACCATGAAGCTGGGAGATTATTCGGGCCAAGTGGATAGCCCGCAGCGCACTGTACCAGAGCAGGTGTGGTAGGACACGGGGGCGTGATGATAAGGCCAAAGAGCAGTCGGGCGGCCCCCTGGTACATGTGGTTCCTGGCAAACTTGAGACTTACCTGGATAGTTGACTCGGTGACCAATATCTCACTTTAGCGGGTGAATGAGGTTTGTGTGAGGAATAAATTACCAGCTGGTTAATAATCGATTCGAATCGCCATCGCTCCTAGATAGTGAGCACTTGACTCGAGTTACTGCATCGTAGTAATAATGATGGAACACGGATGGTTATGTGGATGATGTTGGAAATGCTAAACCTAAAATGGTAACCTTTGATGTTAATGGTTAATCAAGTGATTGGTTTAGCATAGGTGCTTACCTAGATTGAATAGGTTATAATAAAGATGATGCAAAAGGACTTAAATTAGTTTATTCATGATAACTTATGCTTTTCGCAAATGAGTCAAGCTAGCCCACTAAAAGAAAGCCTTGCATACTCCTTGGTGTCATTATTTCTGGTTTATGACGGGTAAGTCTAGCTGAGTACCTTCTCGTACTCAGGGTTTATTCCTACTTGTTGCAGGTTGTGATGTATCATAGCTACTGCAAGAATTGGAAGGCTCCTGCTATAGTGGCGGAGTGTGATCATGGGCATGATCCTTCTGAGCTATCTTGTCTCTCATACTTTTGTTGGAAATTGACCTTGGTACTGGTATGTATTTGAATTAAGGTGATATTAGTTTCAAACTACTTTGCTTCCGCTACTTTTGAACTTCAGTTGTAATAACTCTACTGAACTCTGATATATATTGAATTACTTGTGAAATGGATGTAACATATGACCTGTTATGTTGTACCACTATGACTTGGCTTGTATGTTGGTTGGCTTGAAATCCCTCATGATTTTATTGGACTACCGGAGTTATAGGAGCTTAAGTACGGGAATTTAATTGCTCTGGCGATTATTTTTGTACTTTTGTTCTTATAATTTGGGCGGTTCTGTGACAACTATCAAGTTCACTCGAAAATGTCTGCTACCTAATTCAAGGGTTGCCCCTCGAACCATCTGATTGGTCAAAACATCAGCCCCCGCTGAACTTAACGGTAACCATAACCTAATTCTGTGCATAGTTGTTCATGTTTCCGTGCAAATGCTTGACTCATAAAAGAATACGATAATATAGAATCAAATAGAACAACTGCAGGGTGTTGGTTGATAGGAAACTTACCAGCGGTTATGGGCTCTCCCTCAGGAATCTCATCAACAGTCATACTATGCACCCGAGCAGGATAGGTTTGCTGCTTCTTCTTGGGCGAATAAGAACAGAACCTTGAGAAGTGACCTGGTTGATCACAATTGTAGCAAGGTCCCCCCACTGTACCAGCAGATCCCATAGCTCCCTTGGAACTGCCCAGTCCCGCAGTTGCGGCTACCTTGTTGGACTGCACTGCCATCTTATAAGTCTTATGTGGTCCCATAAAATTCTGACCTCTCTGTTGTGGTGGCCTAAACCTAGCGCTAGGTGCAGATGGACGATAGGGAGGATGACCTCCCATAGGTGCTCTTGCTTGGTACGGACCACCCTCTAGCGCTCTCTTGTGACTTTTGGCTATGGTACTAGCATTATTGTTCTTTTCCTGCTTCAGATAATCACTGATAAAGTTGTTGAATCTAGCGCGGGTACTAGTACCCACATGCTTCATCATTTTTGGATTCAATCCTCTCTTGAAACTGGCAATTCTCTTAGCGTCTGTGTCTAGCATGTCGGGAGCATAACGACATAAGTTGTTGAAAGCATGCAAATATTGCGTCACAGTTTTGGCGCCCTGATTCAATGCCAAGAACTCTCCCAACTTCATCTCGGTCAGCCTGGGTGGAATATAAACTCCACAAAAGGCCTCAGTGAACTCTCTTCATGAAATCTGAGCATTTGGAGGGAAGGTGGTGCGATGGTGCTTCCACCACATTCCCGCTGGCCCTTGCAACTGATGTGTAGCATATTCAGTTTTTAGTACCTCAGTCAGCCTCAATACACAGAATTTGTCTTCCATGGTGTTGATCCATTCTTCAGCATCAAGGGGTTCAGCTGCTTCCTTGAATATCGGCGGCCTAGTGTCCATAAAATCCTTGAAGTTGTTGTACTGATTCACCCCATTACCACCACCTTGATTGTTACCGCGTTGAACATTGTTAGCAATGGTACGCAGAAAATCCTCCATGTTTTTCTAAGATTGCTCCGTATTGCGCTGACTCCCGAGCAACTATGCAAATAACACCTCTGAAGTGAGCAGGGGAGGAGGTGGCAAGTGTGGTTCACGGTGGTGCTCATTGTTGTTGACGTTGTTTCCACCACTACCACCTGCCCCAGCACCATTACCACATGTCTCAGCGGCCTCATAAGTGGTACGACGAGTGTTTGTACTAATGTGAGTGAATGAAAAATTATGCCATACTAAATTCACTGGAGAGAATAAATGCATACAATAAAACAAAGGCACAATAATCGTATCCCAATTAAAAAAACATCACTAATAAATTACTTCAAATGCAAACATCGTGTCCATACAACCAAATTGTCAGTATACATACACTGGACTTTTATGCGTTCAGATATCGCATTCCTAAATAAGTTCCAACATCAAGTAAAGTCTGAGAAGTTCAAATCGAGATACATTAAGTTACATGCCGACAAAAGAAAGGTCATCACGACAGGACCTAAACACTAGCGCAAGGCAACTGGACTACTCCTTGGGGCCGTCGTTGGGGTCAGAGACGTCGCCATCTCCCCCAGGTGAAGCTACAGGCTTGTCCTCGTCGTCATCGATGTCCATGCTAGCGGTGTCTAGAGGAGCATATGGGTCAACCCCATTGTATAGCGCGTGAAACTCCTCGTGTAGGTTGACGTTGTACTCCTCTAGCTCATCGACCCTCTATATCAAAACGTCCCTCTCGTTCTAGGTTTTATTCCTCTCCTGAACAAACTGTCTAATCATGCAGTCTGCATTGTTGTTGGCCTAAGTCAACATATGCACCCGCTGCATAGCTCTATCACCTCTCTCTACAGCCTGGTCCCGTTGTAAGCTCATATCAGCCAACTGCTCCTGCAAACTAGCTATAGCACGTGCCTACTTCTTCTGTTTTCTTGCCTTGAGCTTATCATCACCATGCAAGCCAGTCAAAGTCCAGTAGGTGCACTCAAGACCCTGATAATTCCTGATAGCTGTAAACATAGCACTCATAGCATGGTTTTCGCTAGCCTGTCCCTCATCAGGACCTCTGACCAAAGCACTTCCCTGAGGCTAAACCCAAATAGCATCACGAGGATCACCCTAGGAAAAGTGCCAACCAGAGCTGCTGCAAGTTCACTGGGAAATCTGCTCATAATGTCCCTGATGACATGGAAAGCTGCTCCCTCTACACCCTCAATAGGAGTGCGACCCTCAAACTCTAAGTGCCAACCATCCTACTCTGGAGCATCGCCAAGAGCAGGAACTGTGATCTCTACCACTGCAAGTCTATCCTCTGCTAACTGGCTCTCATTCCAAGAGTACATCAGCACCTGACCCTCTGGATACCCCACATCATGGAGAACTCTCCAAAGCAAGGTCGGCATGCCAAACTCGCTCAAGAAAGTGTCCGTGGTGCGGTGCTCCCTCAGGGCCAACTGGTGTCGAGGTGCTCTTCCTCCGGTGGACTTACGGGTAGTCTGCTTCGTGTGGGCCATCTGTAGCAAAAGTTTTTATTACCCCGTGAGAACATATTTTAGGTGATACAACTTTTATCAAAATGAGATAATCAATTTATAAGGGGAGGAATGCATGACATGAATGAAATGCACAACTAGTATGATGTATGTATGTGCCGTACATTCTCACAAACTTATGAAATAATTAAATTCTAGCGATGAATTCGGTGGCATACAAATGATCTCTCAAATATGTAACTAATACATTCTACACGATAACATTGTTATGTACCTGCAGAAGATGCATTTCAGCCTAATTCCCAATGCATGCATAAAAGTAGTAAATTTATCTACACGCTTTACACGAATCCCTAGATACGCATACAACGGTAGTAACTGCCTGAACCATCGTCCTATTGATGACATCGCCTCAATGGATAGAACACCCACGCATGGGATACCTTTGTAAAACATGCGTAGAACATGTAATTACTCCAGCATCATATAAGCATTCTCTCTAGATCGGCGGTGTATCCGATCATGCTCTCATAACTCACACTTACCGAGGCATAGAGGCAAAGGATCCATACATTACCACTCAAACAAGTGGCACTCATACAATAGCACACTATATGAGCAACGAAAGAGAAATATAATGCAAGAACCCCAAGTCAGTACTTAATTAAGCCACCTAGAGTTCTTAACTAGGCATAAAGGATATGACCACTGGCACACTCTTTAGTTTTGAAATCACGTTTTCAAACGCCTTTTTGTTTTAAATACACTTGTGAACAGTAACACGCTAAACCTTACTCCGATACCAGCTGTAACAGAACCGACCAATTATACGAAATTAAGTAAGAAAATCACCCGCCAGAGTAGACGATTTAGCAAACTTAAGCCCGTATAACCCGATAGTCCATGAAATCACAAAGGATTTCAAACCAACTCGTATCTTAGCCAAGATCGTAATAAGTTTAGCGGTCACCATCACATATTACATAAAGTTTGCATCATAGTTATATCGGAGTTTAAACATAGTTATTACAAACCGAGTTCAAACAGAAAGTAGTGGAAGCAAGTTGTTCAAACCACACACACTCACACAAAGTTCAAGTACAGTGCCCGCTGATGATCATCTCCAACAGAAGCATTAGGTGAGACGTAAGGAATGACCATTGCCCATGGTTCTAAGCATCACCCATCGCAGGATAAAGGCAGTTGATACAGTAGCCGTAATACATCTGTCCATCTGCAACAAGTGGAAACAAACCCTGAGTACGAGAAGGTACTGAGCTAGACTTACCCGACATAACCGAAAATAAAGCGACACCAAGTATTATGAAGGGCTTTATAGTAGGGTAGCTAACTCATTTGCAAAAAGGTATTTTTAGCATCTCAAGAATCTTTCCAAAAGCATTATTGTCAAGTTAATTATTATTAACCTGTCGACTACATTTGCATCTATACTAGAGCAAGCATGTGATTAAGCAAATAATGATAACCAATGATCATTAACAACTTCCATAATGTCATATCCATTATAGCTATCCAAGTGTTCCATTAACATTACTATGATGAAGTAACTCAAGTGAAGTGTTCACTATCCAGTGAACGATGGTGATTCAAATTGATTATTAACCAGCTGATAATTTATTCCTTACACAAACCGCACTCACCCGCTAAAGAGAGATATTGGTCACTGAGTCAACTATTCAGGTAAAATCTTAAGTTCGCCAGGAACCACATGTACTCGGGGGCCGACCGACTGCCTTTTGGTCTTATGATCGTGCCCTTGTGTCCTACCACACCTGCTCTGGTACAGTGCGCTGCGGGCAATCCACTCGGCCCGAATAATCTCCCAGCTTCACGGTCGAAAGGTATGTTATTCGGCTAGCTAAATGTAAGGCATGCATTCAACATGACCCGAGGCCCAACAAGGTCAGTCCTTAATCGACACAGACAGAAAACGCTATAGTTCAAAACCCTGTAAGTCTCCGTCCGATCTCAACTTCAAATTAACACTTAGTTATACCATGACAACATAGTTATCTAAGCAGATCTAGGTAACCACCTATAGCTCGCAGGTGACAGAAAATCACCCGACTTCTACCAGTCTAAGCCAGCTAAGCATTGACTCGACTGCGGATACCAGGGTAACAAGGATATAGTATAACAAAGGTAAACAAGGTATAATGCAGCAACGGTTGCAAATAACTCCTGAACGTAATGCATCAATTAAGTAAAGCATTAAATAATAATTGCAAACCGAGGGAGAGAATGCTCCGGGGCTTGTCTCTCTCGAAGGAACTTGGGCGGTGATCGGGGCACTCCAGAAGTTTCTCAACGTCCTCCTCGTCTGCTTCGGTCACTTCTTGCGGCTGCACCTCGAGCTGCTCCTCGGGCTCCTCGGGCATGGCGACTAGACTCTCGGTTTGCAATCCTGTATGATGCAGGTGCGTAAGTGCTTATGCAAAAGGTGCATCGGATGAAATGCACATTACAAATATGCTTGCATGCAAGGTAGATGAGCATGATTTGCTTTAATGGTAGAGTATAGCAAAATTCTCATACAAGGTAGTCCACATCATCCAAAAACATGTATTATAAGTGCATGTCATCTACTGCATTCTCTTCTACTACTAACATGCTAAGTCAACACATCTCATTGAAATGCTTCAAAGATGCACCAAAGCTTCACTAATTCCTTAATCATTCATAAAGCAAGATTTCATTAAACCCTAATTAACACTAGGTTTGAATAGCAACATCTATTTTTATAGCATAGAAAAATCTTAGAAAATTACCATAGCATAGTACTACTCTAAGTAGACTACCATCAAATTTTCATGGCATTTGGATAAGCGGAATAGCCTACACAAAAATGACAAGCTAGGGCCTAAATATGAGCATGAAAATACTTTGTATTATGAAAAGTATCAAACAATAGATTTAGCATTTTTCCTAGGTCCTCCACAGTAAATAATCACTGTACAAAAATTATCTCATGCATGTTTTATACAATTTTTTTATCTCTATCAAAAATAACAAAATTCAGCCATGAAAGGCACTTGAACTACACCTCATAATTTTTCTAAAGAACATGCATGACATATATTTTTTCTAGAAATTATATTACACAAGAAGATTAACAAAATTAGAACCATATTTTTCTGAGCTCTCTATGATTTATTATGCATTTCTCAAGAAAATAGTAATTTCAATGATTAAATAAAACTCTATAGAAAAGTGTCACAAAATCAACATGCAATATTTTTAAACTATATATCTACTCATGAGGATCACAACAAAATTTATTTCACAAATTTTGGAGCCAAAATGGGCAAGTTACAAATTTCCAAAGCATTTACATCTTTTCTAAAAAATCATTTTCCAAAATCCTTTTAACATCAGCCGTTGAAAACGCTGAGTGCACCCGCATGAACACAAAGAGACAGACGGGTGGGGCCTGCGGGTCAACCGACCCCATCGGTCAGCCACACCATGGCGGGAGAGACGCTGACCGTGCTGGTCTCGCCGCTAGTGAGCTCGCCGGCGGTGAGGTCACCACCAGCGGCTTCCCCGCGAAGAGGCGAACCCAACGCACTAGCCTAAGGCACTGGAGGAGCTCTCGGGTGAGCTCGACAGCTTGCATGACAGTGCGCCGGTGTGGTTCTCCGGCGGTACGCCGGTCTCGGCCATGGCGAAGGAAGGTACAGCGTGCGTGGGGTCCGTGAGGTCAAGGCGGACGCGAAATCGAAGAAAATGGACGGAAGGAGAGGAAGGAGCTCTAGCCATGGAGGGCCGAGCTCAGCGGCCATGGCGCCACCGTGGAAGGGAAATGCCTGCCCTGGCCTTACCGCGGCAAAAACATGGGCGAGAGCGTGTGCACGAAATGCCGAAGGTCCAAGCGGAGCTAGAGACAGACGCAATCGAAGAATGGCGGTGCGGTGGTGGAGCTTGACGCCGGTGGGTGGAGCGACGGCGTGCGTGTAAGGTCCGAATGGCTAGAGGGGGGGTGAATAGCCTATTTAAAAATCTACAAGCTACACTAAACAACCACGTTAGTATAAAAGATGGCTAAGCTAATTCTAGCACTAGCTCAACTACACTATGCAAGCCACCTATACAACTTAGTGAAGCAAGGCTATGATCTTTAATACACACCAACAAAGCTAGGTCACTAAGCTACTTACTCCTATGTGATAAAAGCTACTCTAAACAAGCTACACTAGAAGTAGTACGAGAAAGTAAAGAGTAAGTGACTTGATTCTTATACCAACGATGTAGAGAAGTGAAGTACTCGAAGAATCAATCACAATGATCAACCACAAGAGAAATCCTCGGTAAAGAGAAGACACAAGATTTTTTACCGAGGTTCACTTGCTTCCCGTCAAGCTACCCCTCGTTGTGGCGATGCACCCACTTGTCGGTTCGCGAGCTAATCGACTATCAAGAGTCGAGCCCTCGGCGGGCGCCGCACAACCGCACACAAGATGGGGATCCTCCAAGCCACGAGCTCCACTAGAGTATCCAATTTGCGAACTCCCGCGGGGAAGGATCAAGAACCCCTTACAACACTTGGTGAAGGCTCCAACAATCTCCAATTGTGAGCTCAACCACCTCCGCTGCTCCAAGCCGTCTACCGTGTCGGGAAACACGGAAGAGTAACAAGAAATTCACAGCAACTCGAAGATCAAGTGCCTCTAGAATGCAACTCTCAAGCAATGCACTTGAATCTCACTCAATCTCACTCAAGATGTGCAACTATGCAAAGAGATGAGTGGAGGGGCTGTTCTCTAGCTCAAAGTATGTCTCTAGTTCTCAAAATGTGCAACTGTTCCCCTCAAACCCCGGCCAACGTCTATTTATAACGAAGGGGTACACAGCTAGCCGTTACAGACGACGCAGCGAAAAACGCACTGACCGGACGCTCCGGTCAGGGTGACCGGATGCGTCCGGTCACTACACGACAGCAAGAAACAGTGCGTGTCAGAACTAGCCGTTGCCGTGACCGGATGCGCTGAACCGATTGACCGGACGCGACAGTGCCTGCGTTCGGTCGCATTCTAGTATGCTCCCGTTGAGACCGGACGCGTCCGATCGCACGTGACCGGACGCGCCGCGCGTCCGATCGTTACTCCGCTTCGCTCTACCCTTCTGGACGCCTGACCGGACACTTCGGTTACGTGAGGGACCGGACGCACCGGTCGCGCGCTCTGATTCGCTCAGGAGAACAGACCGGACGCGCTGTTGAACTGACCGAAAGCCACAGTGCCAGCGTCCGATTAGAGTCCAGTAAGCTCCCTGGATGACCGGACGCGTCCGGTCATCAGCGACCGGACGCGCTGTGCGTCCGATCATCAAACTGAAAACCACACAGACGCTGAACACTGACCGGACGCGTCCGGTCATACAGAGACCGCGTCTGGTCCAGCGTCCAGTCACCTCTGTGACCTCCGTTCGCCTCCGTTTCTTTTCTGACTTTCAGCGCAGTAAAAAAAATAGGCTTTTCACTTCTCCAAAAAGCGCCGAATCCCGCCTCGCAAGCTCGGTGGGAGGGAGAGAGGAACCCAAACCCCTCTCTACTGCTCAAACTCCACCGTCTTCTCAAACGTGCTAACACCACCAAGTGTACACCACCATGTGCATGTGTGTTAGCATTTCACAATCATTTTCCAAGGCGTTATGTTAGCTCTTTACTAGATCCTAATGCATATGCTCAAGACATTGATCTAGTGGCACTTGATTCCCGAGCTAACCGTGATTGCCCCTCTTGATAGTCGGCTATGTATCCTAAATCCGGTCAATCACTTCTCTACTCATCTTAGACCGGCAAAAGGAAAACCCTATAGTTATACCTTTGCCTTGCGCTCTTAGATCCTTCTCTTTCACTTGATCATCATGTGCATCTCCACCATGATCATCATTTTATGTCCATGCACCATCTCTTTGTGATCTTGTGGCCACCACTCCTTGCCACATACACCTTCATCACATGTGTTGCTTATGCCTAACTCAAAACACTTAACACATGGCATTAGCAACTTGGTGTCATTAATTACCAAAACCAAACTTGGGCTTTCAATCTCCCTCTTTTTGGTAATTGATGACAACCATCACAAAGATATGAAATGAAAACATTTTTTAATTTCAATAGTATTAGCTCCCCCTACATATGTGCTTACATGAGTTTGGTTCAATTGTGCACATATGTATGGATTTGAATTTTGGGAGAGTTACTACTATCAAATTGATGCTAAGGTATATAGAATGGACCTTTGAAGCGTGATACCAATCGGAGTTGCCTTTATATACCACCCTTAGCATCGATGTAGCTAGACACCACTTGTAATACATCACTTGTAAAGATCTCAAACACTAAAGTACCCCGTGAGATCAACATTATAAGCAAAGGTGTCTAGATACCTCTTGTAAAGCTATTCTTAACAAATCATCATTTAAGTTCTATTTCTAGCAATCACCATACAATCATGAATATGAATTTAAGCTTTGCAATGCAACAATTCATCATGTTAATGCACATACAAATGCAACAGATAATCCATGAGCTTGCTCCCCTACTTGTGTGCTCAATTTTAATTTCTCTCCCCCTTACTATATCTTTCTCCCTCTTTGTGACTATTCTCTCCCCCTTTGACTATTCTCTCCCCCTTAGTAACTTAACCTTTTATCTTTGTGACTTTTCTCTCCCTCTTTGTCAACAATCACCAAAAAGGTGCCAATTTTAGTGAGAGATAAGTCAATCAATATGAGGGAGTCCAAATTATGGTTTAATCTAGATCACTTGCCTAGAATATGTAATTCGGTTTGATCCAAGGACAAGCTTTTTCACACCTCATGAAGTATAAGAGTTATCTTGACCATGTTGAATTACACATCATGAGCTCATTTTCTAGATTCAACACTAGGTTTGCAAGCCCACAAACATGTCATATGCTACCACTAGATTAATCAAACATAAAAGCAATAGTGGTACCATATATACATCAAAATCATTTGATTTTCATGAATGAGCCTATTTGTCATGCAAATATGTCTATATGTTCTAACCATGTCCTTAGCAAAGTATGAATGATATGCCAAACAACTTTACCTTGCTATGTTGGAGGAGAGGCATGTCATATAAAAATGTGGGGGTGCACTCATTTCAAGTTGGAGAAGTCAAGTATGTTCAATTCATTCTTCAACTTGTAAAATCTCTTTTCATCAAGTGGCTTTGTAAATATGTCGGCTAGTTGATCTTCGGTGCCAATGCTTTCAATGCTAATATCACCCTTTTGTTGATGGTCTCTTATGAAGTGATGCCTTATGTCAATGTGCTTGGTTCTTGAATATTGAACCGGATTTTGTGTCATCTTGATAGCACTTTCATTATCACAAAACAAAGGCACATTCTTGAATTTAATTCCAAAGTCATTCAAAGTGGCCTTCATCCAAAGCAATTTTGCACAACAACTACCGGCACTAATGTATTCGGCCTCGGCGGTAGATAGTGTAACACTATTTTGTTTCTTTGATGACCATGAAACAAGAGACCTTCCAAGCAATTGACAAGTGCCACTTGTGCTCATTCTATCAATCTTGCATCCACCATAGTCGGAGTCCGAATATCCAATCAACTCAAAATTAGACCCCTTGGGATACCATAATCCAACATCATGAGTGCCCTTTAGATATCTCAATATCCTCTTGGTTGCTTTCAAGTGACTTTCTCTAGGTGAAGCTTGATATCTTGCACACTTGCATACACTAAACATCACATCCGGCCTAGAAGCGGTGACATAGAGCAAACTTCCAATCATGGACCGGTATTGCTTTTGATCTACCATATTTCCACTATTATCAATACCCAATTGATCATTAGAGCCCATTGGTGTGCTCATTGACTTAGCATCTTGCAATCCAAACTTATTGATCATGTCCTTGATGTACTTGCCTTGACTTACAAAAGTGCTATTCTTCATTTGCTTGATTTGAAGTCTAAGGAAGTAACTAAGCTCTCCAATCATAGACATCTCAAACTCATTAGCCATCATATTTCCGAACTCTTCACAAAAGTCTAGATTGGTTGATCCAAAAATGATATCATCCACATAGATTTGCAACACAAACAAGTCATTTCCAAGTTTCTTGGTGAAGAGAGTGGTGTCAACCTTTCCCATCTTGAACCCTTTAGAGAGAAGAAAGTCCCTCAACCTCTCATACCATGCTCTAGGTGCTTGCTTCAAACCATACAATGCCTTCTTTAGCTTGTAAACATGGTCGGGCTTCTTGTCATCTTCAAAACCGGGAGGTTGCTCAACATAAACTTCTTTATTGATGTAGCCATTTAGAAATGCACTCTTGACATCCATTTGATAGAGCTTGATGTTGTGTGCACAAGCATATGCTAATAAGATTCTAATTGCCTCCAATCTTGCAACCGGTGCATATGTCTCTCCAAAGTCAAGACCCTCAACTTGAGTGTATCCTTGTGCTACTAATCTTGCTTTGTTCCTTACAACCATGCCATCTTGATCTTGCTTGTTTCTAAAGACCCACTTAGTACCAATCACATTGTAGTTCTTTGGCCTCTCAACAAGTTTCCAAACTTGATTTCTAGCAAAGTTGTTTAGTTCTTCATGCATGGCATTCACCCAATCGAAATCCTTCAATGCATCTTCTATCTTCTTTGGTTCTTCTAATGAGACAAATAAGTAATGCTCACAAAAGGATGCTAATCTTGATCTAGTTTGAACACCACTTTGAATTCCACCAATGATTTGGTCCAACGGATGATCTCTTGCAATGCTAGTAGGTTGGAGTATTGGGAGTTGATTGCTTTCACTTGTTTGACCTTGAACTTGCACTTCATCATGAGAACCACTAGAGCTTGCTTGATTTGTATTAATTTGCACACTTTGGTTGATCACATGAATATCATCATCATCAACTTGCATCGGCCTTATATCACCAATGTCCATGTTCTTCATTGCATTTGATAATTGATCTCCTCTCACATCATCAAGGTTTTGAGCTTCATTTTGAGACCCTTGGGTTTCATCAAACTCAACATCATGAACTTCTTCCAAGGTGCCATTTGTGAGATTCCAAACTCTATATGATTTGCTTGTGGTAGAATAACCAAGTAAGAACCCTTCATCACATTTCTTTTCAAACTTTCTCAATCTAGTGCCTTTCTTGAGAATATAGCATTTGCAACCAAACACTCTAAAGTATGCAATGTTGGGCTTTCTTCCATTCAATAGTTCATATGGTGTCTTTCTAAGCTTCCTATGGCAATAGAGACGGTTACTACAATAGCAAGCCGTATTGATAGCTTCACTCCAAAATGAATGACTCACATTGTATTCACTAAGCATTGATCTAGCCATATCAATCAAAGTTCTATTTTTCCTTTCAACTACACCATTGGATTGAGGAGTGTATGTTGGTGAGAATTGATGTCCAATACCAAAATCATCACACAATTCCTCAATTCTTGTGTTCTTGAACTCACTACCATTGTCACTTCTAATCTTCTTGATGGTAGTCTCAAACTCATTTTGTACCCTCTTGACAAAAGACTTGAATAGATCAAAAACATCACTCTTGTCATAGAGAAAGAACACCCAAGTATATCTAGTGTAGTCATCCACTATCACAAAGCCATACTTGTTCCCACCAATGCTAGTGTATGTTGTTGGCCTAAACAAGTCCATGTGCAATAACTCAAATGCCTTTGATGTGCTCATCTCACTCTTACTAGGATGTGTATTTCCAACTTGTTTGCCGGCTTGACAAGCACTACATAGTTTATCCTTCTCAAAGGTGACATCCTTCAATCCTCTAACTAAGTCATGCCTCAAAAGTTTGTTCAATTGTTTCATTCCAACATGACCAAGCCTTCTATGCCATAACCAACCCATACTAGATTTACTAAGCAAGCATGATGTCAATTGTGTCTCACTATCATTGAAGTCAACCAAGTATAAGCTACCATATCTAAATCCTTTGAATATCAAGTTTGATCCATCAACACTTATGACTTCAACACCATCACTACCAAATATGCACTTGAAGCCAAGATCACAAAGTTGTGCCACCGATAAAAGATTGAAATCTAAGCTCTCAACAAGCAACACATTAGATATGCTCATGTCATTTGAGATAGCAATTTTACCAAGCCCCTTGACCTTGCCTTTCTTGTTGTTGCCAAAAGTGATAGCATCAAAACCACCATTTTGACTTGTATCAATTGAATTGAACATACAAGAGTCTCCGGTCATATGTTGAGTGCACCCACTATCAAGCACCCAATGCCTTCCTCCGGCTTTGTAATTGACCTTAGCGGCCTTAGCCATGAAGCATGATGGAGTGTCGAAGAGGGAGACCTTCTTTTGGATGGCAATGCTAGCATGTCCCTTCTTCTTGCTCTTGTAGTCATCATCATCATCACTTGAGGAATCATCACTATCCCATGTAGCAACATGAGAATCATTCTTCCTTTTATGAGAGCTCTCCTTCTTTTCTTGCTTCTTCTTTTGCTTCTTCCTCTCCTTCTTGATAGCATCTTCATCATCACTATCATAAGGACACTTTGCAATAAGATGATCCTTGCTATGGCATCTAAAGCATCTCATGTTATGCTTATTCTTCTTAGATGAGTTCTTCCTCCTCCTTGCACGATAGCCCTTCTTCTTCATGAATTTGCCAAATTGCTTGACAAAGAGAGCCATCTTCTCATCAATGTCATCACTATCACAAGAGCTTGAGTCTTCATCACTTGATGATTCAATCTTGGACTTGCCCTTGGATGTGGTGGCTTTGAATGCCACACTCTTCTTCTTTTCATCATCTTTCTTTTCATTTTCCTTTTTCTTCTTCTTGACCAACTCATCCTTCTCATCATCTTCTCTATATGAATCATCGGTCATCACCTCTTGAAATATTTGTTGAGGAGTTGAATCCTTCAATGTAGTCCTCACTAGCACGGTGATCAATGTATCAAATCTCTTGGGCAAGCTTCTCAAGAACTTCATAGAGAATTGATTGTCCTTGACCTCCTCACCAAGTGCCTTGAGCTCATTAACAATGACTTGCAACCTATGAAATATCTCCGGTACACTCTCATCATCTTGCATCTTGAAGCTTGAAAATTTTTCTTGCAAGATATATGCTTTAGCGGTCTTTGTGCCTTTGGTGCCCTCAAATGTTTCTTCTAGCTTGGCCCAAGCATCATGAGCAATCTCTATGTTCTTTACTTGCTCAAATGTCTTGTCATCTAATGCCTCATGAAGAGCACTAATGGCAATGCCATTGCATTGGAGCTTCTTCTCTTCCACCGGTGTAGGTGCTTCCGGATTAGCAACCTCAAATTTTGTTTCGGTGACCTTCCACACTTCTCTATTGATTGACTTGAGGTGTGCGGTCATCTTAACCTTCCAATATGCATAATTTGTGCCATCAAAGTGAGGTGCCTTCTTGGTGTTGTTGATGTGCAAGCTTAATTGAGCCATTCTTTTTTCACCGTAGGTTGTTAAGCCTCAAATAAACGGTGCCTTGGCTCTGATACCACTTGTAAGGTCCGAATGGCTAGAGGGGGGGTGAATAGCCTATTTAAAAATCTACAAGCTACACTAAACAACCACGTTAGTATAAAAGATGGCTAAGCTAATTCTAGCACTAGCTCAACTACACTATGCAAGCCACCTATACAACTTAGTGAAGCAAGGCTATGATCTTTAATACACACCAACAAAGCTAGGTCACTAAGCTACTTACTCCTATGTGATAAAAACTACTCTAAACAAGCTACACTAGAAGTAGTACGAGAAAGTAAAGAGCAAGTGACTTGATTCTTATACCAACGATGTAGAGAAGTGAAGTACTCGAAGAATCAATCACAATGATCAACCACAAGAGAAATCCTCGGTAAAGAGAAGACACAAGATTTTTTACCGAGGTTCACTTGCTTCCTGTCAAGCTACTCCTCGTTGTGGCGATGCACCCACTTATCGGTTCGCGAGCTAATCGACTATCAAGAGTCGAGCCCTCGGCGGGCGCCGCACAACCGCACACAAGATGGGGATCCTCCAAGCCACGAGCTCCACTAGAGTATCCAATTTGCGAACTCCCGCGGGGAAGGATCAAGAACCCCTTACAACACTTGGTGAAGGCTCCAACAATCTCCAATTGTGAGCTCAATCACCTCCGCTGCTCCAAGTCGTCTACCGTGTCAGGAAACACGGAAGAGTAATAAGAAATTCGTAGCAACTCGAAGATCAAGTGCCTCTAGAATGCAACTCTCAAGCAATGCACTTGAATCTCACTCAATCTCACTCAAGATGTGCAACTATGCAAAGAGATGAGTGGAGGGGTTGTTCTCTAGCTCAAAGTATGTCTCTAGTTCTCAAAATGTGCAACCGTTCCCCTCAAACCCCGGCCAACGTCTATTTATAACGAAGGGGTACGCAGCTAGCCGTTACAGACGACGCAGCGAAAAACGCACTGACCGGATGCTCCGGTCACTACACGACAGCAAGAAACAGTGCGTGTCAGAACTAGCCGTTGTCGTGACCGGACGCGCTGAACCGATTGACCGGACGCGACAGTGCCCGCGTTCGGTCGCATTCCAGTATGCTCCCATTGAGACCGGACGCGTCCGATCGCACGTGACCGGACGCGCCATGCGTCCGATCGTTACTCTGCTTCGCTCTACCCTTCTGGACGCCTGACCGGACGCTCCAGTTACGTGAGGGACCAGACGCGCCGGTCGCGCGCTCTGATTCGCTCAGGAGAACGGACCGGACGCACTGTTGAACTGACCGGACGCCACAGTGCCAGTGTCCGATTAGAGTCTAGTAAGCTCCCTGGATGACCGGGCGTGTCCGGTCATCAGTGACCGGACGCGCTGCGCGTCCGATCATCAAACTGAAAACCGCACAGACGCTGAACACTAACCGGACGCGTTCGGTCATACAGAGACCGCGTCCGGTCACCTCTGTGACCTCCGTTCGCCTCCGTTTCTTTTCCGACTTTCGGCGCAGTAAAAAAATAGGCTTTTCACTTCTCCAAAAAGCGCCGAATCCCGCCTCGCAAGCTCGGCGAGAGGGAGAGAGGAACCCAAACCCCTCTCTACTGCTCAAACTCCACCGCCTTCTCAAACGTGCTAACACCACCAAGTGTACACCACCATGTGCATGTGTGTTAGCATTTCACAATCATTTTCCAAGGCGTTATGTTAGCTCTTTACTAGATCCTAATGCATATGCTCAAGACATTGATCTAGTGGCACTTGATTCCCGAGCTAACCGTGATTGCCCCTCTTGATAGTCGGCTATGTATCCTAAATCCGGTCAATCACTTCTCTACTCATCTTAGACCGGTAAAAGGAAAACCCTATAGTTATACCTTTGCCTTGCGCTCTTAGATCCTTCTCTTTCACTTGATCATCATGTGCATCTCCACCATGATCATCATTTTATGTCCATGCACCATCTCTTTGTGATCTTGTGGCCACCACTCCTTGCCACATACACCTTCATCACATGTGTTGCTTATGCCTAACTCAAAACACTTAACACATGGCATTAGCAACTTGGTGTCATTAATTACCAAAACCAAACTTGGGTTTTCAGTGCGGCGGTGAGCGCTCCTGCTCGGCTTGCTGCTGCTACAGTGAGTGGGCACGCGAGCGAGGAGGGGAGCGGGGGACAGAGTGGATGGAGGGGGAGGCGGTGCGCGGCTAGGCGGGGTGAAGGCAGGCCGGTGGTGCCGCGCGGCGAGCTCGCCGGCTCATGGGCACCACGCGGAGTGCATGGCTTGGCGGGGTCAAAACGACGCGCGCGGGCGCGGGCGCTCGCAGGTCGGGCCGGCTTCCACCGCGGGCCGAGAAAGGAGGGGCGCGGCCCATTAACGGGGGAAATGCATTTTTCTTTTCTATTTTCAAACCCGAATTTTTCTAACCAGTCCCAAATTCAAATTTTGAAGTAGAAAAAGGTATTTTCAAGACTTGACCCCAAAACAAAAGTCGTTCAAAATTTAATTCTCTACAACATTACTTTAGGGCATATTTTGAAATTCCAAACAGATTTTGAAATGGAGACTCAAAGTCCATTTTAATTCAAATTTCCATTTTTCTAGATTATTTTTAAAAGCAAAATTTGGGAAAATTTTGAATATAAAAGTTGCTCCAAAATTTATGCTAAATATTTCTAAATGATTGGTACTAATAATCAACCATGTATTACTAGCACAGTAAGCATAACCATGACATAGTTATAAGCAAACAAGCAATTGCAACTTTCATGTTTCATAGAAATATTTCACTCATTATTTCATATGATGATAATGGATGCATAACAATGCTTATGCTCATGCTTTGCTGGTGCTAATGCATGTGTAACACCAGGGTATTACAATGATATTCAATAGAATGTCAGAGATGAAGCTCTTTCTTCAGGATTATGCTATGTATCCCCATAGGCCATACTTGGTGACTCATTCCGACAAGAACTTGAGGTACCACATTACCTGGAAAGCAGGTTTTCCATGCCAGTGGAGGCTTGCTGCAAGGAAGAAAGCGACTGATGGCAAATGGAGGATAAGTAAATTGGTCCAACCCCATTTATGCTTGGATAAGAAGGGGAAAGAATATCATCCGTAGCTCACTGCACGTTACCTTGCCCGTCATATATTGGGGCTCATTGACAAGGACAATGACGTCTCAGTGTCTTATTTATAGCAGTCCATATATGAGCTTGTAAAGTATCATGTCAAGTATGGCAAGACTTGGAGTCCAAAGCAAATTGCACTGGCGATCCGATGGGGTAGTTGGGAGGAGGCGTACAACCGGGTTCCCCGAATACTGTATGCAATGAATTACTACAATCATGGCATGAAATGGTTTGTGGACACTGGTGGGATGTCTTTGCAAAACTCGGTGAGGCATGTGCTACACCGTGTTTTCTGGTCATTTGCTCAGACGGAGCATGCTTTCTAGTTCTATAGGCCAGTGGTCCTTGTTGATGGCACTTTCTTGATGGGCAAGTGCTTGGGGCATCATGCACTATATGTTTGATCACGGATCGGCACGTAGGGATTCTCCACACCGCCGGTGAAGATATCGAAGGGTTCCCACCTTTGGTGCATAGATGGTGCATGCGTCATTTTGCAGCTAATTTCTAGCGGCGTCAGAGGAAGAAGGAGGTTAGTGACATAGTTAAGGCTCTATGTTGTGTGCGTACAGAGTACTAGTTCAAGGAGAAAATGAGAGAACTAGACAAAGTGATGAACCAAGCTGCCAAGACATGGTTACAAGACCAGATGGAACAGAAGGAAAAGTGGGCACTAGCATATAACGAGGGTGGATTCAGGTACGACATCATGACCACTAACTCGTCCGAGTCTTTCAACCGTATGTTCACCGAAGTTCACTCATTGCCAGTGTCTGGGATTGTTGAGTTCACTTTCATGAAGTGCAACGAATATTTTGTGAAGAGGTGGGAGCTCGCGTAGAGGAATGTAAAAGAGGCTAGGGTGTGGGGAAAGGCAGCCACTCATTTTATTAACGAGGGAGAGGAATTGGCCAAGTAGCAGATTGGCGAGCCATATGGACCTCACAGGCATATCTACAGTGTATGGGGGTTGGGTGGCACAAGCATGGGCGGGGAGCGTTACGGTGGGAGGAACTACCATGTCAATTTAGACAAAGTTGAGTGCAGTTGCAACGTCCCTCAGATCATGCATGCCCCTTGCTCTCACATGATCATGACCTATAGGATGTGCGGATATGACTACTTGGCTTTGCCATATGTCTCATTTGTACCTCCATTCGAACACCGTTTGGGTATGGGAGAAGAGCTTCGAGCCTTACCTCCACCCGTAATAGTGGCCCTCATATCATGGACCTGACTACGCGCCCAATCCGGCGCTATAGAAGTTGGGCAAGGGTAGAAGGAAGAAGAAGCGTCTCAAGGGAGATATGGATTCTATGAAATGGTATGACGATGACATGTACGAAGGGGGAGACTTCAACGAGACACGTGGCAGAAATCTGTGCTTGGTTTGCAAGCAACCGGGTCACAAGGCTAGTAGGCATAGAAGACCTAGACAACAGGTCTGTCCATATTAGTTTGTTAAGATAACCTAGTATACCTGTTTTTATTTGTATTGTTATATTTTGTTCTAACATATGTTGTTATTCCTGTTGTCTAAATGTATGTTGCAATGTTCAGTTATTAATATTATTTGCACTAACTCTTTTTTAATCTGAAACAGGATGGAGGAAACTCATCCTCCGAGGTGGCACCCGCAGTACCCCCTCCTTGACTACGACTACGAAAAGGACCACAGGGCGGCTCACATGGAGTATGGGCCTATGGACGAGCAGCTACCCCTTCTGAAGCCGCGCACACACACCCAGCAGCTCAGGTGGGACGAGCATTACGCGCCGTACATACGGCGTGCCGGTTTCCTCGAGCTTGTCCGCGTGGTCCGGGAAGGTCTTCCGCCCCTGAACCCCACACTTCTTAGTGTAGCTGTGGACATGTAACTTATTTTTCCCTAAACACAGGTGTTGTAGAATGATATTTGAAGTATGTAAACTTTTTTCCTAACACAGGTGGAGGCCGGAGATCCACACTTTCCACCTTCCTTGCGGCGAGATGACCGTGACCCTGGAGGATGTGAAGGCAATACTTTGCCTTCGCATTGGTGGCAGTTGTGTGACTGGCGTAGTGGACAGCGACGGTTGGAGGTTGAAGGTGTACGAGTTCTGTGGCCACTACCCAGATGACAACGAGGAAACTAAGAAGCATAAGTAAGCTACTTAATTGCTTATCGTTGCTTTCATTGTAGCCTTTGTTTAAAATCGATGGCCTCTAATTGTCTTTGCAAATTTTAGAAAAACTTCTGGTGTCACGTCACAGTGGCTCATAGGGCGCTTCGATAACCTAGACACACATGCTGGGCTAGGTACCGTGGAGACATATGCTCGGGTGTGGCTGTGGCACTTCCTTGGTACATTCTTGTTCCCCGACGCGTCGGGCAACGTCGTCAGCTGGATCTTCCTAAACATACTACGTCAGCCATGGGAGAACATCGCCCTGTTCAGTTGGGGCAGCGCGGTCCTAGCGTGGACGTACAGGCAGGTGTGCACTGCTTGTCATCGCGGATCGGGCTACCCGTCGCTTGGTGGTTGCTCGTACCTGCTGTAGATCTAGATCTAGTACTGGTGGCTTGTCGGGTGGCCTAGAATGGCCAGTTTGCCCATAAGTATTTTTCTACGAAACTAATTACATTAGCATTGCGTATGAAACTTTATTTAAGAAACGACTAATTCATTTTTATGTACAATGCAGGATTGGGAGCCCGAGGATACAATGCCTACATCCTTGTGGGTTTGGAGCAGGGCAGAGCAGGTCACAGGGAATGCAGAGCGCAAGTACAGGGAGTACACCGACTTAATTGACGTGCTAACGCACATGCAGGTATGTTGGGGTCTTTGGTTTGCATGGTAATAGTTTATCTTGTCAATATTAAAGACTAACTAAATTGCCATTTGCTAGGTGTATTGGCTACCCTACGACGATCCCTAGCTGCGGGGCCACTTGAGTCCGAAGTGTTGGCAAGAGAACGACGAGTTTCGGTCCGACGTCCTGCTCGTTTTCTTCCACGTGGTTGAGATGCACTATCCCATCAGGGTTTGCAGGCAGTTTGGTAAATGTACGGGCGTGCCACCACCTCTTTACTCCATGGGCAAGGAGCTGCACAGGTTGGTTCACAAAATCATTTTTATGTATCAACTAATTTGGCATAAGTACGCCATTGCATTTATGTGCACTAACACCGTTTGAACTTGTTGTAGTGTGGACCACAGGCTGAGGATGAAGCAGAAGGACTGGCGTGAGATACACACACAATACATTGAGAGGTGGGAGCGAAGGGAGAAGCAGCCACTACAGGATGGCCTGCCACATGACCCACACGCCTTCAACGAGTACCTACGGTGGCTTCACAGGTCGACCCATGTGCAGGTGAGGCAGGTGTACAAGGGGGAGAACTTTCCGCCAACTCTAAGGACGACATCGTCGCCGACGAATACGAAGAGGTGACTATGCGTGAGACACAGCCACAGAGAGCCCCCCTTTAGAGATACGTGGTAAGACCCTGGGTCCGTGTACTTTGGGTGGGTTGTATTCTAGTTTTAGTAAATTGTAACATCAAGGTGAAACCTCGTTTATGTACGCAGGCCAGACAATTGTCAATGGTGTCCAACAAAACAGTGTTTCAACTACATGATTGCAGGAACAAAGGGCGAGGCATGCTTGAGACATTTGTGCACGTAAGCAACACGTTGAAAATATCCTATAATGTTGTATGAGTCAAAAGATTGTCCTAAATAATATGAGTCCACACATGTGTTTGCAGAAAATAAGCAAGAGTTTGAGGAAGCTAGCCCAGAAGTTGAGCTGCATGGCCACTCCATGGGAGCCACGCAACAAACCCTCCGTGTTCTCAAAGCACAGCTTCGACTTCTCTAAGGACATTTGTGGGCTCTTCGGACCCTGTGACAGGGTCCACCTCCGGCGCGCGTACACCACCACTCCGCCCTGACAAGGCCCCAGTTGAGGTAGAGGACGACGAGGACGATGACTCAGAGTCGTCCAACGAGGACGAGGCAACAGGCTTTGGCATACCCTAGCACAGGCACCCTACGCAGCAGGGCCCTTCCCACCTCGGTCCTTTCCAGCAGGGCTTCTTCAAGTAGGGTCCTTTCCAGCAGGGCTTCTCCCAGCTAGGTCCATACCCACAAGGCTCTATCCACCTCGGTCCTTTCTAGCAGGGCAACTTCCAGCACGTACCTTCCTAGCAAAGCCCATACCAGCACAGCCCGTATCAGCCCAGCCCGTACCAGCCCAGCTCGTACCAGCACACCCTGGTAGACCCTTCCTAGCACCAAGAGAATGGCATGTCGCAGCTCTTTGATGCCCCATTAGGAACCCAAGGAGACAAATAGGTAAAACTAAATAAGCAAATTTTCTTATTTGCCTAGCCCATGTTATATAAGAATGCCACAATCTAACATCGATTTATCTTTTATCTGAGCAGGGGCCGACCTATGTGCAGGGGACGAGTCATGCGCAGGGCCAAGGACGGCAGCACCGTCATCGGGACCACACGGACGTTGGCTACACCCCTAACGTGGTGCCTACCAATCCGAAGAGACGGAGGCGGCCGAGGGAGCCTTACACTCCTGGGACATAGAGTGCATGTAAGCATAGAAATTATATAAGGATAACATTTTGATGATAAAAAATGATCTATGTGTTACTTACCAATGTCATATATACTGTAGATTCACTTGGTCATTTTCATGGCAGGATGAAGTTGGAGACCCTTTGTTGCACTCTATGTCACCATTTATGTATCCAACTCATGTGTCGAAAAACCTACTTAGTGTTGAACTTATGTGTCCTAGCACTATGTCGAAATAATTTGCAACTTCATGTATTTGGAACTAATGGATTTGAGCTTGTAATGTGATGTTTTATGTGTTCCAGTGAACTTGTAATGTGCAACTTCATGTGATGAGCCTTTTGTTTCCATGAGCTTTATGTTCTCATCAAACGGGACTTCGATGCAATACTACAGATATGGAATGTTCTCTTAGCTTACATTTTACTTTTCAAGCTCACTGGAGCGTTCGACGACGTGTAACAATGTTTTATGGCTGTCGCTTCCTGGCTAGGGGAGCGACAACTCTACCGCTCTTTGCCTGGGAGCTGTATTTCCTGCTGCTCCATGCTTTGATCGGTAACCTCGACCACATGTACTTTTTTTATAATACTAGGACATGTTGGAAAGTGACATGTTGGAAATAAAACACTTGCACGATCGAGGGAAACAGTAGCCAAATGGAACACACTTATTACAAGGTTCTACAGTTCCATACCACTTGCTCCAACATGAACCTAGTTGAAACTCAAACACTGATATTAACGAACTAAACAATGGCATGTTACAAAATAAACCTAGCATGCCTAATAATGGTCCCACATATTGAACTGAGTTGCGCCTTCCCCATAGTAACCCCCCATTGACGGCGGCGGTGGCGGTGGCGGCGGAGAAGGAGGCCCGTCCTTTTTATGGTATGGGCACTGGCAGTATGGATTATTGCATAGTGGCTCCTCTACATCGTTGATGCTGTCGTCCTCTGACTTGTCCCTGTTACCACTTCCAGGGCTATACTCTAGATCAAAGATGCGTCTCTGTAGATATGTGATGTGTTGTTGATGGGGATAGATAGAAGGAGGATCGACCCATCGAGTGAACCCACAGTTATCTGGGTAGCTTGAATCCTGAAAACGCATCTACCAATAAGTACTTCTACAAACCAAATGCAAATCTGAAAAAAAATTAGAGTTAAAAGGAAATACAAATCCTCACGGGCATCTGAAGAAACGACGGCCTCCACCGTCACAGTCGTTGTACATCTGCACGACGCAATCCTCACCGTGGCGGCATTTTGGCCAATCTTCCGTGCGGTTGTCGTATGATCTAAGAGGTCTCTCACGGGTGAAGTCACTCTTGCTCTCCAAAGGAAATTGTTCTATAGGTTCATCAAAAGAATCAGGACCCAGAGAATCCTCCCACACAATCGGAGGTCCCTTCCTCACTCCCTTTCCTCTACCTCTGCTCGACGAACCTCCGCTCGACATTTGAACTACAATTAAACAAGAAAATAACTTGTGTGATGATCGGGAGGGGGAGGGGGGCGCGGCGTCGAAACGACGAATGGTCAGAGCTCAAGAGGAGAAGAGAATAAAAGACGCCCTGCGCTTGCCGCTCCTTGATCTGGGGAGCGACAGGCTTGCTGACGTGGTAGTGACGAAAAGCGGGCACGGGGCTGCCGCTCCACCCCTAGAGGAGCGGCAGCACCGTGCCCGCTTTTCGCCACTGCCACGTCAGCATCATTGCCGCTCCTCCACGTGGGGAGCGGCAAAGTTGAAATGCCGCTCCCTTGCGTGGGGAGCGGCCAAAAGTGTTAGGTATAAAAAAAGTTTTGGTGCTAAAATTAAAAATAGTTTTAAAAAGTGTTAAAAATAAAAAAATCTCTGCTTCCCACGCACATCTCATGTGCAACACCCCGATTTGCTTCTGAAACATTCAGATGCAACACTTGAAACATACAAAAGAAGACAAATTAAACATATACCTCTGAAACACTTGCAAAAAACATATGAAAAACACTAAACACTTGATTATAGAATAGGGCTTTAGTATTTTTCATGTGTTTTTTGCAAGTGTTTCAGAGACATATTTACATATGAATGTTTTAAAAGTAGATCGGAGTGTTGCACATGGGATCCGCGTGGGAAGCGGAAGGGGCGCGTGGTCTAGCGGCGCATGCGATGTCTGGGGCTGCGCGGGGCCGCTGTTGGGGGCGCTCACTCGCTTGCTGTGCGGGCACCGTCGGACGCTGGCGCCCCGGATCGGATGTCCGGGCGCAAGTCCAATTCTATAATAGCATTCATTTTAGAACTGAGAGTAACGATTACTCAACGAAATTTGTTGCAGGACACTCTTCAATAATGTTATTCGCTGATAGACAATATTTAATGTTGTATTTGCTAGAAAATACTCTTTAATTGTGGTATCTGAGTCCTACTGTAATTATTAAAATAACATTATCTAGGAGTGGGTGGGGGGGGGGGGGGGTTTGTTGTGGAGGGAGCAGTTGAGCATAGTTAACCTCTCCATCTAAGTTGTTTACGAGTTAAATGCCTGAATGACCTCTAAGCTCTAAACTCATTAAGAGAATGTCACGTACGTTCATAAACTTTAAACACATTTTTTAAGAGACCTTTGGGGAAGCTTAATTTTTGAATCCTAAACTTACTAAGGGCCCGTTCGGTTACAATGGAACGAGGCTAGGAATTATTCCAACTGATAAAGCTTATACAAATTTAGCTAGCATTTAAGATTGGAATTTTTCCAGATAGTTATTCCAGGGGAAACGAATGAGGCCTAAGTGGTGGATTGCACACATTTAAACTTGTTAGATGGTGCACCGTAGGTTCATTTTGGATCATATTAACCACTGTGGTGCACCATGTAACAAGTCCAGTGACCCATCAGAAATATGTTTTCAAAGTTCATAGAACTAAGTGGTATCCTTGACAAGTTAATTTATGAGTTACTCAGGTGTATTTAACTCTTTAATTTGTTTGTTATACGCACGTTATGCTATTAGTTGGAGTATATGTCTACCCGTCGCGAGTGATGGGTAGGACTGCTGGAGCAGTATATGCATATGTACTCGGAACTGCGATGACGGGCCAGGACGTGGACTACGCTCTTGTCCTGTGTACCTCAACGTGCCAAGGCTAGCTACAGGTTGCTTGCTTGCGGAGCGCAAAAGTCAGCGTGTACGTAGTCCATCGTGTTGTTCTGGTTTTACATCGGTTTCCCCGATCGATGACGTACGTGGTGCCGTCGGCGGCGATGACATTCAGTAGTATCAGTATCTCATACTCCTGGTTTGGTAGAGGCAGGCACGTATCATCGCATGCTCTGCTCTCACTGTTCACATTCGACTACACCTTGCGCCTATCTGCGCGGTCCTCTCTTGGAATTCTCAATTCTCCATGCCAAGAAATAAGCCAGGTAGGTGTGGCAAGAATCTACTATGAGCACCGCTAAAAAACAGCACCGGCGTTGAACTTGTAGCTCCTTGAGCCGTGAGACCCTGACAGCAATGTCTCAGCAGCCGTGCTACTACCTGACAAGCAAGGAAGAACAGAGAAAAAAAAAAAACACAGTCAAAGAGAATGCCTTGAGACTTGAGACAATCAACTACTACTGCTGTCCTGCAGGTTAGACTAGCCACAGCCCACAGGTACCTCAACTACGATTTTCTTTTTTAAAAAAAATCAACTTTATTCAACTTTTTTGAAATACCCTTCCAAAAACAAAGTGATTTCAAGAACCTTGCGACCTTTCCTTCCAAAGAAGAAGTTCTCAAAAACTCCTATTCTAAAAAAAAAAACAAAAACACTCCTGCGACCTTTCCTTCCGAGAAGAAAACCGAAGAATCATTTGGATGCGGCCCACTGCAAATAGGCCCACATGTTCTTTCAGACGCAGCGCACGCCAGTACGCCACTCCAGTCCAGCCCAAGCGGGCGGCGTGCGTTTCTCTTTCTCCCACCAAAACCACGCGATGCCGGCCACCGTCAACCCACCCGCGGCCATCCGGGTCCCACAGGACGCAGACCCACAAGTCAGTATCTCCGTGTGGTAGGAGAAACCGGGCGGGGGCGGAGCTTGTTTTGTGGCCAGAGCAGCGAGCTGACCAATAGACGGCCCCATGTGATCCACGCTGTCCTCCCCGTCCCCACAGGCTGTGTGGGTTACTTCCATCCATCCAATCCAAGCCAATTGAGGATTTGTTCGAGGTCGTTTTCACAAAACGGGCACGCATTGGCGCTGCCACTCCAGATCTGTCGCTACGTGGACTGTTTTTCTCGTTTGGTCTTTTGTCGCGGTAGGAGGGCCTCGTGGGTTGAGGATCTGGCGGCCGTTCGGACTGCATTATTGTTGGATTACAGAAATTACGTAGCCGTTGCTGCCACTGTAATTTCTTTTCACCTGAATTTTCAGGAAGGCTATTGGTCTTGGTCGGATAAGCAAGCCTCTAGTTTGCATACTCCCTCAAATGTCGTATTAGGTGCGTACTGAGTACATGTACGAGTATTTGCATTCTAAATTGTGATTCAGAGAAAAGGTTTGTCATAAATTAACCCCTTTCAAACTTTGACGATCAGTTTCAAAAAATTCAATCGTTTTGACATCGTGTGACCTATATATATTATGAAAGTATTCCTAGAGTGAATGCAAAAACATAAATATCATATTGTTAAACTGTTCGTATATATTTTTTTTTAAAATGGTATAGGGCTAGAAGTGTTTGACTTAGAATATAAGTAATATGACATGTAAAAAATAGATGAAGTATATAAGAATATAACACAACTTTCCTTTTTATTCTAGAGAAGCAAACTTGTTGCTAGTCCTAGGTGTTCGCTTCAGATGAAAGCCGCATGCTACAATTCAAGTGAGGTCAACCATGTCTTTTGCCTTGAATGAACTCAAGCTACACATATTTTCCCATCGAAACATGTAGAATCATAGTATCCATTCATTATTACTATACGGATTACTCCTCCCATGCCAAGTCAAATTTTGTCAAGTTTGATTAAGTTCATAGAAAATAATACCAACACTTATTGTCTCTAAATAGATTCACTATAAAAATATACTCTATCATTATTTCGATAATACTTATTATTTGGTAAGATAAATGTTAGTATTCTTTTTATAAATTTAATAAATAAATTTAAAATTAATTGTTAAAATTATATTTTTTGGGTGATAGAAGGACAAGATGATTGCGGCTAGACCATACCGAGCGGTCCATTTCAGCCTTTTCAAATATTGCAATCAACGCCTTGTCACGTTTCATTAAGAACTCTGTACGTCACCCTATCAATTAACAATTTACATATCTTCGACGTCACGAAAAATATTTTTTTTAATTTTTTTTGTATTGTAAAGGAATTATTATTATTAATTAAGGACAAAATAAAACCTGTCTGCCTGCCTGGCTCACTTTGCAAAAGTTGCAACTTGCAGAATTTACAAATGGGCCCTTCTACAAAATAAAAGCCTACACAAATCCTCAACCCCGTCGCCACTACAACGCCTTCCTCCCTCCCTCCCTCCCTCGCGATCGCTCAAATCCTTCCTCCCCGCCCGCGCCGCCGCGAATCCCAAGGCGCCCCCGATGCCCGCCGTCGTCGCTGCTGCTGCTGCGGCCACTGCGTCGGGCGGCGCGCTCCTGCTCTGCCTTCTCCTCAACTGCTGCACGCAGCCGGCGTCGGACGCGGAGAGGGAGAGGGAGAGGGAGAGGGAGGAGGACGAGGCTTCGCCGCTGCTGTCGGGGTCGGGGCCGGGTCCGGGAAGGGAGGCGGGGAGCGGCCGCGAGGAGGAGGAGCCGTGGCCGGACAGGGCGCCCGTGACCTGCTGCGAGGCGACCGCAGTGGCAGCGCGCACGGTGCGGCGCACGTGGGAGCTTACCGTCGGGCGGTGGGGTCTCCACGGGCTCGCCTTCGGGATCAAGCGCCACATGAAGCGCCAGGTTAGCTGGATCCCTTCATTTGCTCTCCCTCTCTTGTCTCTTGTTTACTTCGTCTCTTGACTATGGGTGTGTCACGTTCTCTGCTTCTCCTGCTCGTGTTTCGTTTTCGTTTGCTCTGCTTTGTTATTATGGCATCAAAGCATGATTTGACCAGCGGCTTTCGAGCCTGAGTGATCATAGAGCTCAAATAATGACAGTAACTAGTTTCTGCGTTTGGTGAATGCGAGTGCTGTTGCCTCCAGCGCTGAAGCTACTAGGTAGTCGCTTTCAGTTGAGTGTTTTCATTTCTCAACTTGCTGAAAGTGTTTGTGTGAAGGTTGAGCTTCTGAACACTTTACGGTTTGACTTGCATTGACTTGGAAGACAGGTTTGAGTTTCCTTTACTTTTGGTCCATTTTTTTTAATTGTTGCTTTTGCTTTTTTTTTTTGAATTGTTGTTCAGTTGCTTGCCTGACTTTGTACCGTCACTGTACTACGACCCTGCACTTGCGGTGCCCCGATCATAATGATGTGCCCAGTACTTGAGCTCGAGCTAAGATCGGTTGTATGTATGCTCAGAATTTATGGATCTGTAAGATCTAATCTGTTGCTTTTCTGAGTAATACAATAAGTCTATAACGCTCTTCGGATCATAATATTGACGGCATACAGCAAATGATGCCATAGTTGTGCAAGCATCTACTTGGGACAAAATGGAAGCTACACATGTTGGTGATGCTGGCATCACAATGATCTTCCTCTCCTGTCCTTCCATCATTTTCGTGAATCCTGACAGATCCAGGCATTGCTCAGATGGATCCAGCTGTTTAGTTATGGTTGCATGAATATTACTGAACTAGTCTATCATTCTACACTGAGACCAACAAATTTACTTATATGTCTTTGTATCATCCCAAGCCCTTCATGTCATAAGGAGCCAGCAAACTGTTTCTTCCATTATTTGAAGTCAGCTAAATCAGTTCGACTCTGCATAATATGACCACTCTGTATTGCTCTTTTGAACACATTTTGCTCATAGGCAATGTAGGAAGACATATGGTTAATATATTTTCTTGTCTGTGCCATTTCAGGGTAATTTGCAGCATGAGTATAGTGGAAATGATTGTCTCCAACTTAAAGGACATCAGACATATACTGAAGTATCTTCTCTTCTTGAGTACTTGAAGCTTTGCATGTTCTTCTCAAAGAAATCTTTTTCAGCATTTCTGAAGTTTGGTGGGTACAAACAAGAAGACATTCTTATTCACAAGGCTAGGGCGAGGGTGAGTAAGTATCGCGGACGTTAACTTAAGCTTAAGGTCATAATTAACATTCGTTCGCATATGTTGGTACAGAATATCTTATTCTTTGTTCATTGCTCAATGCAGCTCATGCAGCCTTCTTTCGCATTGGTGTGTGACAAAAGAACTAAGTGCTTGCTGCTTTTCATTCGGGGTGCTATCAGCACTAAAGAGCGCCTGACTGCAGCAACTGCTGCTGAAGTTCCTTTTCACCATATAATTCTAAGTGAAGGAGAGACCAGCAATGTAGTTTTAGGATATGCACATTGTGGGATGCTTGCTGGAGCTCGTTGGATTGCAAAACTTGTTATTCCCCACCTTCATAACAAAATGCAGGAATTTTCTGGCTACCACATAAAGGTAATTCTCACTAATTATTTGCACATGAATGAAACGAATAAATGTGCATCATGCTGCAGTTTATTGTACCTGAATATACAGCCCCTTCTATTTTGTCTAGTTTTCTTGTAGTCGAAAGTGCTGCTTGCAAATATTAACTGTTATTTTGGTGATTGATGCACTGTATGCATAGTAAAATTACTGATATCCAAGTCATCTTGTTGTCAATATCACTGCTATACTGTTGCATTTCATACTGTCAATATTCTGGCTGAAATAAATAGAAACTTGCGCTCTCATCGGTTATTTTGTGTGGAGATTCCAAATTTGAGGATGGTATACTTTATTTTCTTCCTATGGTACCTATGCTTTCAGTAGAGCTTTTTAGACATGCTAATGTGGTTTGGGTATGTACATTTTAAGTTTATGAGTTCGTCTTGTGATTTGCTTCAAACTGTTGTATAAAGCTAGCATTAGTGCTCAGCACAGATAATAAGGTTTACATGTCTTAATGTGATATAATCCAACTAGGTGTTATCCTTTCCATTAGGTCATTGGGCATTCAATGGGAGCTGGCATTGGAGCGATTCTAACTTATATTCTCCGTGAGCATTATGAATTCTTGTCATGCAGCTGTCTGGCATTTGCTCCTCGTAAGTAAAATTTGACAAACTTACAGTTTTTTTGATTGTTGAAAGTCTGATTTGGAAGTTCTCGCTTTTCATTTTATTTACAATGCTGAGCTCCTGTGCTGGCATTTGGAAATCTTATCTGTCTCTCAGATGCCCTTTGGTTTTAGTGTTTGAAGTTGGCTAGTTGGTCACTTTAAATCTCTTTCGTTAACCTTTCTCTGATTGAATGTCAGTAAAGTAGGTCGCTACACAAGATTCTCGTCCATGCTAATTATTTTCTTGAAAAGTTATTTCCTCAATTTGCATCAGTTAACCATGATTTTAGAGTAGAGGACATAATAAAGAGTTTTAGTCAATTTCATTGCTGAATGCAAAGTTAATGAAACTGCATTTGACTTGTGGGATCTATTCTATCTGATTATAGTCACAAAGTTCCTGCTCACCTCTCCTCTTAATGAAATACGCGTTAACGGACATGTTCTAAAAAAAAAGTTCCTGCTCGATGGGGCTGACTAACAGGAACAGGGTCAAGGAACGTGGCATGCTACTTTTACTTGCGAGAGGTTTTACAAGCAGGGTTGAAAATGACCCTGCGTACCTGGGTCGGGCAAGGATATTTCCAGAATTCTAAAATACCTGGGTGACGGGTCGGGTCTATGACTATGGAAGACAGACGTATATTTCTTTTGTAGGAAACGATTTCTAGAATTCTGAAGTACCTTTTGTGTTATTTAGCTGCATGTATGACATGGGAGCTGGCGGAGTCAGGCAAGGATTTCATCACTTCTCTTGTCAATAGAAATGATGTGGTGCCAGCATTTTCGAAAATTTCTTCTGAGAGCCTGCGATCTGAGGTACCCTGATGGCAACTCTTTTCAGTAGCTTATAAAATGTAGCTGGACTTTAGCTGACGCAGACTCCTTTAGAAGTTGATGAGTAAAAGTATTAAAATACAACAAAATATTCCGCACTGAATGGCAACGCATACCTTACTCAATTTCTGATATCACAATATATTTTAGCTTCACAATTGAAGTCTCATTTCTTGATGGTAGGTGATGGTATCATCAAAGCTGGATGATGTGCATGATCACTTTCACCATGGTTTATTCGCCAGTATAAGCCAGCGTGTTGCCTTCATCAAGTCCCATATGCTCTCCATCTCCAACTCAATAGGGAAGATTGCAGATCATGGCTCTAGTATTTCTGAGGTAAAATCCTTCAATGTCTCCAGCTTGTACCAATGAACTTTTTATGGCTGCTCTGGTTACTGAAATCACCAAGTCATTAACACAATGATATCTAAGACACATCTGGAGTCCTTCACAAATATGAGATTAATCACCCAGGGTTTGTAATGTACAAGTAGCAGTTGAGATCCACTGAATCTTTCTGATGTGCCGTCCCAATCAGTACCATACCACTAGTCCACTAGCAACTGTGGGCCAGCAACACTTCTGTCTAATACTATTTGGTAGATCCTACATATAGGTTTGAGTGATTATCCTTTCATTGACACTGCAAGCGCTAAAAAAATATTATTCTGTGAAATATAATAGCCCGCTGTCTATTAACTTCTACCGAGTGCATTTCTGCTGTCTGAGTTTTCTGGGAAGCCCCTTCGCTTCACTAAGCCAATCAAATCCACGTGAACTTTTCACCCCCCAAAAAAAAAATCCACGTGAACAGTATTTCTTTGTTATAGTGTGACATGCTGTAAAAATATGTAAGACCATTGTGTTTTCTTTTCTCTCATTTGAGGCAAAAATTATGTTTTCTGAGAACATTTCCTTCTGGCATGCAGCCTTTGCTCAAAGATGCAGCAGATACCATACCGCCTACAGCAAATGGACACAGTGTTGACTGTAGCCGGCAACAAGTGGTTGCCTCTGAAGAAACGGTCGTTCTACTAGTTAACAACGACCATTTCACCAGTGTCAAGCCTGCTGATTCAGGCCTCACATCACAAGAAGGTTCAGACAGCAACGCGGCATCGGAGACTCAACAATCGCCCCCGCCAACAGACGAAGGAGAAGAAGAAGCTCCCAACCAGAACGGCGCCGGAAAGTATAAGCAGAAAGAACCGGTTTCAGGGGGCTGTTCGTCGCGCCAGCTCTTCCCTCCCGGGAGGATCATCCACATGGTTGCACTGCCCCCGCCGCCGGACCCAAACTCCGGCGACGGCACGAGCAGCGGTGAGATCATTGGGATATACGAGACGCCGAGGGATTTGTACGGGAAGATACGGCTCGCGCCCAACATGATTAAAGAACATTACATGCCTAGTTATATAAGTACGATGGAATCGTTGTTGGAACAGCTTCAGAAGGACGATGATGATACCAGTGTATGTACCGCATCAAATGACCTGTGAATTATTGTAGAGAACTCGGCTGTGATTATTAATCCAATTCTTTCTCATCATCTAATTTTCTTTTACATTTTTTTTCTCGTTGACCGGGTGACATGGACGTTGCCTGTCCGTACGCGCGTCTCCGGCTTGTCCTCGCCACGCTGGCATGCATGCCGAGCTTGCGAATTCCCTCTCGGCCTCAGGCTACAAGAGCACACCTCCAGGCTTCCACGAAACAAATTCAGGCGTCCGTCCGTCCCTCCCCTTCCGCTGCAACCCGGCCGTAAGCCTGCTGCACCTCTCGCGAGGATCGACATGGCCGCCTCTGGTGGTGGTGCTGCTGCTCTCCGCGGCCTCGTCGTCGTCCTCGCCGTCCTCTCCGTCTCCGTGTGGGGTGCGGTGGCCACGATCAACGTCAAGG
The DNA here is from genome assembly GCA_038087645.1 of Saccharum hybrid cultivar R570. Lineage (NCBI taxonomy): Eukaryota > Viridiplantae > Streptophyta > Magnoliopsida > Poales > Poaceae > Saccharum > Saccharum hybrid cultivar. Next base: position 3,308,051 of record JAQSUU010000059.1, read on the forward strand.
AGACGTGCTCGTTCACGGCGCACCCGGACCTGTGCGAGAAGGCCATGACCCAGCTGGTGGGCCTGGAAGGCGCGCCGGCGCCGGCGCCGGCGACGTCAGACTGAGATTAGCTCATGCCTGCACGCATTCGCGATATATTGTATAATATTGTGCTGTAAGTTTGGTGTCCTGATGTTTGATCGTCCAGGACGCCGCCGCCAATGTCTTCAAGAAATAGCTCCTGAGTGAAATGATGGATCAATCAACACGTTCATGTTTCGTCGTGCGAGTTTCATTTGTTTCTTTTTTTTTTATCAAAATGTCGTTCATGTTCTACCTTAGATTAGAATTCCATCGATCACCTAAAAGCTAGCACATGGGAATAATAACGAAACAGGCAAGCAATGCAAGCGGCGGTTGTGCCGATGAAAACCTTGTGATATCGATCATACCTCCTTCCCGACGACTCGACGAGTGGTGTCTTGGGCCACACGGTGAGCTGTGGGCAGACATTAATTCCGGTGGCCACAAACAGAAAGGGAAGGCAACGAAACGAAGCCACCGTATTCGTCCCGGACGCTGCTAATCCTGTCCCTGTCCGATACGTTACAACGGTTGGTTAAACCCCGGAAAGGAAAGTCCATTAAGCAATACAATCCGATTCCACTTCGACAGTTACGTAGCTAGTCCTGTCCCTGTCCGATTCCACTTCCTTATATACTCCTTGTGTGCTTGTTACTACGCCTTGCATTGGAGCGCGGCACGCACGATCGACCCGGTCTCTCGCCTTGATCGGCACGGATACTCACCATACGACATGACCGGCGACGACGACACGACGCCAGATCCGTTGTTCAAGAACGTCCCACGGCGGCCGAGGAGCGCCGCCTCGTGGCCGCGCAAGGAGGAGCCCGACGGTGGCGATCCCGGTGGTATTAGCGTCTCCAATAATGCGTCACCACCGGCGACGTCGGTGGCATCCAATAAGCGACCTGCCTCGTCGACCGGCGGCGGCGGCGCCGAGCACGTTCCACGGGCCAACAAGAAGCACCGGCTGGCTCCCATCGAGGAGCGGGAGCCGAAGGACGCCAAGGACCGCGGCGTCGGCATATTAGGCAGCATGCCACCAGCGCTTTCGCACAAGGATAAGGCAGCTGCTGCGTCATTGTCGTCGGCGAGCAGTAGTGAGGCGGAGCCGGCAGTTGACTGGGCGGAGAATGAGCGTTGCCGCAAGGGGAAGACGCGGGTCGTGAACGAAGACGGCGCATGCGCAGCGGTCGCTCGCCGGCCTCTTGCTGGCAAGCTCCTGGGCGACGCCATCCGGTCCCACGGAAGCACCGCCGTGGCCGGCTTCAAACCACCATCCAGAACGACGAAGCCCGAGAAACCCCGAACGAAACCCAAGAAGAAGCCAGCAAAGAAGGACCGAACGAAACCCAAGAAGGAGAAGGACGGCGGCGCCTGGTTCTGGTGCGGCACGGGGAGAGACGGGATGTCATCGGCCGGGTCCGACGTGGACTACTCGTTCGACAGGATCGGCGTCGTGAGCGACAGGCTGCGGACCACCCTGAGGGGCCTCGGCGTCGTCGCCCCCGTGCGCCTCTATGGCAGATTTCTGACCAGGTGCGACAGGGACATCCAGCAGACGCGCCTGCTCATGTCGTGCAAGCGATGGCGCGCCGACGACGCCGAGTTCCCGCTCTGCGCGTTCCTGACGGAGGAAGAAAAGGAGAAGGCGCACGGCGCGGGGCTGCCGCTCACGGCGTACGACCGCGGCGGCGACGCGTACGAGCTCACGTTCAGGTTCCTGGAATGCAACGTCGCCTACCGGCTTATCTATAAGTGGGGCGACTTCCTCAGGCACAACGGCCTCGTCGTCGCCAAAGACGAGCCGGCACCGGTGGACGACGACGTCATGCTCGACCTGTGGATGTTCCGGCCGCCGGGGCCGGGAGGGAAGGTCGGGATGGTCATGCTGCACTACCGCAGAGGCGACGCCGCGCACGCCGACGCCGCCTTGGACGAAGTGGAACAGAAGAGGCTCCAGCTGATGCTGAACAATGGCGACGCCCCCGCCGCCGCCGACGCTGTTATGGAGGACGTTGTGGGTGATGCGAACGAGGAGGGGGACGAGGACGCTGGCGTGATTGCCGAGGTGGCGGCCGCCGCACCCGCACCATCGTCCCCGTCGGAGCCTAGTGGTGGTGGTGCAATAGAGGCGGCCGAGGTCGCATCGTCCCCGTCGGAACCTGATGGTGTTGGTGCAAAGGAAGCCGAGGAACAGGCTGGTGCTCTGGGCGAGGTAGCGGACGCACCGTCGACTTCATCAGAGCTGCATGGTGGTGCTGGCCGGAGCGACGTGACCGCACCATTATTGTCGTTGGGCACCGATGGAACAGAGGAGCAAGAGGCCGGCGGTGCGCTAATGGTAATGGTACTGGAGGTGGAGGCTGCCACACAATCATCGTTGGACTCGAATGCCGGTGGTGCGGCAAACGAGGTAGCCGCGCCACCATCATCGCCAGAACAAGCTGGTGGCGGTGCCGCCATGATGGCGACGGAGGAGGATGAGGCTGCTGAGGAACTGGTCGAGGCAGCCGCGCGCGCGTGGAATGTTACCAAGTACGAGTTCCAGGCTGCAGAAGCGCTGGTGATGCTGTCTAAAAATATGAATAGCTAGCCCCGGCCCGTGGATATATATATATATATATATATATATATATATATATATATATATATATATATATATATATATATATATATATATATATATATATATATATATAAAAGGTTTGTCTAACCATCAGTCACCATCTAACGACCGGAAGTTTTTCTGTTCTGTCGTTCACTTCACCATCTAACGAACGGGAGTTTTCCCTGTTCTGTTGTTAACTTTTCCCGGCCATAACAGGCAAGCGTTCGCAGCTCAACTTTTAAATAAACAGGCCCATGGGCACAGCTGCATCGTGGGCTGTAGCTTGTTTAACAGGCATGGGCTGCCTTTTTTTTGTGCACTTGGCCTTGTAAAAATTTATATTAGGCTGTTGTCTTTAAATGTTAGCAAGCAGAAAAATTAAAAAAACTAAAAAAAACTAAAGGGGAAACAAATCAGGCGGGAAATCTAGGAATTGTAGCCGCCAAAACAAACAAGGCTATAAAAAAGGAATCCCAAATCCTTTTCACGTCATCGGAACAACAGAAACCATCAGCGATGGAGGAGAAATAAATCCAAAGAAGCAAGAAGAGGGGGAGGATGGAAGAGCAATGGAGAAAGGACAAAAATGGTGTAGATTCAACTGAGGTTGAGGTTCTGGCCTGCTACGTGTACTTTTCCTCTCTCTCTACAATGATACCCACGGATCCAAATCTGATCTGTATTGTTTTTGCACCTCAGATCTCCAAAAGATCATATCTGTTCTCCTATTGCTGTGCAGCCCTAAATCTGCAATGGGAAAACTACAATATTAAAGAAACAATCCGTAATAACATGAAAGCATGCATAAAAAAGATTTGAATTCTTTAGCAGTTTAGAAGATTTGCAGTTAGTGAAAGATGTGGGAGGTGCTTCTTACAGTTTAGTAGTTTAGCAGATTTTAATCTGTCAAATCTGCTAGTTTCCCAAATCTGTAGAGATTTCAATCTGTCACATCTGCTAGTTTTCCCAAATCTGTAGAAGTCAAAATAATTGTAGTATTAACCACCATTATGTGGAACAGACATGAACTGTGGCACCATTCTAATCAAAATCCTTGATCGAGCTAAGAATAACTAGATATCCTCATCATTACATGCAGAAAAAATTGCTATGTACTAGCTGGGAAACAAACAACAGAACATTTGCTGTAACACTGGCACATGCTAAAAGCAATATAGAAATGTAGACGCCTGATGCATTGTAGAAGTCACATGTAGATGTGTTTATTTAGAAAATAATTCAGCAACTGTCAGGCAAAGTTTATTTTAGAAAATTACTCAGCTGCTGTGAGGCATATCTACAAGTTCTGTTGTTTAGTCTGTATTGGGGAATTAGTAGTTTGATCTTCCTTTAATAAAGGCTATATTTTCTAGCCTCTTGCATATAGTTTTTTGTCCCTCAAATTTGTGACTATTTCTATAGCTAGTAGTGACATGGTTATATTTCTTTTGTTTGCCAGACCAAAACTATAACTAGATATCATTGAAAACAAGACCTGTGACTGTCTTTTGCTAGCTATACTAGTAGAATTGATGAGGTTGTTTGATAACAAGTATAAGGGTTCTCTCTGCTAAACAACCTCATACTAGTGCTACTTAAATGACTTAATGACTATATTTTTATTTAAAAAAACTCTTGGGCAGTCAACATTTTTATCGAAACATGACAAAATTATGACAGCTTCACTTTCACATGTTCTTCAACTACAGAGTTACAAACAACTTTGATGTAATCCCTTTTTCAAGTGCAGGAGACTGATGATATTACTGGGACTACAAAATCGAAACAAGATCAAGTAACAATGAAAACAGGAGGCATGATAAGCTATACACAGATAATTCCAACTGGAGGATACACATCACTGATGTTAGAACAAATTAGAAATTCATAAGAAGGACCAACATACACAAATTATGTTGAGGTATGATTTATAGTTCATTCTGAAAGCATCTAGGCCCCGGTGTTGGTTTCGGCAATTGATGACAACGCTTAATTACCATGACTAACGTGTGTTTTGCAGAAACATTAGTAAGTTAGGTCATGGAGATGATAACTGCTTTGAGCAATATGGTATTCATGTCCCTTGATGGAAATCGTTTCGGTTTTCAAAGGATCAACGATAAGATTAAGGACGGTTAGTTCCGGATGTCAAGGTGTTGAGATGCATCTGGAATAGTCGTTAGGATCTTTGTTTCTTCCTTTGACCATACTATAAAGAGGGGCATGAGCGAGTAGCTTGACCTAGGTGAGTCTTGTGTTTAGGTATGGTGCACACTTGTCAAACTTAGCACTAGGTAGCTCGAGAAAAGCTCAGAGTTCAGTTGGAAGCAACTTAGTTCAAGTTGCATCGCGTTTAGAAGACGTTTGAGCCGTTTACCTATGACCGGACGCGGTCCTGGTCATGACCGGACGCGTCCGGTCAGTACTAATACTTCACTGCGGTTTCAACTGATCGATCGGACGCGGTCCTTGAGAGGACCGGACGCGGTGGTCAGTCTGACACGTGTTCCAGAGGGTAAACTGTAACGGATCAACGTAATTATACGAGATTAAGTAAGAAAATCTTCCACCGAGGCGGTTAATTTATCAAACTTAAACCCGTATAACCCGAGATTCCGTGAAATCACGAGGGATTTCAAACCAACCAACATACAACCAAGATCGTACTGATTTAGCAGTCACAGTTCACATGATACGTAGAGTTCACAATAAAAGTGGAGTACATCGGAGTTCGGAATAAAAGTTATTACAACACAGTTCAAAATAACATAGCGAAAGCAAGTAGTTTTACACCCACACTTAGTTCAAATACAGTGCCAGTAGATAGTCATGGTCCACAAAAGCAGTAGATAAGACGAACAGAGTGACCCTTGCCCAAGGTCCTAGTTGTCGCCCATCGCCGGATACAGACAGTTGGAGCAGTACCCATAGTACAACTGACCATCTGCAACAACAATGGGAACAACGCCCTGAGTATGAGAATGTACTCAGCTAGACTTACCCGTCATAAACCAAAAATAAAGGACACCAAGGATCATGCAAGGCTTTATAGATTGGACTGGCTTGACTCATTTGCGAAAAACATAAGTTGTTATGAAAAACTATAATAGTACTTTTTACATCACTTTTAGTATAACCTATTCAAGCTAGGTAAGCATCTATTGCTAGAACAATCACTTGATTCATCATTAACAATCTAGATTACCATATCAGGTTTAGCATTTCCAACATCATTCATTTAACCATCAGTGTTCCATTAATGTTACTACGATGCCATAGCTCGAGTCAAGTGCTCACTAACCGGGAGCGACGACGATTCGAATCGAATTCCTATCCAGCTGGAGATTTATTCCTCACACAAACCCTGCTTCCCCCGTCAGGGTCGCGTAGATCACCAATGACACTTTCCAAGAAGCCGCGGGATAACAATCATGGATCGCACTACCCAGGAACCGCCCGACTGCCAGGACGCACCTTGGGCTCACTCTTCGCGTCTCCGTTACACCCACTTCAACACCAGTCTACCAACCCGAGTTTATCCCGGCTCTAAAAGTGTCACTAGCTTCGCGGTCGAAAGGTACTTTATTCGGCCAGCTAAATGTGAGGCATGCGTTCAACATGATAAGAGGGACGAGCAACGATCGGTCCTTAATCGACACAGACGGAATCACTATAGTCCAAAACCCTATAAGACTCCGCCCGGTCTTCATTTATCCATCAACACCTGGTTACTTTTTATGATCACAATTACAGCTAACCATACCCCGGTATCCAACTATAACTCGCAGGTGACAGGAAATCACCCGACTTCTACCGGTCTAAGCATGGCTAAGCAATTCACTCGATCCTGACCTAACAGGGTGAAAGATAATCCGGTGGCCAAGGTAATAATGCAATAACGGTTTCACTCAACTCCTATAACTTAATGCAACTATATATATAACTATAGTTCATGTAGTAAGGACAACTTTTATAAAATAGGAGACATAAAATGCTCCGGGGCTTGCCTTTTTCGAACGAGCTAGGATGGTGGTCGACGCACTCTGGCAGCTCCTCGCCTGACTCTTCCTACTCGGGCACCTCCTGTGCCTGGGGCTCCTGCTGATCCGTCCAAACTTGCTCCTCCTATACTGCTACCTGCGACTCTTCCTGCGATCCTGTATGATGCAAGTGCATAAGTAATCATGCGAATGATGCATCGGATTATGGTGGAGTGCTTTGATGACATGAGATGCAGATGAGCACATGGAATGAGCAGTTTGAATATAACTATTTCTTCTACAAGGTAGTCAACGTCATCCAAGAACATATACCCTAAAACATGCACCTTATTCTTATATTAGCTAACCTATTATTTACACATACAAGTGAACCTAAGCTACCAAAGCTTACCAACCTAACTCATCCATAACATCAGCAAGGCACAATGATACTCCAAAGATACACCAAACATATTTTATTTCTCTTAATTTCTCATAAAGAATAATCTTTTATTCCCTATTTAACTAGGGTTACACAGCAACACCTATTTTTGGTGTAGATAAAAATCTACAAAAATTACAGTAGATTACTCTTACCCTAACTAACCTACTACTAAATTTTCATGAGAATTGCATATGTAAAACTGCCTGTACAAAATAAACAAGTTATAGCCTAAATATGAGCATGAAATTATTTTGTACTAGAAAAAGTATCAAACAACAGATTTCACATTTTTCCTATGTTACTAACAGTAAACTAACATACTACAAAAATTATCACATGTATGTTCTATACAAATTTAGCTCTCTACTAAAAATAACAAAGATTATCAATTAAAAGCATTTGAACTACACTTCAAAAATTTCTCACAGAACATGCTTCACTAATATTTTTCCTAGAAAGTACATCACTAATAAAGATTAAAGCAACAAGAATCACATTTTTCCCTTCATTATTATATTTACTACATATTTTCTAAGATATCAGCATTTATAGCAATTAAATAAATTTGCATAGCAAAGTGTCACAAAATTAACATGAGCTATTTTTAAACTGTAGATCTATTCAAGAGGAACATTTCAAAATTTGTTTCATCATTTTTGGAGCTATAAATCTTGAGATATGATTTTTTTGAAGCCTTTTCAAATTTTCTGGAAAATCAATTTCTTTAAAACCGAAAATTTAACCGGCCTTCAACGCTATGCGCACACCGCGGTTTCACCCCAACTCCCACTGAGAGACAGACAGATGGGTCCCACGGGTCAGCTGACCCCACCGGTCAGTCGGAGCCGAGCAGAGGAAGGCGCTGACCGGGGAAAACTCGCCGTCGGCGAGGTCGCCGGCGACAAGGTCAGTACCAGGCGACTCCCCGCAATCGCGCGAACCCAACGATGTGATTATCGGGGTGAGAGGAAGAGCGGAGCACGGGCTAAAGCGGCCATGGCGGAGGCGGTGGCGCGGCTCGCCGGCGCTAGGCCGGAGCAGGCCATGGCGGAGGTCACGGACGGGCGCACGAGCTCCAGCGAGCAGAGGCGATCATGGTGCGCATGGGGAGGAGGGAAATGAGACGGCGGGAAGGTGGGACCGACGAGAGCCGCGGCGGCGGGCTCACCGGCGGGGGAGAAGACGGCTAAATTCGGCCTCCTCACCTGCGGATTTGGCACAATAAGGGCACGTCGAGGATGAGCAAAGGAGGGTGGAGGCTCCGGCGAGACGCAACCCAGCGAGGCACGGCGGTGGGGGAGCTTGAAGGGCGGCGGCAATGGCGCACGGCCGCGGCTCCGCTGCGGCTGTGGCTGGCGCTCGGAGAAGCGAAAATGGGAGGGAAATGAAGGGAGCGCGGAGGGGGTAAGTGGGCGCGGGGGACGCGGGGGCCACCAGGGCGCGTGTCGCGCGGCGTTGCCGTCGCTCGGCCACGCGGCGGCCGAGTGCTGCCGCTGCGCCACGACGTCGCGTGCGGGAGCGCGCGCGGGCGGGAGGAAGACGGCGCGGGCGCGGACGCGCGGGAGAAGGCGGGGGCGAGCGGGCCAGGCCGGCATCCGTTCGCGGGCCGAAAGGGAGGCCGCGGCCCACTAAAACGAAAACTGATTTTTCTTTTACAAAAATATTTCCAGATTTTCCTTATTTGTTTTAAAATTGAATTTGAAAATGAAAAAGAGGTTTTCAGAACTTTTGCCCAAAATAAAAGTTGTTCAAAATTTTATTCTCTACAACTTTCATGTAGGGCACTTTTCAAAATTCTCAATAGATTTTGAATTTAGGATTTAAAGCTAAATTGTTAATCAAAAATTTATTTGTTTAGAATATTTTTAAAACAAAATTTGAGAAAAACTTGAATTCAAGAATTTCTCCAAAAATCATGTTAATTTATTCTAGATTATTTAAAATTGCTAATACCCAAAAGTATACTATCTTTTTGGCACTTACATCAAAGTTAGGGTTCTAATTATTTGCTTTTCAAGTTTAAATTTAAAAGAGCTATATTTCATGCAATACTAGTCATGAAATGATGATGAATGCTTTATACTTTGAAATGCTAATGCATGCTTAACACCCATGGGTGTTACAGCCCTCCCCCTTATAAGAATCTCGTCCCGAGATTTTTGAGTTACGAACCATTTATCGTAAAAATATTTATACGCAGTTTAAAGATATTCTTCCATTTCCCATGAATCATCACTCTTATCATGATGGCTCCACTGAATCTTGTAGGTTGGTACCACTTTATTCCGAGTGACTTGGTCCTTTGCATCCAAAACTCGAACTGGTTGTTCATGATATTCCAAGTCCGCCTTGATCCGAATACCCTGCGGTTCTATTCTCTCTTCCGAAACACACAGACATTTCTTCAACTGGGATACGTGAAAGACGGGAAAGATCGAACTCATCCCTTCTGGCAATCGCAGCTTGTACGCCACGGGACCCTTTTTCTCTATGATCTGGTATGGTCCTATATATCTTGCAGACAGTTTCTGCTTGATTCCAAACTGTTTCTTCTTCATGGGGGTAATCTTCAAATAGACATAGTCACCCACTTGGAACTTCAATGGTCTCCTTCTCTTGTCTGCATAACTCTTCTGACGAGACTGTGCAGCTTGCATGTTTTGTTGGATAATACGGACCTTCTTCTCTGCCTCATTTATAAAATCAATTCCATAAAACCTTCTTTCTCCAGGCTCTATCCAATTTAACGATGTCCTGCACTTCCTGCCATATAAAGCTTCAAAAGGTGCCATCTTGATACTCTCTTGGTAACTGTTGTTGTAAGCGAATTCTGCCAATGGTAACCAGGATTCCCATGAGCCTCTGGATGACAGTACACAAGCTCTAAGCATATCTTCAAGTACAAGATTAACTCGTTCTGTCTGCCCGTCTGTCTGTGGATGGTAAGTCGTACTACAAATCAAACTAGTACCCAAACCTTTATGAAGATGCTCCCAAAAATGAGAGGTAAACTGTGAACCAAGATCAGACACGATCGTTTTTGGTATACCATGTAATCGGACAATCTCAGCAATATACTTTTCTGCATATTGAGGTGGTCGGAATGTTGTCTTAACTGGCAGAAAGTGAGCTGTCTTGGTGAGATGATCTACTATTACCCAAATAGAATCATGTCCCATCTGTGTGGTGGGAAGACCAGTGATGAAATCCATACTTATATCATCCCATTTCCAATCGGGTACAGACAAGGGTTGCAGAAGTCCTGCGGGTCTCATGTGAAGAGCTTTAACTATACAACACATGTCGCAACGAGCAACGTATGCTGCAATTTCTTTTTTCATCTTAGTCCACCAATAACGGGGTCGCAAATCTTGGTACATCTAACTACTTCCGAGGTGAATAGATAGCTTGGAATGATGGGTCTCATTCATCAACTTGTTCTTAAGCTCTCTATCCTTAGGTACCACTAGGCGATCCTTAAACCATAACGCTCCTTGGTCATCCAATCGAAAGTGTTTGGTGGGTTCCCTCTTCATCTTCTCCTTGATATGAAAGATTCCCTTATCTGTCTTCTGACCTTCGATGATCTAGTTTTCCAGAGTATAATTGATCTGAATATTATGCAACACAGCAGGATGTAACAATTTAAACCTTTCTTCAAACAGCGGTTGCACATCAATAGCATGTGTTTTTCTGCTCAGTGCATCTGCTACTACATTAGCCTTCCCGGGATGATAATGCACGTTTAGATTATAGTCCTTTATCAGCTCTAACCATCTTCTCTGTCGTATGTTCAACTCAGATTGGGTAAAAATATATTTGAGACTCTTATGATCTGTAAAGAGATTACACGCATTACCCAGCAGGTAGTGTCTCCAAATATTTAGAGCATGCACTACTGCTGCAAGCTCCAAATCATGTGTAGGATAGTTAACTTCATGCTTCCTCAATTGACGTGAGGCATAGGCAATGACCCTTTCATTTTGTATTAGTACACATCCTAACCCATTCTTAGATGCGTCACAGAACACATCAAAAGACTTTTCTATACCCGGTTGGGCCAGAACAGGAGCAGTGGTCAACAACTTTCGCAAGGTGCAGAAAGCTGCCTCGCACTCCTCTGTCCATACAAACTTATGATCCTTCTGTAACAGGCTTGTCATTGGTTTGGCAATCTTCGAGAAATCCGGTATGAAGCGACGATAGTAACTGGCTAAACCAAGAAAACTGCGAACTTCATGCACTGAGGTTGGTGACTTCCAGTCCATAACCTCTTGTACCTTACTAGGGTCTACGGAAATGCCATTTTTAGACAACATGTGGCCGAGAAAAGGAACTGTCTTAAGCCAGAACTCACACTTGCTAAACTTCGCATACAATTGATGTCCTCTGAGTCTAGTCAAGACAATCCTAAGGTGCTCTGCATGATCTTCTTCATTCTCTGAATATATTAGAATGTTATCAATGAACACAATTACAAACTTGTCCAACTCTGGCATGAAAACAGAATTCATCAGATACATAAAGTATGCAGGAGCGTTTGTCAATCCGAAGGACATGACAAGATACTCGTACAAGCCATATCTGGTAGAGAACGTAGTCTTAGGCACATCTTGCGGCCTAATCTTAATCTGGTGGTATCCTGATCTCAAATCTATCTTAGAGAACACTTTGGCTTTAGACAATTGGTCAAACAAGATATCAATCCGAGGAAGAGGATACTTGTTTTTAATTGTCACTGCATTCAGTGGTCGATAATCCACGCACATGCGTAAGGAGTTATCCTTCTTCTTTTTCACAAATAGAGCAGGGCATCCCCATTCAGACGAGCTAGGACGAATCAAACCTTTCTTTAGTAAGTCCTAGAGTTGCTTCTTTAATTCGGCTAACTCATTGGGAGGCATCCGATAGGGCCTTCTCGAGATCGGGGTTGTTCCCGGAATTAACTCAATGGCAAACTCAACATCTCAGTCTGGTGGAAGTCCAGGTAACTCATCCGGAAACACATCTGGAAACTCACAGACCACTGGAACCTGGGCTAGCAGAGTAGTTTGGACCGCACAAGTCGTGCTAGCTAGGTCTACTTTCCGAGGTAGGACCACCCGAAAGGTGCCTTCTCCACTTGGTTCCTTAAGAGAGATACTCCTTCCTACATCGATTACTACCCCCATCTTATTCATCCAGTTCATACCCATGATCACATCCAAAACTAACCCTGGCATGACTATCAGATTAAGCTTATATTGTCGGTTTGATATGTTTAGGGTTACTTCCTGAACTATCTGATTAGTCAACAGATCAGCCCCGGCTGAACTGATTTTATATGCACATTCCAATTCGACTATCCCTTGCTCATGCCTGTTAACAAATGCTTGACTTACAAAGGAATGAGATGATCCGGAATCAAACAAGACTACTGCAGGATGATTGTTGATAGAAAACATACCAGCTGTTACCGGTTCTCCTTTAGGGATGTCATCCACGGTGGTGTGATGCACACGAGCTTGATACTGCGTCTGCTGTTTCTTAGGGTAGGGATAAAACTTCGCAAAGTGTCCGGGTTGGTTGCAGTTGAAGCACGGTCCCTTCACTTGAGCCACAGTTCTAGATAAACTGCCTTGTCCTATCTTCGCCTGAGGCAATGCCATCTTAAATGGTTTCTGGTTCCTCTGGGTTGCTGAGCATTCTGGTTCTTCCTTTGCGGTGGCCTAAACCTTGCACCTGGGGCAGGCGATCGATAAGCTGGACGGTTGGCCACTGGGGCTCTGGACTGGGACGAACCCGACTCGAAAGCTCTCTTACGGATCTTGGAAGCAGCATAAACATTGTTGTTCTTCTCTTGCTTCAGACAGTCACTAACGAAATCATTGAAACCAGTCCTCATATTTGTACCCACTTGTTTCATCATCTTGGGATTCAGGCCTCTCTTAAAGCTAGCGATCTTCTTGGCCTCAGTATTCACCATATCAGGAGCATAACGGCTCAGGTTATTGAATGCATGTAGATATTGAGTTACAGTCTTCGTGCCTTGATTCAGTGCCAGGAATTCCCCAAGCTTCATCTCGGTCAGACCAGGTGGAATGTATGTTCCACGGAAGGCTTCGGTGAACTCCCTCCAAGTGATGTGAGCGTGGGGAGGAAAAGTGGTGCGGTGATGTTTCCACCACATTCCTGCCGGACCTTGAAGCTGATGAGCTGCATACTCAGTCTTCAACACTTCAGTCATTCTCAAGACACGAAACTTGTCTTCCATAGTATTAATCCACTCTTCTGCATCCAAGGGTTCTACGGCTTCCTTGAAGATCGGTGGACGAGTATCCATGAAGTCCTTGAAACTGCTGTACTGATTTGCTTCGTGCCCACCCGGGTTTATTCCTCGACAGGTGTTGTCTGCGATACTGCGCAACGTAGCTTCCATATTCTGTTGCATGCCCTCCATATTACGTTGGCTTCCAAGAAATTGTGTGAAAAATTGTTCCGCAGTGTAGGGTGGAGGAGGCGGTGGTGGATCACGGTCATCACTAGTAGCTGCACTGCCACCAGCCTCAGCGGCACCATACACGGTACGATGAGTGTTCGACATCTGCATGTTTCAGCAACAGTAATTATTAGGTGATGTTGTAGGAATTGCGACCGAATGAAAAATCATGTTGACTAAATTTACTGGAGAGAATAAATTCATACAATAAAACAGGGGCACAATAAGTCATTCCACTTAACACAGCATCACTAATTAGATTACTTAAAGCGCACACATCGCGTCCATTACAACCAAGTTGCCAGCATACATACACTGGACTTTTTGACGTTCGGATACCACCACAAACACATCCAAGCTTTCCAACATTACATCAAAGCCTTAGTCTTTCTACTCATTATTACATGCCCAACGTGCCAACAAAGCAAAAGATCATGTAGATGGAACCTAGTAGCTAGCGTAACAACTACTAGCCTACTCATCGTGGTCGCTGTCTAAGTCCGAGACGTTGGCGCTATCGCCATTAGCAACGTCATGGTGCTCCCCAACTGGTGCTTTGGGCTCTTCAGGATCTTCGTCTTCATCCAAATCCATCTCTGCCGCACCAGGAGGAATATAGGGGTTGAGTTGATTGTTCAGCCGATGAACCTCCTCATGCAGATTGTCATTATATTCCTCTGCATATGCCAGCTGTTGCTCTAGCTCAAACTGTCTAGCCCTCAACACATTCTCTGCGGACCAGGCTTCATTCCTCTGATGGAGCACATGAGTCAACATGCGCTCAGCGTTCCTGTTGGTGGTGGTCAGTCGCCCAACCTGCTCTCTCAGGGCACGCACATCTCCTTCGAAAGCCACAGTCCTCTGGGTAGCCTGATCTCTCTGGCGAGTCAACTGAGCCATCTCTGTGTTGAGCCTCTCAATCTCGGCGTCGTGATCTCTCTGAAGCTGACGGTGGTCATCACGAGCCTGACCAAGAGCACTAGACACACGTCTCAGGCTACCTTCCACTCCATCAAAGGCCCTCATCACTGCGAACATGGCACTCATAGCGGGGTTGTCACTGTTCTGTGCTTCTACGGCGCTAATCTCCAGAGATCTTCCTCTTACCTGCTGCCATGAGTCAGTGGAGGGGTTGCCCCTCGGAAAGACTCCAACTATAGCTGCTGCCAACTCTTGAGGAAAGCGATCCATGATATCCCTCAGGATCCCAAAGGCTGCCCTCTCAGCGGCTTCTTCAGGGGTCCTGCCAGTTGACTCAAAATGCCAACCGGTCCACTCAGAACCATCACCTCGGGGATGAACTACTGCTGCCACAGTCACCAAAAGTCCTTCCCCCAACCGCTCATTCGACCAAAAGTAGCAGGGCTCCATCCCATCAGGATAGCCTATATAGCTGAGTACTCTCCACAAGAGCGTAGGCATCCCAAACTCTCCAAGAAAAGTGTGGCGCTGACGAGTGCGTGGAGCAAGCTGATGACGGGGAGCTCTGCCGGTGGACTTGCGGGCTGTCTGCTTGGTACGTGCCATCTATAGCAAAATTTTATTACCATGGTGAGAACAGATTTTTAAGTTGGCATTTTTATCGAAATGAGATAATCAACTTATAAGGGGAGTAGGGATGAAAATGGTACAGATATTTTCCGACCGTATTCGAAACCGAATCCGTTTAGAGGGGTTTTAATCCGTCCGTATCCGAGTCCGGATATTTAACATCCGATACCGTATTCGTATCCGAATATTTAAATCATATATTTATGATGTCGATATCCAATCGTATCCTATCCGGCATTTTTTATACTATCCGTATTCGAATCCGAATCCGGACATAAATATGAAAACAAATACGATATCAGTGATATCCGTCCGTATCCGATCCGTTTTCATCCCTAAAGGGGAGGAACAATGCCATGAATGAAATGCACCACATGATACATGCATGTTCCGTACGTCCTCACAAACTTAGAAAACTAATAACTACTAACGAAATAAACGGTGGCATACAACGATCTCTTGTAACATAACTAATACGTACTACTCGAAAGCGTTGTTATGTACCTGCAGAAAGTCACTTCAGCCCAACCCTCACAGTATGAAAATATGCAAGAAAGCAGTAAAGTAAGTTACTCGCTCTACATGCATCCCCAGATACGAGTATAACGGTAACAACTACCCGAATCATCGTCCTATTGACGGCATCGTCACCGCATGACGGAAGTCCCCACCATTTGAATACCCTCATACGAGCATGCGCATGGCACGTAAGTATTTCGGTATCACATAAGCACTCCCCTAGATCGGCAGTGTATCCGACCATGCTCTCACAACTCTCACTTACCAGGGCGTAGAGAGAATTGATCCATACATTACCACTCAATTGAATGGCACTCATACAATAGCACGCCGTATGAGCGACGAAATTTCAAATATGATGCAAACCCCCAAGTTAGTACTTAATTAAGCCACCTAGAGTCCTTATTGGGCATAAAGGATATGACCACTGGTACACTCTTAAATTTGAAAGCTTAGTTAAAAACACAATTTTATTTTTAAATACCCATGTGAACAGTAACATGATAAACCATGCTTCGATACCAGCTGTAACGGATCAACGTAATTATACGAAATTAAGTAAGAAAATCTTCCACCGAGGCGGTTAATTTATCAAACTTAAACCCGTATAACCCGAGATTCCGTGAAATCACGAGGGATTTCAAACCAACCAACATACAGCCAAGATCGTACTGATTTAGCAGCCACAGTTCACATGATACGTAGAGTTCACAATAAAAGTGAAGTACATCGGAGTTCGGAATAAAAGTTATTACAACACAGTTCAAAATAACATAGCGGAAGCAAGTAGTTTTACACCCACACTTAGTTCAAATACAGTGCCAGTAGATAGTCATAGTCCACAAAAGCAGTAGATAAGACAAACAGAGTGACCCTTGCCCAAGATCCTAGTTGTCGCCCATCACCGGATACAGACAGTTGGAGCAGTACCCATAGTACAACTGACCATCTGCAACAACAATGGGAACAACGCCCTGAGTACGAGAATGTACTCAGCTAGACTTACCCGTCATAAACCAGAAATAAAGGACACCAAGGATCATGCAAGGCTTTATAGATTAGACTGGCTTGACTCATTTGCGAAAAGCATAAGTTGTTATGAAAAACTATACCAGTACTTTTTGCATCACTTTTAGTATAACCTATTCAAGCTAGGTAAGCATCTATTGCTAGAACAATCACTTGATTCATCATTAACAATCTAGATTACCATATCAGGTTTAGCATTTCTAACATCATTCATTTAACCATCAGTGTTCCATTAATGTTACTACGATGCCATAGCTCGAGTCAAGTGCTCACTAACCGGGAGCGACGGCGATTCGAATCGAATTCCTATCCAGCTGGAGATTTATTCCTCACACAAACCCTGCTTCCCCCGTCAGGGTCGCGTAGATCACCAATGACACTTTCCAAGAAGCCGCGGGATAACAATCATGGATCGCACTACCCAGGGGACCGCCCGACTGCCAGGACACACCTTGGGCTCACTCTTCGTGTCCCCGTTACACCCACTTCAACACCAGTCTGCCAACCCGAGTTTATCCCGGCTCTAAAAGTGTCACTAGCTTCACGGTCGAAAGGTACTCTATTCGGCCAGCTAAATGTGAGGCATGCGTTCAACATGACAAGAGGGACGAGCAACGATCGGTCCTTAATCGACACAGACGGAATCACTATAGTCCAAAACCCTATAAGACTCCGCCCGGTCTTCATTTATCCATCAACACTTGGTTACTTTTTATGATCACAATTACAGCTAACCATACCCCGGTATCCACCTATAACTCGCAGGTGACAGGAAATCACCCGACTTCTACCGGTCTAAGCATGGCTAAGCAATTCACTCGATCCTGACCTAACAGGGTGAAAGATAATCTGGTGGCCAAGATAATAATGCAACAACGGTTTCACTCAACTCCTATAACTTAATGCAACTATATATATAACTATAGTTCATGTAGTAAGGACAACTTTTATAAAATAGGAGACTTAAAATGCTCCGGGGCTTGCCTTTTTCGAACGAGCTAGGATGGTGGTCGACGCACTCTGGCAGCTCCTCGTCTGACTCTTCCTCCTCGGGCACCTCCTGTGCCTGGGGCTCCTGCTGATCCGTCCAAACTTGCTCCTCCAGTACTACTACCCGCGACTCTTCCTGCGATCCTGTATGATGCAAGTGCATAAGTAATCATGCGAATGATGTATCGGATTATGGTGGAGTGCTTTGATGACATGAGATGCAGATGAGCACATGGAATGAGCAGTTTGAATATAACTATTTCTTCTACAAGGTAGTCAACGTCATCCAAGAACATATACCCTAAAACATGCACCTTATTCTTCTATTAGCTAACCTATTATTTACACATACAAGTGAACCTAAGCTACCAAAGCTTACCAACCTAACTCATCCATAACATCAGCAAGGCACAATGATGCTCCAAAGATACACCAAACATATTTTATTTCTCTTAATTTCTCATAAAGAATAATCTTTTATTCCCTATTTAACTAGGGTTACACAGCAACACTTATTTCTGGTGTAGATAAAAATCTACAAAAATTACAGTAGATTACTCTTACCCTAACTAACCTACTACTAAATTTTCATGAGAATTGCATATGTAAAACTGCCTGTACAAAATAAACAAGTTATAGACTAAATATGAGCATGAAATTATTTTGTACTAGAAAAAGTATCAAACAACAGATTTCACATTTTTCCTATGTTACTAACAGTAAACTAACATACTACAAAAATTATCACATGTATGTTCTATACAAATTTAGCTCTCTACTAAAAATAACAAAGATTATCAATTAAAAGCATTTGAACTACACTTCAAAAATTTCTCACAGAACATGCTTCACTAATATTTTTCCTAGAAAGTACATCACTAATAAAGATTAAAGCAACAAGAATCACATTTTTCCTTTATTATTATATTTACTACATATTTTCTAAGATATTAGCATTTATAGCAATTAAATAAATTTGCACAGCAAAGTGTCATAAAATTAACATGAGCTATTTTTAAACTGTAGATCTATTCAAGAGGAAGACCACCAAGATGATAAAGAAGCTCAGCAAGAGTGGCATCAAGTTCGATGGCAAGAAGAAGAAATTCTTCACAGTAGCAAAAGGAAGCCAATCTCCGAAATGGATTGCTTCAATTGTGGAGAACTTGGCCACCTAGCTCACCAATGCCCGAAGCCTCCAAAAGACAAGTACAAGAACAAGTACAAGGGCAAGAAAGATGATTCAAGTGATGAAGAAGATAATAAAAGAAAGAACAAGCCATACAAGAAGAAAGATGGCAAGAAAAGAGAGTTCTACAAGAAGAAGAAGGGAGGCAAGGCTTATATTGTTGGTGATTGGCTCACCGATATTGAATCATCATGTGAGTCCTCCGGTGATGAAAGTGATAATAAAAAAGAGAAGATCACCGCATTTGTGATTGGGCCTTCATCATCTTCACCGACATCTTCATCACCACCTTCACCGCCACCTTCACCATCATCTTCCGCTACTCATCTATGCCTTATGGCTAAGGGTGATCGAAAGGTACAAAATAGTGATAGTGATGATGATGATGATAGTGATAGTGATGATGAATATGATGCACCCTCTTATGATGAACTAGTAAAATTATTAAATAAATATTCTAAAATCATAAGGAGGACTAGAAATGAAAATGATGAGCTTCAACATGAAAATGAATCACTCTCATCTAAGCTTGAAAGTGCACATAAGACTAGGGATGAGCTCATAGATCAAAATGAAACTATGTCTTCTTCTCTCAAAGAGCTTAAAACTTCTAACAAGGAGCTTAGAGATAAACATGATAAAATTGAGAAGAAGCATGGTGAACTCATCACTAGGCTAAACTTGCTAAAAGATAAATACACCGCATTGAAAATCAATTATGATACTCTCATTGTTGCTAATGAGCTTGCTCTTGAGACACATGATGCTACTAACCAAATTGTTAAGATTGATATAGCTACATCATGTGATGATTTGATTGTTGAGAACTTTGAGCAAGGCTCTAGCGGCAAAGGCAAGAGTGTGGTTGAGGCCAATGACTATGATGAGTATGTCAAGCTCAAGAGTGAGAATGAGATGCTTAAAGTTGAGAACAAGAAGTTATTGGCTCTTGAAAAGCAAGCTTCAAATGAGTCACTTATTGAAGAAAACAAGAAGCTAAAGCAAGAGAAAGAGCATCTCAAGACCGGTCTAAGCAAGTTCACAAGAGGCCAACATTTGCAAAGTGAGCTACTCATGAACACCATCATGAAATTGGATAGGAGTGGCATTGGTTATTTGGAAAATCAAGAGAAGAAGGTCAAGGCCAAACAACAACAAAGCAAAACAAAGCCCAAGCCAAAGAGATGTGTTGAGTGTGGACAAGAAGGCCACTTTGCTCATGAGTGCAAAATTCCACCACCACAACCCTTGCCTAAGCATGCTAGACCCTTTGCCTTCAATGCTCATTACATGCTTAGAAAGGACTCAAGTGGAAAGATGAAAGTCATGTTCTTGGGTCCCCCTAACAAGAATAGGCCAAAAAAATTTTGGGTTGCCAAGTCACTAGTTGAGAAAGTTAAGGGTCCCTCTCAAGTTTGGGTCCCTAAACAAAAGACTTGATCTCTTGTGTGTAGGTGAACTACAAGACCGGTGGATCTCATTGGGTGATTGATAGTGGTTGCACACAATATATGACCGGTGATCCTCGTATGTTCACCTCACTTGAAGAGGATGGGGTATGTCAAGACAAGATCATATTTGGGGACAATTCCAAAAGCAAAGTCAAAGGTATAGGCAAGGTTGCAATATCAAATGATCATTCTCTCTCAAATGTGCTCTATGTTGCTTCATTGAGTTTCAACTTACTATCCGTTGGACAACTATGTGATCTTGGCTACCAATGCTTGTTCACTCCAAATGAAGTGGTAGTTACAAAGATAGATGACAAGCAAGTGATTTTCAAGGGCTTTAGATACAACAATCTTTATCTTGTTGACTTCACCTCCGAAGATGCAAACTTGATGACATGTTTGTTCACCAAGACCATACTTGGATGGCTTTGGCATAGGAGGCTTACTCATGTTGGAATGAACACGCTCGACAAGCTATTGAAGAAAGAATTAGTGAGAGGTTTGAAGGATGTAAAGTTTGAGAAGGACAAACCTTGTAGTGCATGTCAAGCCGGCAAACAAGTTGCAAACACTCATCCAACCAAAGCCTACATGTCAACATCAAGAGTACTAGAACTTTTACACATGGATTTGTTTGGTCCTACAACTTACAAGAGTTTGGGTGGAAATCTTTATTGTCTTGTGATTGTGGATGACTTCTCAAGATACACTTGGACCTTCTTCCTTCATGACAAATCCAAAGTGGCAAGTTGCTTCAAGAAGTTTGCAAAGAGAGCTCAAAATGAATTTGAAGTCAAGATAAAGAAGATTAGAAGTGACAATGGAAAAGAGTTTGACAACACCAACATTGAAGCTTATTGTGATGAAATTAGAATCAAGCATGAAGTGTCATCAACCTACACTCCTCAACAAAATGGTGTAGTTGAGAGAAAGAACCGGACCTTGATCACTCTTGCAAGAACAATGTTAGATGAGTACAATACACCGGAGAAATTATGGGCCGAGGCAATCAACACCGCATGCTATGCTTCAAATCGCCTCTTCCTACAAAAGTTCCTCTGCAAGACCCCTTATGAGTTGCTAAATGGGAAGAAGCAGGACGTCTCATTCTTCCGGGTGTTTGGTTGCAAATGCTATATCTACAAGAAGCGTCAACACCTAGGGAAGTTCCAAAGACGTTGTGATATTGGTTTTCTTGTTGGCTACTCATCAAAGTCCAAAGCATATAGAGTATTTAACCATGCCACCGGTTTGGTTGAAGAAACATATGATATGAAATTTGATGAATCTAATGGCTCCCAAGGAGCAATTGAGAATTGTGATGATGTAGGTGATAAACCATTGAGGGAGGCCATGAAGAACATGCCGGTGGGTGACATCAAGCTTAAAGATGATGAAGACGATGTACAAATTGTTAATCCACCATCTTCATTATATGTGTCTCAAGATGATGACAAGAATGAGAGAGTTGAAAATGAAGACACCCATATCTCTCATCATCAAGCCGAGGCACAAGCACAAGATGTTGATGCTCCCCATCCTACTCCTCAAATGGTTGATCGAAGAAACTCACCCCTACTTCAAGCATATCCACAAGATCTCATCATAGGGAGTCCTACAAAGGGTGTAATGACTCGATCTCAAAAGTTTAATTCTTTTGTTGAACATCACTCTTTTGTTTCTTGTCTTGAACCTAAGAATGTAGAAGAAGCTCTTTAAGATCCGGATTGGGTGAATGCCATGCATGAAGAATTGAACAACTTCGCCCGCAATCAAGTTTGGACACTTGAAAAGCATCCAAAAGGTGCAAGAGTCATTGGAACCAAGTGGGCGTTCCACAACAAGCAAGATGATCAAGGGGTAGTAGTAAGAAACAAGGCAAGACTAGTAGCAAAAGGGTTCTCTCAAGTTGAAGATCTTGATTTTGGAGAGACTTTTGCACCCGTTGCAAGACTTGAAGTCATCCGTATCCTTCTTGCATATGCATCACATCATGATATGAAACTATATTAAATGGATGTGAAAAGTGCATTCTTAAATAGTTTCATAAATGAACTAGTCTATGTTGAATAACCTCGAGGGTTTGAAGACCCTAGATATCCTAATCATGTTTATAGGTTGTCCAAGGCGCTATATGGGCTCAAGCAAGCTCCTAGAGCGTGGTATGAGCGCCTCCAGGACTTCCTCATTGAGAAGGGCTTCGCTATTGGGAAGGTTGACACCACACTATTCACCAAGAAATTTAATGAAGAGATCTTCATTTGTCAAGTCTATGTTGATGATATCATCTTCGGGTCAACAAATGAAGACTATTGCAAAGAATTTGGTGAATTGATGTCAAAAGAGTTCAAGATGTCAATGATTGGTGAGCTAACATTCTTCCTTGGGTTTCAAGTCAAGCAAATGAGAGAAAGGATTTTTATCTCTCAAGAAAAGTATATCAAGGATCTTCTCAAGAGATTCAAGATGGAAGAATGCAAGCCAATCAAGACCCCAATGCCAACTAATGGACATCTCGACCTAGATGAGGGAGGTAAACCAATCGATCAAACTCTTTATCGTTCTATGATTGGTAGCTTATTGTACCTTACCGCATCTAGGCCCGACATCATGTTTAGTGTGTGCATGTGTGCCCGCTTTCAAGCGTGCCCTAAAGAACCTCACCTAAGTGCCGTAAAAAGAATCCTAATATATCTTAAGTATACCCCAAGCATTGGACTTTGGTATCCCAAAGGAGCTAGATTCCAACTAGTTGGCTATTCCGATTCGGATTATGCCGGTTGCAAAATTGATAGAAAAAGCACATCCGGAGGATGCCATTTGCTTGGGAGATCCTTAGTATCTTGGTCATCTAAAAAACAAAATAGTGTGACTTTGTCCACTGCCGAGGCGGAATACATTGCCGTGGGGGCTTGTTGTGCACAAATCCTATACATGAAACAAACCCTCCTAGACTATAGAGTTGTTCTTGAAAAGGTGCCGCTTTTATGTGACAATGAAAGTGCAGTTAAAATTGTAAATAATCCGGTACAACACTCTCGCACCAAGCACATTGATATTCACCACCACTTTCTAAGAGATCACGTTGCTAAAAATGATATATCACTAGAAGGTGTAAGAAGTGAAAATCAATTAGCGGATATCTTCACTAAACCTTTGGATGAAGCTACCTTTTGTAGGTTGAGAAGTGAACTCAATGTGCTTGACTCTAGTAACTTTAAAAAATGAGCTTGTGTTGTCCCTTGCATTGCATTGTATTATATGTCATGTTTAATTACCCGTAATGCATCTAGGACTTGGCTAACACGGTTACGATAACCCTCCTTTGGAGGAGTGAAGAAGCCTAACCGTGGATCAAACTTGACAAGCAACCTAGCTTTACTTACTTGTTTTGCATTGCATTTGCATGGTTGTTGCTTTGTCGTTTCTTTTCGGTTTGGCTTTGAGCAACCTCTGTGTTCGTCCATGGGTAGAGAGAGCATTTTGATGCTCCCAAGGGTTCAAAAAATCTATTGCATGGCCATACGTTGCTCCTCGGATGTTTATTGCCTATTTTCCTATAAAATAATACTAGCCTAAGGCAAACTATTTTTTGAGAATCTTGAGGGTTTGAGTGAGGTCACTCATATCATGTTCCAATTGGTGTTTTTTTTGTCTCTTTGAATTGGAACCTGATTGGGAGAAGTCGCGTCGAAGTTCGAAATGAAGAAGGGCGAAAAACTATGACCGGATGCTGGACCGGACGCTGCACCGGACGCAGTGATGCTTCACCACCGCGTCCGGTCCCGGCGACCACCAGCGCGTCCGGTCATCCAGAAGACCAACTCCTGATCTAGTGACCGGACGCTGCACCAGACGCGCCCCTGTTGACCACCGTGTCCGGTCCCGGTAACCACCACCGCGTCCGGTCATCCGTCTCAGTTTTCCGGGCAAATCAAAACCGGACGCTGTCAGCGTCCGATCGTGGATAATCGGACGTGTCCGGTCATTCCAGGAGCTTACTGGAACATGACCGGACACCGCCTCCACCGCGTCTGGTCATCGCGTGACGAGCGGATCTAACCCCTCATATAACCTATCGTGTTCACTCTTTCTTCTTCATCCGCCGCCGTTTTTCACGATTCCGCCGCCTCCCTGCCCTAACTCGCCGGGAACCTCGCCGTGCACCGGAGCTCAACGCCACGCCCTGCCTTCTCCTTCTCCTCCGGCCCGTAGCTACGCCCGCACCGCGCAGCTCCACCCCTACCGCGCCGCCGCCGTCTCTGCCGCACCTGCACCACCGCCATTGTGTGCTGCTGTCGCCAGTGAGCCGTGTCCTCCATCACCTGCGCCACCTCCAGTCGGCTCCTGACTTCCCTCGCGACCACCTTCGTCTTCGGCCATCGTGCGTTGCCCTAACCCTAGGGTTCACACTGCGGCGTCTCCGTCGATTGACGTCGAAATTTTCTGCGCGCGACGTCTTCACTCCGAGGTTGTTACGCATATCCTTGATGTTCGTGTTAGGGTTTGTCGAAATTTCAGTATTGTTATCCTAATTGACTTTTGTTTTGGCAAATCAGCGCTCGTCCGGTGCTCCGGGAAGTCTCGTGAACTAGGTCATCTCACCTCGTCACCGTTTTTCTCGTCAATCCCAGGTAGCCATCGCGTTTCGATTCACATCTTATCTTATATGCTTGCTATCTCTAGGGTTTTGTACCTTTAGATCATATATGTTACTTATATTAGATCCATCTATTCCATCTTTTCAGCGAGTTTGTCGGTGTGTCAGGGTGACTGCTGTTCAGTTGTTGAATCCGAGGCCAAGCCTGTGGATACAGTTTGAGGCCAAGCCTCTCGAGTGTCAGTACACCATCTTTTAGAGGTTTCTCGACAGTGTGACAGCATGGTTCGTTGCAAGTATGCTGGTGGTGCTCCTAGTGACGGGGACGACAGTCCTCCTCGTCTGTCTGAGGTTGCGTGTGGAAAGCGCATCAAGATCATGGCCAGAAAGAAGAAGAAGACTCTTACTGATGTAGAAATCGCTCAGGCAGTGGTATATGCAGCTGATGCAGCAGAAAGGGGTGGCAGGAGCAGTGGTATACGCATTGGCGACCGTCGCTTTCATCTTGAAGGTCGACAGCTTGGTACAGAGACTACTGAGACCACTGAGGACACAGAGGTGACAATGGATGCAGATGCTATGTCAGTTGATCCACCTGCAGAGGCTCCAGAGGGGACAAAGGAGCAGCCAGCTCAGACTCCACCGCGTCGCCGCTCCACACACACATGAGCTCAGGTGACTCCTAGGCCAGAGGGCCAGCGTCGTGGAGGACGTCCACCTCCTAGGGTTAGAGGTTCACCCCCTGTCGAGCACTTTGACTTGAGAGGTGCTACAGCACGTCAGGTGCAAGGATTAAGATTTGTTGAGGTCAGCCGGTGGTTCCCACCTCAGAGGGACTCCAGAGCTTCAGAGGGTTTTATACTCCTCTACAGGAGGATTTTTACAGAGCTTACGTTGACAGTGGCATTGCTTTTTGACCACAGAGGGTCTGTCGCATTGAGTCACTTGTTGAGGTAGTGGGTGAGCAGCTTCATCCGCACCTGTCCTTTCTACCGGGCTTGTTAGATTTTCTTGGATAGACAGGTGCATACTGCGGCACTTGGGTTAGGGAGTTCTATGCTTCACTATGGATTGATCTAGCCCATGAGTTCATACACTTTGCATTCCGAGGCCGCGACCGCAGACTGTACAGCACAAGAGTGCGGGAGATTCTCAGATTCCCAGCTTCAGACACGAAGATCCACCAGCTCTGTTTTGGTCAGCAAGCTCCACCTAGACGCCCTCATGGCGGTACTATGCCACCTACAGATCTGATCCGACCCTGCTTCCGTGAGCCTTTTGGCGAAGGGTCTCGTCGCACACCTGCCAGTTTGACACCGCTTGCCTGAGTTCTAGATGCTATTGTCAGGCGTACTCTTCTTCCCAGGCTTGGTTACAGAGAGGGACTGACCAGGATGCAGCTATGGGTTGTTCACCACCTCCTCTCATAGACACCTTTTGACGTTTGGGATATTATGATTAGTGAGATGGAAGACACCCTGGCAGAAGGCTTCAAGAGACACCGTCAGCTGCCCTATGCTCATTGGATTTGCTTCATCATCAGATCTGCACTTGAGCTGCCTTCAGAGATTAGCGCTGAGATATCTGATACTACCACTGCTTTTCCTGAGTATGATATTCGTCAGCTATGGGCTTCAGTTACGAGAGAGCAGGCACCTGGCCTAGGACAAAGACAGAGGCCAGAGGTACCTGAGATAGCGGCTGAGCAGGACGCGACCGTATAGGGTCTTGCTGAGGCAGAGCTTGTAGATCTAGATGCTCAGCCCGCTGATATAGCTGAGGATGAGGCCTCTGACAGCACTGACGAGGATTATCAGCCCATCCCCAGGTATCGGTCTCCTTGGCCTCATGACCACGAGGCTGGTGGCTCTGGTTTAGCCTCCCACTCAGATCCAGCCATGGTGGCTATTCTTGAGAGGTTGACCCAGGCACAGGAGCGACAGGAGCTTCAGCTACAGAGACAGGCTCAGGACATAGCTGCCGTGTTTGCACAGATACAGGCTCGACAGGATGAGTTCTAGAGACAGCAGCTTGAGATACAGCGCCAACAAGTCGAGATGCAGCGTTAGCAGTATGAGATGCAGCGACAGAGTGCAGCTAGCCAGCAGCAGTACTTGGATCTTCTGCGTCACCTAGTCACAGTTGGTGTTCCTCCACCTGCATCTGTCCTGACTTCAGCCTTACAGTCTAGTGGACCTTTGAGTCAGGGACAGCCGAACCTTCAGTTCACCTCTCCACAGCTGCAGGTCCCTCAGTCGTTCCAGTCCCCGAGCTACATGCCTATTCAGACAAGATTTACTCCTTCAGACCAGCCTCACCCTCACCTTTTGACCGACACACCTTTCGTTGATCTTAGTGCCACATATAGCGAGTTGACTGGTCAACCGACGCCCTCGCATACTACTTTTGCTACTTTATCAGGGTTGTCAGCTTTAGAGGCAGCTGTTCCTCCTGTGACAGGGACGGGCACTACAGAGACAGTTCCTTCGTCCGTTGCCTCGATAGATCCCCTAGCTATTGGCTCACTTCAAGCTCAGGTCACAGAGACTGCTCCACTTGTTACCACTTCGTCAGTACCTATTCCTGTTGATCAGACCCAGACCGCTTCACAGCCGCGTGCTTCTTCAGAGGGTCAGCCTGATAGCTTTGAGTCTGAGGGAGACACTTCTCAGTTTGTGATTACTCCGCGCTCCTCGGCACCCGACTCGACTCCGTCTGTTCCCCCGTCAGATCCCTAGATTAGTTTTTGGCGGTTGATGCCAAAGGGGGAGAGAGAGAGCATAGATTCAGGGGGAGTTATGTTAGAGGGTTTCGTTTTTCATGTGTGCTACTTTCATGCATCATATTTACTTTTCTCGCCCTGCATTGTGTGACAATGAGTTTGTGAGACTATGTTTCGTTTTATGTCACTAAATGATGTTTAGCTCATAAGGTTGTGCTTCCGTGCCTTACTCCGATTTCATATGAGCTATATTTTTATGTGTACTAACTCTTCATGTCTTATCTTATAAGTACACTCAGTTGGCTTGGAACACATAAGCATTGACTAACCCCTTGTGCTGACAGCTTTATGCTTATGTGAACCAAGCATGATCGAAAACCTCAACTCATATCGTCTGAATCTAAGTGTTGTCATCAATCACCAAAAAGGGGGAGATTGAAACCATCTAGGCCCCGGTGTTGGTTTCGGCAATTGATGACAACGCTTAATTACCATGACTAACGTGTGTTTTGCAGAAACGTTGGTAAGTTAGGTCATGGAGATGATAACTGCTTTAAGCAATATGGTATTCATGTCCCTTGATGGAAATCATTTCGGTTTTCAAAGGATCAACGGTAAGATTAAGGACGGTTAGTTCTGGATGTCAAGGTGTTGAGATGCATTTAGAATAGTCGTTAGGATCTTTGTTTCTTCCTTTGACCGTACTATAAAGAGGGGCATGAGCGAGTAGCTTGACCTAGGTGAGTCTTGTGTTTAGGTGTGGTGCACACTTGTCAAACTTAGCACTAGGTAGCTCGAGAAAAGATCAGAGTTCAGTTGGAAGCAACTTAGTTCAAGTTGCATCGCGTTTAGAAGACGTTTGAGCCGTTTACCTATGACCGGACGTGGTCCTGGTCATGACCGGACGCGTCCGGTCAGTACTAATACTTCACTACGGTTTCAACTGATCGACCGGACGCGGTCCTTGAGAGGACCGAACGCGGTGGTCAGTCTGACACGTGTTCTAGATGGTAAACAGCGTAATCGGACGCGTCTGTGAAATGATCGGCGTGTCCGGTCATGTTCTAGTAAGGTCCTGCGATGACCGGACGCAGTCGCGTGTCCGGTCTCGTTACAGTAAGCTCCCTGCACGATCGGACGCGTCCGATCACCTCTGACCGGCGCGTCCGGTCACTCAGCCGAAATTTTAGAATTTCGACCGTCATGAGCGACCAGCGCATCCAGTCACTTCGAGCGGCACGTCCGGTCACTCAGCCGAAATTTCATAATTTCAACCGTTACGAGCGACCGGTGCATCCGGTCACTTCGACCGGCGCGTCCGGTCACCCCGCGTTTTGCTGAGTTGGCAGGTAACGGTTCGTTTCGACTGTGGGGTGTATAAATACATCCCCACCACCTCTTTTAGAGGTCTCTTGCTCATTTGTTTAGCTGAGAAACACCTTTGAAGTGCAAGGGAGTGCAAGAGCCCTAGTGAGGATAGAGATTTGCAAATCAAAGTTTAAGAATCCTCTCTAGTGACAAGAGTGTAGCAAGTGTGCATCCATCTTCTCATTAGGCTTGTTGTGGTCAAGTGAGAGTTCTAGCTTGTTACTCTTGGTGATCGCCATCACCTAGACGGTTTGGTGGTGATTGGGAGTTTGGTGATCATCCGACGAGATTGTGGGTGATCCAACTCAAGTTGTGAGCGGTTTTGGGTGATTCGCCGTGATGGAGTGTCGAAGAATCAACCCGTAGAGAGCACTTGATCCTTGTGCGGATCAAGGGGGAGCTACACCCTTGCGCGGGTGCTCCAACGAGGACTAGTGGGGAGTGGTGACTCTCCGATACCTCGGCAAAACATCGCCGTGTTCCTAACCCTTACTTTCAAGCATTTACTTTCGTGCATTACTTTCATTGCTTGTTTACCTTCCTAGAATTACCATGCTAGTCTAGGATTGGATCTTAGGATGCAAAACTTTTATCAGTAGAATCACAAGGAACACTTGTAGGCACTAGGGGTGAAGTTTGGCTTGTAGGATTTAATTCTTGCAATTAATTTTTAGAAAAGCCAAATTCACCCCCCCCTCTTGGGCATCTTGATCCTTTCACATTCGAATTTCAATTTTCAGTGCATGTCAACAACAAAATTGATGTTGTGCCTATTAGAAGGTTTCTCGGTTACTTATGAAGTAAAATTTTAATTTATGAAGACAATTGATACATCTAATCTTCAAGTGCACTATTCCAGCTATGGGAAGGAAAATGATAGTAATGAGGTAAGAAATTGCAAAAAAAACACATACTGTTGTACATAATTTGAAATATGTTTTCTTGTATCATATGAAATGCTTATGGAGATACTATATCGACATATGAAACAGGAAACAAGACAAAAACAGGAAGCAATGTCCAATTCACACTATGATATTCAGAATTGGGAGTCATTTGTTTGCCAAGGAGAACACAAAAATGATATGAATTTCATGGAGATGTATGAGGTACAACTATACCTAATTTAAATAGTTATCAAAAAACTAAAAAGGGGAAAAAACCCAATCACTCACTTCTTTAATGTGTAACAGGGCCCAGTTGGTTCATTTATGCATATGGTGGAAGCACCAGAAGAGTGTGATCACGTGTTTGAGGTAAGAAAAGACACATTTGACATATATAATGAATATCAAAAAAGATCTGACAAAAGCTAAGCAAGTACTCACATGATTGCCTTCTAATGAAGCAGAATAGTATGTATATCACAACAAGCAGATGTGATGAACACCCAACAACAATGAATGGAATGGAGACAGATGAGTATCCAATCAATACATCAATGTGTCCTGCTGAAGACCAAGGCCCAAATAGCAATGACCTGCACAAAATAGAAAGCAGTTCACATTTTCTCGAACGTTTGTATGAAGAAGAGCTAATGAAGAAAGCTCAGACAGCTCCCTATGCAAGAAATGGTGGCACAGAATATGCAGAACATGAAGGAAAACTAAATAATAAAATAATTCTAGATCAAGAAACACACATATCAATTGTTGATGACACCATTGAAGCTCCTGTGAACTATGCAGTAACATATTCAAGCAGTACACAGATCCTTGAACGTTTGTATGAAGAAGCACTAATGAAGAAAGCTTAGTCAGCTGCTTATGCAAGAAATGGTTGCATAGAATATGCAGAACATGAAGGACAACTAAATGATGAAATAATTCAAGATCAAGAAACACACATATCAATTGTTGGTGAAACCATCAAAGCTCCTATGAACTATGCAGTAATAGATTCAAACTCAGAACAAGACCAAAACACAGACATCACAGAAAAAGATATACAAATTTTCAAGCATAACGAGAGTGTGGAGGCGGCTATTACACTCAGTCAAGAGGGGGAAAGCCAGCATGTTCCAAGGATAGATATGCAGTTTGAATCATCAGATGAGGCATATAAATTCTACAACAACTATGCTTTGATTGTTGGATTCTCCATTGTAATGGCTCACAACTATCACTCAAGAGACAAGAAAACGATGGGCCAAGTGACTAGAATGACTTTCAAATGCCAGCGAAGAGGAATTGATAAACAACAAGAGAACAAATCAAGTGGACAGCAAAGGCCTAGTGTACAGTCAAGCACAGCATCAAGAAAAAGGAAAAATAACAATATCAACACAGATGAAGCTGCACCAACTACCGCTGCAAGGAAAAAAGATGCAATGTGATTGACAAAACAAATTGCCCAGCAGCAATGATAATAACATTTTGAAGAATAAAGTATGGGTTGTAACTAGACTAAATCTCGAACACAACCACAATCTTCTAAGTCCACAACTTTCAAAACTGCTGAGATCTCATATGCATTTCATAGAATAGGAAAAGGCTATGATAGGAACATTCGTTTCAGTGAATGTTCCAAACAGAAAGATCCTATCATTTTTGTCATACTTGAGGGGTGGAATGCAGTTCACAAATCTAGTGAAGACTGACATCATCAATTACAGAACAAGGATGCCAAGAGAATGTGGGGAGAGTGATATCTCACAAGTGATACAGTTTTTGAGAATGAAGCAAACTGAAGACCCACTATTCTTCTTTGCATTTGACGTGGGAGAAGATAATAAAGTGAGGAACTTATTCTGGCTTATGGTAATAGTAGAGCTAGCTATGAAGAATATGGAGATGTAATCAGTTTTGACACTACTTATGCAACAAACAGATATAACCTAAAGTTTGCACCATTTGTTGGAATAAATGGACACGGTGATAACATGCTATTTGCTGGGGCTGTACTTA
Source organism: Saccharum hybrid cultivar R570 (assembly GCA_038087645.1). Taxonomy (NCBI): domain Eukaryota; kingdom Viridiplantae; phylum Streptophyta; class Magnoliopsida; order Poales; family Poaceae; genus Saccharum; species Saccharum hybrid cultivar. Next base: position 3,339,953 of record JAQSUU010000059.1, read on the forward strand.
GTGATGAGACAATCCCAACATTTAGATGGCTCTTTAGAACATTTCTTGTCTGCATGGGTGGAAAAGCACCAAAATCAATAATAACGGACCAAGATGCGGCAATGAGATCAGCAATCAGTTTGGAATTCACAGAAACAGTACACAGGAATTGTTTATTCCACATTGTATCAAAGGCAGAGATGTTTTTGGGTACAACATTGTCAAAGAATGAGGACTTTGCACGGGACTTCTATGACATTATATACAATTCATTGACAATTGAGGAGTTTGAGACACTATGGAACAATATGCTGGACAAACATAGTGTACAACATCTGAAGTTTCTGAAAGTTATGTATGAGAACAGAGATGGATTGTCCCAGTGTACTTCAAACACAACTTCTTTCCCTTCATATGTTCAACCTCTAGAAGCGAGGGCACTAATGCAATATTCAAGGACAATGTTGGACCAACATCTAGCTTGATTATGTTCATTAAAGAGTATGATAGAATTGTGAAGAATATTGATGAAAAAGGAAATCTGAGAGACAAGAACAAAGCACAGGAAAAGGCAATCCTTTACTCTACATACACATTCGAAAGGCAGGCCAGAGATTACTACAACGCCCAAATATTCTATAGGTTCCAATAGCTACTGAAAACAACAGGAAAGTATGTGGCAGAAGAATATGAGAAGGATAAGATATATGTGACATATAAATCACAAGAACATTGTCAACTGGAGGTTAGGCCAAGAAAATACCTGGTACTAGTTGATCTGCCACAAGAAAACTATGTCTGCATATGTGCTCGATTCGAAAAGGATGGCATACTATGTGCACACATCCTAAGAACCCTCATCCAGTTGAACAAGCACACTTTGCCTGAAAAGTATTTCATAAATAGGTGGAGACCAGTGGAGAAAAATGTAACAGAACTGCCCAATTATACGAGATTAAGTAGGAAAATCATCTAACGGAAGGACAATTTAACAAACTTAAGCCCGTATAACCCGGTAGTCCGTGAAATCTCGATGGATTTTAAACCATTTCACATAACAGCCAAGATCGTACTAAGTTTAGCGGTCACCATCATAAGTTACATAAAAGTTCGTGGCATAAAATACATCAGAGTTTAAACATAGTTATTACAAACCAGGTTCGAATAAAAGTAGCGGAAGCGGTAGTTCAAATCACGTGCACACACAACATTTTGGAATAAAGTGCCAGCTTGTGATCATCTCCAGCAAAAGCATTAGACGAGAAGTAGCGAATGACCATTGCCCATGGTCCTAAGCTTCGCCCATCGTAGGATAGAGGCAGTTGATATAGTAGCCGTAATACATCTGCCCATCTGCAACAAGTGGGAACAAAGCCCTGAGTACGAGAAGATACTCAGCTAGACTTACCCGTCATAAACCAAAAATAAAAGACACCAAGGAATCATGATAGGCTTTCTGGTGGGATAGCTGACTCATTTGCAAGAAAAGCGTTTTTAACTTAACAATTCCTTTCCAAAAGCATGCAGTAATTAACTCTTTATTACCCTGTCAACTATGTTTGCACTGGTGCTAGAGTAACATGTAATTAAGCAAGTAAGGAATACCATTGATCATTAACAATAGTTATCATGTCATCTTCCACATAACTATCCAAGTGATTCATCAAGATTACTACGATGAAGTAGCTCAAGTCAAGTGTTCATAATCCAGTGAACGATGGCGATTCGAATCGATTATTAACCAGCTGGTAAGTTATTCCTCACACAAACCTCACTCGCCCGCTAAAGTGAGGTGTTGGTCACCGAGTCAACCATTCAGGTAAAGTCACGAGCTTGCCAGGAACCACTTGTACCCGGGGGCCGCCCGACTGCTCTTTGGCCTTATCATCGCGCCCCCGTATCCTGCCACTACTGCTCTGGTACAGTGCATTGCGGGCAATCCACTCGGCCCGAATAATCTCCCAGTTTCGCGGTCGGAAGGTACTTTATCCGGCCAGCTAAATGTGAGGCATGCGTTCAACATGACCCGAGGGACAACAACGGTCGGTCCTTAATCGACACAGACGGAAAACACTACAGTCCGAAATCCTGCAAGTTTCCGCCCGGTCTCAAATTCAATTCACACTTAGTTATACCATGACTTCATAGTCATCCAAGCAGATCCAGGTAACCACCTATAGCTCGCAAGTGACAGGAAATCACCTGACTTCTACCGGTCTAAGCCAGCTAAGCATTGACTCGACTGCGGATACCAGGGTAACAAGGATATAGTATAACAAAGGTAAGCAAGGTATAATGCAGCAACGTTTACAAATAACTCTTAAACGTAATGCATCAAATTAAGTAAAGTTAATAATAAATTATTTGCAAATCGGGAGAGAAATGCTCTGGGGCTTGCCTCTCTCAAAAGAGCTCGGACGGTGGTCGGGGCACTCTTTGAGATCTTCACTGACCTCCTCTTCGGCTTCTGTCACCTCCTGCTGCTGCACCTCGAGCTGCTCCTCTGGCTCCTCGGGTAAGACGACTGGGTTCTCGGTTTGCGATCTTGTATGATGCAATGCGCGTAAGTGATTATGCAAACGTGCATCGAAGGAGATGAATGCAATGGATATGTTGAAATGCAAGGTAGTCAACATCATCCAAGAAACTATATACTACAAGCACATGTCATCTACTGCATTCTCTTCTACTACTATTATGTTAAGTTAACATATCTTATGAAATGCTTCAAAGATACACCAAAGCTTTACTAATTTCTTAATCACACATAAAGCAACACTTGCTTAAACTCTAAATAATAATAGGTTTGAATAGCAACATATATTTCTGATGCTCCTAAAAATCTAAGAAAATTACAGTAGCATAATACTGCCCTAAACCGACTACCATAAAAATTTTATGGCATTTAGATAAGTAAACTACCCTATACAAAAATGACAAGCTATAGCATAAAAATGAGCATGAAATTACTTTGTGCTATGAAAAGTGTCAAACAATAGAATTAATATTTTTCCTAAGTTCTTCATAGCATATAATGACTGTACAAAAATTATCACATGCATGTTTTATACAAAGTTTGCTCTCTAGCAAAAATAACAAAAATCAGCCATTAAAGGTACTTGAACTACTCCTCCAAAGTTTTCCACAGCACATGCATGAAACATATTTTTCCTAGGAAGTGCATGACACAAGAAGATTAACAAACTTGGGAATCATATTTTTCTGAAGCCTATAGATTTTTCTACACATTTTCAATTTATCAGCAATATACATGATTAAATAAAACACTACAGAAAAGTAATGAAATCTTGAAATGCAATATTTTTATATTGTAGATCTGGTTCCAATGACTTCATAGAAATTTATTTCACAATTTTTGGAGCACATTTAATCACCCAAACAATTACTAAAGCATTTTTATTTCACTTAATAAAAGAAAAGAAAACTGGAATCCTCTTTTTGAAAACGGGCCGACACAGTACGGGGCAAACGGCCCGGTCCGGCTCAGCCCAAGGACACGCGCACGCAGGAGAAAGAAAACGGGCCGCATCCCGTTGGACCAGGCCGGCCCATTCACTTGCTTCAACCGCGGACGAGCGGGGACAGCGTGCGCGGCCGAGCCGGTGCTCGCCACCGCGACGGTGCGACGGCCGCCGACGGCCAGCGGCTGTCTCCGGGCTCGAGCGAACAAGGCGAGGCGCGCAACACTATTGCGGGGACACGGTGAACATCAACGCGCAATTCGAGAGAGATGGGGAGGAGCGGAGGCGACGGTGGCCGGAGCGCGAGCGCGGCGGCTCCGTCACGGTGGCGCGGCGAGGAAGTCAAATTGATGTCCTACCGGAGTGAGCAAGGGGATGGTGGCGCTCGTTCGGAGGAGGCAAGGGGGTGGCGAAGCTCGGTGCAAGACGAATTCGGTGGCGGTGGACGGTCGATGTCGGAACGGGGGAGCAGAGGTGGAGCTCTTGGCGGTGAGCCGCTCGCCCGCTCGGTTTTTGGAGAGGGGGAGTGGATGGCGAGCGAGAGTGGAAGTGAGGGGGCGAGGAGGGTTCGGGCATGCGAACTTGAGCGCGCTCGAGCTGGCAGGAGGGCAGAGAGGAGGCGACGCGCGGCGGCTCCGACGGCGCATGGCCGACACGCGGCGAGCGCGGTCTACCGCGGCGTCCAGCGAGGCGCACGAGCGGGCGGGAGAAGAAGGCGGCTGCGCGGACACGGGCCGGGCCGCTGCGTTGCGCGGGCGCGCGCGTGCGGTGGCGGAGCTGGGCCGCTTCCAGCAGCAGGCCGAAAATGAGGCGGCGGCCCGCGACTGAGAAAAGCCCTTTTTCCATTTCTATTTTTCAAGAAATTTCAAATAATAGTTTTCAAATCTCATTTTGATCAAGAAAAAGATATTTTCTGGAAATGACCCAAAAATAAAAGTTGCTTAGAATTTACTTCCCTCCAACTTTGATTAAGGGGCCAACCTCAAAACTCTTATAGATTTTGATTTTTAGAATAAAAGCTAATTTAGGGAGGATTTTTGAATATTTTCAAATAACATTTTTAAAACAAATATTTGACAAAACTTTGAGTGATTTAGTGGCTCCAAAAATTTTCCTTATAATTCTAAGTGATATGAAATTTATAGTTGCACAAATTTGATGAATGTCATTAGCACATTATCACAACATGTTATGAAATACTAGTTTCCACATTTTTATTTTATTAAAGGTACACCCTAACCACATATGATTATGAATGACATGACATGTTATGCTCATGATTTGCAATGCAAATGCTTGCGTAACACTGGAGTGTTACAGCCTTCCCCCTTATAAAAATCTCGTCCCGAGATTTGGGTTACGAACCATTTATTATAAAAATCTTCGTATGCTTTTTGTAGGTATTCACCCGTTTCCCAAGATGCATCCCCCTCATCATGATGACTCCATTGTATCTTATACGTTTTCACCACACTGTTTCGAGTAGCCCTTTCTTTGGAATCCAAAACTCGAATTGGCTGCTCACGATACATCAGATCTGACTTAAGTTTTATGCCTCGAGGTTCAATTATTTCCTCTAGAACGCGCAAACATTTCTTGAGATGTGATACGTGAAAAACTGGGAATATAGCACCCATTGCTTCTGGTAATTCCAATTTGTAAGCCACTAGACCCTTCCTTTCTAAGATTTTGTAGGGTCCTACAAATCTGGCGGCAAGCTTTCTGCGTATTCCAAACCGCTTCTTCTTCATTGGCGTGACTTTTAGATAAACATAGTCACCAACTTCAAATACAAGCGGTCTCCTTCTCTTATCCGCATAACTTTTCTGACGTGACTGAGCTGCTCTCATATTTTGCTGAATGATATGAACTTTCTTTTCGGCTTCTTTCATAAAATCAATACCATAATACCTTCTTTCCCCTGGCTCAATCTAGTTTAAAGGTGTTCTACACTTTCGGCCATACAGAGCCTCAAAAGGTGCCATCTTGATACTTTATTGATAGCTATTATTATACACGAATTCTGCTAAAGGTAACCACGACTCCCATGAACCTCTGGAAGACAACACACAAGCTCTTAACATATCCTCTAAAATAGCATTAACTCTTTCAGTCTGACCATCTGTTTGAGGATGATAGGCAGTGCTACGAATCAGACTAGTCCCCAAACCTTTGTGCAAATGCTCCCAAAAGTGAGCAGTGAACTGTGACCCTCTGTCAGACACGATAGTCTTCGGTATGCCATGCAATCTCAAATTCTCCGCAATATACTTCTCGGCATATTGAGGTGGTCTATAAACTGTCTTGACAAGCAAAAAGTGGGTTGTCTTGGTAAGACGATCCACGATTACCCAAATCGAATCATGACCTTTCTGAGTAGTGGGCAAACCTGTGATGAAATCTATACTTATATCATCCCACTTCCAACTAGGTACTGACAAAGGTTGCAACAATCCGGCAGGTTTCATGTGAATAGCTTTCACTCGACAACATGTGTCACATCTGGCTACATAAGCTGCAATTTCCTTCTTCATCTTTGTCCCTAATAGCGAGGTCTTAGTTCTTGATACATTTTACTACTGCCAGGATGAATGGACAACTTAGAGTGATGAGCTTCATCCATAATTTTATTCTTAAGCTCTCTATCCTTTGAAACAACAAGACGGTTGTCGAACCACAACACGTCCTGCTCGTCCACTCTGAAGTGTTTTGAAGGTTCTTCTTTAATTTTCTTTTTGATGTGGAATATCCCTTTGTCTGCTTTCTGACCTTCTATTATCTTACTCTCTAGGGTGCAACTGATCTGAATACTATGTAACACGGCAGGGTGCATTAGATTAAAACCATCTTCGAGTAAGGGTTGCATATTCAGACAATGCGACTTTCTACTCAAAGCATCGGCTACCACATTGGCTTTCCCAGGGTGATACTGTACATTCAAGTTGTAATATTTAATTAGTTCTAACCATCTTCGCTGTCTTATGTTCAATTCTGGTTGGGTGAAAATGTACTTGAGACTCTTGTGATCGGTGAAAATATTGCACACATTACCAAGTAAATAGTGTCTCCAAATCTTTAAGGCATGCACCACGGCGGCAAGCTCAAGATCATGTGTCGGATAATTGATTTCATGTTTTCTCAACTGACGGGAGGCATAAGCAATGACTCTTCCTTCTTGCATCAGAACACAGCCTAATCCTGTTTTTGATGCGTCACAGAACACATCAAAAGGTTTCTCGATGTCTGGCTGTGCAAGAACTGGAGCAGTGGTCAACAGTTTCCGCAAGGTGTGGAAAGCTATCTCACACTCCTCTGTCCACACAAACTTGTGATCTTTCTATAACAGACTTGTCATCGGCTTGGCAATCTTCGAGAAGTCTGGGATAAAACGGCGATAGTAACCAGCTAACCCTAGGAAACTCCTGACTTCTGGCACTGTGGTTGGAGTTTTCCAATCCATAACCTCTTGCACTTTGCTCGGATCTACCGAAACTCCATTCTCAGATAGAATATGACCAAGGAAAGAAACTTTCTTCAACCAAAATTCACATTTGCTAAACTTAGCATACAACTTATGATCTCTCAGTCTGGTCAAGACAATTCTCAGATGCTCTTCATGATCTTTCTCATTCTCAGAGTATACTAAAATGTCATCAACGAAGACAACTATAAACTTGTCCAATTCCGACATGAAAACTGTATTCATCAGATACATAAAATATGCAGGAGCATTTGTTAAGCCAAAAGACATAACAAGATACTCGTACAACCCGTATCTGGTAGAAAAAGCGGTTTTCGGGACATCTTGCGGCCTAATCTTTATCTGATGATACCCTGATCTTAGGTCTATCTTAGAGAACACTCTAGCTTTAGCTAACTGATCAAACAAAACGTCGATATGAGGCAAAGGATATTTATTCTTGATAGTTACAGCATTAAGAGGTCGATAATCCACACACATTCTCAGAGTACCCTCTTTCTTTTTCTTCACGAACAAGGTAGGACATCCCCATTCAGACTTACTCGGTCAGATAAACCCTTTCTTTAACAGTTCTTCCAGTTGCTTCTTCAGCTCAGCTAACTCATCCGGAGGCATCCGATAGGGTCTCCTCGAAATAGGAGTTGTCCCGGAGATCAACTCGATTCCAATCTCAACATCTCTATCTGGAGGAAGGCCAGGTAACTCGTCTGGAAACACATCCGGGAACTCACACACTACCGGAATCTAGTGGATAGGAACAACTTCCATGGCACAGGTCACACTCACAAGGTCTGTTCTTTCGGGCAATGGTACCTGAAAAGTACCCTCTCCCTGGGGATCCTTAAGGGTAAGCAACCGACTGCTTGTATCTATGACTGCCCCCCAGTTCTTCATCCAGTTCATTCCTATTATTACATCCAAAACTAGTCCAGGCATAACTATCAGGTTCACTCGGAACTTTCGACTACCTAACTCAAGGGTTGCCCCTCTAACCATCTTATTGGTTAACACATTAGCCCCGGCTGAACTTATGCGATAACCATAACTCAATTATGTGCATAGTTGTTCATGCTTCCGTGCAAATGCTTGACTCATAAAAGAATGCGAGGATCCAGAATCAAATAGAACAACTACAGGGTGATGGTTAACAAGAAACTTACCGGCAGTTACAGGCTCTCCCTCAGGAATCTCATCAACGGTGGTATGGTGTACACGTGCAGTATAAGTCTGTTGCTTCTTTTTAGGCGGATAAGGGCAGAACTTTGAAAAGTGGCCTGGCTGACCACAATTGTAGCAGAGCCCCTTCACTGTACCAGCAGATCCTATAGCTCCCTTGGAGTTGCTCTGTTCTGTAGCTACGGTGATCTTTGCTGGTGGCACGGCCATCTTGTACGGCTTCTGTGGTCCCCTGTAGTTCTGGGTTTTATGCTGTGGCGGCCTGAACCTTACACCAGGTGCGGACGGACGATAAGAAAGACGATTTGCAGTGACAACTCTGGACTGAGATGGTCCTGACTCAAACACCCTCTTGCGATTCTTGGATGCAGTGTAGGCGTTGTTGTTCTTTTCTTGTTTCAAACAATCACTGACAAAGTCATTGAACCTGGCGCAGGTATTGGTACCCACATGCTTTATCATCTTCAGACTTAACCCTCTCTTGAAACTAGCAATTCTCTTTGCATCTGTGTCGACCATGTCTGGAGCACAGCAGCACAAGCTATTAAAGGCATGCAGATACTATGTTACAGTCTTAGTACCCTGATTTAAGGCCAAGAACTCTCCGAGCTTCATCTCAACCAACCCTGGGGGAATATAAACTCCCTTAAACGCTTCAGTGAATTCTCTCCAAGTAATCTGGGCATTGGAAGGAAAGGTGGTGCGGTGATGCTTCCACCACATCCCTGCTGGTCCCTGTAACTGATGTGAAGCATATTCTATCTTCAGAACTTCTGTCAGTCTCAACACACGGAACTTATCTTCCATAGTGTTGATCCATTCTTCAGCGTTGAGTGGCTCTGCTGCTTCCTTGAAAACTGGCGGCCTGGTGTCCATGAAATCCTTGAAATTGCTGTACTGGTTCACTCCATGGCCACCACCTTGATTATTTCCTCTCTAAACATTTTCAGCGATGGTATGCAGAAAATCTTCCATATTCCTTTGTGACTGCTCGGCGTTGCGCTGGCTTCCAAGGAACTGTGCGAAGAATACCTCTGCAGTGAGCGGTGGAGGAGGGGGCAATTGTGGCTCTGGCTGTGGCTCCTGGCGGTTGACGTTGTTTGCACCACCCCCACCAGCCCCTGCACCGTTGCCACCAGTTTCAGCGGCCTCATACGTGGCACGGCGAGTGTTTGCCATCTGCATATTTCAGCAACAAGTAATAATTGAGCGAAGTGGTAGTAATTGTATTCGAATGAACAATCATGCCATACTGAATTTATTGGAGAGAACAAGTCATGCAATAAAACAGAGGCACAATAATCACATTCCAATTAAAACAACATCACTAATCAAATTACTTTGAATGCAACATCGCGTTCCATACAACCACGTTGCCAGCATACATACACTGGACTTTTATGCGTTCGAGCATCGCATACACAACCAAGATTCAAAAGATCGCCAGTCTCAAGATCGAACAGGATACAACACGATACATGGAAACCAAAAGAAGGCCATCGCGATAGGACCTAGCTACTAACGCAAGGCAACTAGCCTACTCCTCGGGGCCGTCGTCGAGGTCGGAGGCATCACCATCGCTACCATCAGTAGCGACGTCGTCATCGGCGTCCATCTGGGTGGCCTCCGGAGGAGCATACGGGCCCATCCCGTTGTAGAGGGCATGAAACTCTTCATGCAAGTTGGCATTATACCCTTCTAGCTCCTCGACCCTCTGCCTCAGAAGGTCCCTCTCGTTCCAGGCTTCATTCCTTTCCTGCACTAGCTGTCCCATCATGCGGTCTGCATTTCTGTTGGCCTGAGTCAACGTCTGTACCCGCTGCATAGCACTCTCACCTCTCTCGAGAGCCCGGTCTCGCTGCAAGCTCATGTCGGCCAACTGCTCCTGCAAGCTAGCTATAGCACGTGCTTGCTTCTTCTTCTGCTTCCTTGCTTCAAGCCGGTCATCACCACGCAGACCAGTCAAGGTCCAATAGGTACTCTCAAGACCCTGGTATGCTCTGATGGCTGCATACATGGCACTCATTGTGTGGTTGTCGCTAACCCGTCCTTCACTTGGGCCTCTAACCAGGGCACTTCCTTGCGACTGCACCCAAATGGCATCACGAGGATCATCTCTCGGGAAAGTACCGGCCAAAGCTGTTGCCAACTCATTAGGAAACCTGCTCATTATGTCTCGGATGACGTGAAAGGCTGCACCCTCTGCACCCTCAACTGGAGTGCATCCTTCAAACTCCAAATGCCAACCATCCCATTCTGGCGCATCACCAAGGGCAGGGACGGTGATTTCCACTACCGCAAGTCCATCCTCAGCTAACTGGCTCTCACTCTAGGAGTACACCGGCTCTTGACCCTCTGGGTACCCCACATCATGGAGCACTCTCCAAAGCAAGGTGGGCATGCCAAACTCGCTTAGAAAAGTGTCCGTGCTGCGGCGCTCCCGCGGGGCCATCTGGTGACGGGGTGCTCTTCCGCCAGTGGACTTACGGGCAGTCTGCTTCGTGCGGGCCATCTGTAGCACAAGTTTTAAATTACCCGGTGAGAACATAGTTTAAATTAATGTCACTTTTATCAAACTGGGATAATCCTTTTATAAGGGGAGGAATGCATGTTATGAATGAAATGCACAGGCAATATGATGCATGCGCGAGTCTTACGTTCTCACAAACTTAGAAAATAAAGACATCTAACGATGAATTCGGTGGCATACAAACGATCTCTCATATACATAACTAATTCGATCTACATGATAAACGCTGTTATGTACCTGCAGAAAATTCATTTCAGCCCATTCCCAATGAATGCATGAAAGCAGTAAATCTACCTACACGCTCTACACGAATCCCCAGATGCGTGTACAACGGTAGTAACTACCCAAACACATCGTCCTATTGACGGCATCGCCTCAACGGACGGAACACCCACACATGCGATACTTTCATAAAAACATGTGTAAAACATGTAATTATTCTAGTATCATATAAGCACTCTCCCTAGATCGACGGTGTATCCGATCATGCTCTCACAGCTCACACTTACCAAAGCATAGAGGTAACTGATCCATACATTACCACTCAATTAAGTGGCACTCATACAATAGCACGCCGTATAAGCAACGAAAGAGAAATATGGTGCAAGAACCCCAAGTTAGTACTTAAATAGCCACCTAGAGTCCTTAACTAGGCATACAGGATATGACCACTGGCACACCTTTGGTTTTAAAATCACACTTTTTAAACAGAATTTTGTTTCAAATATACTTATAAACAGTAATCACGCAAAACCATGCTCTGATACCAGCTGTAACAGAACCGCCCAATTATACAAGATTAAGTAGGAAAATCATCCAACGGAAGGACAATTTAACAAACTTAAGCCCGTATAACCCGGTAGTCCGTGAAATCTCGACGGATTTTAAACCATTTCACATAACAGCCAAGATCATACTAAGTTTAGCGGTCACCATCATAAGTTACATAAAAGTTTGTGGCATAAAATACATCAGAGTTTAAACATAGTTATTACAAACCAGGTTCGAATAAAAGTAGCAGAAGCGGTAGTTCAAATCACGCACACACACAACATTTTGGAATAAAGTGCCAGCTTGTGATCATCTCCAGCAAAAGCATCAGACGAGAAGTAGCGAATGACCATTGCCCATGGTCCTAAGCTTCGCCCATCGCAGGATAGAGGCAGTTGATACAGTAGTCGTAATACATCTGCCCATCTGCAACAAGTAGGAACAAAGCCCGGAGTACGAGAAGGTACTCAGCTAGACTTACCCGTCATAAACCAAAAATAAAAGACACCAAGAAATCATGATAGGCTTTCTGGTGGGATAGCTGACTCATTTGCCAGAAAAGCGTTTTTAACTTAACAATTCCTTTCCAAAAGCATGTAGTAATTAGCTCTTTATTACCCTATCAACTATGTTTGCACTGGTGCTAGAGTAACATGTAATTAAGCAAGTAAGGATTACCATTGATCATTAACAATAGTTATCATGTCATCTTCCACATAACTATCCAAGTGATTCATCAAGATTACTACGATGAAGTAGCTCAAGTCAAGTGTTCACTATCCAGTGAACGATGGCGATTCAAATCGATTATTAACCAGCTGGTAAGTTATTCCTCACACAAACCTCACTCACCCGCTAAAGTGAGGTGTTGATCACCGAGTCAACCATTCAGGTAAAGTCGCGAGCTTGCCAGGAACCACTTGTACCCGGGGGCCGCCCGACTGCTCTTTGGCCTTATCATCGCGCCCCCGTATCCTGCCACTACTACTCCGGTACAGTGCGTTGCGGGCAATCCACTCGGCCCGAATAATCTCCCATTTTCGTGGTCGGAAGGTACTTTATCCGGCCAGCTAAATGTGAGGCATGCATTCAACATGACCCGAGGGACAACAACGGTCGGTCCTTAATCGACACAGACGGAAAACACTACAGTCCGAAACCCTACAAGTTTCTGTCCGGTCTCAAATTCATTTCACACTTAGTTATACCATGACTTTATAGTCATCCAAGCAGATCCAGGTAACCACATATAGCTCGCAGGTGATAGGAAATCACCTGACTTCTACCGGTCTAAGCCAGCTAAGCATTGACTCGACTACGGATACCAGGGTAACAAGGATATAGTATAACAAAGGTAAGCAAGGTATAATGCAGCAACGTTTGCAAACAACTCCTAAATGTAATGCATCAAATTAAGTAAAGTTAATAATAAATTATTTGCAAACCGGGAGAGAAATGCTCCGGGGCTTGCCTCTCTCAAAAGAGCTCGGACGGTGGTCGAGGCACTCTGGGAGATCTTCACCGACCTCCTCTTCGGCTTCTGTCACCTCCTGCTGCTGCACCTCGAGCTGCTCCTCTGGCTCCTCGGGTAAGACGACTGGGTTCTCGGTTTGCGATCCTGTATGATGCAATGCGCGTAAGTGATTATGCAAACATGCATCGAAGGAGATGAATGCAATGGATATGTTGAAATGCAAGGTAGTCAACATCATTCAAGAAACTATATACTACAAGCACATGTCATCTACTGCATTCTCTTCTACTACTATTATGTTAAGTTAACATATCTTATGAAATGCTTCAAAGATACACCAAAGCTTTACTAATTTCTTAATCACACTTAAAGCAACACTTGCTTAAACTCTAAATAATAATAGGTTTGAATAGCAACATATATTTCTGATGCTCCTAAAAATCTAAGAAAATTACAGTAGCATAATACTACCCTAAACCGACTACCATAAAAATTTTATGGCATTTGGATAAGTAAACTATCCTATACAAAAAATGACAAGCTATAGCATAAAAATGAGCATGAAATTACTTTGTACTATGAAAAGTGTCAAACAATAGAATTAATATTTTTCCTAGGTTCTTCATAGCATATAATGACTGTACAAAAATTATCACATGCATGTTTTATACAAAGTTTGCTCTCTAGCAAAAATAACAAAAATCAGCCATTAAAGGTACTTGAACTACTCCTCCAAAGTTTTCCACAGCACATGCATGAAACATATTTTTTCTAGAAAGTACATGACACAAGAAGATTAACAAACTTGGGAATCATATTTTTCTAAAGCCTATAGATTTTTCTACATATTTTTCAATTTATCAGCAATATACATGATTAAATAAAACACTACAGAAAAGTAATGAAATCTTGAAATGCAATATTTTTATATTGTAGATCTGGTTCCAATGAGTTCATAGAAATTTATTTCACAATTTTTGGAGCACATTTAATTACCGAAATAATTACTAAAGCATTTTTATTTCACTTAATAAAAGAAAAGAAAACTGGAATCCTCTTTTTGAAAACGGGCCGACACAGTACGGGGCAAACGGCCCGGTCCGGCTCAGCCCAAGGACACGCGCGCGCGGGAGAAAGAAAACGGGCCGCATCCCGTTGGACCAGGCCGGCCCATTCACTTGCCTCAACCGCGGACGAGCGGGGACAGCGTGCGCGGCCGAGCCGGTGCTCGCCACCGCGGCGGTGCGACGGCCGCCGACGGCCAGCGGCTGTCTCCGGGCTCGAGCGAACAAGGCGAGGTGCGCAACACTATCGCGGGGACACGGTGAACATCAACGCGCAGTTCGAGAGATGGGGAGGAGCGGAGGCGACGGTGGCCGGAGCACGAGCGCGGCGGCTCCGTCATGGTGGCGCGGCGAGGAAGTCAAATTGATGTCCTACCGGAGTGAGCAAGGGGATGGTGGCGCTCGTTCGGAGGAGGCAAGGGGGTGGCGAAGCTCGGTGCAAGACGAATTCGATGGCGGTGGATGGTCGATGTCGGAACGGGGGAGCGGAGGTGGAGCTCTCGGCGGTGAGCCGCTCGCCCGCTCGGTTTTTGGAGAGGGGGAGTGGATGGCGAGCGAGAGTGGAAGTGAGGGGGCGAGGAGGGTTCGGGCAGGCGAACTTGAGCGCGCTCGAGCTGCCAGGAGGGCAGAGCAGAGGCGACGCGCGACGGCTCCGACGGCGCATGGCCGACACGCGGCGAGCGCGGTCTGCCACGGCGTCCAGCGAGGCGCGCGAGCGGGCGGGAGAAGAAGGCGGTCGCGCGGACACGGGCCGGGCCGCTGCGTTGCGCGGGCGCACGCGTGCGGGGGCGGAGCTGGGCCGCTTCCAGCAGCAGGCCGAAAACGAGGCGGCGGCCCGCGACTGAGAAAAGCCCTTTTCCATTTTTATTTTTCAAGAAATTTCAAATAATAGTTTTCAAATCTCATTTTGAGCAAGAAAAAGACATTTTCTGGAAATGACCCAAAAATAAAAGTTGCTTAGAATTTACTTCCCTCCAACTTTGATTAAGGGGCCAACCTCAAAACTCTTATAGATTTTGATTTTTAGAATAAAAGCTAATTTAGGGAGGATTTTTGAATATTTTCAAATAACATTTTTAAAACAAATATTTGACAAAACTTTGAGTGATTTAGTGGCTCCAAAAATTTTCCTTATAATTCTAAGTGATATGAAATTTATAGTTGCACAAATTTGATGAATGTCATTAGCACATTATCACAACATGTTATGAAATACTAGTTTCCACATTTTTATTTTATTAAAGGTACACCCTAACCACATATGATTATGAATGCCATGACATGTTATGCTCATGATTTGCAATGCAAATGCTTGCGTAACACCGGAGTGTTACAAAAAAACAAGTCAGAAACATGGATACATTGATCCCAACAGATATG
The DNA here is from genome assembly GCA_038087645.1 of Saccharum hybrid cultivar R570. Classification (NCBI taxonomy): domain Eukaryota; kingdom Viridiplantae; phylum Streptophyta; class Magnoliopsida; order Poales; family Poaceae; genus Saccharum; species Saccharum hybrid cultivar. The sequence continues at coordinate 3,355,290 of JAQSUU010000059.1, forward strand.
AGAGGAAGCAACAATACATTAAGATACAACTTAATATCAAGAAAGTTTGTCAACATGGCTTCAGAGGGATGCTTGGATCTTCACAGAACTAATTACATGCTATTAGAGTTTGACAGAATCCAATCTGAGATGAGAAAAATACCAATCAAAAATGAAAATTTAATCAATAATGATCAGAATATAGGAAAAAAAACAGAGTTGATGGAAGCATAACAACAACTAGCATGTCAACATCAATAGTTTCACCACAAACAGCTATCCTTGAACAGAGTACAACTATCCTTATACACGATACAGGCCAAAAAACAAAGCAAGACATAGAGAAAGGAAAAAAGGCAATGTCAATGAACCCTCATATTGACTGGAGCAAGATGGAAACACTAAAGAACCCTGATGTTGTTCCGAAGAGAGGAAGGCCTCACAACATCCAAAAAAGCAAACGGATGATTCCAACAGCAGAGATAGTGAGGACAAAACAAAAGATAACATGCAGTAAATGTGGCTCTCACGAACACAACAAGGCAACATGTACAAACCCAATAAAGGAAATGCCATCAACAAAAAGGAAAAATACTGGAAACAAGTCTACAGAAATACAAGGTAAGATGCAAGGACAACAGTTCATATGCTTTTATTTTGAGTATGAAATTCAAAATGTAAATTATATTGTGACTGCTCATTTTTTAGTGAACGCATTATTTAAAATACTAACACATTATTTAAAATACAAACAAAACTAGTGTCTAGTCCCATCCATGAAAAAAATTGTGTCATGTGGACCTAAAACAAATTCAAACATACTCGCATATTGAGTGTGACATATAGAAGCTAAACTAGAATGTACAACTAGCAATCATGTAAGCACTTAAAAACCTTGTGAACACAATTCACTTGTATGTATATTTATCTAATTTTGTTAATATTATGATACAGGAGATGTTGTCAACAACAATGGCAGTGCAAGTACAACAACAACAACAACAACAACAACAACAACATAGCCTTTTGTCCCAAGCAAGTTGGGGTAGGCTAGAGATGAAACCCAAAAGAGACGAGAAACAGGGAGACACATAAAGGGACATAAAGGGCACAAGACAAAAGATGTCACGGTTCAGGCACGTTGATTGCTAATCTCCAAGCGCTCCTGTCCATAGCTAAATCCTTGGGGATATTCCACTCCTTAAGATCTCTCTTAACGGACTCGTCCCAAGTTAATTTAGGTCGACCTCTACCGCTCTTTACATTATCGGCCCGCTTTAGAACTCCACTACGCACCGGCGCCTCAGGAGGCCTCCGTTGGACATGTCCAAACCATCTCAACCGATGTTAAATCAATTTCTCCTCAATTGGTGCCACCCCAACCCTATCCCGAATATCGTCGTTCCGTACTCTATCCCTCCTTGTGTGCCCACAACACCAACGCAACATACGCATCTCCGCTACACTCAATTGCTGGACATGTCGCCTTTTTGTAGGCCAACACTCAGCACCATATAACATCGCCGGACGAATCGCCGTCCTATAGAACTTACCTTTTAGCTTCTGAGGCACCCTTTTGTCACAGAGAACGCCAGAAGCTTGACGCCATTTCAACCAGCCGGCTGAAATTCTATGCCTAACATCTTCATCAATGTCTCCATCCTTTTGTAGCATCGACCCTAAATACCGAAAAGTATCCTTCTTGGCCACCACTTGCCCATCGAGGCTAACGTCTCCCTCCTCGTGCCTAGTCGCGCTGAAATCGCACCTCATATACTCGGTCTTAGTCCTACTAAGTCTGAACCCTTTCGACTCTAACGTGTGCCTCCATAGTTCTAACTTCCTATTAACTCCCGCCCTACTGTCGTCAACTAGCACCACATCATCAGCAAAGAGCATACACCAAGGGATATCACCTTGTATGTCCCTTGTGACCTCATCCATCACCAAAGCAAATAAATAAGGGATCAAAGCTGACCCCTAATGCAGTCCTATTTTAATTGGAAAGTCACTGGTGTCGCCATCACATGTTCGGACAAACGTCACCACATCCCTGTACATATCCTTGATGAGGGTAACGTACTTAGTTGGGACTTTGTGCTTTTCCAAGGCCCACCACATGACATTTCTCGGTACTTTGTCATATGCCTTCTCGAGGTCAATAAAGACCATGTGCAAGTCCTTCTTCTGCTCCCTATATCTCTCTATCAATTGTCGTAATAAGAAAATCGCCTCCATGGTTGACCTACCAGGCATGAACCCAAACTGATTTTGTGTCACATGTGTCACTCTCCTTAGGCGATGCTCGATAACCCTCTCCCAGAGCTTCATCGTATGACTCATCAACTTAATCCCACGGTAGTTAGTACAACTTTGAACATCTCCCTTGTTCTTGAAGATAGGTACTAATATACTTCTCCTCCATTCTTCAGGCATCTTGTTTGACCGAAAAATAAGGTTAAAAAGCTTAGTTAACCATACTATCGCTCTGGCGCCTAGGTATCTCCACACCTCAATGGGGATACCATCAGGGCCCATCGCTTTACCTCCCTTCATCCTCTTCAAAGCCTCTCCGATCTCTGCCTCCTGAATTCTCCTCACAAAGCGTCTGTTGGTATCGTCAAATGAGTCGTCCAACTCAAGGGCAGGACCCTCATTCTCCCCATTAAACAGCTTGTCGAAGTACTCTCTCCATCTGTCCTTGATCTCCTCATCCTTCACCAGAAGTCGATCTGTCCCATCCTTGATGCATTTTATTTGGTTGATGTCCCTTGTCTTCCTCTCGCGGATTCTAGCCATCCTATAAATGTCCTTCTCCCCTTCCTTCGTGCCTAGCCGCTGATAAAGGCCATCATACGCCTGACCTTTTGCTACACTCACAGCTCGCTTTGCAACCCTCTTCGCTATTTTATAGCCCTCGATGTTGGCTACACTCTTGTCATGGTGGAGACGCTTGAAACACTCCTTCTCCCTAATAGCCCTTTGCACCTCGTCATTCCACCACCATGTGTCTTTCGCTTCCCGTTTGCCTCCCCTACTCACGCCAAACACTTCCGAAGCCACCTTCCGGACACATGTTGCCATCTTTAGCCACATGTCGTCGGCATCTTCTCCTTCTTCCCAAGGTCCCTCGTCTAGCATCCTCTCCTTAAACGTCTGCGCTGCTTCCCCTCTAAGCTTCTACCACTTCGTTCTCGCAATCTTGGCCCGTTTGTCCCGGTGGACACGTACCCAAAAGCGAAAGTCCGCCACCACAAGCTTATGTTGAGGGACAACACACTCCCCAGGTAACACCTTACAATCAAAGCAAGCACGTATATCCTCCCTCCTTGCAAGGATAAAGTCGATCTGGCTCGAGTGTTGTCCACTACGAAAGGTTACTAGATGAGATTCCCTCTTCCTAAAGAGGGTGTTCGCTATCAACAAGTCATAGGCCAGCGCGAAGTTCAAAACATCCTCCCCCTCTTGATTCCTACTACCATACCCGAACCCCCCGTGCACCCGCTCGAAACCTACATTAGTCGCACCAACATGGCCGTTGAGGTCTCCTCCTATAAAGAGTTTCTCGCTGATAGGCACGGTACTAACCATGCTATCAAGATCTTCCCAAAACTGCCTCTTGGTGCCCTCGCTAAGACCTACCTGAGGGGCATAGGTGTGGCGGAATCGTCTGAATCGGCACATTATCGATAATACTCGTCTTCCATTGACACTAAGTATTCCGATAATGAACCAAGTCAAACACCTCCGTCGAGCACACCCGAAGGAGAACTCGAATAATCCACGTTTTCATCCAGGATACAATAATGAATACAAGCTTACAATACTTAGTTCATTTCATACAATAGCAGTCTTGGAAATTTATTCATTACAATACCAGAGTTCAGAGTGCAGTAATTAAACAGCGGAAACTAATTAAACATCTAGCGGAAAGCGATACAAGGATCCGTCTGTGCCCACCAGAAGAATCCTCCACACAGCAGCCAACTTTTTAAATTGCACCTGCAACAGGGGTAAAATAACCCTAAGTACAAAATGTACTTGCAAGACTTACCCGACTAGTGGGAATATATATTTTCCGACTCTCAAGGATGTGAAAGGCTTTTTGGTTTGCTATTTCATTTTTTTGCCTGCAAAGCTTACTAAAGTGTATCCTTACTGGTAAATATTTAGCAGTCATTTTTTTTTATTAGCTAAACATTCTAGGTAAGCACCTGTTCTACTTTCAAGCAAGTGATAAGCAATCATACTCATTTCTCTTTCTTTCCTTTCTTCCACCAACTTTATTATTCCAGTTGTCACTACGATGCCATGCCATAGTCAAGCCGTACCGTCTAAGCGACGGCGATTCGCGAATCAATGTGCCCAGCTGGGTACCCCGAAAAACACACGCCTCATCTGTACCCCGGGCACAGATGAGACCAACTCGCTCCACTCCTGTCACAGGTTCCAGGTCCCCGTCCAAACTTGGACTCCAAGCCCCCACCCTTGAGGCCCGGCCTCAAAGTGGTGCTTAGACCTCCACCTATCCCCGCCTCCAATCAGTCGGTCCGGAAAGAGCCGGAGCTCATGACAAGAGAGTAACAAGTCTTCCTCACCCCCATCCGTAAGTATGTGCACGGGATAATAAGATCTGTGACAAGACTATTGTCCATAACAACGAACGGTCCTTAATCGACGCGGACAGGGAAACGATGCAACCAAGCTAAGCCCGTGGCCGCGGGACGTAACTTGTCACACCCACCAGTACCCAAACCATATCCCTGCCCGGTCTCCAATTTCCTTTCACCTTCTTATCATGTGATACAATAATAATCACCTATTGTGAGTAACGACAGGTTACCCGCTACCGTCATCCTAAGCATCGCATCTACACGACCTGTACTAGTAGGACTCATAGGTGGGTATATATGCAAGTAGTTTTCATATCAACTCCTGAAACGTAATGCAAACATATATATACCAAGTGATTAGAAAAATAGGGTTATGCACCGGGGCTTGCCTTGGGCAGGCACGGAGTCAACAAAGTCAGTCGGCGGCTCCGGAACCTCCTCCGCTGCAAGGACCTCCTCGATCACCTCCACGACCTCCTCGTACTCCTGGTCGTCGATGGTCAGCACGTCCGCCTCCAACTCGTTCACTACATGCATGCAATGATGGTGCAATAATTAATACTTAGATAACAACAACTCTTAAAAGTACACAACTACTAAGCTAATTAACTAACTCTAATGGTTAACATGCTAAGCTATCCATTACTTCTACTAAGCAAAAACTAGCTAGCCTAATATTCTCTACTAACTAAAATACATTTCATGATAAATAGATAAATTTAGTTGAGCTCTAGAGACGAAGAAAGATGACATGGACAGACAACTCTTGATTTTCAATGAATTTAGGAAGAAGAATCAACGGAATTGGAGTTCGTATGGTGGAGATATTGGTTGCGCAAAGTAGCTATTAATAATCTCAAAAAAAATCAAAGGAACTTAATTAGCTCATGGCTTTCTCCCGTGACTTGCTCATGAATGAGGTCTTTAATCAAAGGAATAATGAAGACGGATGGCGCTGCTAAGGAGGAACAGAGGAAGTACAAGAGGAACTCGCGGGATACTTACCGCAGTCCACTGATGCTTCGATAGACGCAGCTTACACGGCAAGAACAGAGAAACTTGATTAGAGAGGAAGAGGTGGACAACATGTTTGACGAGCTCGCGATCGCGAGACGTCTCCTTTTAAGGACGAGAGACGCAGGGACGCTCGCAGTGGAAAAGAGATTGACGTGCGCGACGCAGCAAGTCCCCGTGCTACAGTGTTTTCTGCGTGCTACAGTAATCTCCGTGCTGCTACAGTGTATTTCTGCGGCGCTACAGCAACCTCTGTGCTGCTACAGTACATTTCTGCGGCGCTACAGTACCTCTGTGCTGCTACAGTGCATTTCTGCGTCGCTACAGTAACCTCTGTGCTGCTACAGTGCATTTCTGCGGCGCTACAGTACCTCTGTGCTGCTACAGTGCATTCTGCGCGCTACAGTGCAATCAGGGAATTTTAGAAAAGCAAAAGAATTGCTAGCGCTGGAGTTGGATCAGGATGACAATAGTTAGTTGAACTGTGCTGAGGAATATTAGGACAAGGAATTAATTTAGAGCTCAAATTAAGAATTAAAGCAACAAAGTTTACTTTCTCATTTTGCCATAAACAATAATACATAAACATGATGCTCATGACATGGTTTAGTGATTTATTAACGCAGTAACACCGAGGGTGTTACAGCTCTACCCCCCTAAAGAAAATCTCGACCCGAGATTTCACGTGCCTAGTGTGGGAAAGGATAAGCAAGTTAATTACTTAAGATGGTTACCTTGACGAACTAGGAATGAGATGGGGATAATGCTCCAGAATATAGCTTCCCAACTCCCAAGTGGCCTCATCTTCCGAATGATTTTTCCATTGAACCTTGTAAAATTTCACCACCTTGTTTCTTGTGATTCTTTCTTTTTCATCCAAAACCTTGATAGGGTGCTCAATATAAGAAAGATCGGGTTGAAGAGGAAGGCCTTCAATTTCCACAATTTCTTCGGGAACCCGCAAACATCTTTTCAATTGGGAGACATGGAAAACATCATGGACCGCTGACAAGATATCTGGGAGTTGAATACGATAAGCAACAGAACCCCTTTTCTCCAAAATTTTATATGGACCCACATAGCGAGGAGCCAATTTTCCTCTGACACCAAACCTATGCACACCTCTCATGGGAGATACCTTGAGGTACACATAATCACCAACCTCGAACTGCAAGGGCCTTCTCCTGTTGTCTGCATAATTTTTCTGACGACTCTGAGCTGACTTCAAGTGACCTTGGATGACTCTCACTTGATCTCTTGCCTTTTTAATGAGATCGGGCCCATAATGACCACTGTCTCCCACCTCCACCCAGTTGAGTGGTGTCCTACATTTCTTGCCATACAGAGCCTCAAAAGGTGCCATGCGAATGCTCTCTTGATAACTGTTGTTATAAGAGAACTCAGCAAACCTCAAACACTCATCCCACTTTTCAGGAAAAGAAATGACACAGGCCCTCAACATGTCTTCTAGTACTTGGTTGATTCTCTCTGTTTGACCATCAGTCTGGGGATGATAAGCAGAACTTCTAAGAAGGCGAGTACCAAGACACTTCTGTAACTGCTCCCAGAAACGTGACACAAATACTGATCCCCGATCAGAAACTATAGTGAGAGGAACTCCATGTAGAGTAACAACTCGGTCAAAATATAACTTGGCATATTGCATGGCTGTGAACCTATTACTCACCGGAAGAAAATGAGCTGACTTGGTAAGACGATCCACAATGACCCAAATAGAATCATGTCCTTTTACTGTGCGGGGCAGACCCACAATAAAATCCATGGAAATATCCTCCCATTTCCAAGCAGGGATAGGCAAGGGTTGTAGCAAACCCGGTGTACGCAGGTGATCAGCTTTAACTCTTCCACAAATGTCACACTCAGAGATGTACTTGGCCACATCTTGCTTTAGGTTGGGCCACCAATACACGTGCCTCAAATCATGATACATTTTATTACTCCCTGGGTGAATGGACAACTTGGAGTTATGGGCCTCTTCCAAGATTTTTGTCCTAAGCTCAACACTTCCTGGCACTACCAATCTCCTCTTGTACCTGAGCACACCTTGCTCATCAATATTAAAATGGGGCCCTCGTCCTTTAGCCATCAATATCCTGATGTGAGGAATCACCTCAGTGTCCTTCCTCTGCTCCAAGATAATTTGATCCAGCAAGTCAGAAACCAAGGCAATATGTGCCAACACCTCATGATGAGCAAAAGACAAAGACTCCTCATCCTCCTGATGTGACTTCCGACTTAATGCATCAGCTACCACATTAGCTTTGCCGGGATGATAGTGCACCTCTAAATCATAATCCTTAATTAACTCAAGCCACCTTCGTTGCCTCATATTTAACTCGGGTTGAGTAAAAATATATTTGAGGCTCTTGTGGTCCGTATAAATATTTACCTTGTTTCCCAACAAAAAGTGCCTCCATATTTTTAGAGCATGCACAACCGCATCAAGCTCTAAATCATGGGTGGGATAGTTTACTTCATGCTTTTTCAGCTGATGGGAAGCATAAGCTACTGCCCGTCCTTCTTGCATAAGCACACACCCAAGTCCAGACCGAGAGGCATCACAATATACATCAAATGGTTTCCCAATATCAGGCTGAGCAAGAATAGGAGCAGTGGTCAAATACTTCTTCAGAGCTTGAAATGCCTCCTCACAAGCCGGGCCCCAAACAAACTTGACATCCTTCTGAAGCAACTTGGTCATGGGTTTAGCTATCTTGGAAAAGTCAGGAATGAAACGCCGATAATAACCGGCAAGGCCAAGGAACTGACGTATCTGATGCACGGACCTTGGTGATTTCCAATTTAAAACCTCTTGCACCTTGCTAGGGTCCACTGATATGCCTTCAGGGGTCAAGACATGTCCCAAAAATTGTACCCGGTCTAGCCAAAATTCACACTTGCTAAACTTGGCATATAACTGATGCTCGCGTAGTCTGGTTAGGACTATGCGAAGATGCCGGGCATGTTCATCTTCATTCTTTGAATATATTAAAATATCATCAATAAACACCACCACAAACTTATCCAACTCCGGCATGAAGACTGAGTTCATGAGGTACATGAAAAATGCAGGAGCATTGGTAAGACCAAAGGACATTACTAGGTACTCATAAAGGCCGTACCTAGTGGAAAAGGCTATCTTTGGTACATCTTGGGGCCGGATTTTTATTTGGTGATACCCAGAACGGAGGTCAATTTTTGAAAATACCTTTGCACCAGCTAACTGATCAAACAAGGTATCAATCCGAGGCAAGGGATATTTATTTTTAATAGTTACTGCATTAAGGGGGCGATAATCAATACACATCCGAAGAGTGCCATCCTTCTTCTTCACAAAAATAGCTGGACAACCCCATGGTGAAGTGCTAGGACGAATAAATCCCTTCTCCCTCAGCTCTTCTAATTGCTTCTTCATTTCAGCTAACTCTGGGGGAGCCATACGATAAGGACGTCTAGAAATAGGAGTAGTACCGGGCTCTAGCTCAATGGTAAACTCCACATCTCTAACAGGAGGTAACCCAGGTAAGTCTTCAGGAAAAACATCCGGAAATTCACAGACCACAGGAATAGAGGCAAGAGCAGGAGAAGCTTCAGTATTAGAGACGGCTGCTAGAGAAGAGATTGGTGGCATAATAAGGGACATTCTATCCTCAGATGAAGGAAGCTTCAACTCCACCACTCTATGGTTAAGGTCCAAAACTACACCATTCCTTCCTAACCAATTCATTCCCAAGATAGCATCTGTACTTTGCCCAGGCAATACCATGAACTGGACACGATAAGAATGGGTGGCCAAAACCAGGCTAAGTGTCTCAGTCCGGGTCTGAATACATAACTGTGCACCAGGGGTGCTAACCTTATATGCAACGGAAATCATTGCAGTAGGTATATTGTGCCTTTCTACGAAACCCATACTCATGAATGAATGCGATGCACCAGAATCAAATAACACATATGCTGGGTGGGAGTTGATGGAGAACATACCAGCCATCACAGGCTCTCCCTGTGGAAACTCCTCAGCTGCAGTGAAATTAACATGTCCCGAGCGGCTCACAGGCACCTTCTTCCTGATAATAGTCCTTTTGACCAAGCGAGAGTTGGCTGCAGACTGAGCAGACTGAATAGGATGATTTTCAGGACACTCCCGAGCATAGTGGCCTTCCTGGCCACACTTGAAACAAATAACTGGTGGCTTGTTTCCCTGTCCCTGACGAGGCTGGAACTGCTGTCCCTGAGGCTGCTGCACCTGCTGAGTAGGTGCACGGTACTGAGTGTGCTGAACTGAAGTGGCTTGCTGAAAGTGACGTGGCTGCTGTCCACCCTGAGAATAATAAGGCACCCTCCTAACAACTTGTACCTTCTGCGCATGTGGGTGACTAGAGGATCCAGTAATCACCAGCTTACGCTTCCACTCAGACTGGGTGTCATTCTGAAGTCCCTCCATGGAAATGGCAGCACTCATCAATGCACCAAAGGTCTGATAGCCCCCAGTGAACAACTTCTCCTTTAAGACACAAGAGAGACCATCCCTAAAACAATCCATCTTCTTCTGATCGGTGTCCATAAGATAACCAGCATACTGAGCCAGATGGTTGAACTTGGTTGCATACTCCACCACGGTCATATTACCCTGCCTTAACTCCTTAAACTCAGTCAACTTCCTGCTCATCAAACCAGCAGGAATAAAGTGCTCACGAAAAGCAGTGACAAACTCCTGCCAAGTCACCCGGTGACCTGCAAGCTGCATGGCTTGGAAGGTGTCCCACCACGCAGTAGCAGATCCTAGAAGCTGCTGTGCAACAAAGTGCACCTTCTGGTCCTCAGCCACATTGTGCAGCAACATCAACTTCTGCTCTATGGTGCGAAGCCAATGATCTGCATCCAGAGGCTCAGCAGACGGTGTGAAGGTAGGTGGCTGCGTCTTCAAAAAGTCCTGATAGGTGCTGGGCCTGTCATGCCCACGAGCACCATCCCCATTCCTACCACCATCACCGTGGCCCCCACGAACAAGGTTACCAACTAACTGTGCCATCATTTCCATGACACGGTTGGACTCACGACGGGCAGTCAACATCTCAGCCAGCATCTCTTCAGGATTCATAGGAGGTACTGGTGCCCGAGGTAGTGCAGCACCCAACACTGGGACCCCATTGCTATCCCCCTGATGCTCACCATCATTGCCTTGATCACTTCCACCATGGCCAAGGACAGCCCCACCACTGGCACTCCCATGATGAGACCCCTGACTCATCTGTGATCATATAAGGATCCACCATTAGGGACAAACTTCCAGATTCAAGGACAGACTCAAAAAAAAAAGATACCCTTGATAAGTGATAAAATAATCAGACTTCCATAGTTAATTGGAGCACTTATTTTTATTATTTCCCTATCATTTATTAAACAACTTATACGTGACGGTTTTTTTTTTTTTTCATGATGCATGTATCGGCCTATTCGTCGCTCAAGCCGAATATAGCGGCATTCGCGAATATTTTGGCACAAGGTATACTCACTCACCGTATACTAGTCGATTTATACGACGCGTAAGTTAGTGTACCTGCAGGACTTTTCATTAGATAAAATCAGTGCCACTATCCTAGATAGACCATATTACTAGGGCGAATACTTATTTATGCGGATTTACCGAATCCTATTTTTCACAAATCTTTTGTTGGTCAAATTTTTAAATTTAAAAAGAGGTGATTAAGCTTGTAAATTCATTATTGGCTCTGGTACCAACTGTGGCGGAATCGTCTGAATCGGCACATTATCGATAATACTCGTCTTCCATTGACACTAAGTATTCCGATAATGAACCAAGTCAAACACCTCCGTCGAGCACACCCGAAGGAGAACTCGAATAATCCACGTTTTCATCCAGGATACAATAATGAATACAAGCTTACAATACTTAGTTCATTTCATACAATAGCAGTCTTGGAAATTTATTCATTACAATACCAGAGTTCAGAGTGCAGTAATTAAACAGCGGAAACTAATTAAACATCTAGCGGAAAGCGATACAAGGATCCGTCTGTGCCCACCAGAAGAATCCTCCACACAGCAGCCAACTTTTTAAATTGCACCTGCAACAGGGGTAAAATAACCCTAAGTACAAAATGTACTTGCAAGACTTACCCGACTAGTGGGAATATATATTTTCCGACTCTCAAGGATGTGAAAGGCTTTTTGGTTTGCTATTTCATTTTTTTGCCTGCAAAGCTTACTAAAGTGTATCCTTACTGGTAAATATTTAGCAGTCATTTTTTTTTATTAGCTAAACATTCTAGGTAAGCACCTGTTCTACTTTCAAGCAAGTGATAAGCAATCATACTCATTTCTCTTTCTTTCCTTTCTTCCACCAACTTTATTATTCCAGTTGTCACTACGATGCCATGCCATAGTCAAGCCGTACCGTCTAAGCGACGGCGATTCGCGAATCAATGTGCCCAGCTGGGTACCCCGAAAAACACACGCCTCATCTGTACCCCGGGCACAGATGAGACCAACTCGCTCCACTCCTGTCACAGGTTCCAGGTCCCCGTCCAAACTTGGACTCCAAGCCCCCACCCTTGAGGCCCGGCCTCAAAGTGGTGCTTAGACCTCCACCTATCCCCGCCTCCAATCAGTCGGTCCGGAAAGAGCCGGAGCTCATGACAAGAGAGTAACAAGTCTTCCTCACCCCCATCCGTAAGTATGTGCACGGGATAATAAGATCTGTGACAAGACTATTGTCCATAACAACGAACGGTCCTTAATCGACGCGGACAGGGAAACGATGCAACCAAGCTAAGCCCGTGGCCGCGGGACGTAACTTGTCACACCCACCAGTACCCAAACCATATCCCTGCCCGGTCTCCAATTTCCTTTCACCTTCTTATCATGTGATACAATAATAATCACCTATTGTGAGTAACGACAGGTTACCCGCTACCGTCATCCTAAGCATCGCATCTACACGACCTGTACTAGTAGGACTCATAGGTGGGTATATATGCAAGTAGTTTTCATATCAACTCCTGAAACGTAATGCAAACATATATATACCAAGTGATTAGAAAAATAGGGTTATGCACCGGGGCTTGCCTTGGGCAGGCACGGAGTCAACAAAGTCAGTCGGCGGCTCCGGAACCTCCTCCGCTGCAAGGACCTCCTCGATCACCTCCACGACCTCCTCGTACTCCTGGTCGTCGATGGTCAGCACGTCCGCCTCCAACTCGTTCACTACATGCATGCAATGATGGTGCAATAATTAATACTTAGATAACAACAACTCTTAAAAGTACACAACTACTAAGCTAATTAACTAACTCTAATGGTTAACATGCTAAGCTATCCATTACTTCTACTAAGCAAAAACTAGCTAGCCTAATATTCTCTACTAACTAAAATACATTTCATGATAAATAGATAAATTTAGTTGAGCTCTAGAGACGAAGAAAGATGACATGGACAGACAACTCTTGATTTTCAATGAATTTAGGAAGAAGAATCAACGGAATTGGAGTTCGTATGGTGGAGATATTGGTTGCGCAAAGTAGCTATTAATAATCTCAAAAAAAATCAAAGGAACTTAATTAGCTCATGGCTTTCTCCCGTGACTTGCTCATGAATGAGGTCTTTAATCAAAGGAATAATGAAGACGGATGGCGCTGCTAAGGAGGAACAGAGGAAGTACAAGAGGAACTCGCGGGATACTTACCGCAGTCCACTGATGCTTCGATAGACGCAGCTTACACGGCAAGAACAGAGAAACTTGATTAGAGAGGAAGAGGTGGACAACATGTTTGACGAGCTCGCGATCGCGAGACGTCTCCTTTTAAGGACGAGAGACGCAGGGACGCTCGCAGTGGAAAAGAGATTGACGTGCGCGACGCAGCAAGTCCCCGTGCTACAGTGTTTTCTGCGTGCTACAGTAATCTCCGTGCTGCTACAGTGTATTTCTGCGGCGCTACAGCAACCTCTGTGCTGCTACAGTACATTTCTGCGGCGCTACAGTACCTCTGTGCTGCTACAGTGCATTTCTGCGTCGCTACAGTAACCTCTGTGCTGCTACAGTGCATTTCTGCGGCGCTACAGTACCTCTGTGCTGCTACAGTGCATTCTGCGCGCTACAGTGCAATCAGGGAATTTTAGAAAAGCAAAAGAATTGCTAGCGCTGGAGTTGGATCAGGATGACAATAGTTAGTTGAACTGTGCTGAGGAATATTAGGACAAGGAATTAATTTAGAGCTCAAATTAAGAATTAAAGCAACAAAGTTTACTTTCTCATTTTGCCATAAACAATAATACATAAACATGATGCTCATGACATGGTTTAGTGATTTATTAACGCAGTAACACCGAGGGTGTTACAATAGGCACTGATCACATTCAGAGCCGAATCTCCAACTAGCAGCTTGACCAAGATAATCCGGTCGCCTTGCCTCCTAACATCAATGACTCCATCCTTAAGGCTCCTATCGATCAAGATGCCTACACCATTCCTACCCGATGTTGTCCCCGTGTACCAAAGTTTGAAGCCAGTATCCTCTACCTCCTTCGCCTTCTGGCCCTTCCATTTAGTCTCCTGAACGCATAGAATATTTACACGCCTTCTAATTGCTGCATCGACTAGCTCTCTTAGCTTACCCGTTAGGGACCCTACAACAAAGAAAACTAAGAAGAGGAAAGTCAGCAATTGAGAAAACCAGGAACAATAGATGGAAGCAACAATTATCAATCAGAAGGGAGCATGGAGTCAATTTGAGTGGCCAATTAATTTATGTAATGAACAGGATGTTGCAAGCTTAAATTAAATTATGCTCAGAACTATGATTGCATATGTTTTTGTTCAGAGATGATTTTGGTTCCAGTACTTTAACTGTCATTTTCATTGCATAGGAAAAAAAAAGGTGCGCAGGTAAACTTACCAACTCATATGGTTGTTGTGCTCCTTTGGATAACAAGTTAACAGAAATCTGGATGACTGGTAACTGAAACAACTATGGCTTCAAACACACACGCCGGATAACAGATGCTGAATAGGTAACTGGATGATAGCAACAGACCTACACAAAGAAGCGATAAGCAATTCAGTGAGCTGTTCACTGGATGACAAACATATAGTATCAGATAGTATACACAAAAGCACACAGGTAGTATCAGATAGTATAGACATATTCAGATAACAAATTCATGCACAATGCACATTCTCAATAAAAAAATAGAAAAATAAAAAAAAATATCAATGTTTGATCTGCAGAATGCAACTTGGTTCTGCTGACTTTATTTTGACTAGTGATTCAGTCATCACAAGATATCTAGATGGCAGATACATTCTAAATCCATTTTAAGAAAAAAAAAGGCTGATGGATGTATGTATTTATCAGTAGAGCAACAAGCAGACTGATAGAGGATAGATCACACACACACAAACACAGATGCGCACACACAACCCCTGTGACACAGACACAGAGACACCCACAACACACACAAACAACCACACACCCACACTGACACTCACACACACACACGCACAAAAGCTAGCACACACACAGACACATAGCCATGGGACTTTAACAGAAAATAAATCAATACTGAAAGGAAAGAAGGCAGTGCTCTAAATAAACAAAGAGTGAAGGTGCCATTCCTCCAAAGTAAAATTGACCACAAGTGCCAAGTGCGAGCTTTTAACTGATAAAGATTAATCAATTCTAATACATTGGTCAGTTTGTTAGAAGGCTATAGTCAAGGACATCAAAATTCACCAGTATTAAAGAACTTAAACTTGAGAACCAGACATAAATCTTGCAATTTCTCCCAGCGGTCCACCTATTCCACAGCCCACATCCAAAACCTACAGTTAAAAAATGTATATCAGATAGTATACATAAAAGCACACAGGTAGTATCAGATAGTAAAGACAGGTTCAGGTAAAAGATTCATGCATGACTTCATTTTAACAAGTGATTCAGTCATCACAACCTACTCCTATAACCATGGCATAGTGATGGTAATAGTCTTATCATCTAATTGGCTTGCAATGAAAGAACCAATAGGCAACATATACAGCATGGGTGCAATTATGGAAGATAATTACCACGTCTGTTGTATACCCTCTACAAAGTCATAACAACCTTCCAAATCTCTACATCTAGAGGTAACCCACTACCAAAAATCAGATGTTCTAGAACCACCTTTTCGCTCGTGAATTAGGATAACATGATCACCTGATCCACAAGCCAGATAGCGGCCGTGCCTTGCCCATCTCACACAATTTACTGATCCAAAATGATAACACATTGTAGCTAGCAAACCTTGGCTAGAATCATTGTTGGCATTATTCTTATCCACAGATTTCATGCTCCATATTTGAACCTATTGCAACAACACAGCAAAATAAAAGGAACTTAGTAAGGAGGTCACTTATGAATGATAAAAGGAAAATATAAAACATTGGTTACATCTCAGTATCACATAACAAGTTGGCACAGCAATAGCACTACTTCAACTCCAACTATTTATCGAGTGTTTTATTACCTTGCTGTTTATTGAGTGCTTTATTACCAGCTACCATCCAACACAGCTACCTGCGGCCCTGCAAGCAACAAACAACATGCTATCGCTAATTAGCCATGCTCACACATCTTCTATTTTTTTACTCAAAAAATATCAGTACAAATATTGCTTCACATAAGAACTTAGACATATCAGTCAGTGGTTAAAGTACATGTAGAGGTGACTAAAGAAATTTCAAACCTGACACTTCGATGTGAGGCAGACGTATATAACATGAGGAGAGGAGCGCCCTGGCCCCCCTTTTGATCCACATCCGCCATCCCAGTTGCAGTCCATCACCGTAGTGGATCTTAATCCACCTCCTCGATGTCACACACACACACACACAAAAGCACACACACACACATTGCAATAGGAGAATAATGAGCATATGCGTCATACCCATAGCCACCAAGAAACATCAATGAGGGGGGTCCTACTCTATGTGCATAATTAAAAATCGAAGATCATATGCACAGTCTTGTTGAAAATGTTTTGAAAGAAGAAACTAGAAAACAAATGTACCTAAAAACAACAAACAAAAAGAGCGAAAAAATATAAAATAATTAAAAATGCAGAAAGAGCTGAGAAACTTTACTTCAAAAGAAATAGAAAACAACATAACAAAGCTCAGCTAGAATAACAAAATTAGCAAAAAAATACTATTCACATGAGCATGACAAAGCATAATCGTAGCAGCAACATTATGGGCTTTAAAGCCATCCTTCCACATGGATTTAATGGTGAAAATAGAGATACACTCCTTCATAGACTCAAACAGGAAACAAAATGAGCCTCTCTCCAACGCTATACAACTACAGTATGCTAATAACCACACTAAAAAAGGAAGAAGGAGAAGCAACACTAAGAGACTTACACCAACAGGAGAGAAGAAGTAATGTCTCCGTGAAACTCTTGGGTGCTTGTCCTTAAATAGCTTTCTACATAATGCATTAACCACGTGATTATGCACAGATTTTTTTTCACAACGCCTCATTGAAGATCCAAACTCCTCAAAAGTGACCCGAACATTATCATAATTGATGGCTTGGTCTCTAAGAGTAAAAAGAAACAAAAATTATATATAAATAGCGAAATAACTCTATAGTTGTGCACATATTAAGAAATTTACAGATTACAAAATACAGTACTAAAAAATGTTTGATTAATTACCTAGCATGCTCAGGAAATTGAGAATAAAACAAGACACAGTCATAAACCAGTCTCTCAGGTAAAGTAACAACAAATCTTGCAGCACAGACATTGACTTGGAAATCACTAAAATAAGAGTTGGGCTGACCAATGCGCCTAGGACGACGAGATTTGCTAATTTTACCCTTAGATGAGCTGCCAAGATTAAATCCAATCATTTTGCATTTATGAAAATAAGAACCATCATTAACATCATAAATCTTTTCAGCATCTTGCGCCATTCTATTCTGGCTAACAATGAATTGTCTCTCTCCAGTAATGACAACTTCAGATTCATTAACACAGGATCTATGACCAGTAACATGAACATCAGTAGGTGATTCCTGCGAACTCTACAGATGAATAAGAGAAATAAAAAGACCATTACCACTGAATCAATGACAAAATTTGGCGTAAAAATATTCTAATAATATTGGAGGGATACGTACAATGACAACTAAATGACCAGCAGTATCAAGTGCAGCCAGAGGGACAACATCAAGGGTGCAATCGCGAACCTCATGTGAACATGACGGGGGTGACTCATCATAAACAGGAGCTTTCTCATTGTTTTGAGCATTAATGTTAGCATCACAGATGTTTGAACGATTTAAAATCTAAAAAAACATAAACAAATAAATCAAAAAACTATTTCCAGAACAGCAATCGGTGAAAAAAAGACAGATTACAAAGGAAGCTGACCTCATTGTGTGAAGCCACATAAATAGAGCTGTCATCTTCATCTAAAAGATTAAATGTTGGAACACTAAAATCCCACATATTAACTTTTTCGGCAGCAGATATAGTTGAATTGGGCAAACCAAGTCCTACTTGGGGATATTCAGAAGTATGTAATGAGCCTACATCCAAACTGGGTCCTCTATGACAAACATCGACCTGGTAATAAAATTAGTTAAACAAAAAAGAAATGTTTATTAAAAAAAAGGAAAAAGAAGTCAAATTATAGATACTTACATATGGTGGTTCGAGGTCTCTGGACTTATGGCTAGAGCTATCTTCACGCACCATATAACTAAAACTAGCACTCTTGTTTGCTGTGTTTTTTTGGAAGAACATGATAATCAGGTGCGCAATTGTCACAAAACAAGGATGAACATTTTTTGTTAAAATTGAACTAGGATTAGTATCAATACCTAGAGTCACACTGTTGTCTCCAACATCAATTGCATTGCATGCAGTTTTAAGATTTTGGCCTATTTCTCTCATCTCTGTAGCTATTCTCTTCTTGCTACTCTTTCTCAAAATAGCCTACAAACAAAAGAAAAGGGGAAGAATATTTGTCAACACGACCAATATGCAAAAAATGGGGGAAGTAGAGAAGCCAAATGAAAACACCTCTGGATTATCCATAACTGCAGGTTCATTAGCATCTACCACAGGCGACGAAGATAACCGACGTGACCGAGTACGTCTAGCAACAGTAGAACCAACAAGTTCAGAGTTCAATGAGATAATAGGACTAGAGACCCTTTTTCTCTTTAACAGTGAACCACCTAAAATGGACAAAGAACAAAAGCAAGTGAGATTAAAAAATGATAAAGATGTGATAACTACAGAAGTACTAATTAACTAATTACCTAGAGACAACTGAACTGAATCTGATAGTGTGGGAGATGACGAAATTATCTCTGTATCAGCGATGCTAGGTTTGGTAGAACTAGAATAACCCCCGCAAGACAGTAATAACAAAGTGTCACTGCTAGGTGTGTCCTTTTGATTTCCAATAACCAGTTCAATTGTGTTGCCACCATGTAACTCCTCAGGAACAACTGCTACATTCTCACTAACAACAACCTTAGTAGTGCCAACATGCGCATGGCAACCATTAGCATAACCAGGTGCACTGTCATCAGCTACATGCACAACATTATTACCGGCAGCTATTTCATCATGAATTATATGGCCATCATTATTTAAAACAGAAGCATCGCCCAAAGTTGTTTCACCATCATTATGAGCATCATGTGGATAACCATCAGATCCATGAACTCCTTGAGAATAATTGTTATGAACATGTCCATCAACAACAGCAATATGACCATCACTATCAGTAGTATGTGACTTAAAAACAGCAACAGTAGCTTTACTTTCTTTAACATTTTCAGGAGCAACAAAATCAGAATCATCCTCGCTACGAGGAATCTTATCTGTCTGAGCACGGTGACAAAAATAATTTATCACATCCACAATAGCACTTTGAACATGTACAGGAACCAATTCATTGGGAGAAGTTGCATGCTTCAAGTATAATGCAGTAACATCATCCAAAGTCTACAATAGATAATTAAAAAGACAACTTAAAACAAGATATGAAGTAATAGAAAAAAATACAACATTAGTATATTAATTAAAAAACGCATACATGACAAGCGAGGCAGATTTTGGTGACCAAATTATTAGAACATTCCGAGTAAAAAAAGTAAAGATTCAATGAACAATGAGCTACAAGAAAAAAAAGGGCATATACCACTAACACAAAAAGAAATGAGCATATAATAATAACCTGGGGAGATAAAGATGCACAAACAGATTCAACCAATGTCTTCTTGAAGCTGGATCCATCAATATTGCAGGAGGGTGAAGGAGTTCTTGTGGAATTCCTCTTACCATAGCAGGTACATTTAAACTGTAAGATCTAGACACCACAGAAAAAATCTTAGACCATGTCACCATAACAATCTAAGAACAAGAAGCAAAAGTTAGTACAAAACAAACTTACAGGATGCTTGCCGTAAAAATGTCCTTCAACACAATCAAAATCAGAGTATTCTTTGATCATGTCACCTCTCCATACTTTAATGCGAGGAAAAATGGATGGTAGCAGTTCTTGTCCAAAATCCAGAAAGTCAAGGTACACAACCTGTATAAATCAATAAAAGACAAAGATCAATGCAACAGAAAAAAGGAAAGAAAGATGAAAAGACAGATCAATGGACACTCACACATATAAGATATAGGCATCCTCCAAGACTAACAGATGCATGTGCTGCTTTCTTCTTGAGTATGTTATATTTCTTGATCTGATTCAATAGCCAATAATGTACAAACTTGCACCAATCCCACTCCTTGGCATCCTTGACATCAATCAAAGGTTGCAGATACTTGGTACTGGGATAATTGTTTAAATTGGGACACAAGAATGTTACCATTGCAACAATCAAAAAATTGCGGACAAAATCATCATCAGATATACCATCCTTAAGGAGATTATCAACACAAGTACTTGCAGATGGCAAAGCATTCAAACCCATGACACTAAGAAAGCCATGCTTCACACTATCAGACTTTGCATTTGTAATTGTTGAGCCTCCAATTGGAATGCCTAAAACATCATGAACGATCTGGGGATTCAGAGGAATACAAGTGTTCCTAAAAACAATGCTAGAATTTCTAACTTCAACATGATCAGCCAACCAATGGGCAAATGGAAGAGCTATAGCATACTTGTCAAAACTCAGTAGTGACTCAAAACCATATGCCTTAATAACAAGCTTCTTTTCTGGGCTAAGCTTATCAATAACATCATAAAATAAAGGAACACTAACTCCAGTCTTCTCACTAACTCCAGTCTTCTTGGCAGTCTTAACAGCAACACCACCATGAAACCCTATACAGGTAGCAACATCAGGGCCATCAAATGGAATACTTGAGGTATCAACACAAGGGCCAACAGAACCTGACAATATCTGTCTCAAACCATTGCAGGCCTAAAAAATAGAAGAAAGAGTTGCAGATAAATAATTAGATTAGTCACGAACAAAAAAGTAAATACCAATTATGAGATAGAAAAGGTAATAGCATCATGAGATAAAAAGGAGTAATGTGTACTTAATATGCAACAAACATACGTACAAGTTTTTTAATGATTCCAAACAAAGCTTCATCATCCAGTTGTAAAAAAGCATCTGCATTTGTACGAACATTTGATGCATTCATTTCAGTATCTTCACATCCAATGTCATTAGCAGACACCTTATCTGAATCTTCAGCAACTCCTTCATGTTCAGCATCTACATTGATGCGGCTAGCCCAATGCATCTGTTTCATGATTAAAGAGAAGAAACAGAACCTCGTATAACAACCTGTACAATCAAAGAGATTAAAAACATTACTTTATCAAAACATATTTTGAGAAAGAAAGCAACTTGATGCTAGTTAAAAAACTTGACAGAGTAGAAATCAATGAACACAAATAATAGATGACTTGTTCATAAGAAGGGAATCTGCAACGACTACAACTCTACAAGGACAGAAAATATGGAAAAAATGGTTAAACAAAAAAAAATTCAGGAATGCAGGAGAAGTCACTAGCAAGGGGATAGATGTGCACCTATAGCAAACAAAATGTATAGCAAAAAAAGATGGACTCTTGCCTAGGCATCATCCAACATCGATCAAGAAATCAAGCAAAAATTGAACAATGTCAGGGAATGGGGGTCAATTATCAGTTGAAATGGAGGAGGAAGGCAGTACAAAGAGATAGAAGATGGAGCAATCAGACAACTCACTGAAGCTAACCCAGGACAGATCAAAAAAGAGCAGGGTCATGGATAGGCGGACGACAGGTTTTGCAAAAAAAACATTGCAACTCATGAAAATGTAAACATACAAAATACAAGATTTACCATTTCATCTTGCTGAAGGGAATTAATTATCAATTCTCTAGAAAATATCCACAGCCATAAAATTAGATTCAATCGCCTCCAGCACCGTCACTCTGCGAATACGACTAAATGGTACCTCTCTTTATCAAACAACCTAACTGCTCTATTATTCAAAAGAACACATATAGGGGAAGATGCTATGCAAGGGACCATGTAGCTCTTAAGTACGATGTTAATTCAATATAATATGCCAAATCGCCAATCAAAAGCGAGCTAGTGAGAGAGGATCAAAGTGTATCCTGATGGCAGCATGTCTGACAAGGCACATGAAGCTGAATCCAATTAGTTGCAAACACCATACAGGTTGTCACATGGATATGATTTAATTTATGCAGAACCCCTTCTGAAGGGTCGAGATGGCGGACTAGAGGGGGGTGAATAGTCCTTTCTAAAATTAATCGCGTCGGCAAACCGAAACAAATGCAGAATTAAAACTATCGGTCTAGCCAAGACTACACCCCTCTATCTAAGTTCACAAGCACCTCACAAAGATCCTAATTATGTAACTAAGGTGCTTTCCTTAGCAAGAGCTCTCCTAAACAATTCTAGAGCAAGGTCACACAAATCTATGCACTAGTACTTTAGCAATGCCGGGGAGCTCCTACACAATTCTACTAAGCAAAAGCACGAATCCACCTATGCTCACTAGTAATGCTTAATAGCAAGGCAACTAATGCCAAACTAGAGAGCGCAAATTACTTCGCTACACAAACTAAGCAATATGACTAACAAGGTTACACAAA
Organism: Saccharum hybrid cultivar R570; assembly: GCA_038087645.1. Taxonomy (NCBI): domain Eukaryota; kingdom Viridiplantae; phylum Streptophyta; class Magnoliopsida; order Poales; family Poaceae; genus Saccharum; species Saccharum hybrid cultivar. Next base: position 3,378,078 of record JAQSUU010000059.1, read on the forward strand.
CCAAATTAGCCACGCAACGAGAGCTACTACTATGCTACACAAGCAAGAAAGTAACTAGCTAACTACACAAGCAAACTAGTTACAAGAGCAACTACATAAGCACAAGTATATGAATGTAAATACAAGCTTGTGAATCGAAAGCAAACCACCGAGAAGATGTACACAATGTTGACACGACGGTTTTTCACCGAGGTTCACTTGGTTGCCACCAAGCTAGTCCCCGTTGTGGCGATACACCCACTTGATGGATCACGAGCTAATTGACTATCAAGAGTCAAACCCTCAGCGGGTGCCGCACATCCACTCTCAAGATGGAGATCCTCCAAGTCACGAGCTTTACTAGAGTTGCTCTTCACGATCCATGCGGGGTGAGCACAATCCCCCTCACAAATCCTCCTCCGGAGCCACGTACAATCTCCACACGTGCTTCAACGGAGTCGCAAGCCACCAAGCCGTCTAGGAGGTGACAACCTCCAAGAGTAACAAGCACTACCGGCTTGTAACTCGATCACCTAGTGTCACTCGATGCAATCCTCACGATGCAACGCACTAGAATCACTCTCTCACTCGATCGGATGATCACTATCAAGCTCAAGTGAGTTAGAAGGCTCCCAAGCACACCAACACAAGCCACCAAGGCCTAAGGGTGCTCAGCTGCCGGCCATGGCCGGCCACAACATCTATTTATAGCTCCACAATGAAATAGAGCCGTTAGTCTCCTCACTGGGCAAGTTTCGGGTCGACCGGACGCGCCGGTCGAACTGACCGGACGCGCAGGTCAGTAGCGTGCTCCAACGACTAGTTTTCGCGCATATAAACTTGTATTGACCGGACGCGCAGGTCACTAACGGGACCGGACGCGCAGGTCACAGCGAAACAGCGAACAGAGAGGTTCCAGTAAGCTCCCGAAGCGACCGGACTCGCTGCAGCGTCCGGTCACTTTCGTTCGCGAAAAACACTGACCAGACGCGCTGACCGGACGCGCAGGTGCTGACCGGACACGTCCGGTCACGAGTCCGGTCACATACCACTCTTCGGTAAAACGGCGATAACTCTTAGCTCCGAACTCCGATTTTGATGATCTTGGATATTTTGGAAAGCTTACTCAGAGGGCTACACAACCCACTAAAACACTTGATCCAATTCACAATGGATCAAAGCAGTATTCCACTCTAAGAGCCATCCTAGTGTCCGGAGAATACCGAAAAACATTTCTCTCTTCTCCAAGTTGATCATCACCAACTCCAACACCTTCTCCTTTGCAAATGTGCCAACACCACCATGTGTAAAACACCATGTGCATGTGTGTTAGCATTTTCACAAATCATTTTCTCGAAGAAGTTAGGCACTCAACTTGCCTCGCCACTCGATCCTAACACATATGCAAAGTTAGATCGCTCAAGTGGTACTAGATGACCAATATGTAAACAAGTTTGCCCCTCTTAATAGTACGGCCATCTATCCTAAACCCGGTCATCAACTTCTCTACACACCTATGACCGGTGAAATGGAAATACCCTAGGTTAGATCGCTCAAGTGGTACTAGATGACCAATATGTAAACAAGTTTGCCCCTCTTAATAGTACGGCCATCTATCCTAAACCCGGTCATCAACTTCTCTACACACCTATGACCGGTGAAATGGAAATTCCCTAGGTTATACCTTTGCCTTGCGCATTCCACTCCATCTCCTCCGACGTTGATGCAACACATGCACCAACCATATCACAAATGATATGATCCACTTCATATCATCATGTGACCGTATTGGTTCATCGATCTTGACATCACTTGCTCTTCACCGTTGCCTCGGTCCTTCGGCGCCAAGCCATCATAACTTGTCCTTCACCCTAGCAACCGGTCCATCAAGCCAAGCCTCATCTTGATCTTTTCCACCTTGGTCACATGACTCCATGTCATGTCTCATGTGCAATAGCCTCCTTCATGACACCATCACCTGTGGACTAATCGCATGTGTATCTCACATAACCACATATTAGTCCACCTAAGTTGTCACTCAATTACCAAAACCAAACAAGGACCTTTCAAAGGTCATCACACACACACACTTACAACCAAGTGAGATCAATCTTTTGTTTTAAGCCTACACTTGATCAAGGGACTGAATCAACAGTACTGCCTATTTACTAAAAAATTAGCCAAGAAGGCCTACTACACAGATGGCTGGAATCACATGGATTATCTTAGCATATATCACTACATTAACAAGTTCCCACATGCTCCACTTATTTTTAATATGTGACCCTGTTTGGGCGTAAAGTTTGAAAAGGCTTATGTGAATCATGTGGACCAAGTAATCTGTACAGCAGATCAAACAGGGACAGTGATGACTGATGAGGCCTCATGGTCTGATACTGAAAAGATCCTCAAGAGGATGGTCAAGTTCAGTACTGATTACGATACGTGGGATTATAAAAAGTGGCATTTCACACCTCAGCACTGACATGATTTGGCCATCACTAGTAAAATCCCTTAACTGACAATCTCTACAGCATGATGAAACTGTCTTATAACACTTATGTAACAAACTTCATAAAATATCTCAAATTGGTTTATGCGATCACCACATGCTGTTAGTCAACACAACTTGTAAATCACTGAACAAAGTAAAATTTTGATTCGTGAATGAAAGTATGAAAGTAGATCATACACTGAACAGAGAAAATTCTGATTCCTGACTGAAAATAGATCATACCTAGGAAACTTATACAAAAATATGAGTTCGTTACACAAGAAGCTTCCACTATACATAGCCACCAGGCTCCTTAACCAGAGTTATAAAATGACAGAAATTACTCTGACACAAAAGGTACAATCTTATCTGGAAATACTGAAGGTCAGCTATCTGTAATTCAAAACACTGTCAAAATAATACAACCACTTCTGCGAAAATCCAAGACCTACTTAACAATGAATATTGAAACAAGAGATCTGACAACGTTATGTGCAAACAGCCAAAAGAATACATTTTCATGCTACGCTCTGACCTTTCCTTTTCCCACGAATCCCCACCTCAGTCCTCAAATCAACAACAAAAAAAAATCCCAAATGAACTAGAAATCGAACACAAAACCAATCAAAATACTCGCACAAAGCAGATCCTAAATGAATAAGGTTACGAAACAACACATATTACCTCAAAAAGTCATGGGGAACAGATCGACGCCGTCAACAGGAGTAGTTGACTGACACACACAGATAGAGAAGAATACTAGAAAAGAACAACGACCACTCATCTCAGATCGGACGGACGGCGAAAGTTGACTGACGAGTAAACAAACTATCAGGCGACTGCTACCGAGTAATTCTATATATATATATATATATATCCTACCCTAGGAGCAGTTACTCCCTTCTTCTAATCACGCATACGTACGTCCGTCAAACCTCCCCTCAGGTTTCACCGTGGTGGCAGGCTGCTTAGCGGGTTGAAAAATGACCGGGCCCGTTAATCGATTATATATATTAGGAAACCAAATGGTCCGGTTTAAAAAACAGGAAAATTCCACCGTCCCGCAAGCACAGGTGCCGGCGGCGACGACTTCCCCATGGTGCTCCTCGCGCCCACCCTCAATCCATCGGCGGCGGCGGCGGCGGGCCCCCACACCAGCGGCAGCGGCCCCATGGCGCACCGATGGAGGCGGCCTCATGCCACACCAGTGGCGGGATCGCGTACAGAGGCCAGCCGCATCTGGAGACGGCGATTCCTCCCGACCGCGACTTCTCCGACGGCGGCGCTTCCACCCAACGTCGGCGCTCTCTTCTCCCTCCTCCCAACCCACCGGCAGCGGCGCATGGAAGGGTCTGTTGGTGCCACCTCCTCCACCATTCACCGGAGGCGGCGGACAGGCGTCGACGGCAGATCTCATGGTGGCGCCCTTCCTTTGGGCCGGCGGCTGGGGCTCTAGGTATAGTGCTCTCTCTCCCGTCATTGTTGGCGGTCAGATCCACGTGCGGACGGATGGCGGCGACTTTTTAATCCAATTTGAATTTGAATGTTCATCTCCCTATGGATTACTAGGTACAAAAATCTCCGATCCCTCTCTTACACCCGAAATTGTTCTAATAGGTTCTGAAGTTTTCCACCTTTCTATACCCAAATTTATCTTCTTCCTGTAGCTTTGAGTCCCTGAAATTTGTTGCTGATCCATAGTATTTTACAGGAACAGGAGCTCTTTGTTTGTGTATCTGCAGCACTCTCTGATTAGCGTCTATACACGCCATACCTGGAAACGACCGTGAAGCTGGACTGTCGACAACCTGATGATAGATTGCAGCGGCAACGCTGCATTATTTTTCGAGATGATGAGATCCAAATTTTTTTCCAGATGATGAGATCCAAGCGTGACTGAAGATACTTTTTCACATCGAAGTATCTTTGGATACCTTTTTTAGATTAAAGTATTGCCTGATACTTCTTTCAATACTGTTGTATTACTAGATACTTTTTTTAAATTACAGTAGTATCAATTCATTGCATGAAGTAATTGTTCATACTCTTATACTGGAAGTATTAGTGCTCGCAAAAAATGCCGGTACAAGTATATGCACATACTGTATATACATTACTACTGGGTGCGAGTATATGGATATACTCCCAAGTATGTGGATATACTAAAATAATCCCCTGAGTATATGGATATACTCCCAAGTATGTACTGATACTCATGTCAAAAAAGTATGGAGCCGTTCGGCTGGAATTATAAGTCGGCTGAAAAACACTGTTGGTTGATTTTTTGTGAGAGAAAAATACTGTTCCGACTGAAAAAACAAGCTGAATAAGATGGATTATAAGCCAGATGAACAGGGCCTATGTCCACAAACTATGATTTGCTTATGTACTCATATTTATCAATATTTATATACTTTCGATGAGTATGTACTCATACTTTAATTAATTATCAATATTTATACTTTGGATGAGTATGTACTCATACTTTTAATTGTAATGTGCGGATGATCAAACAAGTATCCCTAAAATACTCACCAAACCGAGAAGTAAGTAAACTGACATGGGGCCGTAATTTTTAATTATTAATAAGAAATGATGGTCAAACATGCGTACATATTAACCAAATTCAGTGTCAACTTGGATCCGTTTTTCACGCCATCTGGCAGTCAGCTGATTCTTTTTTCATGTATATACGTGCAGTCCGTATCTTCAGTTACTATCGGGTCAAGCTTGTCAACCCGTTACCAAATGGCCAGATCGTCCACGTGCATACTCATGGTGGGAGTAATTACTCCTGGGACCATATATATATATATATATATATATATATATATATATATATATATATATATATATATATAGGGAGAGTATACTCTGTAGCCAGCTACAAAATAACTTATTTTTGTAGCCAAGCCACCGACCGAACCAGGCCTGTGCGTTGTTGGTGCATTGCCTCCCTGGTCTGGCTCATAGTAATTATAGGCAGCGTCCCTTGCATGTGGCATGTGACAGTAAATTTGGAAAGTTATTAATGAGTTCAATCATCACGGTGATTTCGGCATCCGGTCGTATGCATGCAAAGCTACCAACCAGGACAATACATGTGTGTGTGTTACGAGAACAAAAAAAAGTGTACATGCACATGCTTTAAAATAGTAAAGTTACGAGAATACTATTGTCCACCCGTATGCAAATATTCTTGTTCTGAGAATACACCATACCTTAAAATAGTAAGGTTACGAGGATACTATTGTCCGCAAAAATAGTAAATAGGAAAGGGTTACGAGAACACAATCATGGTAAGGTTACGAGAAAACTAATGTTGTTCATGTGTTACGAGAATCTGAGCACAGTGACGAGAACAATTTGTCACGGGCAAAATTAGCGCTAGAAAAGGTTTACCATAATTTCATGAACAAGTTACTATAATAGTGCATATTTACGAAAATTTTATTTATGATAATACTAATAATATTTACAAGAATTTGCGCTAATAGTATTTACTGGGAATTGCTACTCGATAGAGATTGGATATGCGTGCTCCAATTTCACGAGAAAGAAACAGGACGTCGTGGTCGTTGGCTTGGATGGGGCGACAGTGCCACTGCCACGTCAGCCATCAGAGCACCAGCCACTGCTTGAGCCCGACATCAAGGGTTCGCCGGTGAAGGTGCAGACGGGCTAGTCCACGAAGCAGCGCCGCCGGAACAAAAGAACAGGAGTAGCACCGCCTGGTGGCCGATGAGGACCCGCCGCTACAAGGCTGTACACCATCGGCTGCTGCTGCTGGATGTGCAGGACTGCAGGCGACTTCTCGAGATGTGCCTGGCGGCCGCCGCGGCCATAGGAAGGCAGCCACCGTTGCTGATGAAGAAGGGGCAGCTCCCTAGCAGCGCGAGATGGAGGGTTGCCCCACGGCTGGTCTCGCTGCGCCACCGCCGGGGCCGTCGTGCCCGTGCGTCACAGCTGACGGCCGCCGTGCCCGTGCATGTAGTCATGTGCGCGATGTCATCGCTCAACGGGGACGTCCCAGGCCGCTGTGGAAGGTTGGGACGTCCAGATGCCGATGGCAGTGCCGCGCGAGGCCTGGCCCCAGGCGTCCGCGAAGCTGCGCAAGGCGACGGCGTCGCCGACGCATGCTGCACGGCGGTGCCCACAACGAAGGAGCCGCACGCGAATTGCGTGACCTAGAGCAGCAAAACCTCATGTTGGTGGTCGGGAGGATAGCCGCTGCCGCCGCTGGGAGGGAAGAGGCCGTCGTGGCCGGTGGCGGACGAAGGGCCCCGCCGTGATCCAGGCGTTTCCCCGCCAGGGATGGAGGAACCGCCGCCGGGAGACATCCACGCGGGACATGCCACTCCGCGAGTCGGGGAGGGTGCGCCTCCGCTGCCGGCGGTCGGTGAGGACGCGGCTGCGCGGTCGCTTGATGCAGATCCACGCCGTGGGCGAGGGAGCCACCGCGGCCGCCCTCTGGTTCGGATGATATGAGAGAGAGAAAAGGAAATGATCTTGCAGGTGCTCTCGTGCCCGGTAGAAGGAAGGGAAAATATCACGGCATTGAATCAATGCATGCATGCACGGGACCACAAGGTAACACTGGTGTGACCTGCAGACCTGCGGTGATGAATGGACCGGGCGCACGCGCGGGGCTTGGGTGACCACGGTGCGCTGGGCTCGGCAGTTTTGGTCCGGCTACAAAATAATTTATCTTGTAGCTAGCTATAGGCTAGCAGTTCTATATATATATATATATATATATATAGCTACAAAATAAGTTATTTTGTAGCCACCTCTATTTATGATAATTTTATATATTAATTTACGACAATGTCAGTATATATTTACGATAGTTGAATTACTATAGCACATGAGGATATTTACCATAATGTTATAGTAAATCACATAGTAAGGACTTACTATAATCTCGTAAATTAGCATAGCAATTATCGTAACTCAAAGTGGCTACAGAATAAGTTATTTTGTAGCCAGCTACAGGTTAGTAGTTCTCTCTCTCTATATATATTACTTGGTGTACTACTGTAGCATTTTGTACTCCATCTCTTCTACATACGGCAAATCGAAACTATGCTACTGTGAAGTGTGGGTTAGAGCATCATGGTGCTGGGGCTTAGGACTTTTAGACTGTCTCTTTAGAGCGTCTGCAGTGTATCGAGTCGAGGTTGTTCCTATAAATGGACCCCACAATGATTATACGTCATCTGTTGTTTGCTTCGCAATGTTTAGACCCGGAGCCGGTTCTATATGCAGGCCCCACGCTGATAAAAAGAAGACACAATCCTTCTCCAAACTTTCCTTCCTTTCTTCCATGTCAGGCTTCTATAGTTTTTTAATCGACCGAACCCGGTTCCATGGATAGGAGCTGCTCCTCCATCGATACGACGCTGCAATGTAAAGAACCGGGTCCTTCGGTAGCATTTATTGTATAGGACCGACTTAGATGCGCCCACTGCGGACGCCCTTACCTGGTTTTGTATTTTGACCAACGGTACCAGAACAGCTCATACTTGTTAGAGACTACAGATCAAAATTCGGGTGTCAGCAAGAACATCTCTCCCAAATTCCATGAAGAATTGAAGACCAATAATCGGTTGCTAGTATAGTGTCTATATTGAAAAAAAATATCAAATAAATAGCCGGATTTGAATGAATGGGCCTAGGTGTCCAATGGCCTTAAAAGGAAATCTGGGCTGATATACCCGACTCGCACTGGCGGAGCCTCGTGTAGGCCATACTTGGCCATGGCCCCCCTTGCCTCCGTGCGCTCCATGGCCATAGCAGGCGCCAGTGGCCAGGGGCCAGCAGCGGCATGCGGCAGCAGCGCCAGGCACAGGCACTCGTGGCCAGCAGCAGCATGCAGCTGTTCATTACCATTGAATTGCCCCCCCCCCTCACTTCAAGGCTAGCTCCGCCACTGCCGACTCGACCTATGAATTTGAACAAATTAACAAGATCATCGCCATAGCACCAACGGAGTAAGCCGAACAAAGCCACCTACGGTGTAAATTTAGCCGGTCAAAGTTTGAAACCGTTTGCGTTGACCGTTTGCCGTGGACGTCGTCCGTACGCTCGGCCTTGCATGCATGCAGCTGCTGCAAACCTCCCTGGCCTCACGCTACAAGAGAAGAACACACCTCCAATGGAATTAATGGTCCAGCCCTCCATGAGACAAGGATTTCGTCTTTCCTGTATGCCATCGCCATCTCTCGCGCAGATCGTCAACATGGCTGCCACCCTTCGCGTCCTCATCGTCGTCCTCGCCGTCGTCTCGGTCTCCCTCCGGCGCGCCGCTGCCGCCACGGTCACCGTGGATGAGGCGTGCAAGCAGCACACCAAGTACCCGGAGCTGTGCGTGAAGTCGCTGTCGTCCGCGAAGCCGGAGGCGAAGGCGGCGGCCGAGCAGGGCGGCCTGGCGGGGCTGGCGGAGCTGTCGCTGTCGCAGGCGGCGCAGGTGGGCACGGAGACGGTGGCGTTCGTCAAGGGCCTGGAGAACACGCCGGGGGGCATGCCGCCGGTGTGCCTGAACGAGTGCTTGGCCAAGTTCCAGGGGGCGCTGGCCGACCTGCAGCGGTCCAAGGTGGCGGTGGAGGAGGCCAAGGACGTGGGCGCCGTGAACACGTGGCTCTCGGCGGCGAAGATCGACGGCGACACGTGCATGAACGATTGCCAGAAGGTGGAGGGCGGCGGCGAGATGCAGATCGTCGACAAGATCGGTGACCTCGGCAAGATGTGCTCCATCGCCATGTCCCTCACCGATGCTTCTCGTAATCGCCCCGCGGCAGCCTGAGAAGACGTATATATGCGTGCAGCGTGCTGCATCGGATCGGCGCATGTTTAACCTGTTATTATACCGTTGTTGCATTTCTTGTACAACATATTACTCTTTCCCCTATAATATTAAAACAAATGTCATTGTAACGGATTGGAGTGGCTAGCATCGAATGTATGCATTAATATTTATAGCAAGGTTAAACTCCTTTAGGCATAATTTGGAAACTCCAATCCTTCCAGGATCCCCGACTTTTCCCTGGGTGGGTAATCCATGGGGATATCGTCATTCTAGTTCTTAGTTGGGGGGGGGGGGGGGGGGGGTTCTATCCCTGGGTTTTGCTCCCACTTGCTTCCAAAAGAGCCCTCAGTCTAGAGTGATAATATGTTGTTAAGGAATAAGGATGGAGGGGGGGGGGGATTTTTTCTATTTTGTCAGAGCAAAGTTCCACTATGGCTATATACAAATATAATGTTCACATATAAAGGACAACTCTGTTTGGTAGAGCTCCTAGAGCAACTTCCAGGTTAAATCTAGGAGGAAGTGATTCTATATTGATTCTGTAAAGTGATTCTCATAAATAAACTAAAATATGAGAGCTAAAAAAGTAGCTTTTCCTGATTTACTTCACGCATAGAGTCATTGTATGTATAGAGTTTATCCCATAGAATCACTTCTCTTATATAATCGGCTTCCACAAATAATTAATTTAGAGTAGGGGGAGCTCTATCAAAAAGGCCCGTATGGTTGCTTGCATGAGGGCCCACCGCCATATGGGTGTTCCCAAGTCGAGGTTCTCCCTATACACATGGTGGATGGTTTGCATCCACTACGTATGGATCCACTTGTCTTGATCCAGGCTCAGTACATCTATCAATGTAATCACTCAAACACTCGTCATCTCGTCTCATTGTATTCGCTACGCTTGTTTTTACTCATCCAGGATATAAGATTATACATAGCTCAATGAAGACACAACCAAACACAACCTAAACTTAGTTATAAATCATGTGACGACACATCATCTCAAATCTCCTTCCACGATATGCCCGACCAAAGGCATTGTCTCGTGTGCCTCGAGGAGGCCTATATCAGGCAAAGCAACCGGACACCTAGCAAGAAAATGAGTAAAATCCATGAGCCACCAGCCCTCAAACTTGGGTGGTGTGTGTGTGTGTGTTGGGGGGGGGGGGGGGGGGGGGGGGTTGTTGGCCCTCTCACTCAAGAAATGCGATTTTTCAGTTATTAAACTTGACTCCCAGTGGTTCAAAGTTCCTAACTCAGCAAATTGTCATTCTAGGTCCTAAATTGGCTTAAGGAGTCAACCGTGTTCAAACTAGTCCTGATTCTCCTCCGTGCGGTGATGTGACAATGTGGCATATGCTAATTTTCCATTAAGGTGGACTGACAATATGTGGTGGCCCACATGTTGGGTCCACCGCTCCTCTCTCCTCCAGTGAGATGGTTAGTTATATCTGTTTGTTGCTGCTATTGGACGGGTAGAGTCGTGGAGAGGAAGGAGAACACGAGAACAAGGAAGAAAAGTTGAGGGCACTAGCATGGTGAGCCGCAGACAACGGAGAGAGAGAGATGGGTCTAACATGTTGAGCCCGATTCATGTCAACGTTGGGAGTAGGTCGGCACCCGTTTGGACTTAGATAGCTAAAGATGAGGAGTGTCAAAATGGCGTTTCCTGAGCTAGGAAACTAGATGACATTCATAGCCAAGTTTAGAGAATCAAAATGCCTTTTTATGAGTTGAACGACTGGGATGACACCTTCGCTAAGTTGGAAGACCACTCGCTAATTTTACTTTTAAAAAATATACCATTCGCTGCGCGCATCAGGGCAACACATTCTAGGTGTGTGGGTTTTTAGTTTTGGATATCGAGCACAAACTCTCTCTCTCTCTCTAGAAGATATAGCTTCAATATTCACGGTTTCATTTTAACTCTATACAATATATGTGCCACGTCAAGAAAAACTGTGTGATGTTTATTTTAATATACGCATATTATAACACATTGGGAGTAGCCGAGTACTAGCAAAATTACACGTCGGTCTCACACACGCCGCCCGCTCGTGCATGGACTGGCAAGGCAACCGATGGAGCCGGTCGATACCGATGCATTTTCAGATGCAGTTGGCTCGCAAAACGCTCCCGGCCGCAGGTGCGTAGGAGACGGTGGCGCGGCCTCCTCGGCGGCTCCATCCATGGAACCACCGCGCATATATACGTGTGCCCGCATGCCAGCCGTGCATTCTAGCTACTGGCTATTTCTTCTCGCCGCCCACCAGTCCTGTCGCCCCGAGAAGCAAGCGTCTCCGATCCGATCCATCGAGCGAGCATATACACGGCGATGGAGGCGAGGTTGGCCATGAGCTGGTACTGCGGCTCCCTCCTGGCCGTGGTCATCGCGCTGTTCCTCTCCGTGTCCCTCGGCGTGCGCGCCGCCGGCGTGGACCTCAAGGCGTCGTGCGCCGCGACCCCGCACCCGGACGTGTGCCTGCTCGCCCTCCAGGCCGACCACAGCATCAAGGCCTCGGCGGCCACCCCACGGGACCTGGCGGAGGCGGCGCTCCGCGCGGCGTCGACCGCTGGCGGCGCGGTGGGCGACTACGCGCGGCACGAGTTGGACGTGGTCAAGGACAACCTCATGTGGCAGTGCCTGAACGAGTGCGCCGAGGACATCGAGGAGGCGCTGGACCACCTGGACGACACCGAGGGCGGCCTCGACGACGGCAAGCTCCGCGACGTGAAGCAGTTCCTGGACACGGCGGAGGAGGACACGTGGTCCTGCGACGAGTCCTGCAAGCACGCCCCAAACACGCCCATCAAGGCCGGCCTGCTCGCCAAGAACAGGGACTTCGAGGCGGTCATGCGCGTCGCGAACGCGCTCATCAAGCGCGCCACCGACGCCGGCGACGCACCGGCGCCCGCGCCGCCCGCGCCAAGATTCATCAATTGATTTTTTTATTATAGTGATTATTAATCCCATTGATTAATCCGCGCGCGCCATACACATCGATACCGTAATTGTTGTAGTATGTATATCCTTGCCAGTACCTTTATATGTCCTGTCATTGTAATTTGATTAGATTGTTGCAAATTTTTACCACAGTATCTGTCTTCACATGTACGTAGTGCTTGATGTTCATCTAGTTCAATGTGTAGGAAATGATTATATAGAATTATTAATAAAAACATTAAGCGTCTTGTTTGAATTTTTTCATTTTATTTATTGTACTAGTGGTGATAATATCCCCACCTACGAAAATAAATAAAACAATGACAGCTTCTCTAGGCTTTGGCCGGCCGAATAATTTTGGGCTACTTCACCTCATTTCTGGCTGGGCCAAGACCTCGGGAATGGTTGGGCTTGCTTGGGTTACACACTGGAATGCAGCCCGTGCCGTACGTACGCAGAGCCGCAGAAGCAGCACTACGTGGATCAGGCAGGAAAGGGCGCGGCAGGTCGACGGGGGGGCCCGTCGCATCGCAACTCGCAGGGGAGGGATGGCGACATGGCGTGGCGGCCCCGCATGTTATAGCCGCCTCGTGGTGTCAGGCTTATCCAATGGAGGAATGGAAGCTGACACCGAGCGGGTTTTGGTTTTGGCTTTGCGCCTTGTTTAGCTGGTGAAGAGTTAGATTTTTTTAACGGTAGCATTTTCGTTTGTATTTGACAATTAGTGTCCAATTATAGATTAACTGAGTTCAAAAGATTCGTCTCGTTATTTATAACTAAATTGTGTAATTAGTTATTTTTTTTATCTATATTTAATACTTCATGTATACGTGCAAAAGTTGATGTGATGGAGAGAGAGTGAAAATTTTTTAACTTCAGCCTACCAAGGCCACGTTTAGATTGCAAAAAAATTTCAACCCGATAAATAGTACCAATTTTGTCTTATTTGACAAATATTGTCCGATCGTGGACCAACTAGGCTCAAAAGATTCATCTCGTGATTTCCAACTAAACTGTGTAATTAGTTTTTTTTACCTACATTTAATATTCCATGCAAACGGCTAAAAATTAATGTGATTGAGAGAGAGAGCGAAAAAATTCTAATTTTTGGGTGCATGTAAAGGAGGCCCAACTAAACAAGGCGTTGGTTTTGGTTTTGGAGAAGCTGCTACACTTGCACCTACGCCTGCGTCCTGCATGTGCATAAATGCCTAGCTAGTACCACCTAATTGACTGGCAGTGTATTAGTCGTATAACTCAAATTGCATTGTGTCCACTAATTAGTTGCAAGTCAATGGTTCCATGAGCTCGAGCAGTAATTGCATTGTGTCCACTAATTAGCTGCAAGTCAATGGTTCCATGAGCTCGAGCAGTAAGCTGTGGTATGCTCACATCTTGTCCTTTACGAGGGTCACAACTCACAAATATGTCTTTTTTCTTAGAGAGGTTCTCAGAAGAATCGTCAAAACCCAAAAAATATGAGAAACTGGTGCCCGAATTAGTTGCCATCATCTCGCTGGCATTATTAATTGGGGGAAAAGGACTATGATAATGTGCGTGTGTGTGTTTGGTTATGAATGAAATAGATTATTTCCGTCATCTCGCTTGCATTATTGGGAAAAAGGACTATGATAGCGTGTGTGTTTGCCTTTGGTTATATATGAATAAAATAAAATAGAGAAAATATCTGCAGAGTAGAGCCATTGACTGACCCGGGCACACTAAAGCATAATGGAAAGAGACAACTAGCCTACTGTTGCTCAAGAATAAGTGGTGGGAGGACGCCAAACGTTGGTTGCCCGGGCTCCACACCAGTCACCAATGCAATGCAACCGCCGGCGAGCACATGCATGCCCTTGCCCTGCATGCGCTGTAGAATGCAGAAGAGTCTCCCAACGCGTCGAACGACCTCGAACGGGAAGGCCCCGCCTGCGCACCCGGTCGCCGTCGCCGCTGCCAAGTCGGTCAACGTACGAAACCAGCCGGGCCGTCGGGGCCAACAGGTCGTCGCGTCTTAGGATTGGACCGAGCCATGATCCACCATGCCAGCTGCTCCTATGTAAAGAGCACCCGGCCGCTGGGCTATCGCTCATTCACGGCCAAGCGAACGCCGATCGAGACAGACGCAACCAGCAGCAGCTTGCATTGGCACGACCGACCGATCGAGAGCCGAGGTGCCAACTGCTGTGCAACAAGTGAAGGGAAGAAGAAGCAATAATGTATCCGGCCAAGCCCACCGCCACCGCCGCTAGCGAGCCGGCGGCCGGGATGGCGCCACCGGTGACCGGCATCCCCATCAGCAGCCCCATCCACGGCGCCGGCGCCGGCGGCGTCGCGGCCAGCCAGTGGTCCTCCGGCCTCTGCGCCTGCTTCGACGACTGCGGCCTCTGTAAGCACCACGTCCAATCCACCACAACCCTAGCTAGCACCTAGCAGCTAGCTTGTCTTCTCTTCCTGCAACCTAGCTAACCGTTGCCTGCATGCACGCAACGCAAACGAACAGGCTGCCTGACGTGCTGGTGCCCGTGCATCACGTTCGGGCGGATCGCGGAGATCGTGGACCGCGGCGCGACGTCGTGCGGCGCCGCGGGGGCCATCTACACCGTGCTGGCCTGCTTCACGGGCTGCCAGTGGATCTACTCCTGCACGTACCGCTCCAAGATGCGCGCGCAGCTCGGCCTCCCCGACGTCGGCTGCGCCGACTGCTGCGTCCACTTCTGCTGCGAGCCCTGCGCGCTCTGCCAGCAGTACAGGGAGCTCAAGGCCCGCGGCTTCGACCCCGAGCTCGGCTGGGACGTCAACGCACAGAAGGCGGCCGCCAACGCCGCCGCCGGCATGTACCCACCGGCGGCGCAGGGGATGGGCCGCTAAGCTACCTAGCTAGCTAGCTAGCTAGCTGCCCTATCCATCGCGGGACGATCCGCCATCCTCCCGCCCGGCCCCAGCTTCATCGGTAAAATTCTCTGTCGTGTCAGTCAGATCATGGCGTACGTACGTGTATCGTATGGTGTGACGTGTATTTGTGATGAGATGTCAGGACTGGTACACAAAGATTGTCTATGTGTTTCGAGATTAGAACGGACTGTACTACGTTTGAATCTTTTTTGTCCACTCAATATATCCGGGCGAAAAAAATTTCCTTAAACCTGAATTTTTTGTTGCTTTTCTTTTCTCTTCCTTCTTAGGATTGAGTACCATGCATGGAAGTTAATAAACTAAACGTATGTAGCAAACATGCTCCTGTGTTATAAACTTGCAAAATGTAACGTACGACTGGTTGTATGGTCAACTACACGACTTATGGCTCAACAATTTATGCAATGATCGTATCATCTTTGTTAGTTCTTGGTCAACTAGACGGCTTATGGCTTGAAAATTTATGCAATGTTTGTATCATCTTTGTTAGTTCTTGGTTAACTAGACGACTTATGGCTCGAAAATTTATGCAATGATCGTATCATCTTTGTTAGTTCTAATACGTCTTAAAATCAGACTTCGTACCATGGATAGACTCGCGTTGTTTAAAACATGGTCTCGTGTTGGGATTGGTTTATACTGGCTTTGATTTAGAAATGTGTAGATTGTAAGAGTGAGACAGAATACAGTGAGGTGCATTGGGATTGGGATGGGCTGATGAAAAAAAATGAAGATGAAAAATATTCTCATTTTAATATTATTAAAAGGTATAAAATATCATTTTTCTTACGTCCATGGTTTCGAATAAAAAGAATGTCAGTTCTTAAGTGGATCTCAAGTCAAACGAAGTGCTGCTGAAGTGCTAATCTCCCTGCTGTGAGCAGAAAGAAAATAAAGAACAAAATATTATTGTGCGCGCACAAGGACAACTGCACTCCTGTCATATATGAATTATGATTATACTTAGGCCATATTTTGAGACTCTAAACAGGTGAATCGAAGAAGCGACAAGTGATAAACTGACAAAGTAGCATCTGGCAGAGCCTTTCCAGAATATGTCATGTTCATCCGGCTTATAATCCGTACTTTTCAGTTTCTTTTTTCAGCCGGAACAGTGTTTTTCTCTCATAACAAATTAGCCAACAGTGTTTTTCAGCCGGCTTATCAGCACAGCCAAACGGGGCCATAGGCCTATGTGTCCTTGATCCATTCTTAATTAAAGCCCCCCGAAGTACAGAGACTTAACTAAAAACCACCTAGCTTGCGATTAGTATACAACTCAAATTGCATTGTGTCAACTAATAATAAGCTGCAAGTCTATGGTTCCATGCATGATTTCGAGCAGGTAGCTAGTACACCATAGCGTTGAATGTTCACATCTTGTCCTTTAGTAAACTGGATGTCTATGGTTGGACAAGAATATATGTGAGCAACTTGTGCCTCAATTATGGCCATCGCCTGCATTGGAAAAAGGCAGATAATAATATAATACGTGTGTGTCTTTGGTAGGGATGAAAACGGATCGGATATGGATGGATATCACCGATATTACATTTGTTTTCATATTTCTGGTCGGATTCGGATTCGAATACGGATAGCGTCAGCCATGCCGGATAGGATACGATTCGATGTTGACATCATAAATATGTGATTTGAGATTTCGGATACGGATACGTTATCGGATGTTGTGGATACGGACAGATCTAAACCCCTTTAAACAGATTCGGTCTCGAATACGGTCGGAAAATATCTGTACCATTTTCATGCCTAGTCTTTGGTCCCGAAAATAAAGAAAACGGCTTTATAAAGTACTCCATAAATAAAATAAAAAGATATTTAGAGTCATTGACTGATATATTGACTTGGGCATAATGGAAGAAATATAATACTCGTATCTGGCAAAACAAATGGAAGAAATATATATAGCTGAACAAACCCGGCCCCCACACGCAAGTTGGCGCACAACTGCAGGGAAGGGAAAGGGATGGACCCACACCCACCAGCTGAGCTAAGCTAGGTTAGGAAGATGGAGGCGACAGCGGGCCGCATACGTTAAACTCTGAACAAGTCCTTGCACAATAACCTGATGATAAAAGTCGTTGAGGTAATTAAGGTTCAATTTGTGCCCAAAACAATGCCATGATGAATCATTCAAACCACCGTTGCATGACGACACTGCACCTTTCTTTTTTCCTGTGATGTGAAGATCCCATGTGCACAAGCACATATCCTTCTCTCCAACGCTTGTGAAACTACGAGTACATTTACATATCTGGACCTGGAACTTATTATAAAAAGGAAATACGAAAAAAAAATCCTCAAAGGCGAGGCAACATTGACTTGGGCACTCAGGCGCAACTACGTGCACGAGCAACTAACCAACGCAACCGAGGGGGGGGGGGGGGGGGGGGGGGGGGGGAACGAACACGTCATGCATGTTACAGTTACACGCAGATGAATTGATCACGTCCAAAAAAAAAAGAAAAAAAGCGATCAAGTCTTGCAGAAAGATGGCAGGCTGGTGCAGCGTTCATGCACCCATGCAGACGAGACAGTTTCCGGTCGCCTTCCGATCAGGTATCATTCAGTTATAGTTTTTCTTTTAAAAAAGTATTATCAGTTCAGAGCGGCCGGTCAACGAGACCGCTGGTACGGTTGGTGGGGCCGGTGCGCCAAGTCGCGACGCGGATTGGGATTGGACCAGCCGCCCACTTGCCGGGACGATCCGGCAGCAGCTCGTAGTATATATAAGAGCACCCCGGCTCGCTCATTCCCGGCAACGAACGAGCAGGCGAACAACCCAAACGCAACCGCAGAGAGCCACACAGAGCTACAACAGCTAGTAGAGGAGCCAAGAAACCGAGACCGAGGAGTCGATAGATCGCTAGCACTGTCGTGCGAGCGCAGCGATCGGAGAAGCCAGCAGCTCGACGACACGACATGTATCCGTCCAAGCCTAGCGAGCCGGCCGCGGCCGCGGCGGCGCCGGTGACCGGCATCCCCGTCGGCGGCCCCGGCGCCGCCTCGCAGTGGTCCTCCGGCCTCTTCGACTGCTTCGACGACTGCGGCCTCTCTAAGCATCGATCTATCATCAACCGCATCATATGCATGCACGCACCATCACGTTTAGCTGCGCGCCATGGCACAGGCCGACAGGCGCACAGCAGCTAGCTAGCTAGCTAGCTAACCGGTTGTTCGTTCGTTGTCGTTGACGTGCTCAGGCTGCCTGACGTGCTGGTGCCCGTGCATCACGTTCGGTCGCGTTGGCGGAGATCGTGGACAGCGGCGCGACGTCGTGCGGCACGGCGGGGGCGCTCTACGCGCTGCTGACCTACTTCACGGGGTGCCAGTGGATCTACTCCTGCACGTACCGCGCCAAGATGCGCGCCCAGTTCGGCCTCCCCGACACGCCCTGCTGCGACTGCTGCGTCCACTTCTGCTGCGAGCCGTGCGCGCTCTGCCAGCAGTACAAGGAGCTCAAGGCCCGCGGATTCGACCCCGTCATCGGCTGGGACCTCAACGCCGCCCAGAGGGGCGGCGCCGCCGCCATGTACCCGCCGCCGGCACAGGGGATGGGACGCTGAGCTACCCACTCACCCATTTCCCGACCGGCCGCCGCCGCTCCATACATGCATGCATGGTAAATTACGTGTACTTGTTCTTTGTTTGTGGTCACGTGCGTGGATTGTGATCGATCATCGATGTGGTGATGTGTGTGCGTGCGTGCGTATGTGTTTCTTTCAGACATGAGGAAATGTGCATGTAAATTTCTAGCAACCCCATCAGTACGGAGTGTACATTTGAATTTTGGTTTCGTTTACTGTATTTCTTGGGTCCATGTCATGCGTGGTTGCCAGTAAAATAAAAAGAATGAGAATTATTTCTTGTTCTCTTCTCTTTTTTTATTATACGCTTACGACGTTGATTGTGATGTGGTAATGTCAGGATTGGAAAGATAAAGAATGTTTATGTGTGTTTCTTTCGTTCAGACGATCGAGAGAAAAAATGTCATGTCAAGATCAGGACCGGGCCGTACGTTTGATTTTTGTATTGTATTTCTCGGGTCCGTTTCGAATAAAAAAGAATGGAAATATCATTTGCAGAGACGCAACATTATTAATTCGGGTCATAACTGATTTCCAAACTAACCAGTTATTGGCCTGCAAAGCCATATACTCTGCTGCTATAAACAAGCCGGCCGGATTCAACATTCTACTCTGCTGGTGGCAACATGGATGATTGTCAGCGGGAGCTGATTTCTATATACAACAGCACATGGTGTGGACTGTGGAGGAGATATATAGTGAGATACACAACACTACTAGTACTAGTCGTGAAGAATCGTCAATAATCTAACCATGCACTGTACGGCAAAATCACAATGTATTATGGATTATTAAACACACAATCTTTGATGATATATAACCACTAATTTGACCGCACGACTTCCGAAGAGATAATGCATTTCCTGAATCCTGACCTCACATAATTTAAGTCACAAGTATAAAATGGTCGCATGTAAAGTGCATTTGCAGAGAGCAAATATGTAATGTTCCATTTCAACTAGTATCATTTTTTAAATGTCATATTCTGCACTTACTAGTCTCACTACTTTTGTATTTGCATTTAATTAATCAGCAAATAAGGTGATGTAGAAATCAATTAACACATGCTATAGATCATGACTAGTGAAAACGGTAAGAACAACATATACATTCTCTATCCTGTTTGGCATGGCTCCAACAGCAACTTGTGTGGAGGAGCCGAAAGAACTTTACCAAACAATTTAGGTGAAGCCGTTTTCTGATTAACAATAGAGAAGCCGGAACCATTTTTAGACCAGGAACCAGATCCCTAAAAAGTGGCTCCTCCTCAAGAAGCACCTGAGGAAAAACCCTGCCAAACAGTCTCTCACGATCCGATGCCTCACACACGACATGAAGAGAACCAAATAACGTTCTGCTGCAGCTGATATTTACATTTGATATGAAATATTTTTTCAGCTAAGAGCTGGTGGCAACACTGACGATTTTCAACGGGAGCCAGTGCACTAACTATGACACACAGCTACTGATAATAGCATTAATCCTCTACTTGACAAGTCAAAACACTTGTAATATATATGCAATGCACACACAATCTTTCATGATGTCACTGCTCATTGGACAGACATACCCGAAGTTGAAAGCCGTTGGGTTCCTAATCTCGTCTAAGCATTGAATTAGTACATTTTAAAGGGAAGGTAGAAGTGACATAGGTTTGATGCCAGCTATCAACTTTGACGACACCATTTTTCACTATTCATACACGTCCTTTGTATCCTTCTTACTAATTCTCATATAATCCTTTTTTTTGGTCATCATACATACGTTGCAGATCCACCTCTTCCAACCAAATTTTTGTCTAATGCCAAGCGTCAGCACAAAACTCTAACCAACTTGAGGCTGCGGTCATGATAAGCTACGATTTATTTTGGGTTTGTTTGGTTTGAGCCCAAACCAAACATCCAATTTTACCTAGGGTTCAGATTGCTCTGCCTGGCTGGAAGTTTGTGTGACAAGCTTCCAATCAAACAATCATTTGTGCTTTGCAGCAAGCAAGGGCCTATTTGATTCCCTCATAAGTGGAGCTGCCTTGCCCAGACAGCGCTCCCAGGCGTCCGATTTCGGTCGCCTGGGCAGGCAGGTGCCTGCGAGGCCACGAACCAAAGAGGCCCCGAGTCTTCCTTTCTTGGTCACAGATTAAAACTTTTTTCACTATTTATCGCCACTATATAACCCATTTTACGTGGCTAGCGTAACTGAGCCATTGGTATGTACAAATGCATTTACATTGGCAGTTGGTACAAGGATAGCGCAAGTGAAGATATGTTTGTACCAGCGTTTCTTAAAAAAAAACACAAGTAAAAACTCACCACATATTGTTAGTCTTTCACACTAGCAGTTTAAACTATTGCCAATCTACTGCTAGTAGAAACTGTTTGTGTACTGGTCCCAACCGGAAGCTGCGGTGATAAGCAATGATTATTGTGCTTTATATAGGAAGTGTTCCTTCGTCGGTCACAAAGCTATGATACGGTCCGGTAATCATCGTCACTGTATAACTCAATTTTGAAAAATGGGAAATTGATAAAAGAGGGGAAAAAAAGTATCTACACACGTGCAGAGCAGAAAACGGAGGGAATGCGCCGTTGTAATGTCCAGCTCTCCTGCCGTTAAAAGAAAGGGTAGAGACACGAGGGAGTGTCGCGCGCGCGACCATCGCCGGAAAAACCTCACGACCACACGCTGGCCGGCACCAGCAACCACTCGATCCATCCTTGGACCATGCATCCCGAGACGTATATATTTACGTGCAGGTCGCCGGTTGCCTCCGTTCACCCTGCGCTGCTGCTGCCGAGCCAAGTCGCCGGCCAGCGAAACCGGCCGCTCCTCTAGCTTTGGCTGGGGATTGGCGTGCGCGCGCGGGCCGCCGCCATTGGATTGGATTAGGCCGATCAACCCGCCGCCACAGCTTGCCTGCGGCCGGCCCATTCCCGGCGAGGCTAGCTAACCCAAGCGCAATCAGGCCAGCTGGTTATTGGAGATGTATCCGGAAACTACGCCCGTGGTGGCGCCGGTGGCCGGCTTATTCCCCGGCGCCGGAGCGTCCAGGGAGTGGTCATCGGGCCTCTTCGACTGCTTCGACGACTGCGACAACTGTAAGCACCCACGGGCGGACGGCCGGCCGGCCGGCCTCCTCCTCGATCTCCGTCCTCTCCGATGCTCAGCCTCAGCCTCTTGTTCTTGTGCTTGGTAGCTAGAGCTAGCTAAGCTCACCGTCATGTCATGCTCCATCTGGTCATGCATCCATGCAGGCTGCATGACGTTTTGGTGCCCGTGCATCACGTTCGGGCGGACGGCGGAGATCGTGGACCACGGCACGACGTCGTGCGGGACGAGCGCGACGCTGTTCGCGCTCATCGAGTACCTGTCGGCGTCGTGGTGCACGTGGGCCTACTCCTGCACGTACCGCGGCAGGATGCGCAAGGAGCACGGCCTCCCCGAGGCGCCCTGCTCCGACTTCGTCGTCCACCTCTGCTGCCTGCCATGCGCGCTCTGCCAGGAGTACAGGGAGCTCAAGGCGCGCGGCTACGAGCCCATCCTCGGCTGGGAGTTCAACGCCCAGAGGGCCGCTGCCGGCGTCGCCATGTCCGCGCCGGCCGCGCCAGGGGATGGGACGCTGATCCATCCATCCATCGGGGTTCGGCTTCGGCTCCATTTCGTTTGTTGATTGATGACAGAAGAGACAGCAGAGTACATACAAGATATATATATATTTATATACATATATTCAGTTGTTTAGCGTCAGGTCGGAGTTGCTACTCACTGTTGACCGTCCGACAACACAACACCATTATTGTAGCCGGGTCTCTTTAATTAGCACGTCTCGTTCCTGTCGTGTCTCCCTGACCGTGTAAATCAGAAGATACATCGTTCTAGTTATGGTATACATCATTTGTATTCTCTCTTGACGTGTCTAATATCTCTATATATTCACTTGATCACTATTTGTGAACTGAGCAGCTCATTTAGGTTACTTTACTTCCAGTGAAACTTGTCTACCTGAAGTCCTAGACTTGGCATGGATTTTCGCATTTTCCTCTTTTCTGTACCATGATTTGAAAAAAAATTATCATTACTTTTTTCTTATTTGGTGACAGTTATAGTATTTTTTTTTCTAATAAGCATGATATTATGAAAGTACACTGCACCATGGAAACAGAGCACCACCTCCTAGTGGCTTGCAGGTACTCAAGACGTATTTGGTTGATGGTTGCGGAATGGAGTACTTAAGTACGCCCAAACGCTTGGTCTCCCTCTGACACACTGTGCTTGAATGGTAGATATCGCCGACGAAAACCTCTGGGATCCCTAAGAAAGGAATTCGTTCTCGAATCCTGCTTGTTGTGTGGGAATTGTGGAATGAGAGGAATGCAAGAGTAGTTAGGCACAGGAAAGCTTCCACTATGAAAAAACACACACACAGCTCCTCCAAGCACTTACACAGTTCCTTGTATGACTCATAATCCGGTGCCTCATAAATACAGTAAAATGAAGAGAACCAAATAACATTCTGCAGCTGATTTTTCAGATTAGGTACAAAAATATTATTTATGCCAAGTCAGAGCTGGTGGCAACATGGATGATTTTCAACGGGAGCCAGTGCATTAATTATGACAACACAGCTACTGATGCTAGTATTAAGCCTCTGGAGTATACTTGACAAGTCAAAACACTCGCAATATACCAAATGCACACATAATCTATGTTGATGTCACTGCTTATTGGACAGACATACCCGACGTTCAAAGCCACTTGGTTCCTAATCTCTTCTAATCAACGAATAAGTACATTTTAAAAGGTAGAAGTAAGGTCTGATGCCAGCTATCAACTTTGACGATGCCTTTTTCACTATTCATACATGACCTTTGTATCGTTTTTTTTCTAGTTCTCATATCCTTGTTTCTTTTGTCATCGACACACGTTGCTGCTCTACGGCTCTACCACCTCTTCCAACCAAACTTTTGTTTAATGCCTATAGCATCACCACACAACTGCTCTGACCCAACCCGAGGCTACGGTAATAATAAGCTAGTGTTTATTTTGTGCATTGTAGCAAGCAGGTGTTCCTTCGTCGGTCACAGATTAACAGAGGTGGATAAAAAAAATAAGACGGTCTCCAAAAATAACCAGTGATATAAATTTCGGAGACACCCCACTACTGAAAAGAATATTAACATAGACGGACCACTGAAAATCATATTAACATAGACTAAAATAAGTCACCATCAAGGCTCGTATAACAAACCCTAACACCTTCACTTCCACAGCCCCAGCTGCCACTTCACTCTTCTCCATTCCTCTTCCTTCCCCATAGATGCCGCCCAACCTCTCCCCACTGACGCTATCGGCTGCCCACCTCTCTCCCCACGGTGAGTGGATATGGACGCACCCATAGTCGCATCAGCGACCGCCGACCGCCCACCTCTTTCTCTCCCCATGCGGCGGGCAGATCCAACAGGGCCCCTGCTGATCCTCCTCACGGATCTAGCCAAGCCCTTGCCGTGGTCGATGGCGGCAACAGTGCGCTCCCTCAATCTCTCTCCTCTCCTCTTCGATCTTGCTCTCCTAATCGTCCTCTATTTGTCAGGTGAAGGGTCTAGTGCCATGTCGTTTGGCAAGTGAACGGTTGTACGGGAGTCTGGTGCGAGATGTGACAGTGGCCATCTCGAGGAAGGAGGACGACGCGGTCACGTGAGGAAGGTGACATTCCGTTATCGATGGAGAAAGAGGTGGGGTGGCACTCTTGAGGAAGCACCATCGTTCTCACTAGCGACGGTGGGCCCATGGCGTGGCCTGCCCGAAGCTGATTTTTTTATTTTTTATGATTTCTAGAGGCATCTGGTGCTTTTCATTACTAGTGACGTGAAAATCCAATTTGACAGTCTCTATTAACATGTAGTGGTATAAATGGAAGTTGCTACATCTCAGGTGTGACTTTTTGGAAATTTTCATGCAACAACTTACAAGAGACAACTAGCACACAATTAAAAGGACAGCTCACAAGAGACAATGAACCACTTTTTTCTATAGCTAAACAATGACAAAATTGCATGTTGATTGAACCAATAAAAAATCAGGCACATGAGATATAGGAGGAGTGATTAAAAAATTTAGACACCTGAGATATAGGAGAGGTGATAAAAAAATAACAATAGCACGAGGGCATGTCGCGCGCGACCATCGCCGAGAAAACCTCACGACCACACGCCGGCAGCGACGACGAACACCAGCAACCACTCGATCCTTGGACGACGATCCCGTGGCGTATATATTACGTGCATGCAGAGGAGAGTCTCCGGTTGCCTTCGATCACCTGCGCTGCTGCTGCCGTGCGTGCCAAGTCGCCGGCCGGTCAGCGAAACCAGCCGCTCCTTGGCTGGGATCTCGGCGCGCGCGGGGGACATTGGATTGGATTAGGCCGATCGACCCGCCGCCGCAGCTTGCCGGTGGCCGGGGCAGCAGGCTCGCTCATTCCGTACGTCACTATTCGTTCCCGGCGAGACTAAACGCGAGCGCAACAAGAACCGTACCAGCTGGTTATTGGTGATGTATCCGGCTAAGCCCTACGAGCCGGCCGGGATGGCGGTGGCGGCAATGGTCGGCATCCCCGTCGCCGGAGCGGCCAGGCATCGGTGGTCGTCGGGCCTCTTCGACTGCTTGGACGACTGCCACATCTGTAAGCCTTGCTACTAGCTAGCACCCACCCTCGATCCTCATCAGCTAGATCTTGTGCTAGGTAGGAAGCTGAGCTCAGCAGAACGCACGCAGGCTGCCTGACGTACTGGTGCCCGTGCATCACGTTCGGGCGGATCGCGGAGATAGTGGACCGCGGCGCGACGTCGTGCGGGACGAGCGGGGCGCTGTACGCGGTGATCGCCTGCCTCACGGCGTCGCAGTGCACGTGGGTCTACTCGTGCACGTACCGCGCCATGATGCGCGCGCAGTTCGGCCTCCCCGAGGCGCCCTGCGCCGACTGCCTTGTCCACCTCTGCTGCGAGCCCTGCGCGCTCTGCCAGCAGTACAGGGAGCTCACGGCGCGCGGCCTCGACCCCGTCTATGGCTGGGACTTCAACTGCGGCGACGCTGATCGATCCATCGGGTCCATTCCATTTCACTTCATTTGTTTGTTGATGACAGATCGAGACAGAGTACAAGGTATATATTCATCAATCAGTTGTTTAGCGTCGTCGGAGATAGATGGTACTGTTGATCGTCTGACAACAGTGCACCGCCATTGTCGCCGGGTCTCCTTATTAGCACATCTCGTTTCTGTAAATCAGAAGATAACCAAATGTAATCTGTAATTTGGTCTACATATAAATATATACAAGAGGCTAGGCTAGCCTTGTGTTTTTGCCGACCTTAATCCTTGTATCTTTCTCATCAAGTTCTGACGTTCTGTGCTGTATTGCTCTTGCTGTAGTGGACAGCTTTGATCCGGGCTTCCCTCTCCACAACCTCCGTGTGTTTTTTTTTAACTATTTTGTATTTTCGCTGTTCTTCTATTAATATATTCACAACAAAGCTCTTGCCATCATGTTTTCGAGAAAACAAGATCTGTATATACCACATTTTGCGAATACTTGCATTCTGCTGGTCACAACATGGATAGGAGCCACTGCATTATGACAACACATGCTACAAAAGACTAGTGTTAGTGCTCTGCTTGACAAGTCAAATATATCCGTAATATACTCGTATCAAATACACATACAATCTTTGATGACATCAGTACTTGTCAGACAGACATACACGACTTTAGAGTCATCGGATTCCTAATGCCCCCTAAGTAATGTATAAGTACCATTAAAAAATAAGGAAGTTTGATCATTGATGATTATCATTTTTCATTCACTAGTCCTCATCCAAACAAACTCTGTCTAACGTCAAGCGTCACCCCAATGGCCCAATCCCAACTATATCTATATCTATCTCTCTTGTAAAGTTAATCCTCACTACAAATTCTATCTTGATATGCAAGCCATCCACATCATCTCCTACTAACTACCCACATCATCCTTCACTAATAGCCATGTCATCCCACTAAATTCAACTAGTTATGGAAGCTATCAATGTCATCTCCACTAAGCGCAATTACTACTTTCAATATATAAGAAATATAGAAGGCATCCATATATTAAAATTTGTTTTGTCGTTCTATCGTCTTATAATTTAATCTAACTTTGTTAGTATTTTAGTGGATTCTTTCATCGCCTTACCTAATTTTGATAAGAATAGATGTAAGAACATGTAGTACAATTAACGCTTTTCTTTTAAAAAAAATTCTCCAACAACGCACGGATATCCTTCTAGTTCATTTTCATAGAAAAACGCAAGAAATCGGGAACAACAAGCCCCATTCTAAAGTGGACCCGTTTGGTATTGTCCTCTCCCTTTATTTCTATATATTTTTCTATAAAAGTGAACTGATTTCTATAAAATTTCTATATAATTCCTACATGTTTTCCTTGCCTTTTTCTATAGTCAACTAGGGGAAGAGAAGCCGACGGCCGATTGGACTTCATTAGGCTTTTGGCAAGCTAAACAGGCAGGAGTATGGAAGGCTAAACGTGTTTATTACAGGTATACGTACATTTCAACAAGGTATGGAAAATAGAATAGCTTCAGTCAGAAGCGGAACTTTTTTTTTTTGAGCAAAAGTCTGAGGCAGAAGTAGGGGTGTGGGAAGCGACCAATTTTTTTTTGGACCCCCTGCTCAGCGTCAGCGGCCCAGCCCAGCACAGAAGAGGAATGGTCGCGGATCGCATCGTGGAGAGGAAACATGGTAGACTCCCTGTCAGCGTGACTGGCGTCGCATCTGCGGCCTTATGGACGGCTTCTCCAGTTCTCCGTCACCGTGTCGTGGCTGTGGCTCACGTCGCCGCTGCGGAACTGCTGAACTGGCTGGTCAATGTAACGCCGTAGGACGTACGATCAACAATAGGCGCAAGACCTATTGTAACGCAGTGTCGTGGCTCACGTCGCCGCTGCTCTGCGGAACTGCCGAACTGGCTGGTAACTGTAACGCCGTAGGACGATCAACAACTGTAACGCCGCAGGTGCAAATGGTTCCTAATTTTCTATGATCGTCATGCAAATTTTTTAATTCGGTTTGTATGTTAATTCAGGTAGGAAATAATGGTGGAACTTGTAGTATAATTCACAACATATGCCGTTATAGATGATTTCTGTGCTATGAAGTGAGCAAAGTGAGTGTCAAATGAAGAAAAAGAGTAAGTTTCTCTTGTCCTCTTTTCTAAAAGGATATTACTTCTGTGTTGTCACAGAAAAAAAAGGGATATGATTACATGAAGATGTATATCATACTAGGATCATCCATGTGTTGCAATAGGAAAACAATAATTCTACGGTATTTCAAGTACGAACTTTGGAGAAAAAAATAATTCCACAATAATTCAAGTTTAAACGTGTGTTGGAAGCAAAATTTTAAGCATCAAATATCAGCAAGACAAAATAATAACGAGAACATGGGAAAAACATTACAGTGCTTTTGTGCAAACATTGCTTGTATGCAGATAAATACTACTTCATCCGTTTCAAATTATAAGACGTTTTGCCTTTTCTAAATACGTAGCTTTTGTTATGCCCTTAGATATACACTATGTCTAGATATGTAATAAAACTGGTATATCTAAAAAATCAAAACGTCTTATAGTTTGAAATGGAGAGAGTATACCGCAGTCATCATCTTGGTTTATTTCACCATGAAAGAAGACAACATTTGCTCTGTTCAATTTAACAAATCAAGTGAACAAGTATCTAGTGTTAGCATCGGACGATCAACCACATCAATTATGTATTATGATACGGTACTATAGACAATAACAAAATTAAGCCATGAGCAATCAAAAATGGAAGGAGACTTCGTGGCAGTGAGGTAGTCAACGTCAGCCAAGGAGTCCTCCCGCAGCATGTGCCACATGTGAAAGGTCCTAAATAGCTAGAGGGGGTGGGGGTGTGAATAGCCTATAAAACATCTCTACAAATTCACAAGAGCAAAGGGTTAGTAACCTAAATGGCGAAATGCAATTTTGCTCTAGCTCTGCAACAGTTGCAAGCCACCTATACCACAATTCTAGTTCTTTATGATCTCTAGGCACACACCAAGGCTATGTCATTACTCTTACTTTAGTTGAGCTAGCTAACAACTAACAAGAGACTAAACAAGCTACTCAACTAACTTAGCAAGAGAGCTACTCTACTCAAACTACAACAAGTACGAATTAAAGTAATACAAGGGAGAGGAGTAGGATGATTATACCGTCCGAGGCAAGCGATCAATCAATCAATATGAATACCAAATGAACACTGGGAGATATCCACTGAGACAAGGGACACACGATTTTTCTCCTGACGTTCACGTGCTTGCCGGCACGCTAGCCCCGTTGTGTCGACTACACACTTGGTGGTTCAGCGGCTAGTAGGTGTTTCACAAACCTAGCCACAAGTGAGAGTAACTCAATGACACGAGCAATTTACAAGAGTATTTTTTGGCTCTTCGCCGGGAGAAGCTCAAGAACCCGCACAAATCACCGGGAGATGGCCACGAACAATCATCAACTCGTGCCAATGCTCCTCCGCTGCCCCAAGCCGTCTAGCTGGCGGCAACCACCAATAGTAACAAGAAAACCGTAGCCACAATGATCCCCAAGTGCCACTAGATGCAATCACTCAAGCAAATGCAATAGAAATCACTCCCATTCTCACTTTGGTGATAATCAATGATGGAGATGAGTGGGAGGTGTTTGCTTAAGCTCATAAGGTTGTATCACTGATGAAAATGTGCAAGAGAGTGAGCTAGAGCTGGCCCCAAGCTATTTATAGAGCCACCTTGGCTCAACTAGCTGTTGGGCTGTCGCAGACATGACCGGACTCTGAGCAGGGTCCGGTCCTTAGTTCGTCGCCACATGTCCCTCTTCTGAATCCCACGCTTTGGATCTCAACGGTCAAATCCTGAACATGCGCAAGTTAAGTTATGACCAGACTCACCTAAGTAGTGACCAGACTCGACATCACTCAGGGTCTGGTCAGTTCTAGTAAGCACCCCGAGCGCAAAAATGTGACCGAACCCAGTCCAGTCCTGATGACCAGAACTAGGCAGGGTCCGAACCTCACCAGCAAACACACCCGCGTGCTCAAGTCAGGAAGACCGAACTCTCACACTGTCGGGTCCGGTTGCTTCGGGACACCAGGGTCCGATCACGACGAAAAACACACCGAGAGCTCCCAGACCTCTCGGACTGGATTCAGTCATACATGATCGGACTCACCCTTAGGGTTTGGTCCTCTCCAAGTCAGCACCACGCATAGAGCAGCACAACCGAACTCTCGCTCATGGGTCTGGTTTCATCAAAACGCTGGGTCTGGTCCTAACTCGGCCCTCTCGGCCACATAGCAGAGTCCAGATCGGACTCACCCTATCAAGGCCCGGACCTAGGTGAAAGGATCAAGATTCCCAACAGGGGGAGTGAATTGGGGTAATCTAAAATTTGATGCAATAATTAAGCCTTACATGTAGCCCATTTCACCCCTAGTGCCTAAAAGTGTTCTGTATTATTCTACCACATAAAAGTTTTGCACTCTAGATTCCAATCCTATTCTAGCATAGCAATTCTAAGAATGTTTGACATGAATTGAATTGCTCAAAAGTAAATGTTCAAAGTAAAGAGAAGGAGAGGAACGCAACGATGTTTTTTCGAGGTATCGGAGAGTCACCACTCCCCACTAGTCCTCGTTGGAGCACCCGCACAAGGATGTAGCTCCCCCTTGATCCGTGCAAGGATCAAGTGCTCTCTATGAGATGATTCTTTGACACTCCGTCGCGATGAATCGCCCACAACCGCTGTAACAACCCAGAAATTTCCAGGAAACAAAAATCACAACTGCAAATTTTTTTCTAAAAATAAACCTATGTTTGGTGAAGTGTCATATAGGAAACCTAACCTAGTTGCACAAGTAGCACCTAATTTAGCTAACTACATCTTTGCATTTAACCATACATGCTTGAGTTGGATTTTATGTTCTTTGGATTGAATTAAAAGCAACAACATCTCTTGAATTAATTGCTTAAGTAAATAATTGTAGAAATATAAACCTATCAAATAGTTGGGAACCAAAAACATTTTTTAAGAGGACCCACTATGTTATACAAGTGTGGGCAATATGCATTCTCACATACAAATGCATGGCATATTTAAAATAGGGAAAATATAAAATAGAAACACTTTTCCAATTAAACAGCAAAGGAGAGCCACTTCTGGCCCATTGCCCGAGCCGGCCCACGCAACCGAGCCGGCCTATCTCCGCCTGCAGCCGTGCCCGTGAGCGGCATAGCCAGCCGGCCTACCCAACCCAAGCCGGTCCAGCCTTGCACAGCTGCCCCGCTTAGCCACCATCGCCCAACCGGCCGCAATCAGCCTGGCCCATCAAGACATCGCAACGCGACCCGCCGCGCTCTCCCTTGCGTCGCTGACCAACGGGCCCCACGGCTCATCCTCTTCCTCCCGCTCGACCGGCTCCTCTGCTTCGCCCAAATAGAAATCGGAGGGGAAGCAGGGACACGCAACGCGCGAGGGGAGATTCCCTCTGCCCCCTCTGCTAGCCGTGCGCGCCAAGCCACAACCCCGGTCCCGCACGCTAGTCACTTGCGCTAGCCAAGCACGCACCGCGCGCGTGAAGCCAATGCCGCCATGGCCGCGAAATCAGCTGACACCGCCTGACACCACCCGTACATGCCTCAACCGCCTGGGATTCCGATTCGTGAGCTAGCGCATATGACACCAATCCCTTTTCCTCCAACTCTTAACCCAAGGGTTCGGATTGCCCTTCTGTGACCCTTCTCCCCATCATCACCGTTCGCCCGCCATGAACGAGCTTGGACTATAAAGTCCCGAGCCGAACTCTAGCCTCTCCCATCCTCCACACGCCGCCGCCTTGGTGGCTTCATCACACCGCACCGACCCAGAGAGGAGGAAGGGAAGAAGGGAAGAGAGCCGCAAGGAAGAACCGGGACCGCGAGGGGGCACCGTCCGAGCTCGTCGGAGACGAAGGCGGCGTTGCTCGTTTTCTTCTTCGCCACGGGACTGCACTGCACGGCACGGCTACCATCGACACCGCACCAACTCGCCCTGCACCGATATTCGTTCGCCATCGCCACCTACGGTGAGCTCACCATCTCACCTCGCTCGCCGCCGGTTGTGCTTGACTTAGAACTGCCTCGCCTGTCAGTACCGTCGAGCATCTAGGCAAAAACCGTGACCCTCATGCCTTGATCGCTCGCTCATGCACACATAGTGTGCACGCTCGTTGGCCTGGCTGAGCCTCAGAGTTCGGAACTACCGCGACACGCCCCTGCACCACGCACAGTCGCCATGGACACACACCACCATGGCGAGATCTCGCTTTCGGTATGCTAGGCAATAGAGGAAGGGAGAAGAGGCGCACAAGGACATGTACACGCCCACACTCATGTTTCAAAACCAAGCACCACAGTACCGAACGTCAGGGGAGCAGGAACGCGCCACCGCGAGGAGCGTCCAGAGCGCGCTCGCCATGGCCAGCGCACGGCCATGGAGAGGTTGTTCCTTCCAAATCAAGTCAGTAGAGAAGAAAGGGAGGAGCTAGATCGAATCGCCTTGGCGAGGGACACACCATGCGCACCTTGAGAGAAGGAGGGATCCCCGGAGGCCTGATCGGCGGTGTTCTGCCCGGTCAGAGCTGTCGAGCCGCCACCACCGCGGGAGGTTCTGCTGGAGCTCAATGTCGTCATCTTGACCTCACCATCGTGCTCCTTTTACGGCCGCGAATCGGTAGGAGACCATAGCGGCCGAGCTAAGCCACCGTGGAGCGCCACCGTGCAAGCACGCCGCCGGCGGACGTGCTCCGGTGAAAACAGAGGGGGGGGGGGAAAGAACGATCGAGATGACCGGTACACCCAGTGTACCGTGGACCGAGAGGTAAGAAGGGGAAAGTGAACATGGTCCACCGTAGACCCTGTTGTGGCCTGTGAACCGCCACCACCTGTCCACCATAGACCGGTCTTATGAACCCAAGCCCGATCCAAATATCCATTTTGTGATGTGGCAGCACCAGTGACTGTCACGTGGCGGGCCCGGCCTGGCCCAGACCGGCCCAACCCGGCCCGTATCCAGCCCTGACCCAGCCCACCAAGGCCCGGTCTTGGCCCGGTCAGCGTTGACCGTTGACCGTTGACCAGTCAACGGGACCCACATGTCAGTGACTCGCTCTGTTTCGACCAATCAGAGCTTGACATGTGTCACTGCCTAAAAATTTTCTTTTTCTTTTTCTTTTTCAGAAAATCATTTAATCTTTAGAAATTCATAACTTATTCATTTTAACTTAGAAAAATACCAAACCAGTCTCTAAATTTTTCTAAAAATGAGCTCTACATCTTAGGCTTGTGTTTGAGTGCATTTGGATCTTTTGAATTTCTATTACTTCTTTGTGCACCTCTATCGGAGTCGTTAATGCGACTCTACGTTACGATTAACAGAGCCGGAGGACCTACCGACTGAGGAGTACGACCCCAACTACAGCGAGGACTTGGGTGACGACCTGCCAGGTGCCATGCCCCACCCATCTCCGTAGAACCTATTACGCATGCAAATATAGAATTGCTAGCGCTTTACTTTTTGCAAATTATTATTGATGATAGGCTGCATGGTAGATGCTTTACTTTGAGCCCTTTACCTTGTCGTAACCTTACTCCTGCTCACCCTGCTGTTAGGTTAGATGCTCGTATGTTACATATTAATGCTTTTACTCTTACTCGCATTATATCTGTGATGTGATGTCGGTGAGTGAGAGGCGTATATGTGTAAGGTACATAGTGCCGAGAACTTGATAAACCTGACTAAAGAACTGGGGAGATCTTGGCATGCGTCTTGGGTGAGTGGTGAGGGTTGAGTCGATCGGACAGGATCCTACGACGAGTCTTTGGGACAAGTCTTGCTGGAGGGGTGCGACCTGGGCATCCCTCACGAGAGATACCTGTGGCGAGTATATTTGGGAGGTGAACTGGGGTGTTGGTTATCCCTGGTGGAGGTGCTGTCGTGGCACGGGGATGACGGTGTCTCCCCCTTGAGAAGATATCCTGTCTGGTCACCCTAAGGACTGGTATGTCTTGAGAACCGGAACCATGAGACCTTCGTGCACACCACTCGCTCCCGATGGGCGGGAGACGATTACCCGACTAACTAGGGCGGTACCACTACTACTAGGTTGGAAGGTGATAGTGTAGGGAGGTATGGGCATGGGGACCCACACCCTCCTAAGACAGCGTAGTGACCTTGGGGGCCTGGTACTATGTCTCACAGTCTCAGCGTTTCGGTGGATGCCGGGGTGGCCCAGGGCTGAGTGGTAGGGTGGTACTGTACCGGTTGGAAGGCAGTTGGAATCAGCCTAGACGAGCCGGATCGTCGAGGATGGCGCTCTTGTGCATTACCAGGTGTACACGCTCTGCAGAGTTGATCGATCTATACGTATAGCCGCGTCCGCGTATATGGACATTCCCATGACCTACGCTTCACTTGATTAGAGAGAGGAGTCCTTTCTACCTTTCCCCCGGGTTCTGTGTTGGATTCCGGTTTTGGCCGTTGAGACGAGATCTGAGCGGGAGTCAATCTCGTCGTCTAGAGAGAGAGTGTGAGATGAGATGTGTTGTGTGTGATGGGATTGGAAAAATGTGTGACTAAGATGAGTTAAAAACTTAGGAATATCTTATTTAAATATTAACTACTTGCATAGGAAACCCACAGCCTAAGTAGGTCTCTTTCTACTTCCCTCAACGCATTCCACTTTCCACAAAGCATTGCAAGCATAGGGTGGGCGATGCGTGGCCAGTACCAAGTGTACTGATAGATTTTTGACAGGTTCCGAGCCCGAGTATGACTATGAGGGCGATGATTGGGAGAATTAGAGGGTCTGTTCTACGCTCAAGCTGGTTCTAGAAGATCTTTTTCCGCTGCTATCTACGTCGGATGCTGTTTTAGATGCTTGTGTGAGTGTGTTCTGCCCTGCGAGGCGAAGAGAATAAATTATGTAAAACTCTCTATTGTACTCTGATATTCGTGCATGACTTTATGTATCGCTGAGATTTGGATAAATTGACGAAATGTTTCGTCATTTTACACTTTGTTTCTGTGGATTTCCCTTCGTGGAAATCAAGGATGTTTCAGTTGGTACCAGAGCCATGCTGACCCTAGGACGGACCCATAGGATTGGACAATAGTTTTAGGGAAGATCTTGACACTTTCGGTTATATTACCGACCGTGCTGCATTTTCGTGCACGGCTTATCTCATTTTCACACTCTCTTACCTACATATCATTCTACCTTACCTATCACATCGCTTTGTTCCACCCTGAATCACCCTGTTTCACTTAAGAATTCATCAAGTATCACTCTGAATTACATTGATTCGCCTTGTCTTACCAAGTTTCACTCTGAAATACTCAAGTTACTACATGCACAACAAGGTACTGACTCCGTCTTATGGTTAATTTGCAGATGGCCCTCGTTGCCGAACTCACTGTGGATGGACTAGCCTACCGTGGGTTCGCCATGATCCTGTACGACGTGCTGGACTCACTAGGCGTTCCCACAGAGCAGATCGAGTACGTGTGCCGGGGTGAGCCTGGACCCGACGGGTTCAAGGGCCACATTGTGGTCCACCTCAAGGTCCCCGCCAGCGAGTTCGTACTCGTGCTGCGTGCCTTCGAGACACTAGAGGTGGAGAACTCTATTGCTTCGTGCGTACAGTCCATCTCGCGCACAGCTCTTCGTAGTGTGATGCGTGACGCACATGACTACCTCAAGACGGAACCGTACCGCCTACTGCCTGCCGCTCTGGACCTGAATAGGTTCTCAGAGCCACAGATCACTGCTACAGATCGTGCTACGCGCGACGAGGTCGACCCCTATCTAAGGGCCTCCGCGCAGTACATCATCGCCTAGGATCGCTACATCATGGATGTAGAGATGCAGAACCGCCGCTACCGAGACCTCATATTCTGTTGCGACGAGGAGTTCCTCAAGGTGGAGCGCAAGGAGGGGGAGATGGTTGGCAAGCTCGAGGAGGAGTGCATGGGCTATGATAGGATGAAGACCTTCTACGAGAACCATGAGCAGTCACTTCGGAAGGAGATCGCCGATCTCAAGGACAAGGTTGGGGAGGCTGAGCTTCGCCATGACTATCTTGAGTCCAAGGTGCTTGAGTGTGAGGATCGGATTGAGCGTCAGAGGCTTACCCTGAGAGAGCTCCATGAGAAGGAGAAGCAACGTGGCTTCAGGAAGCTTGCCCTGGAGGCCCGTTGCAACACAATGGAGAAGCTAGCTGTGGAGGCTGCCGTCATCACCACCTACAACATGCACCACTTGGTTCACTACATCAAGAGTACCGAGTACCTCCAGGACAAGGTGAACCGCATTAGTCAGGCTTGGATCGAAGCTGATCGTAAGCGCATCTAGGAAATCAGAAAGGTCCAGGACATCCTCTTACCTGGGATGCACAAGAAACCGCGCAGACAACCTTTTCACGTTGAGGCCACCAAGCTCAACTTCAAGGCTTGCCCAACTGAGGGTTACTCAGAGGTTCCGAGTACTGAGATGCCGGACTATGCTCTCACTTACGTCACGAGGATCCACCACTCCGACGACGAGCTTCGTGCCATGGAGGGCACTCTCGAGGCTTCCACTTCTGGTCCTTCTACACCACCCGCCACTCCCGGACAGGAGTAGTCACCTTTTTCACATAATCATGTAATAAGGTAGTAGTAGACATGTTGAGCCCTGTGTGGCCAGAGTTATGATGATGCACTTAAGGAGTAATGTAGGATGTCCCACTTTTGGAGCTGCCTGCGAGTAGCACGATTCCCGTGAATCTGTCAGTGTAGCTACTGGAGATATCGCTATGTAATAAATTAATGTAATGGATGTTTTGGATCTTATCGCATCTTATGGTTCTTATTGCATCTTTGTATGAGTGTTGGATAGTTATCCCATTTTTAAATTGATAAATCGCATAACCATGCATCTAATATAAAAAAATGTTAAACAACGATCTGACCCTACAGAGAGATGTCTTGCCGCCGATCCGCTCGTCTGAACAACCGCTTGCTTTCCCCCGCGCCTATGGCTCGTGGTCGTGGTCGAGGCCGTGGAGGAGCTCGGGGAGTTCCCTTCGGTGTTGGGGAGGAGCCTGCACCAGAGGAGCCTGCACTGGGGGCGGGTGCCGCCCAACACCTTGGAGGAGAAGCACCGCCGCCGCCGCCACCACAGTTGGCGGAGGTGATGGACCGCCAAACCCGCCTCTTGGAGACACTGGCTCAGGGAATGCTTCACCGCCATGGGGGTCCTCCCAACGACTTCCAGCAGAAGTTGGAGGGTTTTCTCAAGCTGAGGCCTCCTACTTTCGACACCGCCGACGATGACCCCATCGCCGCTGAGGACTGGCTTCGTGAGATGGAAAAGAAGCTGGACCTCACCACCTGCACTGACAAGGAGTGTGTGGGGGTAGCCGCCCACCAGCTCACCGGCGCTGCACGCGCATGGTGGGACAGCTACTGCGACACCCACGAAGACCCAGGGAGTATCTCTTGGGAGGAGTTCGCTGAGGCATTTCGTGAGCAACACGTGCCTGAGGGTGTCATGGATGCCAAGGTGGAGGAGTTTTGCAACATTTCCCAGGGCTCCCAGAAGGTTCAGGAGTACACTACTCGTTTCACCCGCATGATGAGGTATGCTCCAGGTGAGACCGATACCGAAAAGAAGAAGATGTACTGTTTCAAGAAGGGGCTGAACTCTTGTCTCAAGGTGGCCCTCTCGGGTCATGCTTATCACACCCTTCATGAGATGGTCAACAAGGTGCTGGAGATGGAGAGGGACCGTCTGGAGGCAGACGCCCTTCACAAGGAGAAGAAGCGCCGGTTCGAGAGTTCCTCTCATGGCCCGGCTCCGCAGAGGCCACGTGCTCACATGCTTCCTTCGCCCCGCTCTCGCCACACTCAGGGGGCAGTGACCGCTCCGAGCCGTGGAGGTGGTACCTACACCGCCAACTACCACCGCCCCGCTCAGAGCCGACCCGCTCCAAATCGCCCCACTCAGGGAGCTGGCACGTGGAGGACCGCTACGCCTACCTCCACAGGTAGCACACCCTTCACTTGCTTCAATTGTGGCCAGCCCGGTCACAAGATCACTGAGTGCCCTGTCAAGAAAGACACACCGCCTGCTTCAACCCAGACAAGACAGGCTGCTACACCTGCTGCTCCGCGCAAGAATGTTGCTGGGGCTGTCCGTAGTCGTCTCAACCACATGACCGCGGAGGACGCCTAGGACGCTCCCGACGTGGTGTATGGTATGTTTTTGGTACAGGGAGTTATAGCTTCAATTTTGTTTGATTCTGGAGCTACTTGTTCTTACATTTCCACTAAGTTTGCACGAGAACATAGCATACCTGTGACTCCCCGCAAGGAGCCCATTGACACTAGTTCTCCTTTGGGTCGCATTTTATGCACCAAGAGATGTCAGGGAGTGAGTATCACCATTGAGGGCTACCCTTTTCTAGCCGATCTCACCTTACTTCCATCTGAGGGACTAGATGTCATACTGGGAATGGATTGGTTGACACAACATAAAGGAGTGATATCTTGTTCACCAAGGTATGTGGAGATCACACACTCGAATGGACACATAATCCGCTGTAAGCCAAATCAGGGAAAAATAGTCTCTAAGTTATGTGCCCTAGAGGCCAAGACAATCGAGGAGGTACCCGTTGTGAATGAGTACCCTGACGTGTTCCCTGAAGAGTTGCCAGGCATGCCACCTGATCGGGATGTGGAGTTTGTGATTGACCTTCTGCCTGGTACCGGTCCGATTGCTAAAAGGCCCTACCGCATGTCGGTCGATGAGCTAGAGGAGCTGAAGAAGCAACTCAAGGAGTTGTCAGATAAGGGATACATCAGACCCAGTGCTTCACCCTAGGGTTCCCCTGTTTTGTTCGTGAAAAAGAAGGATGGATCCATGAGGATGTGCATTGAGTATCGGAACTTGAATGCCGTAACAGTCAAAAACAAATATCCTCTGCCCAGGATCGATGATCTCCTAGATCAGCTAAAAGATGCTAAGTTCTTTTCTAAGATCAATCTCAGGTCTGGGTATCATCAGATGAAAATCAGACCCGACGACATTCCTAAGACAACTTTTGTCACCAGATATGGGCAATATGAGTTCACAGTGGTGTCCTTCGGACTCACTAATGCCCCGGCTTATTTCATGAACATGATGAATAAGGTATTCATGGATGAACTGGACAAGTTTGTAGTGGTGTTCATTGATGACATCCTTATCGATTCTTCCACAGCCGAAGAACATGAGCAACACTTGAGAGTGGTTCTGGAGAAGTTGAGGCAAAATCAGCTATATGTCAAGTTCAGCAAATGTGACTTTTGGCTTGAAGAAGTTGCTTTCCTTGGTCATGTACTCACTGTTGAGGGAGTTGCTGTAGATCCCGCAAAAATTGAAGCTGTGAAAGAGTGGGAACAACCCCGCAATGTGACAGATGCCCGCAGTTTTCTTGGTTTAGCTGGGTACTATCGCAGATTCATCGAGAACTTCTTAAAGATAGCCAAGCCCATGACTAACCTGCTGAAGAAGACTAATGAGTTTGAATGGACGCCCGAGTGCGAGCCCAGCTTCCAGACTCTGAAACAGAAGCTTACCACCACACCTGTTCTTGCCTTGCTCGATATCTAGAAAGACTTCATGGTCTATTGTGATGCATCTAGACAGGGA
This sequence comes from Saccharum hybrid cultivar R570, assembly GCA_038087645.1. Taxonomy (NCBI): domain Eukaryota; kingdom Viridiplantae; phylum Streptophyta; class Magnoliopsida; order Poales; family Poaceae; genus Saccharum; species Saccharum hybrid cultivar. The sequence goes on from JAQSUU010000059.1 coordinate 3,417,656, forward strand.
CTTGGTTGTGTTCTGATGCAAAATGGAAGGGTCATTGCCTATGCGTCCTGACAGTTGAAGGACCATGAGCAACGCTACCCAACCCATGATCTGGAGCTTGCCGCTGTCGTGCATGCCCTAAGGATATGGAGGCACTACTTGATCGGAAATAAGTGTGATATCTACACTGACCACAAGAGCCTGAAGTACTTCTTCACTCAAGAAGATCTAAACATGAGACAGCGCCGATGGCTTGAGCTTATAAAGGATTATGACCTGGAGATTCACTATCATCTGGGAAAGGCTAATGTAGTCGCTGATGCCTTGAGCCGAAAGAGCTATTGCCACAATCTGTCCATGGAAGCCATACCACTTGAGCTATGTCAGGAAATGGGTGAACTTCGTCTCGAAATCCTACCCAGGGGTATGTTGAACGAGCTTCGTGTGCAATACAACCTCAAGGATCGGATCTACAATGCTCAACTGGAGTGTCCGAAAATTTGGGCAATCCGAGAACTCATGAAGAAGGGAAAGTGCCCCGAGTTCAGGGAGGATGAGCAAGGAGTGTACTGGTACAAGGATAGAATCTATGTACCATCTAATTCTGCCTTGCGGCGAGAAATCTTAGAAGAGGGTCATGACTCCAAGTATTGTATTCACCCGGGAAGCACCAAAAATGTATGCTGATCTAAAGAAACAGTTCTGGTGGAAGAACATGAAGGCAGATATTGCCAGACATGTCACGCGATGCGACATCTGCAATAGAGTCAAGGCTGAACATCAAAGACCAGCCGGATTGCTTAAACCCTTGGACGTTCCAGTGTGGAAATGGGAAAGCATATCCATGGACTTTATAGTAGGTTTACCTCGAACTCCTAAGGGCCATGACTCGATTTGGGTGATCGTTGACCAACTGACCAAGGTAGCTCACTTCATAGCTATGAGGACTAACTACAGAGTTGAGAAGCTTGCAGATCTATACATCGAGCACATTCTCAGACTCCATGGAGCCCCCACTAGCATAGTGTCTGATCATGGTACGCAATACGTGTCCAAGTTCTGGAAGAGTCTCCACAAGGCTATAGGAACTCGACTTGACTACAGTACCGCATACCACCCACAGACAAATGGTTAGACAGAGAGAGTTAATCAAATTTTGGAGGATATGCTCCGAGCTTGTGTCTTGAAGTATGGAACCAATTGGGAGAAAAGTTTGTCCCACGCAGAGTTCTCTTACAACAACAGCTACCAAGCTAGTCTCAAGATGTCACCATTTGAGGCTCTGTATGGCAGAAAGTGTAGAACCCCTCTGATGTGGTCAGAAGTGGGAGAGAGATCATTCTTTGGTCCCTCAAAGATCAAAGATGCCAAAGAAGGAGTAGCTCAAGTACGAGAGAACCTGAGGATTGCCCAAAGCCGACAGAAGAGTTATGCAGATAACCGTCGGAGAGACCTCGAGTTTCAGGTTGGGGACTATGTCTATCTCAAGGTCTCCCCACTCCGAGGTACCATCAGATTTCATGTGAAGGGAAAGTTGGCACCTAGGTATGTGGGACCTTACAGGATTTATCAGAGGATTGGCAAGTTAGCATACAAGGTGGAGTTGCCCAAAGAGTTAACAGGAGTACACCCAGTGTTCCACGTATCTCAGCTACGCAAGTGCTTGCAGTTGCCAGAACAAGAGGTACACACAGAAGCACTGGATATCCAGGACACCTTGGAGTACAAGGAGCACCCAATCTTAATATTAGACAGAGCTGAGAAGGAAACTAGAAGCACAATGATACCCATGTGCAAGGTTCAGTGGAGTAACCACACAGAACGGGAAGCTACATGGGAGAAAGAGTCCAAACTCCGGATGCTTTACCCCTACCTCTTTGAAAGGTATACCATACCTTAAATCTCGGGACGAGATTCCTGTGAGGGGGAAGGACTGTAACAACCCAGAAATTTCCAGGAAACAAAAATCACAACTGCAAATTTTTTCTAAAAATAAACCTATGTTTGGTGAAGTGTCATATAGGAAACCTAACCTAGTTGCACAAGTAGCACATAATTTAGCTAACTACATCTTTGCATTTAACCATACATGCTTGAGTTGAATTTTATGTTCTTTGGATTGAATTAAAAGCAACAACATCTCTTGAATTAATTGCTTAAGTAAATAATTGTAGAAATATAAACCTATCAAATAGTTGGGAACCAAAAACATTTTTTAAGAGGACCCACTATGTTATACAAGTGTAGGCAATATGCATTCTCACATACAAATGCATGGCATATTTAAAATAGGGAAAATATAAAATAGAAACACTTTTCCAATTAAACAGCAAAGGAGAGCCGCTTCTGGCCCATTGCCCGAGCCGGCCCACGCAACCAAGCCGGCCTATCTCCGCCTACAGCCGTGCCCGCGAGCGGCATAGCCAGCCGGCCTACCCAACCCAAGCTGGTCCAGCCTTGCGCAGCTGCCCCGCTTAGCCGCCATCGCCCAACCGGACGCAATCAGCCCGGCCCATCAAGACGTCGCAACGCGACACGCCGCGCTCTCCCTTGCGTCGCTGACCAGCTCCTCTGCTTCGCCCAAACGGAAATCGGAGGGAAAGCAGGGACACACAACGCGCGAGGGGAGATTCCCTCTGCCCCCTCTGCTAGCCGTGCGCGCCAAGCCACAACCCCAGTCCCGCACGCCAGTCGCTTGCGCTCGCCAAGCACGCACCGCGCGCGTGAAGCCAATGCCACCATGGCCGCGAAATCAGCTGACACCGCCTGACACCACCCGTACACGCCTCAACCGCCCGGGATTCCGATTCATGAGCCAGCGCATATGACACCAATCCCTTTTCCTCCAACTCTTAACCCAAGGGTTCAGATTGCCCTTCTGTGACCCTTCTCCCCATCTTCACCGTTCGCCCGCCATGAACGAGCTCGGACTATAAAGTCCCGAGCCGAACTCTAGCCTCTCCCATCCTCCACACGCTGCCGCCTTGGTGGCTTCATCACACCGCACTGACCCAGAGAGGAGGAAGGGAAGAAGGGAAGAGAGCTGCAAGGAAGAATCGGGACCGTGAGGGGCACCGTCCGAGCTCGTCGGAGACGAAGGCGGCGCTGCTCGTTTTCTTCTTCGCCACGGGACTGCACTGCATGGCACGGCTACCGTCGACACCGCACCAACTCGCCCTGCAATGATATCCGTTTGCCATCGCCACCTACGGTGAGCTCACCATCTCACCTCGCTCGCCGCCGGTTGTGGTTGACTTAGAACTGCCTCGCCTGTCAGTACCGTGGAGCATCTAGGCAAAAACCGTGACCCTCGTGCCTTGATCGCTCGCTCACGCACACATAGTGCGCACGCTCGTTGGCCTGGCCGAGCCTCAGAGTTCGAAACTGCCGCGACACGCCCCTGCACCGCGCACAGTCGCCATGGACACACCCTGCCATGGAGAGATCTCGCTTTTGGTATGCTGGGCAATAGAGGAAGGGAGAAGAGGTGCACAAGGACATGTACACGCCCGCACTCATGTTTCAAAACCAAGCACCATGGTACCAAACGTCAGGGGAGCAGGAACGTGCCACCGCGAGCAGCGTCGAGAGCGCGCTCGCCATGGCCAGCGCACGGCCATGGCGAGGTCGTTCCTTCCAAATCAAGTTAGTAGAGAAGAAAGGGAGGAGCTAGATTGAATCGCCTTGGTGAGGGACACACCATGTGCACCTTGAGAGAAGGAGGGATCCCCGGAGGCCTGATCTGTGGTGTTCCGCCCGGTCGGAGCCGTCGAGCCGCCACCACCGCGGGAGGTTCTGCTGGAGCTCAATGTCGTCGTCTTGACCTCACCATCGTGCTCCTTTTACGGCCGTGAATCGGTAGGAGACCATAGCGGCCGAGCTAAGCCACCGTGGAGCGCCACCGTGCAAGCACGCCGCCGGCGGACATGCTCCGGTGAAAACAGAGGGGGGAAAAGAACGATCGAGATGACCGGTACACCCAGTGTACCATGGACCGAGAGGTAAGAAGGGGAAAGTGAACATGGTCCACCGTAGACCCCGTTGTGGCCTGTGAACCGCCACCACCTGTCCACCATAGACCGGTCTTATGAACCCAAGCCCGATCCAAATATCCATTTTGTGACGTGGCAGCACCAGTGACTGACACGTGGCAGGCCCTGCCCGTATCTAGCCCTGACCCAGCCCACCAAGGCCCGGTCTCGGCCCGGTCAGCGTTGACCGTTGATCGTTGACCAGTCAACGGGACCCACATGTCAGTGACTCGCTCTGTTTCGACCAATCAGAGCTTGACACGCGTCACTGCCTAGAAATTTCCTTTTTTCTTTTTCTTTTTCAGAAAATCATTTAATCTTTAGAAATTCATAACTTATTCATTTTAACTCAGAAAAATACCAAACCAGTCTCTAAATTTTTCTAAAAATGAGCTCTACATCTTAGGATTGTGTTTGAGTGCATTTGGATCTTTTGAATTTCTGTTGCTTCTTTGTGCACCTCTATAGGAGTCGTTAATGCGACTCTACGTTATGATTAACAGAGCCGGAGGACCTGCCGACTGAGGAGTACGACCCTGACTACAGCGAGGACTTGGGTGACGACCTGACAGGTGCCACGCCCCACCCATCTCAGTAGAACCTATTACGCATGCAAATATAGAATTGCTAGCGCTTTACTTTTTGCAAATTATTATTGATGATAGGCTGCATGGTAGATGCTTTACTTTGAGCCCTTTACCTTGTCGTAACCTTACTCCTGCTCACCCTGCTGTTAGGTTAGATGCTCGCATGTTACATATTACTGCTTTTACTCTTACTCGCATTATATCTGTGATGTGATGCCGGTGAGTGAGAGGCGTATATGTGTAAGGCACATAGTGCCGAGAACTTGATAAACCTGACTAAAGAACTGGGGAGATCTTGGCGTGCGTCTTGGGTGAGTGGTGAGGGTTGAGTCGATCGGACAGGATCCTACGACGAGTCTTTGGGACAAGTCTTGCTGGAGGGGTGATACCTGGGCATCCCTCACGAGAGATACCTGTGGCGAGTATATTTGGGAGGTGAACTGGGGTGTTGGTTATCCCTGGTGGAGGTGCTGTCGTGGCACGGGGATGACGGTGTCTCCCCCTTGAGAAGATATCCTGTCTGGTCACCCTAAAGACTGGTATGTCTTGAGAACTGGAACCATGGGACCTTCGTGCACACCACTCGCTCCCGATGGGCGGGAGACGATTACCCGACTGACTAGGGCGGTACCACTACTACTAGGTTGGAAGGCGATAGTGTAGGGAGGTACGGGCATGGGGACCCATACCCTCCTAAGACAGCGTAGTGACCTTGGGGGCCCGGTACTACGTCTCACAGTCTCAGCGTTTCGGTGGATGCCGGGGTGGCCCAGGGCTGAGTGGTAGGGTGGTACTGTACCGGTTGGAAGGCAGTTGGAATCAGCCTAGACGAGCCAGATCGTCGAGGATGGCGATCTTGTGGATTACCAGGTGTACACGCTCTATAGAGTTGATCGATCTATACGTATAGCCACGTCCGCGGATATGGACATTCCCATGACCTACGCTTCACTTGATTAGAGAGAGGAGTCCTTTCTACCTTTCCCCCGGGTTCTGTGTTGGATTCCGGCTTTGGCCGTTGAGACGAGATCTGAGCGGGAGTCAATCTCGTCATCTAGAGAGAGAGAGTGAGATGAGATGTGTTGTGTGTGATGGGATTGGGAAAATTTGTGACTAAGATGAGTTAAAAACTGAGAAATATCTTATTTAAATATTAACTACTTGCATAGGAAACCCACAGCCTAAGTAGGTCTCTTTCTACTTCCCTCAACGCATTCCACTTTCCACAAAGCATTGCAAGCATAGGGTGGGCGATGCGTGGCCAGTACCAAGTGTACTGATAGATTTTTGACAGGTTCCGAGCCTGAGTACGACTACGAGGGCGATGATTGGGAGAATTAGAGGGTCTGTTCTATGCTCAAGCTAGTTCTAGAAGATCTTTTTCCGCTGCTATCTATGTCGGATGTTGTTCCGGATGCTTGTGTGAGTGTGTTCCGCCCTGCGAGGCAAAGAGAATAAATTATGTAAAACTCTCTATTGTACTCTGATATTCGTGCATGACTTTATGTATCGCTGAGATTTGGGTAAATTGACGGAATGTTTCGTCATTTTACACTTCATTTCTGTGGATTTCCCTTCGTGGAAATCAAGGACGTTTCAACCGCTCACACCATGACTTGGGTCATCTACAAGCTCCGCCAGATGATCATCAAACTTTCAATCGCCACCGAGTCATCTAGGTGATGGCGATCACCAAGAGTAGCAAGCACAAACTCTCACTTGACCAAGACAAGCCTAATGAGAAAGATAGATGCACACTTGCTACTCTCAATGCACTAATGAGATCCTTAATCTTGGATTATCAAATCTCAATCACCCCGCTAGGCTCTTTCTCTCCCTTGCACTCTAAAGTGTTTTCTCAGCTGAACAAATGTGCAAGAGAGCTGAATTGGATGAGTAGGAGATGTATTTATACACCCCATTCCAAACATACCCATTGGGGTCCAACTCAGCATTTTTCATAATGACCGGACACGCTTGTTGATGTGACTGGACACGTATGGTCAGTAGCTAACGGCTACATGGCATCATCTGTTAGAGTGGATCGTTACTGTGACCGAACTCCATGCTGAGTCCGATTAATACCTAGTGGACGTGTCTAGTCCTAAAACTAGGTCTCTAGACCCTCTCTGTACTCGACCAGACTCGCGACCACCAGAGTCCGGTCACAAGCCGACTAGCGCCCGATCACTCTTCAAGACCAAAGCTGACACTGCTACAGGCTCAATGGTGCGTCCGGTCGAGTCCTTGCCCCAACGTCTGATCGAAGCTAGGGCCTCCACTGCGCTGTTTTAAATTGACCAAACTCGGTCCACCAGCGTCCGGTCATCCTATCGCATCCCAAACACTTCCAATTCGAGGTCCTTTTGTCAATGGGATTGACTCCAAAAGATCTTTGGGCTAAACATAAGCTACCTTGCGCTAGGTTTGACAAGTGTGCACGACACCTAAAACATTAGACTCACCTAGGTCAAGCTACCAGTCCATACCCCCCTTAATAGTACAGCCAAAGGAAAAAAATAAAGTCCTAAACTACTCTAAGTGTCTCTCAACACCAAAGGACACTTAGAACTAGTCCATCCTTAATCTTATCGTCCATTCTTTGAAAACCAAAATGATTTCCATTGATAAGGGCATGAAAACCATTGATTGCCCAAACAATCGTTATTATCGTGACCTAACTTAAATTGCCTCTGCAAAACACATGTTAGTCACAATAATCTTATGTCGTCATTAATCACCAAAACCCACTAGGGGCCTAGATGCTATCACTAGGGTTTATCCTCCTTCTCTTTTTCTATCTCCTTAAACACTTCACCCTCACTTCCAAATTGCTAACCACAAAGTGTATAACCCATGTGCACGTGTGTTAGCATTTTTCCAAGCACTTTTAAGAGTTAAATTGTTAGCACACTAGGTCCTAATGCATATGCAAGAATCATTTCACCTAGTGGCACTCGAAAACCGCTTAGCCAAAGTTTTCCCCTCTTAATAGTATGGTTATCGACCCTAAATACACTCATATCCTTTATGGTGTCTTGAGTGCCAAAACAAAAAACCTATTTGATACCTTTGCCTTGATCAACACATGGTTTTTGTTTTTCTCTTTCTTATTTTCTAAGTTGGAGCACTTGATCGTCTCTTTTGGTCATCACCACCATCCTGATCACCATCATATGGATCCATTGCTTGGATGTACCAACCTAGATCATATTCACACTTAATGACATAGGTTAGTACTTAGGTTTCATTAATTAGCTAAAACCAAACTAGGGCTTTCAACGTGGCGCTCGTCGCCCTAGGAGTAGATTGCGGACGCCAACGAGATCAGGATCACACTAGAGTAGCAATGGTTACAAACATTTCTCCCATGACTAAAACTCCTCAGAGATGACTAAAATTTCTAGGAGGGGCTAAGGGGGGACACGGCCATGGTAGGGGGGCTTGAGCCCCCCAGCCCCGATGGCAGATCCACCCTTGGTAGAGCGTTTCAAGGTTTCATCATGTCTGTTCTCACAACAGTTGCATTCATACAAGGTGTATGCCATCTCAATGATCTCTACGTTACGGCCAGCGCGGGTGGATCTCGAGGCCATCGGCGCCTTGGGGCCTCCGGTTGTCCCCGCTGAGGAGATCATGGGTGACCTGCTGTCGAGCGCGCCGCCGGTGCCCCCCTACGTCTCAGCTTGGGCAAGCGGTTTAAACCGACGATTCGGTTCGGTTATTTGGTTGGTGAGAACTTCGGTTTTGGGAAATGCTACAACCGATCGGTAGCAGAGAAAAGGAGAAACCGACGATTTTGGTTTTGGTTGAATCAGTTCGGTGTTCGGTTTCAACCGAGATTTGCCTACTCTATGTCGTACCTGCGTAGGAACTCGTCGTCGGCGTGGGGCTGGGACGCCTTGCAGCTCGACCCCTGTGCCTGCGCTGCCCCAAGCCGTTGCTTGCAACTCACTGCAACGCGGCCCGCAGCTCGGCCCCTGCGCCTGCACCTTCCCCGGCAGTTGAAGCTTGTCCGCTGGGCCACACCGCTCGCTGCACGACGCTCACAACCGTGCCGCACGCTCACTGTCGTGTGCGCTCACTCGATGCAGTTGAGCTCGCACCACCACCGTCGCCGCCGCTTGCATCCCACGGAGGCACGCACTAGCTAGCGCTTGCATCTGTGGACTCGTGGTGGGCTTTTGGTGCCATGAATTGTTGGGCCACATTGGGAAGGCCTTTCTGGAAGGGCCACAAGCGCACAGGCACCAGGGAATAGGGACCGTGGACTGGACCTGGATGGTTGCGTGCTTCTTCGATTTAACGGTCTATTGGTTCAACTTGGAGGTAGAACCGATGACCGAGCCGAACACCGAATCTCCCAAATACAAAAACCGAAGCCGAACCAAGAAACCAAAAAACCAAGATTTCGGTTCGGTTTTTGGGTTTCGGGTTAAATGTGCCCACCCTGACCTACGTCGAGGCCCGGGAGGAGCTCGAGGGCATCATTGCCCTTAGGCCTCCGGTGATCCTTGGTTTCACGCTAGTGCCGGACTACGTGCTGGACATCATCGAGCTAGCACACTTTGGTCCACCAGGCGAGGTGCTTAATTTCCCAACCACCGTCTTCGCCGCCATCGTCGTCGTCAAGGTCCTACATGATGCCCCCAAGATCAGGGGTGGATCTGCCACCCCCTTACCACGGCTGCGCCCATGGAGCCCCCTCAACCTGTCCTAGAAATTTTAGCCATCATGTAGGAATTTTAGCCATGGGAGCCATGTTAGGAGGCTTTTCTAGATGTATAGCTTTTGCTATGTATCTGAAAAATCAAAACGACTTACAGTTTGGAATGGAAGGAGTACGCATTACACTTGGAGACTCCTAAAACCGCAATGCCTTTTGACATGTTCCACTTAAGCCGATCGACCAAGCTGGCAGACATTATGTCTGTGTGAACATTGCAGATAACAGACATAGGCCATGTTCATCCGGCTTATAATCCGTATTTTTCAGCTTGTTTTTTCAGCCGGAACAGTATTTTTCTCTCACAACAAATCAGCCAACAGTGTTTTCAATCGGCTTATCAGCACAGCCGAACGGGACCATAGCTGGTAGCCCATGCTTATTTTCTTGCAATAACAACATTAATTAATCCATCTCGAGTCGTCTATGCAGTTTTGCCTTAGCGTATCCTGCATGCTTTTGCAGTTGAATGTATTGAAATTTTTTACACTCTCTAGTTATTTTTAGCAGCTAGTTAGCTAGAAGGATCTAAACATGCCCTAGTTAGTTAGTACATTGTTATTTATCTCATCGCTTGCACCCCACAAGTGGAGCGATAGAGGTGACCTGGACGGGGACAAGGGTTGGTGTTGGTGAGAGGAAAAAAGAAGGAAAAACTTCATCCCATCTGAACGTATTGATTTTTTTTCCCAATTGGTGGCAAAAGAGAAGAACAATGTAACTCAATTCCGCCACTGGCTTCATTAGTGCAGCGTTGGCCGTTGGCTTCTCAGCAGCTGGCGGCGTCTTCCTTTCAGGCCAGCAGTAGCCCTCGCGACATGCTGCCGTGAAAAACGAGGTCTTGGCAACAGAGTAACAGGAAGTAGTCATAGGCCATGTTTAGATCGCCGATTCGGTGCCCGAATCACTGTGCAGAATCACTGTAGCATTTGTTTTTATTTGATAATAATTATCCAAACTTTGATTAATTAGGCTCAAAATGTTCGTCTCACAAAGTACAATAAAACTATACAATTAGTTTTTGATTTTATCTACATTTAGTACTCCATGCATGTGCCGACATTTTGATGTGATGAGGAATCTTCTTTTTGTATAGTGAAATTTGGGGGTGAATTTAGGAATCTAAACAAGGCCATAGTGTTTTTGTCGGAAAACCTTCAGTCAGAGGTTCTTGCAGAGCTCGATCTCGATCCGATGCCTCAGCTGTCAGCTCTCTCCTAGCCTCTCAATCGATCATGCTTCATGCATCATGTCGCGCCCGCGGACCCCATGCATGCATCATCGGAAAAACCTCCCGGCCACACCGATGACGAACACCAAGAACCACCACTCCCTGCAGCATCCGCCAACGTATATATGTCTACGTGCGTGCGATCAGGTGATGTGCTCCACTCACTGCTTCATTCATTCATTCATTCATTCATTCATAAACTACTGGAAATTAGAGAGCAGGCCGGATCTCTCGGAGAGCTGGAATTAAAAAGGACCTGCGAAGAAGGAGAGAGCTAGATCAGATCGACGACCGATCGAAGATGGCGGCGGCGCTGTCCGTGCGCACGACGACGACGACGTCCCTAGTAGCAGCAGTCCTGTCCCTCTGCGTCGTCGTCTCCCTCTCCCTCCGCGGCGCCGACGCCGCGCGGGGCACCCCCGGCGACAGCCCGATCGTCGCCACCTGCCTGACGGGCCCGTACCCGGAGCTGTGCGTGGGCGAGCTGGGCCAGCGGCTGCTGGACGTCCAGACGGTCATCGCGTCCGCGGCGCCCAACCAGGGCGCGGCCAAGATCGCCGGCGCCCCGGGGCAGGTGGACGTCAAGGCGCTGGTGTCCGTGGCGCTGGAGGCGGCCACGGAGGCGGGCACCATCTTGGTGTCCATCTTCGAGGGCAAGCTCCCGGGGTTCAACACCGGCGTGCCGGACTTCAAAAAATGCCTCGGCAACTGCACCGTCACCATGAAAAGCGCCATGCAGAAGCTCCACGGCGCCAAGGCCGCGCTGCACGCGGGCGACAAGCAGGTAGCCAAGACGCTCGCGCTGCGCTCCGTCGCCGACGTCTCGTCCTGCACCATCAGCTGCAGGGAGCTCAACGGCGACGTGCGCCTCATCGTCACGCAGAGCCTCACCGAGTTCACCAAGATGCTCCAGATCGCCATCGGGTTCATCAGCAAGATGAAGTCGGGGCCGTCGGAGCCACAGCCACCGCCGACGTGGACCACGCCATGATCACGCACGCATGCACTGGACGTGTTTTTAGCTAAGATAAGAGAGCGGAACGAACAAGAAATTAAAGTTCCTAATAATTAGCCATCGTTCTGCGGAGTTACTTTCACTTTTGTTTGTTTCCCCCCATTTTGTTATAGTTCTGGTGTTGGTTTAGTATGAGTTCTCTCTTCTCTAAATAATATTTTCCATGCATGATAGGCCTGAACATTGCTTGGCTGATGCACATCCTAAGAATAAGATGCAGCTGCTCATCGTCCTTACATACATGTTTTCTTTCTCATTCAAGAAAGACTTATGAATCTTATATTACTTTAACAGTACTACTACACATGGTATGTTTTTTTACAAAGCATAGTACAGATGTTGTTAGAGTGTAAACCGGCCCGTGGGTCTGCCGACTCAGGCTCCTCACCGTGCCTATATGTATGCTCTCATACCATGAGTTCGATGTACTTCAGGCCAATGACACCTGGACCTTGGTGCCTCGTCCATCCGGTGTTAATGTTGTTACATGGAAATGGGTCAGCCTTGTCGTTAAATCTGCAACTATTCGAGTGGTTCTTACTTTGGCACTGTCTCGCTCCTGGCCTATCCATCAGCTTGATGTAAAGAACGCCTTCTTTTTTATGGGACCTCGACGGAGACAATTTTATTATGTTCAGCCGACTGGTTTGTTGATTCCTCCAGACCGACTATGTCTGCCGATTGAACAAGTCTCTCTATGGATCGAAGCAAGCACCTCACGCCTGGCACAGCCGCTTCGCCTCTCACATCACCTCCCTCGGTTTTCTTGAAGCTAAGAGTGACACTTCACTGTTCATCTACTGTCAAGGTGCTGATATGGCATTCTATATGTCGAAGATATTGTTCTCACGGCTTTGTCTACGATTTTTCTTCAGCGCATTATTTTAGCACTTCGCCGAGAATTTTCTATGACAGATATAGGGCCTCTTCATCATTTTTTGGGTGTCACTGTTGAGCGTAGAGATGACAGCTTATTTCTTTCTCAGCGACAGTATATGCTGGATATTCTGGACCATGCTGGTATGCGTGACTGCAAGTCTTGCAACACCCCATGGATACTCACTCCAAGCTTCCTGCCGATGGCGTCTCGGTCACCGACCCCACCTATTACTGGAGTATAGCTAGAGCCCTTTAGTAACTCACCTTCACTCGCCCAGATATTGCATACGTTGTTCAGCAGGTCTGCCTCTACATGCATGACCCCCGGGAGCCTCATCTCGGCGCTATGAAGCGCATCCTCCGGTATCTTCAGGGCACTCTGGACCTCGGTCTTCACCTCCACCAGACCTCACCAGCTGATCTTACTGTCTACACTGATGCTGATTGGGAGGGCTGTCTTGACACTCGCAAATCAACATCGAGTTATGCGGTGTTCCTCAGGGACAATCTCATCTCCTGGTCATCCAAGCGTCAGCCTACAGTGTCTCGGTTGTAGGGTCGAGATGGCGGACTAGAGGGAGGTGAATAGTTCTTTCTAAGAATTAAACACACCGGCTAACCTAAACAAATGCGGAATTAAAACTATCAGTCTAGTCAAGACTACACCCCTCTATCTAAGTTCACAAGCACCTTATAAAAATTCTAATTAGGCAACAAAGGTGTCGGGCTAGTTAGAACTCACATAATAATTCTAGCTTGCAAGGTCACACAAACCTATGCAACTAGTACTCAAGCAACCGGGGGAGCTCTTACACAACTAGTGATGCAAAAGCACAAAGCCACCTAAGCTCATCAACAATGCTCAACAACAAGGCTACACAAGCTAAATTATAGAGCGCAAAATACTTAGCTACACAAACTAAGCAATGTGACTAAAAAGGTTACTAAAACTAAATTATTCACGCAAGAGAGCTACTTCTATGCTACACAAGCAAGAAGGTAACTAGCAAGTTACATAAGCTAACTAATTACAAAAGAAACTATACAAGCACTATGTATATGAAAGTAAATACAAGCTTGTGTAAAGGGGATGCAAACCAACGGGAAGACAAGGATGACATGATGATTTTATTCCGAGATTCACGTGCTTGCCAACACGCTAGTTCCCATTGTGTCGACCGCTCACTTGGTGGTTCGGCGGCTCATTGGCATCACCTGCCAAGCCCACATATTGGGCACCACAAGAAACTACTCGCAAGTGTGGGTAGCTCAATGACACACTCTATTAGAGTTGCTCTTCGTGGCTCCCACGGGATCAGCACAATCCCCCCCACACACAATCACTTCTCCAGAGCACCGCACAATCTTCTTTGCGTGCTTCGACATAGACCACCACCAAGCCGTCTAGGAGGTGGCAACCTCAAGAGTAACAAGCACCACCGGCTTGCAACACGATCATCTAATGCCACTCGATGCAACCTCACAATGCAACACACTAAAAATCGCTTACTCACATAATCGAATGATCACTATCAAGCATATGTGAGTTAGAGGGCTCCTAAGCACACCTACACAAGCCACCAAGACTCAAGGGTGCTCAACCACCAGCCCAAGGTCAAACTCCACCTCTACTTATAGCCCCAAGCTAAATAGAGCTGTTGGAGCAAAGTATTCCATTTATGCGCGGGCAACGGACAGGGCGGTGCCTGGCACCGAATAGGGCGGTGTACCTCCAACGGTCAAGTCCCAACGGCTAATTTGAACTAGTCGTTGAGCCCCTGGCACCGGACATAGGGTAGCAGTGCACCGCCCTAGGGGTGGTGGTGACCACCCAGGCCAACCCCCGAACACTGCACTCTCTAGAAAAAAGCGGCGGTGCCACCACCGGACAGTCTGGTGACCATGGCTGTGCCCTCTTCAGCTCAAACCCAAAAACCACTAGATCAATCTTGTAGAGCATTTCATTAGCTTTCTGAAAAGTCCTAGGTCATTGAAATCGGAGTTCGGAGCTAAGTGTTATGCCCAAAATATGAAAGGGTGGTTGTGTTGATTTGGGCACGCTGTAGGGGGCGGCGGTGCACTGACCCTGGGGTGGCAGTGCCACCATCCTAGGCTGTCTGGTGCACACCGAAAAGGGTGGTGCCACCCCTAGGAAGGGGTTGCACGTTGCGTACAAGTTTGGTTGCGTTTTCCGACCCTCGGTCAACCCAAACTTGCTCTTTTTCTTCTCTTTTTCTTCTCCAACTTCACCAAGTTGATCCAAATCAACTCAAACAACTTCTCCTTTATAAATGTGCCAACACCACCAAGTGTCCACCATCTTGTGCATGTGTGTAAGCTTTTTCATAATCATTTTCCAAAGGATTAATCACTTAAATTACCACGCCACTCGATCCTAGCAACGATGCAAAGTTAGATCACTCGAGTGGCACTAGATGACCGATATGCAAACAAGTTTGCCCCTCTTGATAGTATGGCCATCTATCCTAAATCTGGTCATAAACTTCTCTACACACCTATGACCAGTGAAATAAAATGCCCTATATGTTATACCTTTGCCTTGCGCATTCTATTTATCTCCTTCGATGTCGATGCAACATATGCACCAACATAATCACAAATGATATGATCCACTTCATATCATCACGTGACCATATTGGTTCATCGATCTTGACCTCACTTGCTCTTCACTGTTGCCTCGGTCCATCGGTGCCAAGTCCACGACTTGCCCTTCACTCTTGCAACCGGTCCATCAATGTCACAGAACCTCCTAAATTATGATGGCCTACATGTACCTGTCATTGTTATAATGACCTCTGACAGCCATACTTATGTACCTCATAACTTAAAAGACCTGCTTTCCTCCGAACATGATCCAATTATAGGAGTATTACAATATTATAACAGTTTATTCAAAATAACATCAGAGTAAAAGAGTGAAAGTCTTACGTAACTTAAGTTTACAAATCACAGTTTTTAAACCTCAAACCATAAGTAGCATTATTACAAACCAGTAGTAGTGGAGTATCAGTAGTAACTTTATTACAACACCCAAACAAGGTGCCTTGCCCAGAGGCCACACAACTTACTCGTCGTCACTTTCTTCAATGACAACGGTCATGCAACAAGGCTCAAAACATACTTGCTCATGAACCGCACCTGCAACAAGGGTTTAACAAACCCTGAGTACTGAGGGTACTCAACAAGACTTACCCGACTAACAAAAAGACTCTAAGGACATTCTAGTTTTAGGAGATCAAGGTACGGGTATTCAAGAATCAAAATGATTTTTGCGGAAAAGCTTACTAAAGTAAGTCCTTACTTTTAACCTTTTATTTTCATCATTGATGGTTCATTAACCAATTCTAAGTGATCCTAACCTAGATCAAAGTAATTCTTATCAAGATTATTTCCTTATTCTTTCTTCCAATTCTAGTTCTTAATTACGATGCAGGTCAGACGATCGAGTCTTCATAACTGAGGAGCAACGGCGATTCAAATCGATTATACCCAGCTAGGGATCTCTAACCTCATGACATATGTAGAACCAAATCTTACATATGCCAACCCTCATTTAGATCTCCCAAGATCAGAATGTGTCCATCGCCACCCGAGAGTATAGTACCCCTCGAACCTGACCCAATTCTAGCCCCGAGGGTACACGCTACTCTCGCCATCTCTCCACTCCCAGTGCGAGGTTGGATGTTCTAGAAATGAAATCACTAGTATCTTAGGCTTACCCAAGGCATGAGTCTAGTTGCAAAGTCTTGAAACACAAGCGGGCCTACAACGAACGGTCCTTAATTGACAAGGCGGAAACACTACATTGAGACTCCTTTCTCAATGCAAGTTAGCAGTGGTCAAACCACCCGCCCGATCTTCAAGTTCATTCTTAAATTTCATTATTCATCAAGTATACCATCATGGCCATAAAAGCATTTCATTTAAAAGCTTAACTTATTAAGCATAGCAAAGCATACTACGCATTTTTCAATAAAACAGGTACCAAGGGTGATATCACAATAATCAAGGATGACAATGCAGCAATTGGGTTATCACTCAATTCCTAATTACTTAATGCAATAAACTATAGTACCAGTGATAAAGATTTGTAAAACTCAAGGAAGGGTTTAAATGCACCGGGGCTTGCCTTGCTCAGACGAGACGACTGGTTCAGGCTCAACAACTCCGACGTCTGGTCCAGAACCCACTAAAGACAGCTCTTCTCCGGAGGCTTGCTCAACAACGCTTACTTCCTCGAAAGCGGGAACTACACGAGAGTATGACATGCTTTAACATGATATGGTGATAAACATGATGCTTGATGATGATATGATATGATTAATGACTTGAGTACAACTTTCCTTCACGGTACAGTTGCAAACCAACAGAACTCACTACTAACAGTAATTTCATTAAGCAACATTATTACTTCATAAAGAACATGTTAATCATGAGCTCAACAAAGTAATTAAGGTGCCAAGGATCATTAAGGGTTAATGACCCAAGGTCATCACTCAATCAAAAAGAGCACACAACATTTAAAGTTATCACTTAAACATTTATTTAATTACTTAAATAATTAAGGTAAAAATTAAGAATAAATTAAACTTCATCCAATTGAGCTCAAACTTTTTCTATAGATTGATCATGGTCTAAAATAGTGTCAAAATAAATTTCATGATTTTTGGATTAATATTTTAATTACTAAAATTCCTGGAAGTTGCATTTAATATTTAATTGAGCTAATTAAATAACTTGCAAAAAGTAATCAAAATTGGGATTTAATATTTTTCCTAGACAACTTACACTTTGAAAAGCTTATACACAACTTTTCATAATTTTTGGAGGTATAAACAGTTCTCTACAAAATTCTAAAGTAATTCACTTTTAACTTAAAATGGAAAAAGAAAAACAAATTCTTTTGCGGCCCAGCTCAGCCCAGCAACAGCCCGATACCCCCGCGCGCGCTGCAGCCTCCTCTCACCCGCCCGCTGGCAGCGGGGCCCGGTCGTCAGCCCGGGTCAACCCCGACAGCAGCGGCGCTGACCGACGGCGAGATTGCCGACGGTGAGCTCCCCGACAACACGGTCTACACCAACAACTTCGCCTCCCTCTCCCGATCACGCTGGTGCCACTCCGGCCAACTTTAACGGGCCTTAGCACCGACGACGACGATAGCGACGGTGCTATGAACTCCGGCGACGGCGGGAACGACGAACGACGGCCTCTACGACAGTAGCGACTAAGCGTAGGATAGCATCGCGCTCAGAATCTCACCCTACACATGCTAGCACGCTTCGACAAAACAGAGAGGCAGTGGAGTTAGGTGATCCACAACGACGATGCTCCGGTGACGCGAACCGGCGGCGGAGATGGCGTTCCGGCGTGTCTGGAGCGGTAAAGTCCAAATTAGCAAGCCTATAAGCATCACGGCATCAAGGCGGTTCTAAGCGTGAAGACGCTACTAAACAAGACTCACCGCAGTAGGCTGTCGACGACGAGGCATGTGCGGCGGAGCTCTGGCCGGAGCTAAGGAAGGAAGCGTTGCGTCGACTAATTCGGATGGCGAGATGAAGCGCAAGCTAGCCCAGTGAGTTCGTGGGATCAAGGCGGAGCTGGCTGCAAGATGAATTAGCTGGTGGTGTAGTGGTGGTGATGGATTTCACCGGCAAAATTCAACGGCGGCGATGGCAAAACAGAGGAAAGGAAGACGACGGTGCTCTCGGGCTTTTAAAGGGTCTCCGGCCCCGCTGACGGTGCTAGAAGACGCGCGCTGTCGAGGTGGCGATCGTGAGCTCACGGGAACTGCCTGGAAGCAGCCACAGGGGCTCGCTGGTGCCCATACCGGGCGGTGGCCGGCCGCCATTGGCGACGCCACTGTAGCACCCCCTAACTACAAACCCTAATCGGTAAATTTAAAATTACTCCCAAAATCATGTAGTGACTTGAAAAATTCTCAAAATATGAAATCTTTAAAATTTCAAGCTCTACAAGTTTTATGTTGAACACTTTCTCAAATTCGAACTGGATTTTGAAATTTGAATTTGAAATCAAAAGGGGACACTTTTCTAGAATTTGGTAATTTATAAATTACTTTAAATTTTATGTTGAAACTTTAAAAACTCAAAATACCAAAGTTTTACATCTAGCCAATACCTACAACTTTTCTATTCAAACCATTTTCAAATTCTGCCTCTATTTTGAAATTTTGTAGATGAAAAGGGGTCAAATTTAAAATTTGCTTCTTTTCAAAATTACTCAAGATTTTACACTGAAACTTTCAAAACTCAAAACACCAAACTTGTAGCCCTTAAAAAGATCTACAAACTTTGTTTTAAACTTTTTCCTAAATTTTTGAATTATTTAAACTTGTAGCCCTTGAAAAGATTTTGAATTATTTAAAAAGGGGTAAAATCAGGGTTTTGGATTTTTAGGGTTTTCGGAAGAATTTTAAATTGAAACTTGTTGCTATTTTAATTGGTGAGTATTTAGTGATCAAACCATCACCCAAGGGCATCATTGGGTCAAGCATCACATGGTTGACCAAATGCCACTCTTGGTTGACAAAGTTGACTTTTGAAAATCTTTTAATAATTACCCAAATTTGAATTCAAATTTGAATCAGAAAACTCGCGACAAGTTTTGGATCTCAAATTCAAACTCAAATTTGAATCTTCATTTTATGTGTTGGACTTGAGTTCATACCCTACACTTGACACTAGTGTATAACACAGTCATACACCTCAAATTACATAGGGCATAAACTAAGTATTTGCGGTGACATTCGAAATTAGGGTTTTCGGTTCGAATCACACAACTCAGAGGCACATCCAACCTAAGAATGTAAACTCGTTTTAGTTGATGCACATCATAATTGACTTAATCATGTATGCTTTGCAATGCAATATGATGACATGGCAAATTTTTAGTCTTCATAACACCAGGGGTGTTACAGTCAAGACTTGTCTTGATCTTCTCCATCTAGTTACATGACTCCATGTCATGTTTCATATGCAATAAGCTCCATCATCACATGTGTGAGCTATGCAACATATCCAAGCCATTTCACCTCTATGGCATGAGTTGCTCACACTTCTTGTGGACTAATCTCCTATGTAAATCACTTAACCACATATTAGTCCACCTAAGTTGTAACTTAATTACCAAAACCAAACAAGGATCTTTCATTGGTCCAGTGCAGAGGTTGAATATTGGGCTATTGCGAATGGGGTAGCTGAAGCTTGCTGGTTACGACAACTTCTGCACGAGCTTCGCTGTCCTCTCCGTCGCGCCACATTGGTCTATCGTGACAATGTCAGTGTTGTCTACCTCTCCACCAATCCAGTCCAGCATTAGCGAACCAAGCATGTCAAGATTGACTTGCACTTCGTCAGAGAACGTCGGTTAAGTCCGCGTCCTACACGTTCCCACTTCGTCCCAGTACGTCGACATCTCCACCAAAGGTTCGTCGACATCTGTCTTCACGGAGTTTATGTCCAGTCTGGATGTTCACTGTGCATCCAGTTCTGACTGCGAGGGTGTGTCAGAGTGTAAACCGGCCTGTGGGCCTGCCGACCTAGGCTCCCCACCGTGCCTATATGTATACACTGGTTTCCCCTGAGTAATACATTAAGTATTCCTACTTCATTCTCTCTCAGACGTAGACACTCGATCACATACTCCTTGCGTCCCTAAATAAATTGATTTTTAGAGTTGTCTCATGTTATTTTTTTTCAAATTTAACCAAATTTATTAAAAAACATTATTTATAACACCAACGGACAAATTATGAAAATATATTTCATATTGTATCTAATGATATTGATTTGGTGTCATAAATTGTGGTGCTCTTTTCTACAAATTTGAAAAAGTTTAACTTAGAATACTTTTCGAAATTGATTTATTCAGGAATGAAGAGAGTATATGTTGACCCCGAATACAAGGGCATCTCAATACTGCCTGTTTTAATAAAGGTTTTAAAAACTAGTCAATTTCATATAGCATACCAAAAGTCCTGACGGAATTGTCGATGCCAGAAGGCTTGGCATGAATGGTCCTTTCCCCTTGGAACGCACGTTGGTATTCCATGTGGCACTCCATATCTCTGCGCTTTTCGCCATATCCTGTGAAACACTGTAACCCAGAAACATAAGCCATTCTTCTCATACGCTTGCAGATTTTCAGATCCAGGAAGTAAGTTACCTCGCCTCAGGGTCATTTAGGCTGTGTTTAGATGGTGGTGTAAAATTTTTGGAAGCACAATAACTCTTTCGTTTTTATTTGGTAATTAGTGTCTAATCATAGACTAATTAGGTTCAAAAGATTCGTCTCGTGATTTACAACCAAACTGTGTAATTAGTTATTTTTTACCTATATTTAATACTTCATGCATGCGTCAAAGATTTGATGTGACGGGAAATCTTATAAAATTTTTAGAACTTTGAAGCAACTAAACAGGGCCTTATGTTTTTCCCCTGTAGTGAAGCAGCCTTGCATGGTGGCAGGAAAGAGAAACCATCCGGCAGTTTCAAACACTTCAAAGTTCAAACCCCACTCGACCATCAAAAACTCAATCAGATGATGACCACTGCGTAAATCCAACTGATTTATCAGAAATGTTGCTTGCCACACTTCTTCCAGGTGAAACAGGGGTGAAATGATTCTTAGGTACCTACGGTTGTGGTATGTGGTTATGAAAACTGACCCAGAAGAATTTTCGAGAAGAAAGGTCACCGTTCGCGGACAGATCATCAAAAAATCTTGCCAAATAGATGCAATGGTATGTCAGTCAGCCAAAACAATGACAATACGGCTGTGTTTGGTTGTGTAAAAAGATGTAAAAAGGTGTAAAAAAAGTACTGTAGCACGTTTTAGCTTTATTTGGCAAATATTGTCCAACCGTTGACTAATTTGGTTCAAAACGTTCGTCTCGCAAAGTATAACCAAGCTGTACAATTAGTTTTTTATTTCATCTACATTTAGTACTCCATGCATGAATCGCAAATGTGACGGGAATCTTTTGTTTGCACATTACTTTTTTTTTTTGTTGAGGAAGTAAACACAGCCTACGAGTGGAAATTGGTAGGTACGTAGTCAGTGAATGGATGGGACACAAAATGAGCATTCACATTTGAGAAATAACAGTAATAGACAGACTGAACATGGTAGCTCACTTGCTGAGTCGTAAAGTACATCAGCTCCAAGAATAATGTCAGGATGCAAATGAAATACCGGTAGAGTAGAATTGCATCGATGCATGCATCAAAAACAGAAAAGCAAAGACATAACCAGTTGCAACAAAAAAAGGAGCAGGAACTCATCCTATCCCAATGCTTCCACATGCAAGAAACATCCTCCATGTTGCCATATACGGTTTACAAGTACCAAGGATCAACTGCAAGCATAAATAAATATTTTACAGCCTGTACGTCCAACTAACTAGGAAAATATTACATCACTGAAGATATTAACGAATCAATCAACTTAGATTTCCTATCCCCAATGATGCAGGTTCACTCGCTCAGTTCATCCACAAAGTTCAGCTGTCACATTTCACCTAAATGGACTAAGCTACTGCAGATAATACCAAGATAAACTAGAGGTAACAAACGAACTCCTACAGACATGTCTACTCCAGGGACGGAGGTTCAGGAAGCAGCCACAGCAACCAGCAGGTACTCCATTAACCTGAACTGCCTTCTTGGAGGTGGCGCTCCCTTGAAGCTGCTGCGCTCTGGCACACGCGACTTGCTAATTCACCTGAACTTTGGCTTCTTGGAGGGCGGCGCTCCCTTGAAGCTGCTGCGCTCAGGCGCACGTGACTTGCTGAAGGTCTTCACCTTGCGGCGCCTCCTCTCTTCCTCACTGTCCGACTCTGCACCGTGCTCACGGTCAGCATTGCTTGCCTCGCGCTCCAGCTCCTCCCAGGTCTTGCCCTTCTCCTCCTCTGAGTCCTCATCTGACTCTTCATCATCATCGTCAGATTCCACCAAGGACTCACTGTCAGAGCCATCGTCTTCTGACTCGGACTCAGGCTCAGCATCAGAAGGCACATAGCCTTGGTCTGACTCCTCTGTGTCCTCAGTCTCTGAGTCACTCGCCTCCATGTTCAGGAACTCCCAGCCGCCGTCGTCAATGAACTTCTGAGGATCATCAATTATAGTTTTCAGGATAGGACGCCAGTTCAGATTCAACCTGCTCTCATAGTACTTGAGGTCAGTTGTGTCCAGCCACTCCTTTATCGCGTCAAGCGATGACGAAGGGATGGAGTCAATGCGGAGAACATCCTTCTTGAAGTCCTTGAACACAATAGCCATGTCAAAGTTCTTCGTTCCAAAGCCCACCCTCTCCAGGTTAACAATCTCTATCTCACTCAGGCTCACCACCAGGAAGGGGGTCTCAATCAGCTCAACCAAACAAGTAGAAGTTGGAATGATGAAAGCGGAAGCTTTATATGGGACACCATGGAACCCAAGCTCCCTAAGGGGGACATCAAACTCCAGGTCAAGCCCCTTGAACTGTGGTTGCGACCAGTGGTCATTAACCTTGTTCACAAAGTTCTGGAAATCCATGTTTATTCTGTTCTTCCTATCCCTCTCACGCTGCTCTTCTTCAATCTCATCAGGATCAAGTGCCGATCTTCTACTGCCACCAAGAGTCTGAACAACATCCATCACTTCGACATAGAACTGGACATCCTTTGTCTTTTTGTTTCCTACCATGATATGGTTGTGCAGATGGAAATGAAGGAGAGTAATCATTTCTTTCTCTGCAGGCTGGAAAAAGGCATGCTTTATATTTCCAAACATAATGTCCACGCGCTCATCAGACCTTGAAGTAGAATATCTGAAACCATTGAAATGAGCCTCAAGATTTCCAGTGAGCTTCCTCCCACGACCACCAAATGCAGGTCGTATCCACACATCAGAAAGTCTCATCATCTTCATTCTGTTGTTTCCTATCTGAAGTTTCTCCTGGGTAACAAGAGTTGCCCTTTCAGCTCTCTCCGACTCCCTTGAAGCAACTTGCCTCCTCAACGTTTTGATCTGCTGAACAACTTCACTGCTATGCCGTGGATCTTTTGAGCGGAATGTAATTTCTTTGAGATAGATAGCGCCTTGAGAATTTAGCTTGCTATCATTTGAGAATGGCATTCCAGGCACATTGAAGAAGATGCGGATAGTGCAGGTGCGGTTGTCCTGGTGGCTGGTCACACTCTTGACAGTAGAAACATGGAAAGGAACCATGCTGCCATAAATAGGTAAGAGGACAGCTTCATTCTTCTGATCTACTTGGATCACCAAATCTCTCACAAATGGTACATCATTAACATTCTTGTATGCAACAAGCTCATTTGAAGCCCTTGCAGGACCACGTCCCTCACCAGATCCAGAACCACCCCCAGCAAGCCTTCTAGCAGTCTCTTCATTCTTTTGACGAGCAAGTTCAGCCTGGTGCTGTCTCCGGAGCTCTTCCTTCGACATTTCCTGGTTGTCCGACCTGAGAGTTGCCTTGGTTGGCACGGCATCTATGGTCTTCGACTCCATCTTCACCTCAGCCACATCTTCATCATCTTCATTGAACGAATAAGCAACATCTTTGACTGCCTTAGAGCAAGGTGCTGTTAAGATCTCATGTCCTCTTTCATTAACTAAAACTGTATCAGCTAACAACAGTGAAAACTGCTTTGTCTTCTCACTGGTGGTTTCTGCCTGGATGTTATGCAAACCAAGGGAGACATTAAAAACCATTCCCCGTTTTATCGTACGATCATTCTTGGCATTCAGATTTAAGCCAGATTCTCGGAATTCAAGGCCTATTCCAGTTCCAGCTGACTTTGTTAGGTTAGGAAGTAGTTCAGGGGCATCCCTCTCAATCACTGCCACTGCAGCTTGATAAACCGCACACATCTGATTGCCTGGTTTCACTTGTTGAACAGCAGCTTCATGAGCTTTCAAAAGGATCTCATATGCTTTACTTTGCGTAGGGGTAGCATCAATAAGATATGTCCGAGCAACATTTGAACAATAGCTACTGTATTTGGAACCAATTGCACAGATGATAACACTTGCTGAATCATAATACAAGTACTCGTCGTTGCTAGACGCACCAGGCTTCAGATCAAACTTACCCCCACTTTGAAAGACTGGAGGATAGCATATATCAACATTGTCAGGCTTCAACTTCACCTTGACCTTCAGGGGATCAAGAATAGCCTTCTCTGTGTCATCCATCAACGACGAGTGTGAGACTTTCTTCTCCTCATCGATAACCTTCTCCAACTTTGGAACCACAAAATTTTTCAGAACAGATGAAGTTAAGTAAGCAGCCTTCTTCACACATGTTACCTCTGTGGTGTCCTTCACAGCAAAGAGCTCAGAGAAGCCATTTGTTACATCTGCAAGTCGTACGCCTGACCCAGATAACTTTTCTGTCCATGTTTCAAGAAGCTTACCCTCAGGTACCTCTTTGGCAATGTGTCCAACAACTGGCTTGTCTGATTTCGATTGATTACGAGCAGCCTGCACTATGTCATTCATCAAGTCAGCACCATCACCATTCTTGGTTTTCACATGCAACACAATGTCAGCACCAACAGCCTCATTTGCAGCCTTCTTGAGGGTCCCGATAAGATTTGCTTTCTTCTGACTGCATAGAACATGTATTTGCTTGTGCATGAAGACAATTATCGTTTCTGGAAATTCATATCCAAGTAACCAAATATCCAGGGCTGATGATTTCAAATAACGAAGATCATCAGAAGGAGGTGGGGTAGCAATGGCAATAGCATCAGACGAACTCCAAAGATCAGACTTGTGCTCCTTCCAATGGTCATAGAATACCTTCAGCCGCTTACTGAAGTTCTCGACATTAATTGTATAGGCACCAGATCCCCCTTTGGCATTACCATTATCAGCCATCTTTGTCAATAAGCTAACATTAACCAAGGGAACTGAAAAAAGAATTGATCCATAGTTAGCAAACCAGAAAATCACAAGGTT
The DNA here is from genome assembly GCA_038087645.1 of Saccharum hybrid cultivar R570. Taxonomy (NCBI): domain Eukaryota; kingdom Viridiplantae; phylum Streptophyta; class Magnoliopsida; order Poales; family Poaceae; genus Saccharum; species Saccharum hybrid cultivar. The sequence goes on from JAQSUU010000059.1 coordinate 3,443,108, forward strand.
ATCCTAACAGTAAGCCATGAAAGTGTGAGCATTAGGAAATACTTGAGAACAAAACAAAAATGTACAGGCAAATAGGATGGAGCAATAACCATACAGAATTCAAAATTGACAGTGGTCATCAAAATAACATTTTTCTTATAGAAAGGAGAGCAACTTGCAAGTTACTTCAATTACAATGGATTAGCTATAGTCAAAACAGGCAGTAATTGTCCCAATAACACCAACACTGCATACAAAGATGTTCATTTTAACATAATACAAAAGAATATCTTCCTAGACCATACATGCAATCTTAAAAGCACATCAACTTCCATGAGTCGGTTTGGGAAGGGGAATCGAAATCCAAATAATTAGGATTTACTTCATCAAAACAGGCCTGAAGTGACTACAAAACCATGAATAAATATACATACAGACAGCTGAATTTTAAAAATGCTAGTTTTGTGTATCGATTAGCAATGGTGGTGAAGAAAACCACTTAACAGGAGCATTTCTATAATCCGGTATTAGAGACACTGATGACTGATGAGATGCCAGTCATGTCAAAGAGAACAATAACATATGATTTCAAAAGGATATTAACAAGTCATGTTGCTGTGGCTGATAGGCATATAGGGATCTATGCAGCACGGATTAAGGTAGGTGTATAGGTATTGGAAGGATACTGATATGTAGGCCTGTTCACTCAAGGGTTCAAGCAGTTTCAGCCGGTTTTCCAACCCAGCCCGCAGGTAGACAGTTTGCCTGGGTTGGTCTGGTTTTCATGTGTTATGCAGAGGGTTGCTCTTCGGGTTGGGTTGGGTTGCTGTACGGTTTCAATGGTTTGAAACGAGTCCGCTGGCTGGCTGTGCTTATACGTGCTTCTGGAAACATTTTAAGCATTCCGTGCTGCTTGCAATTGCTACAGTGACAGCAATGATTGATTGTACATGCTGGGTTAGCTAGGCTGCTTGCAATTACTGCCCACAAGAACTAAAAACTAAACTGCAAACAATGTTTCAATCCTGTAAAAAATCATGCTCTAGCTGCAGCACTATTTCTATCATGTACAAAAAGAAATCCAAGCACAAATTAAATCCTTGAAATGCAATTCCTAACATGTATAAAAGATAGAAAAATCCAGCCACATCTTATCCAAGCACATCCTGACATGCAAATGAATGTAACAAGGTTGACACAAAGGATTTGAGTTTCCAAATCCATTAAGTAACATTTAACACTACAATCTCAGTGAATCTAACATTTAACACTACAATCTCAGTGAATCTAATGTCACAATATTGGAAGAAAACCGTATCAGAGTCCCAAGAGCATATCTTATAATGTTTATTTTGCAACAATTCCAAAAATCTCAGTTATCGAGTTTTGAATGGAAGACAGATTTCAAATTGTGGTGATGACCCTGTCCAAATATGGGAATATAGACATGTAAGATATTTGAAGAAGAAACAGCAGGTCTCAAATTTTCAAATATAGCAGTCTCAAATTTCGGAAATTAACAAAAGGCATTCAGGCTCGCATCAAGTTTGTTCTTCGTCATTTCTCTCATTCTCGTCACACATCAAGCCGCAGATCATACAAACCAAAAGTCACAGCTTGCACTAGCACTAGTATTTGGAGACTTGCACTAGCACTACTTATATTTGGAGACATCATCTATTGCATAGAAGCAATCAAGCATGGGAAACCCTAATCAGCACGGGGAAGTGGGGAACGAAGGAAATCAAGCAACGAGAAGTGAATAACTGCAGAAATAGAGTAGACCGAGAATGGGACGGGGGAGTGGTGGACAACGAAATCAAGCAAAGATAAGTCAAGAGCTGCAGAAACAGAGTAGATCGAGAATGGAGAACGGAATGAACTCACGGGTGGTCGCCGGATCGACGTCGCGGGGGCGCAGGATCGTCCCTGGTGGCCGGCGAGCGGGGGAGGGGGGCTCGTCGCCGGCGACCGCCGAGCACGGGAGGAGTCTCGTTGCCGGCGCCGGCGAGCGGGAGCGAGGCTCGTCGCGCGTGTGCGGTAGAGGCGGCGCGAGGGCGAGGTGCTGGCGTCGGGCGGGGTCTAGGGCGTGCGAGCGTCGGGGACAGAGGGGCGATTAGGGCGCGGCCACGCGGTGCTATTGTTGGGCTGGGCCGTATTCAGTAAAAATTGGATCGGTGGCGTATCCATATCGGCCCATTTTACTCGATATTTTGGGACACTATTCATGTTGTACAGTGCTTCGAGTCATGGCCACATTCCTCTTTCTCAAAATGAAAAAACGAAAGGAAAAAACATGGCCACATTCCTATTGATAAAGTAACGGTGGACAAGAAAACACTTGTGGAGAACGAAATTCCCCTTAAAAAGGGAAAAAAAACTAGTCCAGTGATTTCATTAATAAAAAATATATGTGGGTAATGGCACTAACCTATGTTACAGGTTTTCTAGGTAAAAGCTAGATATAATTGTGTTACCCTTGAGAAATTGAAAGTGATGACATGCCCGGCTCATACCATAACCATGACTCTTTTAGTTGTCCTAAGATTACTGACACTGTATAGCACACTGATTCTGGTATCTAACATGTATATATCTAAATCAGATAGAAATCCTCCAACATTCCAAATGCACACAGCTCCACAACCCCGCCGAATAGGCCATGCTCATGAACCCTAAGGACAATCACCATCTAGATGACCAAAGGAAAGAGCAATTTTTCTATTTGAAGACATCCCTAAGCCCCAGCTCTAGTCTAGGGTTTCTATAACGAAACCTACAACTAGTACACCCAAGATGTCCCCACGCCATGGGAGAGGCCTCAACACGCCAAAATCGTGCTTCGCATTTCAGAGGAGACAACTATCCCGAGATGCGGCGAGGCAAATCCCTGACAAAGCGGACAGATGGGGGCATTTGTCTGTGGAGGTCGAAATGGATTCGGGGATCACGTCACCGCAAACATCGCGCATGAACGAAAATCGAACAAGGTGCACAAGAGAGTAGGGTAGGGTTTCCTTACTTGACGATGCGAGGAGGGGTGCGCACCTTGTGAGACTAGTGCTCTCAACGGTAGCGGTAGGGTACCCATGGGAGGTGGAGCGAGGCACAGTGGGCGAGAGGAAGGCTCTCCTATGGAATGAGACTACATAGCAAGGCCGTGGTAGGTGGCGCCTCATCGTGGGCGGCGCCGCCGGTGGGAAAGGGAGTAGGAGAAGAGGAATTTTGGTTAGGGTTTATGAGCAGCGATGACTAAATAGAAAGAGTGTCATCGAGAGGGTGAAGGGGAAGGAAGTGGGCCATAATCGAGGAGGAAGCCACCAATGCTTGCTAGGCTTTCATTGCTGGGTCGGGCCAGCATTCAATTGCAGTAATGGGTGGTGTGACTTTTCTTATTTGATAATAAAAAAACAGTACGTGAGAGTTTTTTCTTATTTTTAGAACTTTTGTTGTTGTTGTTGAGGCTTGAGAGGGAGCTGTAAAAGAAATTGTGAGTGAGGGTTAACAATGTTGGCTATTCCACTGAATTATTTTCTACTGTATTTTTCTAGTATAATAATAAGGACACGTCAACAAGAAAAAATGTAACAATTGTATCTTATCGCTTGAGAGCAAAGTCAAAGCCTCTGTAGCTTTTTCTAGTTCTATTTACAGTCATAGAAGGCAAATTATAGCTGCAATTGCAGCAGACACGATGTTTTTATTAGCATTGCTACTCATGTAGTCTTGTGCATCTTCTTGTGCCTACTGTACTTAACTGTGTTGTGGAGACATGTGAGTATGCGAATTTGGAAACTCTATCACGCGATAGGTCATGTGCACTCGCATGATCCATGTGTACACTACCGCTGAGAGGAAGAAGAAAGGATTAGGGTTCCTGTGTTAGGGAATCAACCAACCGCTAGCTATAGAAGAGGCTTTTGGGGGAGGTGGTCGTGAAAAGTCGGTGTGGTAGCGGGTGATGAGAGTTAAACGTAGGGGTATGTTAAGTGGAGGTGGTTGTGAAAAGTCGATGTGGTAGCGGGTGATGAGAGTTAAACGTAGGGGTATGTTAAGTTCTCGGTAGATAGACTCCCGATCAAAAGACCCCTTGACCAACCCCTGCAAGATCGCTTGGGGGCTATACCCATCGGATACACTCGTGCATACTCTCCGACCAAGGATCGGGCCAGGCCCGAGCACGCCCTCGGCCTCTGCTTAGGGCTCGGGGCCTCGCTAAAGCCCTGGGCTCCCAACCGATGGCAGCTCAAGCCTAAACCCTGAGCTCGCCCTCAAACCCGAGCAAGTGCTCGAGCAGGAGTCCTACACCCTGAGCTTCACCGCTTAGCCCGCCCAGCGGCCAGGGTTCGGGGGCTCCTTAGCGTCGCCCCGACCGACGGGCATGCGACGCTATCACCTACTCCTCCGACAAAGTCACACAGGCGGCATGACACAAGAAGACAAGCCTCAACGCTGGCTACAGGGGCGTGGGGGCTCCTGGGCTCGCTCATCAGCACCCCAAGCCATGCGCCTTTGCCTCTAAGGAAGCCTTGAGAAGGCTCACCCGGTGGAGGCTAGCCCAAGCCAACAGTCCCTAACGGTCATAGCGTTAGAACCAGAAAAGCCAGGCGGCACCCGAAGCTCCCCTGACTCGGCGACAACGCCAGAGTCCATCCACACTGTAGCAACACCCTCCTAGACTCTAGCTCATGTAGACCATAGACTCAAAACCCTTGAACCGCCTTGTACCCGACCTTCCTCGGTCTATAAGGAGGAGGTCGGATCCTATAAAGAGGGGGAGGACGAGACAAGAGAGGTCGAGGACAAACAGAACAAAGCATTCAAAGCTCGGCCCAGAGGCAGAGCAAACCTAAGAGGAACAAATGAGCATTCCTCCCCATGACAATCTAGTGAGAGAGTAGAGCGTTCTTCTCCATCGCTAGGGAACCAACCTCACCACCGACGAGCCTAGGATAGCACCGAGTAAGCCCCTGTCAAATATTTTCCTCTTTCGTTGTACCCCCCAATTTATGTGCTCTCGAATACAAAGAACAAACCACTGCTGGACGTAGGGCTTCGATAGCCTAAACTAGGATTCATCACCGTGTCTTCTCTTGTGTTCTTGAGTCCATCGAGCCACCGGAGACCCAGACTTAGTCACACCCGATGAACAACAATGCTTGCCGCAACAACCAACCTGCGACAGCAGGCAAGACGACGGCTGGGCGGGGCGGCGGGGCCGCCCTATGCCGAGATAGCAGGGGCGCCTCCCGTCGGGGAGGTGGGAGATGGCGGCTGGACAGGACCGGTAGCGGGGGAGTCACAATGTGGGTGATTAGGGAGGACAGGGTCGAGAGGCGGGTGGCGCGGCAAGGGGATGGGAGCCATTAATCGCAGGTGATGGAAGTTGGAGTGAGGACGACACCGGCAAGGTCATGTGTGTAACACCTCAGGTGTTTAGCTCCTTAATTGCATTGCATTTGCATAAGCATAAGCATGCATCATTCATGTTATTTTATGTGGTTGTTTTTAGAATTTTGTTTGGCTCACATCATGTGACACTAGGGAGTTGGTGTAACTAAAGGGTAGAGTAGCCAATTATATCTCACAACACCTTAGCTATACTTAGGGTCACTAATGGAGCAAGGTTCATGTTGACCAAAATCACCAAAATGCCCTCCAAGGTGTAGTTGACCAGCATTTAGCCCTAGGATGCTCTAGTTTGACCAATTAAAAAGTCTAGCTTAGAGACCTTGCATGGAGGAGCACCCTTAAGCAAAGTTGTAGGGAATTTTATGGGGAACAAAAGTCTCAATATGACTATCTCATGAAACTGGCCAGAACATGCTCAAAAATGGCCCACAAGTCAGCTAGAGGGGCTATCTCAACACTTAGAATTTTTTCTAAGTCTCAAAAGTGTCCCTCCAGTTTTACTGTGGCCTACTTTAGGAGCTTGTAGTTTGCGAACTAGGCCAAACCAGCTTCCACTCATATTGACAAACTTGTAGTCCTTATGTAGCTCTACAACATTGCCAACATCACCCATGCCTGGTTCTCAATAGTTTAGGAGATATAGTGTCAAGAAGTTAGGGTTTCAATCGACGTTTATCTCTGAAACTGCATTTCAGTTTCAAGGGGCACCACTTTGGAGTTTTATAGTTTCAAATCTGAGCCGAGTTGGTTCTGGAGCCAATTAGCAAGGTTGTTGACCTCACAAAGCCCTACAATTTTTGTATTATCACCTGCTCCTAACTCGAACCGGTTTGAGAGATAATTAGTGCAAAAAATGCCCTGTCAGTCGGTCTTTGGAGGCTCGGTTTCAGTCAACGAGCTCGAACACTGGCATGTCGTGGCGCGCGGGCAGAAGAACGGCGACGCGTGGCGACCGAGCGCTGCCGTTCCCTCCACGTCGCGAGCCCGGGCGTGAGTTGAACACCGAGCGGCCACCTCCACCCCCCTCATGCGCGCTCATTCTCTTCTCCCTTCCTCTCGCTCTGGCCGGGCTCACCGAGGTAGAAACCGGTACGCCATTGCCGCCGTAGCCATCTCCGAGCTCGCGCACTCACCACCGCTCACCGAACCACGTCCATCCCTCCGCCTCCCCGTCCTACACCTCCTTGACCCGTCGGTAGGTTAGATTGAGCCCAAGGTGAGCCGCATTGCCGTTTTTGCCCGCTCATCGAAGCTCACCGGAGCTCCGCCATGTGCGGGTCACCGTGGCCAGCACCACACAGTAGTTCTCCGTCTGCCTTCACCCACGTTTTCCCCTCCGTGTCACGTGTAGATGCTAGGATGAAGATGTTACCGCCAGTATCGGGACAACCATGACAGAACGAGACCGTGCATGGCCGCGCCATGGCCGCCGGCCAGGTGCTCACGCGGACAAGCGGTTCCGCTCCACCCCCGTCTGTGGGAGTGATCTCGTTAGGTCCGCTAGGAGTCCAGGAAGGTGATGCGCCCCTCGGTAGGTCGTGCGACGGCCAGGACTCGCCGGCGTACCGCCAGGCACCGCGGCCGTCCGACATTGCCGTCGGTCTGGGTGCGGTGATGCATCAACTTTGGGGAAAAGTGGTAGCCTCGGTGCGGTTGGGTTTGGGCAAGACGCCGATGCACTTGGATCGGTCGAAGGAGCCACCGGCGGCGAGGAATTGCTCGTCGGAGCTCACTGCCGCCGCGTCCCTGTTCCCTATCACTGACACGCGGGGGCCACCTGTCTGTGCCGCGCGCGGGCGAGAGCCCGAGCAGGCCGTGCGCGCGTTTTGGGCCGCGTCGGCTTTGCAGGCCGGCCCGGTAGCAGGGTTTTGGATTTAGTTTTTGTTTTCCTTTTTATATTTTGTCACAGTTTTTGTTAAGTTTTAGAAAATTGTAGATCTAGGGTTTTACTTGCTCAAAAATTATGAGATAAATTTTGTTAGGATCTACATGGTGTGTAGTATTTTAGAAAAATATGAATTTGTTATGTGATGTTTAGTTTCTGGGAGATTTAAATAGGTTTTTGAAATGTGTTTTAGATTGCATGCAAACTTGTTTAAATCATATCTTGAGTTTTAGTGTTCCAAAAATTATGAAATGTGGTGGGTAGGCTAATTTATACTTGCTCTAGCTTTGGTAAAAATTTGGGCAGTAGTGCTTAAGTACTTTTCAAGTTATAATGCTATCTTGTCATTTTAGGGAATACTTGAATGAAATTTTGTAATTTTTCTACATGTGCAATGTTCTTATAAATTTTTGGAGAATGTCTTGGTACCATAAAGTGTCTAAGAAAAATATGAAATCTGTTGTTTGATACTTTTTAATATGATTTGTTAATTATACAAAAATCAGTTTTTTGGGCTTGTGAATTTTGTTTAGGGAGTTTCTGTAAATAATTTTAGTTCAAATTTTTACGGTGGTCTCTTTTTGGTTCATAGAGTCTCCTATAATTTTTGTATAATTTTAGGAGCAGTTTACATATATGTTTAAAATTTCACTTAATTACTTAAGTAAATTAAGAAATGAGTATAAATAAATATTTTAGGTAGGCAAACCTTACTTTCTAGTGTTTTTGTGACCTATTTGAACTTGTGGTAACATTAGTTTGGTCTTATGGGATGTTTGCCACATAAATAAATATTTAATCTTTGTAATTCTAGGTTTTCTGGACAGCTGGTAGTATTTCTGGGTTTGGCCTTTGATAAAAGTGTTTGCTGGAAAACTTGTAAATACCAAAGTTATAGTAAACTTGATAAACTAGCTTGTATCAAAATTTGGGAGCATTTGGCTAAATAGTTTTGGAGTTATTGCTGTTTAAAGTGCCAGTCCAGAATTGGCTACTCTCTGTTTAGAGATGACAGATTCTGGAACTTGGGAAATTCGACATGGAAAACTTAAGAATTTAAGGTTGAGGTCTGAAAATGATTTGTAGTGCATTTCTTAAGCTTTTCAGATTGTCTTAGATCATATCTTTTGGAGTTAGGAATCTTCAGTTATGTTAGAATCTTTGAGCTGCTGTCCAGAATGTCTTACTGTGATAACCTAAGTAATATTACTCTTGTGTTGTAAGGTGTTAGGGCCTTAACCGAAGAAGAACAGCTGTATCTTAGGTTGAGTAGCTTAGGTGAGTACTTCTCTACCGGAGAGGAATTTTGCACCTAATATTTGAAGTGATTTGATTAGGGCCTTAAGAGTGTTGTAATGCATTTCATTCCGAGCATACTGCATCTTTCATTATGCACCCATAAGATTTATTATGCACTCATGCAATAGGTGTTCCGGAGGGGGTAACACTTCTCGAGTTCGAGCCAGTGATTCCGGAGGAAGTCCAGGACCAGCTAGAGCAGCCAGAGGAACCAACCGGCGACGAAGCTCCTGCCGAAGATCTGCCCGAGTGTCCTGGCCACCGGCCCTCGACCTTTCTAAAAGGCAAGCCCCGGTGCATGCTGAACCTAATGTTTTATAAAGTAATCTTGAGTACTTTTAATTGTTTAATGCATTAAGTTGTAGGAGTTGTATGAAAATAATTGTTGCATTATACCTATCCTTGCCTAGATATCGTACTTAAATCCTAATTTAGGTTTAGGCACGTATCAATGCTTAGCCCTGCTTAGTACGGTAGAAGTCGGGTGATTTCCGGTCATCCGCGAGATGTAGGAAGGAGTCACGAGTGGCTTTTATGGCTATCGTGGATGGAACCATGCCTTAAAATGAAATTGAGACCGGGCAGGAGTTCAATAGTACAGCCGCAAGACACTTCACGTCTTGGGTGTGGAGCTATGCCCGTCTGAGTCGTTTAAGGACCGCTTCGCTGTACGTCCTTGAGTCATGTTTAACGCAGTCTAACACTTAGTTGGCCGGATAAGTCGTTCCGACCGCGAAGCCGAGTAATGTGATTCAGGCCGGGAATCGAATGGTAGGTTGCTTCTTGGAGGAGAGAAAGGATGTGCTTGGGGACATTGGCGTGAGACCAAGGGGGGGTTAGAGTCCCTATCACGTGGCAGAGTGTCGCCCTTGGGGTCGTGACATTATTTGGACCCGTGATTCTTGAATCATATGAAACGGTGGCCTATGCGACCCTGGCAGGGGTCTGCACGGTAAGTGTTAGAAATACCCCTCTAGCTGGACAGGAATTCGATTCGAATCGCCGTCGCTCCCGGTTAGTGAGCACTTGACTTGAGCAGCGGCAACGTAGATCTCATTAAATGAACAGATGGTTAAGTGAATGATATAATGTTGCCACAATGATATACCTGCTATGGATATAATAATAATGTTGTTTGATTATACTCAAGTGAATGTTTAGTACATGTGCTAAGATAGATGACAGGTAAATGCTAAAAAAGAACTGCTAGTACAAGTTATAAGAGTTTCAATTACTTATGCCTTTATGCAAAATATGATGTCAGCTAGCCTCTTTTGTAAGCCTTGTATAATCCTTGGTGTCATCTTATTTCTGGTTTTTGATGGGTAAGTCTAGCTGAGTACATTCCAGTACTCAGGGTTTATTCCCTCCTGTTGCAGATGATATGCTCTACCAAGGTTTCTGCAAAAATTGTCTCCACCCTGCGGGTGACGAAGACTAGATCACTAGGGCGTGATCATCTTTTATGTACTTTCCTGATGCTTTTGCGGGTGGTTGATCATTAAGACTGGCAATAGTATGTGAACTAATGCGTGTGTTATGCTTCCGCTACTTTATAAACTTGGTTTGTAATAATTGCGACTCCGGTGTGTAAACTTATTTCGGACTACTTGTGAATTGTAACGTATGATGTTGTATGTTGAATGATGCGATCTTGGTTGTAAGCAAGTTGGTTTGAAATCCTTCGTGGTTTCGATTGACTACCGGAATTATATGGGCTCAAGTTCGAAAATTTGAGCGCTTCGGTGCTTGTTTTTGTACTTGTGCTCTTATAATTTGGTCGGTTCTGTTACAGCTGGTACCGGAGCATAATTCAACATTAAACACATCGTACGAGTAATTAAAAATAAAACTATTTGATTATGAAAAGGGTTAAAACTCTAAAAATTATTTTCATAGGTATGCCAGTGATCACATCCCTTAGCCCAAATAAGGACTCTTAGGTGGCTTATTATAAAGACTAACTTGGGGGCCTTGTTTGTTTATGTTTCGTCGTCCATACGGCGTGATATTGTATGGATGCCATCCACTTGGGTGGTAATGTATGGATCAATTGCCTCGACGCTCTGGTAAGTGTGAGTTGTGAGAGCATGATCGTCCAACCGGCGATCTAGGGGAGAGTAGTTTTGGTGACTTGCATACTTACATGTTTAAACCATGTAATTATATAAGCACTTAATTGTGGGAACCTTTATATCGGGTAGCTTTGATACTGAAGTATATACATCAGGGGATGTGTATATGGAAGTATTTAAATTACTGCTTTCTTGTGTGCTTATTTTAGGAAACTGTTGGGCTGAAATGAGATTTTCTGCAGGTACACTAACAGCGTAACGAGTAGACCGATAGTTTCGCTTATATGAGAGAACGTATGTATGCCACCGCCTAGCGTTAGAACTTTAGGTTTCTACTAAGGTGAGAGGACGTACGAAACGTGCATGCATCATGTTTAATTATATCATACATATCATTTACTCCCTCCTTAAAAATTTAATAGTCCCAACTAAATTAAATTTCGTATCCCCTAAATGATCCTCACCGTAAGTCATATCTTGTTGCTACAGATGGCACGTACCAAGAGGACCACTCGCAAGTCCACTGGTGGCAGGGCACCTCGTCACCAGCTCGCTCCATGTGAGCCCCGCCCTGAGCCTACTGAGGTGGAAAGGCTGAGGGCTGAGTTGGCTGAAGTGACTGCTACCGGGAATGCAGCGCGTTAGCAACTAGAGCAAGTGATCCGTGATCGTGACCAGGAAACACTTGCAGTCCAGAGATTGACAGTAGCACATCGCAACTGTCAACGCATGCTGTTCCATGTCATGAATCAGAGGGATGAAGCCTGGCACGAGGAGAACGTTCTGAGAGCCCGTCAGCTTGAGCTCGAGCAACAGTTGGAGAATGCTGAAGAATACAATGACAATCTTCATGAAGAAGTGCACCGCCTGAACAACCAGCTAAATCCTCTGCTGCCTCGAAACAACAACACAGATGAGGACATGGGTTCGGGAGTCATCATGGCTGAAGATGATGAAGAAGTGGAGGTCAATGGGCCCCAAGATGCCGCACCAGAAGAAGCACTAGAAGAAGAGACAGAAGAAGAAGAAGAAGATGAGGAGTTAGAGCCTGTTAGTGATGAGGACGGCGGGGAGATCCTTGACACCGACTCTGAGGACGATGCTTAGAGTAGTTATCACGTATCTATGATGTTAGGAATCGTCTTTTGTGCCCTCCCTGTGTTGGAGTGAGGCTTTGTAATAACTTGACTTTTGGGATGTAAGGTCGAGCCATGTGTTTCCTAGATGTTTAGTTGAACCTGTTAATTTCGATCACAATTGGGTGTCTTATTGCGTGCGTTCGATGATGGTGTCACGATTAGCACCCTTCGGTGCCACGACGAAACCGAGGGCCTCCTATGGCGCGTGACATAAGGTTGTGCTGCTTGGCACGCGCTGGTATCGAGGTGGCTAGTCATGATCCACCATGGAACTCTACCGTTGAGAAGTCTCTTTGTGGTCAGTTTGAAGTAGCCTTTTCTCAGTCAACTAAAAATGTTGAGATCGAATCCAAGTACCGGGTGAAAGGTTAAAAATCACGTAGATATTAACGTAAACGGTTCAGTAACTACTGTGCTCCTTGTGAGTGAGCCTTTATCAAAGTACATCTTGTTGGATTCCCTCGCATGATTGCGTCAATTGATGCGCTTGAATAGATTATGCGGTTGTGATGAATTATTGTGCCATGATTATTTTGAGAAGTCCATTTCATGAAGTCAGTTTGACATATTTACAATAATTCATCTACAAATTTCCCACATCGTCAGTGCTTATGGGCTATGCATTTTGCAGATGTCGTACAATCTCCGTCGGGGTCGTGGCAATGAGGATGAGAAACAGCCACCCCCTCCGCCACCACCTACCCCGGCTGAACTGATGCAGACAGTGGTCGAAGGGCAGCGCATGCTGGCAGATGCTATGCGCCAGCTTGCCAACCGGGAGGCTCGTCATGGCCGCCAGGGCCCAGAACCCAATCAGTACAGTGATTTCAAGGACTTTCTTGATACTAAGCCCCCGCTCTTTAAGGAGGCGGAGGAACCACTGCAAGCCGATGAGTGGTTGAATACTATTGAACAAAAGTTTCATCTGCTTCGCTTGACTGATGAGCTAAAGACTGAATATGCTTCTCACCAACTGCATGGTCCAGCAGGTATTTGGTGGAGCCACTATCATTTCACACTGCCTGCAAATGTCTCGATTGCTTGGGACCAGTTCAAGGCCGCATTCCGTGGGAACTATATTCCTCCAGGTCTTATGGCTATCAAGCACACAGAATTCATGAGGCTGTCGCAGGGAAATAAAAGCTTGACTAAATACCTGCAATCTTTTAACAACCTGGCAAGGTATGCCACAGAGTTTATGGATACCGATGCCAAGAAAATTGCTAGCTTTAAAAGAGGCCTCGGCCCAGAGCTGATGAAGACTATGGGTACTAGCAAGTGTACTGCCTTCAATGATTTTATCAGTGATGCTTTGACCCAGGAGAACAACAATGCTATTTATTCTGCCTCTAAGAGCCGTAAAAGGGCCCTTGAGGCGGGTGCTTCGCAGTCTCGGACATCAGCTGCACCTCGGTCTTCCCCTCGCCCACCTGCTCAGAATACCAAGTTCCGTCCGCCACAGAAGAAGCCTGCTGCCAAAACTGGGTTCCGCAAGGCTTATACAGTCGCTCTGCCAAAGGGAAATTCTGGTCAAGGCAGCTCCAGCGTTCCTCCTAGCAACATGCCTTGCTGGAACTGCAACAAGCCAGACCATTGGTCCAGGAACTGTCCTTACCCTAAGAAGAATGTCAACCAAAGTGACCGTCAAGGGCACGCTCATTATAACAGTATTGAGGAAATCCCATCTGGTGAGGTTGTCACTGCTGGTAAGTTCCTAGTTGACCAATATCCTGCAGTGGTACTTTTTGATTCAGGTGCTTCGCATTCCTTTATCAGTCCTAAGTTTGCATCAAAGTTTGCATACAAATTGCATACTGTTGAAGGTGGAGGTTATTGTATTAGCGCAGCAAGTGGGAATATTTCCACAAATAAAGTAGTGGGGAATCTTGAGCTTGAGATAGAAGGGCGAAAGTACTCGCTTGCCTTAGTGGTTTTGCCGGGATTAGGCATAGATGTTATTCTGGGCATGAATTGGATGAGTCAGAATGGGGTACTCATTGATACATCCACTCGGGTAGTTATGCTCAGAAATCCTACAGATCAAAAGGGTTTTCTGGTACAACTTCCCAGAAAAGTTGATTTGTCTGGGGAAGTTCATGCTGTGCAAGCAAAGGTGTTGGCTGAAATTCCCGTAGTAAATGAGTTTTCAGACGTTTTTCCCGATGAATTGCCGGGACTCCCTCCGGATCGGGATGTGGAATTTAAAATTGAGTTGTTGCCTGGCACGGCTCCCATCTCTAGGAGACCTTATAGGATGCCTCCGAATGAGCTAGCTGAACTTAAGGTACAATTGAACGAACTTTTGAAGAAGGGGTTGATTCGTCCTAGTTCGTCAACGTGGGGATGTCCTGCTATCTTTGTAAAGAAGAAGGATCAGTCATTGCGAATGTGCGTAGATTATAGACCTCTCAATGCAGTCACTGTCAAAAATAAGTACCCTCTACCACGCATCGATATCTTGTTCGATCAGTTGTCTAAAGCTAAAGTCTTCTCCAAGATTGATCTAAGATCTGGCTATCATCAAATTAAAATCCGTCCGGAAGATGTTCCAAAAACCGCATTCTCTACCAGATACGGTCTTTATGAGTATCTTGTTATGTCCTTCGGCTTGACCAATGCCCCCGCACACTTCATGTACTTGATGAATTCGGTGTTTATGCCCGAATTGGACAAGTTTGTGGTGGTATTTATTGATGACATCCTGATATATTCTGTAAATGAGGAAGATCACGCTGAACATCTGCGTATAGTCCTCACAAGACTGCGTGAACATCAACTATATGCAAAGTTCAGTAAGTGCGAATTCTGGCTTCGAGAAGTACCTTTCCTTGGGCATGTGTTGTCCGATGGAGGAATTATGGTGGACCCCGCCAAGGTACAAGAAGTACTGAACTGGAAGGCTCCTATCTTGGTTCACGAGGTCTGGAGTTTTCTTGGTTTGGCTGGCTATTATCGTCGCTTCATCCCGGATTTCTCCAAAATAGCCAAGCCAATGACTCGGTTGCTGCAAAAAGACACCAGGTTTGTCTGGACTCCTAAGTGTGATGCGGCTTTTCACCAACTGCGAAACCTCCTAACCTCAGCTCTGGTTTTGGCACAACCGGATATCGAGAAACCATTTGATGTTTATTGTGATGCCTCAGGCATAGGTTTGGGAGGTGTGTTGATGCAGGAAGGCCGAGTGATTGCATATACCTCTCGACAACTTCGGAAACATGAGGTGAATTATCCAACGCATGACTTAGAACTGGCCACAGTTGTTCATGCTTTGAAAGTTTGGCGGCATTATCTGCTGGGCAATGTCTGCAATATCTACACAGACCACAAAAGCCTCAAATACATCTTCACTCAACCCGAGTTAAATATGCGCCAAAGAAGATGGCTCGAGTTGATTAAAGATTATAATCTGCAAGTACACTATCATCCAGGCAAGGCAAATGTGGTTGCGGATGCTCTAAGCCGTAAGTCTCATTGCCATTCCTTAGTTGAAACTTATTTTCATCGATCTCGCCTTCTACATCCAGCAGTCTTGTACAACATCACTGTCAGTTGTACTCTCAAAAGCAGAATTATTGAGCTCCAAAAGACTGATCCTGGTATATTCCACATAAAACGCAAGATGAAAGAGGAAGAAACTAAGCATTTCAGGGTAGATGAAGAAGGTGTGCTGTGGTTTAAGGATAGATTAGTGGTACCTAAGGACCGAGAGCTTAGAGATCAGATCCTATTCGAAGCACATTCGTCCAAGTTGTCCATCCATCCTGGTAGTAATAAGATGTATTATGATTTGAAGCCACTTTATTGGTGGACCAAGATGCGAAAAGAGATAGCTGCGTATGTTGCTAGATGCGACACCTGCTGTAGAGTTAAAGTTGTACACATGAAAGCTGGGTTACTTCAACCGCTTTCTATCCCAGGCTGGAAATGGGAAGAGATAAGCATGGATTTCATTGTCAGACTTCCTCCTACTGTCAAAAATCATAACTCCATCTGGGTAATTGTGGATCGTTTGACCAAATCAGCTCACTTCATTCCAGTTAGAGTGGACTATCGTCTCACTGACTATGCTGAGTTGTACTTCAATCAGATAGTCCGGCTCCATGGGGTACCTCGTACTATCATTTCTGACCGTGGTCCCCAATTCACTACTCGCTTTTGGGAGCACTTGCATCACCTTCTGGGAACCAAGTTAGTGAGAAGCTCTGCTTATCACCCCTAGACGTCTAGTCAGATGGAACGAGTTAACCAAATCTTAGAAGATCTGTTGCGGGCATGTGTAATATCATCCAAGGGTTCTTGGGAAAAATGGTTACCTCTAGCTGAGTTTTCGTATAATAATAGTTACCAAGAAAGTATTAAGATGGCCCCATTCGAAGCTTTGTATGGTCGTAAGTGTAGAACTCCACTAAACTAGGTAGAAGCTGGTGAAAGAAGGTATTATGGTATTGATTTTGTTCAGGAAGCTGAGGAACAAGTCTGTACCATCCAAAAACATATGGCTGCAGCACAAGCTAGACAGAAAAGTTATGCTGATCGTCGTAGAAAACCACTCGAGTTTGAAGTTGGAGACTTCGTTTACCTAAAAGTTTCTCCAATGAAGAGTGTCCAACGTTTTGGTGTTAAGCGGAAACTTGCGCCAAGATACGTGGGTCCTTTCCAAATCATAGGCAAGAGTGGAGCTGTTGCGTACAAAATCCAGTTACCTCCTGAAATGAGTGCCATATTCAACGTCTTCCATGTATCTCAGCTCAAGAAGTGTCTTCGAGTTCCTGAGGAAAGAGTCCCATTAGGAGATATCAGGCTTGAGTCTGATTTAACTTACGAAGAAAAGCCAGTCCAGGTGATTGATACTCAGGAACGAGTAACTAGAAGCAAAGTGGTTAAGTGGTATAAAGTAATATGGAGTAATCAGGGTAGTGAAAGTGACGCTACATGGGAACGGGAGGACTATTTGCGGGATGGCTATAAGGAATTCTATGAAAAATGGTACGCTTTCCAAATCTCGGGACGAGATTTTTATAAGGGGGGAGGGCTATAACACCTCAGGTGTTTAGCTCCTTAATTGCATTGCATTTGCATAAGCATAAGCATGCATCATTTATGTTATTTTATGTGGTTGTTTTTAGAATTTTGTTTGGCTCACATCATGTGACACTAGGGAGTTGGTGTAACTAAAGGGTAGAGTAGCCAATTATATCTCACAACACCTTAGCTATACTTAGGGTCACTAATGGAGCAAGGTTCATGTTGACCAAAATCACCAAAATGCCCTCCAAGGTGTAGTTGACCAGCATTTAGCCCTAGGATGCTCTAGTTTGACCAATTAAAAAGTCTAGCTTAGAGACCTTGCATGGAGGAGCACCCTCAAGCAAAGTTGTAGGGAATTTTATGGGGAACAAAAGTCTCAATATGACCATCTCATAAAACTGGCCAGAACATGCTCAAAAATGGCCCACAAGTCAGCTAGAGGGGCTGTCTCAACACTTAGAATTTTTTCTAAGTCTCAAAAGTGTCCCTCCAGTTTTACTGTGGCCTACTTTAGGAGCTTGTAGTTTGCGAACCCGGCCAAACCAGCTTCCACTCATATTGACAAACTTGTAGTCCTTATGTATCTCTACAACATTGCCAACATCACCCATGCCTGGTTCTCAATAGTTTAGGAGATATAGTGTCAAGAAGTTAGGGTTTCAGTCGACGTTTATCTCTGAAACTGCATTTCAGTTTCAAGGGGCACCACTTTGGAGTTTTATAGTTTCAAATCTGAGCCGAATTGGTTCTGGAGCCAATTAGCAAAGTTGTTGACCTCACAAAGCCCTACAATTTTTGTATTATCACCTGCTCCTAACTCGAACCGGTTTGAGAGATAATTAGTGCCAAAACTGCCCTGTCAGTCGGTCTTTGGAGGCTCGGTTTCAGTCAACGAGCTCGAACACCGGCATGTCATGGTGCGCGGGCAGAAGAACGGTGACGCGTGGCGACCGAGCGCTGCCGTTCCCTCCACGTCGCGAGCCCGGGCGTGAGTTGAACACCGAGCGGCCACCTCCACCCCCCTCATGCGCGCTCATTCTCTTCTCCCTTCCTCTCGCTCTGGCTGGGCTCACCGAGGTGGAAACCGGGATGCCATTGCCGCCGTAGCCATCTCCGAGCTCGCGCATTCACCACCGCTCGCCGAACCACGTCCATCCCTCCGCCTCCCCGTCCTACACCTCCTCGACCCATCGGTAGGTTGGATTGAGCCCAAGGTGAGCCGCATTGCCGTTTCCGCCCGCTCATCGAAGCTCACCGGAGCTCCGCCATGTGCGGGTCACCGTGGCCAGCACCACACAGTAGTTCTCCGTCTGCCTTCACCCATGTTTTCCCCTCCCTGTCACGTGTAGATGCTAGGATGAAGATGTTACCGCCAGTATCGGGACAGCCATGATGGAATGAGACCGTGCACGGCCGCGCCATGGCCGCCGGCCAGGTGCTCACGCGGTCAAGCGGTTCCGCTCCACCCCCGTCTGTGGGAGTGATCTCGTTAGGTCCGCTAGGAGTCCAGGAAGGTGATGCGCCCCTCGGTAGGTCATGCGACGGCCAGGACTCGCCGGCGTACCGCCAGGCACCACGGCCGTCCGCCATTGCCGTCGGTCTGGGTGCGGTGGTGCATCAACTTTGGGGAAAAGTGGTAGCCTCGGTGCGGTTGGGTTTAGGCAAGACGCCGGTGCACTTGGATCGGTCGGAGGAGCCACCGGCGGCGAGGAATTGCTCGTCGGAGCTCACTGCCGCCGCGTCCCTGTTCCCTTTCACCGACACGCGGGGGACACCTGTCTGTGCCGCGCGCGGGCGGGAGCCCGAGCGGGCCACGCGCGCGTGTTTTGGGCCGCGTCGGCTTTGCAGGCCAGCCCGGTAGCAGGGTTTTGGATTTAGTTTTTGTTTTCCTTTTTATATTTTGTCACAGTTTTTGTTAAGTTTTGGAAAATTGTAGATCTAGGGTTTTACTTGCTCAAAAATTATGAGATAAATTTTGTTAGGATCTACATGGTGTGTAGTATTTTAGAAAAATATGAATTTGTTATGTGATGTTTAGTTTCTGGGAGATTTAAATAGGTTTTTGAAATGTGTTTTAGATTGCATGCAAACTTGTTTAAATCATATCTTGAATTTCAGTGTTCCAAAAATTATGAAATGTGGTGGGTAGGCTAATTTATACTTGCTCTAGCTTTGGTAAAAATTTGGGCAGTAGTGCTTAAGTACTTTTCAAGTTATAATGTTATCTTGTCATTTTAGGGAATACGTGAATGAAATTTTGTAATTTTTTTACATGTGCAATGTTCTTATAAATTTTTGGAGAATGTCTTGGTACCATAAAGTGTCTAAGAAAAATATGAAATCTGTTGTTTGATACTTTTCAATATGATTTGTTAATTATACAAAAATCAGTCTTTTAGGCTTGTGAATTTTGTTTAGGGAGTTTCTTTAAATAATTTTAGTTCAAATGTTTACTGTGGTCTCTTTTTGGTTTATAGAGTCTCCTATAATTTTTGTAGAATTTTAGGAGCAGTTTACATATATGTTTAAAATTTCACTTAATTACTTAAGTAAATTAAAAAATGAGTATAAATAAATATTTTAGGTAGGCAAACCTTACTTTCTGGTGTTTTTGTGACCTATGTGAACTTGTGGTAACATTAGTTTGGTCTTATGGGATGTTTGCCACATAAATAAATATTTAATTTTTGCAATTCTAGGTTTTCTGGACAGCTGGTAGTATTTCTGGGTTTGGCCTTTGATAAAAGTGTTTGCTGGAAAACTTGTAAATACCAAAGTTGTAGTAAACTTGATAAACTAGCTTGTATCAAAATTTGGGAGCATGTGGCTTAATAGTTTGGGAGTTATTGCTGTTTAAAGTGCCAGTCCAGAATTGACTACTCTCTGTTTAGAGAGGACAGATTCTAGAACTTAGGAAATTCGACATGGAAAACTTAGGAATTTAATGTTGAGGTCTGAAAATTATTTATAGTGCATTTCTTAATCTTTCCAGATTGTCTTAGATCATATCTTTTGGAGTTAGGAATCTTCAGTTATGTTAGAATCTTTGAGCTGCTGTACAGAATGTTTTACTGTGATAACCTAAGTAATATTACTCTTGTGTTGTTAGGTGTTAGGGCCTTAACCGAAGAAGAACAGCTGTATCTTAGGTTGAGTAGCTTAGGTGAGTACTTCTCTACCGGAGAGGAATTTTGCACCTAATATTTGAAGTGATTTGATTAGGGCCTTAAGAGTGTTGTAATGCATTTCATTTCGAGCATACTGCATCTTTCATTATGCACCCATAAGATTTATTATGCACTCATGCAATAGGTGTTCCGGAGGGGTAACACTCCTCGAGTTTGAGCCAGTGATTCCGAAGGAAGTCCAGGACCAGCCGGAGCAGCCAGAGGAACCAACCGGCGACGAAGCTCCTGCCGAAGATCTGCCCGAGTGTCCTGGCCACCGGCCCTCGACCTTTCTAAAAGGCAAGCCCCGGTGCATGCTGAACCTAATGTTTTATAAAGTAATCTTGAGTACTTTTAATTGTTTAATGCATTAAGTTGTAGGAGTTGTATGAAAATAATTGTTGCATTATACCTATCCTTGCCTAGATATCGTACTTAAATCCTAATTTAGGTTTAGGCACGTATCAATGCTTAGCCCTGCTTAGTACGGTAGAAGTCGGGTGATTTCCGGTCATCCGCGAGATGTAGGAAGGAGTCACGAGTGGCTTTATGGCTATCGTGGATGGAACCATGCCTTAAAATGAAATTGAGACCGGGCAGGAGTTCAATAGTACAGCCGCAAGACACTTCACGTCTTGGGTGTGGAGCTATGCCCGTCTGAGTCGTTTAAGGACCGCTTCGCTGTACGTCCTTGAGTCATGTTGAACGCAGTCTAACACTTAGTTGGCCGGATAAGTCGTTCTGACCGCGAAGCCGAGTAATGTGATTCAGGCCGGGAATCGAATGGTAGGTTGCTTCTTGGAGGAGAGAAAGGATGTGCTTGGGGACATTGGCGTGAGACCAAGGGGGGGTTAGAGTCCCTATCACCTGGCAGAGTGTCGCCCTTGGGGTCACGACATTATTCGAAACCGCGATTCCTGAATCATATGAAACGGTGGCCTGTGCGACCCTGGTAGGGGTCGGCATGGTGAGTGTTAGAAATACCCCTCCAGCTAGATAGGAATTCGATTTGAATCGCCGTCGCTCCCGGTTAGTGAGCACTTGACTTGAGCAGCGGCAACGTAGATCTCATTAAATGAACAGATGGTTAAGTGAATGATATAATGTTGCCACAATGATATACCTGCTATGGATATAATAATAATATTGTTTGATTATACTCAAGTGAATGTTTAGTACAGGTGCTAAGATAGATGATAGGTAAATGCTAAAAAAGAACTGCTAGTACAAGTTATAAGAGTTTCAATTACTTATGCCTTTATGCAAAATATGATGTCAGCTAGCCTCTTGTGTAAGCCTTGCATAATCCTTGGTGTCATCTTATTTCTGGTTTTTGACGGGTAAGTCTAGCTGAGTACATTCCAGTACTCAGGGTTTATTCCCTCCTGTTGCAGATGATATGCTCTACCAAGGTTTCTATAAAAATTGTCTCCACCCTGCGGGTGACGAAGACTAGATCACTAGGGCGTGATCATCTTTTATGTACTTTCCTGATGCTTTTGTGGGTGGTTGATCATTAAGACTGGCAGTAGTATGTGAACTAATGCGTGTGTTATGCTTCCGCTACTTTATAAACTTGGTTTGTAATAATTGCGACTCCAGTGTGTAAACTTATTTCGGACTACTTGTGAATTGTAACGTATGATGTTGTATGTTGAATGATGCGATCTTGGTTGTAAGCAAGTTGGTTTGAAATCCTTCGTGGTTTCGATTGACTACCGGAATTATATGGGCTCAAGTTCGAAAATTTGAGCGCTTCGGTGCTTGTTTTTGTACTTGTGCTCTTATAATTTGGTCGGTTCTGTTACAGTGTGCTCCTCGAACGCGCAACCACTCACGCGTTAACTAGGTCCATGCAAATTAGACTAGCAGCTTCTGTTCCACTATAGTTGACAAGTGCCACTATTGTTGACAAGTGCTGTTAGTGACAGAGCCACGGCAAAAGACAGCTACAGAGAAGATCTAGCAATCGACAAGTAGTAATACCCTCGATCAGACGGCTCTAAGCTTCTGAATAATTCGTCCTCGTGGTCAGCCTGTTGATGCAAAAGTAGATCTGCAAACACAAAGGGCTAATACCTGAAATCGATATCCAAAGCGTGCCAGTCGATTTGACCTATTAATCGACAAGGATGAAGATACGAGCACTTTGGTCCTAACAACAACGATACGCCCGGAAGTCACGGCCAAGAGGTACTCACGTGGAACTCGAGGATCGCCGAAGATTGCACTGGAGCAATGCAACTCGCCGAATCGATGAGAACTCGTAAAAAAGAAAAATATACAAATTGACGAAGTCATCGAAAGTAGATGTAAATAAGAATAAAAGTTGTTTTTGATGTATTGATTGATCTCTCTTTTTTACATTGCCCTTCACCCTATATTTATATCCTGATCTACAGAAACGTAGCCAAATACGACTAGGACACTAAATCCAAATCTATGAAAACACATGACTTTGATACAACTCAGACTCTAATAAACGTATATAAGGAAATTAACTCCTATCTTATTCCATAGTCCGCCTCAGTCACGATGGTATTCTCATCGACCTCCTTTTTATCGACACAATCCCTGTTCCATCGGCATAATCCCTGTTCCATCGGCAGCAGCCTTCAAGTTCCTTCCATCGATATATTCCCTATTTCATCGGCAGCAGTCTTCAAACCATCTTTCATCGGCATCGACAATAATACCCTTAACCTTATTGGCAATATTTCAATTTGAACCCATACGCCGCTACCACTCATAAGCAAACTCATTTTCATCAGCTATCAATCTACACAATAATCTTTCCTCTGCTGATTAGCCCTTCCTGACCATCTTGACACGTGCTAAAAACGATGTCAACACATGCCCCCTAATTTTGGAGTATAAGATATTGATGTTCCGAAATTTACTCCAGATAATGCCTGCTATTACCTATTTTTCAACCCATTCTCCAAGCATAACATGATCTGTTACCAGATTTAATCAAATCTAGATCTAATCCATGTATCTCAGTAAATATCGCACATTTTCCAACTGTTTTTTTGCCTCAATTACGGTTGAGATACCAAAATAACAATCCATCGGCAAGATCTTATCACAGCAACATCACCATTTTAGAACTGAAAGATCCTATATCAAAATATCCTTCAAGTCATGACTACTTGCCATGCCATCAAATCTTCTGTACAATCCCTTGATTGTCGTGCGAACAGTTACCATGTCTATCTGAATCACCTCGATCCATCCGCGTACGGCATAGAGATAAGTCAAGAATACCCCTACCCCAAATGGCCTATAAATAGATTTCTCCGAACTGCTCATCTTCTACCTTCAAATTGCAACCTTTGACATTCTCTCTCTGGCGGCAACCCTAACTGCGCATCCTCAACCCACCAGAGCTCCTTCCATCGACATTTTCCAATCTCCAGCTCGTGCCCTCATCCTTCTTGAAAGAATGGCGGTCAACTTCAATGTCCCTGCGGTTTGTTCTTTTTTTATTACTTTTACTTCGTCCCTTCTGGCCCCTTGTGAATTCTTACAGTTGGTATTTTTTCTACTTCTTCCATTCTCTTGATCTTCCAAACTCAGGAACTACGCAACACACTGGTTATTCCAACCAACCAACCTCCCCTCCATTGCCTAGGTCCAATGGGTGATCCAGATCCAACCGACCTGATCAATGCAGAGGCTAATCGTATTCCCTTCAAAGCTCAAAATTTCTCTTTGAATCTATGGAAAGATACATTTCGATCTTGGCCCAAACCTACCAAAGGGTGGAAAAACTGGTACTTGAGAATAAACAGATCAATGCAAGTGTTTTGGGCAGAATGAAAGATAGATCAATGTATCAGGCTATCCATTGCTGATATGCAAAGGAATGAATCCATGATGATAGCTGCTGCTCATTTTTGGTCAGATACCACAAATACCTTCATGTTCGGTCATGGCCCATGTGCCCCTACTCTTGCCGATGTATATATGCTCACCGGCTTGGATATCTCAACTGTCGATGAAGGCCACATTTTTGGCAGAAAAACTGAGTATAGAGTGAATACACGCAACATCGGTGGCTGGACAGGATACATCCAAGAGTACCAAAAAACTGGTACTGTCAATCAAAGGGAACACGCCATATTCCTGAACATGTGGCTAGAGAAGTTTATCTTCTGTGGTTGATCAGTAGGACCAACTAACGCCTTCCTCCTAGCAGCGAAACTCTTGGCCAACGGTGTTAGATTCCCACTTGGCCGATACCTCCTGAGCTCAACTTACCACCTTCTCCACCAAGTGTCTCAGAAGCTTCTACTTGGTGAACCCATCGGCAATCTGGGAGGCCCGTGGTGGTTCATCAATATGTGGTTAAACGCTCACATGCATAAGCGTCTACAATGGAATTTCTTTGCCCAAGAATTCCCATGAGAGATCGCCGAAGATTACATCCTTGGAGATGATGAATCGGCAACACGCCCTCCTCTCAACTTCGGCGAAGCCATAATTGTCCTTCCTGGAACAGAGTCCAATGAAGATCAAATTGACAGGTTTTTTCAGAATTTCTACCATGGTCTCCCTCGTGATCTCAGAGCTTGGGTACCCTATATCGATGAGGATAACAAGTTCCCTCTTCTTTTCAATTTTGCCGATAGTGATCTGAACCAAGATAATGATCTTATGATGGCTATTATTACCCCCAGAGCAATCCCAGTAAACACATTTGGTAGCGAGAAGAATTCCCATATCACTTATGAATTCTACAATCCATCGGCAGTGTCTCGCCAATTAGCCTTTGGGCAACTGCCAATCAAGCTATGCTTTGCCGATGTGATTAAGCCCAGAGAAATTATTACAACTGGAACTAAATGGAGTAGAGTAGTAAGACTTGCTCCTGATGCCGATATTTCAAATGTTGATCTCTCCGCCTGGTCACCAATGTCTTTCATCACAGAGTCATATAAGCAATGGTGGCAAGAGTGGAAAGAATAGTTGTTTTCAACATCCGTTCATACATATCGGCACATGATCGATCCCGACTATGCTGTTCCTGATGATGCAGTAAGTTCCTTTTAACTTTCGTCTCTCTTCTTCCTTTTATATGTATATTGGTAACTAATCTTCCCTGAAACAGGCCGATGATCCAGTTTCATCAATAAGCAAAAGTGGAAGACCCTTCAACCTCCACCCTATTTCTTCAGTCTCAATAATTGGCTACAACGCCCCTACCTTAGAGGCCTTAACCTTCCAGAGGACTCGCGCCAAAACTATCACCTCCAGACCAAGACTAGCAACATCCAGGGCCACTCCAATGGCTGCTGCTTCAAGCCTAATCAAGGTTTTAAGGTAATAACCTTGCTTACTTTGTTTTTCTGTCGATGCACACTATATTAACATATAACTATCAGGATGTGAGAGCTGCAGCTGGATCATCATCAGCAACTCTTCCAATATCAAGCACCATGACCTCTACTCCTCCTTCAGAGGTATTCTCTTATTTTTACATTTTTTCTGTTAAATATCCAATCTTATACTCGTTTTTGCAGCAACAAACGGGCACATCGGCAAGCACACTAAGCATGCAAGCTCCCCAATCAACACATGTGGATGCCCCCCAGCCAATTGTCGCTAAGGCCCAAACAAAGCGCAAAGCTTTAACCGATGCTGAAGCTCAACAATAGCGACAGAAATCTACACCAGCCCCTTCATCTGCTCTAACACCTGTCAATCGACCCACTGATATAATTGAACAAGTTGCTTCTTCTGTACAAGATACACCATCAGCCATTATACCCCAAGGGTCGACTACTGATGAGGTCGTAGAAGACATTCCATCGGCATCCTCTGTCGATCCTTCGCATGATCTTTTTCAAGCCGCTCCCTCAAGCCAGGCTCAAGAAATTGCCCTGAAGCAGGTAAACCGATTAACTGTTTGGTTTATAATATTCCCAGACACCACAAATAGGATTCCTAACTCTCTTTATTTCACAGGAACAAGATTCTCCCGATAGCTTGTTTTCTTTTGCTATCGACGTCTCCGATGATGACGGAGAAGAGGCGAGTTCTTCCCTGGCATTGGGAACAATATCGGTAGATACCTATAGCAAACTAGAAGTTCTCCTGAATCTGCTGCAACAAGATACTGCTCAACTGGTGATCGATTCAGACCTTGCAAGGACCATCTTCAAAACAATCCGTGGCCAAGTCCCTACCGATGTTGAAGAAATCATCTTCCCAGCAGTCCATCTGGAGAGCAGACAACTTTAATATCAAAAGGCTGTTCATCGTATTGCCGATAGAGCAGCTCAGGCTCAACTTAAGAAAGAAATGCTGCAGCTGAAGCAAACTACCGATGAGAAGCACAAAAGCATCAGTAACTTGCAAGCCTCCGGTGCTGATCTTAAACAGAAAATCTTAGACCTATCGGCAAAAAGGAAAGCTCTGCTAGCCGAACTGGAAAAGGTTGAAATAGCCCTGACTCAAGCCAAGCAAGAAGAAGACCAGCTTCCTGACGCTATCAAGGCCCTTCAGCAAGAACGAGACGTCCACGCTCGCAAGGCCTTGGTTCTCAAGAAGAAACTCAAGCCTGTGGAAGGAAGTGCCGATGAAGATACCAAGGAATTAAAAGAAACTGATGAAATTCGCCTGCGTGCGATATCGGCTATCCAAGCTTTGTTAAATTAGCACATCGGCAATGATTGATACTTTGTTTTGACTCTAGCCGATAGGATTGTTATCGGCAATTACTCTTTTATGCATCCATCCAGATACTAGGGTAATATTTCTTTAAATATTTTCCATTTAATGCTCTGGGAAATACAACTCCTTCGAGAGTTTTAAGAATATATGCATTACCAGGAACATATTGATTTATCCGATATGGACCTTCCCAATTAGGTGACCATTTGCCAAACTTAGAACTTTTAGTCCCAATCGGTAAAATCAACTTCCAAACCAATTCTCCAACGACAAATTCCTTTACCTTCACCTTCTTGTCATACCATCTAGCTACTCTTTTCTTATTCTCCTCGATGCTAACTAAAGCTTTTAACCGATGACCTGCTACATCTTCCAACTCATCCTTCATAAGGATATCATAATCATCGGCTGTTAATTGATCTTGAGAGCGTATTCGCCTAGAACCAATTTTAATCTCCCAAGGTAAGACTGCATCGTGTCCATACACCAACTGATAAGGTGTTACCTTGGTTGCACCATGACACGCCATCTGATATGACCACAAAGCTTCATTTAATACTGTATGCCACTTCTTAGGATACTCTTTAATCTTGCGCTTAATGAGCTTGATAATTCCTTTATTAGATGTTTCAGCCTGACCATTAGCCTAGGCATAATACGGTGAAGAATTTAAAACTTTAATCCCCATTCCTATAGCAAACTCATCAAATTCACCCGATGTAAACATAGTGCCCTGATCGGTAGTGATGGTTTGAGGGATGCCAAATCGGTAAACAATATGCTCCTTCACAAAATCAATCATATTAGCCGATGTCACCTTTTTTAAAGGAATTGCTTCAACCCACTTTGTGAAATAATCGGTAGCAACCAGAATAAACTTATGCCCTTTACTCGATGGTGGATAAATCTGACCGATAAGATCAATAGCCCAACCTCGGAATGGCCAAGGCTTAATTATAGGGTTCATAGCTGATGCGGGTGCCCTTTGAATATTACCAAATTTCTGACATTCCTGACATCCTTTAAAATATTTAAAACAATCTTCAAGAATAGTCAGCCAATAATATCCATTTCTTCTGATCATCCATTTCATCTTAAAGGCTGACTGATGAGCCCCATATACTCCTTCATGAATTTCACCCATCAGGCCTTTTGATTCCTCTATGCTAACACACCTGAGTAAAACTCCATCTATGGTACGGTAATACAATTCATCATTGAGAAGTACATACTTGGTAGCTTGGAACCTTATACGTCTTTCAACCTTTTTAGATGGATTCTTTAAATAATAAATAATTTCCTTCCTCCAGTCATCGGTATCAGC
Source organism: Saccharum hybrid cultivar R570 (assembly GCA_038087645.1). Classification (NCBI taxonomy): domain Eukaryota; kingdom Viridiplantae; phylum Streptophyta; class Magnoliopsida; order Poales; family Poaceae; genus Saccharum; species Saccharum hybrid cultivar. The sequence goes on from JAQSUU010000059.1 coordinate 3,471,094, forward strand.
TGCTGATATTAATACTTCTTGAACAGGTTGATATCCTGAAGCATGTTGAGCCAATCGATTAGCCTCTTTATTATGCATCCGAGAAATATGTTTCAGATGAAAACTCCTGAACCCTTTTAATAATCTCAAACACTTTTCATGATATGAAATTAGAATTTCACTTCGGCATTCATAAATTCCAGTCAACTAATTTATAACTAACATAGAATCACCAAAGATCTCAACAGCATCAGCATGTGCTTCCTTGAGCAATTCTAACCCTTTTATCAGGGCTTGGTACTCAGCTTGATTGTTTGTCGATGTAGCAACAATCAGCAATGAGAACTCATACTTCTTCCCCTGAGGGGAAATTAATACGATACCAATGCCTGCCCCTTCACCACAAGTAGACCCATCAAAGAAAAGTGTCCACAGAGCAATTTCCAGAGAATCCACCGTGTTGCAATGTTGAGTAATGAAATCGGCCATAACCTGTCCTTTAACTGTCTTAGCCGATTCATAACATAGGTCAAATTCTGATAATGCTAAAATCCATTTACCAATCCTACCATTCAGTATCGGCATTGACAACATATACTTGACCACGTCATCTTTGCATATGACAGTACATTCAGCCGATAGTAAATAATGTCTCAGCTTAATACAAGAAAAGTATAAACATAGACATAATTTCTTAATGGCCGAATACCTGGTTTCAGCATCTATTAACCGTCTGCTCAAATAATAGATAACACGCTCCTTTCCTTCAAATTCTTGAATAAGAGCTGAACCGATAACAGTATCTTCAGTTGATAAATACAATCTGAAAGGTTTTCCATGTTGGGGTGGAACTAACACTGGAGGATTTGTTAAATAACTCTTAATTTCATCTAAGGCTAACTTCTGTTCATCCCCCCATTTAAATTCCTGATTGGCTTTCAATTTCAATAATGGACTAAAAGCCTTGATCTTACCCGATAAATTAGATATGAATCTTCTGATGAAATTAATCTTACCGATCAAGGATTGTAATTCAGTTTTATCGGCAGGAGCAACAATCTTGTTGATTGCCTCAATAGATTTTCTACTAATTTCAATACCCCGCTGATGCACCATAAAACCCAAGAATTGTCCTGCTGATACACCAAATGCACATTTATTAGGATTCATCTTTAATCCATATTTTCTTGTGCACTCCAATATCTTCTGTAGATCGGTTAGATGCTTTGTGATGTCTCCAGACTTAATCACTATGTCATCAATGTAGATTTCCACCAACGTGCCGATATATTCATGTAAAATAAAGTTTATAGCTCTTTGATAAGTAGCACCGGCATTTTTCAAACCAAATGTCATAACTATCCACTCAAATAATCCCACATGTCCTGGATATCTAAAAGTAGTCTTAGAAATATCTTCTTCAGCCATGAATATTTGATTATAACCTGCATTACCATCTATGAAACTGATAATCTGATGCCCTGCTGCAGCATCAATCAACAAATCAGCAATCGGCATTGGGTAACCATCTATCGGTGTGGCCTTATTGAGATTCCTGAAATCAATACAAACATGAAGTTTCCCATTTTTCTTGTATACAGGAACCACATTAGAAATCCACTCTGCATATCGACACTGCTGAATAAACTTTGCCTCAATTAATTTAGTTATTTCGGCCTTAATATCAGGAAGTATATTAGGATTGCAGCGGCGTGCCGGCTACTGATGTGGCCGAAATCCAGATTTAATAGGCAACCGATGTTCAACTATAGATCGGTCTAACCCAGGCATTTCAGTATAATCCCAAGCAAAACAATCTTTATATTCCTTTAACAAATCAACTAGTTGCTGCTTACACTTGGAATTTAACTTAGCGCTAATAAAAGTGGGCCTTGGCCCATCGCCTTCACCAATATCTACTTCTATTAAATCATCTGCCGATGTAAATCCTTGACCTAATTTTTCATCATCGGCAAATCTATCCATTAAAACTCTTCTTCAGAACCGACTGCTTGGATCGGTAGAATTTCGTAATCGGCAACCTTGAGGAACTCTTTTTCCCAAGCTTCTCCTGATATACACCTAGTTCGCTCATAAGTGTCTGATTCTGCCGATGCGATGATATAAGAAGAATCACTAGGAACAACTTCAATTTTGTCTCCAACCCATTGTATAAGACACTGATGCATTGTAGAAGGAACACAACAATTAGCATGAATCCAATCCCTTCCTAAAAGCAGATTATATGCACCCTTGCCATTAATAACAAAAAAAGTTGTCGGTAAGGTTTTACTGCCGATGGTCAATTCAACACACACTGCCCCTTTAGCTGGTAATACATTGCCTTCAAAGTCCTTTAGCATCATATCAGTCTTAGTTAAGTCTTGATCTCCCTTACCAAGCTTCCGATACATCACATAAGGCATAATATTAATTGCAGCTCCTCCATCAATAAGTATCTTAGATACAGGCTGCCCATCAACTCTGCCTTTTACAAACAAAGCCTTGAGGTGTTGTCTCTCATCATCGGCAGGCTTCTCAAAAATAGCCATCATTGGATCTAGTGTTAATTGAGCTATTTGGTCAGAGAAAAAAACTTCTTCTTCGCTATCAGATAGAGCCAAAAATTCCATCGGCAACATAAACACCATATTGACATCTGCCGATGGGCCTTTATTTTTGTGCCTTATCTGCCACTGCTGATTACCAGATTTCTCATTGGAGGGACTTCCTTCTTGGTAAAAATCTTTTTGACACTCTCGCTGCATTTTCCTCTTCTGTGTCTTTGTCAAACCCTCTGGACACTATTGAGGAAGTTTAGTTTTCCACACTAGCTGATAGGTCCTGGTTGTCTCCACACGACGTATATTAGGATCCCTGTAAAATATTTCTTCATCAGGAACTCTTGCATTTGCCATCTTTTCAAGTTCCTCTTGGTTTCTCAGAAAATATGCAACGTGTTTACCAAGCCTTTCATGTACACTGAGCCTGCCCTCCAGCCAATCATATACTGATGCTCTCCTTCTGATCGGCTCATTAATGGACAAACCTTGATTACCAGATTGAAATCTTCTTATAGGACGATTAACTCCATAATAACCATTGCACTCTAGGCAATCTTCAACAGTAGGTAACTTAATACCTTCCTCCCAATAATGAATAAAAAACGGACAATTCCAATGATCCTTATGCCGATTTCACTCTTCTTGACGTCTTTCCTCTTGCTATTGTCGATATCGGTCCCTTCGCTGACGCCAGCCTTCCTGTTGTCTTTGTTGAGTAATCATGATGCCAGATCGAGGAGGCTTTCTAGAACTGCCACCTTCTGTCAATAGCCCCTTGCCTTTTGCATCATCGGTAGTTATCCGATGTTGGGGATCTACTGATGTATTCTTTTTAGCAGCTTCCGATGTCAACACCTTAATTTTACCTTCAGTATCCAACATATTTGCTGGAAAAGGATGTTGATCAATTTTTATCGGCTTCTAAATCTTGGAATTGCCAAATTTTATTCTTCTAGACTCAATAGCTAACTGTAATTGTTGTCTAAATACTTTGCACTCATTTGTACTGTGTGAAGTTGCATTATGCCATTTGCAATACAGCATATGCTTCAACTGTTCTGCCGATGGGATCACATGATTAGGTGACAACTTAATCTGGCCCTCCTGAAGCAAAAGATCAAATATCTTATCGGCTTTGGTGACGTCGAAAGTAAACTTCTCTGGCTCTTTGTGACCAAAGGGACAAGATATTGGCTTTTTATTCTTAACCCACTCAGCCAAACCGATAACTGGTTCTTCATCCGAATCAGAATCTTCTACTTCTTCGACAAATGAAACTTTCTTATTTCAATTCCTTTTAGGTTCAAAAACCCTAGTGTCTTGATCAGAAATTCTTTGCACTAGATGACTTAGGCTTTCGAACTCCTGAGAAGCATATCTGTCCTTAAGGTGTGGCAACAATCCCTGAAAGGCCAAATCGGCAAGCTGTCAATCATCCAACACCAGGCTATAACATTTGTTCTTTACATCTCGTAGCCTTTGCACAAAGCCTTCTACCGATTCATCATTGCGTTGTTTCATCTTTACCAAATCGGTAAGCTTCTTTTCATGAACTCCAGCAAAGAAATATTTATAAAATTGCTTTTCCAGATCAGCCCAAGTAATAATAGAATTTGACGGTAGTGAGATAAACCATGTAAATGCTGATCTAGATAGAGATGATGAAAACAAACAAACTCTCAATTCATCTCTATAAGCTGCCTCTCCACATTGAATAATAAAACGATTAACATGCTCCATGGTTGATGTATCGTCCTACCCAGAAAATTTAGTGAAATCTGGCACCTTGTAACGATTTGGGAGAGGAATTAAATCATATGCCGGAGGATACGGAGTCCGATAAGAATAGGTATTAACTTTGGGCTTGATCCCAAACTGATCCTTCATAATCTCTGCTATTTTATCGGCCCAAAAAGCATCAACATCTTGTTGACGACATGGTTGAATCTCCACTGGAGGTACTTGCTGATACCCTTCTGCATACCTTTGTGGCCCACGATCTCCAGCAATTGGCATATTTGTCACTATCTGTGGTCCATTAACCTGCTGAAAAGGGTTCATCGGTTGAGCTGCCGATGCTTGATTCTGAAAACCAGCATGCATGTGACCTTGATGAACACCTGTGGCTTGCTGATTTGGCTGAACTGAATGTTGAGTGGGAAACTGCCCTGGCCAATTATTAACGTTCATCGGTACAAAATTTGCCGATGGTTGGTAACTTGTTGGCATTGCCGGATAATTACAACTAACTTGAGGTAAAACCTGGACTCCAGGTTGACTTATGATTGGAGCCTTCTGTTGCATCGGTAACAAATTTGCCGATGGACTTGAACTAGATGTTTGACCCAAAGACACCTGGAAACCTCCTAGAGTTGGTTGTACAGTAGTTGCTGTAGTATACTGGGGTACTTGAGCTATCGGTGAACCGGCCGATAGCATAGGAGCTTTTCCCGTTGCATCAAACACTTGAGGCGATCCATGGTTAAAAACAGATGGCTCTGGAGGCATACCATATCCCCACCAATTAGCAGGAGTCTGATTATTCTGTGGTACAGGACCTGATAAAGTCGATGCTGATAGATTTGTATTAAGCTGAACTCGTCCTGATAATGCTGAATCCGGACGCATCGGTGTAGACTGTACGTTAGATAAACCTGCTGATACTGGAAGAGAAGAAATCTCTATACCCGCAACGGCCGGGGGAGCCGATGGAGCAATAGCAGATGCTGATTCTGGTTGATGATAAGCAGGCCCAACGTAACGAGGTGACGCTTGCCCTTCTTTGAAAGTTCGAATCACAGCATTATGAACATTATTGGACAGCACATTGGAATGATTAATTAAAGCATGATTCACTGCAGAATTAACCATCTCTTGAAGTTTACACGGATTAGAATCAAAGGTAGCTTGCCGAGGCAACGACAAGTCTTGCTTCTAGATGACTTGTCCACTTTTGTTCAAACTGAATGACTTCAAGCAGAGCTGTCTGTATTCTTCTATAGCCCTCTCCATAGCCTGCTTCTGATCATCCTTAAGATCTTCTTCTGTTACCGCGATGATGTTCCCCACATCGATCTCAGGATTAAGCATCTTGACTAGATCTGTCCTACTGGGCGTGCCAAAAAATATGTTGATGCAAAAGTAGATCTGCAAACACAAAGGGCTAATACCTGAAATCGATATCCAAAGCGTGCCAGTCGATTTGACCTGTTAATCGACAAGGATGAAGATACGAGCACTTTGGTCCTGACAACAGCGATACGCCCGGAAGTCACGGCCAAGAGGTACTCACGCGGAACTCGAGGATCGCCGAAGATTGCACTGGAGCAATGCAACTCGCCGAATCAAAGAGAACTCATAAAAAAGAAAAATATGCAAATTGACGAAGTCGTCGAAAGTAGATGTAAATAAGAATAAAAGCCGATTTTGATGTATTGATTGATCTCTCTTTTTTACATTGTCCTTCACCCTATATTTATATCCTGATCTACAGAAACGTAACCAAATACGACTAGGACACTAAATCCAAATCTATGGAAACACATGACTTTGATACAATTCAGACTCTAATAAACGTATATAAGGAAATTAACTCCTATCTTATTCCATAGTCCGCCTCAGTCACGATGGTATTCTCATCGACCTCCTTTTTATCGGCACAATCCATGTTCCATCGGCACAATCCCTGTTCCATCGGCAGCAGCCTTCAAGTTCCTTCCATCGGTACATTCTCTGTTTCATCGGCAGCAGTCTTCAAACCATCTTTCATCGGCATCGGCAATAAATACCCTTAACCTTATTGGCAACATTTCAATTTGAACCCATACGCCGCTACCACTCATAAGCAAACTCATTTTCATCAGCTATCAATCTACACAATAATCTTTCCTCTGCTGATTAGCCCTTCCTAACCATCTTGACACGTGCTAAAAAACGATGTCAACACAGCCCAAGGGCAGTCTTGTTGCATCGCCATCAGTGGTCCCTTAGCTCACTGAAATAACACAAGTTCTAGGATACCACTGTGTCGCACGGGCGCTGCTGTAACATAACAGTCCCATCCATATGCTAGGTGCTTGGATTCACCTCGTGAACTTTAGTCGTTGTCCCATCGAATGTTTGATACATGTATGGAATATTAAATATAGACTAATTACGAAACTAATGCACAGATTGAGACTATTTTGCGAAACGAATTTTTTAAAACCTAATTAGCCCATGATTTGACAATGTGGTGCTACAGTAACCATGTGTTAATGATGGATTAATTAGGCTTAACGAATTCGTCTCGCATATTACTGACGGATTCTGTAATTTAATTTTTTATTAGTATCCGAACACTCCATGCAACACCCCTATGTGACACCTCTTAAACTTCCCAACACTCCCTAAGCACAGCTCAAATGGAGGATCACACGCACTAATCTGCAGCTAAGCTGCTTCAGTTCATTCACCACATAGCTAGGCCGGATAGGAGTAGCTCGTAGCTAGTAACAATCTGGTCACATGCCCAAGCCATGGGAGCTCATACGAACAAGAACAGGAGCAGCATGATTGGGACGATGGGGCCCACAGGCGGCTGTTTTAATTTTCTCACTTTTAACCGTCAATGAGATGCATCCACCACGCTTCGAAGTGCAACAACATGCATACCTCCTCCATCAACAGTTCGGTCAGTGTCAATGAGAGATATGGGGCACATAAATGACTCTTATTGGCTTATTGCAAGCCAAGAACCATCTCGGTCCGACAGGAACACCGGTGAGAGCAACAAGTCCAAACTGTTCTTGGCCAACAACTCCACGAAGGACGTTAGGCCCCACTGTTCAATTGGTGCTGATATCAGCCACGGATAATGTTCCTTGGCACACAGCTAGGTAAGGGTGTGTTTTAGTTCGTAAATTTTTTTTGCATCGGCTACTGTAGCACTTTCGTTTGTATTTATCAATTAGTGTTCAATCATGGATTAATTAGGCTCAAAAGATTCGTCTCGTGGTTTTCTACCAAACTATGTAATTAGTTTTTTTTTATCTACATTTAATACTCTATGAATATGTCCAAACATTCGATGTGACGGGGAATCTTGAAAATTTTTTATAACTAAACATGGTCTAAGACCAGTATTGCAGCATGGGCAAGCGATCAAGATCTAGGTTTGGGAGGATCATCAGAAAGCCCAAATAGAAGCTGAAATGAGAAAAATTGGGATTAGCAGATTATTTCTTGAGTTTCTTTAGCATCCTTGTACCATAATATTTGCAAAATGCATATGCATACAACAATACCTTCATGGGAAGCTTGGTCAGTTGTGGACTAGTATAGTAGGATCCTAGCTCTGTTAACAGCGCGCGTCCTGGCTACAGTTATCTGTATCATTTGGTCACTCCCCATGAAGATATGGGGTGCTTTCTAAGCTAAACAAATAGATGTGAAGATAACCTTTGTTTTGAAATTTAGCACGAGATAATACTTACAGGCAAGATAGTAATTTTCTTTTGCGTCATCGTAGCAGTTGGTATTAGTATGCATTTGGATTTGACATAGCAAGTTAAAGTGTTATTTATTCTGATATAGAATGGTAAATTTCTAGGTTGCTCAACGAGTCAGTGCCGTTGTGCCGCTACTCTTATTCAGTTCTTTTGTTCAGTTTGCTATAGATGTTCAGTTTCAGAACATGTAAAATCAAAGAGTACAAAGTTCAGATATTTTTGTCACCGTGTTTGTGGATACTGCATTCTTCGTAGTATCAATAACTTTAATCATGGCTCGTGATTTGTGTTCCTGAAGGTTGAGGTCGAGCGGATGCGTGCCCGTGCGGAAGACAAGCTGATTTCCCGGCTCCCATCGGCGAGGCATAACGCAGACGAGAAGCGTGCTCCCGCAGAGCTGAAAAGGAACCGTGCAACTGCAAGGACTGCTGAACAGGCAGAGCACATCAGGAGAACTGGCCAGATGCCGCCTTCGTTTGGCTGCTGGAAGCCTGGAACTGGGTGCTCGAGGGAGAGAGGAAAAAAAAGCATGGCAAGCGAGACCTCTCTTCCCTGCCGTGAAGTGCCTCCCGCCCATGAATGATGCATTGATTTTCCTACTGGAACTAGCTAACATGGCTATACTCCTTCCATTCTAAATTATAAGATGCTTTGGTTTTCTAAATATATTGATTGATCTATGTATTTAGACATGTGTGTATATATAAGTGCATAGCAAAATCTATTTATTTACCTAGAAATAAAAAAACGTTGTACAATTCGAACAGAGGGAGTAGAAATGAAAGGAATTTAGAAAGGGACACAACACATGTAGAATGTGTGGGAGAGACGAGGAAAACATATTTCATTTATTGCACAAAGGTCATAGTTCTCTAACAAGAAAGAGATACGGAAGGTGCGTCATCTTCTTGCAGTCCATAAGTTTATAACCATCCTCTGTTCTAAATTACAGGTACATTGCTTTTTTTACGCACATGGATATTCGAGAGTTTTTTTTTTTTTTTTGATAACTCCATGTATACGAGAGTTAAGGCCGGGTTGAGCAGGACTGCAACTTCAAGATATCTGTCCCGGCCCGGGAAGGAAAATAAATAAAAGTTGAAGAAAGAAGAGGCCTGTCTAGTCTAGTACGTATCATCATCGATCATCCCTCTCCTAGAAGACCAGACAGAAGCACACAACCTTGCGAACGCGCACGGACTGGGCCGCTGCTGGATTTCCGATCCGGGTTGAGCATGCCGTGCAGAAAGCTAAGCGCAGGACAAACCGCCCGCCCGCTAGCAACCCGGAGGCTCACATCACAGGAGCACGGTCCCGGTCCTGTTTCAGAGCTCGTGTCATCCTTCAATTCTTCTTCCAACTTTTGTCTTCAAATTCTTCTTCAGAAATCAAACAGTATAAAAAAAGAATCCAGCTTATATATATGTGTACAAATCGTATTCTGTATACGATGCATGGATATCGTGGGGTGGGCAGCGTATCCCGTATCAGCGGATACATACGTATCCGATACGGATCGAGCAGGATATGACTTCGATACGTATCAGAATGTGTATCAGAATAAAAATAAATAAATCCAATAAATAAATAATATAAATCACGATGCGGAAGGCAGATGCGTATCAGGGCAGACTACCGATACGGCCTAGCCCAGTTTTTTTTTACAACAATTGCTACTCCTTTTTTTTATCTCGGAAAAGAAATTTTCCATTAAACATCGGCTCTAGGCATATCACCAGAGACCAAATGAGATACAAAGTCTGGTGCATGATCAGTATACAAACAAGCTTCAGCACCCTCCATACATGCACCGTAGGCAGCAAGACGGTGTGCCAATTGATTGCAGGTTCTATTACAAACAGAGATTACACAAGCGTTAAATTCATACAACTTCAAATCTCTAATTTGTCTAAATAAGAAACCATATGGACTCCTATCCCAAGTTGTTGTTCTGAGAGCATCACCAAGAATGGCTGCATCCATGTCTAAGACAACACGGTTCATGCCAAGTTGAATAGCCCTTTCAACACTCCGAAGAGCTGCTAACGTTCCAGCATGCAGGGGACTGGAAATTCTTCTGAGGCTTCCTGCGCCGGCCTGCAACACAATTCCTTCATGGTTACGAATAACAAAACCCCAGCCACCATGCCCATCATTAACATGGAAGGAGGCATCAACATTAATTTTATAAAATTCTTCAGGTGGTGGGGTCCAGCTAACCTTAAGAAGTTGTCTTGCTGGTTTTTGTTGGTCCTGAAGCTTCTTACAAACCTTCAAATGGTACATGACAGAGCTGCAAATATCTGCTTCATAAGCTATTTTCTCCCCTCTATTAGCTTTATTTCTCGCTGACCACCAAACCCATAATAGAATCAGAATCTTTTGACAAACACTTTGCTCCATCTGTAGGATTGAATCAATAGTTTCTGTTCCTGATTTGCATTGTACAAGCATATGGCGTTTATCCTCCAGATTTAGTGCCTGCCAACAGGCTCTTATTTTCTTGCACTTAAAAAATAAATGGCCACAATCTTCATCAAGGCGATTGCAAACTGGGCAAATTGTATCTAGTTTGACACCCCTCCTCACAAGATTTCGATGCACTAGGAAGCTATTGTGAGCTAGTCTCCAAGTGAACATTTTAATCTTACTTGAAAGCTTCAGTTGCCAAATCTGATGCCACTTGAATTCTCCCTTGGAATTATTATGTGAGTTGGACCCTGATGCATCTTTTTGAAGGAGACTGTCCCTAATTTGAACAGCTAATTTGTAAGCCGACTTGACAGAGAAAATTCCCTTAGAATCATAGTGCCAAGCCGGTCAATCCAACATCAAAGGATCTATAGGAATCGCCATTATAGTTTCAGCATCATCTGACCAGAAAGTGTCATATACGAGCTGTTCATCCCAAGCACCTGTATTAGGATCGATCAAATCTGACACCCTTGATAGCAGTGAGCGGCCTTTTGGCGTTGCAGGTCTTCTAGTTACACCTCTTGGCAACCATGGATCTGACCATATGTTCACCGAACTGCCATTTCCAATCCTCCATATTATACCTTCTTTTAACCACTCAATACCCCATAATATACTTCTCCATGAATAAGAAATTCCATCCCGAGCAATACATTGCAGAATGTTTTTATTCGGGAAATATTTGGCTTTCAACACTTGTCCACATAGAGTATCTAGGCATGTCAACAATCTCAAAGCTTGGCGCGCTTTGAAAAGATGTAAATCTCTGAACCCCAATCCACCTTTCTTTTTGGACCGCGTGAGTTTTTCCCAGCTCAACCAATGGATCTTATGTACCTTATCTTGTTGGCTCCACCAATATCTCCCAATCTTCATATTCAGCTCATCGCACAACCCTTTAGTTAAATCAAAGCAGGACATAGCATATATTGGAATGGCTTGTGCCACCGCCTTCACCAGTATTTCTTTTCTAGCCTTGGACAGGAGCTTCTCTTGCCATCCTTGTATTCTTGCCCAAATCTTTTGCTTAATGTACTCAAAAGCCTTCCTTCGTGACTTTCCAATCGATACCGGAAGGCCAAGATACTTCTCATTTCTAGTTTCATGCTCAATTGAAAGAATTGTTCTGACCCTTGTCTTAGCATAATCATTTGTGTTAGGGCTGAACAAAATAGATGGTTTGTCCCGGTTTATTACCTGCCACGATGCATTTTCATAGACTAAACAGATGTGTTTCAGTTCTTCTGCTTCACAGTGCCGTGCTTGCATCAGGATTAGGGAGTCATCTGCAAAGAAAAGATGATTCACACTGGGTGCTCCCCTGCACACCTTTAAACCTTTTAATTTTCCATTCTCCTCCGCCTTTTGCAACATCACTGACAGACCTTCAGCACACATGATGAAAAGGTAAGGAGAAAGAGGCTCACCTTGTCTTAAACCTCGCTACGGGTAGATCCTCGTGGTATATTCCCCATTTACCTTGATCTGATAATTAACAGTAGTAACACACTTCATAATAAGGGAAATCCATCTCTCGCTGAATCCCAACCTAGACATCATATTTCTTAAGAAAGACCACTCCACCCTGTCATATGCTTTACTCATATCAAGCTTGATGGCAGCAATCCCCTCCTTTCCTTTCCTCTTATTGTTCAAATAATGTGTTAGTTCATATGCCAACAAGACATTATCTGTAATTAAACAGCTCGGGACAAAAGCACTTTGCGATGGTGAGATGATTTGTGGTAGGATTTTCTTGAGACGATTTGAAAGAACCTTAGCTATCAGTTTATACAAAACATTACAAAGGTTGATTGGACGGAACTCACTGATCTTCTCAGGATTTCTCACTTTAGGAATGAGCACTATCACTGTATCATTCCATCCTTCCGGCATATCACTACCATTTAGGAATTGCAGCACTTCAGACTTAACTCGATCACCCACTAGGTTCTAGAATTTTTTGTAGAAAATAGATGACATTTCATCAGTCCCTGGAGCTTTTAGGTCTCCAATGCTCTCGAGTGCTACGAAGACTTCTTCACTAGTAAACGGGGTAAGGAGGGATTCATTCATCTCAAGACTAACACGAGTCCTTACACACCGCAGCACCTCGTGACATTGGTTACCTGCATGGGACATAAAAAGATTTTGATAGTGGTTGGCAACAAAAAGCTTCAGTCTCTCCCCCTCCACCACAATGCCACCATCCTCTTTAAGCTGCTTAATTGTGTTCTTCCTTCTATGTTTTGAGGCATAACCATGAAAGAATTTTGTGTTCCGGTCTCCTTTCAAAAGCCAGGCTATACGAGCTCTTTGCTTCCCGTAGACATTAAGTTGATCCTGCAAGCGATCGAGCTTATACCGTAACAAATGCTTCCGGTCCACTTGTTCTTGAGAGATACTCCGCCTCCTACAAATTTATGATCCTTCTTAGCTTTCCTCACTCTCTTTTCTAGCTCCCCTAACACCTCTCGATCCCACACCCATAACTCCTTTAAGATTTCTCCCTGAATTTGTATCATACTTATCGGTGTTCGGACCCGAGCGGGTCCTAAACCAACGAGTAAATGATGCGTGTCTCTTTCCTAGATGGTGATGCAAGGAGAACATACGGGGATTTATCCTGGTTCGGGCAAAAGAAGGCCCTACGTCCAGCGAGGGGGGAAGAAGTTTGTATTTCCTTGCACCGAAGTGCTCGTGTAGGGGTTACAAGCATGCGAGAGAGGGCGTCGAGCCCAAGTCTCAAAGAGAGGAAAAAGAGGACAAGGGTGATTGCTTGAGATATCGATCTCTATCTTGCGTCTTGCCTGTTGTCTCTAGTATTTCTTTGTTGTCCGTCCCCGTTGTAGAACCCTGGCCTGCCCTTTTATAGGGCGAGAGGAGGCCAAGACGACGAGGAGCCTTGAGGTGATGTTTTGTCGATTCCTGTTGAGCTGACCGTAGCGACGTGCTCTGGGAATGGCCGGCCATCCCTGGACACCATGGCGTCGTGGGAGACGAGACGGCGAAATGACCCGGAGCGCCGTGCCACACCGTCCTTCCCTTGCCGTTGAACTGTGCCGAGCGTCGAGGTTGGGTCAAGGCCGGGTCGAGACCGGATGGATAAGGTCGAATCCCCGAGATTGCGGAGAACGGGCCTTGTCTTATCCTCCCTCGAGGGTGATCGATGGTAAACAGTGCGTGGTAAGGTGGGTACAGTGACAGTTTTCACCTCCCATCACGGGATGGGCGGTAAAACAGTGAGATCTGACACGGGCATTGTTCCCATGTCGATCCTGGTCGCAGCCATGCCGGTAGGTGGTAGTAGGTAACCGCATTAAATGCTATGGCTTTTGTCCTGGGGTAAGTAAAGAGAAGGAGTCGAGGCGCTCGACCTGGGCTCACGTGAGTCGGAGTTTTTCCCAATGGGCGGACGAGCCTCGCGCGGGTCGGAGCGCCATCGAGGTACCTTGCTGTACAGGATGGGGCGCGGTCGAGGCACCCTGTCGAGCGGGCCTCGTACGAGTCAGAGCCGGAGCGTGGTCGAGGCACCCCATCGAGCGGGCCTCATACGAGACGGACTGGATACGCGGTCGAGGCGGGCTGCCTTTTATTACGGTTTTAGTCATTTTAGTTTTTTATTAGCGATGGATGTGGGTACCCCTGTACTGTTGGTATCGACAGTAGCCCCCGAGCCTTTTGGGTGAGTGTGTGATCACTCTCCCAGAGGTTTGTTTGAACTGGAGTCGTAGCGTCGTGATTTTTTCCGGTGGGGGCGCGCGAGCGCACCCGCCGGGTGTAGCCCCCGAGGCCTCGGTGGAGTGTTGAGACTCCTCCGAGGTCTTGTATTCATTTTATTGGGGAATGATTCATTGCGGTCAAGCCCCCGAGCCTCGCGCGCACGAGGTCGATCAGAGTCCCGGCCATCTTTTGCTGTGCGACCCTCACGCTCCTCCTTCAGGAAGGAGGAGGAGGGGTGGAGAACGCCGTACTACCCCTGTTTGGGCGAGTTTCGATGATCTCCAATGAGCTGCTAGCGGGGGAATTCGAGTGAGAGTCCATGCCCCAGTCGTTAGGGGTTGGCTAGTGGCCCAGAGGCGCTCTCAAAGATGCCAAGAAGTGGTCGTGTGGATCTCGATTCCCTGCGACAGGATTCGAGGGCTCGGTGCCTCCCCCGAGGGGATTCCTACGTCGACCTCCTCCTTTGGCCTCGAATACATCCTGGGGTGCCTCGAGAGCGTGGCTTGAGCCCTGGCCATGTATGGGTGCACCCTTGGTCGTCCCTAACTCTGTTACTTGAGGGTAGCTGTCGAACCCTGGTCGAGGGCCAGCTTTCGATCCCTCAAGGTTTAGGTTTCTGCGGTCGAGCCCCCGAGCCTCACGCACGTGAGGTCGATCAGAGTCTGGACCATCTTTTACTGTTCGTCCCTCATGCTCCTTTTCCAAAAAAAATTAGGAGGGGTGGAGAACGTCGTACTACCCTCGTTTGGGCGAGTTCCGACGGCCTCTAGTGAGCTGCTAACGGGGGAATTTGAGTGAGAGTCTGTGCCCCAGTCGTTAGGGGTCGGCTAGTGGCCCGGAGGCGCTCTCAAAGATGCCAAGAAGTGGTCATGTGGATCTCGATTCCCTGCGATAGGATTCGAGGGCTCGGTGCCTCCCCTGAGGGGATTCCTACGTCGACCTCCTCCTTTGGCCTCAAATACGTCCTAGGGTGCCTCGAGAGCGTGGCTCGAGCCCTGGCCATGTACGGGCGCACCCTTGGTCGTCCCTAACTCTGTTGCTCGAGGGCAGCTGTCGAACCCTGGTCGAGGGCCAGCTTCCGCTCCCTCGAGGCTCATACCAGGCTCGGGGCCCGTTTTCCAGGTATTTGGGAATATCCGTCCGCGGATCCCTCCCCCGCCCATTAGCCGGGCGCGTCTTTTTAGGAGGGGAGGCGAGATCGGCGCGATAGTGGGCGACGTGGCGTATGGTTACGATGTGGGGGACGGCCACGTGCCCAACTCCTGCGAGATGTAAGGAAACGGTTAGGTGGGCGCATTTAATGCGGGAAACTGTTCCTACCTTTTCGCACGCCCGTTAGGCTTCCGCCTGGGCATATAAAATCAAGGCCTAGGGGTCTGCGTTCCCCACCGGTCCCTTGCACTCCTGCAATCTTCTGCCTCAGGGTTTGTGTTCGACATGAAGCTCATCGCTGAGGGCTTCATCACAGACCCGGATCGGACGAACGAGGAGAACGAGGATGCCTGCCTGGAGCTGATTGAAGCCACGGAAGAGCCTGGAAGCCGTCTGGCCTCGCTTTTTGAAGCCGAGGTGGTTCCGCCTGCTGACGATGAGGGCCTGTGAGCCAAATCTGGGCATGAAGGCCCATGTAATAAGTTAGTATTTTGAATTTTGGTCGTGGTGGCCTCGAAGGCCCTAAGAACTCAAAACATAAACCGGTTCGTGGTTAATTTAGTTTTATTCGAGCTTTTCTTCCCTTTATCGCTTGGATCGTGTTCTCGCGTGATTTACTTAGCACGTAGTTGCATCCTTTGGCGTAAGGGAGCGAGTGGAGGTACCGTAGCCTCGGGGGCGTAAGTGATCTCACGGCTCAACTGCCTCGAGCTTCAGGGTGATGTTGCGGCCTTGTAAATCGTGTGAGAGCCTGATCTAAGCGACAGGGGGTATGTTCTTTTTCAAAGTTAGGAACCGTTATTTAGATCTCCCTAGAGTGAAGTCGCACCTCTAAAAGGTGTGAGGGGTGAGTGGAGGTACCGTAGCCTCGGAGGCGTAGGTGATACTCTTGACTCGAGAGCCCTTTCGAACCTTAGGGTGCTCTTGCAGCGAAGTCGATCTAAGAAGCGGTTCTTAAATTTAAAAAAGAGCATAAGTTTTTTCAGGGACTGGGGGGTTCCCCCCTTGTAGCCCCCGAGGGAGGGTCGATTTTGGGTGTGCAGAGTCGATCCTTCCTCATTGTGAAACAAAAGTTTGAACATCGCTGTATTCTTTATTGACGAAAAAGAAAATACAGAGCCTCGAGGCTTTTTAAGGAAAGAAGCGACGTAGCTGTTTAATGTTCCAAGCGTTGGTGAGGATTTCACCCTTCTCGTTGGATAGCTTGTAGGTGCCCGGCTTTAGTACTTCTGCGATGATGTACGGCCCTTCCCATGGTGGCGTGAGCTTGTGCCGTCCCTTGGTGTTCTGGTTCCGCCGTAGCACCAAGTCGCCGATGTTGAGGTCACGCTTGCGGACATGTCTGTCGTGGTAGCGTCGGAGACCCTGCTGGTACCTGGCAGAATGCAACAGAGCCACATCTCGGGCTTCCTCAAGCTGGTCGAGGGCGTCCTATCTTGTGGCGTCGTTATTTCTTTCGTTGTAGGCCTTCAACCTTGGGGATCCGTATTCTATATCAGTTGGGAGCATAGCCTCAGACCCGTAGACTAAGAAGAACGGAGTGAACCCCGTGGCTCGACTTGGCGTTGTTCTTAGGCTCCACAGGACCGAGGATATGCTTCACCGGTTTGGATCCGGCCTGGATCTCTAAGGCGTGCTCGGAGACTTCCCTGGGTATGCCTGGCATATCCGAGGGACTCCACGCAAAGATGTCGACGTTTGCGCGGAGAAAGTCGACGAGCACGGCTTCCTATTTAGGATCGAGGGTGGTGCTGACGTTCAACGTCTTTCCCTTGGGATCAGCGGGGTCGAGGGGTACGAGTTTGACATCTTTCGCGGGCTCGAAGCTGCCGGCATGGCGTTTTGGGTCGGGAATCGCATTGGCGAGGCCATCGAGGTCTGCAGCTAAGATCGCCGACTCCAAAACAGCCTCGCCGTGCTTGACGCACTCGACGTCGCACTCGTAGGCATGTTCGTATGAGGACCCTACAGTGATGACACCGTTTGGGTCTGGCATCTTGAGCTTGAGGTAGGTGTAGTTCAGGATTGCCATGAACCTGGCGTAGCATGGGCGCCCTAGGATAGCGTGGTACGTTCCATAGAATCCGACCACTTCGAAAGTGAGAGTCTCCTTTCTGAAGTTGGCCGGTGTGCCAAAACAAACAGGCAGATCGACCCGTCTGAGGGGTTCCGCCCGTTTCCCTAGCACGACTCCGTGGAAGCCCCCGACGCTAGGTTGAAGGCGCGCTCTCTCGACCCCCAGAAGGTCGAGGGTCTAGGAGTAGATGATGTTGAGGCTACTTCTGCCATCCATGAGCACCTTGGTGAGGTGTGTGTTGGCGATGACGGGGTCAACAACGAGCGGATAGACTCCCAGGTTGGGGACGTAGTCTGGGTGGTCGTCACGGTCGAAAGTGATGGCCACCGCAGACCAATCAAGGAAGCGAGGGACTGCCGTTTGTACGGAGAAAACCTCATGTCGTTCTCGCTTGCGCTGGCGCGCCGAGAGGCGGGTCAAGGGCCCTCCGTAGATCATGAAGCAGTCATGGATCTCAGGGAAACCCCCGTCCTTGTCGTCACTCTTAGGGTCCTCCTTCTTGTCGTCCTTCTTGACGCCAGCACCCCCAAAGTACCTGCGAAGCATATGACAGTCTTCGAGGTTATGGTTAGTGGGTCCCTTGTGGTAGGGACATGGCTCTTTGAGTATTTTGTCGAGGATGCCCCCGCCAGGGGGGCCTCGAGGCTTCTTGTGCTTGATAGCAGCGACGAGCTCGTCGGCCAGGGCCTCGAGCTTGCCCTGCTAGCCTTTCTTCTTCTTGCGGTTGTTTCTCTTGGAGCCCCGGGTGGAGCTCGCGGGATCGTCGACCTTCTGCTTCCCCCTTTCCGGGTCACCACCAAAGATTGCACCAACCGCCTCCTCGCTGGCGGCGAAGTTGGTGACAATGTCCATCAACCCGTTGGCAGTGAGTGGAGTGTTACAGCCCAATTCTCGGACCAACTCCTTACAGGTGGTGCCGGAGAGGAAGGCCATAATTACGTCAGAGTCGGTGACGTTGGGGAGCTTGGTACGCTGCCGGGAGAAGCGCCGGATGTAATCCCGGAGGGATTCACCTGGTTTCTGCTTGCAGCTCTAGAGGTCTCACGAGTTGCCGGGGCGCATGTAGGTCCCCTTGAAATTTCCCTCAAACACCCTTACGAGATCGTCCCAGTCGTGAATCTGTCGAGGTGGGAGATCCTCGAGCCAGGCTCGGGCGGTGTCGGAGAGGAACAGGGGGAGTTGTCGAATGATGACCCGGTCGTCGGTGGCCCCGCCCAGCTGACACGCCAAGCGGAAATCGGCAAGCCAAAGTTCGGGTTTGGTTTCGCCGCTGTACTTGGTGAGAGTCGTGGGGGGGGGGGTGAAACCGAGCCGGGAGCACCGTCTCACGGATAGCCTTACTGAAGACCCGAGGACCCGGGGGCTCGTGTGAAGGGCTACGATCTTCCGAACTGTCATAGCGTCCGCCCCTGTGGACGTGGTAGCCTCGAGGCATGCCATCACCGTGCTTGCGCGTGCGGCGCTCGACGATGTTGCCATGGGTGTCTCGAGGCTCATGGTCGTTGGTGGTGGGCTCAGGGGCCGGAGCTACCCGGTTTCGCCGGGCAGGCTCAGGGTGAACCGAGGCTTCTCTCTCCTGTCGGGAGGGCTCGATGATCCGCTCCGAGGCTGCCTCGCGTCGCCTCGAGACAGAGCTCTCGGCCTGCTGCATGGCGGCGGTCTCGAGGAGTTCTCGGATTTCATCTCGAGCCCGACGGGCATCGGGGTTTGATGGCTCGGGCATGTTGCGGAGGAGCATGGCGGCAGCGATGACGTTCTAGCTGGCTCGAGCGAAAACCGGGGGGTCGACCACTCGGTCCTCATTGATGCGACGGTTGACGTCGCGAGCTCTCCCGCCAAGTGCGCGTTCCGCACGGTCACGCTCGAGGGTTTGTTGGAGTAGATCCAGGTTTTCCCGTTCCTCATCAAGCCTGTCCTGCAACTCACGAATCTGCTCGAGCTGCGTTTCTTGATTCGCAAGGAACTAAGGGTCGTCTCGCTCAGCAGGAAGCTCGACATGAGGTGGCGTGTGCCTTCCTTCGACTGGCTCTTTGTCCTCTAATTCCGAAGTGCTTTCAACATCGATGTTGAAGCATTCGCGGGTCAGATCATGGGTGTCGTCAGCCGAGCCAGAGTCAGGAGCGCCAAAGTAGTAGTATGACGGGGGAATGTGTGGCCATTGCAAATCGTCACTGGGGTTGCGATGTTGAGAAGCAGTCACATGGGGCTCTGTTTCCGATGTCTCCGTAGAGTCCCGATAATCAAAAACCGGTGTGGATGCAACGAGGTCCAGAGTGGAGCGTAGATGGTGCCCGGGGAGTTTCTCATAAGTACTCATGCGAGTGCTCACGGAAGATGCGTATACCCGGGCAGCCGAGTCTAGCCCAAACGGGAATGGTGATGGAGATGTTGCTGCCCGTGCTAGAATGGATGCTCCGGATAGTGGTGTCTCACCGGACGGGGGAGCGGCAGGATTCTCCGTCGGCATGTTACCCTCAGCCAAGCTCGTCCTACCCAAACCTTCCACAAGGAGATCTGGGTCGGCGCCTGGCTAGGGGGTGCCGGACCGGGGGATCCCATCACCCTCCGCGAGGTGAAGACGGTGGTTGTACCAGGCTCGACATCGTCGGGCGGCCCGCGCCCGCCTAGAGCGACGGTACCGGCGGATTGCTTCCCCGGGCTGGGAGAGCTCATAGTCCTCGCCGGTTGGGTGCCTGGGTGGAAGTAGGACCATATCGTAGCCATAGCCAAGCGACATGAACTCCAAACTCCCGAACCAGATCACCGTGGCCAACGGAATAGGGCGTTCGGGGTCAGCCATCCAGGAAAAAAGGCGAGAAAGCGACGTTGGCACGCAGCGATCCCCTACCTGGCGCGCCAACTGTCGGTGTTCGGACCCGAGGGGGTCCTAAACCAACGAGTAAATGCTGCGTGTCTCTTTTCTGGATGGTGATGCAAGGAGAACACAAGGGGGTTTATCCTGGTTCGGGCAAAAGAAGGCCCTACGTCCAGCGGGGGGGAAGAAGTTTGTATTTCCTTGCACCGAAGTGCTCGTGTAGGGGTTATAAGCATGCGAGAGCGGGCGTCGAGCCCAAGTCTCAAAGAGAGGAAAAAGAGGACAATGATGATTGCTTGAGATATCGATCTCTATCTTGCGTCTTGCCTGTTGTCTCTGGTATTTCTTTGTTATCCGTCCCCGTTGTAGAACCCTGGCCTGCCCTTTTATAGGGCGAGAGGAGGCAAAGACGACGGGGAGCCTTGAGGTGATGTTTTGTCGATTCCTGTTGAGCTGACCGTAGTGACGTGCTCTGGGAATGGTCGGCCATCCCTGGACACCATGGCGTCGTGGGAGACGAGACGGCGAAATGACCCGGAGCGCCGTGCCACACCGTCCTTCCCTTGCCGTTAAACTGTGCCGAGCGTCGAGGTTGGGTCGAGGTCGGGTCGAGACCGGATGGATAAGGCCGAATCCCCGAGATTGCGGAGAACGGGCCTTGTCTTATCCTCCCTCGAGGGTGATCGATGGTAAACAGTGCGCGGTAAGGTGGGTACAGTGACGATTTTCACCTCCCATCACGGGATGGGCGGTAAAACAGTGAGATCTGACACGGGCATTGTTCCCACGTCGATCCTGGTCGCAGCCATGCCGGTAGGTGGTAGTAGGTAACCGCATTAAATGCTATGGCTTTTGTCCTGGGGTAGGTAAAGAGAAGGAGTCGAGGCGCTCGACCCGGGCTCACGTGAGTCGGAGTTTTTTTTCCAGTGGGCGGACGAGCCTCGCGCGGGTCGGAGCGCCGTCGAGGTACCTTGCTGTACGGGATGGGGCGCGGTCGAGGCGCCCCGTCGAGCGGGCCTCGAGTCGGAGCCGGAGCGCGGTCGAGGCGCCCCGTCGAGCGGGCATCGTACGAGACGGACTGGATATGCGGTCGAGGCGGGCTGCCTTTTATTGCGGTTTTAGTCGTTTTAGTTTTTTATTAGCGATGGATGTGGGTACCCGTACTGTTGGTACCGACAATACTGTTCTCCGTTAGAGTAGCTGATAACTGGCTATTTCCGCTGGCTCTAACAACCAATTTTTTGTCCGTTAGATTTGCTTCCCCGCGCCCGCCTGCCTGCGCATAGCCGTCCAGTAGTGTTCGCCTCGCTGACGCTTGCAGCTGCCCGCTGGCTGGTCAGGTTGTGGCTGGTGCCAGCCATACCCCTCTCTCCCTCTGCCGGTCTGGCTCTGTGTGCGCGGCAGGCACGGATCAGACATCAGGACCGGTCACTCGCTACCCACTGCCAGCCCGCGTGCATGACAAGCAGCGCCCTTGCATGCCACTCATGGATGACCTGACCAGACCGGATGCTTGGAAACGGACGCTGGCAGCACCGGCCCCGACCGGCGTACAGCGAGTAGAGAGCCAGAGAAGTCAGGTGTGGCACGGAGGCGGGGGCGGACGGAGCTGGGCATCTCATTTTGGGGAAGGGAAGGGATAAGGCTGGGGAGTATGGGCCCCACTTGAATTTATAAAAAAATTATAATTTGTTCTGAATTTTTTGAACAATTTATGAATAATTTGACATATATTCTCTTATATTTGTAAAAATATTTTGTAATTTTTTCTAAATAATTTGACATGCCCCAAATTATATCATTCTATGCAATAAATTACACTAAAGAAATTGTTGTAAATATAATAATAAGGCGGTGTAAATATAGTCATAAGACAGTATAGGCGCATATGGCAAAACCGTCTGATTTAGCACGCTTTTGGAGGCACTTGTCTTTTACCAAAGGGAACTAAATCGAGCAGTTCCATCGAGCACACCCAACGGGAGAACTCGAACCTTCCATATTTTACATCCATAATTCAATAATGAGTACAAACTTACAATATTTAGTCTATTTCATACAATACTGAGTCTCAGAAAAATATTTATTACAATACTAGAGTTCAGAGTGCGATAATTAAACAGCAGAAAAAATAATCATCTAGCGGAAGGTACAAGGATCCGTTTGTGCCCACCAGAAGAATCCTCCACACAAAGACTAACTTCTCAAGGTGCACCTGCAACAAGGGTAAAATAAACCTTGAGTACACAATGTACTCGCAAAACTTACCCGACTAGGAGATATATTTTTCGACTCTCAAGGAATATGATAGGCTTATAGTTTGTGGGTTACTGGTTTGCGGAAAGCAATACTAAGAGTGTGCCCTTATTTCCTTAGATTATTAGCAGCCATGTTTAGTTCATTATCCAACATTCTATGTAAGCACCTGTTCTATTTTCAAGCAAGGGTTGAGCAATCAGAGATATTTTTTATCTTCCATATGCCAGTTCTTACTACGGTGCCAGATCGTAGTCAAGTTGTACCGTCATGTAGAAATGACGATTCGCAAATCAATGGCCCAACTGGGTACCCCAAAAACACACGCCTCACTTGTACCCCAGGCACAAGCGAGACTAACCCATTCCTCTCCTGTCACGGGTTCCAAATTTGGACTCCAAGCCCCCACACTTGTAAGGTCCTAGATGGCTAGAGGAGGGGTGAATAGCCTATAAAAATTCTACAATAAACACTAAGCAAACTTGTTAGAATAACAAACGGCGTAAAGCGAGTTTTGCTTAGCCTACGGTTGTGATGCAAGCCTCTTAACCACAAGTCTAGTAGATTATGATCTCTAGTTCACACAAGGGCTAAGTCACTAAACTTACACTAGAGAGCAAGCTAACAACTACTAGCAAAGGCTAACACTAGAGCTACACAAGATAACTAGTAAATGTAAATGCGAGAGAGAGGATTGTGAATCTTATACCGACGGTGGAGTGAAGATGTTGCCAATCACCAAGATGATATACAATCAATCAATATTGACAACAACACAATATGAAGACCAATCACCAGGAGACAAGAGACACAATATTTTTGTTCACCCGGTGTTCACTTGTGCACCGACAAGCTACGTCACCGGTTGTGTCGACCAACACTTAGATGGTTCCTTGGTGTGACCCTCAAGTCACTTGCCCCTCAAGGCACGCCCCGCAAGGCACCATAAGACACCACTCACAAGTGAGATAACTCAATGACACGCGCAATCCACTAGAGTTGTTTTTGGCGCTCCGCCAAAGAAAGCACAAGAACCTCTTACAATCAACCGGAGGTGGCCAAGAACAATCTCCTTCTCTTGCCAACGCCTCTAACAATCTTCAAGCCGGCTAGGAGCGGTACTCTCCAAGAGTAACAAGAAATCCACCGGCTAAACCATCCACAAGTGCCACTAGATGCCCTCAAGCTATGCAATGCACTTTGGGATCACTCAATCTCACTTTTGATTTGCAATCAACCAAGAGAGATGAGTGGGAGGGAGAAGCTCTAGCTCAAAGGATGCACAAGAGTGTTAGAAATCACGAGAGAGCTCCCCAAGGGCCGGCCAACAAGTATTTATAAGCATCCCAAACGAATAGAGTCGTTGTACCCCTTCACTAGATGTTTTTCGGGATGACCGGACGCGCCGGTCGAAACTGACCGAACGCGCTCAACCGCGTCCGATCCTCCAATGGTCACTGTGCGCCAACGGTCAAATACAACGACCGGACGCGCCGCTCAACCGACCGGACGCGCCGATCGCATAGTACCGTGCGCCCGCGAAGCATTGACCAGACGCGCTGCAGGCAACGACCGGACGCGACAGTGCCAGCGTCTGGTTGGAGTCCATTAAGCTCCCTCAATGACCGGACGCGTCCGATCACGTGTGACCGGACGCGCCGCGCGTCCGATCAGCTTTACGCC
This sequence comes from Saccharum hybrid cultivar R570, assembly GCA_038087645.1. NCBI lineage: Eukaryota > Viridiplantae > Streptophyta > Magnoliopsida > Poales > Poaceae > Saccharum > Saccharum hybrid cultivar. The sequence goes on from JAQSUU010000059.1 coordinate 3,495,307, forward strand.
ACGCGCTACACTTCAGGGTGCCCGACCGGACGCACCGGTCCCGCGAGTGACCGGACACGCTGGTTGCAAACCCTAACACCCGCGTGCCTGACTGCTGCGTTGAACTGACCGGACGTATCCGGTCAACCCGTGACCGCGTCCGGTGCAGCGTCCGGTCACCACTGTGACTTCCGTTCGCCTCCGTTTCTTTTTCGACTTTCGGCGTAGTGGAAAATAGACATTTCAACTCCTCAAAAACGCCTAAATCCCGCGCTCGCAAGCTCGGCGGGAGGGAGAGAGGAACCCAAACCCTCTCTACCGCTCAAACTTCATCGCCTTCGTAAATGTGCCAACACCAACAAGTGATCACCACCTTGTGCACGTGTGTTAGCATTTTCATAAACATTTTTGAAGGTTTTCCAGTTAGGTCACTAGGCCCTACATGCAATGCACTTCATGAATTCACCTAGTGGCACCCGTGCGTCGAATAACCGATAAGACTTCCCCTCTTAATAGTTTAGTTATCGATCCTAAACCACTCACACCCTCTATGGTGTCTTGAGTACAAAACAAAATAGCCTTATGGTTATACCTTTGCCTTGAGCCCATTTTGTTTTTCCGAAAGATATGATTCACTTCATATCATCACATGACCTTCTCGATCCATCGACCTTGACTTCACTTGCTCTTCACCGTTGCATCGGTCCGTCGGCGCCAAGTCTAGCTCAAGCTTCACCATTGCATGGTCCTTCGCTTCGAAGCCTCGACTTGCCCTTCACCTTCACAACCGGTCCATCGAGCCAAGCATCATCTCGGTCTTCATCATCTTGGTCACATGAGTTAATGTCATGTCTCATATTCAATGACCACCTTTATCTAAATCATCCACTTAGATACAAAGGTTAGTCCTAGGTTTCATCAATTAGCCAAAACCAAACTAGGGACTTTCAATCTCCCCCTTTTTGGTAATTGATGACAACCCTCACAAAGATGATTTTGATAATAAAAGTTTTGAACTTGTCATACTTGTCCAATCATTTTGCTCGTAAGTAAAGTTTGGACAATTATCACAAGCTCGGTTTTAGTAGCATTAGCTCTCCCTACATATGTGCATAGAGTTTGGATTGAAGCTTTGCACATATGCATGGATAGAAGTGTTGAGAGAGTAATTCTACCAAAATGATGCTAAGGTGTAAGAAATAGACCTTTGAAGCGTGATACCAATCGGAGTTGCCTTTTACACCATCCTTAGCATCATGAAGTAACTAGACATCCATCACAACTGAAGAACCCCGTGAGATCAACACTATATGTAAAGGTTCTTGGACCACTTGTAAAGCTTTAAGCATGTCTAGATACCACAAGTAAACTATTCCTATGCATGCTAGTAGATCATTTCATCATTCAAGTTCTATACTAGCATTGCACCACACAAGCATGTATATTAAACTTTAATACATGTGCAATGAGTAAGTCATATGAGAATGCACAAATAAATACAACAACTTTGTTTATGAGCTTGCTCCCCCTACTTGTGTGCATCAAAATTTTATTTACCCCTTTATCATGTTGAATCATCTTTTTCTCTCCCCCTTTGTCAACAACTTACCCAAAAATGGGATCAAATTGTGGAGAGAAAAATAATGTTTGATGGAGTAGGTTAAAATTTATCAAAATTGGTTCAACCTAGAACACTTGCCAAAGATATTTAATTTGATTTGAACCAAAGACAAGCTTCTTCACACCTCATAATAAGGGTTATCTTGCCTATGTTGAATTAAACACGTATAGCAAATCTTCTAGATTCAACACTAGGTTTGCAAGCTCACAAACATGTCATATACCACCACTAGATCAAAACAAGCATAGAAGCAATAGTGGTAACATATATCCATTAAATTCATTTGATTTATCATGAATTCTCATGCATACCACTTATTATATCTACATGCTCTAGCAAGTCCTTAGCATATGATGAATGACAAGTCAATCAACTTTTACCTTGCAATGTCGAAGGAGAGGCATGTCAATAAGTGGGTGGGATGCATTCAACTCATGTTTGAGAAATCAAGAATGTTCAACTCATTCCTTAGCTTGTAAAACATCTTTTCATCAAGTGTCTTGGTGAGAATATCGGCAAGTTGATCATCGGTGCCAACACTTTCAATGGCAATATCTCCCTTTTGTTGATGATCTCTAATGAAATGATGTCTTATATCAATATGCTTTGTTCTTCCATGTTGAACCGGGTTTTGTGTCATCTTGATTGCACTTTCATTATCACATAGCAATGGCACATTCTTGAAGTTGAGGCCATAATCCTTCAAAGTTGATTTCATCCATAGCAATTATGCACAACAACTCCCCGCACTCACATATTCGGCTTCGGCGGTAGAGATTGCCACACTATTTTGTTTCTTTGAGGACCATGGCACAAGTGATCTTCCAAGTAATTGACATGTGCCACTTGTGCTCTTTCTATTGATCTTGCAACCCCCATAGTCGGAGTCTGAATATCCAATCAATTCAAACTTTGACCCCTTGGGATACCATAGTCCAACATCTCTTGTTTGCTTCAAGTACCTCAATATTCTCTTTGCGGCCGTGAGATGACTCTCTCTAGGTGAGGCTTGATATCTAGCACACATACAAACACTAAACATGATATCCGGCCTTGATGCGGTGACATAGAGTAGACTTCCAATCAAAGACCGATATTCCTTTTGATTCACCATTTTGCCATCAAGATCATTATTCAAATTGCCATTTGTACCCATTGGAGTTGAAATTAGCTTTGCATCTTGCATTCCGAACTTCTTCAACATGTCCCTTATGTATTTCTCTTGACTCACAAATGTCCCATTCTTCAATTGTTTGACTTGGAGACCAAGGAAGTAGCTAAGTTCACCAATCGTAGACATTTCAAACTCTTTGGCCATCATAGCACCAAATTCTTCACAATAAGCTTGATCGGTTGATCCAAAGATGATATCATCAATATATATTTGCACTATGAATAGATCATTCCCAATCTTCTTAGTGAATAGAGTTGTATCAACCTTGCCCATCTTAAATCCCTTAGAGAGAAGGAAATCCCTTAGCCTCTCATACCATGCTCTAGGTGCTTGCTTTAAGCCATATAAAGCCTTCTTCAACTTGTACACATGGTTGGGTTTCTTGTCATCTCTAAATTCGGGAGGTTGCTCAACAAAGACTAACTCATTGATGATTCCATTGAGAAATGCACTTTTGACATCCATTTGATATAGTTTGATGTTGTGTGCACAAGCATAAGCCAATAGAATCCTTATTGCCTCCAATCTTGCCACGGGAGCATATGTCTCATCATAGTTAAGACCTTCTACTTGAGTGTAACCTTGAGTGTAATCTTGAGCAACTAGTCTTGCTTTGTTTCTCACCACAATGCCATCTTGATCTTGCTTGTTTTTTAACACCCAATTGGTTCCAATCACATTGTAGTCATTTGGCCTTTCTACCAATTTCCAAACATCATTCCTTGTGAAATTATTAAGTTCTTCTTGTATAGCCATAATCCAATCGGCATCCCTCAAAGATTCTTCTATTTTCTTTGGTTCTATGGTTGACACAAATGATGCATGCTCACAAAACATAGCCAATCTTGATCTTGTTTGCACACCACTTCTAATATCACCAATAACACTATCAATAGGGTGATCTCTTGCAACATGTTATGGTTGGAGTACTTGCACTTGATTACTTGAGCTTAGTTGATCACTTGATGTATCTCGATGAGATGAACTAGCACCATGATCTTGCACTTGAGAGTCACTAGCTAGCTTGAATGGAGAATTGAGCACTTGATCTTTATCATCATCTTGAATATCAATTACTTGCTTTGCTCTAATATCCCAAATGTCCATGTTCTTCATTGCTTCTACCAATTGAGTTCCACCAACATCATCTAGATTCTCTTCTTCATCTTGTGACCCATTAGTTTCATCAAATTGCACATCATGAACCTCTTCTAGAATGCCACTTGAATTGTTCCAAACTCTATAAGCTTTGCTTGTAGTTGAATAATCAAGTAGGAACCCCTCATCACATCTCTTGTCAAACTTTCCCAATCTAGTGCCATTCTTCAAGATATAGCATTTGCAACCAAACACCCTAAAGTAAGAAATATTTGACTTTCTTCTATGAAGTAGTTCATATGGGGTCTTCTCTAGCAATGGATGACAATATAGTCTATTGATGTAGTAGCAAGCGGTATTGATTGCTTCATCCCAAAATGATTGACTCACATTATACTCATGAAGCATTGATCTAGCCATATCAAGCAATGTTCTATTCTTTCTCTCAACTAGGCCATTTGATTGTGGAGTGTACTTAGCCGAGAATTGATGTCCAATGCCATAGTGATCACAAAGTTCTTCAATTCTTGTATTCTTGAACTCACTTCTATTATCACTTCTCACTTTCTTGATTCTAATCTCAAAATCATTATGAACTCTAGTGAGAAATGTCTTGAAGATGTCAAACACTTCACTTTTGTCATTAAGAAAGAATACCCATGTGAATCTTGTGAAGTCATCCACTATGGCAAAACCATACTTATTGCCGTCTATGCTTTTGTATGTTGTTGGGCCAAATAGATCTATGTGCATCAAATCAAATACTTTGCATGTGCTCATTGTACTCTTCTTTGGATGTGAGCTTCCAACTTGCTTCCTGGCTTGACATGCACTACAAAGCTTATTCTTCTCAAATTCAACATCTTTCAAACCATTGACAAGATTATGAGTTGTAAGCTTCTTCAATTGTTTCATGCCAACATGACCAAGCCTTCTATGCTAAAGCCAACTCATGCTTGATTTTGAGATTAAGCAAGTTGTCAAAGAAGTTTCTCTAGCATTGAAGTCAACTAGGTAGAGATTCTCATATCTAAAGTCCTTAAATGCCACATTTGAACCATCCATACTAATGACTTCCACATCATCAACCCTAAATATACATTTGTAACCAAGATCACATATTTGTGCCACGGATAGAAGATTAAAATCCAAGCTTTCAACTAGCAACACATTGGAGATACTCAAGTCATTTGATATTACAATCTTGCCCAAGCCAATAACCTTGCCTTTCTTGTTATTGTCAAAAGTGATAGAATCAACACCACTATTATTATTATTGATTGAGTCAAACATTCTTTATATACCGGTCATGTGTTGAGTGCACCCACTATCAATAATCCAATGCCTTCCTCCAGCTTTGTAATTGACCTACAAGCAAATTAATGAAGCTTAGGTACCTATTTTTGCTTGGGTCCTTGTAGGTTAGTAACTAAGCTCTTTGGTACCCAAATAGCCTTCTTCTTTGGGCCAATAATGAGTGTACCAATAAACTTAGCTTGCACACCCTTCACACTCTTGGTAAGCACATAGCAAGAATCAAAAGGTATAGCATTAACAAGTTTCTTGTTTTGGTTCTTTTTATTGCAATTATACTCTAGGTGCCCGACTTGCTTGCATCTATTGCAAAACCGATCATTGCCCTTCACAAAGCTAGGCTTTGGAGTTGCAAAGGACAACTTGCCTTTCTTGGGGGTGTAGCCCAATCCCTCTTTGTTAAGAGAGAACATTTGGCTACCCAAGCACTTAAGCAAGCAGGCCTCACCACCATAGGCCTTGCTTAGGGCGTGAGTGAGCTCATCCACCTCTCTCTTGAGAGTCTAATTCTCAACCATTAGTGAGGCGTCATAAGTGAAACCATCACTAGTAGTGGTGGTAGAGTTGGTGGTGGTGAATGAAGAGCTACAAGAAGGGTTAGCATTTGACATGATGATAGGTTCATAAGAGGATTCATCAATTATATCACATGTAGCACCTATATCACATGATACAATAACCTCCTTCTTTGCTTGTTGCTCAAGTAGCAATGAGTGAGCCTTTTCAAGCTTGGAATGAGCCTTACCAAGATTCTCATGGTCTTCTATTAGACTCTTATGAGTGGTCTTAAGCTCACTAAGAACTTTCTCAAGTATTGCTACTTTCATTGAAAGCTTCTTACACTCCTTGTCCTTGGCAATAGCTATGTCTCTAGTTTGTTGCATCAAGTCATATAGTTGTTCTTTAGTTGGTTCATCATCATCATTTTCATTATTATCATCATTATCACTATCATGAACATATTCCATTTCACTTTCATCATCACTCTCATCATATAATACCTTAGTTTCTTTGGCCATGAAGTATAAAGAGGATGAACCAAATAGTGAGGGCTTCTTGTTGATAGCAATGGAAGCAAAAGCCTTGTTGGATGATTCTTCTTCTTCATCATCATCATCACTTTCCCAAGTGACCACATAGGCTCCATTTTTGCCCTTCTTGAAAGTCATTTGGCTTCTCTCTTTTTCTTCTCAAACTTGCCCCTCTTGTTATTTTTCTTGTCATAGGGACATTCGGCTTGAAGATGTTCGGTGCTATCACAATTGAAGCACTTCCTTTGTTGCTCATTGCTCTTGAAATTGTCATTTCTCTTTTTGAAGCCTCTTCTTTTGATAAACATCTTGCCAATATTCTTAACAACTAGAGCAAGTGCCTCATCATCAATTTCCAATTCTTCATCTTCTTCATTGTCATCTTCTTCTTGAATTGAAGCTTTGCCCTTAGAGGAGGTGGCCTTGAATGCCACGGTCTTCTTCTTCTTTTCTTCCTCCTTCTTATCGGCATCTGGATCATACTTATCATATGTCAAGACTTCACCTAGTAAATCATTGGGCTTCATTGCATCAAGCCCATCTCTTTGTAACATCATGATCAACATTTTGAATCTTCTTGGTAAGCTCAACAAGAACTTATGGCAAAAGTCTTGGTCTTGTGTCTTGTGTCCTAAGCTCTTGAGATCATTCATAATGACTTGCAATCTATGAAACATCTCTAAGATTGTTTCTTCTTCTTTCATCTTGAAGTTCTCAAACTCACTCTTGAGCCCATATAGCTTAGCACTCTTCACAACCTTAGTGCCCTCATATGTTTTACTCAACCTTGTCCATACTTCATTTGCCAATTCTAAATCCTTGATGCCCTCAAATACTTTTGTGTCAATACCATTGTAAAGTGTATTGAGAGCCATTCTATTATATGTTCTATTTGCTCTATCTTCATCGGTGAGATGATCAGGATCAATGATAGCAAAATCATTCTCGGTGACTTGCAATACTCTCTCATGAATAGAACCAAGGTATATTGTTATTTTTCTCTTCCAATGAGCAAAAGAACTAACACCATCAAAGAACGGTGGCTTGCCCCCAACATGATTGAACACAATTTGAGCCATTTTCACACCGAAGGATGTTAAGCCTTGATTAAAACGGTGACCACAGCTCCGATACCACTTGTAAGGTCCTAGATGGCTAGAGAGGGGGTGAATAGCCTATAAAAATTCTATAATAAACACTAAACAAACTTGTTAGAATAACAAACGGCGTAAAGCGAGTTTTGCTTAGCCTGCGGTTGTGATGCAAACCTCTTAACCACAAGTCTAGTAGATTATGATCTCTAGTTCACACAAGGGCTAAGTCACTAAACTTACACTAGAGAGCAAGCTAACAACTACTAGCAAAGGCTAACACTAGAGCTACACAAGATAACTAGTAAATGTAAATACGAGAGAGAGGATTATGAATCTTATACCGACGGTGGAGTGAAGATGTTGCCAATCACCAAGATGATATACAATCAATCAATATTGACAATAACACAATATGAAGACCATTCACCAGGAGACAAGAGACACAATATTTTTGTTCACCCGGTGTTCACTTGTACACCGACAAGCTACGTCACCGGTTGTGTTGACCAACACTTAGATGGTTCCTCGGTGTGACCCTCAAGTCACTTGCCCCTCAAGGCACGCCCCGCAAGGCACCACAAGACACCACTCTCAAGAGAGGTAACTCAATGACACGCGCAATCCACTAGAGTTGCTTTTGGTGCTCCGCCAAGGAAAGCACAAGAACCTCTTACAATCAACCGGAGGTGGCCAAGAACAATCTCCTTCTCTTGCCAACGCCTCCAACAATCTCCAAGCCGGCTAGAAGCGGTACTCTCCAAGAGTAACAAGAAATCCACCGGCTAAACCACCCACAAGTGCCACTAGATGCCCTCAAGCTATGCAATGCACTTTGGGATCACTCAATCTCACTTTTGATTTCCAATCAACCAAGAGAGATGAGTGGGAGGGAGAAGCTCTAGCTCAAAGGATGCACAAGAGTGTTAGAAATCATGAGAGACCTCCCCAAGGGCCGGCCAACAATTATTTATAAGCATCCCAAACGAATAGAGTCATTGTACCCCTTCACTAGATGTTTTTCGAGATGACCGGACGCGCCGGTCAAAACTGACCGGACGCGCTCAACCGCGTCCGAGCCTCCAACGGTCACTGTGCGCCAACGGTCAAATGCAACGACCGGACGCGCCGCTCAACCGACCGGACACGCCGATCGCACAGTACCGCACGCCCGCGAAGCATCGACCGGACGCGCTCCAGGCAACGATCGGACGCGACAGTGCCAGCGTCCGGTTGGAATCCATTAAGCTCCCTCAATGACCGGACGCGTTCGATCGCGTGTGACCGGACGCGTCGTGTGTCCGATCAGCTTTACGCCACGCGCTACACTTCTGGGTGCCCGACCGGACGCGTCGGTCCCGCGAGTGACCGGACACGCCGGTTGCAAACCCTAACACCCGCGTGCCTGACTGCTGCGTTGAACTGACCGGACGCGTCCGGTCAACCCGTGACCACGTCCGGTGCAGCGTCCGGTCACCACTGTGACTTCCGTTCGCCTCCATTTCTTTTCCGACTTCCGGTGTAGTGGAAAATAGACATTTCAACTCCTCGAAAACGCTTGAATCCCGCACTCGCAAGCTCGGCGGGAGGGAGAGAGGAACCCAAACCCTCTCTACCGCTCAAACTTCATCACCTTCGTAAATGTGTCAACACCAACAAGTGATCACCACCTTATGCACATGTGTTAGCATTTTCATAAATATTTTTGAAGGTTTTCTAGTTAGGTCACTAGGCCCTACATGTAATGCACTTCATGAATTCACCTAGTGGCACCCGTGCGTCGAATAACCAATAAGACTTCCCCTCTTAATAGTTCGGCTATCGATCCTAAACCACTCACATCCTCTATGGTGTCTTGAGTGCAAAACAAAATAGCCTTATGGTTATACCTTTGCCTTGAGCCCATTTTGTTTTTCCGAAAGATATAATCCACTTCATATCATCACATGACTTTCTCGATCCATCGACCTTGACTTCACTTGCTCTTCACCGTTGCATCGGTCTGTCGGCGCCAAGTCTTGCTCAAGCTTCACCATCGCATGGTCCTTCGCTTCGAAGCCTCGACTTGCCCTTCACCTTCACAACCGGTCCATCGAGCCAAGCATCATCTCCGTCTTCATTATCTTGGTCACATGAGTTAATGTCATGTCTCATATTCAATGACCACCTTTATCTAAATCATCCACTTAGATATAAAGGTTAGTCCTAGGTTTCATCAATTAGCCAAAACCAAACTAGGGACTTTCAACACTTGAGGCCTGGCCTCAACGTGATGCTTAGACCTTCACCTATCCCCACCTCCAATCAGTCGGTTCGAAAAAAGCCAGAACCCGCGACAAGAGAGTAACAAGCCTTCCCACCCTCATAAGCAAGTATATGCTTGGGATAATAAGTCTGTGACTTGACCAGGGTCCGTGCAACGAACGGTCCTTAATCAACACGGACAGGAAAAACAGTGCAATCAAGCTATGCCTCGTGGCCGCGGGACACAACCTGTTACACCCACAAATACCCATACCATATCCCTGCCCGGTCACCATTTTTCTTTCCCTCATTTGAGATTCATGATAATAATAATCACCTGTTGTGAGTAACGACAGGTTACCCATGCTACCGATAAACCTAAGCAAAGCACTACTCAAACCTACACTAGTAGGACTATATATATATATATATATATATATATATATATCATCATCAAATTCCTGCAACACAAATGCACCACATATATATAAGTAAAGATTATAAAAAATACGGGCTATGCACCGGGGCTTGCCTTGGGCAGGCGCGGAGTCAGTGGTGTCAGTCACGGCGTCTCCTAGAACTCCTCCGGTATGAAGATCTCCTCCTCGTACTCTTCAATGACCTCTTCGTACTCCTGATCGTCGATGGTCATGAACTCCACCAGGTCATTCTCTACATGCATGCGATAATGATGCAACATTTAGTATTTAGGCAACAACAACTCTTAAAATGCACCACACATGCTAAGCTACAAAGCTAGCTCTAATGACTAAGGTATCAAGCTATCTATCATCTTCATCAAGCAAGATATCAACTCATTTTGCAAGTGCTTCATTTTACCAATCAATATCATGCTTTCATTTATATTCATTTTAATGGCTACTTAGCTACCATATGCAACAGCCTAATCTAGTACTACAAAATTTATAGCAAGCACATGATGAATACAACAAGTTACTGTGAAAATTTCATGATCAACGCTACTACTGATTTGCCACAAAAATTCCTACAAATATACTCCTAGTAATTTTAAGCCTTTCTAGATGATTTAATATATCCCAACATCATCATAGAAACATATAAACTAATTATACAGTCAGGTAGATCATGAATTTAGGAACTTAACTAAAGTGGTTTCACAATTTTTTGACATCTATGTGAATTGATATTAATCATCAAAAATCAGTTCAGAAATGAAATAGAAAAGCTATTTCTAATTCTAGATAAACGGAAAACCGAATCACCCGCGCGACACGGCCCACTCGTGCACAGCGCGCACGCACACGTAGCCCATGCATGCGAGGCAGCCCACAACAGGCGCGGCCCACGCGCGGAAGCGGCCCAAGGCGGGGGAGCCCGCGCGCGCTGGCAAACATGCAAAAGAGTCCTCAGACTTAAGCTATTTTACGCTAATGCGAAACCTACTATTTCTCCAATCAACACTTAAGCACTAAGGCCCTCGCACTATTTCTCCTTCGCAATGGGGAGGTCCCCAGAGCTCCCCCTGCCGCCGGCGCGGTAGACAGCGGCGCTAGGCAACTACGCTGGCCACCTAGGATCCCTACTGCGTATCCAAGGAGCCGACTCTCACCTGTGGGTCCTTGCATACGGATTGGTGGCGGTTAGGCGGTTGGAGGCACTCTGGAATGGCCCCTCCGCGATGGTGGTGATCTGCAATGGAGGCGGCGACGTTCCGGTGAGCCACAACACCAAAAGAACGGTAGAGTCAGCGCGCGAGCAGCAGTGACTCACCCAGACGTGGCCTTAGCGATGGCTTGGCCGGAGATGGCCAGAGAAGGGCCAGCAACGTGCGCCTGATAGACACGGCGGCGCTCCACAACGGCATGGCCGCGTTAGCAGCTCTGGCGAGGTCGTAGGGGGATGGGGGGAGGCACGCAGGGCGAAGGAGAGGTGGGGTGAAGCTATCGATGCGCTCAATTAGGCTCGAGAGGCACGGCTTGTGGGCAACCATGGGTCACGGCCGAGCTTGGCCTTAATGGCCGGGCGGATGGATAACTCCAAAATTGGAGTACGGTGGGGCAGTTCTTAGGGCGAGGTGGGGGCGGTTGGCAAGGCCACTTGACGACAAAGCCAAGGGTGTGGTGGATTAGACGGTGGTGATCCCTTCCTACCAAAACACAAGAAGCAGCCCCATCAGCCGATGGCGGGGAGAGGGGAGAGGGGAACGCTAAGTCAGCGCTCGTGTCACTTTCGCCTAGCGAGATGTGGTCAACGCGGTCAGGGCGGCGCGCGCACAGGAGCCACGCCAAGACGTGCGCGTGCAGGCGGTGGAGTGGTGTGTGCGAGTAGCGGCCGGCTGGCCAGCAGCGGCGCTGGGGCCAGGGCATGGCTGCGATGCGTGTTGACCCAGGGCAGCAGTCGCGTCCTCACGCGCAACATGGGGGAGGCTGCGGTGCAGCGCGGGGCCAGCGGCTAGCTGTGGCCGACCGTGGCCAAGTCAGAGCAGGCTCGGCCTAACCAACACGGCAGCGCGGCTAGGCGCACGGCACCAGGTGGCCACGCGGAGTGACCGCGCCAAGGCCGACAGCCGAGACAAGTGTTTGTGCACGAATTTTAAAGCATGTGAAAAAACTAACCTATCGATGTTGGAACCCAACCACCTTCACCACACGCCAGAGGGTACATTGGACTACCTATAGCGATTAAAATGCGACCTCACTTCTTAGCAAAATTTCTCAAAATAAAAACACCAAAGTAGCGCTGTCAAACTGTTTTGGGGCTTGAATTTCTTCTAAGTCTAGGGCTAGTTCTTATCCTGAAAGCCCAAGTTTGGTTTTGGTAATTAATGACACCAAGTTGCTAATGCCATTATGTCAAGTGAATTGAGTTAGGCATAGCAACACATGTGATGAAGGAGCAAGGAACATGATGGTGCATGGATATGAAATGATGATCATGGTGGAGATGCACATGAAATGATGATCATGGTGATCAAGCATGAGGAGATGGACATGGAACAAAGGGATCAAGGCAAAGGTATAATCATAGGGTTTGCTTTTGCCGGTCTAAGATGAGTAGAGAAGTGATTGATCGGATTTAGGATTGATAGCCGACTATCAAGAGGGGCAATCACAGTTAGCTCTTGAATCAAGTGCTACTAGGTCATCATCTTGAGCATATGCATTAGGATCTAGTAGATGGCTAACATAACGCCTTGAAAAATGATTGTGAAAATGCTAACACACATGCACATGATGGTGTACACTTGGTGGTGTTAGCACATTTGCGAAGGCGGTGGAGTTTGAGCGATAGAGAGGGGTTTGGCGTTTTCGAGGAAATGAAATACCTATTTTCCACTATGCCAGTGGCGGAGTTTTTCTCTAAGTCATCATGGATAGAAACAAAGGCGAACGGAGGTCACTGGGGTGACCGGACGCTGAACTGGACGCGGTCTCGGCTTAACCAGACACGTTCGGTCAGTAGCAGTTGTTGCAGAGGCGCGCGGGCTAGGTTTTTGCACCGGCGCGTCCGATCACTCGCGGGACCGGTGTGTCCGGTCAGGTGCTCAGAGGGTCTGTAGATCGCGTGGTCGATCGGACGCGGTGGCGCATCCGGTCACGTTCGATCGGATGCGTTCGGTCGCGAGTGGACCCTTACTGGACTCTAACCGGACGCCGGTTGTAACGTGTCCGGTCAGTTCTGCAGCGCGTCCGGTTGGTGCTTCGTGGCCGCGGGCGCTGTGCGATCGCCGCGTCCGGTCGATTAGACCAGCGCATCCGGTCAACGCGCGCAGAGCGGCATCTCGAGCCTAATGGCTCTATTCTTTGGGGATGCTTATAAATAGTTGCTTGGTCGGGTTTGAGTTCTCTCTCTTGACTCTTTGAACACTTAAGACATACTTTGAGCTAGAGAACTTCTCCTCCACTCATCTCCTTGCTTGGTTGCATACTCTAATGAGATTGAGTGAGATTCAAGTGCATTGCTTAGTAATTTGCATCTAGTGGCACTTGATCCATTGAGTTGGCTGCAGATTTCTTGTTACTCTTGGGTGTTTCCCGACATCCTAGACGGCTTGGAGCAGCAGTGGTGTTGAGCTTGTGATTGAAGATTGTTTCGAGCCTCACCAAGTGATTGTGAGGGGTTCTTGAGCCTTCCTCGCGGGAGTTCGTGAATTGGCTACTCTAGTGAAGCTCGTGGCTTGGAGGATCCCCATCTTGTGAGTGGATGTGTGGCACCCGCTGAGGGTTCAACTCTTGATAGTTGATTAGCTCGCGATCCATCAAGTGGGTGCATCGCCACAACGAGGAGTAGCTTGCAGGGAAGCAAGTGAACCTCGGTAAAAAAATCTTGTGTCATCTTATTGCTGAGGATTTCATTTGTGTATGTGATCACGTTGATTGATTGGTACATTGGACATATCTCTTCTCATCAACGTTGGTATATCTATTCAAGCTCACTCCTTTACTTTTTGTTCTTTGCCTTGTTTAGCTTGAGTATAATAGTTTATCACTTAGGAGTAATTAGTTTAGAGACTTAGCATTGTTGGTGTGAACTAGAGATCGTAGCCTTGCACTAGAATTGTATTTGTGGCTTGCATAAAAGTAGTTGAGCTAGTGCTAGAATTAGCTTCGCCATCTTATTTGCTAACTTGTTGTTTAGTAAAGCTTGTAGAAAATTTAAATAGGCTATTCACCCCCCTCTAGCCATTTGTACCTTACATATCCCCAAGCTCAATTTTCAACTAACCAAAAGTACGAGCTACCGATAACATTTCGTTCGAACAAAAGTTGCATTCTCATCTACACATTTTGTGCTTCAAACTTTATTTAGGTGCCTCATATAAGTTCTATAATATTTTTGGTTCAATAAAAATCGAGTACAATCGCAAGTGATATAACAATAACTATTGAATCTTTTTCACGTATCATTTGCGTGAGCCGTCTTACATTACAAGATATTTATAATCCCACTTAATCACATGCAATGCCACAAAGTATGATGCTTATGACATGCTTTAGCAAGTTACAGCGCATGAGCAAAATTTAATTGTTGGGAGGGCTAAAACAACATATGTCCTAGCCCAGTTAAACACCCCTCTCCTTTGCCTCATCCGCTAAACACATACCTTAAAGTATCTCCAGCAGACTACCTAAATCCACTACCTATCCTATATATATTTGGGTAGTGGAGGAAAAAAACTCTCCAACAGGCTACCTATCAGACTACCTATTTTTGTTGGCCCTAACAAATTCCCCCTCCCATTGCCTACTTATGTTGGGCCAACCGATCATGCTACGTATTTTTCTTTAACTGTTTCCTCTCTCCCGCAGCGCATCCCGCCCTGACGCCAGTCGCGCGCCTCTCCTGACGTCGGCGGACCTCCTCCCCACGGGCGGCCCTCACTGCAGCACCTCCTCCTCCGTGGGCGGCGCCCCTCACACACCGACAGCGCCCCTCCCCCGCGGGCCTCCCTCGCTACGGAGTCCCTTCCATGCGGGCTTACCTCTCCGTGGAGCCCCTCCCGACGCCGGCGGAGCACCTCCTCGTTGTCTCTGAAGCCGGTCGCCGTTCCACGATCGCATCTTGAAGCTGGGTCTTCCCCGGCCGTCACGCCCGACCCGGGCGCTCCCCACCGGCAGACGGCCCTCGCTGGCGGCACCCCCATCCCCTCCCCGTGACGGCGTTGACTGAGTTCGTTGATGGCAAAAGCAAAAGGAGAGGAAGAGGATGACATGTGGGCTCAACTTGTCATTGGCTATTAAACTGAATTCGAGAGCCAAAATTTACTGGAGTTAGAAGCAAAATTTAGGTAGTATAAGAATTGATGACTACCTAAACCGACAAGATAGTCTATTTTAGGTAGCACTACTGGAGATGCTTTTACCAGAAGCATAACGCCGCCGCCCACCCCGCCCGCCACGAAGCAGCATGGACGAGCGCCCCATCCACTGGCTGCCGGCCATGTGCTCCACCATGTTGGCAAGCAACACACCTCCTCCACGCCCGTGAAGATCCGCCATTCCTGCATCAAATAAGCATGCACAAACACAGCATGGACGAGGGCCCCTCCCGCCGGCTGCCGGCGACAAGCCTCCACCATGACGACGATGCACCTTCACCACGACGACTGTGGACGTGTTTAGTTCAGGGGCTGTAAAATTTTCGGAGGGTACTGTAGCACATGTGTAATTATAACAATTAGTGTCTAATCATGGACTAATTAGGCTTAAAAGATTCGTCTCGCAAAATACAAGCAAATTGTGTAATTAGTTATTTTGTATCTATATTTAATGCTCTATGCATATTTCCAAACATTCGATGGGATGAGGTGTAAAGTTTTTGGGTGGGAACTAAACACCCCCTGTGTCGCAGCATGCACAGGCACGATTCAATAGTGAGTCAACGACTTCCAGTTCCAGTGACCATTTTGTTCTTCAGTCGTTGAGCTTTTGGTTGATTTTCCTTGTATCTCCTGATCCAGAAGCGAGGTTGTGTTTTCGCTCAATATTATGTGTTTTAGCTCGAGGTTGTTTTACCTATACAACTGCATGCATGTGATCCAAATTCTCGAAGTCAAACAATCTCGAGCCCAGAGCCTGGCATCACATGACACGTGTAGCGTGCATGGGGATGCCCGTATTCATCTAGTAGATCCGTCACGTGACAGTGAGCCCGTGACTGTGAAGCTTGCATGGGCCTTGCCCGCTGACAAGTGACGATCTCGCCGCCCACCGCTGGCGCTGGGCGGTGCCGCCGGTGGTTGCCTCTCGTTGTCGTTGCTGAATGCTGCCGCCTGCTTTGCGTTTGCGCCCATGACATCCACGTATGTGCTCGCTCGCCACCCCCATGATGTGTCACAGTCCACGTCACCGTCACGGCAGCTGCTGGCTGCTGGCTGCGGCACGAACAAGAAGAAGTTGACCCTCCAACCGAACCGCCCCCTCCTCCGGTTCACAGTTGAGTTCACACTCGCGTCGCGTGCGTGCGCGTCTCTCGTTTGATTCCGCATATATCCGCACGACCGCACCGCTCGCCAATAATAAGCAGAAACCAGCGGGGCGGACGGAGCCGCCTGCCGATAAGTAGCACCGGGAGGGGAGCTAGCAGGGGCAGCGACAGCGACGACGTGCGCAGTACGTGAGCCGAGAGACCAGCTAGCTAGATAACCAGCCGGGGCGCCTGCCGCTGCGGGCGACGACGAGGCCGGCGAGCATGGCGATCCGGCACCGGACGGTGGAGGCGAACGGCATCTCGATGCACGTGGCGGAGTCGGGCGCCGAAGGGGACCCCGCGGTGGTGTTCCTGCACGGCTTCCCGGAGCTCTGGTACTCGTGGCGCCACCAGATGGCGCACCTGGCCGCGCGGGGCTACCGCTGCGTGGCGCCCGACCTCCGCGGCTACGGCGGCACCACCGCGCCGCCCGACGTCGCGTCCTACTCCGCCTTCCACGTCGTCGGCGACGTCGTGGCGCTGCTCGATGCGCTCGGCATCCAAAAGGTACTTCCGGACCTCACGTTGACGATTCTAACACCACCGTGTGGAAATTCAGAGGCGGACAACGAGCCACCACAACTTTCTTTTTACTCCATATATAAGCCCGCGGTAGTTTTCTTTAAAATTGATATGTTCTTATTAATTATATAGTTTCATGTGCTTTTTCAGATGATATGGTCCAACTTTATACTGAGGTTAACGACCGGAGATAATCTTAAATTTTTAGTCTAAAATCAGAGAGTTTTGATTTTTAGAAACGATAATGCTCTGTGTAGTCTGGTTAGGCTAATTTTGATGCGAGTCATCAAACTAGGTCAATGAACTTTTAATTTTATTCCCCTAAAAAAAGAACTTTTAATTTTATATTTATCCTGGATGATGGGATATATATGAGCAGATATGGACGGGAAGCCATAGCCATCTGATAATATATCAGTCAACGTATGATAATGATATATGATGTGTTGCTAACCACCTACTCTGCTCTCTTCTCCTATAAACATATACACATGATACATTTAATTTTCCCCGGAATAAAAAAATACTCATGTCGTGATGATATATATAGAGTTGTAGTCGTTGTAGGCATCAGCTTAACGTGTGCGTATATGTAATCAACTAAACTAACATGCACGACACAGTACAACAGACACAGCGAATTTTTTTTATTTTTAGCCCAAATTTAAAATATATTTTAAATTTGACCCGCATTTGAATTTTTTTTTAAATCTAACCCGTTTGGCCCCGCCACCATGCATGGCGGGACAAATGCACTGAACCCCGCCATGTATGGTGGCGGGGTGCAGGTCCCACGTGGCACCCTGCAGGCCAGCGTGGAAAGGTGTACCCCGCCATGCATGGTGGCGGGGTACCCCTAACCCGCCACCGATCATGTGGGGTACAACCTTTCCTCCAAACCAAGCACCTTGACTGGTCGGCCATGGCACCGTTGCTGCTCAAGTTGGCGTAAGCATAGGCGGTGCAGGAGCAGTTACTACTGCAGTTGGCCGCGCACTGCTCAAAGCTTCTGTTCCGGAGGAGCACGAACTTGTCAGGAACTCTCATCCCGGGCAAGGCCATGAAGTGACTTCCCTTGCCGCACTGCAGAGGCTCCATTCTCCGACATCCTCTTGAAGAGTTCATCCCGACGGCGACAGGCTCAAAGCCCTCGAGGCACTGGCATGCCGGGGCACGGCCTAAATAAAAGCTGTTGGAACGTTGTAAGCTCGCCCTTGGACACGCACTCATTGAAGTCCGTCGGAGATCTTGCCATGGTTAGAAGATAGAAAAAGACAACACCAAAGTATTATCCCTATCAACTAAAAGGAAACAAGTGGCGGTGGTGGTAGTGAAAGTGGAATGCAAAATCACAAACGGCTTACCACCGTCTTGCCTGTATTCTTACCAACGCCAAACAGGAGCCAAAACCAAAGTGGCAAAGTAATCTATTGTTGAGCGTGGGTACAGTTGCAATCCGGATCCAAAGTACAAATCAGAGCTGCTGGCTAAGACGTGTCGAGACGTAGCGCAACAAGGTGAAAGCAAAGGACGATGGAAAGAACTCACAGAACAAGCAAATAACCCGAATTTTTCCTTTTTCTGAATTTTTCCCGGAATTTCCCAAAAGGCACTAGTAGGAATCAAACTTTTTTATTTTTTGCTATTTTTTTACATTTTTATTTGAACAAGGATTACAAAAGATGCCACTACAAAAATTGGCACCTACAACTGAGGTGGGATGTGGTCTACAGAAATACAGCAAGTTCTCTGAAAAGCGTGCAAAAACGTTGACAATTTTTTTTCTTTATTTTCCTGTTTTTTTTGGCAATTTTGATGAAACCAAACAGGGCGAAGCATAGTTTGGGTCGGCCTCAAATGGTGTCAAGAAGTTGCTCAAAAAATTTCAGATTTTTCTGATAAACGAGCGAAAAGTTATGCCTGTTTTACCGAAGGTATCTCAAGTTATGTTTTCCGGAAGGCACAATACGGCAGTTAGGGCAAAACGTCCCTAAACTCCAACACACGATCACAAGATGGTTCCTGTGACTAACAGCAATATGTATTCGCACCGATCACAAGATGGTTCCTGTGACTAACAGCAGTAGGTATTCGCCTGATGATGTAAGGAGGGTTGCGATGCAGGCAAAATAAGAGCGGCTGACAACCTATCTAGGGTTTGTGCGGTGGCGAGAAGTTACACAATGGCCAAAAACAAGAAGTGCCCGGGCTTTTAAATGGGCGGGGTTGTACCCCGCCATGATTCATGGCGGGTTAGAGGTACCC
Organism: Saccharum hybrid cultivar R570; assembly: GCA_038087645.1. Lineage (NCBI taxonomy): Eukaryota > Viridiplantae > Streptophyta > Magnoliopsida > Poales > Poaceae > Saccharum > Saccharum hybrid cultivar. The sequence continues at coordinate 3,514,597 of JAQSUU010000059.1, forward strand.
CGCCATGCATCATGGCGGGTTACACCTTTCCACGCTGGCCTACAGGGTGCCACGTGAGACCTGCCACCATGCATGGTGGGGTTCAGTGCATTTGCCCCGCCATGCATGGTGGCGGGGCCAAACGGGTTAGATTTAAAAAAAAATTCAAATGCGGTCAAATTTAAAATATGTTTTAAATTTGGGCTAAAAATAAAAAAAATCGACACAGCTACCAGCATCGATTAGACTGTTACTCAACTTTAAATTAAACGCGGACATATGTACATGGACCTACCTATGTTGTGTGCTGTTTGGTCAAGTGTACATTGCTGCACATACCCTCTTCCCTCTTTTATATGTCGCCCGAAAAGTATGTTTACGGAAAAAAAAAACACACGATTTTCTAGAGCCAAGCATAAGGGATAGAGAGAGTATATGTTTGGTCCGGACTCCGGAGCACACTAGCTCCGTTCGAGGTGAACCCAACTTTTCCAGACACGGGACACTATTTCTATTTTGATGAAAACGAAACAAAGATGGGCCAGTACATGCAGTACCGGCCACTAGGATGGCTGTGTTGGAAACGCCAAAAAAACACATGAAAAATATTGTCCATATACATCTCAAGGCAGTCATCACTCATCAGCCCTGGCGCTTGATTTCGTTTCTGCACGGATGTTTGGCCTGCTGGTGGTTGCATTGCATGCATATGCATGTGGCCGAATGAATGAACGTGATGACGTACGTGCACTGATAGATGCATCATGCATGCATGTGCATGCATGGTGATATGGTGAAGCAGGTGTTCGTGGTGGGTCACGACTGGGGCGCCATCATCGCGTGGTACCTGTGCCTGTTCCGGCCGGACCGGGTGACGGCGCTCGTCAACACCAGCGTCGCATTCATGCGCCACGTCTTCGTCCGCGCCGGCGCCGCCGCCGTCAAGCCCACCGACTACTTCAGCCGCAACTACGGGCCCACCTACTACATCTGCCGCTTCCAGGTGTGTACGCGTGTGTACTAATAGTATACCGTAGTAATTTCGATATCGTTCCTACTAGTACTTGTCTATACATTACCGCTCTTCAACTAAGCGCCTGTTTAGTTCCCAGGAAATTTTGCAAAAATTTTCAGATTCTCCGTCACATCGAATCTTTAGACACATGCATTAAGCATTAAATATAGATAAAAAATAAAACTAATTACATAGTTTAGACGAAATGGACGAGACGAATCTTTTAAGCTTAATTAGATCATGATTAGACACTAATTACCAAATAACAACGAAAATTGTTACAATGCCATTTTGCTAAAATTTTGGCAACTAAACCGGCCCTAATAAATTACCGTGCTCTGCATGCATGCATGCGTCTCTACATTTTGTATTTGGCATTCGGGAATGAATAAAAGCGATCAAGATCTTGAATTTTTACAGTCTAGAACAACAATCACCGCGTGATACCCGACTAGCTAGTCTCACCTTTAACTTCCACTAGGTGAATGCCCGTGTGTTGCAACGGGAGAGTTCTCATGTATACCTGGGTTATTTATTATGAAAATACTATTAAGAATCACCAGAAAAAAAACCTTTACTGAACTTTAAGATGTTCTTTTTTTATAACATCGTACTTCTGCAAGGCGCATATTCGTCTTTAATAAAGACATATAGATGACACATATGTTGTCCTGAAAAGTAACTCTTTTATCATTTGACGTCAAATCCAGATCAATGAGATGAGATGGCATTACCATTCAACACAATTAAGCATTTACGGTCTAGTTAGTTGATATTTGATATGATGATAATTCATAAGTTATCAATTCACTGAACATGTACAGAAGAGAAGTTTGCATGAAAAATTGATCAAAATCAATGTAACAGAACCGACCAATTATACAAGATTAAGTAAGAAAATCATCCACCGAGCAGACGATTTAGCAAACTTAAGCTCGTATAACCCGGTAGTCCGTGAAATCACGACGGATTTCAAACCAACTTACATACCAGCCAAGATCGTAATAAGTTCAGCGGTCACCATCACAAGTTACATAAAAGTTCGCGCCGCAAATTCATCAGAGTTTAAACATAGTTATTACAACCCAAGTTCAAATAAAAGTAGCGGAAGCATTTAGTTCAAATCACACACTCACACAAAGTTCAAAATAAAGTGTCAGCTCAGGATCATCTCCAACAAAAGCATCAGACGAGATGTAGTGAATGACCATTGCCTATGGTCCTAAGCTTCTCCCATCGCAGGATAAAGGCAGTTGATACAGTAGCCGTAATACATCTGCCCATCTGCAACAAGTGGGAACAAAGCCCTGTGTACGAGAAAGTACTCAGCTAGACTTACCCGACAGAACCGAAAATAAAAGACACTAAGGATCATGACAGGCTTTATGGTGGGGTAGCTGACTCAATTGCAAAAAGGCATTTTTAGCATTTAAAGAATCTTTCCAAAAGCTGTGCATCAAGTTAAACTTTATTAACCTGTCAAATACATTTGCACCTGTACTAGAGTAACATGTAATTAAACAGGTAAGGATAACCAATGATCAGTAATCAACTTCTATCATGTCATATATCATATAACTGTCCAAGTGTTCCATTAGAATTACTACGATGAAGTAACTCAAGTCAAGTGCTCACTATCCAATGAACGATGGCGATTCGAATCGATTATTAACCAGCTGGCAATTTATTCCTCACACAAATCTCACTCACCCACTAAAGTGAGGTATTGGTCACCGAGTCAACCATTCAGGTAAAGTCTCGAGCTTGCCAGGAACCACATGTACCCGGGACCGCCCGACTGCTCTTTGGCCTTATCATCGCGCCCACGTATCCTGCCACTACTGCTCTGGTACAGTGCGTTGCGGGCAATCCACTCGGCCCGAATAATCTCCCAGCTTCGTGGTCGAAAGGTACATTATTCGGCCAACTAAATGTAAGGCACGCGTTCAACATGACTCGAGGCCCAACAACGGTCGGTCCTTAATCGACACAGGCGGAAAACACTACAGTCCGAAACCCTGCAAGTTTCCGTCCGGTCTCAATTTCACATTAACACTTAGTTATTCTCAGATGACATACTTCTTCAAGCAGATCCAGGTAATCACCTATAGCTCGCAGGTGATATGAAATCACCCAGCTTCTACCGGTCTAAGCAAGCTAAGTATTTCTTGACTGCGAATACCAAGGTAACAAGGATATGGTAGAACAGGATAAACAAGGTATAATGCAGCAACGGTTGCAAACAATTCCTAAACGTAATCCATTAGTTAAAGTAAAGCATTAATAAATTATTTGCAAACCGGGGGAGAAAATGCTCCGGGGCTTGCCTCTCTCGAAAGAGCTCGGACGGTGGTCTGGACACTCTGGAAGATCCTCACCGACCTCCTCGTCGGCCTCAGACACCTCCTGCTCTTTCACCTCGGTCTGCTCTTCCGGCTCCTCGGGAACTGCTACCGGAGTTACTCCCTGTGATCCTGTATGATGCAAACGTATAAGTGCTCATGCCTAGGTGCATTGCAGAAATGACATGTCATGATCATGATGAATGAAATATAGATGAACAGGTTTACTTTATTGCATAAAGTAGGAATACAACTCTTCTACAAGGTAGTCAATATCATCCAAGAACATATATTACAAGCACATGTTATCTATTGCATTCTCTTCTACTACTACTATGCTAAGTTAACACATCTTATTAAATGCTTCAAAGATACACCAAAGCAGATCTTATTAACTAGTCATGCATTAACAAGGTTAATTAAACCCTAATTGCAACTGAGTTTGAACAACAAAACCTATTTTGGTAGCACAGAAAAATCTGAGAAAATTATAGCAGCCTACTATCATCTAATCTAGTATGCCACAAAAATTTCATTACATTTGGATTACTAGAGCTGCCTACACAAAAATAACAAGCTAGGGCCTAAAAATGGGCATAAAAATACTTTATACTATGAAAAGTATCAAACAACAGATTTAGCAATTTTCCTACATTCTACACAATAAATAATCACTAAAGAAAAATTATTACATGCATGTTTTATTCATATTTTTCTTTCTAGCAAAAATAACAATTATTAACAAAATTAAACACTTGTACTACACATAAGAATTTTTTTTATAGAACATGCATGGCATATATTTTTCCTAGAAAGTACATCATAAAAGAAAATTATTGCAAGTGGAACCATATTTTTCTGACCTTTCTATGATTTATTGCATATTTAACAAGAAAACAACAATTTCAGTGATTAAATAAAAACTCTACAGAAAAGTATTTCAAACTTGTCATACAATATTTTTAAACTGTAGATCTACTCATAAGAAACATTACAAAATTTGTTTCACAATTTTTGGAGCTAAAATAATTACACAACCATTTTCTAAAGTATTTCTTTCTCAAATAATAAAAGAAAAACATAAAACCAATTTTTCTTATTGATAACGGGCCGGCCCAGTGAATCCAACCGGCCGGCTACGGCTTTCGGCCCGAGTGCGCGCGGGAGAAACAACGAGTCGGCTCGGCTTGGGCTCCGGCCCAAGGCCGTCTTGGCCCAGCGAACAGAGAGGGGGCGAGAGCGGGGCGTGACCACGGGGTTGCCGGCGTTCAAGGTGGCGTGGCCGCGCGGCGGTGGCGTCCGGCGGCGTTGCCGGCCACGACTGGGCACGATGAAGCGAGCAACGGATTCGCAAGAGGAAGGCGGGCGGAAAGGGTGGAAATTGGGAAAATAGGATGGCGGACGGGTCTCGACCACAGCGTAGGCCGAGCGGCGACCATGGCGCCCGTGGTGGACGGACGACCGAAATCGGCCTCACCTTTGCTCGAGCGACGGAATTGGCGTGAGCACCAGATGGGGGAAAAACGAGGCGGGGCTGAGGCCGGGAGGAATTGACCGGAGACGCGCTCGTGGGGGCGTGCGGTGGTGGCGGAGCGACGACGGCGAGCGGTGGCGCGAGCGTCCGCCACGGCTCCGCGGCTGCTGCTGGCGAGAGGGGTGGAAATGGAGACTGGAGGCGAGTTGGGTGAAGTGAAGCCGGTGCTGTGGCTGCTTAAGGCATGGGCGAGGACGTGGGACCCGTCGAGGCGCCACCCGTACGCCGGCGACGTCGAGCAGCGTCCACGCGGCGAGCGCGCCCTGACGCGGTCGGTTGCGCTGGCGTGGGCGAGTGCGCGCGAGCGGGGAGGGCGCGGGCGAGCGGGGCCGGGCTGGCTTCGGTTCGCGGGCCGAAAGGGTGGCCGCGACCCGTTAAGGTAAGAAATCGTTTTTCTTTGCTAAATAAAATTTCAGATTTTTATAATTTGATTCAAATTCAAATTTTGAAGATGAAAAGGGCATTTTCACAAGCTGCCCCCAAAACAAAAGTTGTTCAAAATTTAATTTTCTACAACTTTCATTTAGGGCACTTTTCAAAATTCTAAATAGATTTTGAATTAGTGATTTAAAGTCCAAATTTTAAATAAAAACTCATTTTTCTAGAATATTTTAAAAGCAAAATTTGAGGAGATTTTGAATACAAAAGTTGCTCCAAAAATTATGCTAATTAATTCTAAGCTATTTAAAGTTATAGCCAAACAAGTTTTACCACTCTTAGCTAGCAATTGCAATAATTTAGGGTTCAAACATATGTTTTTCATAATTTAAATTAATTCCAACTTATATTGCATGTGATGATGAACATGCTTGAAATGCTAATGATCATGATTTGGGATGTGAATGCATGCTTAACACGCAGGGGTGTTACAATCAACCATGTCTAGCTCCAGCACTATTTTGAATTTCTTGTTGACACAGCTTCTGTGCATCCTGAAGGAACAAAGACGTCATCGTTTAGAAGACAAAAAAAAAACCTCTTCGTACACAATGATAAATTTGTACTATATAAATAGAAAGAGTTAACTTTGTAGGTGTAACCGTGGGGATATCTATATGAGACATGAATAATCATTTTTTCTCTTTCTCGAACACGACTTCACGTGTCTTTTCATTAAGAAGAAGAAGACCGAAAGAACGGCGAGTACAACACAGCTGAGGGGAGCCCCCAACGCCGGTTACAAAACCACCGAGTAGGTGGTTAGCAACCTAAATAACAACCACAATAGAGCAGCAAGAAAATGAAAGACAGGGCCCTCCACCACAAGCCTTACAACACAACCTGCACGGTAAGTTGCAACAACGCGATGGAGCCAACTTAGGAGATGTAGCCGCGACGGCAAAGAAACCGCCGAGAGACGACCGAGGCGGCCGCCGAAGCCCACACGGCAAAGCATCCGCGAGGGGGCATCACATGCTCGGCAACAACTGCCCGAGGTAGAGCCAAGCACAACGTCGGTGATCGAGGACGGCCAAGCAACGACGATGACAAACACTACGGCAACACCAACATCCGAGCTGGGAGGACCAAAGCAATGACGGAGCAGCGGCTCATGTAGGCAAAACTCTGGCGAAAGGGGCGGGGCACGATTGCGGATGGCGCGGAGGGCAAGGAGGGTGCAACAACAGAGCCTTCAGGAAGGAGATGACGCCCGCGGACGCCAACTTCGTTGAAACTGCCACCCAAAGGGACTTTCGTTCCCAATAGCCCGATAGCTGCCGCCGACGAAGGGAGCTGATGACGACGCCTCCAAGAAGGTGATGACGCTGGCGCGCCACCGTCGTCAGTCCAAGGCACGAAGCCTAGGGGGTTTACACCTTGTCCGCCGTCGGCTGTAGCTACCCTCGAAGTACCCTCTTTCTTTTTTTTCACAAACAAGGCAGGATATCCCCATTCAGACTTACTTGGCCGGATAAACCCCTTTTTCAATAATTCCTCTAGTTGCTTTTTTAGCTCAGCTAACTCATCCAGAAGCATCCTATAAGGTCTCCTTAAAATTAGAGCTGTCCCAGGGATCAACTCAATTCCAAACTCAACATCTCTATCTGGCGGAAGATCAGGTAACTCATCTAGAAATACATCCGGAAACTCACACACTACCGGAATCTGATGAATAGGAATGACTCCCATAGCATATGTCACACTCACAAGATCTGTTCTTTTAGGCAATGGTACCTGAAAAGTACCCTCTCCCTGGGGATCCTTAAGGATAGGTACCCGACTTCCTGTATCTATAACTGCTCCCCATTCCTTTATCCAATTCATCCCTATGATGACATCCAGAACTAGTCCAGGCATAACTATCAAGTTTACTCGAAACTTTCGACTACCTAACTCAAGGGTTGCCCCTCTAACCATCTGATTGGTTAAAACATCAGCCCCTGCTAAACTTATACGATAACCATAACTTAAGTCTGTGCATAGTTGTTCATGTTTCCGTGCAAATGCTTGACTCATGAAAGAATACGATGATCCAGAATCAAATAGAACAACTATAGGGTTTTGGTTAACAGGAAACTTACCAGAAGTTATGGGCTCTTCCTCAGGAATCTCATCCACAGTGGTGTGGTGTACCAAAGCATTATAGGTCTGTTGCTTCTTTCTGGGCGGATAAGGACAAAACTTTGAAAAGTGGTATGACTGATCACAATTATAGCAAGGTCCCTTCACTGTACCAGCAGATCCTATAGCTCCCTTAGAGTTGCCTTGTCTCGTAGCTGCGGCTATCCTTGCTGGCGGCACAGCCATCTTATATGGCTTCTGTAGTCCATTGTAGTTCTGGGTTTTATGCTGTGGTGGCCTAAACCTTGCACCTGGTGCAGATGGGTGATAGGTCGAACGATTAGCAATGAAAACTCTTGGCTGTGATGGTCCTGACTCAAAGGCTCTCTTGCGAGTCTTGGATGCAGTGTACACGTTGTTATTCTTCTCTTGTTTCAGACAATCACTGATGAAGTCATTGAATCTGGCGCGGGTATTGGTACCCACATGCTTCATCATCTTTGGACCTAACCCTCTCTTGAAGCTAGCAATTCTCTTAGCATCGGTGTCAACCATGTCGGGAGCATAACAACACAAATTGTTGAAGGCATGTAAATACTGCGTCACGGTTTTAGTGCCCTGATTTAAAGCCAAGAACTCTCCCAACTTTATCTCAACCAGCCCTGGTGGAATATAAACTCCACGAAAGGCTTCAGTGAACTCTCTCCACGAGATCTGAGCATTTGGAGGAAAGGTGGTGCGATGATGCTTCCACCACATCCCTGCTGGTCCCTGTAACTTATGTGCAGCATACTCTGTCTTCAGTACTTTAGTCAGCCTTAACACACAGAACTTATCTTCCATGGTGTTGATCCATTCTTTAGCGTCAAGTGGCTCGGTTGCTTCCTTGAAAATTGGTGGTCTGGTGTCCATGAAATCCTTAAAGTTGCTGTACTGATTTACCCTATGGCCACCACCTTGGTTGTTACCACGTTGAACATTGTTGGTAATGATACGCAGAAAATCTTCCATGTTTTTCTGTGATTGCTCGGCATTGCGCTGACTTCCAAGGAACTGCGCAAAGAATACCTCTGCAGTGAGCGGTGGAGGAGGCGGCAAATGTGGTTTCGGGTGTGGCTCATTATGGTTGACATTGTTTTCACCACTCCCACCTGCCCCGGCACCATTACCACCAGTTTTAGTGGCCTCAAACGTGGCGTGGCGAGTGTTTGCCATCTGCATATTTTAGCAACAAGTAATGATTAAGTAAAGCTGTAGTAATTGTGAGTGAATGAAAAATTATGTCGTACTGAATTCATTGGAGAGAACAAGTCATACAATAAAACAGAGGCACAATAATCGCATTCCAATTAAAACAACATCACTAATTAAATTACTTCAATGCAAACATCATGTCCATATAACCAGATTGTCAGCATATATACACTGGACTTTTATGCGCTTAGGTATCACATGACCAACCAAGTTCTAACATTCTACCAAGTCTCAAGGTTTGAACGAGATACATCAAGGTACAAGAAACCAAAAGAAAGGTCATCACGACAGGGCCTAGCAGCTAACGCAAAGCAACTAGCCTACTCCTCAGGGCCATCGTCAGGGTCAAAGACGTCACCATCGCTACCATCAGTAGCAACGTCATCGTCGTCGGCAGGTGCAACTGCAGGCTCGTCCTCGTCGTCGTCGACGTCCATATCGGCGGCGTCTAGAGGAGCATACGGGCCAATCCCGTTGTAGAGCGCGTGAAACTCCTCATGCAAGTTGACGTTATACTCCTCTAGCTCCTTGACCCTCTGCCTCAGAAGGTTCCTCTCGTTCCAGGCTTCATTCCTCTCCTGAATCAACTATCCAATCATGCGGTCTGCATTATTGTTGGCCTGAGTCAACGTATGCACCCGCTGTAGAGCACTATCATCTCTCTCTAGAGCCTAGTCCCATTGCAAGCTCATGTTAGCCAACTGCTTCTGCAAACTATCTATAGCACGTGCCTGCTTCTTTTTCTATTTTCTTGCTCTGAGCCGATCATCACCACGCAAACCAGTCAACGTCCAATAGGTGCACTCAAGACCCTGGTATGCTCTAATAGCTGCATACATTGCACTCATAGCGTGGTTATCGCTAGCCTGTCCTTCGTTTGGGCCTCTGACTAAAGCACTTCCTTGCGGCTGCACCCAAATAGCATCACGAGGATCATCTCTAGGAAAAGTGCTAGCCAAGGCTGCTGCCAGCTCGTTAGGAAATATGCTTATTATGTCCCTGATGACACGGAAAGCTGCTCCCTCTGCACCCTCAACCGGAGTGCGTCCCTCAAACTCTAAGTGCCAACCATCCCACTCTGGAGCATCACTAAGAGCAGGGACTGTGATCTCCACTACTGCAAGTCTATCCTCAGCTAACTGGCTCTCACTCCAAGAGTACACCGGCTCCTAACCCTCTGGGTACCCCACATCATGGAGCACTCTCCAAAGCAAAGTTGGCATGCCAAACTCGCTCAGAAAGGTGTTCGTGCTGCGACGCTCCCGTGGGGCCAACTGGTGTCGGGGTGCTCTTTCGCCTGTGGACTTACGGGCAGTCTGCTTCGTGCGGGCCATCTGTACCAAAAGTTTTGATTACCCGGTGAGAACATAATTTAAGTTGGTACAATTTTTATCAAAAGGGGATAATCAATTTATAAGGGGAGGAATGCATGACATGAATGAAATGCACAAGCAATATGATGTATGTACGTTTCGTACGTTCTCACAAACTTAGGAAATAAATGATATCTAGCGATGAATTCGGTAGCATACAAGCGATCTCTCATATACGTAACTAATACGTTCTACACAAGAAACGTTGTTATGTACTTGCAGAAAATTCATTTCAGCCTAATTCCCCATGAATGCATGAAAGCAGTAAATCTATCTACACGCTCTACACGAATCCCTAGATATGCGTACAACGGTAATAACTGCCCCAAAACATCATCCTATTGACGGTATCGCCTCAATGGACGGAACAACCACACATGTGACACTTTTGTAAAAACATACGTAGAACATGTAATTACACCAGCATCATATAAGCACTCTCCCTATATCGGCGGTGTATCCGATCATGCTCTCACATCTCACACTTACCGAGGCGTAGAGGCAACTGATCCATACATTATCACTCAATTAAATGGCACTCATACAATAGCACGTCGTATGAGCAACAAAAGAGAAATATGATGCAAGAACCCCAAGTTAGTACTTAAATAAGCCACCTAGAGTCCTTACTGGGCATAAAGGATATGACCACTGGCACACTTTTAGTTGGAAAATCACGTTTTCCAAACACATTTTTGTTTCAAATACACTTGTGAACAGTAAACACGTTAAACCATGCTTCGATGCCAGCTGTAACAGAACCGACCAATTATACGAGATTAAGTAAGAAAATCATCCACCGAGCAGACGATTTAGCAAACTTAAGCCCGTATAACTCGGTAGTCCGTGAAATCACGACAGATTTCAAACCAACTTACATACCAGCCAAGATCGTAATAAGTTCAACGGTCACCATCACAAGTTACATAAAAGTTCGCATCACAAATACATCGGAGTTTAAACATAGTTATTACAACCCAAGTTCAAATAAAAGTAGCGGAAGCATTTAGTTCAAATCACATACTCACACAGAGTTTAAAATAAAGTGCCAGCTCAGGATCATCTCCAACAAAAGCATCAGACAAGATGTAGTGAATGACCATTGCCCATGGTCCTAAGCTTCTCCCATCACAGGATAAAGGCAGTTGATACAGTAGCCGTAATACATCTGCCCATCTGCAACAAGTGAGAACAAAGCCCTGAGTATGAGAAAGTACTTAGCTAGACTTATCCGACAGAACCGAAAATAAAAGACACCAAGGATCATGACAGACTTTATGGTGGGGTAGCTGACTCAATTGCAAAAAGGCATTTTTAGTATTTAAAGAATATTTCCAAAAACTTTGCATCAAGTTAAACTTTATTAACCTGTCAACTACATTTGCACCTGTACTAGAGTAACATGTAATTAAACAGGTAAGGATAACCAATAATCAGTAATCAACTTTTATCATGTCATATACCATATAACTATCCAAGTGTTCTATTAGAATTACTACGATGAAGTAACTCAAGTCAAGTGCTCACTATCCAGTGAACGATGGCGATTCGAATCGATTATTAATCAGCTAGCAATTTATTCCTCACACAAACGTCACTCATCCGCTAAAGGGAGGTATTGGTCACCGAGTCAACCATTCAGGTAAAGTCTCGAGCTTGCTAGGAACCACATGTACCCGGGGGCCGCCCGACTGCTCTTTGGCTTTATCATCGTGCCTCCGTATCCTGCCACTACTGCTCCGGTACAGTGCGTTGCGGGCAATCCACTCGGCCCGAATAATCTCCTAGCTTCGCGGTCAAAAGGTACATTATTCGGCCAGCTAAATGTAAGGCATGCATTCAACATGACTCGAGGCCCAACAACGGTCGGTCCTTAATCGACACAAACGGAAAATACTACAGTCCGAAACCCTGCAAGTTTTCATCTGGTCTCAATTTCACATTAACACTTAGTTATTCTCAGATGACATACTTCTTCAAGCAGATCTAGGTAACCACCTATAGCTCGTAGGTGACAGGAAATCACCCGACTTCTACCGGTCTAAGCAAGCTAAGCATTTCTTGACAGCGAATAACAAGGTAACAAGGATATGGTAGAACAGGATAAACAAGGTATAATGCAGCAACGGTTGCAAACAATTCCTAAACGTAATGCATCAGTTAAAGTAAAGCATTAATAAATTATTTGCAAACCGGGGGAGAAAATGCTCCGGGGCTTGCCTCTCTTGAAAGAGCTCAGACGGTGGTCTGGACACTCTGGAAGATCCTCACCGACCTTCTCGTCGGTCTCGGGCACCTCCTGCTCTTGCACCTCGGTCTGCTCTTCCGGCTCCTCGGGAACCGCTACCGGAGTTACTCCCTACGATCCTATATGATGCAAACGTATAAGTGCTCATGCCTAGGTGCATTGCAGAAATGACATGTCATGATCATGATGAATAAAATGTAGATGAACATGTTTACTTCATTGCATAAAGTAGGAATACAACTCTTCTACAAGGTAGTCAACATCATCCAAGAACATATACTACAAGCACATGTTATCTACTGTATTATCTTCTACTACTACTATACTAAGTCAACACATCTTATTAAATGCTTCAAAGATACACCATAGCAGATCTTATTTACTAGTCATGCATTAACAAGATTAATTAAACCCTAATTGCAACTAGGTTTGAACAGCAACACCTATTTTGGTAGCACAGAAAAATCTGAGAAAAATACAGCAGCCTACTATCATCCAATCTAGTATGCCACAAAAATTTCATTACATTTGGATTACTAGAGCTGCCTACACAAAAATAACAAGCTAGGGCCTAAAAATGAGCATAAAAATACTTTATACTATGAAAAGTATCAAACAACAGATTTAGCAATTTTCCTACATTCTACACAATAAACAATCACTAAAGAAAAATTATTACATGCATGTTTTATTCATATTTTTCTTTCTAGCAAAAATAACAATTATTAATAATATTAAACACTTGTACTACACATAAGAATTTTTTTACAGAACATGCATGGCATATATTTTTCCTAGAAAGTACATCACAAAAGAAAATTATTGCAAGTAGAACCATATTTTTCTGACCTTTCTATGATTTATTGCATATTTAACAAGAAAACAGCAATTTCAGTGATTAAATAAAAACCCTACAGAAAATTATTTCAAACTTGTCATGCAATATTTTTAAACTGTAGATCTACTCATAAGAAACGCTACAAAATTTGTTTCGTAATTTTTGGAGCTAAAATGATTACACAACTATTTTCCAAAGTATTTCTTTCTCAAATAATAAAAGAAAAACGAAAAACCAATTTTTCTTATTGATAACGGGTCGCCCAGTGAATCCAACCGGCCGGCTACGGCTTTCGGCCCGAGCGCGCGTGGGACAAACGGCGAGTCGGCTCGGCTTGGGCTCCGGCCCAAGGCCGTCTTGGCCCAGCGAACAGAGAGGGGGCGAGAGCGGGGCGTGACCACGGGGTTACCGACGTTCAAGGTGGCGTGGCCGCGCGGCGGTGGCGTCCGGCGGCGTTGCCGGCCACGACTGGGCACGGTGAAGCGAGCAACGGATTCGCAAGAGGAAGACGGGTGCGAAAGGGTGGAAATTGGGGAAAATAGGATGGCGGACGGGTCTCGACCACAGCGTAGGCCGAGTGGCGGCCATGGTGCCTGCGGTGGACGGACGACCGAAATCGGCCTCACCTTTGCTCGAGGGACGGAATTGGCGTGAGCACTAGATGGGAGAAAAACGAGGCGGGGCTGAGGCCGGGAGAAATTGACCGGAGACGCGCTCGTGGGGGCGTGCGGTGGTGGCGGAGCGAGGACGGCGAGCGGTGGCGCGAGCGTCCGCCACGGCTCCGCGGCTACTGCTGGCGAGAGGGGAGGAAATGGAGACTGGAGGCGAGTTGGGTGAAGTGAAGCCGGTGTTGTGGCTTCTTAAGGCGTGGGCAAGGACGTGAGACCCGTCGAGGCGCCACCCGTAAGCCGGCGGCGTCGAGCGGCGTCCACGCGGTGAGCGCGCCCTGACGCGGTCGGTTGCGCTGGCGTGGGCGAGTGCGCGCGAGCGGGGAGGGCGCGGGCGAGCGGGGCCGGGCTAGCTTCGGTTCGCGGGCCGAAAGGGTGGCCGCGGCCCGTTAAGGTAAGAAATCGTTTTTCTTTTCTAAATAAAATTTCAGATTTTTATAATTTAATTTAAATTTAAATTTTGAAGATGAAAAAGGCATTTTCACAAGGTGCCCCCAAAACAAAAGTTGTTCAAAATTTAATTCTCTACAACTTTCATTTAGGACACTTTTCAAAATTCTAAATAGATTTTGAATTAGTGATTTAAAGTCCAAATTTTAAATAAAAACTCATATTTCTAGAATATTTTTAAAAGCAAAATTTGAGGAGATTTTGAATACAAAAGTTGCTCCAAAAATCATGCTAATTAATTCTAAGCCATTTAAAGTTATAGCCAAACAAGTTTTACCACTCTTAGTTAGCAATTGCAATAATTTAGGGTTCAAACATATGTTTTTCACAATTTAAATTAATTCCAACTTATATTGCATGTGATGATGAACATGCATGAAATGCTAATGATCATGATTTGGGATGTGAATGCATGCTTAACACCCAGGGATGTTACAATCAACCATGTCTAGCTCTAGCACTATTTTGAATTTCTTGTTGACACAGCTTCTGTGCATCCTGAAGGAACAAAGACGCCATCGTTTAGAAGACAAAAAACCTCTTCGTACACAATGATAAATTTGTACTATATAAATACAAAGAGTTAACTTTGTAGGTGTAACCGTGGGGACATCTATATGAGACATGAATAATCGTTTTTTTCTCTTTCTCGAACACGACTTCACGTGTCTTTTCATTAAGAAGAAGAAACTGAAAGAACGGCGAGTACAACACAGCTGAGGGGAGCCCCCAGCGCCGGTTACAAAACCACCGAGTAGGTGGTTAGCAACCTAAATAACAACCACAACAAAGCAGCAAGAAAATGAAAGACAGGGCCCTCCACCACAAGCCTTACAACACAACCTGCACGGTAAGTTGCAACAACGCGATGGAGCCAACTCAGGAGATGTAGCCGCGACGGCAAAGAAACCGCCGAGAGACGACCGAGGCGGCCGCCAAAGCCCACACGGCAAAGCATCCGCGAGGGGGCATCACATGCTCGGCAACAACTGCCCGAGGTGGAGCCAAGCACAACGTCGGTGATCGAGGACAGCCAAGCAACGACGATGACAAACACTATGACAACACCAACATCCGAGCTGGGAGGACCAAAGCAAAGACGGAGCAGCGGCTCACGTAGGCAAAACTCTGGCGAAAGGGGTAGGGCACGATTGCGGATGGCGCGGAGGGCAAGGAGGGTGTAACAACAGAGCCTTCAGGAAGGAGATGACGCTCACAGACGCCAACTTCGTTGAAACTGCCACCCAAAGGGACTTTCGTTCCCAATAGCCCGACAGTTGCCGCCGATGAAGGGAGTTGATGACGACGCCTCCAAGAAGGTGATGACGCTGGCACGCCACCGTCGTCAGTCCAAGGCACGAAGCCTAGGGGGTTTACACCCTGTCCGCCGTTGGCCGTAGCTACCCTCGAAGGGAAAGCCGACCACCATCACCAGGCCACCGCCGCATCGGGGCGGAAGAGGGCCGCGCTCGAGGAGGGATGTGAGGCAGAGGGGACCAGAGGAGGACCCGCGAGCCCCACCACCGTGCCAGGCCACCGCATCAAGGCGGGAGAAAGCCGCGCCAGAGGAGGGATGTGGTGCCGGCAGCACTAGAGGAGGACCCATGAGCCCCTCGACGGTCGCGCGGGCAGGGCCCACGGCAGGACCGGCCACCAGCCGCCGGCGGAGAGAGCCGACCACCAGCGCCGACCGCTGGATCCACGGTGGGGATCACCGGATCCGCGCTCTGCAGCCGCCTATCTAGCGGTTCTAGCCGCCGCCAGCTGCTTGCCGCCGGAGAAGGTGGGGGTGGAGGGGGAGACGAGAGGGGTGGTGGAGGAAGGGAACGCGCAGGGGGAGAGGAATGCGCAGGGGGGCTGCCGCCGCCGACGCAGAGGAGGGGGGCGCGGCGGCGGCGACCAGGCCGATGGGGAAGGTGGGGGCTGGGCTAGTGACCGCGGGGGCCTTGTTCAATTGCTGATAGATGAGAAGAAGGTTATATATGTGGACACCAACACATATAAATTAAAGAGCTTAGAGCATCTCCAATAGTTCCAAAAAATATTTGGTAAATCAATGAGTTTTTCAAGTGGCTACAAAAAAGTTGAGAGCATATTTGTTGGGTTTCTCCAATAGTTTTCAAAATCTAGATCCAAAATATAAAAGATAATTTTGCATCAGGAACCTCGAACTATCTTTAAACCACTTTTATACCTTCTTTCTCTCACTTTATATTTTCTTTCTCTCTTGTACATTTGTAGAACTCTATCCTACTTTTTGTTCTTCTCCACATCCTTCCACTTTCAAATTGCCCGAAGGGTATGTGTGTGTATATATCCGTGCGATTAGGCCGATTCTCCCAAGTGTGAAAAGATTGGAAGTTGAGATAGGGAGTTGTTGGAGAGTAGTTTTTTTTAAAAAAATCTTATCCAAAAATCAAGATTAGGAGTGGGTTTTAGAAAATCATGGAGATGCTCTTATTAGTTCTTCTGCTCATAGGACCGCAGAGCACCCATTCTATATAATGAAGGCTCCGACTGCACCATGAGATTAGTGACAAAAACAGAGAGAGATGCCTGCAAATTGTACTGCAGTAATTAGAAAGAAGAGCAGGGTTGGTCATCCATAGGATTCATGAAACGCATAAACATTCAGATGTTTACTAAATGATCTCTCTTTTTTCTAGCAATAAGAAGGCAGTGATTCAGATTACGACTACATTTTTATAATTCAATGGGTAAGTGGTTATCAGCCTTACACATATGAAAATACATGAAAACACGTGATTTCCTTTATTTCCAATGCACTGAATTACTAAAACTTCTTCCGTGTTTGCAAACACAAGCTAGCTTGGGCACCAAACAACTACAAAGTTAAAAGATAATAAAATGATATGATTTACTGTTTTAATCTGAAATCTACTCGAATGAATAAATCTGATTAGAATTAAAGAGAAGCTTTACCTAAGCTGACACATGTTGACATCGCCTTGTATAGATATGCCTGAAAGGCCAATTCCAATTCATGTTTAATTTGTTCATCACAGTCAACCGAATAGAATAATAAATAAACTGAACTAAAGATTAGTCATAATCCATTCAAAATCCTTCCAAACATTAGACAGAGGAGGGAGAGACGATTGGGGAGACTAACCTACAGCAGGTGCACGTCCATATGATACGAGCATCTCATTGCGGACAACGGGTCCAACCAAGTGCAGTGATTCGTGAAGGAACTCCTCATGGCGATGCAGGCAGCAGAGGCTGACAGCTGAACTTCAGGTGCCCTTTTGCTCTTCCTCCTCCTCCTCCAGCTGCAACTTGTGCATAGAAGGCGACGATTGGGATGTAGAGGACGCAATCTTAGTCACAAGTCTCAGCAGGAAGCGACGCATTGGTGGTCAGTGGAAAATTAAACGGGATCGAAAGGAAAGTAGAATAGGAAATCATAGAACACATGATCGTTACTTTAATGAATATCATAAAAAACAAATCACATCATGCTCCATGGAAAGGAGTAGAGAGGAGTAGCAGCTCCATGGCAGGGAGACGCCAGCAAGAGCAGCGGAGGACCAAGTCCATGCATCCGGCGAGAATGATGTGTTGCCGGTTCTAGCCTTCCAGGTATAGGATCGGACGAGATGGATGTCGCTGCCTCGCTGGGTCACAAGGAGATGAGGCTGGGTCAACCCAGTCGCCATGTTAGATGTTACGCCGCTCTAGCACTGGCACTGGCACTCTGCATCTGGCTCGGTTCTGGTAGGGCTGGAGGCTTGATCCACATCGTTCCTCGGGGGAAAGAGCAGCTTTGGGAAAATTGGAGGCGGCGTGCCGTGTTGGAGCCGGAGGCGGCCGAGGAGGCGAGGATTGGGGCGATGGCAGCCTAAGCCCTGAGGTTGGAAGCGAGCGTGGATGTGATTCTGCAATGATCAGCGCAGTAGCAAGGATACGTGCGAGGGCAACGGAGAAGGCTAACCATGGTGGGGAGGCGATAGACAAAGACGCGGGCGCGGAGCCACGTTGATAAAAACTACCGTGGGTAGAAGGTCGTGGATCGCAGGTGGTCGACATGCGCGGACGGGGATAGCCAGACAAAAACTGCAGGAATCGGATGAAAACTACCTTGGCAGACGGGACAGACACTTTCTTCTTCATATAGTAGAGATATATTACCATACATAACACTATGCACGTCCCAAATTTCCTTGTTCCATTTTTTAAAAAATAGCGTTTATTATCAAATTAGTTTTGGAAATTTCCAATTCTATTATGGTTTACAACTAGCCTCTGATTATGTAAAATTTAAACCAAGTATCTTCTGCACCAACAATTTGCTCGCATATAGGCCACCTATTTAGGAAGTTAGGGTTTGTTTGGATAATATTACTCGTCTGCATCTCAATTCATATTGTTATAGAAATTAAACGGAGTTTAACAAAATTCACTTCAATACATATAGATTATTGTTATGGGACATTAAACTGAGTTTTACCGCAATTCACTTTAATACACATGGATTATTGTTATGAAAATTAAACTGAGCTTTACCATAATTCACTTCAATACACATGGATTGATGTGGATATGAGCTAAGACTGAGCGTGTGACGAGGGCATGGACTTGGATGGTGTCGGCGTCTGGTCCTGCGGGGGTCCTAAGCCAATGAGTGAATCAAGTGTTGTGTGTCCCTGATCTGGATGGTGATGCAAGGAGGATACACGGGGATTTATCCCGGTTCGGGCAAAGGAAGGCCCTACGTCTAGCGAGGGAGAGAGTATTGTATTTCCTTGCACCTAAGTGCTTGCGTAGGGGTTACAAGCTGTGAGAGAGGGAACCGAGCCCAGGTCTCAAAGGAAAAGTGAGAGTACAAAGGAGATTGCTTGAGATATTGATCTGTGGGTTGTGTGCCTTTGCCTATTTGCGCTTGGCTTCTGGCTTGCATCTTGCTTCATATGCCCCCCCTTGTAGAGCCCTGGCCTGCCCTTTTATAGGGTAAGAGGAGGCCGAGACGCCTAGGGAGTCTTGAGGTGAAGTTTTGTCGATCCCTGTAGAGGTGGCTGTAGCGATGTGCCCTAGGAATGGCCGGCCATCCCGAGACACCATGGTGACATAGGGGACGAGACGGTGAAAAGATCTCGAGTCCTATGCCACGTCGGCCTTTCCTCCCTACTGACCGATGGTAGGTCGAGGCTGGGTCGAGGCCGGGTCGAGGATGGGTGGATAAGGCCGAATCCCCGAGATAGTAGGGTACGGACCTTGTCGTATCCTCCCTCGAGGATGATTGGTGGCAAAATAGTGTGCGGTATGGTGTGTATAGTGACAGGTTTTCACCTCCCATCCTGGGATGGGCGGTAAAAAGTGAGATTTGACACCGGTGTTGTTTCCACGTCGGCCACGGCTATAGCCATGACGGTAGGAAGTAACAGGTAGTCACATTAAATGCTCTGACTTTTGTTTCAGAGTAGGTGAATAAGATGGGTCAAGTGGTCCGACCCTAGGTCGTGCGAGTCAGAGATTTCCCGATAGTCGAGATGCCTTATTGAGCGATCCTCATGCGAGTCAGAATGTGGTCGAGGCGTCCCGTTGAGGGTGCCTCGTACAAGTCGGAACGCAGTCGAGGTGTTTTCGTCCGCTATTTTGGCGTTTGCGGGTAGCATTTTGTTTTTCTTAATTGTTGATTGTGGGTACCCCTAGTTTTAGGTACCCGACAGTAGCCCCCAAGCCTTTGGGTGAGTGTGGGTCACTCTCACAGAGGCTCAGCGGTTCATGAACTGGAGTCGTAGCGTCGTAGTTTTTTCCGGTGGGGGCGCGCGAGCGCACCCGCCGGGTGTAGCCCCTGAGGCCTTGGTGGAGTGTTTTGACTCCTCCGAGGTCTTTTTGTACGTTCTTTTTTAGGAATGTTCTTGAATCGTGGCGTGTCCTGCCTTTTTTCGCTCGAGGTTTGGTTTTTTGTGGTCGAGCCCCCGAGCCTCGTGCACGTGAGGTCGATCAGAGTCTTGGTCGTCTTTTATCGTTTGACCCTCATGCTCCCTTTTTAGAAAAAGGGAGGAGGGGTGGAGAATGTTGTACTACCCTCGTTTGGGCGAGTTCTGACGGTCTCCAGTGAGCTATTAACAGGGAATTCGAGTGGGAGCCCGTGCTCCATTCGGTAGGAGTCGGCTAGCGGCCACGGAGGCGCTCTCAAGAATGCCAAAGAGTAGTCGTGTGGATCTCGATTCCTATCGATAGGATTCGAGGGCTCAATGCCTTCCTCCAAGGGGATTCCTCCGTCGACCTTCTCTTTTAGCCTCGAATACTTCTTAGGGTGCCTCGAGAGCGTGGCTCGAGCCCTAGCCTTGTATGGGCGCATCCCTAGTCATCCCTGACTCCGTTACTCGAGGGCAGCTGTTGAACCCTGGTCGAGGGCCAGCTTTCAATCCCTCGAGGTTTATATCAAGCTCAGAGCCCGTTACCCATACGTCTGGGAATATCCGTCCGCGAATCCTTCTCCCACCCATTTAGGGTGCGTCTTTTCAGGAGGGGAAGCGAGATCGGCGCGGTAGTGGGCAGCGTGGTGCGACGGTTACGGCGTGCACAGTGGACACATGCCCATATCTATGGGTTTTGAGGGAGCGGTTAGGTAAGGTTATTAAATGAAAAAACTGCTCCTACCTTTTCACCCGCCCGTTGGACTTCCATCGGGGTATAAGAGCAAGGCCTGGGGTTTCGTTTACCCCTGCATGCCCTTTGCATTCTTGCCTTCCTTGCCTTCTTCGCCCCCCTTTGCCATCTTGCGCCCTTCAACCACCGTCCAGCGCCGTCGTCGTTCCTTTGCCTGCGCCGTTCCTCTGACAACAATGGCAGGCAAAAGCCAGATCCTCCGTGCGGATGCTTGGGCCCGTTCCTCGGTGACGGAGTGGAAGCTGGAGGAGTTGGTCCGCGATGGGCTTCTACGGCCGAGAGCGAGTCGGACCCAGCCGGAGTGGAGAGTGCCGCCGTCTGACCACCGAGAACCGGTGCCTCTAGAAGGCTACGTGGTGAGCTTCATGGCCTTCCACGAGAGGGGGTTCAGCGTGCCAACCAGCCCCTTCATGCGGGCGCTCCTCCACTACTACAAAGTGGAGCTGCACCACCTCGCCCCTAACTCCATCTCGTAGGCTGCCATTTTCATGGTGGTCTGCGAGGGATACCTGGGGATGGAGCCATAGTGGAATCTGTGGCTCCACCTCTTCAAGGCGGAGCACTTCGCCAAGAAGGCGGGAGAGCGAGGGGTGCGGCGCGCAGTGCACGCGGGGAGCTGCACCTCCAAGTCTGATCGGGTCGAGACAACCAATACATCTCAGCGTAGTTGATTTCTTCGAACAGCGGCTGGCACGACGGCTGGTTTTACCTCCGCAACGATGGTGACCAGCTACCGAGGTACTCTGGCCGGGTGCTGATGGCGCGAGAAGAGAACTAGACGTACGACATTGTTGAGGATGACAAGCCGAAGCTGGAGCCTCTCCTCGATGTGCTGAGGAGGCTCCATCAGCGTGGATTGATGGCGGGGATGGTGGCCGCAGCGTTCCACCGCTGGAGGGTGCTGCCGCTGACGCAGCGCCGACTCTGGCTCGACGAGATGACGCCGGAGGCATCGTTAGAGGGGAGCAGGATGTCGCACGAGTCCCTCCCCCTCGACGAGGTTGCCTGACGTGCGCGGTGGATGGTGGGGAGCTTCCGGCAGGAGGACGTCGACAGAGTCCCAATGCGCCCCACCTAGGGATTCGTGCCCTTGGTAAGTGTTGTTTTTGACGATCTTAAGTCCTTTTACTTCCGGATCCCTTCCGCTAACCCGATCGAGGTCTATGTACAGGATCTGTCGATGATCAAGGAAATGCGGCCGCCAGTTCTGGAAGATCGGGTTGCTCAGGAGACTCAACGCCTCTTGGTGGCCCAGAAGGAGGAGGAGAAGGACGTCACCAAGAAACGTCAAGTCCGCAAGACCCTCGAGCAGGAGGCGTTGAAGAAGCATCGTCGACAACAGAGTCTTGACGGGCTCCCGTTCAAGGAGTCTCCCTTCGAGACGGTCTCGGGGGAGGACGATGATAGTGATGACGATAACGCCTAGTCACGGTACGACACCGCGACTTCCCTAGCGGACCTCCCCGATGTGCGCCCCTTTCTAGAGCCCATTGGGGGGTCGACCTCCTAGGCGTCGAGGGCGGCCTCAGCACCTATTGAGGGGGAGGGAGAGCCAGGAGGGAAAGAGACCGGGGCGGGGCCTTCAGCAAGAGGAGCCACCTTGTCTAGGGCCCCGCAAGAGGGGTCAGTGGCGCCGTCCCTGCGAGTCCGAGCGCCTTGGGCTCAGACGGCGGTCGGGGCAGCGACGTCAGCATCAGAAGCCGGGGCACCATCGACGGGCGTGAGGACCCGAGGCTAGCTAGGCTCGGCAGCGCAGAGGACCTTGGACGCTCCGCTAGCCAGGGCTCCAAGGAGCACCCCACCAGTAGGAGGCTCGACGGTGGGGTCATCGTAGGCGCCGTCGGGTGGCTCTGGCCTACCGGGGTCTAGGCCCCTAGTTCCCATATCTGGGTAAGTTTTCCACCCTATTTTTCATGATTGGTGATCCTGTGTTTTATTCTGACGCGCTTGTTTGTTGTTCAGGCAAAAGCATAAGGCGAAGCTCGTGGGTCTGACTTCCGTGAAGGCGCTCAGGTCGGGTGCTGCCGTAATAATGTGGACGACGGCTGATGACGTCGCTTGGGTGGCCAAGTACTAGGCTGCGGTGGAGCGGCTCAAGTTGAGGGAGGCGGCCGCCCAGACGGGGGCGAGCGCCCAGGAGGTCATCGGCTCTGGTTCCATCGCGCGGGGATCAGGGCCGGCCGAGGCAGTCCCGGGTGATGCCAGGCTCGAGGTGCTCGGCACTGGTGGGTCAGAGCCTGGGTCGACCGCGATGACCCAGGCGACCGTCAAGGCCACTGAGGCTGACACATCCGTCCACAACACGGGGCGGGTGGATGCTGAAAAATTGAAGGAGGTGGTGGAGGTCCCGCCAGAGGCGGGGCAAGAGGCGGCACCATTGGAGGAGCCATAGCCACAACAAGACCGGCCGATGGAGCCGGCTGTCGAGGTGAACGGGGGGCGGTCATGCCACTGCCTGTCGTACAGGTGGTGGTGCCGATAGTCGAGGCGCTAGCCCTGTCGCAAGGGTCGACCCCAGCCCTGATCGACCTCACCCTCGACGACTCTCTTGCTGACAAGGGAAAGCAGGCGGCGGACGTCGAGGCGGCCGAGGCCTTGGATGGGGCCGGTACCTCTGCGGCGTTGGGGGGTGACCAGGCCGAGGCATCGGCCGGGTGGCCGGACTTCGCCGGGTTAGCACTCGTGCGGGCGGAGGAGGAGCTTTGACGTGGGGTAGGTCGACCCTTGAATTTAGGGACGCGTCCAACCCTAGCGCCGAGCCATTCTTTGCGCTCGACGACAAGGACGAGGTGCACCACTGGGAGTACCTCAAGGGACTCCGAAAGCACATGATGCAGTCCCTATGTGTGGTTTCGGACACCCTGGCACGGGGTATGTCGGAGGCCTTTGAGGTAAGCCAGATTCGTTAGTTTTTTCTTGCATTTTATCCCTCCCTTTTCCTTGGTTTTGACTGTTAGATTTTAACTGTGGTCAGGAGCTCAAGGAGCGTTCCCGCCGCAAGTCACTCTTCATTCGTCATGACAGTGGCGTGTGGGCGGCACTCGTCCATCAACGGGCTCTGGTCAAGAAAGCCAACAAGCGGCTCTCCCAGCAGAGCACCGAGACGGCCGAGCTTCGCGTCGCCTACGCGACGGTTAAGGAGGAGGCGGTGCAGGCCCGGGAGGCCGAGGCCTCGGCGCGTGAAGACACGGCAAGGGCTCGGGAGGAGGCAGCCAAAGCCCGCGAGGACCTTGCGCCACTGCTGGCGCGTGTGAAGGAGCTCGAGGAGGACATCACCTTAGTCGGTGATCAGCGCGATGCCCTCAACATCCAGGTCAGGACGGTGTCTGCTCGCGTCAGAACCTTGGAAGACGAGGTTGTGACGTTGAGGGATACGGTCCATGACAGGTACAAGGCTCTTCGAGCGTCTGAGAAGACATGCGGGGAGCTACATGATGAGGTCATGGGCTGGCAAACCCATTTTGAGGGTAAAGCTTCTTGTTGTGTAGTGGCCTTGGCGTCGAGGTCCTAGGCTTGCACTAACTTGATGCTTGTGTTCCAGAGTTGGAGAAGGAGCAGCAGGCGGCTCAGGCGACGGCCACCTCGTTCTACAACCTCTTCGAAGCCGAGGCCAGGCAGACTCAGTTGCTTCAGGGCGCCATTACCTCCGTATGCGACGGCCTGGGGGTTGAGCCCGACGCCGACGCCGAGGAGGACGCTCCGGGGAACTCCTTCATCCGTCGAATGGTGGTGCTAGGCTACCTCGTCCGTGAGATGATACGAGGCGGGCTTCATCATGGCGTGAAGAGGGCTCTGGCAGTCGTTCGGTCTGGGTTCATGTACGACATGGACCTCATCGCTGATGGTTTCATCACGGATCTAGATCGGACGGACGAGGAGAACAAAATCGTCTGCCTGGGCCTGATCGAAGCTGCTGAGGAGCCTAGGAGTCGCCTCGCCAAACTCTTCGAAGTTGAGGTGGTTCTGCCTGCTGATGATGAGGGCCTATGAGCCAAACCTGGGCATGAAGGCTCGTGTAATAAGTTAGTATTCGTAACTTTGGTCGCGATGGCCTCGGGGGCCTTGAAACACTTAGATGTAAATTTGTACTAAATGTCCATTTTCGGTTGAGTCTTTTGTTCCCTTTCTTGCTTGAATTGTATTCTTGCATGATTTTCTCAGCGCGCGGTCACACCCCTTGGCGTGAGGGAGCAAGTAGAGGTACCGTAGCCCGGAGGCGTAGGCGATCTCATGGCTCGGCAGCCCTCGAGCCTTAGGGTGCGTTTGCGGTCTCGTGAATTATGTAAGAACTTGATTCGAAGCGTAGGGGAACGTTAGATGTGAGTTTTTTCAAAATCGTGAACTTTTATTAGGTCTACTTAGTGCGCGGTTGCGCCCCTTGGCGTGGGGGTGAGTGGAGGTTCCATAGCCTGGAGGCGTAGGTGATCTCGTGGCTCGGCGACCCTCGAGCCTTAGGGTGCACTTGTGGCCTCGTCGACTTATGTAAAAGTTCTCCTGTTTTTGAAAAAATGCGAGTTTTTTGGGGACACAGGGGGTTCCGCCCTTGCAGCCCCCGAGGGAGGGTCGATTCTGAGGAAACAGGGTCGATCCTTCCTGGTTTTTTATGAAAGAAAGCTTTGAACACCGATGTATTCTTTGTTCTATCATGGGATTGCGAAATAATTTACAGAGCCTCGAGGCTTTAAGGAAAAAAAGCGATGTAGTTGTTCGATGTTCCAGGCGTTGGTGAAGATTTTGCCTTTTCTCGTTCGATGGCTTGTAGGTGCTGGGCTTTAATACTTCTGCGATGATGTATGGCCCTTCCCATGGCGGCGTGAGCTTGTGTCGTCCCTTGGTGTTTTGGCTTCGCCGTAGCACCAGGTCACCAACATTGAGGTCCCGCCTACGTACGTGTCTATCATGGTAGCGTCGAAGACTCTGCTGATACCTAGCAGAATGCAACAGAGCCACATTGCGGGCTTCCTCGAGCTGGTCGAGGGCATCCTCTCTTGTGGCGTCGTTACTTTTCTCGTTGTAGGCCTTCAACCTTGAGGATCCGTATTCTACATCAGTTGGGAGCATAGCCTCAGATCCGTAGACTAAGAAGAACGGAGTGAACCCTGTGGCTCGACTCGGCGTTGTTCTTAGGCTCCACAAGACCGAGGGAAGCTCGGCAACCCATTTCTTGCCGTTTTTGGTTAGCTTGTCAAAAATTCTAGGTTTCAGGCCTTGTAGGACCATGTCGTTGGCACGTTCTACTTGGCCATTTGTTTTTGGATGAGCCATGGCCGACCAGAGCACATGGATGTGGTGGTTGTCGCAGAAATCCAGAAACTTTTTACCAGTGAATTGGGTGCCATTGTCTGTGATGATGTAGTTGGGAACTCTAAAGCGGTGGACGATGTCGGTAAAAAAGAGCACATCTTGCTCAGACCTAATGCTGGTGATAGGACGGGCCTCGATCCACTTGGAAAATTTGTCAATGGCGACAAGCAAGTGGGTGAAGCCGCCAGTTGTCCTTTTCAAGGGTCCGACTAGGTCGAGCCCCCAAACAGCGAATGGCCACGTGATGGGAATAGTTTGTAGGGCATGAGCTGGGAGATGGGTTTGTCTTGCATAGTACTAGCAGCCTTTGCAGAAGCATACTAGCTTGACAGCGTCGGAGACTGCGGTCGGCCAATAGAAACCTTGTCGAAAAGCATTTCCGACGAGGGTTTGAGGCGCTGCGTGATGACCACAAGCCCTCGAGTGTAGATCATTGAGCAGGTTTCTGCCTTCCTCATTTGTGATGTAGCATTGGAGGATGCTAGTAGGGCTGCGGCGATACAGCTCACTACTGTCGCCAAATATCACAAAGGATTTGGCTCGGCGAGCGATCCGTCGAGCCTCGATCTTATCCGAGGGAAGGTCCCCTCGAGTGAGATGGTCGAGGTACAGAATACGCCAGTCAGGCTCGGGGTTGGCTGGTGGTGTCGAGCCTTCCACCTGCATGGCCTCGGCCCTAGTCGAGGGGGCTTTCGCCTTAGGTAGAGGGTCGAGTGATGGCCCATCGACCTCTCCGTCTGCCCTGATGTTGACGGACGGTTGGTGGAGATCTCTCGTGAAAACGTCTGGTGGAACTGTAGTTCAACTGGAAGCGATTTTTGCGAGTTCATCGGCGGCCTCATTATACCTGCGTGTGATGTGGTTGAGCTCGAGGCCATGAAACTTGTCCTCAAGGCGCCATACCTCTTCACAGTAGGCCTCCATCTTGGGATCACGGTAGCTCAAGCTCTTCATGACCTGGTCGATTACGAGCTGAGAGCCACCTCGAACATCGAGGTGTCGGACCCCTAGTTCGACAGCGATTCGCAAGCCCGTGATGAGCGCCTCGTATTCGGCGACGTTGTTAGAGGCAGGAAAATGAAGCCGGATGATATAGCGCATGTGGACTCCGAGGGGTGAGATGAAGAGCAAACCCGTGCCTGCTCCTATTTTCATCAGTGACCCATCGAAGTACATGGTCCAAAGCTCAGCCTGGAGCTAAACCGGAGGAAGTTGAGTGTCGGTCCACTCCGCTAGGAAATCTGCTAATACTTGGGATTTGATGGCTTTGCGCGGCATGTAAGAGAGGGTCTCACCCATGAGCTCGACCGCCCACTTGGCTATCCTACCCGAGGCTTCCCGGTTCTAGGCTATCTCTCCCAGAGGGAAAGAAGAGACCACAGTCACCGGGTGGCCCTCGAAATAGTGATGGAGTTTGCGCCGCGTTAAGACGATGGCGTACAACAGCTTTTGGATCTGTGGGTAGCGAACCTTGGTTTTTGAGAGCACCTCGCTGATGAAGTAGACCGGTCTCTGGATGAGCAGGGTATGTCCTTCCTTTGCCCTCTTGACAACCAAGACCGCACTGACTACTTGTATCGTTGCGGCGACATAAAGTAGGAGGGGTTCCCCTGGGGTCGGAGGGATGAGGATTGGTGACTTAGAGAGTATAGCTTTGAGCCTTGCAAGGGCTTCCTCAGCCTCGAGGGTCCATGAGAAGTGCTCTGATTTCTTCAGGAGGCGATACAGTGGGATCACTTTTTCACCGAGGCACGAAATGAAGCGACTAAGGGCTGCCAGGTAGCCCATGACCCTCTGCATGCCCTTCAAATTTCGGATAGGGCCCATCTTGGTTATTACGGCAACCTTTTCCGAGTTGGCCTCGATGCCACGCTCGGAAATGATGAACCCTAGAAGCATGCCTCGAGGAACGCCGAACACGCATTTCTCGGGGTTGAGCTTGATGTTCTTTGCCCGGAGGCACTTGAACGCAATGTCGAGGTCATTTATCAAATTATCAGCCTTTTTGGTTTTGACAACGATATCATCGATGTAAGCCTCGACGGTTGGTCCGATGTGCTCCCCAAAAACGTGTTGCATGCATCGCTGATACGTAGCCCCTGCATTCCGAAGACCGAAGGGCATAGTAACATAGCAATACATGCCGAATGGGGTGACGAATGAAGTCGCGAGCTGGTCGGACTCCTTCATTTTGATTTGGTGGTAGCCGGAGTATGCGTCTAAGAACGACAGGGTTTCACATCCTGCAGTGGAATCAACGATTTGATCAATGCGTGGTAAAGGAAAAGGAACTTTTGGACATGCTTTATTTAAACTAGTATAGTCTACACACATCCTCCACTTCCTACTCTTTTTCTTAACTAACACGGGATTAGCTAGCCACTCAGGATGATGAACCTCCTTGATGAATCTGGCCTCAAACAGTTTGTGTATCTCCTCATCGATGACCTTGCGCTTCTCCTCGTTGAAGCGGCGCAAGCGTTGCTTCACCGGTTTAGAGCCGGCTCGAATCTCCAAGGTGTGCTCGGCGACTTCCCTAGGTATGCTCGGCATATCCGAGGGACTCCACGCAAAGATGTCGATATTTGCATGAAGAAAGTCAATGAGCATTGTTTCCTATTTGGGATCGAGGGTGGCGCTGATGCTCAACGCCTTTCCCTTTGGGTCGGTGGGGTCGAGGGGCACGAGCTTGATGTCTTCCGTAGGCTCGAAGCTGCCGGCGTGGCGCTTGGAGTCGAGGATCTCGTTGGCCAGACCGTCGAGGTCCGCCGCCAAGGTTGCTGACTCTAAGACGGCTTCTCCGTGCTCGACGCACTCGATGTTGCACTCGTAGGCATGCTCGTATGAGGACCCGATAGTTATGACACCGTTGGGGCCTGGCATCTTGAGCTTGAGGTAGGTGTAGTTTGGGACCGCCATGAACCGGGCATAACATGGGCGCCCAAGGATGGCATGATATGTTCCACGGAATCCGACCACTTCGAAAGTGAGAGTCTCTTTTCTGAAGTTGGTGGGAGTGCCAAAACAGACAGACAGGTCGACCCGACCGACGGGCTCTGCTCGCTTTCCTAGCATGACTTCATGGAAGCCCCCGACGCTGGGTTGGAGGCGCGTCCTCGCGATCCCTAGGAGGTCGAGGGTCTGGGCATAGATGATGTTAAGGCTGCTGCCGCCATCCATGAGCACCTTGGTGAGGCGTGTGTTGGTGATAATGGGATCGACAACAAGCGGGTAGACCCCGGGATTGGGGACGTAGTCTGGGTGATCATCACGGTCGAAAGTGATGGCCACCTCGGACCAGTCAAGGAAGAGGGGGGTTGCCGGCTGCACGGAGAAGACCTCTCAACGTTCTCGTTTGCGCTGGCGCGTCGAGAGGCACGTCGAGGGTCCTCCGTATGTCATGAAGCAGTCGTAGATCTCGGGGAATCCCTCGTCCTTACCATCTCCCTTGGGATCTTCCTTCTTGTCATCTTTCTTGACGCCTATGCCTTCAAAATATCTTCAGAGCATGTGGCAGTCCTCGAGGTTGTGGTTCATGGGCCCTTTGTGGTAGGGACACGGCTCTTTGAGCATTTTATCGAAGACACCACCGCCAGGGGGCCCTCGAGGTTTCTTGCGATCAGCAGCAGCAACAAGGTCATCTGCCGGGGCCTCGAGCTTGCCCTGCTGGTTCTTCTTCTTCCTGTTGTTCCTCTTTGAGCCCCGGCTAGAGCTCGCGGGATCATCCACCTTGTGCTTCCCTTTGCCCTGATCACCACCAAAGATGGCACCGACCGCCTCCTCGCCGGCGGCGAAGTTGGTGATAATGTCCATCAAACCGTTGGCAGTGATAAGGGTGTTGCGGCCCAGCTCTCGGACCAACTCTTTGCATGTGGTGCCAGAGAGGAAAACCATGATAACGTCGGAGCGGTGATGTTGGGGAGCTTGGTGTGTTGCTTAGAGAAACGCTAGATGTAATCCCGGAGGGATTCACCTGGCTTCTGCTTGCAGCTTCGTAGGTCCCATGAGTTGCCGGGGTGCATATAGGTTCCCTTAAAGTTTCCCTCGAACACCCTCATGAGGTCGTCCCAGTCATGGATTTGTCGAGGTGGGAGATCCTCGAGCCAGGCTCCAGCGGTGTCCGACAAGAACAGGGGGAGTTGTCGGATGATGACCCGGTCGTCGGTGGCCCCACCCAACTGACATGCCAAGCGGAAGCCAGCGAGCCAAAGTTCGGGTTTGGTCTCGCCGTTAGTCTTGGTAAGAGTCGTGGGGGGCGGAACCGAGCTAGGAGTATCATTTCGCGAATGGCCTTACTAAAGACCCGAGGACCCGGTGGCTCGGGTGAAGGGCTTCGATCTTCTGAGCTGTCGTAGCGTCCACACCTGTGCTTGTGGTAGCCTCGAGCTGCATCGTCACCGTGTTTGCGCCTCCGGCGCTCGATGATGTCGTCACGGGCATCACGAGGTTCACGGTTGTCGATGATGCGTTCACGGACAGGGGCCGCCCTGTTTTGTTGGGCGTGCTCAGGATGAACTGAGGCCTCTCTCTCCTGTCGGGAGGGCTCAGCAGGCTGCTCTGAGGCAGGCCCACGTCGCCTTGAGGCAGAACTCTCTGCCTGCTGCATGGCAGCGGTCTCGAGGAGTCCTCAGATTTCATCTTGGGCTCGATGGGCGTCAGGATTCGATGGCTCAGGCATGTTACGAAGGAGCATGGTGGCGGCGATCACGTTCTGGCTGGCTCGACCGAAAACCGGGGGGTCGACCGCTCGATCCTCGATGATGCGACGATTGACGTCGTGAGCTCTTTCTCGAGCACCATGTGCGTGTGTCGTGTGCTCTTGCTCGAGGGTTCGCTATAGTAGACACAGGTTTTCTCATTCCTCATCGAGCCTATCCTGCAACTCGCGGATTTGCTCGAGCTGCATTCCTTGATCCGCAAGGAATTGAGCCTCATCCCGCTCGGCAGGGAGCTCGACCTAAGGTGGCATGTTCCTTCCTTCAACGAGTGCCTCATCCTCTGAATCTGACGTGCTAGCTATATCGATGTTGAAGCACTCGCGAGTCGGATCGTAGGTGTCATCGGCAGAGTCGGAGTCTAGAGCGCCGAAATAGTAATATGAGGGGTGCATGTGAGGTCGTCTGTCTCTGGGGTCATAACGTCGAGAAGCAGTTGCATGGGGGCCCGTCTCTGGGGTCTCCGTAGAGTCCAGGTACTCAGAAGCTAGCGTAGATGCAACAAGGTCGAGAGTGGAGCGCAGATGGTGTCTAGGGAGTTCTTCGTAAGCACTCATGCCGGTGCTTACAGAAGAAGCGTACGCCCGGGCAACCGAGTCTAGCCCAAACGGGAATGCTGATGAAGATGTCGTCCCTCGTGCCGGTGTAGTCAGACCGGGTGGCGGTGTCGCACCAGGCGGTAGAGCAGTGGAACTCCCTGTCGGCATCTTACCCTTAGCCAAGCTCATCCTACATAGATCCTCAGCGAGGAATTCCGTGTTAGCGTCTGGTTGAGAGGCGCTGGATCGGGGAATCCCATCGTCCTCCGCAAGGCGATGACGGTGGTTGCGCCGGGCTCGCCGTCGCCTGGCGGCTCATGCCTGACAAGAGCGACGATACCGGTGCAACGCTCCCCCAGGCTGGGAGAGCACGTGGTCCGCGTCGGTAGGGTGCCTGGGCAGGAGGAGGACCATGTCATAGCCGTGGCCAAGCGACATGAACTCCAAACTCCCAAACCAGATCACCGTGGCTAACGGGAGCGGGCGTTCGGGGTCAGCCATCCAGAAAAAATGGCGGGAAAACGACGTTGGCACACAGCTTCCCCTACCTGACGCGCCAACTGTCGGCGTCTGGTCCTGCGAGGGTCCTAAGCCAACGAGTGAATCAAGTGATGCGTGTCCCTGATCTGGATGGTGATGCAAGGAGGATACACGGGGATTTATCCTAGTTCGAGCAAAGAAAGGCCCTGCGTCCAGCGGGGGGGAGAGTATTGTATTTTCTTGTACCTAAGTGCTTGCGTAGGGGTTACAAGCTGTGAGAGAGGAAACCGAGCCCAGGTCTCAAAGGAAAAGTGAGAGTACAAAGAAGATTGCTTGAGATGTTGATCTATGGGTTGTGTGCCTTTGCCTATTTGCGCTTGGCTTCTGGCTTGCGTCTTGCTTCGTCCCCCCCCCCCTTGTAGAGCCCTAGCCCGCCCTTTTATAGGGTAAGAGGAGGTCGGGACGCCGAGGGAGTCTTGAGGTGAAGTTTTATCGATCCCTATAGAGGTGGTTGTAGCGACGTGCCCCAGGAATGGCCGGCCATCCCCGGACACCATGGTGATGTAGGGGATGAGACGGTGAAAAGACCTCGAGTCATGTGCCACGTCAGCCTTTTCTCCCTGCTGACCGATGGTAGGTCGAGGCCGGGTCGAGGATGGGTGGATAAGGCCGAATCCCCGAGATAGTGGGGTACGGATCTTGTCGTATCCTCCCTCGAGGGTGATTGGTGGCAAAACAGTGTGCGGTATGGTGTGTATAGTGATAGGTTTTCACCTCCCATCCCGGGATGGGCGGTAAAAAGTGAGATTTGACACCGGTGCTGTTTCCACGTCGGCCACGGCTGTAGCCATGACGGTAGGAAGTAACAGGTAGTCACATTAAATGCTCTGACTTTTGTTTCAGAGTAGGTGAATAAGATGGGTCAAGTGGTCCGACCCTAGGTCGTGCGAGTCGGAGATTTTCCGATAGTCGAGATGCCTTGTCGAGCGAGCCTCGTGCGAGTCGGAACGCGGTCGAGGCGTCCCGTTGAGGGTGCCTCGTACGAGTCGGAACGCAGTCGAGTTGTTTTCGTCCGCTATTTTGGCGTTTGCGGGTAGCGTTTTGTTTTTCTTAATCGTTGATTGTGGGTACCTCTAGTTTTAGGTACCCGACAGATGGTGTGTGCGCACATGTCATCTCACATACTACTCCGTCCATTAATGTGTGTCGTCCGAAAAACGTGTCTGTGAGGGAAACATGATTTTCTAGAGACAAACATTTAGGGACGGAGGGAGTAAGGTGCAGCACTAGGGACTAGGGAGATCCATCCACAACGTCGCAGTCCGGAGGTCCTTTGCTAGCTAGAAAGCAGGAGTAGCAACTAGGGCCTCGTTTAGGTCGCGAAATTTTTTGAAAAATGGTACCGTAGCACTTTCGTTGTTATTTGATAATTAGTGTCCAATTATGGTCTAATAAGACTTAAAAGATTCGTCTCGTGAATTTCATCTAAACTATGTAATTAGTTTTATTTTTTATCTATATTTAATGTTTCATGCATGCGTCCAAAGATTCGATGTGATGGAGAATCTTGAAAAATTTTGTAAAATTTTGGGAATTAAACAGACCCTAGACATCTCGTCCAGTACGCAGCTAGCTTGCATTGCATTACATATTGCATTGGTGCAAAGAAACTAGGACAGCTCAGTCTACTCAGACACGCCAAATTAAGAACTTGGATGAACAATGATAAGCAAACAAACTTTATTTTATATTCATACCGGGAATATATATATATAGTAACCAGCAGGGCAGTCAAAATGAACCCTGCAGTACTAGACTTATTGGCTTGCACAGACTCGCTCTCACGATGACTCCACGCACACACGATAGAAAAAAAGACACGTGCGACTGACTGATCGGCCCCACAGCTACACGGGACACGATCGACGACGACCATGATGAAAATTGCGAAAGATAGCTGGACGAATAAGTAACTACAGAAGATCCGGTATGTGTGATGAGCATGCATGACAAAAACTCGCTCGCTCCAAACATATGCCGCCGTCGTCCGGCCGGCCGGCGGTCGGATCGGACGCCGGCGCCGGCGCCGATCGACTGGCTCGATCGATCGATCGATCGGTCACTGCACGGCGCAGCAGCCGTTGGGGTTGTCGTCGTTGAAGCACACGGGGGCCTGGTTGGGCACGTACTGGCGCGAGGGGAAGTAGCCGTCCCAAGTCGTCGTCGGCACGTACTGGAGCAGGTGCTGCGGCGCCGGCGCGGGTACCCAGCCGCCGCCGCCGCCGTAGCAGTAGGGGTAGGCGGCGGCCGGCGGCGGCGCCGAAGGCGGCGGGCCCATGTACTGCATCGTCCCGCTGTAGTGGTAGTGTTGCGGGTACCCCGGCGGCGGCGCGGCGTACTGGTACTGCGGCTGCGGCGGCTCCGGGTCCGCGCCGTCGCTGACGACGGTGACGGGCCTCCGCGTCCTGGTCTGGATCCGCCACCGCAGCAGCGAGGCGTCCAGCGCCGTCCCGGCCACCACCACCAGCCCCGTGTCCACCGACACCCACACCTCCTCCACCCCTGCACGCACGCACGCATGGTGGTCCGGCGATCGGCGACGACCAAGGTGTTATGCTAATGAAATCCATCGATAGAGTTGAATGAAAGCGAATGCGATGTCGATGCGAGCTACTCATCGGCGACGACTGGTCGGCCGGCCGGGAAGGGGGCGTACCGAGGAGGTTCTTGACGACCCTGCGGATCTTGCCGGCGCAGCCGTAGCAGTGCACGTCCATGCGGAGGATGACCGGCGCCATTGCTTGTCGTTGTCGTCGTCGTCGTCGTCGGTGACGATGAGGCCGGAGACCTTGCGTGGGAATGCCATTTATAGCTAGAGGGAGGGATCAAGGAACGAAATCACATCACGCGGGGACGACGTCGATTTGCATGCATGCATGCATATGGATGGAGGATCCTTCCATTGTGGCTTCCAAATTTTGGCTCACATCCTTCCTTTTATTTGCTTGTGTGTCGGCAAGACGGCAACACACAGCTGAATTCAGCAACTTTTATGTTGCACGTACATACGGTGCACATGCAGGAGCCTGGTGTCGCAGAGAAGGAGTTCTCGCCGGCGAACTCCCGGTACCTGATGAAGCAGATCCTGTGCAACCGCTTCACCTCCTCGGCGGCAGGCGGCGAGAAGCCGGCGGACGAGGAGCCGCTGCCGCCGTGGCTGACGGAGGAGGACGTGGGCCACTTCGCGTCGGAGTTCGAGCGGACGGGCTTCACAGGGCCCATCAACTACTACCGCAACATGGACCGGAACTGGGAGCTGGCGGCGCCGTGGGCGGACGCCAAGGTGCAGGTGCCCACCAGGTTCATCGTCGGCGACGGCGACCTCACCTACCACTACTCGGGCATCCAGGACTACATCCACAAAGGCGGATTCCAGGCCGACGTCCCGGGGCTCCAGAGCGTCGTCGTCATCCCCGGCGCCGGACACTTCGTCCAGCAGGAGAAGGCCGACGAGGTCAGCCAGCATATCTACGACTTCATCTCCAAGTTCTGAATTCTGATGGATCGACGACCATCATCAGCAATCAGCTTGGCTGTCTGCTGAAAACTGAAATCAACCTCGTGTTGCCAACTTGTTTTGTATTTTGAATTTAAATTAACAATAAGTGTATGCACAGTATTTGGTTTAAGAATTTGTGACTAATATGGGGTGACTTATTCCAAGTTTCAGTGTACATGGTATGATCGATGTGAAATGATTGAATAAACCATGTTTTTCGAAATTGATTGAAATGCCCAGGCCTAATCGATCTCATTATCAATTGTAAGCAAGCAAGAAAGCTTCAGTTCAGAGCAAAAGCTAACTTAAACCTTCTCGGATTCAGCTTCAGTACCAAGTAATCAAGCTGCATGCTGCTAGAGTATATTATCGTGAATTATATTATATATATGGGGGTGACTATACTTTCTTGGTAACCTGCCTCCACATGTTATAGACTATTTTCTTCTCAAAATTTGCCAGTGCGGCAACCATGTGACAAGTTGGTTTAGGCAACTGACATCAACCAATCAGAGTACTCCACGCGCCTGCCAGCAAACACAAACAGGCTGTGCAAACCGATCAATTGGGCCTGGCCCAGTTTGCGTTTGGACCAACCCATATGGTTCCGGGCTTCCGGCGTCTCGCTCTCTCCCCTCCCAGTCAACAGCAGCGGCCCGATCTGGTAGATGAAGGTGCCCAATAAGGTTGGCGTTTGGTTCATAACAGTCTGCCGGTGCGAAACAACTCGAAAAGAAGGAAAGTCAACACCGAAACTGTCTGCCCGATGTGTAAAAGATTAGATGAAGACTGTGGATATGTGTTTCTTCAAATGCAAAAACGCTCGTGAATGTTGGCGAGAATTACAAATGGAAGACGTCCGTTGCTATTTGGCACGATGCAAGTCAGGGAAGGAAGTAGCTGAAAAGATATGGACAATGCCGCCCGATCAACAACGGAGAGTCGTGGTATGGCTGTGGAGATGGTGGACGGCGAGAAATAAGGCAAATGCGGGCGAAAGAGTGCAAAGCGTTGGGGAGGTATGCAGCTCAGTTCAATACCATCTAAGTGAGTTTGCAAAACTGAAACCAGTAAAACAGCGAGATCAGGTAGAGAAAGTAAAGTGGAAGTCACCACCGAATGAGCAATAAGTTGAACGTGGATACGGCCTTCTCAGCTCTAACAATGAAGGGTGGATGGGGAATAACACGGGGGAAGTGCTGGATATTGGGGCAGGCAACATCCAAAGAGCAAGTAGTGCCCTTCATGCTGAAACCTTGGCAGCCCACCATGGTTTAAAAAGAGCAGAACAGCTGGAACAACAAGGATAATTCTGAAGACAGAAGCCTCGAACTTAGGGAAGGCGTTGACAACAAGTGCGATGGACTGCGGCCCAGAGGAAGCTTTATTTAGGCAGATTCGGTTAGCAATAGTTAGAAACTTTGTTTCATGTTCTATTTCAATCTGTCCTGGATCGTGTAACAGGTGGCTGATTCTATGTCCAACCATGCTGTAGCTGCTTTTCCTTACGGAGGGCATGCGTTCTCGTGCCAGGCAGCCAGCTTTGTAAACGACATGGTCTCCGGCGATTTGCTGGAGCTCTTGGTTTATAAAGTGTCGTGAAGTCAAGAGAGAGAGAGAGAACAGCAGCGGCCCGGAGGCGGAGCACGACGTCGACACGCACCATGGCGGCGGTGAGGCACCGGCAGCTGGAGGCCAACGGCATCTCGATGCACGTGGCAGAGGCCGGCCCCGTGGACGCCTCCGCGCCGGCAGTGCTGTTCGTGCACGGCTTCCCGGAGCTCTGGTACTCGTGGCGCCACCAGATGGGCTACCTCGCCGCGCGCGGCTACCGCTGCGTCGCGCCCGATCTCCGGGGCTACGGCGGCACCACCGCGCCGCCGGATCCGACCTCCTACACCGTCTTCCACATCGTCGGCGACCTCGTCGCGCTCCTCGACGCCCTCCACCTACCGCAGGTACCCGCGCGCAGCTCCGTTCCCCGTCGAATCGAGTTCCCCACCAAAGCTTGTCGAAAATTCGCCACATGTGTTGGATCTCTGGGGTGCAGGTGTTCGTTGTGGGCCACGACTGGGGAGCCATCGTGTCGTGGAACCTCTGCCTGCTGCGGCCGGATCGGGTGCGCGCGCTCGTCAACCTCAGCGTTGCCCTCATGCCCCGTCGCCCCGGCGTCAAGCCTCTTGAGTACTTCCGCGCCGCATACGGCGATGACTATTACGTCTGCCGATTCCAGGTGAGCAATTGTTTCTCCTATCGTCCTTTGGATGTGCCACTTCCACCTAATCATCAGTAACCGATAGACTGAAGAAAGGTTGCTTTCGCGAATTTTAGGCATCCACAGATTGGTTTTGCGAATTTTAGGCATCCGCAGATTGGTTGGCAGTCTGTTTGAATTGGAACGTATTTTGGTACACAGTTATCATTTGCGCATTTTGGTCCTTGTGTTGGGCTTCCCCAACGTTGGATGAGACGTGAGATGCCATTGGGTTAGAGTGTCATTTCTTATTGATACGAAGGGGCTATGTCTATATGGGTTCCTTGTAAAGAAGAGGATAAAAGTGATGAGAGTACTCAAGTTCGCGGATTGTCATTTCTTATTGCAATTCTAATATGAAGGGGCTACGTCTATATGGTTTGCTAATGTAAAGAGGATAGAAGTGATAAGATTACTCAGAATCAATATATACATTCAGGTGGGGATCCTCTCCCCCTGGTGAACTTAATTAATAATAATAAAAAAATTACTCAGCTGTGATCCAAAAGCCAATGGGTTACTCAGTTCTCACACAAGTGCACATGGGCTTGTGGAGTTCAATCGGTCACATACTCACATTGTGTTGATTCACTGAATCATACATATATGATGATGCTCAAAACAGTCCAAACCGAAGCCCCAAGTGGTGCTCACATGTGTCCTTCAGTTTGATGCGCAATTCTATGTTCACGCATTGGAGTTTCCCATCAATTGACCTTCTAGAAGTGTAGCCTAAAATGTATGTACAAATTTTCTTCTTTGGTGGTATACAGTATACTTCTGTTGTAACTAGTTCTCTTTCTTTGAGATCTCTTCTTAGTTGGGTAATAATATTACTCTTTTCTGAGTTGCTAGTCAATCTCTTGTTCTGTGGTATGTGAGTTATTTACCAGCAATTTATGACACCTGCACGGACTAGTTGCAAAAGTTGGGATCATATATGTCTATATGACCTCTATGTTTTGAACCTAATGAAGAATCATACTAGTGATACTATTTTTGAATACATACATTTAAAGTGTCACATCGATTGGCAGGAACCTGGACTTGAAGCAGAATTCGCTGCTTTTGACTTGAAGAGTTTCTTCAAATTGGCATTGACTCTTCGGGTCACAGGTTCTTCAGCTATGGACCTTAGAAAAATGCAAACATACAGTAAGCAAATAGAGCTACCTTCTTGGCTCTCTGAGGAAGATGTCAGTTACCTTGCAAGTGTGTACTCAAAAACTGGATTTGCTGGTGGAGTAAATTACTACCGCTGCTTGGACCTGTAAGTTCACAACCAATTTATATTCATAAGCGTGAAATCAAATCATGATGTCCTGAAAATTCATTAAATTTCATAAGCGTGTAATCAAGTCATGATCTCCTGAATTCGTTTATGTCGTGTTTTCCAAAAACCTTTCTGCACACACCAAACATCTAAACCCCATCAGCATCACCTGTTTCCACATGGAATATAGTTTTTCATGTAACACACAGGCCTCAGTAGTATTAAGATGCAGTGTAGAGCTTCAGATTGCAACATATTGCTTTTAATGGTAACTCTTTGTTTTTTTTTCGAAAAAACTCAGCAAGAGATTTGCTGAGCGATTTTATTAGAATAAAAAAGGGCACTGGGTGCAGAGAACATTCCTTTAGGTTTTATATGTGCTCAATAGAATAGAAATCTGAAACAGAGACATGTATGGGTTTTTTTTTCATTTTCATTTCAATTTGCCTTGTGAGTTGGATGTGTTGGACTGACTTTCTTTGTATAATTTATTGCTTTGTATCAATCATTCTCCGATATCATTCCACTGCTATGTTAGTGCAGTCATTGTGAACATAGGAATTATCACATCCGGATGTTTCAAAGATAGTGGTGTCACTTGTTTTTAGCATGGAAAGCAGAATCTCACAGACAACATGAAGTCATAAACCACAATTGAATATGAAATATGAGGAGGTTGTTGGAAATCTATATCAATGTTTGCAAAGATGTTGGAAATGTTTCTTTCATTTTTCTTCCAAAATTAGATTTTTGAATTTCATGGAGAGAAACATGAAACTCTGATTTGAATAGTTTAGCCTTTTGAACAACATATAATTTTGGTGCTAGGTTAAATTTCAACTCCTTTGACATCACTCATTAACCAAGAAGAATGGGTGATTGCATCATGCATCATCATCTTCTCGCTGCATCACACATGCATCATAAATTAGTTACATCTGGCTGACATGTGTGCACAGGAACTGGGAACTGATGGCGCCATGGACAAGAGCAAAGGTGCAAGTGCCATCTAAGTTCATCGTTGGGGACGGTGACCTGGCATACCATCACCCGGGAGTGAAGAGCTACATCCACAAGGGCGGGCTCAAGAGGGACGTGCCGTTGCTTGAGGAGGTGGTGGTCATCAAGGGAGCTGGGCACTTCATCCAGCAGGAAAGGGCGCAGGAAATCAGTGAGCACATCCATGACTACATCAAGAAGTTCGAAGCTGGTGTTCCACCGCCACTAAGAGTTTCAAAGATGTGAAGACTGATGACTCCTGTACATAATTCAAATGGTCTGGGAACTCATGTAAAATAGTGCTACGGATATATCTATTATGCACGGCATGAAGAACTGAAGATGATACATTTTGGAGAAAAGAGCGAGGAAGGGAGGGAGGGAGGGAGGGAAGGAAGGAAGGAAGGAAGGTGTTTGTCGTCTTTGTCCATCAAACTTTTTGTTTTATTCCATCTGCATATCGTTTTAAGCAAGTGGAAGGCATTTTGTAACACAACATTTATTATGCACGTACGTACATACATATATACATATAACCGTAAAATATAAGAGTTTCAGCGTCTATCTGGCTCACGGGGCGACAATTTTTGCGGCAAGTCCTTTGCATGCTGAAACGTCTCACATTCCCGTTACCTTTTTTTCTCTCTTTCCAATCCACGATCGGCGAGGAGAGATTAAACCGACACCGGTTTGGAACTGCAAGAACAGAGGAAGACTGCCGCGAGAAGCTGGAGCAGCCGAGGAGCTCTCTGTTGCAGCACAACCGCCGCCGCCGTCGCCGTCGCCGTCGCCGGCCTCTCATTTTCTGAGCTTTCGCGACGTTCGCTTCTCGGCCGGCGTTTCTGCAAACTGGATCTCGATTCTCGACCTGACTTTTGCATCCCATCCTCTCTTATGTCGTATACTACTGTATCTTGCTATTTCAAGATGCATGACATGGAGGTTTCAGGACTCCAGGTTTGCATCACCAAGTGGCTCCAGAAGTTCCAGACGCGCGGGCACTGCCTTGCTCTCTGCAACTGCAATGGAAATTAACTACACTTCCAAATAAAAAAAGGGAGTACGTAGTAGTTTCGGTTTGTGAGGACTGAGTAGTTGTAGACCGTCTTGGTGTGCCCAGCTTTGGTTCTGTAACTCTGAATATTGGTTTCCTAAATAAAAGCAGAACAAAACTCTTTTCAAATAAAAAAAGGGTATCTCGACCTGAGTACCTAACGACCTCGATGGGACGAAACCGGCGGCATCGTCCGGCTCCGGCTCCGGGGGCGCCGACCGTCGATTTTGGTAGTCAGCGCCTGCCTTCATCCTCTTCTCCACGGCCGCCGACCTCACTCATTTGAAGGGGCGATCGATCTGTGTGTACATTTGTTTCTGTTCTAATCCTGCTTGCCTGAAGAGTTTGCTTAACTTTACGTGTTCCCAGCTCGCTGGTTAGGGCATGGTGGGGAGATCCTGGTGCTGTTTGAGACACCCTCTGGCTTTGCAGTTTTCAACTATCAGGGGGTCTATTTCTTCTTCCCAAAAGCACTAGAGGTACTTTGCTTTTTTGTTCCTATAAATAAATTTGTTTTACTCTTGTGGCTTGTTTGCCCTTGTTGTCTTTGTCACCAACCTTAGCTTATTATTATTATTATTATTAAAATGAAATCTTTCTATCTCCTGCAGAATATCTGGTCGGATTTCGCCAAGGACTATGTGGCACAAGAGGTTTGTACCCCCTTTCTTATTTGAATCGAGCAGTAATCTTGCACAGTGCATTATTCTCGTTTTTTATTTTGCATTGAAGGGAGCAATATAAACGTGTTCTGAAATTCCGCTTGGAGCATACCTCAATAATTTGATAATTAGGGCCTAAATAACACAAAATGTGTCGTATGTACTGCAGTATCACTCTCCACTGTCTCCAGCCATGATTGATACATTGCATGATGTTTGACTGATTGATTCTCTTTCCCTACATGGTCATCCATGTTCATTTGTCTTCAGGTCATCAGACTGAAAGATTTCCAAACTTTTGAGGACAAGACCACTGCAATTAAGCTTGATACAGGTGTCAGTGATCAGCTAGGTAGGATGATCAAGAAGTGGCTTCGACCTGGGCAGAAGCTAGCTGTTGGAAAGCCTGAATATAAAACAATCATTGAAGCAAGCTTGGTTAGTGTAAGCTTCTCTTGTTTGCTTTGCTTATGTTAACAATTTTGAGCAGCAACCTTTGTTGTGTGCTTTTTAGGGAATATACTGCCTGTTTAATGAAGCTGTGATGGAGCTGATGTGGGGCTTAAAGAATCACATGAAGAGTTTAGTGCCTGATGAAAGGGTAGAGCTGACTAAGGAGGACTGCCTCCCAATGAGTCAAGGAATGAAGATTATCCTTGGACGTTATGGCTTTGATGTCAAACCAGAGATAGTGAGTCCTGCTTTATTGCTTGCTTACTTCACACTTCCCAATATTTTGCCCTTTTTATTAATTTTCATTTACAATAGTTATTGTTGCAGTATTTATACAGAAAATTCTGCCCTTTGTGTATTTCCACTTAACTGGTTGTATGTAGGTAAACGCAGAGATCATTGAGATGGCATACGCCTTGTATGAATGCAACCGTTGTGAGAACAGACATGATGAATCCTTGAGACGCTCTGCTAGTATCCTCAAGGAGGTATCTGGAATTGACGCTGAAAATTGGGATGCTCTGAAACTTGTGTCTGCTCTCAAGGTTTTATGTTACCCTGAAGAAGAATTTGAATATGATGAGGTAAACATAAAGGCATAAAGCATTGCAAATGTGTTCTTAACTGCTTGATGTTCGTTTGAGGGAAAGACATGCAGCTAATGGGCAAGTGTTTCACTTTCAGATTTTGTCAGATGATGAGCTATCAAAATTGGTAGCTGAGGCACCCAAGTTTGAAGGCAAGTTCTTTAAGTGGAAATGCTTAGGAGTATACAATGCGATTGTACGGGTAAATAGAGTTAGGTTTACAGCCCTAAGGGCATTGAGGTCCTTAGTCAAGGAGTAAAGGCCTGAGAATGAGAAGTATGCTGAGACTGAGAAGGTCTGAATTGAGTAGCAGTGATCCACAAGATGAAACTCCGGGCCACTATGAATATCGTTATAGAGAAATAATATCAAGTTCCACCCCTCATGTAATTCCCTTATATCCAGCGTTGTCATCGCAGCTACATTCAGTAACATCAAATGGTTATTAAACACTTGGTAAAAGTAAAACCTTATTTGTTCTGCGCTGCAAGGCACGCACTCGTTTGAGTGTATTTCATCGGCAGTGCACAGCACTCGGAAGCTGTTTCAAATCGCTGCTGCAGTATTCTCGCAGCAGGGCAGGGAAAAAATTGCGGTTTTTTTTTTTTTGCATGCAGAAAGCGAGCTTAAAGCTCCATCAATCAACTGGGACAAAAGATATTTCGGGAACGTATAACTGACCTAATTGATGTCGAGTTCGATGTTCAGAGGCGCAATCGGTCATTTTCCACATGATGCAATAAGCAAGAAAGTAATGGTAAGCAACAAGTATTGGGAACATATGAGCCGGAACTGATTTTTCTAAAAAATAAGATGATACATAAGATAGTAAGGCTGCATACTTTTATTTGTTGTGTGACTAAAAATAATATCATGCAATTGATTTCATAAAAGCAAACCTGTTTACCTGTAGCAAGGTCAATATGATCAGAAAGGGCATCATATTCATATTCGTGGAAATTCTTGAATATGTACTCTAATTGGACAGCCAGGTGGTGTATATGTATAGGGTATAGGGCCAATATGCCAAAGCTACGTTGTCCTAATCCACATTCCCACATATACATAGCAATCAAAACCTGAAGTATATGAACTACTCGTTAGTTGTGCTATATGAACTATTGTTATCCTGATTGAAAAAAAGATGTTATTGTTGGATAACTTATAATGGTCTTAACAATTTCAATAGAGTCTCCCCAAACCTAGGTAAACAAAATCAAGATAAGGCTCAAGAGCTATCTGCAATTGCTCCAGGTCCAGGAAAGCGATTCACGGTCAAGGACTGCACTTTGTATTCACCTGCAGACAGCACGAGTAAGAAATAATAAGTCGCTGAATGGATAGGCATCAATAGTTACTATTGAAATTGTTAAGACCATTATAAGTTATCCAACAATAACATCTTTTTTTCAATCAGGATAACAATAGTTCATATAGCACAACTAACGAGTAGTTCATATACTTCAGGTTTTGATTGCTATGTATATGTGGGAATGTGGATTAGGACAACGTAGCTTTGGCATATTGGCCCTATACCCTATACATATACACCACCTGGCTGTCCAATTAGAGTACATATTCAAGAATTTCCACGAATATGAATATGATGCCCTTTCTGATCATATTGACCTTGCTACAGGTAAACAGGTTTGCTTTTATGAAATCAATTGCATGATATTATTTTTAGTCACACAACAAATAAAAGTATGCAGCCTTACTATCTTATGTATCATCTTATTTTTTAGAAAAATCAGTTCCGG
The DNA here is from genome assembly GCA_038087645.1 of Saccharum hybrid cultivar R570. Lineage (NCBI taxonomy): Eukaryota > Viridiplantae > Streptophyta > Magnoliopsida > Poales > Poaceae > Saccharum > Saccharum hybrid cultivar. The sequence goes on from JAQSUU010000059.1 coordinate 3,559,078, forward strand.
CTCATATGTTCCCAATACTTGTTGCTTACCATTACTTTCTTGCTTATTGCATCATGTGGAAAATGACCGATTGCGCCTCTGAACATCGAACTCGACATCAATTAGGTCAGTTATACCAGCTGTGATCTTCTGACCTACTCGGACAGGACCCACACCCTCAGGAGTACCTGTTGAGGAACAAATGAATAAGCCACAGAAAAACCTCAGATGCACAAAAACAAGCTGCATATAGAGAAAATGTCACTACCTGTTAGTATCACATCACCCTCCATTAATGTCATGATGGGATTGGCTACACTGTGCATGAAAAAAATGTGTCCGTTAGCCTCCCCCTCCCGACCCCCGCTCCCCCACGGCGGTGCGGCGGCGGCGCCCAGATCCGCCGCTGCAGCAGCCTCCCCGCAGCCCTCCACCACTCACGCACCTCCGCCACCCTCCGCCTCCCAGCCTGGGCCCACTTCGCCGGGCGGAAACCCACCCCGACACGGACCCGTGGAACCTGCGCGGCCCCGCCTGCGTTCGCTCCTGGTTGGCTCGCTCGAGCTGCAGATCGATGATTCCGCGGCAACCACGACCTCTGCCACAGCCCAGCGGAGGGTGCACTTCTCCTTTACTCAACCCCCAACCACCAGCGCCATAAATTCCACCCAGCTCCCTCCACCAAGCAAATCCTGCCTCAAATCTTCTGCGGCTCATGGCAGTCAGCGTGCTCCGCCCTGCGGTAATGGTGGCGCACCTTCCCAAGGCAGCAGCGGCAAGACGGCGGACTCCGGCGCCGCACGCGTCCGGGCGCCCATGCCTGGCCACTCCTCCCAGGCGTGCTCAGAGGACGACGAAGGGGGATGGACAGAAGTACTCCGGAGGAAGCGACGCAACGGCGACGCCCAGACGAATTCATGCCGCCCAGCGACCCGCTCACCCCCGCTCCGCTCCACGCTCACCGAAGCACTGAGAGGTAAATGCTTCCGTTGTCTGGCTGGCGGGCACCGAGCAGATGTTTGCAGGGAGCCGGTGCGATGTCTCAGATGCAGGAGGTTCGGCCATAAATCCAGAGACTGCAAATCTTCCCCTGCCCGTGGTGCCTCTACTTTCAGCCCTTTTGCCTCCTCTGCTCCACCACCACCGGATCCCAGCTCCTTCCCACCCCTCCCGCGCCGCGCCATGCCAGCTGCGGGTGACCCCGCGGCCCGTCCTGAAGTCACCAATGCCGTGGCCGCTGTGACTCCGGAAATGGAGGGGGAGGCTACGCGACTCTCCACCTGCGCTGTTGTCCTTTGTCTGTGCAGAGGCCACGATGACCCGGAGCCAGAGGAGATCGAGAGGGCAATCCGTCGTCGCTTCGGCGTTCAGCGGGGAGACGTCAAGGTCTCTCGCCACCGCCCAGAGAACTACCTCGCCATCTTCGAGCACCCCCACCACCGAGATGCTGCAGTGACCTTGGAGCGACTGCCGGTGGGCGACCTCGACTACCGCATTTGGCCGTGGCGTATTCAGGCCTATGGCGAACACTGTGAGATGCGCCACCGCGTGCGGCTATGCCTGGAGGGGATCCCCGTCCACGCGTGGAACGAGAGCATCGCCAAGCGGGTGGTGGCGAGGGTGTGCGACATCGACTTCGTGGAGAGGCGTTCCACGGAACGGGAAGACACCAGGGCTCTGTGCATCTGGGCCTGGACTTACAACCCCTCCGACATCCCAAAGGTAACTTGGCTAACAATCACAGGCAATGCAGTTCGCGTCCATCACGGCGTACCTCCTCCGCGTGGGCGGCGTGGACTCACCTTCCGTGTCCTTATCCACCTGGACCTGCTCGAGATGCCTCCGGACAGCCACGGCCGTAGTGAGATCAGAGACTTCATCTGGCACTATGGGGTCATCGACGGCGAGCGCGCACAGCGAGACCGCCACAACCCGCCACCAGCAGACAACAGGCATGAGCGACGCCGCGACGAGGACAACGACGACGAACGTCGCGGCCGCCGCGAACGAAGGAGCGACCATTGGGGGTCACACTTGATCCGTAGCCTCTCTCGAGCCCCGGAGCGGGCAAGGGAAAAGGAACGGTCCGAATCAAGACACGGCCGCCAGGACAACTCATCCACGACTAATGGACACCGCAGGTATGCCCAGAGCACTCTGTCAGCTGATGCAGTCCACGACTTCATCGATGCCAGGCACGGGCGCCACGGGTCAGAGTCTCCATCACGCCGTGCACGCTCCACTCCTGGAGAAAGGCGTGCTCGATCCCTGTCCCCGGCGGCAGGGAAGGGCGGCGGTGTGGAAGCAACCAAGGCAGTGCCCCAGACAGAGGGCACGACATCTGCATCGCCCTCAGCTTCACTTCACGCCCAGGATGCGGCACCACCACCGATCGGCAACAATGCGCGCCTCCATGAGGATACTGAGGGGGCGAGCATGATGACTGCCACGCCTCCTCCCTCGGCCATGACGGCTGCCACGCCTCCTCCCTCGCCGACGACTCCGTCAAGCACCCCTCCTGAGGCCACCGGCAACAATCTCCAGAGGCCGGCGTCACCTGCCAGTGGGGGTCAAGATCGCAGGGAGCTGGAATTGCAGAGAGCCAATCCTTCAACAGAGCCCAGGCGCAGGGACCTCGTCAATGCCCAGACAACACCACAGCATGGATCGCCCGCACCACGCACACCTGCGGCACCACTGCCCTCGGCGAACCACACGCAAGTCCAGCGGTTCCGCCCGGGGCTCGTCTACACCAGGCGCCGGGCTCGCGGTCCAGGGGGCTCCAGGGCGGGCCCCTCTTGCTCGCCGACCCCTTCACCAACAACGCTGCGGACCCGGACCTCCCCCAGGTCAGCCCAGGCTGCCACCCTACCACGAGCAGAGATCGCGGCGACGGCGTTCGTCCAGTCCTTGGCGCGCGCACTGCCACAACCTCTCCTACAGGCTCCTCGGCGGCGGGCTTCCTCCACTCTGCGACACAGGAAGGCTGCAGCGCCTGTTCGCAGGAGCGTCCGCATCGCAGCCATGTCTTGGCCCAGAGGCGACGCTCAGGCGAAGGCCAGGCAGGTCCTCATGAAGAAGATGGGCATCGTTGAAGAAGAAGGGCTATCCGCCGAGGACCTCATCCTGCGCTACATCGACCTCTTCAGGGGACCCCTCACAGACATGACGATCAAGGCCATTGCAGCATTATGTGGCCTTGACAGCGCGCCGGCGGCTTCAACTGCTCAGGCTTAGTCCCGATGTCCACTGTCTGTCATGGGTCCTGCTTTTGTATCAATGACAGCCATTCCCCAGAGTGTTTCGTCTAGGACAAGCCAAGGCCTAAGAGTCGTATCAGTCCAGTGTCTGTACCTGCGAACGACCGTGGCGGTAGCCAGGGGCCTTCAGTCACCACCGCTTCTGTCCAGGAAATGTCTTCTAGTTGGTCGTCGCTTTTCTGTTTGCACTTGCGCCATCAGGCCGGCTGCCATTGGCTTTCAGCTCCACCGGCACCGCTCATCTTGCTCAGCTTCACATATCTGTCCAACTGGAATCTGCCTAAGGAATGTCATGATCAGGTTCTCCTTTGGAGCTACATGGATGTGTGCTGCAACTTTCCTCCCTGCATTATTAATTCTTATGAACCTGAGTCTACTTCGTGCAATTGAAGATGGCCTGTGGAATGCCACGTTATTTTTTTCCTCTTGTGCTCCATGGATGATTGCTGCAAATCTCCTCCCTGCATTCCGAGCATCTCTGAAACAGGGGTTACAATCAGTTACATATGGCACAACGTAACTGTCAACTGCTGAATTGGAATGTTAGAGGGCTAAATGACGGCGCGCGGCAAGACACGGTCAATGAGCTGGTGAGATCCATGGGAGCCACGATAGTTTGTTTGCAGGAAACAAAACTGCAGACTGTTGACCAGAATACCATTACCCGTACAGTTGGTCCACAATTCTCCAACTCTTTCGCGGTGCTACCGGCTGCACAAACAAGAGGTGGAGTTCTGCTTGCAGTAAACCAAGATTTCTTCGACCTTTCCAACGTGGTGCTAACTGCGAACGCCATAACCGCGACTATCACCATGAGGGCAGACGCGGTCAAGTGGCAAATCACAGTGGTCTACGGTCCGCAAGGTGACGCTGCCAAGCTTCAGTTCCTCCAAGAACTGAGAAGCATCCCACCTCCAGAGCACAATAGATGGCTCATCCTCGGGGACTTCAACCTTATTTATCAAGCGGAAGACAAAAACAATTCAAACCTTAACCGACGCCTGATGGGATCCTTCAAGGCAACAATTGACCATTTACGCCTCAAAGAGATAAAATTAAATGGTCGACGCTTCACTTGGAGCAATGAGCAGGACAACCCGACATTAACCAGGATTGATAGACTTCTGTGCACCCCGGAATGGGAGCTCATCTTTCCAGCCTGCTTCCTTCACTCGTTGCCGTCCCTCATGTCAGACCATACTCCTTTGCTCCTCCAGGGGGAATTGGACCATCATAAAGACTCTTCTTTCCGTTTCGAAAATTTTTGGACCAAGGTTGACGGATTCCATGAATTGGTGAATGAGATATGGAACAAACAGGTCCACTCCACACTCCCTCTGAAGCGCCTGCACATCAAAATGGTGCGCACTGCAAAGGCCATTAAGCGCTGGCGAAAGGAGAAAGTAGGGGACACCAAACTACAACTAGCTCTAGTCAAGGAGGTACTGTTGCAGCTAGAGTTGGCGCAAGAAGCTAGGGTGCTTACAGCCCAAGAGCTCGATCTCCGCCGGCGCCTCAAAGCCCGTTGTATGGGGCTTGTAGCCATTGAAAAATCGAGGATCAGGCAAAGATCCAGACTCACATACATCCGTTGCGGTGACGCCAATACAAAGTTCTTCCATATTAGAGCCAATTCGCGCCGAAGGAAAAACTACATCCATTGCCTTCAGACTGACACAGGAATTGCTATGACCCAGGAGGCAAAACAAAAGGTGGTGGCAGATTACTTCAGAGACCACATTGGCTCCACAACCCCAAGGAATGCAACCCTCAATTGGCAGGCCTTAGGGTACACTGCGCATGACATGTCACAGCTTGAAACACCGTTCACACAGGAAGAGGTAGAGAGCATTATAAAGTCCATGCCACCGGATAAAGCACCGGGTCCAGATGGTTTCACGGGCGCCTTCTTTAAAGCGTGCTGGGAGACAATAAAGGAAGATGTTATGGCTGCCTTGCACTGCCTCTTCAACTTGAACTCCCAAGGTTTTGAGATGCTGAACTCGGCAAACATTGTGCTGCTACCAAAAAAATTAGAAGCCTTAAGGGTAACCGACTTTAGACCGATCAGTCTCATACACAGCATTGCAAAAATTTTCTCAAAATTACTGGCCAACAGACTTGCCCCGCACATGAACTCTCTAGTCTCAAACTGCCAGAGTGCATTCATTAAAAAACGAAGCATCCATGACAACTTCCTCTATGTCCAAGGCGCGGTTCGGAAGATGCATAAATTTAAGATGCCGTCTTTATTCATGAAGCTTGACATCCATAAAGCCTTTGATACTGTCAACTGGAGCTATCTTCTAGAGGTCCTACAGGCCCTGGGGTTCGGGCCACGTTGGCGCGAATGGGTCTCCACCCTCTTCCGCACGACCACCTCCTGTGCAATCCTCAATGGGCACAAGGGACCTAGCTTCAGTCATGCCAGAGGGGTCCGTCAAGGGGACCCCCTCTCCCCAATGCTCTTTATCTTGGCCATGGACCCTCTTCAACGTCTGCTTGACATGGCGACTCAGCAGGGGATCCTAACCCCCGTGCCTCCGGTAGCAGCTAAATGGAGAACCTCTATGTATGCGGATGATGCAGCAATCTTCATTAACCCCATAAAAGAGGATGTCGTGGCCACCAAAACAATATTACAAGCATTTGGGGATTTTTCGGGCTTGCATATTAATCTACAGAAAAGCTCCATCCACCCGATAAGATGTGAAGAAATTGATCTGGACACCGTATTGTCTCCGTTCACAGGTACCAGAGGCAATTTCCCTTGCAAATATTTAGGCCTGCAGCTTCACATCAGATCGCTCCAAAAAATTCACATACAGCCGCTCATCGAACGCATCGGACAACGGCTTCCTGGATGGAAGGGGCGCTGGCTAAACAAAGCGGGACGTCTCACTCTCGTCTCATCAGTCCTCTCGGCTATGCCAACTTATCACCTAACTGTTTTCCCGCTAGCGGCGTGGGCCAAAAAGAAAATCGACAAAATCCGGAGATCGTTCCTATGGAAAGGGGAAGAGAATGCAAATGGAGGACATTGTCTGGTCAATTGGCCAACGGTCACCCGACCGAAAGACCTTGGTGGCTTAGGAGTTCCCGATCTCGAAAGGTTTGGTCGCGCTCTCCGACTTCGCTGGTTATGGCAGGATTGGACGGAAGACAACAAACCTTGGGCAGGAATGGAGCTTCCTTGTAATGATGTCGACCGTCTCCTTTTCAACTCTTCGACCACAATCTCCTTAGGTGATGGTGCAAAGGCTCGCTTCTGGCACAACAATTGGCTTGATGGGGAGGCACCTAAGTACCTTGCCCCAAATCTTTTCACGATGGTCCGAAGGAAAAATAAAAGTGTGCAGCAGGAGCTCCGCAACAACAATTGGATACGATCTCTGAGGGGACATATCACCACAGCCACGCACATAGAGGAGTTTGTGTCCCTTTGGATCAGGATCCAGGAGGTGCACCTGGTCCAAGGCGTCAAAGATTCCATCACCTGGAAATGGACACCAGATGGTAACTACTCAACCCGCTCAGCTTACCGGATCCAATTCAGAGGTTCCTTTGCCAAATTTCCGAGGGATCGCATTTGGAAGGCACATGCTGAAAACAAGTGCAAAGTCTTCACTTGGATTTTAATCCATGGGAAACTCCTAACCGCAGACAACTTGCAAAAGAGAGGATGGCCGCATCAGGAACACTGTGTTCTATGCAATGGGCCCTTAGAGACTGGACTCCATCTTTGTCTCTGCTGTCCCTATGCCAAGGCAGTTTGGAGACAAATTCTTGCATGGGAACACTTCAATACTAATCTAGGACAGCTGCAAGGGGACCCTTTGCAGATCTTGTCCTGGTGGGAGAAGGCTGTTACCGTAGTGCCCCTAACAGAGCGGAAACGCTTCAACGGCATGGTCATATACACCTTTTGGAACCTCTGGAAAGAGAGAAACAGGCGCATATTCAACAACAACTATGAATCAGTGATGCAAGTAGCAGCAAGGACCAAAGACGACATTGAGCAAAGAAGGAGAGCTTTCGGCTAGAGGGGGCTTAGTGTTTTGAGGAGAGCAATTCCTTTTCCTGCTTCCCAGGGCGTGTTAACCCTGGATTTACTTGTACTTGTTCAACTTTTTACCCTCTTAATTGAATGGCAGAGCTCCTGCCAATTTTTCAAAAAAAAATGTCATGATGGAACTGATATAGCTGATCAGAAAAGGAATCTTGAATAGCATGTCACTTGTCGGTCCTTTCTGCCTTAGTTCATCATCTACCTGGATACAGTTGGTAGTCAATTGTACACCATATGCTCTATCACTTCAGGCAACATTAAACAAATTCAGTACATATTTGCAGAGATACCTTTAGCCAGAGCTCGAGATCATCCGGATTAGTGACAGCAGGTTTTGGAACCTGATTGATGGAGAAATTGTCATTAACTGAAGTAAAAACATGGTGTGTCATACTGATGGGATTACACATTTCATGTCACTAGATGCCTGCGGAGAGCACGGAAGGCAACAAAGATGAAGTGTCTGTATCTAACAACACTTCTGCACTGACTAACTTGAATATGGCATTGATTCATTGAGGTGTAATTATAACAAGCGAAGACAAATAAATAAAACATACTGTCCTGAGCCACCACCAACCAATTCCAAGCACATGAACAAAAACCATTGCTTACCACTGCACTAATTGGAGTGAAGGTGTCTTGTCCTTTAGCCAAAGTCCATGGAAGGCCTGCAGATTGAAAATTAGTGGATGGTGAATATGAAAAAGAAAATAAATGGTAATAGTTCTTTTGAATAAAAAACATCAAGAGATTGAGTCTACTTAAGGTCTTGGCAGCCAACTAATGCTAGCAGATTTGTACAACAAGATATATTGAAAAAAAAATTATGTGAAATGAATGAAATATATTGGATGGATGAAGACAGTAGCTAGCTTGACTAAAAGCATCTGACTCATTGCTATTCATCAACGGATATGATCATGGAGAAGATCCACTCATGAGACTAAATTGCAAAGTTAGTTACTGAATTTCCTTATGTAGTAAATCAAATGCTCGTATGATCGTACAAGATATTCAACAACAACTGGAGATGACAGATGACACTACAACAACAATAATTGAACAATTAGTACTGAGACTCAGGAAAACTATAGAAGGTAGAACTACCTTAGCAACAGATTGAAGGTCCCTTGCTGTCATGTCCAAAGCAAGTGCATAACCTGGGAAATTGAATGACGCAAGCAGTTATCTCATATTTAGTTTGTCTCCAACAAACGCCTTAAACTGATCAATTCAAAACGCACAAAAAAGAATGAGGTAAGCACAAAGGAGACTAGGTATTGTAACCTTTTAACTCGAGTTCAATAATGATGAAGAGAACATATTACAAACAGTTTTTTATTTCTATATGCCATGAAACTACTTTCGTATTCCTGCCTATGGAATAACCATCATCAAATGAGCATGAGCTTGCCTTGGTAATTCTAACTGTTAAATTGCTCGCTTCCGCTTTCCACAAAGCTTATCAAACAAAGCTAGAATTGCTAAAATCCATCTGTTTCTAGCTGCCATCACTCCTCGTCAGTTTTCACAATAAAGCAGTAAGGCCAAAATAACTCTCAATGGTCCTAAATAGTTTCCAGAGCATGAACATATCCTATAATCCTAATTGATCAAACCATAGGAATTTTTTAGTAAACTTTGCAAACACACGAATTTTTTCTCTATAAATGAGAATATAAAGTCTTACTATTGCTCCATCGTTAATTATCTGAGGTCACACGTTGTGACGCAATTCTCAAATTACCTCCGACGAAGTCCATGGCGGATGCCTCAGGAACGTCGCGTCCGCGCCGGGAGATGACGACGGCGAGCTCGACCTCGTGGTGCAGCGACTCGAGCGGCTCTGGGATCTCCACGGCGGCGGTGGCCAGTCCAGCGTGGAGGAACGACGAGGTCGGCTTCAGGAACAGGACGGGCTCCTGCAACAGACCCAAACATAAGCGAGATCAAACCAGAGGGCCGCGCGGGAAGGAGGGGGAGGGAAGTTGGAAGCGGATCGAGGATGGGAGGCGCGCGGACCGCACCTTGGGGACCGGGTTGCCGAGCTCCTTGGCGTGGGCTACGTAGTTGCGCCCAACGCCGATGATTTTCGTGCTCGCCGCGAGGAGCCTCTGCGCCGCCGCAGCCGCCATGGCCGCCGGCATGGTTGGTGGACCGGAGGCTTTCGACGAGGAAGTGGATGTGACGGTGAAGCGAATTGGTTGGTGGATAACGACTCTAACTAATCGATACTGCAGCTTTTTTTTTCTTTTGTTGCGGATGAGTTACAATTTTTTTTTGGGAGAAATTGCGGTTGAGATACATGGGCTTACAGGGCTGTTTTGCTGCTGCATACCTAGGCCCAACATAAGATGTCCAGAGCCCCCTTCTACCATATCTCCTTTCTAATTGATAGGAATGGAGAGTTTGGCAACCAAAATAAAAATTCTAATAGCTTCTTTAGTTAGATTTCTAAATATTATCATCTTTTATTATGTATTTCTCACTAGCTTAAGATGGAGAGCAGGTTAGCTCTCTAGCGTGCGCACAAGATATAGAAAAGTTGTTGGAGGGTGGAAAGATATACATAACGATTTTTATACAAATGACTTTCCAAATGATGATTTAGATAGTGAGTTTAAGAAAAATTCTTGAAGATGCTCTAAGCTATTATCGTAGTCTCCTCTAAAAAAAATCTGTTATCGTAGTCCAAGTTTTCTTCTGATTCTAGAGCCGGGCAAAATGTCTTCCTCAATCCATTCTTAAAAGTGTTTAAGGTACCTCCCTACACTAGTTAGAAGCATTTTTCTAAGAAGCTTTGGATCATTTTTAATTAAAAAAAACCTAATAAACACTCAATAATAAGGTCTATAAACACATTTAAAAAGTAAGACATGAAAAACCTAAATAAAATATTAAATAATGAAAATATATCTATGAGATTTTTAAAAAGTAGATTTAGCTAGGTCTTGTTTGTTTCTTCCTCCTAAACTTTAGTCCCTATCACATCGGACGTTTGACACATGCATGAAGTATTAAATATAGACTAAAAAATAACTAATTGCATAGATTGCGACTAATTTGCGAGACGAATTTTTAAGCCTAATTAGTCCATGATTTGACAATGTGATGCTACATTAACACATGTGCTAATGACGGATTAATTAGGCTTAATAAATTCGTCTCGCGGATTACTGAGGACTTGTGTAATTTGTTTCATTATTACTGTCCGAACACTCCCACATGACACCCGATGTGACACCCCTGAACTTTAGCCCTGGATTTAAACAAGGCCTAAATGGAAAAAAAAAATCCAAAAAAATCTCAAAACATCCTAGTCAATGTCTAGACGTGTTTTAAAAATTTCTCCAACAAAAATATGAAACAATATGAATGCAACATAAATTAATGTGCAGTGCATTCATACTGGTTGCATATTATGCTTTTGTTATGAAAAGTTTTAAAAACTTGCTTAGACATTTATTAGAATGTTTCAAGAATTTTCTATATATTTCCACAAACTCTAAATAATTCATTTTGGTTTATAGTGTCCCAATCTGTCTACAATTTTTCTTGGAACTTTTATGAGTTTATATAGATGCCTTTTGGTTTAAAAACCTTATCTAGTTTTTACCAAAAGTTTTATTTAAAAATGACAAAATCACTATGGGAACCACTCCGGGGAGTGAGATAATTTAAATGGTTTGAGAGTTAGTGGGTTGCAATTTGTTTGGTTTCAAAGTTAAGAGGAGGGAATCGGGAATATAGAAGAAAAAAACAGAAAAAGCAAAAACTTCGTGTAGTTTAAGATAAAGTGCAAAATTTCATGCTTCCACTGCAGGATACTATACTGTTACAGTTTTTATAACTATAAATCCAAAATATAATGCCCATACTGTCACTTTTTTTTCGTCACTGTGCATGCTGAAAATTGATCATCTTGTGCTGGGCTCTTTCCGTCACCGACTTATCAACAAGTTTGACATCAATTTTACAAAGGAGCGGATATGCTCGGCCAATTAGGCCGAGAGGATCAAAGGAAGAGAATTACGAGTCTAGAACTTTACCAGTGCTCTACCAAACAACCGGTTCAAGTCCTGGGCGTTGTGCCGAAGGCTGGAAGGAATCAAACTAAAGCATATCGACTCCATTAGGCCAGACATGTTTTTGTCGCTGGCCAGCAAGAATTAAACCGACGACCAGCTAAACAAATCGCCGGAATAGCAGGGGCCTGTTTAGTTTCCAAAATTTTGTAAAATTTTTTAAGATTTCCCATCACATCAAATCTTTAGACGCATGCATGAAGCATTAAATATAGATAAAAACAAAACTAATTACACAGTTTAGACGAAATTCACGAGACAAATCTTTTAAGTCTAATTAGACCATGATTGGACACTAATTACCAAATAACAACAAAATGCTACAATACCATTTCCCAAAAAATTTCGCGAACTAAACAAGACTCAGGTACCCAACAAGAAAGCGGTGGCCATTTTTTCGCCACGGAATGCAAATAATATAACTAAGGCTGTGTTTAGTTCCCTATAAAATACAGAATACAAAATGCCAACTATTTTGAAATGATGAAATGCAAAATGCCAAAAATTTCATGGATGTGTTTAATTCATCCAAAATACCAATTTTTTCATGGGGTGGGTGAGGGCTTTTTTATTTTTTTGGCTTTTTTTAGCCTCTTGAGGCCAAAATCCAAAATAAAGAATGGATACCTTTTTGCTAAAAATTTTGCATAGTATTTAGTTTCATTCTGCAAAATAATGGACCAAAAAATAATTTTTTTTTGGTTAAATAGGAAAATAAACACAGCCTAAGACTGTAAGACAACGAGCAAAGAATATGTCTACGCAACACTGACGAAAACTTTGTTTCACGATGTCTGACTACAGTGGGAAATGGAAATTGCCGGATTTGTTTCTTCTCAGTAGTGTTACAAAGGGATGATGGACTACTCGCTATGTGGAGGCCGGCGCACGCCTGCCTTCTTCCGCTGGGATGGTAACTCTGTCATCAACAGCTCCGATTGAAACTGAACTGGAAAAAAAGATGTGACGGCATTCCTCTACTTCGGCGCGCTCTAGAGCTCATCCTGCACAAGCATCATTAGGAAGGAACGTTATAAGTGAAAAAACAAAAATAGAGTGGCCTAGTTGGTATAGGGACGATGTTAACGCACATGTTTAGCATCTTCGCTGTCCTCAGCCTCATCAGTATCAGTATTATCAGCCTTGTCATCGTCCGCATCATCCTCATCCTCCTGCCAGGCACAAGCAATTGCCATTTGGCATTAACAAAAGATGCATGGTATATAGGTAGAAACTTAAGCACAAACAAATCAACCCAAAGCTTACATCTACATCTAAGTCGTCGTCGTCATCCTTACTGCTTGCGGATTCCTGTCAAAGAGAAACATTGCAAGTTAATACTGAACTGGATAATTTTTATTTTGTTTCAGAAAAGAGGACTAAGATATGCATGAATCTCTAAAAGGAAGAGGGATGTGATTGCAAACAGACAGTTTGTGTATTACCTCCTCAAGCCTCTTTTTCTCAGCCTCGTCAAAGGCAGCCTTCTCAGCCTGAAACAGCTAATTATTTTAGTTGTGTGCAATTTAGGAGTGTAGAGTACAAAACAGTAACCATATAACCATATATAGACAAGTTGCCATACATCTTTGTGCTTGCCCCAGGTCTCCTCTGCTAACTTCTTGGCGTACTCAGGGTCGTCAGTTATCAAAATGTTGTCGAACAAAGTTCCTGACTTAACCTAGTATGATAGAGAATAAAAATATGTGGGGCATCGGACAAGATAACCAAGAAAATCATTATGTTCATGGAGTAAATCAATAACCTGCCACAGCTCAATGCCAATGTGCTTCAAACTGTCAAAAGCGTAGATGTAAGGATCGTCCTTGAAATCTGCACAAATCAGTAAATAAATTCATATTAACTTTCATAATAAGCATAAAAGCTGAAATAGAAAGCAGGGTCAGCCTCAGGTGAAGCTACCTCTTTCTCAAAATTGAAAGGAAAATATACCTGGGTTGTCAATCAAAGGGGCCTTCCACTTGCCCTTGTAGTCCGGATTCTTGATTTTCTGGACAACACAAAGATCAACTAATGTCAGCAGATGTGTCATGATACACTGCGGCTTGTCTTGCATAATTCAACCACTTAGCCATGTTCATACCTTTTGCTTCCATGGTCCTTTGTACTCTGGGTTAGGAATGGTTGGGGCAGTCCATTCACCATCTTCCTCATCATCCCAATCCTCTGGCTGCAGCAGGTAATGAAGAATGTGAAATCAACGATCTGCTGAAGATCTGATCACAGGAAGTATATACTAAGGAATAAGTGCCATAAAAATACAATGGAATAAGCAAAATATGCACCTTCTTTGCATCAGGGTCAGGAATTTCCTTGGGAATATCATCATAACCCTGCAAAGCACAATCTAAGTCAGATACCAACAGTGATAAAGATCATTTGTAAAAGACTGTTTATAATACTACAATATAGGCTCAAATTGTCAAACAAGAAAATGACACTTTTACTTAAAGCTTTGTGAGTTACAGAACATAGTGGATAGAATATGACCCAAACTACAATGCCAAGCTCAGTAAAGTGAAATTGGCCCAAAATTAAAACAAAAAAGAAATGTATACCTCTGGCTTTTTGTCCTCAGGATCAGGAATGTATTCATTATCATCCCAGTCTTCTGGCTGCGACCATTACATTCCACATTAAGCACATCTGTGAAAAGATTTCAACCAAAATATTACAGTATTTAGCAAAGGCAGGAAGAATTGTCTAAACATAACCTTCTTGGCTTCAGGGTCTTTGATCTTCTTTGGAGGAAGAATATCCCAATCATCATAGATGCTGCCAGATTGCTTCTCATCATTATCAATGAGAATGCTGTATGTGGCATCAGGCCGGATGATCAGGGTGTAAACGTGTGTCAGCTGGTCTGTCTCGCATGGAACCTCCTTCTTGATCAAATGGTTCTTGCCGTTCTTAGTAAGGATAGAATGGACCTTCTTGGTGGCATACCCACAGATATCCGGCCCAAACATGATGCTGAAAGTGATAATTACAGATACAGTTTGTTCAATCAACCAGTCAGAGATGTTATAGCTTGAATACGCAAGGAGATCGATGGAGACCGATCTTAACCTGTATGGGGTGTCGCCACCAAACTTCTTCTGATCAACATCAGACCCAAGCAATTTCACATAGCCACCGCCACAGTCAAGCTTCTGCTCGTGCTTCACCGAGAACTGTAGCACCAGGGTCTTGTCCTTGTTGCTGAACTCGGGGTACTGCGCTGAAATGGCGTAGAACCTGTAGTCTTCAGAGGTCTGGATTCCTGTACCCACAAACAGAAATGGATGTCACTTAAGCAACATGCCGAACAGAACAGAGACCAACACGGTCAGTGACCGTACGGATGTCGGTTCTCACCTTTGTCGTCGGCATCTCCGTTCCATTTGCCGGACGTGTGGTTCCACTCGCCTGCCGTGTTGTCGTCCTTCTTCCAGTCAGACTTGACCCAGCGGTCCTCCCATCCATCTGTTTTCGTCAGTTTGCACAGTTCAGACAACACATAAATTCTCCAGATAATGACGAAGTCATCTAACAAACGGCGAAAATTTGAAGTCATAACCCCTAAACCTTGGGGATCAACAAACCTTATCGAGTTACCCGGAAATTTCCGAAACTATTGCAAACGAATCAAAACACACACACACACACACACACACACGAACACGATTGACACCGCAACAGGCTGATCTATGCACGCGAAGAAAGAATCAGTGCAGAACACAGAAGAAATGAAACACACTACGAGACCGTGAGATCACGAGAGAAAACAGCCAGCGGCGGGTTGGGCTAGAGATCCCTCGCGGCGCGCGCTGGACTCCAACGGACGCGAACGCGCTCCAGAACAAACGAGACCACGAAAAACAGTAACAGCCGCACCGGCATCGCTCCACGAACCAACGTACAGCAATGCGACCATCGTCCCTGTGCGGCTCCTCCCGCCGCGGTAGCCTAGACCGGCCACCACCATCATCCCTGCGAAACTCCTCCCGCCCGCGCGCAGATCCGGGAGTGCCTGAAGGCCTCCACTGAAACCGGGCCACCTCACCTTCGCCGTACCCCGAGTGCAACCAGATCCGAGTGCAAACAGGCCACAAAAAAAAAACAGTAACAGCCGCACCGGACAGCAATCCAAGCACAGTGTCTGAGGAGGACAGGAGATCCAGAGACCACGAAGAGGCGGGTGAGATCCGGGTATTTACCGTCAAACTTCTCCTCGAAGAAGACCTCGCCAGCGACGCCAGCGAGCGCGATCAGGGCCGCGACGGCGGCGGCAGCCGCGGCGGGGGACGACGACCTCTCGAGGATCGGCATCGCCGTCGACGGCGAGCAAACGCCTACCACTTCGAGTCGAGTGGAAACAACTAGAACCTTCCTCTGATTATCCTCCTGGTGGATAGCGAGCACGAAACGCACCGCGCTAAATAAGGAGCGAGCAGGGGCAGGGCAGGGGGTGGTCCCCGGCCTCCGGTTAGGTTACCTTGGGTCCAGCGTTGTGGCTGACGGCTGGGGCCGCGGAGGGTGACGAGGCTCGCAGTGCACACGTGGGCCGCGACCGCTGCCCTGCTGTACTCAAGGGAACGGGAAAAGCCAATGGTGATGCGCCGCGTGGCAAGTTCGACGTGTTTCGGAGTTCCGAGACGTAAATGCCACCATGCGCGCCGGCGCCTCCCCTAGGAATGATCGCTCTTCGTAGTGGCCCTCTGTGCGCATGAACTACTTCGACCTCATCGAGTGGCTAATATTTTTTTCTCGCTACAAATCAGCGCAGCGCACTGCAAGTTCGGTCCCTCTACACTACACTAGACGGCCCGTATGCTTGAAAGATGCAATTCTAGATTTGGCGGATCAAACTATCTAAAATATAGGTAAGTTTATAGAAAATAGCATGTTAATAATTAACTCAAAATGCTATAATCGTTTTATAAAAATTTTAGGAAACGGCTAACGCACAGCCGGCCGTGCTATAAGCATGCGGAACGCACACTCCATTTACGGAAAGTATATATTACAAGTCAGTAACCATTTCTATTTTTGGTAAATTTTTTTTACTCGTTTTTCTCCCTGCTTCCCCAACAGTCTCGCTTCTCTCCTAGATTTACCAGGCATCTTTCAAGCCGGAATCAAATACAAGTTATTATCACATGTCATTCTGAGCACCTTGAGATGTTTTGTATAGCATCTCAGGCATCTTAGAATACATAGGCGAAAAAATTGACATTATAAAGCATTTTAGAACACAATGACAGGCAAAAAAACATACATCAATATGCAACTTATATAACACGAAGTGACAAGCAGGAAAACAAAATATCATCAGCCTTAGAGCAAAAACACACAAATACAGAAGCTAGTTACACAGAATTTCACCTTGACAAAAATTACACAATAATTAGAAATAGAACCAAGCAGATTTGTTCTTACTAGTAATAATATTATTTTCCATCACCTGATAAGCAATTCAGCTTATGTTCTTACTGAAGATATGTTGTTATTACTACCAGATGTTGTTCTTACTAGTTAATATGCATATATGATGTAGTACTACTGTAGATATACATCTTGCTACACTAAATCTCCTTGTTTTGTTAACAAACATATCTACATCCTGCTGCACCATGCATCTCGCTCGATGCTACACATGGTTCTCTTTGTTCATTTGATCCCATGTTGATGCTTGAGACCATCACATCTGTAATTAAAAATATTAACAGATTTAAGGTTGTAGCAGTCAGATGTCATATAGCATATATAAGCATTGAAACTTGTGTATGTAAATGCATTGAAACATGAGGCACACAATAGCATGTTGCTGAACAAAAAATTGCATAACCTTGTGGTTTTTTTTGCCTAATTCAGTACAATATTATTGCCTAACGAGTTTGACTAAGTTGCCTACATGTCATGATATAGCAGCACACATTTATACTTATTGTTTTGCATGTAAGGAATCGTCATATAGGTGTCAAAGATAGATCTTAATGAACTACCTCCAGATTTGCAACAATAAAACTAAATTGCCTATTTAGAAGCACATTGTTGTCTAACAAGTGACGCTTGAATTGCCTAACAAATGATACTTAAATTGCCTAAGAATATCAGCTTATACAACAAGCTTGTAGATACATTGAACTTCTGATCGGTTACGATCTTCCCTTTGACAAAGAAATTACATAATTAACTTCACAATTATGAGATAGACAGACAATGTACCATAGCTCATATTTTACCTTGCAAAGGCCACATAACTTCACACCTCGAAACATAAAAACATGTCAGCATGTGGATGCCTTCCAAATTCATTCGTACAGAGGAAGGCTCCATCTCCATGCACCATAAGTAGTTTGCAATGGGGTGCGTTACACGTAATGCCACAACAGCCAAGCATAGCAAGCAGCTGCGCCTCTACTTTGATATAGCACTACTGACAGAAACATTTAAAAACATGCTAACAGTAGTTGCAGCCTCCAAGAGCAACACATGAAAGATAAATAACGTATACTCCACATCAGAGACACATACAGACAGCGACAAGTAATTCATTTTTGTGTTCAATGCAAACTGAACTATATACCTAATAAGAAAGCTTTACATATGGAGAAGCTTTACATATGGAGAAACTCACCTGCGATATCTTGAGTTTAAATAGTGCATATAGCTACATATTCAAATCCTTGCAAGTAATAAACTAAGGAGGCTCAGAATCATCCCTTCATTTTTCAACTACTGTTCCATCATCAGCAAACAAGTGAAGCAATGACCTAGCAGATGTATAAAGTTTGTAATAACACTATGCAAACAAATAAATCAGGAACAAATAAATCATAGATGCATAACAACAAAGTAGGTCTAGTTGAAAACTCACCTGAAATCTACGGTCAACAACAGGGATGTGCTCGTGTCATAGGACAGGGGCACCACTGCAAGGTATGCGATAGGAGGCTGCAAGGCGGAAGGTGGACAAGGTGAGGTGCAACGTGGCCATCACCGAGAAGCCTACGAGTGAAACAAAGCAAGTATGCCAATTCAGAGTACGAACTGGACAATCCAGTATTTGCATGCTTAGAAATCAAAAACTATACTTGCTTTTTTAGAATACATAAATTGTCTATTTAGTAGCACATTGTTGCCTAACAAATGACACTTAAATTACCTAAGAAAATGAGAAGATGCTCACATGGGCCTGCTACGAAATAGGTGACACAGGATTCATGAAAGGCAAGGCCATTGCGCATAGGCAACATCATTTGCTAAGCTGAACTCTAGGTAAAAGGATGAATCAGCATATTACACAAAAGAAGAGTAGGCGCAAAAGAAACTACAGAACAAAAGTATAAAGTATAGGATGCCATAGGGTTTTAGTTATGCCATATCGCCTAGGCGTCGTCTGGCGTCAAGGCGTACCCCCAGCGCCACTGGACGCCGCAACGCCTCAAAAACCATGGGCTGAACTTTGAATATCATATTTTATAAGCTTCACAAATATATCTATACCAAAAGTAGAAGGTCAAAACCCATTTTGATTGCACATTGTATCTCACCTTTTCAGTTGTACAGTGCTGATACAGTTCCTCAAAGTACTGTAGATCTGAGCAGCCAGTAGATGAACTCACTATGTATTGCCAAAAGGGCCTTCCATCATTGGCATACCAGGAGAAACTCAAATGTATCAGGAATGTAATTTCAGTAGCCGTCCAAGCAGCAGCATGATTTTTGAAATCTGGAGGGCTGCAAGGCTCCTAGGCATAGCTCTATTTAGTAATATAACAAATCCAACAGTTTATTCTAGTACTGGAGTGGGCAGGCATGATGAGCTAGAAACAATTGAAAATGAAAGAGCTAGTACTGCTTCGGACCACACCACCTAGATGGCCGGATATGTCGAGAAAAATTAGTGGCGATAATTTTTTACCAAGATGTTTCAGAAGACAACATGGAAATATGTGGGAGTATGCTTGAAAAGCACACAAAACTAGATCAAGTTACTTTGCCAACTGTACAGTATTTATCCTATAATGCCTAAACCATATAATAAACCCGCATCCTTGCAGTTGACATAAACTTACCAATTAGTGTTCATTCTTTATTTCTTTGTTTTTGTGTTTTTTAGCAGTGCCATAAATAAACTAACAAAACTAGGCTATCTAGGAGAAATCCTGTTCTGGAACTAGGTTTGGCAGATTTGTGATGGTATACCTCTACCAGTTGTTGACTTGTTCTTGCAAGGATGGCCAGTGTTATTATGTCACATTGATTTACAGCTCAATCTTATCTCTGCATAAATTTGCAAAGAAAATCTCTGCAAAAATATTCTAGAATTGCAATGCACCTGAGATTGATTTGATGGATTCAGATATATTTAAGTTTGCTCTATTTATAGGGATTCAACATTAATCTCTACACATGATGCAGACCTTTTAACTGGAGGTCAATATATACATGCGTGGCAAGTTAAGTATATACATGAGAAAAATTGCTTATAGTACCAAATTTTCCCTAGTTTTCACGCAGGCAACCACATTGAAGCTGATTGTTCTAAAAAGATCTAAGCCTACCAACAAAACATGTAACAGTGGGGTGCAATCAACTGAGGTCACATAAAACACCAGTTCCACAGGCTTATTTTTTTCACTCTCATAAAGAAGTCATGCAAAATACAGCTAGTACTATAAACAGTCACAAAGTTGAGTGGGCTTACATCAGACATAATCTAACCCATGGCCGTGCATAAGCCCGGTGAAATGCTTCTAGCCTATCGTTCACTCCATACTTCTAGCCTATCGTTCTGTAGATCTGAAACATACGTTTATTAAAACAGCACACATCAGAACACATACTTAAAATGCATCAGAGAAAACAGCTTGTTCTGCAATTCATCCTTCAGGGGATGAAAGGAAATCATCTAGTAAAGCAAACAAGTCGTGTAGAACACTGACAAATCTCTCCATAGCACAGCCAGAAATCGAATATAGAGCGAAGAGAAGCAACATATCAGATCAACTCCAATCACTCTGACACAGAGCACGCACAGGCGGCACAGCTGAGCCGAAATCAACTTATGTCGCAGCAATCCCTACCCATGATCAGAATTGGGATGGAGAAACCACACATGCACCACCAGTCAAGCAACCGACCGGGCAGAGGATGCGAACCAGACAGAGGGGCGCACGCGGCGGCGATGGGAAATAGGGAGGGAGGCGAGCGGAGCAGACCTGGGGCATGGACTCGATGGGGGCGAGAGCATGCCAGCGGCGTTGAGGATGGCCTTGTGTGTGATGTCACCGTAGATGGCCCGCGCGGTAGTCGTAGATGCCTCGACTCATATCCACGGCCCTCACCTCGACTCGTACCCAGGGGTGGCCGCCATCAGCCCCCGCCACGCCGACGCACATCATCTGCGAGGGAGAGGCGGCGTGGGGGCACCGTTGGACGCAACGGGTGATGCAGGCCGTCGTTGTCCCACTCGCGCGTCCGCACCACCGCACCAGGTCCGGGGGCATCCAATGCCGACGCGGGCCCTCGTCGTCCCACTCGCACGGCCACGCCACCGCACCAGGTTCGGGGGCATCCAGCGCCGGATCCCACACCAAACCCTAACCCAGGGAAGGAGAGAGAGAGGAGAGGAGAAATGGATGAGGATTGGGGAACGGAAGGATGAGTAGCTGAACGGGTAGGTTGTGTGGGCTGAAAGAAGTCGTGCCTTCATAGATGGACTGGTGGATGCGCGCGTGGGAATGCAGCGTGCGTGCGACAGGACAAAAGCACGGCCGGCAGGAAACAAGTCTTTACCAAAATTTTATTTATGATGAATTTAGTTATAATTTTTGGTATTATAAATATATTACTTTTTGTACATATTTGGTTAAAGTTGAGATAAATTGACTTTTTCTTAGAAAGCTAGATTTGCATCTTTTGGAGATGGGTGTGGCTAGCGTCCGAACGTCCGGACGCCAGCACCAACCTCGTCCGCCGCAAGGTGCTTCGCCTGCTCTGCTCACCCCGTGCATGCTACGTCTGCCTGCCCACCCCGCGTCTCCTGCATCTTCCCCGCTCGCCCTGCGCCTGGTGTTGTGCCTACCTGTCGTCCGCGCACTAGTCGGGTAGGTTTGCCCGTAAAGCTTGAACTGTCATGGCAAGATGAAGGGAAGAGAAGGGAAGGGAAGGGAGAGGAGGGAAAGGAGAGAAGAGGGTGAGGCACGCCACGCGAGGTAGGAAACGAAGCCCTACAGCTAGGGATGAAAACGGATCGGATACGGACGGATATCACTGATATCGTATTTGTTTTCATATTTATGTTCGGATTCGGATTCGAATACGGATAGTATAAAAAATGTCGGATAGGATATGATTGGATATCGACATCATAAATATGTGATTTAAATATTCGGATACGAATACGGTATCGGATGTTAAATATCCGGACTCGGATACGGACGGATTAAAACCCATCTAAACGGATTCGGTCTCGAATACGGTCGAAAAATATCCGTACCGTTTTCATCCCTGCCTACAGCAGGTTGTTGTCTGTCAGCAACCGGTGTACAACATGTGCAACACAAGATCTATTTTTGAAACATTCAGATGAAATATTTGCAACAAATGTCTGAAACAGGTGAAACACTGAAACATGCGTGTATAGCTACTTTTGAAACATTCAGATGAAACATCTGCAACAAATTTCTGAAACACTTGAAACATGCGCCTGAAACATGCGTGTATAGTCATTGCAACATGTGTAATACTAGGATATACTTTTAAAATATCTAGATGAAACATTTGCAATATATGTCTAAAACACCTAAAACACTCAAAAAAAACTTAAACATAGGCTTGCAACAAGCATCTGAAACGTCTGAAACACTTGAAACAAAGCGTTCGCCGCACGACCATGACCTACATGTACATGGTGGGAAACTACGGTAGATCGGCGAGGACAGAGAGTGGACGG
This sequence comes from Saccharum hybrid cultivar R570, assembly GCA_038087645.1. Lineage (NCBI taxonomy): Eukaryota > Viridiplantae > Streptophyta > Magnoliopsida > Poales > Poaceae > Saccharum > Saccharum hybrid cultivar. Next base: position 3,581,440 of record JAQSUU010000059.1, read on the forward strand.
AGGTTGTCCTGGCGGAGGCGCTGGAGCGACCGAGCAGGGAGGCCGAGGAGGGCCGTCGCCCAGAGGAGCCCCGCGAGGAGCGCCATCTTCCAGGCCGCCCATGACGACGTGGGTTGCTCCAGCACCATCACCATTACCATCACCGATAACATTACCCATCGGAGCCGCCCTGCTGGGGAGTGACGGCGTGAGGGACGGACGCGGCGATGCGTGTGTGGGTGGGGAGGAGATGAGGCGCGCGGCATGGCACAGGATGGAGCGTGGCGCATGATTGAGGAGTCGAGCATCTCAGGCGGACGCGCGCGTCGCGAGCTGGAGTGAGCTTGAGGAGCCGAGCATCGCGGGCGGATGTGCGCGCCGCGGGCTGGAGCGAGCGATGGGGAAACGTGAAAGCATCGAGGCGGATGTGTGGGTGCGAAGAGTCCAAATAACTGGATAAGGACGGATGCCCGTATGAGAGTATTATCATTTGGAGATAAAGGGAGTATATGCATGCTTGCCCCTACGTAAATACGTTTGAAAACAACCACACAGAAATGTAGACTCCATTTAAGATGGCTCAGGATATTTGGGACTGCTCCGCTCTATGTTTTTTTAGTTTTGTTCCACGTTTTTTTAGCAAAATGGTTTCAGCTCCACACTCTGTTCGAGAAAAAAGGGTGGGGTTGTGAGAGTACATAAAGACGTGTTCTACAAACTCTAGCTTTTTGTAGAGTTGCATCATGGTGGAGTTTGTGGAGCAGAGTTTATGGGTCAGTCCCAAACACCCCATATACCATATTGTAGTTGCAGTGCAAATGAAGCGGTTTTTCTTTCTCCTAGAAACAACATAGCGCATGTGAAACCATCGCTTTCGGCTCCTCAAGTTTTCAAGGAAAACCTTTCTTGTCTCATTATGTTGCTATATGCTATAGCATGGAGCTAGAGCCAAGAAACCCTCTCAAACGGCCACTACAGACAGATTGCAGCTCCCCGATGTAGCATTGCCCACCCAAAAACAATGTGGGGTTATGTTAAAAAAAACAATGTGGAGTTGGTGAAGCATCCCTCCTACTAGTTCTGGTCTCTTATATTATTGTAGTACGGAGCTGGAGCCACAGAGGCCCTCCCAAGTCCCAAACAGCCCCTTGATGCAGGTTACGGCTCTTTGATAAAGCATTGCCACTGCAACCACAGGTCAGATGATGTAGGAGTAATCAAGCACATGCAATTTGCCATGTTTCTTACTTCCTTTTATCTCAAAATATAAGACGTTTCGGCTTTTCTAGATACATAGCTTTTTCTTTGCACTTAGAAAAGCAAATATCTAGAAAAATTAAAATGTCTTATAATTTAGAACGGAGGTAGAACCTTCGAAGACACTTCACTGAGCTATGATTTATTTACGAACATAGTGATCCCCCTTTTCTACAACCTTCAGAGACATCATGTCTTGGGACAATACATTCGAGAAAACTGTTGTGTATCAGAGGTTCTCATCTGTTTCATATACATTTTCTGTTTCCAATGTTTGCGTCTATCTCCGAAAAAACAAAACGCCAAATGAAGGTATAGGAGGATTTACAGTCTTTTGCAGCTGAACAGAAAATAGTTCGCAAACATCATGGCAAGAAAGGCTCTTCGTCAATGCCAAGTATGATCATTTCATTGTGACAGAGCAAATTTCCAACACAGGCACAGAAACGTACTACTGCTTCACATCATCACCTGTTGTGTTGATTGAAGGAAAAACATATAATGCTGGCAACTAAAGCTCGAAACTAGTGCAGCAAGAGTCGAACCGCAGCTACAGCATCACCTCTGTGCTCTCGAAGGGTTCTCTCTGCAATCTTCTTGTCCAGCTGCATATTCAGGTACACTTGAGAATAGGTTTTATAAACATTATTTGTCAATCAAGGTTTTGGATGAGCACCTCAAAGCTCATTAGCAATAATTTCAACATCAGTAATTCTTTCTCCCTGATGAAAGAGTAAATGCAGTGAATGTGATAAAACTGTTACATGGTAATTCTTTCTCCCTGATGAAAGAGTAAATGCAGTGAATGTGATAAAACTGTCACATGGCACTTTCCCGGAAAGAAAAATAAACCAATTTGTCACCAATGGAGGAGATGAAATATATCTGCTTATTGTGTACATTTCAGATGGAGAGTTCATATCACCCAATAAATAATATGTTACAAGAAGTACAGAATAATCACGGAGTGCACAGAAATTGAAATATCAAATAGCAATATAGTATACTGAAATGAACATACCACCAAAAGGAAAATGTTACTAAAATTACAGAACCAAGAATGCTATACTCCAATTACAGTTTCTTCCAATTTCCATGCTACTTTCCAGTCAGCCTCTTTGGATGAAGCAAGTGCTGCCATGGCCTGCAACATAAACAAAGCATGTAAAAAAAACTGTCACACCAACATATTTAGTATCTAAAAACGTAGCTGAATCAAACACAACATTTCTCTATAACTCTACATTTGACTTCTACTTTTATCTATGACTTTATTTAGTATTCATAAAATTGTAAAATAATGTTCAAGATCATTGCAATGAGCAGATAAGAATCAGAGGTGAATGGAAAGTTGATCCAAGCAAATACAATCGAATGCCACTTCAATTGTTCATCCAATGCTTTCCCTCAAGTGCATACTCCACTGTAAATAAATGACTAAATGTATATCATTTTGGACATAATAAGATCCACTGGGGGCTTTCTATTTACTATTTAATTTCTCACGCAGTTGTTGGTAAGAAACTACGAATGTGCAGTAAAAGTATTTTAATGATGAATTAACTGGTGTTACTTTACTCGGTCAGTCTAGATAAATTTAGTAGCCAAAAGAGAAATATATTTGTATATGGAGTGAGCAAAAATTTTATAGGGTGCTAGAAAACTGAGTTTAATAAAAAAACTCGACCCGCCGGGGGCAAGCCGCCCCCAGGGCATTAGCACTAAGAAGGAGACCTTCTCACGCAGGTCGAGAAAACCCCCGAACCCCGGCCCCGTCCTGACACTGGGAAACGTAACCCGTGAGACGCCGCCTGGGCCATACACGGTCCTCAGGTCGACTTGGGCCGTCTCTTAACCAGTGCTTTGGCACACGGGACCGGCGAGGGGATTTTTTTACCCCCAGCCTGAAATTCGCTCCCACTGGGAGTCGAACTCAGGACCTGGAGGGTGCCGCCGGAGTGCTAGACCAACCGGACTAGCATCCTTTGGCGAAAACTGAGTTTAATAATAGATAGCAGCGCACAAACATGTTGCAAACTATATTCAGATCTGTAAGAAATCCTACAGACATCTTTTGTGGTTAAGCCAGAAATAAGTACATAACTTGACCACGACATGGCGTTACTAGTTTTTTTTGGGGGGAAGGAAACTTAAAAAGAAGGTTAGCACACATAGACGTTCAAACAGAACCTCCTAAGAAAATATCATGGGTCCTGGTACAATCGACATTCGGAATTATGAGATGTGCATTTGCTTTCTTCCATTTGTAGCAATGTAAAAATAGCAGTTAGACTTTCCATTTGTGATGGCAGTCGATTCATAAGTGCAATGTCAGTTAGACTTCCTACTTGTGATGGTAGTCAATTCTTAAGTGCAATGGCAATAGTACTGATACAAGATTTTGTGCTGAACAACATGTTTTGTTATTTCTCAGCGCAGTATATGTTTCGTTGATGTACCAGGATTCAAGCAAGTAAAATTACACATGAGCTAGCTATATCAGGATTCAGGTAAATTTACTAGCAGAACTTTAGGTGAAGCATGGCATCTCTGCAAAGCAGGAAAACTGCACAAAATCTAAAACCACCTATGCATGATGGATCCAAAAAGGGCAGCATCCTCCAGTTATTCCTCACTATAGACGAAGCAGAGAGAAGGAATCGGTGGGGGCGGGGAGTGTAACACCTCGGGTGTTATGGTTGCTAATTAACCTGCCATGTCATCATATTGCATCGCAAAGCATCCATGATTAGGTCAACCATGTTATGCATTAACTAAAATGAGTTTACCTTTCTAGGTTGGATGTGCTTCTCAGTGGTGTGATTCGAACAGAAAACCCTAATTTCGAATGCCACCGTAAATACTTAGTCCATGCCCTGCGTAATTTGAGGTGTGTAACTGTGTTACACACTAGTGTCAAGTGTAGGGTATGAACTCAAGTACAACACATAAAATGAAGCTCCAAGTTTGAGTTTGAATTGGAATCCAAAAACTTGTCGCGAGTTTTCCGATTCGAATTTGAATTCAAATTTGGGAAAATATTAAAAAGATTTTCAAAAGCTAAATTGATCAACCAAGAGTGGCATTTGGTCAACCATGTCATGCTTGTCTAAATGATGCCCTTGGATGATGGTTTAATCATTAAATAATCACCAATTAAGGTAGCAACAAATTTCAATTGAAAATTCCTCCGAAAACCCTAAAACCCAAAACCCTGTTTTACCCCTTTTGAAATAATTCAAAATCTAAGCAAAATTTGGGAAAAAGTTTAAAACCAAGTTTGTAGAACTTTTCAAGGGCTACAACTTTCGTGTTTTGAGTTTTCAAAGTTTTAGTGTAAAATGTGGAGCAATTTTGAAAAGAAGCAAATTTCAAATTTGACCCCTTTTTATCCCCAAGCTCAAATTTCAAAATGGAGGCAGAATTTGAAAATGGTTTGAATAGCAAAGTTGTAGGTCTTGGCTAGATGTACAACTTTGGTGTTTGGAGTTTTTGAAGTTTCGATATAAAATCCAAAGTAATTTCTAAATTACCAAATTTCCAAAAAATGTCCCCTTTTAAATTTAAACTCAAATTTCAAAATCCAGTTCGAATTTGAAAAAGTGTTCAATACAAAACTTGTAGAGCTTGAAATTCTGAAGATTTCATATCTTGGGAATTTTTCAAGTTGCTACATGAATTTGGGAGTAATTTGAGAAAACAGTTTGAAATTGCAATTTGGGGGGAGCTACAGTGCACGACGAATCAGCGTTCGGCAGCGCGCGGCATGGGCGCCGGTGAGCCGCCGACGTCGAGCTGGCCATTTCCACGACCTTCTAGCGAGCCACCGCGATCATCTGTACCGCCTCGCGCTCTCCAGTCTCATCTTTATCTTCTCAGCCCTATATAACGACCACCACGGCCACTGTCGCCGTTTTGCTTCTCCATTGCCGCCGCCACCGTCATCACCTTGCCGGCAAAATTCGTCCCCTCTACTCCACCTCAGCCCTCTCCATCTTGCCATTAGCTCTGCCATCATCTCGCGAGCCGTTTGCGCCTCCTAGCGCAGACGCTACCGCTCGGGATCGCCGGGGAGCCGTCGTCTTCAACCCCGGGTCACCGTCGTCCGGGGTGAGCTCCACCACCGTGGTCAGCTCGGTACAGTCCGAGTTAGCGTTTTCGATCTCGTGTTTCTGCATCCTATTTACCTGTGCTTGCTCATGCGCTTGCCGTCTTGTCCAGCGCACGGGGAGACACGCCGAAACGTCAAAGTCTTCATCGGAGCGGCAGTCGCAATAACTAAGCCGTCGTGCCGCCTCTCGTGGTTAGCCATATCCGTCGCTTCTCCGCGTCCACCAACTCCACGTCTAAGCTTGTGGTGAGCCACTGGTGCTTCCCACACCTTCAATTTGGTCGATTATGGCCTGTATCGTCGGGGCGCCGGGCACCGCGGCCACCATGCCGCCATGGTCGGGTGCGGCTTTGTCCATGGCATCAACGGGAAGGTAGTGTCCTTGTGGGAGTGCGGTAGGTGATGAAGATCGTGATGAGCGTGGTAGTTTAGTCTAGGCCTCATCGTCATGGCCGGGCGCGGGAGACAAACGAGAGAGAGGGAAAGGAAGATGACAAGCGGGACCGTCGCGTCAGTGAGTGAAAGCGAGCGGGCCGCGTTGCTGGTCCGCGCGCGTGGCTGGGCCGCGCGGGTGCGGGCGCGAACGCGCGGGCAGGCCGCGTAGCCGGGCTGAGCCAGAGAGAGAATGCAAGGAAACCGCCCGATCAGGATTTTTTTTCTTTTTCAAAAATGTGAATAGTATTAGTATTTGTTTATTTCATTAGAAATTCTGTTGAGCTCCAAAAATAGTGAAAATTTTTGTGTAAGCTTTTCAAGATGTAAACTACTTAGGAAAAATATTAAATGCTAAATTTGATTAATTTTTGCAAGTTATTTAATTAGTTCAATTAAATATTAAATGCAACTTCCATGAATTTTAGTAATTAAATTATTAATCCAAAAATCATGAAATTTATTCTGACACTGTTTTAGGCCATGATTAATCCTTAGAGAAAGTTTAAGCTCAATTAGATGAAGTTTGATTTAATATTAATTATGCCCTAATTAATTAAATGTTTAAATAATTGTTAAATTGATAACTTTAAGTGTTGTGTGCCATTTTGATTGAGTGATGACCTTGGGTCATTAATTCTTGGTGATCCTTGGCACCTTAATTTCATGATTGAGCTCGTTAGTAACATGTTTGGTAAGAAACACTAATATCGCTTAAGTCATCGCTATTAGTTAGTTGGTTTTACTGTTTTGCGACTGTACCGCGAAGGAAAGTTGTACTCAAGTCGTTAACCGTGGCATATCATTATCAAGCATCATGTTTATCACCACATCATGTTGAAACATGTTATATGCTCGTGTAGTTCCCGCTTTCGAAGAAGTTGAAGTTGACGAGCAAGTCTCCGGAGAAGAGTTGTCGTCGGTGGGTTCTGGACCGGAGGTCGGAGTCTTTGAGCCTGAGTTAGCCGTCGCGTCAGAGCAAGGCAAGCCCCGGTGTATTTAAACCCTACCTTGAGTTTTACAAATCTTTATGATTTATAATATGGTTTACTGCATTAAGTACTTAGGAGTTGAGTGGTAACCCAATTGCTGCATTGTCATCCTTGATTATTGCGATATCAACCTTGATACCTGTTTTACTGAAAATGCGTAGTATGCTTCGCTATGCTTATGAGTTAAGCTTTTTAAATGAATGTTTACATGGCCACGATGGCATACTTAATGAATATTGAAATATGAGAATGAACTTATAAGATCGGGCGGGTGGTTTGACCACTGCTAACTTGCATTGGGAAAGGAGTCTCAATGTAATGTTTCCGCCTTACCAGTTAGGGACCGTATGTTGTTGGCCCTCGCGTCATGGAGTTTTTATTAGTACTGGCCATGTACCCATGTCGGATAAGCCTAACTTTGACTATTCCATTACGAGAACGTCTAACCTCGTACTGGGAGTGGAGAGATGACAAGAGTAGCGTGTACCCTCGGGGCTAGAATTGGGCCGGGTTCGAGGAGTATTGTGCTCTCGGGTGGCGATGGACACGTTCTGATTTTGGGTTACTCGGGTAAGAGTTGATATATGCAAGATTCAGTTCTACATATGTCGTGTGGTTAGGAATCGTCGTTGCTCCACGAGAAAGGAGTCGTGGCCTTACACCAACATCGTAGTTAAGAACTAGAATTGAAAGAAAAAAATTGAGAAAGGTCTTGATGAGAATTACTTTGATCTAGATTAGGATCACCTAGAATTGGTTAATGAACCATCAATGGTAAAAGTAAAATAATGAAGGTAAGGACTTACTTTAGTAAGCTTTTCTGCAAAAGAATTTTTGATTCTTGAATACTCATACCTTGATTCCCTAAAGCTAGCATGCCCTTGGAGTCTTTTCTTAGTCGGGTAAGTCTCTCGTACTCAGGGTTTGTTAAACCCCTTGTTGCAGGTACGGTTCATGAACAAGTCTGCTTTGAGCCTTGTTGCATGACCGTTTTGGCTGAAGAAAGTGACGACGAGTAGACTGTGTGGTCTCTGGGCAAGACATCTCGTTTGTGTGATTGTAATAAAGTTACTACTGATACTTCCCTACTACCGGTTTGTAATAATGCTACATAAGGTCTGAAATTTGAAAACTGTGGTTTGTATACTTAAGTTATTGTAAGACTTCCGCTACTTTACTTTGATGGTATTTTGAATAAATTGTTGTAATATTGCAATACTTCTGTGATTGGATCCTGTTCGGAGGAAAGCAGGCCTTTTAAATTATGAGGAACATAAGTACGGCTGTCAGAGGTCATTATGACGATGACAGGTACATGTGGACCATCATAATTAGGATGTTATGTGACAGGGAGCGGATGAAATGTACGGATTGGACACGGGATGAATCGAGCTGCCGGTCCTCGACGTGATCAGTGAGCTTGTCAAGCACCTTGCTCTGCTGCTGAAGGTCCTTGGAGTCCACTGCCCCCTCGCCCTCGGCGGCACCAGCCCCCGCAGCCGCAGCTGCCTTCTCGTCGCCCGCTGCACCCATCGCCGTCTAAAACCCTAGTACGGATCTCCTTTTCTCCGATGAGATGAGATGAGATAGTGCGCACAGTGTGCCTGTGCGGAGTGCGGCTGACGAGATGACCGTGCGTTAAGAAGGTGAAGTAAATCAAGTTCGCATATTCATAGATAGCCTTCCCAAACCCCAGGTGAAGTAAATCAAGAGAAGGCTCAAGAGCTATCTGCAATTGCTCTAGGAAAGCGATTCACAGTTGAGGAATGAGCTTTATATTCACCTGCAGACAGCAGGAGTCAGAAATAGACAAATAGTAAGTTGCTGAATCCCTGATAGGCATCAATACTCACTGTTAAATTGTTAAGACAATTATAAGTTATCCAACAATAACATCTTTTTTCAAGGTAACAATAGTTCATATAGCACAAGCTTCTAACTAAGGAGTAGTTCATATCCTTCAGGTTTTGATGGCTTTGTGTATGTGAGAATGTGGTAGGATAACGTAGCTTTGGCACTGTTTTGGCATATTGGAGTACGTCAAGAAATTCCTCAAGGATAAATATGATGCCCTTACCTTGCTACAGGTAAACAGGTTTGCTTTCATGAACTCAATTGCCTGATATTATTTTTAGTCACACAGCGAATAAAAGCATGCAGACTTACCTTGCTACAGGAGGCAGAGATCGGAGAGGCTTTGAAGAGGATGAAGGGAGGTAAAGCGATGGGCCCTGATGGTATCCCCATTGAGGTGTGGAGATACTTAGGCGCCAGAGCGATAGTATGGTTAACTAAGCTTTTTAACCTTATTTTTCGGTCAAACAAGATGCCTGAAGAATGGAGGAGAAGTATATTAGTACCTATCTTCAAGAACAAGGGAGATGTTCAAAGTTGTACTAACTACCGTGGGATTAAGTTGATGAGTCATACGATGAAGCTCTAGGAGAGGGTTATCGAGCATCGCCTAAGGAGAGTGACACATGTGACCCAAAATCAGTTTGGGTTCATGCCTGGTAGGTCGACCATGGAGGCGATTTTCTTATTACGACAATTGATGGAGAGATATAGGGAGCAGAAGAAGGACTTGCACATGGTCTTTATTGACCTCGAGAAGGCATATGACAAAGTACCGAGAAATGTCATGTGGTGGGCCTTGGAAAAGCACAAAGTCCCAACTAAGTACGTTACCCTCATCAAGGATATGTACAGGGATGTGGTGACGTTTGTCCGAACATGTGATGGCGACACCAGTGACTTTCCAATTAAAATAGGACTGCATCAGGGGTCAGCTTTGAGCCCTTATTTATTTGCTTTGGTGATGGATGAGGTCACAAGGGACATACAAGGTGATATCCCTTGGTGTATGCTCTTTGCTGATGATGTGGTGCTAGTTGACGACAGTAGGGCGGGGGTTAATAGAAAGTTAGAACTATGGAAGGACACGTTAGAGTCGAAAGGGTTCAGACTTAGTAGGACTAAGACCGAGTATATGAGGTGCGATTTCAGCGCGACTAGGCACGAGGAGGGAGACGTTAGCCTCGATGGGCAAGTGGTGGCCAAGAAGGATACTTTTCGGTATTTAGGGTCGATACTACAAAAGGATGGAGACATTGATGAAGATGTTAGGCATAGAATTTCAGCCGGCTGGTTGAAATGGCGTCAAGCTTCTGGCGTTCTCTGTGACAAAAGGGTGCCTCAGAAGCTGAAAGGTAAGTTCTATAGGACGGCGATTCGTCCGGCGATGTTATATGGTGCTGAGTGTTGGCCTACAAAAAGGCGACATGTCCAGCAATTGAGTGTAGCGGAGATGCGTATGTTGCGTTGGTGTTGTGGGCACACAAGGAGGGATAGAGTACGGAACGACGATATTCGGGATAGGGTTGGGGTGGCACCAATTGAGGAGAAATTGATTCAACATCGGTTGAGATGGTTTGGACATGTCCAACGGAGGCCTCCTGAGGCGCCGGTGCGTAGTGGAGTTCTAAAGCGGGCCGATAATGTAAAGAGCGGTAGAGGTCGACCTAAACTAACTTGGGACGAGTCCGTTAAGAGAGATCTTAAGGAGTGGAATATCCCCAAGGATTTAGCTATGGACAGGAGCGCTTGGAGTTTAGCAATCAACGTGCCTGAACCGTGACATCTTTTGTCTTGTGCCCTTTATGTCCCTTTATGTGTCTCCCTGTTTCTCGTCTCTTTTGGGTTTCATCTCTAGCCTACCCCAACTTGCTTGGGACAAAAGGCTATGTTGTTGTTGTTGTTGTTGTTGTACTTACTATTGTATGCATTGTATTAGAAAAAAACAATTGCAACACATATGCTCCCAATACTTGTTGCTTACCATTACTTTCTTGCTTATTGCATCATGCGGAAAATGACCGATTGCGTCTCCGAACATCAAACTCGACATCAATTAGGTCAGTTATACCAGCTTTGATCTTCTGACCTACTCGCACAGGACCCACACCCTTAGGAGTACCTGTAGAGGAACAAATGAATATCCTGCAGACAGACCTCAGATGCGCAAAAACAAGCTGAGCTTGAGAAAATATCACTACCTGTTAGTATCACATCACCCTCCATTAATGTCATGATGGAACTGATATAGCTGATCAGAAAAGGAATCTTGAATATCATGTCACTTGTCGATCCTTTCTGCCTTAGTTCATCATCTACCTGGATACAGTTGGTAGTCAATTCACCATATGCTCTATCACTTTGGGCAACATTAAATTAAATAAATCCAGTACTTGAAGAAATACCTTTAGCCAGAGCTCAAGATCATCGGGATTAGTGACAGCCGATTAAGTTGATGAGTCATACGATGAAGCTCTGGGAGAGAGTTATCGAGCATCGCCTAAGGAGAGTGACACATGTGACCCAAAATCAGTTTGGGTTCATGCCTGGTAGGTCGACCATGGAGGCGATTTTCTTATTACGACAATTGATGGAGAGATATAGGGAGCAGAAGAAGGACTTGCACATGGTCTTTATTGATCTCGAGAAGGCATATGACAAAGTACCGAGAAATGTCATGTGGTGGGCCTTGGAAAAGCACAAAGTCCCAACTAAGTACGTTACCCTCATCAAGGATATGTAAAGGGATGTTGTGACGTTTGTCCGAACATGTGATGACGACACTAGTGACTTTCCAATTCAAATAGGACTGCATCAGGGGTCAGGTTTGAGTCCTTATTTATTTGCTTTGGTGATGGATGAGGTCACAAGGGACATACAAGGTGATATCCCTTGGTGTATGCTCTTTGCTGATGATGTGGTGCTAGTTGACGACAGTAGGGCGGGGGTTAATAGGAAGTTAGAACTATGGAGGCACACGTTAGAGTCGAAAGGATTTAGACTTAGTAGGACTAAGACCGAGTACATGAGATGCGATTTCAGCGCGACTAGGCACGAGGAGGGAGACGTTAGCCTCGATGGGCAAGTGGTGGTCAAGAAGGATACTTTTCGGTATTTAGGGTCGATGCTACAAAAGGATGGAGACATTGATGAAGATGTTAGGCATAGAATTTCAGTCGGCTGGCTGAAATGGCGTCAAGCTTCTGGCGTTCTCTGTGACAAAAGAGTGCCTCAGAAGCTGAAAGGTAAGTTCTATAGGACGGCGATTCGTCCGGCGATGTTATACGGTGCTGAGTGTTGGCCTACAAAAAGGCGACATGTCCAGCAATTGAGTGTAGCAGAGATGCGTATGTTGCGTTGGTGTTGTGGGCACACAAGGAGGGATAAAGTTCGGAACGACGATATTCGGGATAGGGTTGGGGTGGCACCAATTGAGGAGAAATTGATTCAACATCGGTTGAGATGGTTTGGACATGTCCAACGGAGGCCTCCTGAGGTGCCGGTGCGTAGTGGAGTTCTAAAGCGGGCCGATAATGTAAAGAGCGGTAGAGGTCGACCTAAACTAACTTGGGACGAGTCCGTTAAGAGAGATCTTAAGGAGTGGAATATCTCCAAGGATTTAGCTATGGACAGGAGCGCTTGGAGATTGGCAATCAACGTGCCTGAACCGTGACATCTTTTTGTCTTGTGCCATTTATGTCCCTTTATGTGTCTCCCTGTTTCTCGTCTCTTTTGGGTTTCATCTCTAGCCTACCCCAACTTGCTTGGGACAAAAGGCTATGTTGTTGTTGTTGTTGTTGTTGTTGTTGATTGATAGAAAAAATATCATTAATGGAAGTCAAAACATGGTGTGTCATACTGATGGGATTACACATTTCATCTCACTGGATGGCTGTGGAGAACATGGAAGGCAACAAAGATGAGGTGTCTCTATCTAGCAACACTTCTGCACTGACTAACTTGAATATGGCATTAATTCATTGTGGTGTAATTATAACAAGTGAACACAAATAAATAAAACATACTGTCTTGAGCCACCACCAACCAACTCCAAGCACATGAAGAAAAAACATTGCTTACTACTGCACTAATTGGAGTGAAGGTGTCTTGTCCTTTAGCCAAAGTCCATGGGAGGCCTGCAGACTGCAAATTAGTGGATGGTGAGTATGATAAGAAAATTAATGGTATAGTTCTTTTTAATAAAAAACATCAAGAGATTGAGTCTACTTAAGGTCTTGGCAGCCAATTAATGCTACCAGATTTGTACACCAAATATATTGAGAAAAAATTATGTGAAATGAAAGATACTGAATGGATGAAGACAGTAACTAGCTCGACTAAAAGCATATGACTCTTTGCTATTCATAAATAGATATGCTATTCATAAATAGATATGATCATGGAGAAGATCCACTCATGAGACTAAATTGCAAAGTTAGTTACTGAATTTACTTATGTAAATTGAACGCTTGTATGGTCATACATAACATTCAACAAACACCAGGGATGGCAGATGAAACTACAACAACAGTAATTGAACTAGTAGTACTGACATTCAGGAAAACAACAGAAGGTAGAACTCGCCTTGGCAGCAGATTGAAGGTCCCTTGCTGTCATGTCCAAAGCAAGTGCATAACCTGGGAAAATCAATAAAACAAGCAGTTATCTCATATTTAGTTTGTCGCTAACAAACACTTTAAACTGCTCAATTCAAAAGGAAAAAAAAAAAGAAGGTAAGCACAAAAGAGACTACTTGTAAGCTTTTAACTCAAGTTCATCAATGATGAAGAGAATAGATTACAAATAGTTATCAATCAGGCCATAAAACCACAAATGGACAAAAAAAAACATAGTTGAATTCACAAGTTTTGTATTTCTCTGTGCCATGAAACATAATTTCATATTCCCGCCTATGGAATAGCCATCATTAAACGAGCGCAAGTTCACCTTGGCAATTCTAACTTTTAAATTGCTCGCTTGCATTTTCCACCAAGCTTGTCAAACTAAGCTAGAATTGCAAAAATCCATCTGTTTCTAGCTTCCAGCACTCCTTGTCACAATAAAGCAGTAATGCCAAAACAACTCTCAATGATCCTAAATAGTCTCCAGAGCATGAACATATCCTATATCCTAGAATCCTAATTGATCTTTCTGAACAATAAACCATAGGAACTTTTTAGTGCACTTTGGCACTTTGAACATATCCTATATCGTAGAATCATAATTGATCTTTCTGAAAAATAAACCATAGGAACTTTTTAGTGCACTTTGGCACTTTGCAAACACACGAATACAAAGCCTTACTATCACACGAAGGCTCCATCGTTAATTATCTCATGTTCTCACGTCACCCATTGTGACGCAATTCTCAAATTACCTCCAACGAAGTCCATGGCCGACGCCTCGGGAATGTCGCGCCCGCGACGGGAGATGACGACGGCGAGCTCGACCTCGTGGTGCAGCGACTCGAGCGGCTCCGGGATCTCGACGGCGGCGGTGGCCACGCCAGAGTGGAGGAACGACGAGGTCGGCTTCAGGAACAGGACTGGATCCTGCAACACACCCCAAACACACGCGAGATCAAACCAGAGGCCGCGCGGGGAGGAGGGGAGGGATTAAGGGAAGTTGGGATCGCGGGAGCGTTTTGTGATCGAGGATGGAAGGCGCGCGAACCGCACCTTGGGGACCGGATTGCCGAGCTCGTTGGCGTGGGCGATGTAGTTGCGCCCAACGCCGATGATCTTCGTGCTCGCCGCGAGGAGCTCTGCGACGCCGCAGGCCGCAGACGCCATGGCCGGCAGGGTTGATGAACCGGAGGCGGCGTCGAGGAAGTGGAGGTGACGGAGAAACAAAATGGTTGCTGACTTCCTTTTTTTTTTAGAGAGAGAGAGAAGGTGACTTCTGAGTTTTTTTTTTTTTTTTTTGAGGAATGACTAACGGTTAAGATACATGGGCTTACAGGGCTGTTTCGTGCTGTTGCATTCCTAGGCCCAACATGAGATCTCCAGGGCCCTGACCCTCCTACCTTATCTTCTAGGAAAAAAGTCACTTATTCCTCCTAATTTCCTAAACTATTGTCATATTTCAGAATTTCTTTTCGAATACTAGGGGCCTGTTTATTTTAACTTCGGTTTTTAGGCTTTTGGTTCAAAAGCTGACTTTTTTGGCTATTGGGTTTGTATTAAATTCTTAACTTCTCAGCATGCCAAAAGCTAGAAAAACTACTCTTAGTGTGTTTTTCAGCTTTTAGTTCATTTCGAACTAAGCTTTTCAGCTTTTCAAAAGTCAGCTCAATAACTGGTTGTTTGTTTCAGCTTTCTAATTTCTTGCCGATAAAAGCTAGCAAAAAGCTAAAACAAACAATTCCTAAAACCGGGTAAAATGCTTCCCTCAATAAACGGAGAGCGAGATAATTTAAACGGTTTTGAAAGTTGAGTGAAGTAGTTTGCTTGGTTTTGAAGTTCAAGGAAATCTGGTCTAAGTAGGATTGTCTATAAATATTCTAGCAGAAAAACAGAATAAGTAAAACTTCATGTAGTTTCAGAAAAAGAGCAAAATTTCATGTTACAGTTCTTGTAACTTTAAAATCACACACAAAATAGAATGTCCCATTTTGCCACTCTGCATGCTGAGATTTATGGCTGATCATCTTGTGCTGCGCTGTCTCCACCAGCTACTAATCAACGAGAGTTTGAGATCATTTTTTTATCGCGAGTTTGGCATCATTTTTACATAGGAGAGGATATCCTCACCCAATCAGGCCGAAAGAAAGAGAATTGTGGAGGTCTGCAAGTTTTCCCACTCTCTCGCGTTAACAATCTACAGACAAAACGAAGCTACCAACAAATACAAACCGGTGCATATCACTTGTCACGTCCGGCGCCGTCGGCCATTTAGGCCAGGCATGTTTTTGTCGCTGGCCAGCAAGAATCGAACCAACGGGACCAAACAAATCGCCGGAACGATATGTAGGTAACCCAATAGGAAGACGGTGGCCATTTTTTTGGCCCACGGAATATGAATAACTAGGGCGACGAGCAAAGCATGTACTATGCAAAACTGTCGAAAACTTGATTTCACGATGTCTGACTACCACTCGTATCAAGGGGATAGACACTACAATTGGAAATGGCCATTGCCACTCGTATCAGGGGGATAGACATTACAATGAGAAATGGCCATTGCCGGATCTGTTCCTTTTCAGTAGTGTTATTCAGTGATCGAATACTCGCTATGTTGAGACGAACGGCCTTCTTCTGTTGGGATGGTCACTCTCATCAACATCTCCGACTGAAACTGAAACCGGAACACAAGATTTGACAACTCTCTAACTCTGGTGCTTTTTCATCCGCGCGCTCTAGAGCTCATCCTGCGAAAGCATAAACAGTAAGGAACGTTACAAGTGGAAAACAAAATATATAGGGACGACTAGTTGGTATAGGGACGACGTTAACGCACATGTTTCTTCTCCTCAGCAGGAGCTTCTTTGCTGTCCTCGGCCGGCTTCACATCGGAAGCGACCTTGCCTTCTGCGTCAGCAGAGTCCTTGGCCTCACCGGTAGCAGTATTATCAGCCTTGTCGTCCTCCTGTCAAGCATAAGAAATTGCCACTTGGCGTTAACAAAAGATTGGCACAGTATATAGACAGAAACTTAAGTACAAACAAATCAACCCAAAAAGCTTACATCTACATCTAGGTCATCGTCGTCGTCCTTCGCGCTTGCAGATTCCTGGCAAAGAGGAACATTGCGAGTTAATACTGTTTTGAAAGAGAGGTCTACGCTACGCGTGAGTAAACTAACAGTCTCTAAAAAAGAACAGGGATGGCATTGCACAAAAGATAGTGTGTAATTCTGCATTACCTCCTCAAGCCTCTTTTTCTCGGCCTCGTCAAAGGCAGCCTTCTCGGCCTGAAATAGATCACTACTTTAGTTGTGTGCAATTAGGAATGTGGAGTACAAAACAGTAACCCTATATAGACAAGTTGGCATACATCTTTGTGCTTGCCCCAGGTCTCCTCTGCAAACTTCTTGGCGTACTCAGGGTCGTCTGTTATCAGAATGTTGTCGAACAAAGTTCCTGATTTAACCTAGTATGATATAGAGAATGAAAATTAGTGGGGCATCAGACAAGATAACTAGGAAAGTCATTATGTTCATGGAGTAAATCAATAACCTGCCACAGCTCAATGCCAATGTGCTTCAAACTGTCAAAAGCGTAGATGTAAGGATCATCCTTGAAATCTGCACGCATCAATAAACAAATGCATATGAACTCCTAAAATAAGCATAAAAGTTGAAATGGACAGCAGGGTTAGCCTCAGGTGTCATGGACTCTTCTCAAAATTGAAATGTAAATATACCTGGGTTGTCAATCAAAGGAGCCTTCCACTTGCCCTTGTAATCAGGATTCTTGATTTTCTGAAGAACATAAAGATCAACTCATGTCAGCAGCTGTGTCGTGGTGCACTGCAGCTTTGTCTAGCATAATTAAGACACTTAGTCATGTTCATACCTTTTGCTTCCATGGTCCTTTGTACTCTGGGTTAGGAATGGTTGGGGCTGTCCATTCACCATCTTCCTCATCATCCCAATCCTCTGGCTGCAACACGTATTGAAGAATGTGAAATCAAGGATCTGCTGATGATCTGATCACAGGAGGTGTATATACTATGGAATAAGTGCCATAAAAATACGATGGAATAAGCAAAATATGCACCTTCTTTGCATCGGGGTCAGGAATTTCCTTGGGAATATCATCATAACCCTGCAAAGAACAATCTAAGTCAGACACCAACAGTGATAAAGATCATTTGTAAAAGGCCACTTACAATACTACAATATAGGCTCATATTGTCATATAAGTAAATGACACTTTTACTTAAAGCTTTCTGAGTTACAGAACATATTGGACAGAATATGACCCAAACTACTATGCCAAGCTTAGTAGAGTGTATACCTCTGGCTTCTTGTCCTCGGGATCAGGAATGTATTCCTTATCATCCCAGTCTTCTGGCTGCAACCATTACATTCTACATTAAGCTCCTCTGTGAAAAGAGCTCAACCAAGATTTTACAGTATTTAGCAAAGGCAGGAAGAATTGTCTAAACATCACCTTCTTGGCTTCAGGGTCTTTGATCTTCTTTGGAGGAAGAATATACCAATCATCATAGATGCTGCCAGATTGCTTCTCATCATTATCAATGAGAATGCTGTATGTGGCATCAGGCCGGATGATCAGGGTGTAAACGTGTGTCAGCTGGTCTGTCTCGCATGGCACCTCCTTCTTGATCAAATGGTTCTTGCCGTTCTTAGTAAGGATAGAATGGACCTTCTTGGTGGCATACCCACAGATATCCGGCCCAAACATGATGCTGAAAGTGATAATTACAGATACAGTTTGTTCAATCAACCAGTCAGAGATGTTATAACTTGAATACGCAAGGAGATCGATGGAGACCGATCTTTACCTGTATGGGGTGTCGCCACCAAACTTCTTCTGATCAACATCGGACCCAAGCAATTTCACGTAGCCACCGCCACAGTCGAGCTTCTGCTCGTGCTTCACCGAGAACTGCAGCACCAGGGTCTTGTCCTTGTTGCTGAACTCGGGGTACTGTGCTGAAATGGCGTAGAACCTGTAGTCTTCAGAGGTCTGGATTCCTGTACCCACAAACAGAAATGGACGTCACTTAAGCAAAATGCCGAACAGAACAGAGACCAACACGGTCAGTGACCCTACGGATGTCGGTTCTCACCTTTATCGTCGGCATCTCCGTTCCATTTGCCGGACGTGTGGTTCCACTCGCCTGCCGTGTTGTCGTCCTTCTTCCAGTCGGACTTGACCCAGCGATCCTCCCATCCATCTGTTTCCGTCAGTTTACACAATTCAGACGATAGATAGATTCTCCGGATAATGACGAAGTCATCTCACAAACAACAAATGGCAAAAATTTGAACTCATAACCCCTAAACCTTGGGGCCCAACAAAACCTATCGAGTTAGACGAAATTATTGCAAACGAAATAAAAAACACACACACGATTACCACTGGAACCGGCTGAATCAGTGTAGAATACAGACGAAACGAAACACACTCCGAGACCGTGAGATCACGAGAGAAAACAGCCAGCGGCGGGTTGGGCTAGAGATCCCTCGCGGCGCGGCGAGGCGCGCGCTGGACTCCCACGGACGCGAACGCTCTCCAGAACAAATGAGACCACAAAAAACAGCAACACCCGCACCGTCATCGCTCCACGAACCGACGAACAGCAATGCAAGCACATTGTCTCAGAGATCTAGCACCGGGGCGCCTAACCTATTTTTTCTAGATCCGCCACTCAGGAGGACAGGAGATCCAGAGACCAGGAAGAGAGGGTGAGATCCGGGTGTTTACCGTCAAACTTCTCCTGGAAGAAGACCTCGCCGGCGACGCCGGCGACGGACGCGAGCGCGATCAGGGCCGCGACGGCGACGGCCGCGGCGGGGGACGACGACCTCTCGAGGACCGCCATCACCGTGGACGGCGAGCGAACGCCCACCACTTCGAGTGGAACCTGCTAGAACCTTCCGCTGATACTTCTCGGGCCCCGGAAACTCTCCTGGTGGATAGCGAGCGCGAAACGCACCGCGCTTAATAAGGAGTGGGGGGCGGCCGGTGAGGTCCAGCCTTGTGTCTGACGGCTGGGGCCGCGAGATGACGAGGCTCGCAGTGCACACGTGTGCTTGCGTGGCCCGCAACGGCTGCCCAATAGTAACTCACGGGAACAGAGGCTGGCCAATGAGGATGCGCCGCGTGGCAAGGGCGACGTGTTTCAGAGACTTGGGTGCCACTTGCCACCATGCGCGCCGGCGCCTCCCCCTTTGGAGTGATCGCTCTTCGTACTTTCTGTGCAGATGGCCCGCATGCTTGGAAGATCCGTGCATTCTACATTTGTACGTGCAAATGCCACCTCTCCCCAAAAAGATGCAATTCTAGATTTAGACAAATCAAACGTCCTAAAATATCACTAAGTTTTAAAAATAGTATTAATATTTGCAAGTCAAAATAATATTACTTTGTTATACATATTTAATTAAGGTTGAGATAAATTGATTTTGTAAAACAAAAAAGCCACATCTGCATCCTTTCGAAGATAGAGGTAGTATATGCATGCTTCTGTAGTTCTATCTTGTGCTTCGAGAAAGAAAAGAGCATCAACACTTGTGCCTCTCTCCGTAGATTCTAAAACTAAAATATGTTTCAAACTACCCACGAGAAATTTAGAGCCATTTGAGACTGGCTTTCTATGACCCCGGCTCCGGCTAATGTGATATTATAGACGATATTGTAGTTGCACTACTCATAAAACGGTTTTTCTTTCTCCAAAAAAACAACATAGATTAGAGTCAAGGAAATCATCTTTTCTTTCTCCATTGGTTTTAGCTCCTCACATCGCTGCATCATGGAGCTAGAGCTAAAGAAAGCCCTCCCCAACTCCTCAGGTTATTGTAGCATGAAGCTAGAGCTTCAAAGAAAGTCCTCTCAAACCAGAAGGTTGCAGCTCCCCGATGGAGCATTGTTCGCCCCAAAAACAATGTGGAGCTGGTGAAGCCATTTTTTCCCACTGGCTCCGGCTTCTCGTAAATATTACTGTAGTATATAGGAGCTAGAGCACGGAGAGCCCCAAGTCCCAAACGGACCCTTGACGCAGGTTGCAGCTGCTGGATAAAGGATTGCCACTGCAACAAGCAAACAGCTGTACAGTACGAGCCGCAGGTCGGATGATGCAGAAGCAATCAAGCACAGACAATTTGCCATGTTTCTTACCTTTGAAGACACTTCACCTAGCTATGACTTGTAAATAGAGTGATCCCCATTTTCTAGAACCTTCAGAGACCTCACGTCTTGGGAAAATCCATTCGAGAAAACTGTTGTGTGTATCGGAGGTTCTCATTTGTTTCATACACATTTTCTGTTTCTAATGTTTGCAGCTATCTCCGAAAATACAAAGTGCCAAATCAAGGTAGAGGATTTTCTGGTTAAAACCAGAGGCTTTTACAGCCGAACAGAAACTAGTTCGCAAACATCATGGCAAGAAAGGCTCTTGGTCAATGCCAAGTATGATCATTTCATTTTGACATAGCAAATTTCCAACACTGGCACAGTAAAGTGCTACTGCTTCACATCATCACATGTTGTACTGAATTGAAGGAAACCATACATAATGCCGGCAACTAAGTCTCCAAACTAGTGCAGCAAGAATCGAACTGCAGCTACAGCATCACCTTTGTGCTCTCGGAGGGTTCTCTCTGCAATCTTCTTGTCCAGCTGCATATTCAGATACACTTGAGAACAGCTTTTTTAAAAAATAAACATTATTTGTCAGTCAAGGTTTTGGATGAGTACCTCAAGCTCACAACAACAACAACAACAACAACAACATAGCCTTTTGTCCCAAGCCGAGTACCTCAAGCTCATTAGCAATAATTTCAACATCAGTGGGGTTGATCTTGACAGCAGCTAGTTCTTTCTCCCTGATGAAGGAGTAAATGCAGTGAATGTGATAAAACTGTTACATGGCACTTTTTCAGAAAGAAAAATACAACAATATGTCACCATGGAAGAGATTGGCTATATCTGCTCATTGTGTACATTTCAGATGGAGAGTTCATATCACCCAATAAAATAATATGTTACAAGAACTACAGAATAATCAAAGAGTGCACAGAAATTGAAACATCAAATAGCAATATAGTATACTGAAATGCACAGACCACCAAAAGGAAAAGGTTAGGCTAAAATTACAGAACCAAGAACTCTATATTCCAATTAGATTTACTTCCAATTTGCATGCTACTTTCTGATCATCCAACTCAATCAAGATCCTGGAAGCTTTATTTTCATACTGTGCTGCAAAAAGTGCAAGCCCTACCGAAGCTACCATAGAGGAAGGATCGCAAGGAGCTAATAGTTGTGGACATGTTATGTGCTAACCTCAGCCTCATTGCATTCCAGTCAGCCTCTTTGGATGAAGCAAGTGCCGCCATGGCCTGCAGCATAAACAAAGCACGTAAAAAAGAGTTACACCAATTTAAAAGCATAGCTGAATCAAACATAACGTTTCTCTATAACTCTGCAATTGCCTTTTACTTTTATCTAGGACTTTAGTATTCATAAAACTATAAAATAATGTTCAAGATCATTGCAATGAGCAGATAAGAATCAAATGTCATTAGAAAGGTTATCCAAGCAAATACAATCGAATGCCACTTTGATTGTTGATCCAATGCTTTCCCTCAAGTGCATACTCCCTCTGTAAATAAATGACTAAATGTATATCATTTTGGACATAATAAGGTCCACTGGGGGCTTTCTTTTTACTACTAATTTCCCGCGCAGTTGTTGGTAAGAAACTACGAATGTGCAGTAGAAGTATTTTAATGACGAATTAACTGGTGTTACTTTACTCGGTCAATCTAGATAAATTTAGTAGCCAAAAAAGAAATATATCCATTTGTATATGGAGTGACAGCAAAAATTCTATAGGGTGCTAGAAAACTGAGTTTAATAATAGATAGCAGTTGACAAACATGTTGCAAACTATATTCAGATCTGTAAGAAATCCTACGGACATCTTTTGTGGTTAAGCTAGAAATAAGTACATAACTCAACCACGGCATGACAATACTAGTTTATTTTGGGAAGGAAACTTAAAAATAAGGTTAGAACAGATTGACGTGCAAACAGAAAATGCTAGGAAATATTATGGGTCCTGGTACAATCGACGTTCGGAAATTATGGGATGTCCATGTGCTTGCTTCCATTTGTAGCAATGTAAAAATAGCAGTTAGATTTCCCATTCGTGGTGGCAGTCGATTCATAAGTGCAATGGCAGTTAGACTTCCTACTCGTGTGGCGGTCAATTCTTAAGTGCAACGGCAGTAGTACTGATACGAGATTTTGCACAGAACAACACGTTTTGTTATTTCTACGAAACACAGTATATATTTAGTTGATGAACCAGGATTCAAGCAAGCAAAATTCCACATGAGCTAGCTATATCAGGATTCAGGTAAATTTACAGGCAGAACTTTAGGTGAAGCATGACATCTCCGCAAAGCAGGTAAACTGCACAAAGTATAAAACCACAACCACCTATGCGTGAGGGATTCAAAAAGGCAACATGCTCCAGCTATTCCTCACTAGAGCACTAGAGAGGAAACAGAGAGAAAGAATCGGTGGGTGCGGGGAGGGGGGAGGGGGGATTAAACGTACGGATTGGACACGGGATGAATCGAGCTGCCGGTCCTCAACGTGATCGGTGAGCTTGTCGAGCGCCTTGCTCTGCTGCTGAAGGTCCTTGGAGTCCACCGCCCCCTCGCCCTCGGCGCCGGCGGCACCGGCCCCCGCAGCCGCAGCCGCCTTCTCGTCGCCCGCCGCACCCATCGCCGTCTAAAACCCTAGTCCGGATCTCCTTTTCTCCGAAGAGACGAGTGTGCACGGCGCGCCTGTGCGGGGGTGCGGCTGACGAGATGGCCGTGCGCTTCTATTCCTCCTTTCGGGCCTTGAGATTCGTGCACGGTTAGGGGTGAGGCGCGAGAGAGCACTGGTTAAGGCGAACCATTGAACGCGCTTACTTTTAGACGCTGCGTTACTCCGTTTTCGTTTACTTGTCACCGATCTTTTATGGTAGCAAATTTAATTAATTATTTTTTTTAAAAAAAATCTTAGATACTTGAATGTATATAACGCTAATGAAGTATGTTTAATAAAGAACTATATATGTGAAAACTTGATGTATCTAAAAATCTTTTGTAAAAAAAACATATGGTCAAAATTACAATAGTAAAAATTCGGTGACGAGTAAACGAAAAAGGAAGCAGTATCACTCGGAGAGTCACGATTCAGAAAGCCTGAACGTGAATGTGTTGGGTTGTTGAGACTTCAGGTAACAAATATGAGTCGAGAATCATGGAAGACGTCTTTCTAGATACTAACGTGACTTATACCCCTTCGTATAGTAGGAGTAGTTTATTAGCTGCAAGTACATTCGCAAAAAAAAGGTCGCAACTGGTTCAGCCGAGGCCCTGTTTAGTTCCCCACAAATTTTTGTAAAATTTTTCAGATTCTTCGTCACATCGAATCTTTAGACACATGCATGAAGTATTAAATATATATAAAAAATAAAACTAATTATACAGTTTAGACGAAATGGACGAGACGAATCTTTTAAGCCTAATTAGACCATGATTGGACAATATTTGTCAAATAACAACGAAAATAGCTACAGTGTTATTTTGCAAAAAAAAATTGCATCTAAACCGGCCCCCGAGCCATGGTCGCAAGCAGATGCAACCTTTTTGTATTTCCGATTGAAAGAAATAGTGGATGGATCAAGTAAAGTAGCGAAAAAGGACCGTGGTGGAGTCATAGAAAATTTTAGGATCAGATTCAACATTCTTAACAAGCTTGTAAGTATAATGTACCGAATAATCCGTGATGGCCATTTAATATATACTATATATTATCTTGACGTACACAAACTATTATTCTGGCCGGATCGAAGTCATGTGCGGGCACACCCGTATGCGATGCGAGCAATGCAAGAGCTGGAGCGGCACATCGCGCTGACCGGCGGCTGCTTACTTTAAAGCACGCACAAAAAGAAAACGATTATAAATTTTGTTTTTAATGAAAAAAGGTTCGCCTCACGTCCCCACCCCACCGAGCGCGACGCGAGCGAGGAGGCAGGCGCGCACCGAACCCGACACGGCTCGCCCTGCCCGCTGCCCCCACGTCCGGGCGTCCGGCTCGGCCGTTCCATCCCGTTCCGTTCCCCTCCCATTCTTCTCGTACGCGGCCGATTGCGACCCTCGCCCCTCCCCACACCACACCACACCACCGAAACTGCCCCGCCTCCGCAGCCGCCGCCCGCGCCCGCGCCCGCTCGTCCTCCCCGCGCCGCCTCGGGGACGCCCCGGTCGGCGATGTGGCGGGAGCATGCTGGGCCCGCTCCTCAGGCTCCTCTCGGCGTGCGGCGGGGTCTGGCCCACCTCGCCGGCCCCCGGCGCCCACGCCGCCGCGGCCTCCTCCTCCTCCGGGGACGACTCTGAGGGCCGCGACGGCCTGCTCTGGTGGCGCGACCTCGCGCGCTGCCACGCCGGCGACGTCTCCATCGCCGTCGCCCAGGCCAACCAGGTGCTCGAGGACCAGTGCCGCCTCGACTCCGCCCCGCCCCTCGGCACCGTCGTCAGCGTCTTCGACGGCCACGGTGGCCCTGACGCCGCCCGCTTCGCCTGCGACCACCTCGTCCCCAACCTCCGAGGTAATCCATTCCACGCCCGAACGCAACCCCCATCCCGCGGCCATCGCGCCGTGAGAGTGAAACTGTATAATAGCCAGGCAGCTGACGCTTGATTGATCTGCGCGCAGAGGCGTTCTCCGGCCCTCGGGGCGTCACCGCGGACGCCATCAGGGAGGCGTTCCTGGCCACGGAGGAAGGCTTCCTCGCGCTCGTGTCAAGCCTCTGGGAGGCCCAGCCGGACATCGCCACGGCCGGGACGTGCTGCCTCGTCGGCGTCGTGCACAACAGGACCCTTTTCGTCGCCAACCTCGGCGACTCCCGGGCCGTTCTCGGGAAGAAGGTGGGCCGCGCCGGGCAGATTACCGCGGAGCAATTGTGCAGTGAGCACAATGCCAATCAGGAGGCTGTCAGGCAGGAGCTCAAGGCGCAACATCCAGATGATGCGCAGATAGTTGCACTCAAGCATGGGGTCTGGAGAGTGAGGGGCGTCATACAGGTCGGTCTTACCTGAGTCCCTTGTATAGTATATTCATGAATCAACAGAGACTAGTATGTCTGGTGCTTATGATTATGTGGTGGCAGTGCAGGTGTCTAGATCAATCGGCGATGTATACCTGAAAGATGCAAAGTATAACACAGAGCGGATCAAACCCAAGTTTAGGCTTTCTGAATCATTCAGCAAGCCATTATTGAGTGCTGATCCAGCTATCATCTCCCGCAATCTTGAACCAAATGACTGTTTCATCATATTCGCGTCAGATGGTCTGTGGGAACACCTGAGCAATCAGGAAGCTGTTGAGATTGTTCACAACCATCAACATGCTGTAGGATTCCTTCTCTTTTAAGTTCCATAACTACTCAAATTACTTGTGTGATTTTCTTGATCAATCCGGTGTCCTGTCATTTCATATGGCAACCTTAAAACAAATAAAAACAGTTTGCAAAAATGTTCATGGCCATAACACTTAAGATCACAACTATATATTAACACCAAATGCTGCAATATCTCTATGGAGTTTTTGTTTTGCAGTGGTAGCAACTAGCAATACTTTCACTATACAAAAAGTTTAAGAATCATCAGAACTAGGGAATCGCTAAACACATGGTGAACCTATTATTCTACCCATGGAACTGTGGACTAGAATTATCAGTCTGTGATCAATTTGGAATGTGACGGTCTCCAGTTCTCATAGATTGCATTCCCTTTTAAGCTCATGGCTGTGTTAAAATCCAGGCAAATACATCCAGAGTGAATACAACTTGGTTGCATTAAAATCCAGGCCTTACCATTTTGCCAGTATCAGTATGAAATTGAGTAGTCCACTATGGCCAGCGCAGTTGCTACAATACTAACAATTAATTCATTCTGGATGTGTGGCTGGCACGCAACCTGTATCCGGACCCCACAGTTCTGCTCCCGTTGTGATCCAGCAAACTGTTACAACCTTTATTGCTTCGCATTTAGGGTCATCTATTAGGTATCAGTTATGGGGGAAAGTTTGCTGTGTCAACGGTGTCTTTTTTTTTTGAGGTAAACATGCCTTTCATTAAGATTAAGGGGCCGAAGCCTCCACAAGCAGCAGATCGATTACACAAGCTGGGGAACATGCCACACCTCCAGCGTAGACAAGTTTGTGACCTGCTTAGCGAGGGTATGTGCTATGTGTCAACGGTGTCCTGCCCTCCAGTAATGCTGCAAGGAGGATTGTGGTCATGATATTTATTGTCAAATGACGCAAACTGTGTACTGTACATGGTTATTAGATCTATGATTAAGCATAATAAATGTACTACTTGCATGAAAGGAATATCGGTTCTGAGTTATTTTTGAAGTACAGGGGATGCACTACCATGACTGACGTCCACCTAGTTACTTTGTCCCGTCTTAGTATTAGTTTTGTGTATTTGTTTGGTCTGCTGCCTCTTGACGACTCACTTAGCTGCCATGGCTGGACATGTTATTGCTTTGTACACTGGAATAGCATGTAAGATATCGCATAATTCACCAATTGGACACGTTAAGTTACTGTGCTAGTCTAACGTGCTCAATTTAGTTTATCTGCCACTGATGCATGTATTGCTTTGGTTTTCTTGGCTGATGCTTAAATAGTTCGAATTACTTTTGTTACATTCAAAAACAAGAGTTGCATTTACTATGATTGGTGCTTTTTTTTTTCTTACTCAGGGAAGTGCAAGAAGACTCATAAAAGCCGCTCTACAAGAAGCAGCGCGGAAGCGTGAGATGCGTTACTCGGACCTTACAAAGATCGATAAGAAAGTTCGCAGGCATTTTCATGATGACATTACTGTCATCGTCTTATTTATAAACCATGACCTATTATTGAAAGGTGCTCCGCAAGGACAACCCCTCTCCATCAGATGTGCCCTAGATTATTGACAGTGAGCTAGTTCATCCACTGGTGTTCAGCTCCTATGGGCAGCCATATCCAGAGTCAGCTGACATGGTCAACGGTTGTGAAAAGCGCACAACCTCCGGCACCAGTTTCCTTTTTCGTTTCCCATTTTTGCACATAAAATTGACAAGTCGCTGAATTGCCAGTTTTCCCCTCTTGAATTATGTCGGATAAAATGCGTATACTCTTCGGTTTTGGAGATATATGTCTAGACTCTAGAGCGTGAGGGCAGGTTATAAAGTCTTATGTAATTTCTGATCGGTTCGTTCTCTTGCTTACAGTTACAGCTAGTTCGTTTTGTATGTAACAATTGTCAGCATGTTTAACCACAGCCCTGACGTTTGACAGCAACCCGGTTACAGTACTCCCCACCGTCATGAGCATAAATTGTTTATGCATGCTTCGGAGTTGGTATTCAAGCGTGAATTAGGATCAGAGTGATGTGATGATCAATCTCCCGCTCGGGAAGTTTTTACAGGAGACATTATGGGTTCAGTGAAGTCCAAACGTTTCTAGCCGTTATTAGGCTTCAAGGCTTGAAAGCAAAACAACTAGTGTGAGCTTATGTCATGAAATATCCAATTGTTCTACCAGAATTCGAACTAGACAGTTAGGGCTGGTTTAGATGCAATTTTTTTTTGCAAAATGGGCACTGTGGCTTTTTCGTTGTGATTTGGCAAATATTGTCCAATCATGGTCTAATTAGGCTTAAAAGATTCGTCTCGTCCATTTCGTCTAAACTGTGTAATTAGTTTTATTTTTTATCTATATTTAATGCTTCATGCATACGTCTAAGATTCGATGTGACGGAAAATCTACTGTTCTTTTGCAAAATTTTCTGAATCTAAACTGGGTCTTAGTCAGTTACCGAATGATTCTTTTTTTATTCACCTCCTTTTGCATTCACTCACACGTATCACAGTCCTCCTACCAACCATGGTTTTCCACGTGCTCAGGAAAAGAAACGGAGCCGGAGATACCACAATTTCCAGCTCCCTTCGCCTAGTTCATTTTTTGGGCGAAGTTTATTTTTGGAGCCGTTCGTTTTGCCGGATAAGCCACAATTTCCAGCTCTCTTCGCCTAGTTCATTTTTTTGGACTGGCTCCGCTTAGGAGCACTGGTGGTATGAATGAAGAAAACATTTATGTGTTAATGTTTTTTTGTAGATTTTTGTGAAGCGAGCAAGATGTGTCCGGTCAGGGAAACAGAGTACAGTGTAGCGCATGGGTGATAGAAATCACATATGCACACAAAGTTTGAGTTATTCTGAACAATTTCTGAATGGTAGGTATTTTGGACAGGCTGCATTCCAGTTAAGCAAAAATGTAGAACAGCTAGAGCATCAGATGTTGGGAAAATATACATATATATTAATATGCAGAACATTTTGCACAAAAAGGAACCCTCACAAGCATATACATGGTGTTGGAGAGCGATGATCACCCAATGTTGTGCGACAGAACAATTAAATGTAAACCTTCCCTAGAATATTAGGTAGTAGGCAGAACACCAATATACATGCCAGATTCTTGTCACGAGCTTGTGCCTCTGCCCTCAGGTCCTGTGTAGCGCGCACATTCTTTGGAATTATTTTTTGCCTTGCTTATCTTATCATCTTTTTGCTTGATCACCTCCTCCTTTGCTGGATAGCTTCAAGCTTCATCGCATAGCTGAACGACCAATATGGAAAAAAAAAATGTTGTGCAGTGAGCCCTTCAATCAATTATCAAAATGAGATTGTGCATAAGCCCTTTAGTTCTCACCATGCAGAATATGCCATTTCATATCAACCAAAGGATTAGGAACATGACCAAATACTACAGCACAACCAAGAATTTCAATTACTTCAAACACTCACAATATTTCTGGTGAGGAGAGCTACAACAATATGTTCAAGGCACCCAAAAAAGCATTAGATTTATGCTCCAACACACAAAAAAAAGATCATATTCGCTTTGTCCTGCCCACATTCGTTAGTACAAAGCCACCAGATATTCTCCCAACATATATATTGCATGACAAGTGCATACATGATCACCAATTATCGAATCTAGTAACCTGCAAGTATGCTAGTGAGATCATGTAAAAAAAACACAAAACATCATAATTGAATCTAGTAAGCCTCCGCGGTTGCAGGCTTGCAAAAGATTGGTGTGTTTAGATCCAAAAAGTTTTCACGAAAAACTACAGTAACGACTTTTGTGGCACATGCATGGAGCATTAAATGTAGACGAAAAAACTAATTACACAGTTTAGTTGAAAATCGCGAGATGAACGTTTTGAGTCTAATTAGTCCGTGATTTGACACTAAAATGCTACAGTAACAATATGCTAATGACGGATTAATTAAGCTTAATAAATTTGTCTCGCGGTTTCCAGGCAAGCTATGTAATTAGTTTTTTTAGTATCCGAAAACCTCTTCTAACATCGTACGAAACATCCGATGTGACATTTTTCCAAAAACTTTTCACCAACTAAACCCACCCTAACCAGAATTTAGGACTACCCCATTTCAGAACTAAGTTCAGAGATCGACTCAAATCAGCTCATGCATATAGGTAGAAAGACCAGTAGCTTGATCACTTATTACAAATAGTTGAATTTTAAGGAGTACTCTGATTTATCAGATATTGGTACATCGATCATACTGAGAATT
Source organism: Saccharum hybrid cultivar R570 (assembly GCA_038087645.1). Taxonomy (NCBI): domain Eukaryota; kingdom Viridiplantae; phylum Streptophyta; class Magnoliopsida; order Poales; family Poaceae; genus Saccharum; species Saccharum hybrid cultivar. Next base: position 3,611,421 of record JAQSUU010000059.1, read on the forward strand.
GACCATACATTCAAGCTCATATATCCCAGTTGGGCCGCAGATCCCAGATCAGCTGGGCCCAGAAATGGGCTGATGCAGACGACACAAAGTGACAGGCCTCGGCGAGACGGCCAGCATGTCGATGAGCTCCCCATCAGATTCCGATGCTGTGCTGCTGCGCCACCGCATCCCTCCCGTCTCCGTCTCCTCCCTCGCATGCCGCCGACCCCCACGCGCTCCTCAGGGCGGCGGCATCATGCTCCGACCTGCCGGGCGCTATCGCCGCCTTCGCCTCCATGTCATCCTCCTCCGCCGCCCACGCGGCCGCGCGCCCCGTCCTCCGCACCTTCACCGCGCTCCTCAAGCTCTGCGCGGCGCGCGCCGACCTCGCTACGGGCCGCGCCGTCCACGCGCAGCTGACCGCGCGGGGGCTCGCCTCCGAGTCCCTCGCCGCCACGGCCCTTGCCAACATGTACTTCAAGTGCCGCCGCCCCGCGGACGCGCGGAGGGTGTTCGACCGCATGCCCGCCAGGGACCGCGTCGCCTGGAACGCGCTCGTGGCCGGGTACGCGCGGAACGGGCTCCCCACGCCCGCGATGGAGGCAGTCGTCCGGATGCAGGGGGAGGAGGGCGGGGAGCGGCCCGACTCCGTCACGCTCGTGTCCGTGCTGCCGGCCTGCGCTGACGCCCGGGCGCTCCGCGCTTGCCGAGAGGTCCACGCGTTCGCGCTCCGTGCGGGGCTCGATGAGCTCGTCAATGTCTCCACGGCGGTCCTTGACGCCTACTGCAAGAGCGGTGCGGTCGAGGCTGCGAGGGCGGTCTTCGATTGGATGCCGGTCAGGAACTCCGTGTCTTGGAACGCCATGATTGATGGGTACGCTGGTAACGGGAACGCCACGGAGGCTCTAGCTTTGTTCTGGAGGATGGTCCAAGAGGGTGTGGATGTGACGGATGCAGCTGTATTGGCAGCATTGCAAGCGTGTGGGGAGCTTGGATGTCTCGACGAGGCGAGGCGTGTCCATGAGCTACTTGTGAGGGTTGGCTTGAAGTCCAATGTGTCGGTGATGAATGCGCTTATCACCACGTACTCCAAGTGCAAGAGGGCAGACCTCGCTGCCCAGGCGTTCAATGAGCTGGGCATCAAAAAGACACGGATCTCGTGGAATGCCATGATCCTCGGCTTCACGCAGAATGGATGCTCCGAGGATGCGGAGAGGCTCTTCGCTAGGATGCAGTTGGAAAATGTGAAACCAGATTCGTTCACCTTAGTCAGCGTGATTCCTGCAGTCGCGGACATTTCTGACCCACTGCAGGCAAGATGGATCCATGGGTATTCTATCAGGCACCAATTAGACCAGGATATCTATGTCCTGACGGCCCTTATCGACATGTACTCCAAATGTGGGCGTGTCGCCATAGCTAGAAGGCTCTTCGATTCCGCAAGGGACAGGCATGTTATCACCTGGAATGCGATGATCCATGGTTATGGTTCGCATGGTTTTGGCCAGGTTGCAGTTGAGCTATTTGAAGAGATTAAGGGCACTGGCAGTTTGCCCAACGAGACAACATTCCTCTCGGTCCTTGCAGCTTGCAGTCATGCTGGTTTGGTTGATGAAGGGCGGAAATATTTTGCTAGCATGAAGGACTATGGGCTTGAACCTGGAATGGAGCACTATGGTACCTTGGTGGATCTTCTTGGACGAGCTGGGAAGTTAGATGAAGCTTGGTCTTTCATCCAAAACATGCCTATAGAACCTGGCATTAGTGTTTACGGTGCAATGTTAGGTGCTTGCAAGTTGCACAAGAATGTTGAATTGGCTGAAGAATCAGCACAGAGAATCTTTGAGCTGGACCCAGAGGAGGGGGTGTATCATGTCCTCTTGGCAAACATTTATGCAAATGCTTCAATGTGGAAGGACGTTGCGAGGGTGAGGACTGCTATGGAGAAGAAAGGACTCCAAAAGACTCCTGGATGGAGTATTATCCAGCTCAAAAATGAGGTCCATACCTTCTACTCCGGAAGCACAAATCACCAGCACGCAAAGGAAATATATGCAAGGCTGGCTAAGCTCATTGAAGAGATCAAAGCTGTGGGATATGTGCCAGACACTGATTCGATACATGATGTGGAAGATGATGTCAAGGCACAGCTACTTAACACCCATAGTGAGAAGCTTGCCATTGCATATGGGCTCATTCGAACAGCCCCTGGCACGACAATTCAGATAAAGAAGAACCTTCGAGTTTGTAATGACTGTCATAATGCGACCAAGTTAATATCTCTAGTGACAGGACGGGAAATAATCATGAGAGATATTCAACGCTTTCACCATTTTAAGGATGGTAAATGTTCATGTGGAGACTACTGGTAGTGAAATACTGAAGGCAGTCTGAATATCCATTTTTGAGATCATATAGGAAAACTTCACTGGTATATGAATACAAGCATATATTGGACTAACAGGTAAAGCTAGCTATTCTATCTGTTTCACGCACATCATGTTTTGATTGGAGCATTCTCTATGTTGATTTCATGAGGAGTGTATACCATGTTTTTTTTATAGTCAGTGTAGCTACCCTTTGCATTGATGGTTCTTGGTTAAGCTGGTGAACTGTCCAGCAGTTCTTATGATCTCTTCACCATTTCAGGGAACCTACTGTAGAGTTACAGATTTCAGTCCATTTGGCTTTGTCCTTGATACATTTTAAAAGTTTTTTTTTACTTCCATACAAAATAAGCCTTAAAATTTCCTCCATAAGGCCATGTTTAGTTCCCAAAAAGAGCCAAAATATTTTGCATAGTACCCGTCACATCGAATCTTTGGACGCATGCATGGAGCATTAAATGTAGTTAAAAAAATAACTAATTGTACAATTTGTCTGTAAATATCGAGATGAATCTTTTGAGCCTAGTTAATTCATGGTTGGATAATTTTTGCCAAATAACAACGAACGCGCTACAGAAATTTTTCCCCAAAATATTTCGGATCTAAACAAGGCCTAAGTACACTTGTCTGACAATATATTCTGTTGTGTCACTTCAATATGGCAGTAGCATTAACACAAGAAATCCAGCAAATAAATATGCATCTTAGGGGGTGTTTGGTTTGAGGAGTTAAAGTTTAACAAACAATGTAGCACTTTCGTCTTATTTGATAAAAAGTTTTCAATTTTGGACTAATTAGGCTTAATAGATTCGTCTCGTAAATTACTCCTAATCTGTGCCGACATGCATGCAATTAGTCTACATTTAGTACTCCATGCATTTGAGGAAACATTGATGTGATGGGAGTTAAACTTTAACAAGTTGAAACCAAACAGACCCTTATAAATGTGGTTGTTCTCCATGTATTTGCAGTCACTCTCACAAATCATGAATGCTTCTATGGAGGAGCTGGCTCAATGCCCAGGAATTGGTCAGCGGAAGGTACTGCAACGTGCACACATTGGTTATCCCTTTGACAGAAACTGCAAACTCCCTATTTTGAGTTTTTTTCCTTCTACCGAACCCTGTTTCCCTGTTTAACATGCGTGTGTGTTGTTTTAGGTAAAACGATACCTTCCATGAGCCATTCAAACGGGTTTTTGCCTGCCCAAACCTTGTCGTACTGGATACCCCCAGACCGAGAGAAAGCAAAAGGTTAACCTTCATCAACAGATGGCAGTTTGCAAGATGCGGTAGAAAAGCCAGATGCAGCAAAGAAGAAGAAAGGTTCTGATGTAAGGTCGGCCCTTACCACTGCCTTTCCCAAGTATCCAGAGAAGATCCGCAGCCAGGGCCACGATGCAGCAAACGAGGCCGGTGAAGGTACTAGCAGCTCAACCGTGGAAGTAGCAGTAGGATGTTACGGTACTAGAGAAATGCTAGTTCGTGCCTTCCTGTTAGGTGCCTGTTGTTGTTGTACTTGCAGAAATTTTTCCTATGCATGTTCCCCTCTTGTAACTGTTCACCCGCAGAAGCATGGAAAATGTTCTAGCACGTAACAAATCCTTTTGCCTCCTTTTGTGAGAAGAAATGACAAGGCCACGCAAAAATTTGTCCTTGAAAGATCTCTAAATGTCCGGAGAATGTTAAAATCACTATAAAATCTTCAGAGCTTGGGGGGCAAGCTAAAACTCTAGCGAGAAACAAAAAAGATGTCATTGTTGCTGTCCAGAGCGGTAAACAGAAAAAAAACAGTAAGGCCGATCTCTCAAATCAATCTAATTAAGGTGGATCAGAGACACCACGCACCTACAAATTAAGATATATGGAGATTGGAATTTGGAAGACAAATGAAGTCATGAATTCTAACAAGGAGGTGCAGTTACAATCAATTTTTACCCATTTTTGAACAAGTATACCAAACAAAGGGAGCTTGGTCACCTTTGAAGCAAGCTATGCTTAAAATAAAGGAGTTGCTGCTCCTACAGAGGCCATCAAGACAACATCTCTTATAATTGGTTTAATGGAAGTCCGATTGAAGAGAACAGCATGGCCGATACATATATCGTCCTTAGACAGAAACAACCGATGCTACCATTGTCATGTGTTTTAAAATTCACATATGCTTCGCTCAAAAATAGGAGGACATATGTTAACAACCAAAATACGATCGGGAGAGTTGAAGATGGAACTAGAAAATCACAGACAACAAAAAGGATCAAATCTGGACCAAACACACAAGTTTGTAAAAAAAACCGGCCTGGTTTAGAGGCAGCAGGCAAAACTGGCCCAGGCCGGTTTCTCCAAAAAGAGTAGCCGTGTGCTAAAACTGGTTTGTCGGAGGAAACCTGTCGATTTCATATGGAAATAGGTTTTCTAGTGAGACTTTTACCTCTGTACCATTATAAAAGATGGTCATTTTCCACGTGCCACTAAAAAGTTGGGCTGCACCCATACGCCATTCACCTAAACTTTCTTGTCTCTCAGGCCATTCCATCCACTTTGCACTCTAACGGAGGGAAACGGCACGAAGAAAAGACCTGATTGCCCTCAGGCCATAGAGGCTGATCAAAATCACCATTGTCCTTCTGTGCCACTCCCTGGCCGAGCTGGACAGTTGTGTTGGCGCCAAAAAAAAAACTAGAGTATGTACGTGATGCATGAACATATGAATTAATATGCACCTTTTTTTAATGCCAAAAAAACTGGAGTATGTACGTGATGCCAACACAAGAAATAAACACAATATATAATAATAATATTTAACATAATATATAATAATAATATGGTTCATAGACCAACATTTGGTCATTGGTTTTCAACGCATTAGCTAAAGTTTTCAACATGTCACCAACATTACAACAGGCATATAGGTGCTTCATCCAGACATTAAGTTTTAGTCAAGCCAAAATAAAATGATGCCAGCAGGCACAACAAACAGCAGTAGCTCATGTACTACTCATCCAAAAGCAGGCACCAGGTACAGCTTTAGCGAAAGAGCCATAAAAGCAAATGAGGCCAAAAGACATCCCCACACAACACCTTTCATTCCAGCGTTACCTTCTTCTTGCTCCTGGTATTTGAAGCTGGGCTGGCTGGGCTTGCTGGTACAAGGGGAGGCTTTTTAGGTGTCAGCTTCTTCTTCACTCATATCTTCATCCTTGGTGAACTCTGGGGCAGAACAACCTCTACTGGTGGCGTCTGTACTGCAGCTGATGCCTCTAGGGAGACTAGTTCATTGGAACCAGTTCCAGACCTGTTACTATCAAATATCAGTTATTGGAACAAGCTTCATTACAATGGGAAATTGTAAAACTATAGGAAAAACATACCTGCCAGATGGGGTGTTTGGAGTTGTTGATGGTGCAGTGCTAGCTGATGCCTTCTTTTTCTTGGAAGTTGTTGAAGAAGATGATTTGCTCTTCCTCTTCTTTTCTGCAGCATTGGCCACTGCCTCATTGTTTGGGAATACCATCCCTGTTGATGGAGTGGCCACCACAAGGCTAGTCTCTGTATTGGTACTAGCTGCTTTCTTCCGCCTTTTCTTTGGAAGACCTCTGCAAAAGACAATTGTTAATAGAAAATGTAGTTCAGTTAAATGATAGTTTCATTTATGTAGATGTATTTGATTACCTTTCTGCCTCCATTGCAGCTATGTCTGCTGGATCCCCATTCTTACAAGTGTACCAGTGATGCCTCCATTAGATAAAGATTGTAAGAAAGGATATTCATTATTGCATCACTATAGCTTGACAATGACATGCATATTTATCATGACCAAAAACCTGTTGCCCTGCTGCTTACCTGCATGAGGAACACAGCAGCTGCCGCTAGTTGATGTTGTTGCCGCTAATCACCAGGAGCAGCGCGGCGAGCACCTGCCCGCTGCCTGCTAAAAGCCCGATGCTCCTATATTGCTTACCTGCTCAAACTGATGCATTTATAGCAAGGTGCGTACATTGCTCAAGCACAGTAAAATTCTTGACCAATCAAAATCAAATGACTCAAAGGCGAGCACTGGCTGCTGACTTGCCGCTCAAAAGCTAACTGCAAGCTACTAAAATCAGAGAACTGCACACACTGCTGCAGCTGAACGGATATCTGGACAAGAACGAAGAACGAGCAAGCAAACTCAAAGCCTGGCCGACGGGGCTGCACAGAGCCACCGGCGGCAACAATTGGTCGGCGTGGTACTACTCACTGCCGAACCTGATTGAACCGAAGGCCACCATTTTCAACACCTATGCTGTGGATTTAGAAATCGGCTGTAAGAACAGACGAAAATAAAAAGGGGCGGAGGAACTGCTCGTCGTTCACGAGAGAAGCAGGCAATTTGGCCTGAGGCTGTGCTAGACTCGGCTACACGACTAGGAGCGCTCGTCTCTGCTCCAGCCTGCACCAGTAGCACCAGGTGCCGAGCACCCGTGCGCACAAACAGGAACTGACGAACTCGAGCAGACGAACAGAGTAAACACGAGCTCCAAAAATCAACGCCACAAGCACCTGGGATGGGTATTCTTGCCTCCCAGCCGCGACGCCTGTAGGGTACCGCCGCCGCCGCTCACTCGCCGCCGCCGCCGATCCGGACTCCGCCGCTAGGGTTTGGGGAAGAGACGAGAGAGAGGAATCGAGAGAGAGAAGTGAGATGGCGGTCAATGCCAGTCAACTTGCCCACCGTATATGCACTCCAGTCTCAAGGGGTAAGATGGTCAGTTCTCCTGCTTGGTCCCACATGTCAGACCTGTCAAACGTTACAAACCGAACAGAAGGTGGATGGAATGGTATGGGAGACAAGAAAGTTTAGGTGGATGGCACTTGGGTGCGGCCCAACTTTTTAGTGGCACGTGAGAAACGACCATCTTTTATAATGGTACCGAGGTAAAAGTCTCTTTTCTAGTGGGCACCCAAGACCAGGTTCAAAGAAAAAAAACACACACACACACCCAAGACAGAGAAAGATCACTTCAAGTTCAAGACCAGGCGTAGGCGGCCATCGCGCGCGAAGCGAAATCCATTCGCGCTCCAGACGCGGTGGCGCTCTCCCGTCTCTTCTCTCGGACCCTCCCTTCCCCTTTCCCGCCCTCGCTCCTCCTGAGCTAGGGTTCCATGGATCCCGCCACCGCCGCGGCCTCCGCCGACGGGGGCGCATTCCTGGAGTTCGTCGACTATGCCATCTCCATGCTCTCCTCGTCCGCCGGCGACGGCGACGGCTACGAGTCTCCGGGGGACGGGCCGGTGCCGGCGCGGCCGCCCTGGGGGTGGACAGTGGCGCAGCTGCTCAAGTCCTGCTGCGCCTACTCCAGCGGCGTCACCGCCGCTATCCTTCTCTCCGACCTCTTCCAGGTTAGGTTGATTCGACTCGCTGCGTGGTAGTAATTGGGTTGATTTTTGTTTCTACCGAGTCCATGCTACACGTCTCAATATTCTTACATTTCCGTAAGCTGATGCGGGCATTTGTTTATGCTTTGTACTCGGCTCGAATTTGAAGCAGATGTCAATGCCACGAAGGAGTTTTAAGCTAATAGCCTAATATAGTCTCTACAAAATTTGTACAAAGGCAATTTGAACCCTTTTTTTTTTTTCTTATTACCATTTTTTTTGTACAGCCGACAGTAGGATTAAATCTTGGTTTCTCTTGTTAGTCTTGGACAGAACAGCGAAAATCCCTGACCTCGAAGAGGAAGGTCGAGCTGGCCAAACTTATGAACACGAAGAATAAGAGGAGGCGGCTTCCAAATACTGTTACAATCGATTCTATCCATGAGAAGAATTTCCTTTCTCCCAACAGTGTCCTTGAAGCTGTTATCATTGACGTGTTTGTCCTTCCTGGTATGCTTGTACACTTACACTATACTTCTATGCTATGAACAAGCTATAGTTGTCAGTAACTTTCCTGGTTAGTTGAATGATGCAGCATCGTAGGGTTCTCTCTGTTAAAACCATATGACCGCCACGTGTAATTTCCGAATTTCTATTAATTGGTGTAGCAAATACATCGAATAGAATTAATGGTCAAACCTGCTTACAATTTTAGCTCACTTTTTGATACATGACTATCAACTTGCATTTCTCCACAGCATCCTTAGTTACTTGTTTTCTTCTCTAGGTACAAACATATACATGCTTACCTTGGGAGACATGTGGAGCGCATCCACAATCGACCTATATTTACACCGAAGGTAGAGCTGACTACATATTGTTTAGTTTACATTTGTTTAACTGATGTATGCCAGTAAAGAATGCGTCAGCAAATTTGGATGGAAACCTATGTATGCAAGGAATTCTGCTAACTGTGGTTATTAGAAATCATTGTTGAACTTTGAACACTCTGAATCATTCATTGCCCTAAAATGTGTATATTATGTAAATTTTCTAGTTGTAGGATAACACAGATCTTTCTGATTTACAAAAGTTAGATTATTGATCCATCACCCAAAATAGTGCGTGCTAGCCCCCGCCCCTGCTAACACCCCCCACCCCCCCTCGCTCAATCAGTAACTTAGCATTGACAGTAATTTGTCTTTTGGAGCGCTATTCATCGATAGAGCATTCTTTTTTATTTCGTTTTATTGTATTACTCTTGGTATTTGGAATACTTATACAATTTTTGTATCAGGTACTATGACTGCATAGGACAAAATGGTATACTGAAGAAGGGTCGAGAAGTTATGCTCACAGGATGTTGTCTTCGAACAGCCATGGAGGGATCTGGCCATGCTCGTATTTTGCCAACAGAATACATGGTGATATTACTGGATGAGGTAATGGTTCATTGTATTTATATGTGTATGAGGTAGCACTGCTCAGAGCACATAATTTACTTGCAATTTATTACTTTTTAGGTAAAGTTCCTTAGTATAAGTTGCACATTCAGTTGGCACAAAGTCACAATGACTTTTCATGCCACGACAATTGGCTAGGAAGGAGAGAAATCGAAGGATTTTCCAACACACCTCCCTTAGCCCGCTGCAGGTCGCTGGACTCTGCAAGGATGAGATCATGCAATACCACTTGGCTACGACTCACACGAATGATGAAACGCAATCACAGTAATTCAGGAGCGGTGTCAGCTCTCTTCTTTTTCGGTCGTTTGTGCTCAGTTCCTCAGTTGTTGGTGTTGTTTTTCTGTTGCCTCCCCCCTTTTTTTCTATGGCGGTGTTTTTTCTTAAGTGGTTTTGTTCAGTTGTTTGGGTTTTCTATCAGTGTTGGGGAGGAAGAGTTGGAGTGGAGGTCCTGTTTGGACTGCGTCCTGTAAAAAATCTTTTGTAAAATTTTTTTTCTGTTCTATCATCTAATAAAACTTGCGGCAAAACTTTTGCCGTCCTTTCGAAAAAAAACAATTGGCTAGGAACTTAAATATTTTGATAAAAAATGTCAAATCATTTTATGTCTATTTTTAATATCGCTGCAAATTGTAAAACCCTTGCTTCTTCCATGAATTCAGGCTTGCAATTGTACTCATTTCTTTTCGCTTAGAAAAAAATACTGTATGTTCTTCTAGTCAATTAATTTCAGCTTTAGCTATTAGAGATTAAATTGGGCAAACTGCTGCTCAGTAAAATTTCTTTTAGTTCACACACGTTTTATTTATGCAGGACCAAGATGAAGATGCCTTGTTACTTGCTGCACAGTTTTGTACCTATTCTTTCTCTTCTATGATTCTAGAGGAAAGTAGAAACAATGTTCCATACTCATTTTATGCCAGGTAAAGTGATATTTATGGGTTGTTATAATTACGAGCATAATATATTATTCTCAGTTTAAGTTTTTGTTTCTACAAAATTTTCAATTAGTTTCTTCATTTTCTGTGCTCTCAGATTTGCAAAATCTGGACACAATCATTTTCTTTTGGTTTTTTAAATATCTGTCTGGTAAAATATATGGAGACACGGTCACTATGGTTTGCTGATAAACATGTGGGAATTGAGGGTTTACTAATTAGTTGACCTTTTTTTTTTCTCTCTTGTGCAGGATTGAAAAGATTGAGTCGTTGGAACCATTTAGATGTACAGAAAGAATGCAGATCATTCTTGAAGACAATGATGATGCAAAGATGAAGTTAGTTTTATGGGGAGAACAGACTTTACTTGCAAATCTGTTCAGGTTCATTCCACTCTATATAAGAACTAAGAAGGACCAAATGTTTATTCAGACTACAATAAGTTAACATTTTATTTCAGTGTAGGGAGCATGCTTGCACTGGACAGACCTTTCATAGCAAATTTTATAGACAATAATCATGAGGAGTCTCAGGAACTGTGCCTTGAATATGGCAGTGCATCACAACTTTACATGGTGCCAATTGCTCAACTGGAGGAACAGGTTTGTAGGGATATCTTCATAGTTCTTTCTGCATAACTCCATTTTACTAATATGTAACGTGTGTGCTAGGTGCCTTTTACACCTACTCAAGTAAAGAGCCAAGGACCTCGGCTGTCATGTGTTCCGACTGATAATGTAGCTTCACAAGTAACATTACCACGTGATTTGCATGGTTCAGTTGATTTCAGCAAATACCCGTTTCGAGTATGTAACTTACCTTCATTCATTTAGGGTCTTCTCAGAAGATAGATTTTGCAACCATGGTGCTTGGAACCTGAATACTTACCACTTTAGCCTTCAACAACTGATTCTGCTGATCCTTAAATCTCTATTTACAACTGATCTATATTGGTCTGCTTGTGATACTATCATGTTTAGCTAAACATACTGCTGAGTTTGCCAGTGTAAAAACTGAAAGCATTGATCTCTTATTAGTTATTACGTCTCATAATATGATCAGTCTGGGATAGTTCTTCTCAATAAACATTGTGCTTTTGTTCCATCAACTTTCTGCTTAATCACTAAGTTGTGTGTGTCCATTTGCTCACTGCTTACACTTTTTAGATCATTGGTTCCAAAAGTTCCTTAGCATGCACATGCAAATATTTCCCTACCATTAGTATTGCTGTTTCCCTTTTTATTCTCTTCATAAGTAGAAACATACTTCTTGAGAGGAATACCTGATCTTTCATGCTTTCTGTCATTGTTTTCTGTTTCTCAAACTTCGAATGATCATGTTTTCTTCATGCTTTTGTATAACATGCCTATTTTGTAGGCATATGTAAGTGACCTTCATGATAAAATGGTGGGAATCAGTCTGTTTGGTACCGTAACTAGTGTTTGCAAAGTAAGCACATCAGGGACTACATTCTATTTGGAGTTGGAAGACACAACAGGAGTTGTTCTGATGAAGCTTATCTTTATTGGACCCTGGTACCGCCTTTTGTACTTAAGTGATGGCCTATCTATTTATTTTCTCTGCCATGCATTCCTTTATCTGAAATCGCATGCTTGTTTGACTGATAAATCAAATGTATCATTATTTCTGTTTGTCATGCTAAATCGAATGTGCCTTATGTGCAAGAACCCTTTTTTTTTTGGCAATGGTTAGGTTGACATGCCTTAGCAGTTTGGATGAGTTTAAGTGCGAGATCTTAAATTCCTGATGCTGGTCACCACATTGTACTTAATACACTTAGGCACTGACAGTATCAAAACTGCTTGTGCATCTGTGTTATCAGTATGGTATAATGATTGAAAGAAAAGCTATCCAGTCTTTGCCTTTCTAAAAATTGCTTGTTTAAGAGTTTTACATATGAAATCAATTTGATTTACAACAAAACAAGTGATTCCCCTCTGTTGCCTGGGCACATGCACTGATGTTATGAGGTCATAAATTCATATTACATTCAAATGTTTCTCACTGGACCTGTTGTGTGGGCTGTGCTTTGGCATTTGATATCTAAAGCAAAAATTCTGTAGTAATTTTAATGTCTTTAGGATGACATGTTTTTGTAATAATAACTAGCAGCTAATAACTTGATATCTGATGGCTGATGCTATATTTTGTTACATCCATCTGACAGGCTGTTGCTCTCGATCTTTCAATGAAGTATGAGGCTTTTCACCTCAGTAATAAGCACTATATTGTCTTTGCTATTACAAATTCCATCATTCCTGTCCACCATTCTTCACATATCTGTTATTTTGTTATTTTGACATATTGTTGCTTCCTATGCCAATTGAACTGTTTATGCCCATAATTGTCACAGAACCTCCTAATTATGATGGCCCACAAGCACACGTCATTGCCATAATGACCTCTGACAGTCGTACTTATGTTCACCATAACTTAAAAGGCCTGTTTTCCTCCGAACAGGATCCAATCACAGGAGTATTGCAATATTACAACAGTTTATTCAAAATATTCAACAGAGTAAAGTAGCGGAAGTCTTACAATAACTTAGGTTACAAACCAGTTTTCAACTTAAAACCTTATGTAACATTATTACAAACCAGTAGTAGAGAAGTATCGGTAGTAACTTTATTACAACACACAAGCGAGATGCCTTGCCCAAAGGCCACACAATCTACTCGTCGCCACTGTCTTCAATCACGACTGTCATGCAACAAGGCTCGAAGCAGACTTGTTCATGAACCGCACCTGCAACAAGGGGTTAACAAACCCTGAGTACGAGAGTACTCAACAAGACTTACCCGACTAGGACAAAGACTCCAAGGGCATGCTAGCTTTAGGGAATCAAGGTACGGGTAATCAAGAATCAAATTTTCTTTTTTTGCAGAAAAGCTTATTAAAGTAAGTCCTTATCTTCAACATTTTACTTTTACCATTGATGGTTCATTAATCAATTCTAGGTGATCCTAATCTAGATCAAAGTAATTATCATCAAAACCTTTCTCATTCTTTCTTTCAATTCCAGTTCTTAACTACGATGTTGGTGCAAGGCCAAGACTCCTTTCTCGTGGAGTAACGACGATTCGAACCGCTTCATTTACCCAGCTGGGGATTCCTAACCACACGACATATGTAGAACTGAATCTTGCATATATCAACTCTTACCCGAATAACCCAAAACCAGAACGTGTCCATCGCCACCCGAGAGCACAGTACTCCTCGAACCCGGCCCAATTCTAGCCCCGAGGGTACACGTTACTCTCGCCATCTCTCCACTCCCAGTGCGAGGTTAGACGTTCTCGTAATGGACTAACCAAAGTAAGGCTTACCCGACATGGGCACATGGCTAGTACTAATAAAAACTCCATGACGCGAGGGCCAACAACGTACGGTCCTTAACTGATAAGGCGGAAACAATACAGTGGGACTCCTTTCCCAATGCATGTTAGCAGTGGCCAAACCACCCGCCCGATCTTACAAGTTCATTCACATATTTTAATATTCATTCGATATGCCGTCATGGCTATGTAAACATTCATTTAAAAGCTTAACTTCTAAGCATAGCGAAGCATACTACGCATTTTCTGTAAAGCAGGTATCAAGGTTGATATCACAATAATCAAGGATGATAATGCAGCAATTAGGTTATCACTCAACTCCTAATTACTTAATGCAGTCAACCATAATATAAATAATAAAACATTTGTAAAACTCAAGGTAGGGTTTAAATGCACCGGGGCTTGCCTTGCTCAAACACGACGACCGACTCAGACTCGAGGACTTCACCCCCTGGTCCGGAACCCACCGACGATCGCTCTTCTCCGGAAGCTTGATCGACGACTTCGGCTTCCTCGAAAGCGGAGACTACACGTATACATAACATGCTTTAACATGATGCTCAATGATAAACATGATGCTTGATGATAACATGCCACGGTTACGATTTGAGTACAACTTTTCTTCACGGTACAAACGTAAACAGAAAACCTACTAACTAGTAGCGACGTTTTCCCGCGATACCAGCTTTTAACCTAACAAGTTACTAACGAGCTCAATCATGAAATTAAGGTGCCAGAGATCACAAAAGGATAGTGACCTAAGGACATCACTCAATCAAAAGGCACACAACACTTAAAGTTCTCAAATTAATATTTAGTTTCTATTTAATAATTAGGGCATAATTAGAAGTTGATCAAATTTTACCTAATCAAGCTCAAACTTTTTCTATGGGTTAAGAATGACTTATAACAGTGCTATAATAAATTTCATAATTTTTGGATAAATAAATTAATTATTAAAATTACTGGAAGTTGCATTTAATCTTTAATGAAACTAATTAATTCTACTGCTCAAAGTATTCAAATTCATGATTTAACATTTTTCCTAGATAGTGTATACATTGAAAAGCTTACACAAAAATTTTCATGAATTTTGGAACTCTACACAATTTTTAATGAAATAAACAAATAATAACACTATTCATAAATTTGAAAAAGAAAAACAAAAACGAAATCCGAACCGGGCTGCTTCTCCTCCTTCCCTCCGGTCCGGCCCAGCCGAGCGGCCCGCTCGCGCGCGCCCGCGCTCGCGCTCGGCCCAGCGACGCGACCCAGCAGCGCGGCCTGCCTCGCGCCCGCGCGCTGGCTCTCTCTCTCTCTCGCTGACACCGCGTCCCCACATGTCATCCCTCACCTCCGTCTCCCCCTCGCTCTCCCGCGCTCTCACTCGCTCTCCCACGGTGGCCGGCCGGTGACCGGCGCTTCGGTCGACTAACCGACCCTACCAACACCTTCTACACCTCCCCACGATTCTATTTTGCTACTAAACACCCTGGCTCGAGCTCCGGCGACAGCTCACCGACGACGGTGGCGGCTCGACAACCACGGTGACCGGTGACTCGATGGTACAACACGGTAGCGGTTAAATTAGTGCGAGGAAAACGATCAGGAGCTCACAGCGGTGACGATGGCGGTCTCGGGGAGGACGGAGAGAAGCCGGAGTGGCCTGGCCACGGGAAGGCGACGATGGCGGTGCTCCGACCGGAGTTAGGCACGGGAGCAGGCGGAGTTAAGCTCGCTCGGGTGGTTCACGAGGTGCGCGAGGATGAGGCGGAGTTAATGGTGCGGTTGGCGTGGCTGGAGGTGGCTCGACGGCGGCAGCGGCGAGCGGCGGAGCTGCGGTGGCGGCGGGTGGCGAAAACAGGGAAAATGAAAATCGCCACTGTGAGCTCGACGTATATATAGGGAACGGTGGCGGTGACTGTGCTGGAAGACGCGAGACGTCGCGCTGGCGATCGAGGACTCGCCTGGAAGCCGGCCGAAGCCGCCCGGCTCTCGCCGGCGCCCATACCGCGCGGTGGTCGGCGGTGATTGGTCGGACACTGTAGCTTCCCCCCAAACTTTAAATTTTCAAACTGTTTTCTCAAATTACTCTCAAATTCATGTAACAACTTGAAAAACTTCCAATCTATGAAATCTTCAGAATTTCAAGCTCTACAAGTTTTGTAACGAACACTTTTTCAAATTCTCACTGGATTTTGAAATTTGAGTTTAAATTCAAAAGAGGACACATTTTTCAGATTGGTAATTTAGAAATTACTTTTGATTTTATATTGAAACTTCAAAATCTCCAAACATCAAAGTTGTATATCTTGACCAGACCTACAACTTTGCTGTTCAAAACTTTTTAAAATTCAGCCTCCATTTTGAAATCTTAGTTTGGGGACAAAAATGAATTAAATCTGAAATTTGCTTATTTTCAAAATTGCTCCACATTTTACACTAAAACTTTGAAAACTCAAAACACCAAAGTTGTAGCCCTTGAAAAGTTCTACAAACTTGGTTTTGAACTTTTTCCCAAATTTTGCTTAGATTTTGAATTATTTCAAAAGGGGTAAAACAGGGTTTTGAAATTTAGGGTTTTCGGAGGGATTTTAAATTGGAATTTGTTGCTACTTTGATTTGTGATTACTTAGTGATCAAAACCTCACCCAAGGGCATCATTTGGACCAACATGACATGGTTGACCAAATGCCACTCTTGGTTGACCAATTAGCTTTTAAAAAAATTCTTTTACATTTCTCCCCAGATTTTGAATTCGAACTCGAATCGGAAAACTCACGACAAGTTTTGGGACTCCAATTCAAACTCAAATTTGGAGCTTCATTTTAAATGTTGTACTTGAGCTCATACCCTACACTTGACACTAGTGGGCAACACAATCGCACACTTCAAAATACGCAGGGCATGGACTAAGTATTTGCGGTGGCCTTCGAAATTAGGGTTTTCGGGTTCGGAGCACCACTGAGAAACACATTCAACCTAGATAAGTAAACTTGTTTTAGTTGATGCATAACAATGTTAACCTAATAGAGATGCTTTGCAATGCATTATGATGACATGGCAGATTAATTAGCAGTATAACACCCGGGGTGTTACAGCCCTTCCCCCTTAAAGAAATCTCGTCTCGAGATTTAAAGCCTTGAGTTAAGTAATGGAAAAGGAAACGTGTCAAGCAAACACGTCCAAGACTTGTCTACAAAACGGGTAGGGGTTTTCTGCATTATAAAGATTTTTAAAAGGATAGGTTACAGTTTAAAGAAGAAATTGCAACCTAGATAGAAGCAAAGAACTCCGGGAAATTCTCCAACAGATAACCTTCCGATTCCCAGGTGGCTTCCTCTTCTGAATGTTGATCCCATTGTATCTTGTACCATTTAATTGTTCTACTCCGGGTAACACGATCTTTTCGATCCAAAACTCGGACAGGATATTCAGAATATGTCAAATCAGGTTCAAGTTTCAACTCCCTCAACATCAACCACTTGATCAGGTACTTGCAGACACTTCTTCATTTGTGATACATGAAATACATTGTGCACGGCTGACAGTTGTTCAGGCAGCTTTAATCTATATGTCACCTTCCCACATTTTTCAATGATTTGAAAAGGACCAATATAACGTGGTGCGAGTTTGCCTTTGACTCCAAATCTATTAACTCCTTTCATGGGTGACACTTTCAGATAAACATAATCTCTCACTTAAACATCAAGGGGTCTACGGTCTTTTATCTGCATAACTCTTCTATCGAGACTGAGCAACTTTTAAATTCTTTTGTATCTGCCTAACCTTTTCTTCCGTTTTCTTCACCAGATCAACTCCATAAAACCATCTTTCTCCTGGTTTCTGACCAGTTCAACGGAGTTCTGCACCTGCGGCCATACAATGCTTCAAACGGTGCCATTTTGATACTCTCTTGGTAACTGTTATTGTATGAGAATTCTGCTAACGGTAAACATTCATCCCATTGATCTTGATAGGTGAGAGCACAAGATCTTAACATATCTTCCAAAATTTGATTTACTCTTTCAGTCTGTCCCCCAGTTTGTGGATGATAGGCTGTGCTGTAAAGAAGTTTAGTACCTAATGACTTTTGAAACTGTCTCCAAAATTGCGAAACAAAACTGAGTACCCCTGTCAGTAACAATTGTTTTGGGTATTCCATGTAAACTCATAATCCGAGCAACATATATTTCTGCATATCGAGATGCTCTATAGTCAACCTTCACAGGTACAAAGTGAGCTGACTTAGTCAAACGGTCCACAATGACCCAAATTGAATCAAAGCCTCTTGAGGTCTTGGGTAACCCAGTAATGAAATCCATACTGATATCTTCCCACTTCCAGGATGGAATGGGCAAGGGTTGTAACATTCCTGCCGACTTCAGGTGTACTGCCTTCACTTTACAACAAGTATCACATCTAGCAACATACTTAGCAATCTCAATTTTCATTTTGGTCCACCAGAATCTCTGTTTTCAAATCTTGGTACATCTTATTACTCCCTGGATGAATAGAAAAACCTTGTACTATGTGCTTCATCAAGAATGAGCCGACGTAACTCTGGAACCCTTTGGGACCACCAGCCGGTTCTTAAACCATAACACATCTGCCTCATCAATACTGAAATCTGTCTGTTGACCAGTTCTAACTTTTTCTTTATGTGAGTGATTCCGGAATTTTGTTCTCTGAGCAGATACAATCTGATCTTTGAGTGTTGATTCTACTGTGACACTAGTCAGCTGACCTTGTTGAATTATTTCAATATTCAACTTTTCCAATTCGTAACACAAACTGTAATCCATTGGCTTCACAGTCGGTGCAATTGCAATGATTCTTTCTACTGAGTGCATCAGGCAACTACATTCGCTTTTCCAGGGTGATAGTGTACTTCTAAATCATAATCCTTTATCAACTCAAGCCACCTTCTTTGCCTCATATTCAATTCTGACTGAGTAAAGATATACTTTAAACTCTTGTGATCTGTATACATGTGGCAAGTATTACCTAACAAGTAATGACGCCATATTTTTAATGCATGAACCACAGCTGCTAATTCAAGATCATGTGTCGGATAATGTTCTTCATGGCGCTTCAACTGTCTTGAGGCATAAGCAATGACTCTGCCTTCCTGCATCAATACGCAACCAAGGCCAATACCCGAGGCATCACAGTAAACATCAAATGGCTTTTCTATATCTGGCTGTGCCAAAACTGGAGCAGTTGTCAATGACTTCTTTAAAATTCTAAAAGCTTTCTCACATTCTGTAGACCATATGAACTTAGTTTGATTCTTCAACAACTCTGTGATTGGCTTGGCTACCTTTGAAAAGTCAGGTATGAATCGACGGTAATAACCCGCCATTCCCAGAAAACTTCGGACTTCATGAACTGAGATTGGTGGCTTCCAATTCAGAATATCTTTCACCTTGCCAGGATCTACTGCTACTCCTTCGGCTGAC
Organism: Saccharum hybrid cultivar R570; assembly: GCA_038087645.1. Classification (NCBI taxonomy): domain Eukaryota; kingdom Viridiplantae; phylum Streptophyta; class Magnoliopsida; order Poales; family Poaceae; genus Saccharum; species Saccharum hybrid cultivar. The sequence continues at coordinate 3,630,363 of JAQSUU010000059.1, forward strand.
AACACATGTCCTAAGAATTGCACTTCTTTTAACCAAAACTCATATTTACTGAACTTGGCATACAATTGATGATCTCTCAGACGAGTCAGAACAACTCTGAGATGCTCAACATGCTCTTCTTCACTTTTGGAGTATACTAGAATATCATCAATAAAAACAACCACAAACTTGTCAAGTTCTGGCATGAAAACTAAATTCATCAGATACATGAAATGTGCCGGTGCATTAGTGAGACCAAAAGACATAACTAGGTACTCATACAGTCCATATCTGGTGGTGAATGCAGTCTTTGGAATATCTTCAGGTCGAATCTTAATTTGATGGTATCCTGATCGAAGATCGATCTTTGAAAATACCATTGCCCCCGCAAGCTGATCAAAGAGCAGATCAATGCGAGGCAACGGATATTTATTCTTAATGGTTACTTCATTCAGCGGTCGATAGTCAACACACATCCTTAAAGTCTGATCTTTCTTCTTGACAAAAAGAGCTGGACATCCCCATGGTGAGGAACTGGGTCTGATAAAACCTTTATCACGTAACTCTTGCAATTGATCCTTAAGTTCTGCTAATTCATTGGGTGGCATTCTGTAAGCTCTCCGGGATATTGGGGCAGTACCCGGTTTTAACTCAATCACAAACTCTACATCTCTGTCTGGTGGCAGACCTGGTAGATCATCTGGAAACACGTCTGGAAATTCACAGACTACCGGTATATCACAAATCTCCTGTACTGAAGTTGCACATACCCTTTCAACTGTTCTCTTTGGGATAGGAAGTTGGATAAGAAGATGAGATTTATTATCTGACAGGTTCAACCTTATAGTTCTGTGCAGTGCATCTATAAGGGCTCCTCTTTGGTACATCCAATTCATACCCAGGATTACATCTATATCCTGTTTCTGTAATATTATCATTGAGGTAGGGAATATATGCCCACCTAACTCTATAGGTACGTCACGTACCATCTCCTTAGTACACAGTCGTCCCCCGGGCGACTGGATAAAGAAATCTTCTTGTGTTCCCACAATTGGAATGTCATGCTTAACAACAAAGGTGCGATTTATGAATGTATGCGATGCATCTGAATCAAATAACAGTACTGCTGGATGATTAGCAACAGGGAACATACCCATCATAACAGGTTCTCCCTCTGGGATTGCACTTGCTTGAGTATAGAATACACGTCCGGTCTTCCTCTTCTCACCCTTACCCTTCTGAACATTCAGATTATTATTCTTGCTCTGAAGTTATTGCTGTTATGGTACGGGAGCTCTGGGATAATTGGGATTGTACTGCCTTGGATATGGGCAGTCCTTGGAAAAGTGACCTGGCTTTCCACAGTTGTAGCAGGGAAAGTTATGGGTTACCAGAGTCTGGTTTCGAATACCAGGGGCATTCGGCTGTTGTAAAAATTGCGGGGTTGCGGCAGGACGGAAAAACGTCTGCGGCTGAGCTTGGTATTGCGGTGGACGATAAGTTGGGCGGAAATGGTTCTGAGGGTGATAAACAAACTTATGGCGCTTCTTAATGCCGCCAGACGGACTTGAAAACACTGGCTTCTTTTTCTTCAACTCTTTGTGCAGTCGGGACTTCTCTTCTGACGCAATAGCCACATTGACTATCTCATGGTAAGTGGCATTATAGCAGGTAACTAATGCTTCCTGGATTCTGGTACTCAAACCTCTCATGAACCAACTTTTCTTCTTCGCATCGGTGTTCACATATTCCGCTGCATACTGGGACAGATGATTGAATTTGCCCACATACTGCAGAACTGTCTGGTTCCCTTGCTTCAGCGAGAGAAACTCCTCTAGCTTCATGACCATGACACCATCTGGGATATAATGTGCTCTAAAGGCTTCACGAAACTCTTGCCAAGTGACACGGTGGCTAGCAGGCTGTGCGGCGACCAAATTCGCCCACCACGCCCCTGCGGCACCTCTAAGCTGCTGCGCTGCAAACACGGGCTTCTGGTGCTCCGTGCACTGTAACAGTTCAAACTTCTGCTCCATGGTACGGAGCCAGTCATCCGCCTCTAGCGGCTCATCTGCCTTTGAGAACACTGGTGGACGGGTATCAGTGAAATCCACATAAGTGGTTTCCCCACCATTGTTACGGCCTCGACGACCCTGATTTCCATTCTGATTCTGATTCTGATTCTGAGCCAACAGGGTAGTGGCATTAACCAGTGCGGCAATAGCTTCTGCCAAGGTGGGTGGAAACGGTGGGGGATTCGGAGTATTGTCCCCTCCCTGGGAAGTTCCAGTACCGTCCATCTGTTGTACACAAACCATGTTTATTTTTATTACTTTATTGAATTAAAAAGTAGTTAGCACAGAACTTGTATACACATACAAACTCATCTTACATATTTCATTACAAACTGGCTTGCAAGCAAGAAACTACCCACTAAGGTTCTTAGAAAGCAGGAAAAACTACTATATTACACAACCATTCATGTCAACACTTCACTCCTCATCATCATCGCTGATCACGATTACTTCATCCTCATTCTCTGGAGCACTTGCACCAGTGACATGACTTGCATCATCCTCACTTTCCATCATGGGTTCATCTTCTTCCGGATCTTCTTCATTGTCCTCTCCATCAGGAACAACCACAGCACCAACATCATCTTCTACTGCCTGGGGCTGATGATTGGGATTCATCAGATCATTTAGCCTATGAACTTCCTCATGCAGAACTGTGTTGTACTGCTCCAGGTGTGTCACATAAAGCTCCAACTCACGAACACGAGCCCTGGCTTCTGTCTCCTTTTCCAGCGACTCATTCTAGAACTATTTCCAAAAACGCATGTTGCGCTTCAGTCGCTCTACTTCTGATGTAAGCCTTGCAACCTCTAACTCCGAATCCGGGTTCGGATTACGGCTACTGCTTGCTCCATCAACTCTGGCGGCCAACTGATGACGCGGCACTCCTTGCGGACCCGTTTTCTTGCGAGGAGTCATCTTCACACGTGCCATCCTAAAGCAAGATAGAATTAGGACGATGAGAACAGATAGGGGGATCTGAAGGTTAGCATGAATAGGATTGAACCTTACTTAACCCAAACCACTTTAAAAGGGAAGGTAACTTAAGCAGGTTAATTAAACATGATGCATGCATCGTACTTACGATCTAACAGAAAGATTTAAGTAACACATGCAATCTTTATAACATAGGACACTATACATGATACTTCACTACGAAGCTTTCAAATATGAGCTAAGGAAACTATAGAATAGATTAAGAGAAGCAAAAGCAATTTGGACTCAAAATATCAGTATTAAATTTGTTTGACCCAAATCATTTTGAAGTTTTATAAAGTAATACTATAATAACTCAAGTGATTATGCTCTGGTACCAGCTGTCACAGAACCTCCTAATTATGATGGCCCACAAGCACACGTCATTGCCATAATGACCTCTGACAGTCGTACTTATGTTCACCATAACTTAAAAGGCCTGTTTTCCTCCGAACAGGATCCAATCACAGGAGTATTGCAATATTACAACAGTTTATTCAAAATATTCAACAGAGTAAAGTAGCGGAAGTCTTACAATAACTTAGGTTACAAACCAGTTTTCAACTTAAAACCTTATGTAACATTATTACAAACCAGTAGTAGAGAAGTATCGGTAGTAACTTTATTACAACACACAAGCGAGATGCCTTGCCCAAAGGCCACACAATCTACTCGTCGCCACTGTCTTCAATCACGACTGTCATGCAACAAGGCTCGAAGCAGACTTGTTCATGAACCGCACCTGCAACAAGGGGTTAACAAACCCTGAGTACGAGAGTACTCAACAAGACTTACCCGACTAGGACAAAGACTCCAAGGGCATGCTAGCTTTAGGGAATCAAGGTACGGGTAATCAAGAATCAAATTTTCTTTTTTTGCAGAAAAGCTTATTAAAGTAAGTCCTTATCTTCAACATTTTACTTTTACCATTGATGGTTCATTAATCAATTCTAGGTGATCCTAATCTAGATCAAAGTAATTATCATCAAAACCTTTCTCATTCTTTCTTTCAATTCCAGTTCTTAACTACGATGTTGGTGCAAGGCCAAGACTCATTTCTCGTGGAGTAACGACGATTCGAACCGCTTCATTTACCCAGCTGGGGATTCCTAACCACACGACATATGTAGAACTGAATCTTGCATATATCAACTCTTACCCGAATAACCCAAAACCAGAACGTGTCCATCGCCACCCGAGAGCACAGTACTCCTTGAACCCGGCCCAATTCTAGCCCCGAGGGTACACGTTACTCTCGCCATCTCTCCACTCCCAGTGCGAGGTTAGACGTTCTCGTAATGGACTAACCAAAGTAAGGCTTACCCGACATGGGCACATGGCTAGTACTAATAAAAACTCCATGACGCGAGGGCCAACAACGTACGGCCCTTAACTGATAAGGCGGAAACAATACAGTGGGACTCCTTTCCCAATGCATGTTAGCAGTGGCCAAACCACCCGCCCGATCTTACAAGTTCATTCACATATTTCAATATTCATTCGATATGCCGTCATGGCTATGTAAACATTCATTTAAAAGCTTAACTTCTAAGCATAGCGAAGCATACTACGCATTTTCTGTAAAGCAGGTATCAAGGTTGATATCACAATAATCAAGGATGATAATGCAGCAATTAGGTTATCACTCAACTCCTAATTACTTAATGCAGTCAACCATAATATAAATAATAAAACATTTGTAAAACTCAAGGTAGGGTTTAAATGCACCGGGGCTTGCCTTGCTCAAACACGACGACCGACTCAGACTCGAGGACTTCACCCCCTGGTCCGGAACCCACCGACGATCGCTCTTCTCCGGAAGCTTGATCGACGACTTCGGCTTCCTCGAAAGCGGAGACTACACGTATACATAACATGCTTTAACATGATGCTCAATGATAAACATGATGCTTGATGATAACATGCCACGGTTACGATTTGAGTACAACTTTTCTTCACGGTACAAACGTAAACAGAAAACCTACTAACTAGTAGCGACGTTTTCCCGCGATACCAGCTTTTAACCTAACAAGTTACTAACGAGCTCAATCATGAAATTAAGGTGCCAGAGATCACAAAAGGATAGTGACCTAAGGACATCACTCAATCAAAAGGCACACAACACTTAAAGTTCTCAAATTAATATTTAGTTTCTATTTAATAATTAGGGCATAATTAGAAGTTGATCAAATTTTACCTAATCAAGCTCAAACTTTTTCTATGGGTTAAGAATGACTTATAACAGTGCTATAATAAATTTCATAATTTTTGGATAAATAAATTAATTATTAAAATTACTGGAAGTTGCATTTAATCTTTAATGAAACTAATTAATTCTACTGCTCAAAGTATTCAAATTCATGATTTAACATTTTTCCTAGATAGTGTATACATTGAAAAGCTTACACAAAAATTTTCATGAATTTTGGAACTCTACACAATTTTTAATGAAATAAACAAATAATAACACTATTCATAAATTTGAAAAAGAAAAACAAAAACGAAATCCGAACAGGGCTGCTTCTCCTCCTTCCCTCCGGTCCGGCCTAGCCGAGCGGCCCGCTCGCGCGCGCCCGCGCTCGCGCTCGGCCCAGCGACGCGACCCAGCAGCGCGGCCTGCCTCGCGCCCGCGCGCTGGCTCTCTCTCTCTCGCTGACACCGCGTCCCCACATGTCATCCCTCACCTCCGTCTCCCCCGCGCTCTCCCGCGCTCTCACTCGCTCTCCCACGGTGGCCGGCCGGTGACCGGCGCTTCGGTCGACTAACCGACCCTACCAACACCTTCTACACCTCCCCACGATTCCATTTTGCTACTAAACACCCTGGCTCGAGCTCCGGCGACAGCTCACCGACGACGGTGGCGGCTCGACAACCACGGTGACCGGCGACTCGATGGTACAACACGGTAGCGGTTAAATTAGTGCGAGGAAAACGATCAGGAGCTCACAGCGGTGACGATGGCGGTCTCGGGGAGGACGGAGAGAAGCCGGAGTGGCCTGGCCACGGGAAGGCGACGATGGCGGTGCTCTGACCGGAGTTAGGCACGGGAGCGGGCGGCTGTGGTGATCTAGGCGGAGTTAAGCTCGCTCGGGTGGTTCACGAGGTGCGCGAGGATGAGGCGGAGTTAATGGTGCGGTTGGCGTGGCTGGAGGTGGCTCGACGGCGGCAGCGGCGAGCGGCGGAGCTGCGGTGGCGGCGGTGGCGAAAACAGGGAAAATGAAAATCGCCACTGTGAGCTCGACGTATATATAGGGAACGGTGGCGGTGACTGTGCTGGAAGACGCGAGACGTCGCGCTGGCGATCGAGGACTCGCCTGGAAGCCGGCCGAAGCCGCCCGGCGTCTCGCCGGCGCCCATACCGCGCGGTGGTCGGCGGTGATTGGTCGGACACTGTAGCTTCCCCCCCAAACTTTAAATTTTCAAACTGTTTTCTCAAATTACTCTCAAATTCATGTAACAACTTGAAAAACTTCCAATCTATGAAATCTTCAAAATTTCAAGCTCTACAAGTTTTGTATTGAACACATTTTCAAATTCTCACTGGATTTTGAAATTTGAGTTTAAATTCAAAAGAGGACACATTTTTCAGATTGGTAATTTAGAAATTACTTTTGATTTTATATTGAAACTTAAAAATCTCCAAACATCAAAGTTGTATATCTTGACCAGACCTACAACTTTGCTGTTCAAAACTTTTTAAAATTCAGCCTCCATTTTGAAATCTTAGTTTGGGGACAAAAATGAATTAAATCTGAAATTTGCTTATTTTCAAAATTGCTCCACATTTTACACTAAAACTTTGAAAACTCAAAACACCAAAGTTGTAGCCCTTGAAAAGTTCTACAAACTTGGTTTTGAACTTTTTCCCAAATTTTGCTTAGATTTTCAAAAGGGGTAAAACAGGGTTTTGAAATTTAGGGTTTTCGGAGGGATTTTAAATTGGAATTTGTTGCTACTTTGATTTGTGATTACTTAGTGATCAAAACCTCACCCAAGGGCATCATTCGGACCAACATGACATGGTTGACCAAATGCCACTCTTGGTTGACCAATTAGCTTTTAAAAAAATTCTTTTACATTTCTCCCCAGATTTTGAATTCGAACTCGAATCGGAAAACTCACGACAAGTTTTGGGACTCCAATTCAAACTCAAATTTGGAGCTTCATTTTAAATGTTGTACTTGAGCTCATACCCTACACTTGACACTAGTGGGCAACACAATCGCACACTTCAAAATACGCAGGGCATGGACTAAGTATTTGCGGTGGCCTTCGAAATTAGGGTTTTCGGGTTCGGAGCACACCACTGAGAAACACATTCAACCTAGATAAGTAAACTTGTTTTAGTTGATGCATAACAATGTTAACCTAATAGAGATGCTTTGCAATGCATTATGATGACATGACAGATTAATTAGCACTATAACACCCGGGGTGTTACAATAATGCACCTGAATTCCATAACAGTGTATAAATGTCTCTTACTCTGCAGGTCATTAGGTAGAGTAGGAGTTGGGCATATGGTGTACGTCTCCGGTTTGACTTGCGCCTTGAGTTCAACAAATATGTAAGAAGCATTTTCCTTTATGTTAACATCTATTATCTATATGGTACTATGTGGGCAGAGTTCTTATTGCTGGCTATCTTATGGTTAAAATAGCCATGAAGTTTCATGGCGTGAAAAGGAGCCAGGGTCTCTGTTTGTTAACTTGAGCTTGCTGCCAGCACTCCTGAACTCAACGTGCCTGCATAATTTATCACCCTTGTCAGATCTTCCCCGTTCAACAAACAGAACACATGTAAGTCTTCTTTATTACTGCTGTGAGGTTGCTCCTAGAGCTTTTCAAGTTTAGTTGAATTGGCATTTTGCTAAAACTATTGATACCATTATAGAAAACGACTACCAGATCACCTTTATTAACATGCTCCCCATATGGAAAAGACTAAAAATATAGTAAAAGGGCTAAAAACAGTCACAGATTTTATTTCTGCTCTTAGAACTCCATTGTTTTCTTCAACTGTGACCAAATTGTTTTCTGATGCTAACACCTTGTATTTGTTTGACGCCTTGATGTTCAGATATCCCATGTTCGGTTAGATTGCATCGATTGTGACAGTTTAAAGGTGTCACTGTTCCACAACATTTGCGGCAGCGTTGTCAACGAACTTTCAGGTGGACTCCAGTGTTCATTCTGTAAGTGTGCCTGCGAAAGTGCATGTGCGCATGGCTTTCAGCTGCACTTGACCATCGCAGACGACAGTGCAAAGGTCTTCGCTTGGTGTGTTGGGCAAACGGCTGTCGAGTTCCTTCAGATATCTCCTGATGAATATCTGGAGCTCCCTGAGGTATGACCTACGAAAAATATGCAGCATATAACAAAACATTGTCTTTTGAACTTGCCATGGCAAACAAGCTTCCACCATTAGCATGGGTATGGTTGCATGACGGAAACGCATTACTCTCTGTTCTGATTGAAATTTCGTGATGATAAAATGATCAGGATGAACGGGCAATGTATCTCTACACTCTCCAGAGTGAGAGCTTCGTGGTGGCTATTGCGAATACCAGGAAGCGAGCCGATGGATGTGCTGTGGGTGATGAAGCTGTCCCAGCTTGGGAGATCACGAGAGCCCAGAAATGCGAATGAGTTCATTTAGCGCTTGAGAAAGAAATGCTAATGCTGAAAACTTACTGTAATACGTGTGTTTCAACCTTTTGGTTTTCAAGGGTGCGTCAACATCAATTCATCAATTAGCAATGGGGGCTTAAGCAAGCTTAAGGACGATAGTTAAGATGGGTTCTTCACTGGCAAATTGTCAAATTCCGAGTCAGACTTCGAGGAAGGCCCCTAGCGTTTGGATCGGGGCGTCAGCATGTGGCATCGTATTTCGGTTCTACTACTACAGGAAGCCGCAGCTCTTTATTCATGTTGATATCGCTTTGCTTGGCAATGCAGCCAGCCGAGTTGAGATTTCTCTGAAACGGTGCCTTTTACATCTTGGGAGTTGTACCCAGCAAACAAACGCTGCCCACCGCGATTGAGTCTGCAGGTACGTTGTGGCGCGCTTGAGCTCGCCGAGCGGCGGCTTTACAGGTTGTCTGGTCGAAGAAACCAAATGATGTCCGGTGGGAAGAAAACAAATGATGATGATGGATCATAAGTTTATTTCTAATTTCTAAAATTTGATAGAATGGCTCTATTACTTGTATTAATACTAATTATCAGATTGTGTGGAATGAAGTGACGAACTTACATGTTCCATTCCACAAAAAAAACAGAGAGTGAGGCCCTGTTTAGTTCCAAAATATTTTGTAAAATTTTTCAGATTTTCCGTCACATCGAATCTTTGACACATGCATGAAGCATTAAATATAGATAAAAAATAAAACTAATTACACAGTTTAGACGAAATGGACGAGACGAATCTTTTAAGCCTAATTAGACCATGATTGAACACTAATTGTCAAATAATAACGAAATTTGCTATAGTATCATTTTGCAAAAAAAATTTGCAACTAAACAGGCCATGAGAAGATGGACTATTTATCTCTCAAACCAAACATCCTAGGTTATATTAAATCTAACGTTTTCTTGGCACAGCGGTTTTCTGAATTTCGAATACAAATTTCCTTTTTGTTTTCGATTGCTGAGCCCTGAGCTCCTCAGCCTACGCAACCGCGAGTAACATTGGAATTACATGTGACAAATTGACGTGGATAAGGTATCGAGTTGATTTACTCCCACTTACGCAATCAATCAATATACAAAGTGCATAAAGAAACTTTTGTGTTTGAGATGATACGATGCGCACGGTGTTGGGCTGTGCTTCTGTCCGCGTGTGCCGCACTTGGCATTGCCTAATCGAACGGATTAATTTATATATAGTCGCTCTAAATGAAGCGACGTGTCTTCACGCCATAGCCAACTGGATTAGGATGGCGTGGCGTTGGAATTTAAGGCGCTGTTTGGAGGCTTGCTTGCAGCTTTTGCTTCTTCGTATAGCTCGAAAAGCTATAAGACTGACTCCAACAAACGGACCCAAATACGATACCCATTTCGTTATTATAGGTAGTCTACAGTACAAAAGGGCTCGGACCTAAATATCTCCGTTCCAACGGCCACACCCAAATCCACAGCCGCCCACCCACTTCGGGCGTCAGAGACGAGCGGGGCCGGCGGTGCGGCCGGTGCGGGAGCGGGCCACCTCGGCGTTGCGGAGGCGTGCGCGAACGGGCGGAGATTTGCGTACCGAGGAGAGAGGGCAGGCTTTTTGCGTATCGCTTCCGTCGGTAGGCAAAATGCGTCGTCCGTCTGGGTCAGCCGTTGGAGGCTGTTTTCGGTAGGCAAATCAACTGTGCGTAACGCATTTTGGGTTTGCATCTCTCCTAAATTGGGTAGCTTTTTAAATTGGGTAGCTTTTTCAAGTCGACAAAAGCTCTAAAAACTACACTTTATGCTAAAAGTATAAAGGCGCTCTCACAACAGTCTCCTAAGAACAAAGCTAATAGTTGCAGTCGGCTGCTAGCTGTAAAATTCTTTGTATCATTCGCTTAGCCCACCCATATAATAGTAAGGTCTTAACTATTAATACATGGTGTCGGCGTTCGGTCCCGTGGGGGTCCTAAGCCAACGAGTGAATCAAAATGCTGTGTGTCCCTAATCTGGATGGTGATGCACGGAGGATACACGGGGTTTTATCCTGGTTTGGGCAAAAGAAGGCCCTACGTCCAGCGGGGAGGAGGGAGCATTGTATTTCCTTGCACCTAAGTGCTTGCGTAGGGGTTACAAGCTGTGAGAGAGGGAACCGAGCCCAGGTTTCAAAGGAAAAATGAGAGTACAAAGGAGATTGCTTGAGATGTTGATCTTCTTCGGTGGGATGGAGACTGGTTTTTCGTTGTCTGTTGTTCGTTGTTGTCCTCCCCCCGTCGTAGAGCCCCGGCCTGCCCTTTTATAGGGTAAGAGGAGGCAGGGACGCCGGGGGTGCCTTTGAGGTCAAGTTTTGTTGATCCCTGTGGAGGTGGCTGTAGCGACGTGCCCCGGAAATGGCCGGCCATCCCTGGACACCATGGTGACGTAGAGGACGAGACGGTGAAAAGACTCCGAGTCCTGTGCCACGTCGGCCTTTCTTCCTTGTTGACCGGCGGTGGGTCGAGGCTGGGTCGAGGCCAGGTTGAGGACGGGTCGAGGACGGGTGGATAAGACCGAGTCCCTGAGATCGTGGGGTACGGTCCTTATCATATCCTTCCTCGAGGGTGATCAGTGGTGAAATAGTACGCGGTATGGTGCGTATAGTGACAGGTTTTTACCTCCCATCCCGGGATGGGCAGTAAAAAGTAAGATTTGACACCGACACTGCTTCCACGCCAGTTACTGTTGTAGCCATGATGGTAGGAAGTAGTGGGTAGTCGTATTAAATGCTCTGACTTTTGTCTCAGAGTTGGTGAATAAGGTGGGTCGAGCGGCCCGACCCGGGGTCGTGCGAGTCGGAGATTTCCCGATAGTCGAGGTGTCTTGTCGAGCGAGCCTCGTACGAGACAGAACGTAGTCGAGGCATTCCGTCGAGCGTGCCTCGTACGAGTCGAAACGTAGTCGAGGCGTCCCGTCGAGCGTGCATCATACGAGTCAGAATGTAGTCGAGGCGTTCCGTCGAGCGTGCCTCGTACGAGTCGAAACGTAGTCGAGGCGTCCCATCGAGCGTGCCTCGTACAAGTTAGAACGTAGTCGAGGCGTCCCATCGAGCGTGCCTCGTACGAGTCAGAACGTAGTCGAGATGTCTCGTTTGCTATTTTGGCTCGTCTCGTTTGTGGGTAGCGGTTTTATTTTTCTTAATCGTTGATTGTGGGTACCCCTAGATATATGTACCCGATAGTAGCCCCCGAGCCTTTGGGTGAGTGTGGGTCACTCTCATAGAGGCTCAGCGGTTTATGAACTGGAGTCGTAGCGTTGTAACCTTTTTCGGTGGGTGCGCACGAGCGCACCCACCGGGTGTAGCCCCCGAGGCCTCGGTGGAGTGTTTTGACTCCTCCGAGATCTTTTGTACGTTTTTATTGAGGAATGCTCTCGTATCGTAGCATATTCTGTCTTCTTTCGTTCGAAGTTTGGCTTTCTGCGGTCAAGCCCCCGAGCCTCATGCACGTGAGGTCGATCAGAGTCTTGGCCGTCTTTTATCGTTTTGACCCTCATGCTCCCTTTTTAGGAAAAAAGAAGGAGGGGTGGGGAACGTCGTACTACCCTCGTTGGGCGAGTTCCGACGGTCTCCGATGAGCTGTTAATGGGGAATTCGAGTGTGAGCCCGTGCTCCATTTGGTAGGAGTCGGCTAGCAGCCATGAAGGTGCTCTCAAAAATGCCAAAGAGTAGTCGTGTGGATCTCGATTCCTTGCGATAGGATTCGAGGGCTCGATGCCTCCCTCCGAGGGGATTCCTTCGTCGACCTCTCTCTTAGCCTCAAATACGTCTGGGGGCGCCTCGAGAGCGTGGCTCGAGCCCTGGCCTTATATGGGCGTGTCCCTAGTCGTCCCTGACTTCGCTACTCGAGGGCAGCTGTCGAACCCTGGTCAAGGGCCAGCTTTTGATCCCTCGAGGTTTTATATCGGGCTCGGAGCCCGTTACCCATGCGTCTGGGAATTTCCATTCGCGGATCCTTCTCCTGTCCGTTTTGGGCGTGTCTTTTCAAGAGGGGAAGCGAGATCAGCGCGGTAGTGGGCGGCGTGGTGCGACGGTTACGGGGTGTATGGCGGACACATGACCATATCTACGGATTTTGAGGGGGCGGTTAGGTAAGGTCATTGAATGTAAAAACTGCTCCTACCTTTTCGCCCGCCCGTTGGCCTTCCATCGGGGTATAAGAGCAAGGCCCGGGGTTCCGTTTACCCCTACAGGTCCTTTGCATTTTCGACTTCCTTGCCTTCTTCACCTCATTTGCCTCCTTTGCGCCCTTCAGCCACCGTCCAGCGCCGCCGTCGTTCCTTTGCCTACCGCGCGCCGTTTGTCCGACAAAAATGGCGGGCAAGAGCCAGATCCTCCCTGCGGATGTTTGGGCCTGTTCCTCGGTGACAGAGAGGAGGCTAGAAGAGTTGGTCCATGACGGGCTTCTACGGCCAAGGGCGAGCCGGATCCAGCCGGAATGGAGGGTGTCACCGTCCGACCACCGGAAATCGGTGCCTCTAGAAGGTTACGTGGTGAGTTTCATGGCCATCCACGAGAAGGGGTTCGGCGTGCCGACCAGCCACTTCATGCGAGCGCTCCTCCACTACTACAAGGTGGAGCTGCACCATCTCGCCCCCAATTCCATCTCGTAGGCTGCTATTTTTGCGGCGGTCTGCGAGGGATACCTGGGGATGGAGCCGTAATGGAATCTGTGGCTCCATCTCTTCAGGACGGAACACTTCACCAAGAAGGCAGGCGAGCGAGGGGTGCAGCGCGTAGTGCATGCGGGGAGCTGCACTCTCCAAGTTCGATCGGGTTGAGGCGACCAATATATCCCGGCACAGCTGATTTCGTCGAACAGCGGCTGGCACGACGGCTGGTTTTACTTGTGCAATGACGGCGACCAGCTGCCGAAGTTCTCTGGCGGGGTGCTGATGTCGCGCGAGGAGAACTAGACGTATGGCGTCGCTAAAGACGACAAGCCGAAGCTGGAGCCGCTCCTCGACACGTTGAGGAGACTCCGTCAGCGCGGGTTGACGACGGGGATGGTGGCCGCAGCGTTCCACCGCTGGAGGGTGTTGCCGCTAACGCAGCGCCGGCTCCGGCTCGATGAGATGACGCCGGACGCGTTGCTAGAGGGGAGTCGGATATCGCACGAGTCCCTCCCCCTCGACGAGGTCGCCCGGCGTGCGCGGTGGATGGTGGGGAGTTTTCAGCAGGAGGACATCGACAGGGTCCCGATGCGCCCCACCCAAGGTTTCGAGCCCTTTGTGAGTGTTGTTTTTGATAGTCTTAAGTATTTTTGCTTCTAGACTCCCTCGACTAATTCGGTCAAGGCCTGTGTACAGGATCTGTCGACAGTCAAGGAAACACGGTCGCCGGTCCTAGAAGATCGGGCCACTCGGGAGGCTTGACGCCTCTTGGTGGCCCAAAAGAAGGAGGAGAAGGACGCTGCCAAGAAGCGTCAAGTCCGGAAGGCCCTCGAGCAGGAGGCATTGAAGAAGCGTCGTCGCCAACAAGCCTCGACGGGCTCCCGCTCGAGGAGTCTCCCTCCGAGATGGTCTCAGAGAAGGATGAAGACAGCGGTGATGACGACGCTGGGTCGCGGTACGATACCGCGACTTATCTAGCACACCTCCCCAACATGCGGCCCCTGCTGGAGCCCATTGGGGAGTCGACCTCCCAGGTGTTGAGGGAAGCCTCGGCGCCCGTTGAGGGGGAGGGAGAGCCAGGAGAGAGAAGGGCCAAAGCAGGTCCTTCAGCGAGAGGAGCTACCTCGTCTGGGGCCTCGCAGGAGGGGTCGGTGGCACCGCTCCCGCGAGCCCGATCGCCTCGGGCTCAGCCGGCGGTTGGAGCAGCGGCATCGGCGTCAGAAGCCAGGGGGCCATTGACGGGCGTAAGGACCCGAGACCAACTAGCCTCGGCGGTGCAAAGATCCTTAGATGCCCCGTTAGCCCGGGCTCCGAGGAGCACCTGGTCGACAGGAGGCTCGACGGTAGGGCCGTCGCAAGTGCCGTCGGGTGGCTCGGGCCTGCCGGGGTCTAGGCCCCTGGTTCCCCTATCTGGGTAGGGTTTTTTGCCTTGTTTTTCCGTCATTGGTGATCCTATTCTTCGTTCTGACGCGTTTGTTCGTCGCTCAGCCATAAGCGTAAGGCGGAGCTCGCGGGTCTGACTCCCGTCAAGGCGCTCAGGTCGGGCGTCGCCCTGATGATGCGGACAGCGGCCGACGATGCCGCCTGGGTCACCAAGTACTAGGCTGCGGCAGAGCAGCTTAGGCTGAGGGACTCGGCTGCCAAGGCAGGGGCAAGCGCCTAGGAGGTCACCGGTTTTGGTGTCACTGTGCAGGGGTCAGGGCCAGCTGAGGCGGTCCCGGGCGACGCCGGGCTCGAGGTGCCCGACGCTGGTGGGTCAGAGCCTGGGTCGACCGCGACGACCCAGGCGACCGTTGAGGCCGCTGAGGCTAGAACATCTGTCCGCGATGCAGGGCGAGCGGATGTTGAAAAGTCGAAGGACGTGGTGGAGGCCCTGCTAGAGGCGCGGGAAGAGTCGTAGCCGCAGCAGGACCGGCTAGCGGAGCCGGTGGTTGAGGTGGAACAGGGGGCGGTCATGCCACCGCCCGTCGTACAAGCGGTGGTGCCGGCAGTCGAGACGTCAGCCCTGCCACAAGGGTCGACCCCGGCCCTGATCGACCTCACCGTCGAGGGCTCTCCTTCTGACAAAGGGAAGCAGAAGGCGAATGTCGAGACGACCGAGGCCTCGGATCAGCCTGGTACCTCTACGGTGTTGGGGGACGACCTAGCTGAGGCATCGACCAGGTGGCCTGACTACGCTAGGTTAGCGCTCGTGCGGGCGGAGGAGGAGCTTCCGCGCTGGGGCCGGTCGACCCTTGAGTTTAGGGACGCGTCCAACCCTAGCGCTGAGCCCTTCTTCGCGCTCGATGACAAGGACGAGGTGCAACACTGGGAGTACTGAAAGGTCTTGATGGCTAGAGGGGGGGTGAATAGCCTATTAAAAATTTCTACAAAGACAAGCTAAACAAGTTTATCAATAAAACAAATAGCGAGATGTGAGTTTTGCTTAGCCTACGGGGTGTTTACAAGCCACCTAACCAATTCACAATTCTAGTAATTGCACTCAACCACACAAGACAAACCGAGAAGGTAACTACACCTACAACTAGCAAGCTACACAAAAGAAGCTACTAAAGCAAAGCAAACCAGCTAGCAAGGATAACTAAGAAAGTAATGCGGAGTTGAGTTAGGAGAGTTTCACCGAGGGGCGAAGTATTGAGCCAACCAATATGATCAACAATGAATACCAAGATAACCGAACACTGGGATCAATCAATCACAATATGAAAGTGATGACACGAAGATTTATCCCGAGGTTCACGTGCTTACCGGCACGCTAGTCCCCGTTGTGTCCCTCTTCACCACGTGGTTCGGTGGCTAATCGGTCTCACACCGAGCCTCTCAAAAGGCACCACAAGAACCTACCAAATGGCAAAAGGTTGCAATGACACGAGCAATATACTAATGTTGCCTTTGGCGCTTCGCCGAGGTAGGCACAAACCCCTCACAATCACCGGAGGTGGCCAAGAACAATCACCAACTCTTGCCAACGCCTCCAAGCTGCTCCAAGCCGTCTAGGTGGCGGCAACCACCAAGAGAAATAAGAATTCCGCAGCAAATCAACCACCAAGTGCCAACTAGATGCAATCTCACAATGCAAATGCACTTGGATCACTCAATCTCACTTCGAATATGCAAAGAATCAAGAGAGATGAGTGGGAGGGGAGTTGCTTAGCTCAAAGTGCTCACAAGTATGTCAAATGTTCGAGAGATGGAGCCTTGAGCCGGCCAACGAGTATTTATAGACGTACCCCTTCGAATAGAGTCGTTAGAAACTTAAACAACCAAAATCGTGCTGACCGGACGCGCTGGTCCAACTGACCGGACGCGCCGGTCGCCCAACGGCTAACTCGAGAAACACTGACCGGACGCGCTGGTCCAAACGACCGGACGCGCCGGTCGCACAACGGCTAACTGCGAAGCAACGACCGGACGCGCTCATCGCGCAGACCGGACGCGCTGGAAACGACCGGACGCGTTGGTCCCGAGAATGACCAGACGCGCTGGTCGCCTGAGCAGCGCTCAACGAAACAACGACCGGACGCGCTGAAGAAACATGACCGAACGCGACAGTGCCAGCGTCCGGTTACAGTCCAGTAAGCTCCCTGGACGACCGGACGCGTCCGATCATCAGTGACCGGACGCGCCTCGCGTCCGATCATCGAACTGAAAAACGCGCAGACACTGAACACTGACCGGACGCGTCTGGTCATGCAAGGACCGCGTCCAGTTCAGCGTCCGGTCACCTCTGTGACCTCCGTTCGCCTCCGTTTCTTTTCCGGACTTCCGGCGTAGTGGAAAATAGTCGTTTCAACTTCTCAAAAACGTCTGAATCCCACCTCGCAAGCTCGGCGGGAGGGAGAGAGGATCCCAAACCCTCTCTACCGCTCAAACTCCACCGCCTTCGCAAACATGCTAACACCACCAAGTGATCTTCGTCAAGTGTGAGTGTGTTAGCATTTTCACAATCATTTTTCGAGGCGATATTAGTTCTATCCAAATGCATATGATCATGAAATGCACATCTAGAGGCACTTAGGAGTTCAATAGCCGCGTCATTCCCCTCTTTATAGTACGACTATCTATCCTATAATGTAACCACACCCACTAGGTGTCTTGGTTACTAAAACACAACCCTTAAGCATATACCTTTGCCTTGATCACATAGGGTTGCGTCTAAATCCAAGTGTGGCCATCATGATCACCATGTCCATCTTGCCACCAACCTTGGAATGTACTAATCCTCATATGCTACATACAACTTAGGCATAGGATTAGTACTTAGGCATTGTCACTAATTACAACACCAAACATAGGACTTTCAAGTACCTCGAGGGACTCCGAAAGCACTCATTGCAGTCCCTGTGCATGGTCTCGGATATCCTGGTGTGGGGTATGTCAGAGGCTTTCAAGGTAAGCCGGGTTCGTTAGTCTTTCCCTGCGTTTTATCCTTCCCTTTTCCTTGGTTCTGATTTTGGGTTTTAACTATGGTCAGGAGCTCAAGGAGCGTTCCTGCCGCAAGTCACTCTTCATTTGTCATGAGAGTGACGTGTGGGCGGCGCTTGCCCATCAACGGGCCTTGGTCAAGGAAGCCAACAAGCGGTTGTCCCAGAAGAGCGCCGAGACGGATGAGCTCCGTGTTGCCCACGCAGCGGTTAGGGAGGAGGCGGGGCAAGCCAGGGAAGCTGAGGCCAAGGCACGTGAAGATGCGGCAAGGGCTTGGGAGGAGGCGGCTAAAGCTCGCGAGGACCTCGCGCCGCTGCTGGCGCGTATGAAGGAGCTCGAGGAGGATGTCGCCTTAGTCAGTGGTCAGCGCAATGCCCTCAACATCCAGGTCGGGATGGCGTCTGCTCGCATCAGAACCTTGGAGGATGAGGTTGTGACGTTGAAGGGGACAGTCCGAGAGAGGGACGAGGCTCTCTCAGGCACCGGTCGGGAAATTGAGGTGCTGAAGGCGACGGTCCATGACAAGGACGAGGCTCTTCGAGCGTCTGAGAAGACGTGCGGTGAGTTGCACGATGAGGTTGTGGGTTTGTAGACCCACTCTGAGGGTAATCCTCTTGTTATGTTCTGGCCTTGGCGTCGAGGTCCCTGGCTTATGCTAACTCAATGTTTACGTTTCAGAGTTGGAGAAGCAGCAGCATGCGGCCTAGGCGACGGCCACCTTGTTCCAGAACCTCTTTGAGGCCAAGCCTAGGCGGACTCAGTTGCTCCAGGGCGCTATCACCTCGGTGTATGATGGCCTAGGGGTCGAGCCCGATGCCGATACCAAGGAGGACGCACCGGGGAACTCCTTTTGTCCGTCGGATGGTGGCGCTGGGCCGCCTCGTCTGCGAGAGGATACGAGGCGGGCTGCATCACGACGTGAAGAGGGCTATGGTTGAACCGAATATGATATCATCAACATATATTTGCAACACAAACAAGTCTTTCTCAATCTTCTTGGTGAATAGTGTTGTATCAACTTTGCCCATGACAAATCCTTTGAATAGCAAGAAGTCCCTCAATCTTTCATACCATGCTCTAGGTGCTTGCTTCAATCCATACAAAGCTTTTCTCAATTTGTAGACATGATTGGGTTTTTTATCATCTTCAAAACCGGGAGGTTGCTCCACATACACCTTCTCTTGGATGTATCCATTGAGAAATGCACTCTTCACATCCATTTGAAATAGCTTGATATTGTGAGCACAAGCATAGGCAAGTAAGATCCTAATTGCTTCCAATCTTGCAACCGGGGCATAAGTTTCACCAAAGTCAAGACCCTCTATTTGTGTGTAACCTTGAGCCACTAGTCTTGCTTTGTTCCTTACTACTATTCCATCTTGATCTTGCTTGTTGCGAAAGACCCATCTTGTTCTAATGACATTATGATCCTTAGGCCTCTCAACTAATTCCCATACTTCATTTCTCTTGAAATTGTTGAGCTCTTCATGCATTGCATTTACCCAATCTGGATCTCTCAATGCTCTATCAATGTTCTCGGGTTCTTCCATTGACACAAAAGAAGAGTGACCACAAAATGATGTCAATCTTGATCTAGTTTGAACTCCTCTTTGTATGTCACCAATGATGGAATCTAATGGATGGTCTCTTGCAATGTTAGTTGGTTGAAGCACTTGGACTTGATTGCTTGGATGTTGATGTTGATCATGAGTTGGAGATGATGAACTAGCCACTTGTTGATCTTGTTGCACTTGAGATGATGTACTAGCTTGATTTTGCATTAGAGAACCACTAGCTTGAGTGATTGGACTTTGGAGCACTTGATCTTTGTTGTCATCTACATTAATAACTTGCTTTGGTCTAATATCACCAATACCCATTTCTTTCATAGCATTACTCAATTGAGTTCCTCTCACATCATCCAAGTTATCTTCTTCATCTTGAGAGCCATTTGTTTCATCAAACTCAACATCATGCACTTCTTCAAATAAACCACTAGCCAAATTCCAAACTCTATAAGCTTTGCTAGTAGTTGAGTAGCCAAGTAGGAAGCCTTCATCACATTTCTTCTCAAACTTGCTCAATCTAGTGCCCTTCTTCAAGATATAGCATTTGCAACCAAATACCCGAAAGTATGCAATATTGGGCTTTCTTCCATTTAAGATCTCATATGGTGTCTTCTCTAGAAACTTGTGGCAATAGAGGCGGTTGCTATAGAAGCAAGCCGTGTTGATTGCTTCGGCCCAAAATGAATGACTCATATTATACTCATTCAACATTGATCTTGCCATATCAATTAAGGTTCTATTCTTCCTCTCAACTAAGCCATTTGATTGAGGTGTATACTTGGCCGAGAATTGATGCTTGATTCCAAGCTCATCACATAGCTCATCAATTCTTGTGTTTCTAAACTCACTTCCATTGTCACTTCTCACTTTCTTGATTGTGGTTTCAAACTCATTTTGCACTCTCTTGATGAACGTCTTGAATATATCAAATACATCACTTTTCTCCCCAAGAAAGAATACCCATGTATATCTAGTAAAATCATCCACAATCACAAAGCCATACTTGTTGCCACCAATGCTTGTGTATGTAGTTGGCCCAAATAGATCCATGTGCAACAACTCAAATGCCTTGGAAGTACTCATGATGTTTTTCAATGGATGAGTGTTGCCCACTTGCTTTCCGGCTTGACATGCACTGCATAGCTTATCCTTCTCAAATATGACATCCTTCAAGCCTCTAACTAAGTCATGCTTCACTAACTTGTTCAATTGTTTCATGCCAACATGACCAAGTCTTCTATGCCATAACCAACCCATACTTGATTTGGTGAGCAAGCATGTTGAAAGTTGAGTGTCACTAGCATTGAAATCAACCAAGTATAGATTCTCAAATCTAAAGCCTTTGAAGATCAAGTTGGAGCCATCAACACTAACTATCTCCACATCATCAACACCAAATATGCACTTGAAACCGAGATCATACAATTGAGCAACCGACAACAAGTTGAAATTGAGCTTTTCAACTAGTAGCACATTGGAGATGCTATGATCATTTGAGATTGCAATCCTTCTAAGAGCCTTTACATTACCCTTGCTATTGTCACCAAATGTGATACTATCAATGCCACTATCATTTGATTTGAGAGAGTTGAACATTCTTGAATCACCGGTCATATGTTGAGAGCACCCACTATCAAGCACCCAATGCCTTCCTCCGGCCTTGTAATTTACCTACAAAACAATTTAATGTCTTTTAGGTACCCATACTTGCTTGGGTCCTTGGAGGTTAGTCACTAAGCTCTTTGGTACCCAAATGGCCTTCTTCTTTGGGCCCACAATTGGTGTACCAACAAACCTAGCATGCACACATTTCTCACCCTTGGTAAGCACATAACAAGAATCAAAAGGAATGTAAGGTACATTAGCATTTTTCTTGTTCTTGTTCATTTTATTGCAATTAATCTCTAGATGCCCAACTTGCTTGCATCTATTGCAATAACGACCATTGCCCTTCACAAAGCGAGGCTTTAGAGTAGCAAAGGCCGCCTTGCCCTTCTTGGGAGTATAGCCTAATCCCTCTTTGTTAAGAGAGAACCTTTGGCTACCCAAGCATTTTAGCAAGCGAGCATCCCCACCATAGGCATTGCCTAATGCGCGGGTGAGATCATCCACCTCTCTCTTGAGAGTCTTATTCTCAACCACAAGTGATGAATCACTAGTAGTAGAGATAGGGTTGGTTGTGGTGGATGATGATGAGCTACATGAAGCATTAGTAGGACCAACAAATAAAGAATCATCAATAATATCACATGTTAGTCTAATGTCACAAGTGACAATCACTTGCTCCTCCTTAGCTTCCTTCATCAGCTTCTCCAACTTGAGGTCCTTTTCCTTGATGAGCTCAAGTAGAGTGGAGTGGGCTTCCTTAAGCCTAGTGTGAGCAATTTCAAGATCCTCGTGGTCTTCCTTTAGACACTCATAAGAAGCCTCTAGCTCATCAAAGGATTTCCTAAGAGCTTTGAGCTCTTGTTCAATTCCTTTGCACTCCTTACTCTTTTTGAGAGCAACAAGCTCCTCTATCAAGGCATCATTTTCATTGCTCTTGGCAATGAGCTCTTGTTCCAAGATTTTGTATTTCTTGGTTGCCCTCTTGTAGCCCTTGCTCATTTGATCTATTATGCCTAATAGATTATCCTTGGAGTAGTTCTCATCCTCCTCATCATCACTCCTACAATCATCACTAGCACAAGAATTATCATTACTATCATCATGTTTTACCTTGGTAGGCTTGGCCATAAGGCATGTCGATGTAGTGTCGAAGATGGATGGCTTGTTGGAGAGGGCGATGTTTGCAATGGCTCGCCGAGTGGTCCTCTCATCATCACTAGAGCTTTCATCATCATCACTATCGGAGTTGTCACTATCCCAAGTGACTACATAGCCACCACCCTTCTTCTTGTTGTTGAATGTGAAGCTCTTCTTTGCTTTCTTCTCCTTCTTGTTCTTCTTCAACTTCAACTCCCCATCATGATATCTTTTGTCTTCATAGGGGCACTTTGCCACTACATGATCGGGGCTATTGCAATTGTAGCAAAGCACCTCCTTTGCCTTCATGAAGTCTCTTCTCTTTCTTGCACCATAGCCTTTCTTCTTCATGAACCGACCCATCTTTTGCACTAGAAGGGCCATGATCTCATCATCAAATGGATCATCATCAACAACAACCTTGCTCTTGCCCTTGGAAGAAGAAGCCTTGAATGCGGTGGTCTTCTCTTGCTTGACCTTGATCTCCTTCTTCTCATCTTCATCTTCATCATCATCATATTAAGCATCGGTCATGACATCTCCAAGTACTTGGTTTGGAGTCACCTTGTCCAAACCCTCTCTTTGGATCATCTTCCTCAAGATAGCAAACTTCTTAGGTAAGTTCATCAAGAACTTATGTGAGAAGTCCTTGTCTTTGACATCTTCTCCTAGGCTCTTGAGATCATTAACAATAACTTGTAGCCTATAGAACATCTCCGGTATGGACTCATCATCCTTCATCTTGAAGCTTGCAAACTTATCCTTGAGCATATAGAGCTTAGCACTCTTTACCGTTGAAATGCCCTCATATGTTTCCTCTAATCTTGTCCACACTTCACTTGCCATTTCAAGATCCTTGATTTGCTCAAAGACCTTTGCATCAATCCCATTGTAGAGAGTATTGAGAGCCATAGTGTTGCATTGGTTGTTGATGCGGTCATTATTGGTGAGGTTGTCGGGATCAATAATAGCATAATCATGATGTGTCACCTTCCAAACGTTCTCATGAATAGAGCCAAGATATTGCTTCATCTTTCTTTTCCAATGATCAAAAGATGTGACACCATCAAAGAATGGAGGCTTGCCCCTGACATGGTTGAACACAACTTGAGCCATCTTACACCGAGGTTGTTAAGCCTTACAAACGGTGACCACTACTCCAATACCACTTGAAAGGTCTTGATGGCTAGAGGGGGGTGAATAGCCTATTAAAAATTTCTACAAAGACAAGCTAAACAAGTTTATCAATAAAACAAATAGCGAGATGCGAGTTTTGCTTAGCCTACAGGGTGTTTGCAAGCCACCTAACCAATTCACAATTCTAGTAATTGCACTCAACCGCACAAGACAAACCGAGAAGGTAACTACACCTACAACTAGCAAGCTACACAAAAGAAGCTACTAAAGCAAAGCAAACCAGCTAGCAAGGATAACTAAGAAAGTAATGCGGAGTTGAGTTAGGAGAGTTTCACCGAGGGGCGAAGTATTGAGCCAACCAATATGATCAACAATGAATACCAAGATAACCGAACACTGGGATCAATCAATCACAATATGAAAGTGATGACACGAAGATTTATCCCGAGGTTCACGTGCTTACCGGCACGCTAGTCCCCGTTGTGTCCCTCTTCACCACGTGGTTCGGTGGCTAATCGGTCTCACACTGAGCCTCTCAAAAGGCACCACAAGAACCTACCAAATGGCAAAAGGTTGCAATGACACGAGCAATATACTAATGTTGCCTTTGGCGCTTCGCCGAGGTAGGCACAAACCCCTCACAATCACCGGAGGTGGCCAAGAACAATCACCAACTCTTGCCAACGCCTCCAAGCTGCTCCAAGCCATCTAGGTGGCGGCAACCACCAAGAGAAATAAGAATTTCGCAGCAAATCAACCACCAAGTGCCAACTAGATGCAATCTCACAATGCAAATGCACTTGGATCACTCAATCTCACTTCGAATATGCAAAGAAGCAAGAGAGATGAGTGGGAGGGGAGTTGCTTAGCTCAAAGTGCTCACAAGTATGTCAAATGTTCGAGAGATGGAGCCTTGAGCCGGCCAACGAGTATTTATAGACGTACCCCTTCGAATAGAGTCGTTAGAAACTTAAACAGCCAAAATCGTGCTGACCGGACGCGCTGGTCCAACTGACCGGACGCGCCGGTCGCCCAACGGCTAACTCGAGAAACACTGACCGGATGCGCTGGTCCAAACGACCGGACGCGCCGGTCGCACAACGGCTAACTGCGAAGCAACGACCGGACGCGCTCATCGCGCAGACCGGACGCGCTGGAAACGACCGGACGCGCTGGTCCCGAGAATGACCGGACGCGCTGGTCGCCTGAGCAGCGCTCAACGAAACAACGACCGGACGCGCTGAAGAAACATGACCGGACGCGACAGTGCCAGCGTCCGGTTACAGTCCAGTAAGCTCCCTGGACGACCGGACGCGTCCGATCATCAGTGACCGGACGCGCCTCGCGTCCGATCATCGAACTGAAAAACGCGCAGACACTGAACACTGACCGAACGCGTCTGGTCATGCAAGGACCACGTCCAGTTCAGCGTCCGGTCACCTCTGTGACCTCCGTTCGCCTCCGTTTCTTTTCCGGACTTCCGGCGTAGTGGAAAATAGTCGTTTCAACTTCTCAAAAACGCCTGAATCCCACCTCGCAAGCTCGGCGGGAGGGAGAGAGGATCCCAAACCCTCTCTACCGCTCAAACTCCACCGCCTTCGCAAACGTGCTAACACCACCAAGTGATCTTCGTCAAGTGTGAGTGTGTTAGCATTTTCACAATCATTTTTCGAGGCGATATTAGTTCTATCCAAATGCATATGATCATGAAATGCACATCTAGAGGCACTTAGGAGTTCAATAGCCGCGTCATTCCCCTCTTTATAGTACGACTATCTATCCTATAATGTAACCACACCCACTAGGTGTCTTGGTTACTAAAACACAACCCTTAAGCATATACCTTTGCCTTGATCACATAGGGTTGCGTCCAAATCCAAGTGTGGCCATCATGATCACCATGTCCATCTTGCCACCAACCTTGGAATGTACTAATCCTCATATGCTACATACAACTTAGGCATAGGATTAGTACTTAGGCATTGTCACTAATTACCAACACCAAACATAGGACTTTCAAGTACCTCGAGGGACTCTGAAAGCACTCATTGCAGTCCCTGTGCATGGTCTCGGATATCCTGGTGTGGGGTATGTCAGAGGCTTTCAAGGTAAGCCGGGTTCGTTAGTCTTTCCCTGCGTTTTATCCTTCCCTTTTCCTTGGTTCTGATTTTGGGTTTTAACTATGGTCAGGAGCTCAAGGAGCGTTCCTGCCGCAAGTCACTCTTCATTTGTCATGAGAGTGGCGTGTGGGCGGCGCTTGCCCATCAACGGGCCTTGGTCAAGGAAGCCAACAAGCGGTTGTCCCAGAAGAGCGCCGAGACGGATGAGCTCCGTGTTGCCCACGCAGCGGTTAGGGAGGAGGCGGGGCAAGCCAGGGAAGCTGAGGCCAAGGCACGTGAAGATGCGGCAAGGGCTTGGGAGGAGGCGGCTAAAGATTGTGAGGACCTCGCGCCGCTGCTGGCGCGTATGAAGGAGCTCGAGGAGGATGTTGCCTTAGTCGGTGGTCAGCGCAATGCCCTCAACATCCAGGTCGGGATGGCGTCTGCTCGCATCAGAACCTTGGAGGATGAGGTTGTGACGTTGAAGGGGACAGTCCGAGAGAGGGACGAGGCTCTCTCGGGCACCGGTCGGGAAATTGAGGTGCTGAAGGCGACGGTCCACGACAAGGACGAGGCTCTTCGAGCGTCTGAGAAGACGTGCGGTGAGTTGCACGATGAGGTTGTGGGTTTGTAGACCCACTCTGAGGGTAATCCTCTTGTTATGTTCTGGCCTTGGCGTCGAGGTCCCTGGCTTATGCTAACTCAATGTTTACGTTTCAGAGTTGGAGAAGCAGCAGCATGCGGCCTAGGCGACGGCCACCTTGTTCCAGAACCTCTTTGAGGCCAAGCCTAGGCGGACTTAGTTGCTCCAGGGCGCTATCACCTCGGTGTATGATGGCCTAGGGGTCGAGCCCGATGCCGATACCAAGGAGGACGCACCGGGGAACTCCTTTTGTCCGTCGGATGGTGGCGCTGGGCCGCCTCGTCTGCGAGAGGATACGAGGCGGGCTGCATCACGACGTGAAGAGGGCTATGGTGGTCGTTCGGTCTGGGTTCGTGTACGACATGGACCTCATCGCTGACAGCTTCATCATGGATCCAGACCGGACGGACGAGGAGAATGAAGTCGCATGCCTGACCCTGATCGAGGCTGCTGAGGAGTCTGGGAGTCTCCTTGCCAAGCTTTTCGAGGTCGAGGTGGTTCCGCCTGCTGATGACGAGGGCCTGTGAGCCAAACCTGGGCATGAAGGCCTGTGTAATAAGTTAGTATTCATAACTTTGGTCGTGATGGCCTTAGGGGCCTTGAAACATTTATATGTAAATGTATACTAAATGTTCATTTTCGTTTGAGTCTTTTGTTCCCTTTCTTGCTTCAATCGTATTCTTGCATGTTTTTCTTAGCGCACGGTTGCACCCTTTGGCGTGAGGGAGCGAGTGGAGGTACCATAGCCCGGAAGTATAGGTGATCTCACGGCTCGGCAGCCCTTGGACCTTAGGGTGCGCTTGCAGCCTCATTGACTATGTAAGAACTCGATTCGAAGTGTATGGAAACGTTAGACATGAGCTTTTTCAAAATCATGAACTTTTATTAGGTCTACTTAGCGCGCGGTTGCACCCCTTGGCGTGGGGGAGTGAGTGGAGGTACCATAGCCTGGAGGCGTAGGTGATCTCGCGGCTCGACAGCCCTCGAGCCTTAGGGTGCACTTGCGGCCTCGTCGACTTATGTAAGAGTTCTCTTGTTTTTGAAAAAAATGTGAGTTTTTTGGAGACACAGGGGGTTCCCCCCCGTGCAGCCCCCGAGGGAGGGTCGACTCTGAGAAAACAGGGTCAACCCTTCCTAGTTTTTATGAAGGAATGCTTTGAACACCAATGTATTCTTTATTCGATCATGGGATTGCAAAATAATTTACAAAGCCTTGAGGCTTTAGGGAAAAAAGCAACATAGTTGTTCAATGTTCCAAGCATTGGTGAAGATTTCGCCTTTCTCGTTCGATAGTTTGTACGTGTCGGGCTTCAACACTTCTGCGATGATGTATGGCCCTTCCCACGGTGGCGTAAGCTTGTGTCGTCTCTTGTTGTTCTGGCTTCGCCATAGCACCAGGTCACCAACACTGAGGTCCCGTCTGCGTACATGTTTGTCGTGGTAGCGTCGGAGACTTTGCTGAAACCTAACAGAGTGTAACAGAGCCACATCACGGGCTTCCTCGAGCTGGTCAAGGGCGTCCTCTCTTGTGGCGTCATTGTTTTTCTCGTTATAGGCTTTCAGCCTCGGGGATCCATATTCTACATCAGTTGGGAGCATAGCCTCGGATCCGTAGACTAAGAAGAATAGAGTGAACCCCGTGGCTCAACTCGGTGTTGTTCTTAGGCTCCACAGGACTGAGGGGAGCTCAACGGCCCATTTTTGTCGTGTTTGTTTAACTTGTCAAAAATTCTTGGTTTCAGGCCTTGTAGGACCATGCCGTTGGCACGTTCTACTTGATCGTTTGTTTTTGGATGGGCTACGGCCGACCAGAGCACACGAATGTGATGGTTGTCACAGAAATCCAGAAACTTTTTACTAGTGAATTGGGTGTCGTTATCGATGATGATGCAGTTAGGAACCCCAAAGCGGTGGATGATGTCGGTAAAAAATAACACAGCTTGCTTAGACCTGATGCTGGTAATAGGACGGGCCTTGATCCACTTGGAAAATTTGTCAACGGCGATGAGCAAGTGGGTGAAGCCACCAGTTGTCCTTTTCAGGGGTCCGACCAAGTCGAGCCCCCAAACAGCGAACGGCCATGTGATGGGAATAGTTTGCAGGGCGTGAGCCGGGAGGTGGGTTTGTCTTGCATAGTACTGGTAGCCTTTGCAGGAGCGTACTAGCTTGACAGTGTCGGAGACTGCGGACGACCAATAGAAACCTTGTCAGAATGTGTTTCCAATGAGGGTTCGAGGCGCTGTCTGATGACCACAAGCCCCCGAGTCTAGATCATCGAGCAGGTTTCTGCCTTCCTCATTTGTGATACAGCGTTGGAGGATGCTAGTAGGGCTGCGGTGATACAGCTCCCTGCTGTCGCCAAATATCATAAAGGATTTGGCCCGGCGAGCAACCCATCGAGCCTCGATCTTATCCGAGGGGAGGTCTCCTCGAGTGAGATGGTCAAGGTACGGAGTACGCCAGTCAGGCTCGGGGTTGGCTGGCGGGGTCGAGCCTTCTGCCTGCATGGCTTCAGCCCCGGTCGAGGGGGCTTCTGCCTCAGGTGGGGGATCGAGTGACGGTCCGTCGACCCCTCCGTTTACCCGAATGTTGACGGATGGTTGATGAAGATCTCTTGCAAAAATGTCGGGTGGGACTGTAGTTCGACTAGAAGCGATTTTCGTGAGTTCATCGGCGGCCTCATTATACTTGTGTGCAACGTGATTGAGCTCGAGGCCGTAAAACTTGTCTTCAAGGCACCGTACCTCCTCACAATAGGCCTCCATCTTGGGATCACGGCAACTCGAGCTCTTCATGACCTGGTCGATCATGAGTTGAGAGTCACCTCTAACATCGAGGTGTCGGACCCCTAGTTCGACTGCGATTCGTAGGCTCGTGACGAGCGCCTCGTATTCGGTGACATTGTTGGAGGCGAGAAAATGAAGCCGGCTGATATAGTGCATGTGGACTCTGAGGGGTGAGATGAAGAGCAAACCCGCGCTTGCTCCCGTTTTCATCAGTGACCCGTCGAAATACATGGTCCAAAGCTCGGCCTGGAGCTGAATCGGGGGGAGTTGAGTGTCGGTCCACTCCGTCAGGAAATCTGCTAGTACCTAGGATTTGATGGCTTTGCGTGGCGCATAAGAGACCACAGCCACCGCCCACTTGGCAATCCTACCCAAGGCTTCCCGGTTTTGGGCTATCTCTCCGAGAGGGAAAGAAGAGACCACAGCCACCGGGTGACCCTCGAAGTAGTGACGAAGTTTGCACCGCGTTAAGATGATGGTGTACAGCAGCTTCTGGATCTACGAGTAGCGAACCTTGGTTTCCGAGAGCACCTCGCTTATGAAGTAGACCGGCCTCTGGACGAGCAGGGCATGTCCTTCCTTTGCCCTCTCGACAACCAAGATCGCACTGACTACTTGTGTCGTTGCGGCGACATAAAGTAGGAGGGGTTCCCCTGTGGTCGGAGGGACGAGGATCGGTGAGTTGGAGAGCATAGCCTTGAGTTTTGCAAGGGCTTTCTCAGCCTCGAGGGTCCACAAGAAGTGTTCCGATTTCTTTATGAGACGATATAGTGGGAGCGTTTTTTCGCCGAGGCGCGAAAAGAAGCGACTGAGGGCCCATTTTGGTTATTGCGGCGATTTTTTCTGGGCTGGCCTCGATGCCACGTTCAGAAATGATGAACCCTAGGAGCATGCCTCGAGGAACACCGAAAACGCATTTCTCGGGGTTGAGCTTAATGTTCTTTGCCTGGAGGCACTTGAACGCAACGTCGAGGTTGTTTATCAAATTACTGGCCTTTTTGGTTTTGACAATGATATCATCGACGTAGACCTCGACGGTTGGTCCAATGTGTTCCCCAAAAACATGTTGCATGCATCGCTGGTACGTAGCCCTTGCATTTCAGAGACCGAAGGGCATAGTAGCATAGCAATACATGCCGAATGGGGTGATGAATGAAGTCACGAGCTGGTCAGACTCCTTCATTTTGATCTGGTGGTAGCCAGAATACACGTCTAAGAACGACAGAGTTTCACATCCCGCAGTTGAATCAACGATTTGATCAATGCATGGCAAAGGAAAGGGAACTTTTAGACATGCTTTATTTAAACTAGTATAGTCTACACACATCCTCCACTTCCCATTCTTTTTCTTAACTAATACAGGGTTAGCTAGCCACTCAGGATGATGATCCTCCTTGATGAATTCGGCCATCAACAGCTTATGGATCTCCTCGCCGATGACCTTGCGCTTTTCCTCGTTGAAGCGGCGCAAGTGTTGCTTCACCGGTTTGGAGCTGGCTCAGATCTCCAAGGCATGCTCGGCGACTTCCCTGGGTATGCCCGGCATATCCGAGGGACTCCATGCAAAGATGTCGATGTTTGCGTGGAGAAAGTCGATGAGAACTATTTCCTATATGGGGTCGAGGGTGGCGCTGATGCTCAACGCCTTTCCCTTTGGGTCGGTGGGATCGAGGGGCACGAGCTTGACGTCTTCCGCGGGCTCGAAGTTGCCGGCGTGGCGCTTGGGGTCAGGGATCTCGTTGGCCAAACCGTTGAGGCTCGCCGCTAAGGTCGCCGACTCCAAGATGGCTTCTCCGTGCTCGACGCACTCCTCGTCGCACTCGTAGACGTGCTCATAAGAGGGCCTGACAGTTATGACACCGTTGGGGCCCAACATTTTGAGCTTGAGGTAGGTGTAATTAGGGACCGCCATGAATCAGGCGTAGCATGGGCACCCAAGGATTGCGTGGTATGTTCCATGGAATCCGACCACTTCGAAAGTGAGGGTTTCCTTTCTGAAGTTGGCGGGAGTGCCAAAACAGACAGGCAGGTCGACCCACGCCGACGGGCTCTGCTCGTTTCCCTGGCACGACTCCATGGAAGCCCCCGACGCTGGGTTGGAGGTGCGTCCTCGTGATCCCCTAAAGGTCGAGGGTCTGGGCATAGATGATGTTAAGAGTGCTGCCGCCATCCATGAGCACCTTGGTGAGGCATGTGTTGACAATAATGGGATCGACAACAAGTGGGTAGACCCTAGGATTGGGGACATAGTCCAGGTGGTCATCACGGTCGAAAGTGATGGCCACCTCAGACCAGTCAAGGAAGAGGGGGGTTGCGAGCTGCACGGAGAAGACCTCTCGACGTTCCTGCTTGCGCTGACATGACGAGAGGCGCGTCGAGGGCCCTTCGTATATCATGAAGCAGTCGTGGATCTCGGAGAACCCCTCGTCCTTGTCATCTCCCTTAGGATCTTCCTTCTTGTCGTCTTTCTTGATGCCTATGCTTTCAAAGTATCTCCAGAGCATGTGGCAGTCCTCGAGGTTGTGGTTCGTGGGCCCTTTGTGGTATGGACATGACTATTTGAGCATTTTGTCGAAAATGCCCTTGCCAGGGGGCCCTCGAGGTTTCTTGCGATTAGCAGCGGCAATAAGGTCGTCGGTCGGGGCCTTGATGCCCTGCTGGTTCTTCTTCTTCTTCCTGTTGTTCCTCTTCGAGCCCCAGCTAGAGCCCGCAGGATCCTCTTCCTTGTGCTTCCCCCTATCCTGATCGCTACCAAAGATGGCACCAACTGCCTCCTCGCCGGTGGCGAAGTTGGTGATAATATCCATCAAACCATTGGCAGTGATAGGAGTGTTGCGGCCCAACTCTCGGACCAACTCTTTGCAGGTGGTACCAGAGAGGAAAGCCATGATGACGTCGGAGTCGGTGATGTTGGGGAGCTCGGTGCATTGCTTGGAGAAACACTGGATGTAATCCCAGAGGGATTCACCCGGCTTCTGTTTGCAGCTTCAAAG
This sequence comes from Saccharum hybrid cultivar R570, assembly GCA_038087645.1. Taxonomy (NCBI): domain Eukaryota; kingdom Viridiplantae; phylum Streptophyta; class Magnoliopsida; order Poales; family Poaceae; genus Saccharum; species Saccharum hybrid cultivar. The sequence goes on from JAQSUU010000059.1 coordinate 3,662,089, forward strand.
ATTCCACGAGTTGCCGGGGCGCATGTAGGTTCCCTTGAAGTTCCCCTCGAACACTCTCACGAGGTCGTTCCAGTCGTGGATTTGTCGTGGTGGGAGGTCCTCGAGCCAGGCTCGAGCGGTGTCTGACAAGAACAGGGGGAGTTGTCGAATGATGACCCGGTCGTCGGTGGCCCCACCCAACCGACAGGCCAAGCGGAAATCCGCGAGCCAAAGTTTGGGTTTGGTCTCGCCGTTATACTTGGTAAGAGTCGTGGGGGGGATGGAACCCAGCCGGGAGTATCATTTCGCGAATGGCCTTGCTAAAGACCTAAGGACCCGGTGGCTCGGGTGAAGGGCTTCGATCCTCTGAGCTGTCATAGCGTCCGCCTCTATGCTCGTGGTAGCCTCGAGCTACACCGTCACCTTGTTTGCGCCTCCAGCGCTCGACGATGTTGTCACGGGCATCTCGAGGTTCACGGTTGTCGACGATGCGTTCACGGACAGAGACCACCTTATTCCGTTGGGCGTGCTCGGGATGAACCGAGGCCTCTCTCTCCTAATGGGAGGGCTCCGCAGGTTGCTCCGAGGCAAGCCCGCATCGCCTAGAGGCAAAACTCTTGGCCTGCTGCATGGCAACGGTCTTGAGGAGTCCTCGGATTTTATCATGGGCTCGACGGGTCTCGGGGTTCGATGCTCGGGCATGTTACGAAGGAGCATGGCGGCTGCGACCATGTTCTGGCTGGCTTGACTGAAAATCGGAGGCTCGACTGCTCAATCCTCGACGATGCGACAATTGATGTCGCGAGCTCTCTCTCGAGCTCCTCCGCCATGTGCGCGTGCTGCACGTTCTTGCTCGAGGGTTTGCTGAAGTAGACGTTGGTTTTCTCGTTCCTCGTCGAGCCTATCCCGCAACTCGTGGATTTGCTCAAGCTGCATTCCTTGATCCGCAAGGAATTGAGCCTCATCCTGCTTAGCAGGGAGCTCGACCTGAGGTGGTGTGTTCCTTCCTTCAACGGCTGCCTCATCCTCCGAATCCGACGCGATAGCTCCATCGATATTGAAGCACTCGCGAGTCAGGTCGTAGGTGTCATCGGCAGAGTTGGAGTCTGGAGCGCTGAAATAGTAGTACAACGGGTGCATGTGAGGCCGTGCATCTCTAGGGTCGTGATGTCGAGAAGCAGTTGCGCGGAGCTCCGTATCTGGGGTCTCCATGGAGTCCAGGTACTCGAAAGCTGGTGTGGATGCAACAAGGTCGAGGGTGGAGCGTAGATGGTGTCCGAGGAGTTCCTCGTAAGCACTCATGCTGGTGCTTACAGAAGAAGCATACGCCCGGACAACCGGGTCTAGTCCAAACGGGAATATTGACGAAGGCGTCGTTCCTCGTGCCAGTGTAGTCGAACTAGGTGATGGTGGCATCGCGCCGGGCGGTAGAGCGATAGGACTCCCTGTCGGCATCTTATCCTCAGCCAAGCTCATCCTACATAGATCCTCAGTGAGGAAATCCGTGTCGGTGTCTGGCTGAGAGGCGCCGGATCAGGGAATACCATCACCCTCCGCAAGGCGATGACGACGGTTGCGCTGGGCTTGCCGTCGCCTGGCAGCGCGTGCCTGACGAGAGTGACGATACCGGCGCAGGGCTCCCCCAGGTTGGGAGAGCTCATGGTCCCCGTCGGTCGGGTGCCTAGGCAGGAGGAGGACCATGTCGTAGCCGTGGCCAACCAACATGAACTCCAAACTCCCAAACCATATCACCGTGGCCAACGGGAGCGGACGTTCGAGGTCAGCCATCCAGAAAAATGGTGGGAAAACGATGTTGGCACGCAACGCCCCTACCTAGCGCGCCAACTGTCGGCGTTCGGTCCCGTGGGGGTCCTAAGCCAACGAGTGAATCAAATGTTGCGTGTCCCTAATCTGGATGGTGATGCAAGGAGGATACACGGGGTTTTATCCTGGTTCGGATAAAAGAAGGCCCTACGTCCAGCGGGGAGGAGGGAGCATTGTATTTCCTTGCACCTAAGTGCTTGCGTAGGGGTTACAAGCTGTGAGAGAGGGAACCGAGACCAGGTCTCAAAGGAAAAATAAGAGTACAAAGGAGATTGCTTGAGATGTTGATCTTCTTTGATAGGATGGAGACTGGTTTTTTGTTGTCTGTTGTTCGTTGTTGTCATCCCCCCGTCGTAGAGCCCCGGCCTGCCCTTTTATAGGGTAAGAGGAGGCAGGGACGCCAGGGGTGCCTTTGAGGTGAAGTTTTGTCGATCCCTGTGGAGGTGGCTATAGCGACGTGCCCCGAGAATGGCCGGCCATCCCTGGACACCATGGTGACGTAGAGGACGAGACGGTGAAAAGACTCCGAGTCATGTGCCATATCGGCCTTTCTTCCTTGTTGACCGGCGGTGGGTCGAGGCTGGGTCGAGGCCAGGTCGAGGACAGGTCGAGGACGGGTGGATAAGGCCGAGTCCCTGAGATCGTGTGGTACGGTCCTTGTCGTATCCTCCCTCGAGGGTGATCAGTGGCGAAATAGTACGTGGTATGGTGCGTATAGTGATAGGTTTTCACCTCCCATCCCGGGATGAGCAGTAAAAAGTGAGATTTGACACTGGCACTGCTTCCACGTCAGTTACTGTTGTAGCCATGATGGTAGGAAGTAGTGGGTTGTCGCATTAAATGCTCTGACTTTTGTCTCAGAGTTGGTGAATAAGGTGGGTCGAACGGCCCGACCCGGGGTCGTGCGAGTCGGAGATTTCCCGATAGTCGAGGTGCCTTGTCGAGCAAGCCTCGTACGAGTCGGAACGTAGTCGAGGCGTCCCGTCGAGCGTGCCTCGTACGAGTCGGAACGTAGTCGAGGCGTCCCGTCGAGTGTGCCTCGTACGAGTCGGAACGTAGTCGAGGTGTCTCGTTTGCTATTTTGGCTCGTCTCGTTTGTGGATAGCGGTTTTATTTTTCTTAATCGTTGATTGTGGGTACCCCTAGATGTAGGTACACGACACATGGCCCACGTGTTTCTTTCACAAAGTTTCTTAGTTCTTGCGCCTAAGACGTTTATTTCTCCTCTCTCTTCTTCACCTCAGCATTTAGCTAACGTACAACCTGTTATTATACTTGCTCTTAGCTTTTTGGATAGCCTCTCCTGAAAGTTCTTTCGAAAAAGCTATGGCTCCGAAATAGGACCTAACACTTGCAGATGCTCTTAAACTTCTTTGCGCCTATTTAAATGTGTACTTCGTACTTCTTTAAATTAACTTATAGAAAATGTTATTCACACTTATAACTCCAAATTAATATTAACTGCCATCATAAATATTTGTACCATTTGTTCCAAAAAAAATATTTGTACCATTTTTACAAATTTCGAAACTATATGATTTCTCAAAAAACCAGAATTACAATCCCTACATATTCCAGAGTCCTAAGTCAAATTATTAGAAACTTATAGAAATGAGCATCAATATTTTTGACATCAAATTAATATAACTAGATACATTATAAAATATATTTTTATCATTTGGTGTCGTAAGTGTTCCTATTCTTCACTACTATGAAGTTGGTCAAATTCTGACCGATTTATTTTGGGACCCAAGGACAAATCATAATCACCAGTTAATTAATTAATAGAACATAGACAGACCTTATCCTGGCATCCGATCCGATCCGGATCCAAGTGGCACGCCCGCACCCGTGCCACGTTGATTCCCGAACGCACGGGCGGTGCACTGACCGGTGGGCCCAATCCGACTAGGAGACAAGAGACTACAGCTCATCAGCACGGGATCTCCCGACGGATAGCCCGTAGCCCAGAAAGGCTGAACGAGAGAAGGTTCTCCAAGTCAATCGCAATCACGACGAGTCATCACGCCATACAACACGGACAGCGACGAGACGCCGCCGCCGCAGGCGAAGCCGGTGCGCAGCGCGAGAGTAGCGGCGAGTCGGCCGCGAGAGTGACGGCGAGTCGGCGACCACCAAGCAAGGGCATGGCCACCTTACCCGGCACCGCCCCCGCCGAGGCGGCGGAGCTCGTGCCGACGCTCTCCTCGCTGGAGCCGGTCTACGGCGCGGGCGCGCAGCTCGACGAGGCGCGCCTCCGCTTCGCCCGCCTCGGGGACCGCTTCCACGCCGTCTACGGCGCCCGCCCCGCGCTCTTCGCCCGCTCCCCAGGTCCGTCCGTCTCCGTCGCTAGACTGCTCGCGTGTGTGTGGCTGCGTGCTTGTGCGGGGTTGAGACTGAGACTGGCCGCGGCGCGCCGCGCGATTGTGCTGCGGATTGGCTGTTGCTGCAGGGAGGGTGAATCTGATCGGGGAGCACATCGACTACGAGGGCTACTCGGTGCTGCCCATGGCCATCCGCCAGGACATGATCGTCGCCATCCGGAGGGCCGACGGCGGCCAGGTGCGGGTCGCCAATGTCGACGACAAGTACCCCCTCTGCGTCTACCCCGCCGACCCGGACAAGGTAGCAATGCCCTCTTGTGCTCCCTGCTGCCACCATTCCCTGCTCGGTCCATCTAGATAGATTGGTAATTCATTTTTTGGGCGGTGTTGATCCGATTGGGCTTCATTTCGCCGGCGGTGATTTCAGAATTTTTTTTGGTGAGATTCTCCGGCCGTGCTCCAACTAATCTGCGTTTAATTTAATTTACTCGTGGAGGGGAGGTACGGCACGAGGATCTCGTTTCTGGAGCGCGGCGGTTTCATTGCTTCCGAATAATTACCAAGGCCTTGTTCAATTCCCCATCCCAACCCAAAATATTTTCTCTTCCACCCATCACATCAAATCTTTCAACGCATGCATGGAGCATTAAATGTAGGTAAAAAAGATAACTAATTGCATAGTTTGTCTGTAAATGTCGGGACGAATCTTTTGAGCCTAGTTAGTCCATGATTGGACAAATTTTGCCAAATAACAACGAAAGATGCTACAGTAACTTTTCACCTACTTTTCGCGAGCTGAACACACCCCAATATCGCAACCGAAAGCCCGTGATGCGGGACCTGGGCCGGTCCGATACCTTACCCGTGAACTTGATAACCTATGGTCCTCAGGTAGGTCACAGAATTGACCTGCTTTGGACTTGAAGGTCCTTCCTGCTACTCCAAGCAGTGGGAGCAGTTCACTAGTAGGACAGTTCGTGCGAACTGATTGCAGTAACAGTGAACTTGTAAATGCAGTACCTCTTGGCCGTGATGCAGCCAATGTATAGCTTGTGCATTCCCAAAGAAATTCTTGTGTCAAGTAGAGATTTCCAATTACTTGTTGGTGAGGTGTCTTTTTTAAATAATAACAAACTGCATATGTCTGCTGATTAGAATCATAGGGGTGGTACCAGCTCTGTTTTTTGTCGCTAAAATATGACATTATTTTGGTAGTTTCTGTAATATTGTTAGTTTGTTGGCCCTGACCTTATCAACATTGAAGTGTTTTGTTTCTGGTGTAGGAAATTGACATAAAAAATCACAAATGGGGGCACTACCTCATGTGTGGGTAAGTTACAAATTTGAATTCTTGCTGCAGAAGCCTGCATATTGAAGTATTTTGATCCCAATTATTTTAACTGTAGAAATTGAGTATATCATCATTATATAATATATGTTCGTATCCACATGATTTGCAATCTGCAGATACAAGGGAGTTTATGAATACTGTAGATCAAAAGGGATAGATCTGGGCAAACCTGTTGCACTTGATGTTGTGGTTGATGGCACCGTTCCTCAAGGTTCGATTCAGTGCTTTAGTTGTACAAATCTTTCCTTCTGTTCAAATGACATGTTTATAAATGTTTGCTGCTGTTATTTCTCTTATTATTAGGCTCTGGACTGTCAAGCTCAGCAGCCTTTGTCTGTTCAGCAACAATTGCTATCATGGGAATCCTCGAGAAAAACTTTCCAAAGGTATTACTTAATGCAAGTAAAATTTTTTAAGCGCTAATATGGCGCACAATTGGCAATAAGCAAGTTCCTTTTTCCTTTATGTCAAATGGAGATATAAATAGCAGATGCAGCAGAAGTAAACACCCTGCTTACATACAATGGCATACAAATTGGATAGCCAAATTGATGGTGGTTGCTGCTTATGCTGATGCATTGTGTTCAGCACAGCAAATTTCCAGTGGTCAATTCCTATTTATATTACTTATTATATTCACACTGTGCAGAAAGAAGTTGCTCAATTCACATGTCTGTCTGAGCGCCACATTGGAACACAGTCTGGAGGCATGGATCAGGTAATGCAATCCAGGAATTTCTTGTTGAGATATGCAGGGTGCTTCTTGTCTTCTTCTTTTTTAATGAACTGGCAGGAGCTCTACCTTTCAATTAAGATAGGGAAAAGAGGTTTATGTACAGAGCAGCAACAACAACAACAACAACATAGTCTTTTGTCCCAAGCAAGTTGGGGTAGGCCAGAGATGAAACCCAAAAGAGACGAGAAACAGGGAGACACATAAAGGGACATAAAGGGTACAAGACAAAAAGAGGTCACGGTTCAGGCACGTTGATTGCCAATCTCCAAGCGCTCCTGTCCATAGCTAAATCCTTGGAGATATTCCACTCCTTAAGATCTCTCTTAATGGACTCGTCCCAAGTTAGTTTAGGTCGACCTCTACCGCTCTTTACATTATCGGCCCGCTTTAGAACTCCACTACGCACCGGCGCCTCAGGAGGCCTCCGTTGGACATGTCCAAACCATCTCAACCGATGTTGAATCAATTTCTCCTCAATTGGTGCCACCCCAACCCTATCCCGAATATCGTCGTTCCGGACTCTATCCCTCCTTGTGTGCCCACAACACCAACGCAACATACGCATATCTGCTACACTCAATTGTTGGACATGTCGCCTTTTTGTAGGCCAACACTCAGCACCGTATAACATCGCTGGACGAATCGCCGTCCTATAGAACTTACCTTTCAGCTTCTGAGGCACCCTTTTGTCACAGAGAACGCCAGAAGCTTGACGCCATTTCAACCAGCCGGCTGAAATTCTATGCCTAACATCTTCATCAATGTCTCCATCCTTTTGTAGCATCGACCCTAAATACCGAAAAGTATCCTTCTTGGCCACCACTTGCCCATCGAGTCTAACGTCTCCCTCCTCGTGCCTAGTCGCGCTGAAATCGCACCTCATGTACTCGGTCTTAGTCCTACTAAGTCTGAACCCTTTCGACTCTAACGTGTGCCTCCATAGTTCTAACTTCCTATTAACCCCCGCCCTACTGTCGTCAACTAGCACCACATCCTCAGCAAAGAGCATACACTAAGGGATATCACCTTGTATGTCTCTTGTGACCTCATCCATCACTAAAGCAAATAAATAAGGGCTCAAAGCTGACCCCTGATGCAATCCTATTTTAATTGGAAAGTCACTGGTGTCGCCATCGCATGTTCGGACAAACGTCACCACATCCCTGTACATATCCTTGATGAGGGTAATGTACTTAGTTGGGACTTTGTACTTTTCCAAGGCCCACCACATGATATTTCTCGGTACTTTATCATATGCCTTCTCGAGGTCAATAAAGACCATGTGCAAGTCCATCTTCTGCTCCCTATATCTCTCCATCAATTGTCGTAATAAGAAAATCGTCTCCATGGTCGACCTACCAGGCATGAACCCAAACTGATTTTGGGTCACATGTGTCACTCTCCTTAGGCGATGCTCGATAACCCTCTCCCAGAGCTTCATCGTATGGCTCATCAACTTAATCCCACGGTAGTTAGTACTGTTAGGCAATAGAATATCCCCTGCTAATTATGGATAGCATAGCCATAATTAGCAGCTGTAAATCAGGTAATTAGCAGATGTAAATCAGTGATCAGTTGCTATAGTTAGCAGATGTAAATCAGGGAGATTACCCCCTGCCTTGTAAAGCAAGGCCAGCCGGCCATATAATAGAAGGCGCCCCCCCTCACATTGAGGTGTGGCCAATTGCCCCCAAACTCTATTCCTCTTCTATTCTTCTACATGGTATCAGAGAACCAGGCCCTGACCTGATTTCCCACCTCCCACGCCGCCCCTCCTCCTTCTCTTCCCATGGGAACCGAATCAACCCTCACCTCTGCCACTAGTGGCGCCCTAGGGGCCACTTCTGCCCCGGCCATCTGCCCCTTCGCCACTATCAATGTCAAACTGCACGTCCCCATGGTCCTCGAGTTGAAGCCCTCCAACTTCACCAAGTGGTCGACGGCTTTCCGCGCCATGTGCGGGAAGTTTGGCCTGCTGCGCCACCTCGACCCCGCCTCCCCCGCGCGCCCCACCGACGAAGCATGGCAGCAGGCTGACTTCTGCGTCCGCGGATGGATGTACAGCACCGCCTCCGATTCCGTCCTCAACCTCGCCATGACCGACACTCAGCAGACGGCATGCGCGCTGTGGCAGGCCATCGACGACGTGTTCCAGGCGAACAAAGCGCCTCGTGCCATCTTCCTCAATCACGAGTTTCACTCGATGATTCAAGGGGATTCCTCCATCGACGACTACTGCGTCCGCATGAAGGCGAAGGCCGACGAACTGCGCGATGTTGGCCAGACCGTCCTCGAGAGCACCCTCGTCCTCAACCTTCTGCGCGGCGTCAACGAGGTCTACTCTACGGTCGCCGACAACATCGTCGGGCAACAGCCCCTCACCTTCTCCTCCGCTCGCCATCAGCTTCTCCTTAAGGAACTGCGGCTGCAGAATGACGAGAAGGTACGTGCTGCCTCGGCGCTCTTCACTGCTGCCTCCTTTCCTGCTGGTGGCCAGCAGCAGCAGCAGACGCAGCAGGACAACCGGCGCCCCTACAGCAAGAAGGGCGGCCAGCAGCCCTCCGCCTCTGGCGGCCACAACCCCAACCGGCGCCTACCCTGGGGCTTTAACCCCTGGACCGGCGAACGCGTGTCTCCTGGTGAGCGGGTCACCCCTCCTGGACAACGCCGCCATGGTGGCTTCGGCGGGTCTGGTGGCCCCAACGCCCAGTCTGGGCGCCAGCAGGGCCTCCTCGGGCCTGCTCCCCAGGCACACACAGCCTTCGCTCCTGCGGCAACCTCCGACACCTCCAGCAGCGCCACCTGGGATGCAGCCGGCCTCATCGTCGCCCTCCAGGCCATGAACATGCAGGGCAACTCACCCTGGGTCGTCGATTCCGGCGCCTCAACACATATGACGTCCTCGGATGGTATGATTACCCAGCACCTAACCCCTTCCACCTCCTCAATAACAGTTGGTAATGGCACCACCATTCCAGTCACGTCTAGAGGTCACTCCGTCCTACCCACTCCCGCATCTAATTTTATTCTTAAAAATATCCTTGTCGCACCATCTATAGTTCGTAACCTGCTCTCTGTTCGTCAATTCACTCGCGACAATAGCTGTTCATTTGAATTTGACGCCCATGGTTTTTCTATCAAGGATCTCCGAACGGGACACGTGACTCTCCGCTGTAACAGCGACGGGGACCTCTACACCATGCCCGCCTCCACGCCAGTCGCCCTCTTGGCTGCTTCGTCAACCCTATGGCATCAACGTCTCGGCCATCCAGCACCTGCTACCTTAGCACACCTTAATAAAATTCATGCTGTTGCCTGTAATACAGTAGATCGCTCCCTCTGCCATTCATGTCAGTTAGGCAAGCACACACGTCTACCTTTCAGTTCTTCGCATTCCACAACTCATGCGCCCTTTGAACTCGTTCACTGTGATGTATGGACATCACCTATCAACAGTCTGTCTGGTTTTTCCTACTATTTGGTGTGTCTGGATGATTACAGTCATTTTTGCTGGGTTTTTCCTCTCCGCAAAAAGTCCGATGTTCACCAACATTTAGTTGAGCTCGCTGCCCTCGCCCAAACTCAGTTCAGCCTACCCATCAAATGTATTCAAGCTGATAATGGTACTGAATTCCTAAACACCACCACCACCCAATTCCTCGCTGCTCGCGGCACCCACCTCCGCCTCTCCTGCCCCTACACATCCTCCCAAAACGGCAAGGCCGAACGTATGATCCGCACCCTTAATAATTCCGTTCGCACCATGCTCCTCCATGCCTCCCTGCCACCCACCTACTGGGCCGAGGCCCTCCTGACAGCATGCTACCTCCTTAACCGACGTCCATCCTCCTCCATCCAGCATGACGTTCCCTTCACTCGCCTGCATAAACAGCCACCCACCTACAACCATATGCGTGTCTTTGGGTGCCTCTGTTACCCAAATCTGCAGGCCACCTCCAAACACAAGCTCGCACCTCGCTCTGCGGCATGCGTCTTCCTTGGATATCCACCCTCTCACAAAGGGTACCGCTGTCTTGACCTCTCGACCCGTCGCATAATCATCTCCCGTCATGTCATCTTCGACGAGTCCACGTTTCCCTTTACAGCAACTCCAGACGCCCCATCCCCCACCTCCCTAGATTTCCTCTTAGACGACGATATGGTTTTGGTGCCCTGTCCTACTGTTATTGCAGGTGGAACTCCTCCCTCGCCGCCTGTGGTCGCTCCATCTATCTCGGCTGTCGAGCAACCGCACACCGACGCCTCCCCTACATCACCAGCAGCCGGATCAGCTTCTCCGGCACCGGGCGGGCGCCCCCCTGTGGTCCCCTTTCCACGGGTCTACATCCGACGCCCCCGCACGGCGCACGCCCCTGCCCCGTCACCGGCTGCCCCATCACCGGCTGCCCCGGCGCCTCCAGTTCCACCGGCGCCACCCGTGCCTTCGACAGCGCCTCCAGCACCACCACCGCCACCTCCGCCGCGGGTCACGCGCACCATGACTGGTGTCATCCCTCGCGTCAGCTATGAAGGGTTGACGGCCACTTCATCCTCGACCTCGCCTCTTCCAACGAACTATCGCAGCGCGTTGGCCGATGCCAACTGGCGCGCAGCGATGACGGATGAGTACCAGGCTCTTGTCAACAACAACACCTGGCAACTCGTCCCGCGTCCACCCGGCGCCAACATCGTGACCGGGAAATGGCTCTTCCGCCACAAGTTCCACGCCGATGGATCTCTTGCCCGCCACAAGGCTCGCTGGGTGGTCCGCGGCTTCTCTCAGCGCGAGGGCATCAACTACGACGAGACCTTCAGCCCGGTGGTCAAACCGGCAACCATTCGGACCGTCCTCAGCATCGCCGCATCTCGCGCCTGGCCGATCCACCAGTTGGACGTGAAGAATGCTTTTCTTCACGGCCATCTCGAGGAGACTGTCTATTGCCAGCAGCCACCAGGCTTCGTCGATCCTGGCGCCCCCGACAGCGTCTGCCTCCTGCAGAAGTCCTTGTACGGACTGAAGCAGGCTCCGCGGGCCTGGCACCAGCGCTTCTCTACCTTCGTCCGGCAGCTCGGCTTCGTCGCCTCCTCCTCCGACGCGTCCCTCTTTGTTCTACAAGAGGGGACGCACCTTGCCTACCTGCTGCTGTACGTCGACGACATCGTCCTCACCGCCTCATCCACGGCTCTCCTTCAGCGCATCACGGCCCAGCTGAGCTCTGAGTTCGCCATGACGGATCTTGGCAAGCTCCATCACTTCCTCGGCATCGCCGTCACACGCTCCTCCGACGGCCTATTCTTGTCTCAGCGCCAGTACGCCGTCGACCTCCTTCAGCGTGCAGGCATGGCTGAGTGTCATCCTACGGCGACACCTGTTGACACTCAGGCCAAGCTCTCCGCACATCACGGGGAACTCCTGTCAGAGAAGGACGCCTCCAAGTATAGGAGCCTGGCTGGGGCGCTCCAGTACTATACTCTGACTCGTCCTGATCTGGCTTATGCTGTCCAGCAGGTGTGTCTCTTCATGCACGCCCCCCGCGAGCCGCATCGTGCGCTGATCAAACGCATCCTGCGCTATGTGAAGGGCACCCTCTCCTCGGGTCTACACATCGGCGCCGGGCCCGTAGACAAGCTGACGGCTTACTCCGACGCCGACTGGGCAGGCTGTCCTGACTCCCGACGCTCTACCTCCGGCTACTGTGTATACCTCGGTGACACTCTGGTCTCCTGGTCCTCCAAACGCCAAACCACAGTGTCACGTTCTAGCGCCGAGGCGGAGTATCGTGCTGTGGCTCATGTGGTGGCCGAATGCTGTTGGCTCCGACAGCTCCTCCAGGAGCTCCACCTACAGCTCCCCTCTGCCACCGTTGTCTTCTGTGATAATGTCAGCGCCATCTACATGACGGTCAATCCCGTCCACCACAAGCGAACGAAGCACATCGAGATCGACATACACTTCGTCCGCGAGAAGGTGGCCCTTGGTGAAATTCGGGTCCTCCATGTGCCCTCTTCTCATCAGTTCGCCGACATCATGACTAAAGGACTTCCGACGACATTGTTTCTAGATTTTCGATCCAGTCTTTGCGTCCGGGAGCCTCCCGCTGCGACTGTGGGCGGGTGTTAGGCAATAGAATATCCCCTGCTAATTATGGATAGCATAGCCATAATTAGCAGCTGTAAATCAGGTAATTAGCAGATGTAAATCAGTGATCAGTTGCTATAGTTAGCAGATGTAAATCAGGGAGATTACCTCCTGCCTTGTAAAGCAAGGCCAGTCGGCCATATAATAGAAGGCGCCCCCCCTCACATTGAGGTGTGGCCAATTGCCCCCAAACTCTATTCCTCTTCTATTCTTCTACAAGTACAACTTTGAACATCTCCCTTATTCTTGAAGATAGGTACTAATATACTTCTCCATTCTTCAGGCATCTTGTTAGACCGAAAAATAAGGTTAAAAAGCTTAGTTAACCATACTATCGCTCTGGCGCCTAGGTATCTCCACACCTCAATGGGGATACCATCAGGGCCCATCGTTTTACCTCCCTTCATCCTCTTCAAAGCCTCTGCGATCTCTGCCTCCTGAATTCTCCTCACAAAGCGTCTGTTGGTATCGTCAAATGAGTCGTCCAACTCAAGGGCAGGACCCTCGTTCTCCCCATTAAACAGCTTGTCGAAGTACTCTCTCCATCTGTCCTTGATCTCCTCATCCTTCACCAGAAGTCGATCTGTCCCATCCTTGATGCATTTTATTTGGTTGATGTCCCTTGTCTTCCTCTCGCGGATTCTAGCCATCCTATAAATGTACTTCTCCCCTTCCTTCGTGCCTAGCCGCTGATAAAGGCCATCATACGCCTGACCTTTTGCTACACTCACAGCTCGCTTTGCAATCCTCTTCGCTATTTTATAGCCCTCGATGTTGGCTACACTCTTGTCATGGTGGAGACGCTTGAAACACTCCTTTTTCTCCCTAATAGCCCTTTGCACCTCGTCATTCCACCACCATGTGTCTTTCGCTTCCCGTTTGCCTCCCCTACTCACGCCAAACACTTCCAAAGCCACCTTCCGGACACATGTTGCCATCTTTAGCCACATGTCGTCGGCATCTTCTCCTTATTCCCAAGGCCCCTCGTCTAGCATCCTCTCCTTAAACGTTTGCGCTGCTTCCCCTCTAAGCTTCCACCACTTCGTTCTCGCAATCTTGGCCCGTTTGTCCCGGTGGACACGTACTCGAAAGCGAAAGTCCGCCACCACAAGCTTATGTTGAGGGACAACACACTCCCCAGGTAACACCTTACAATCAAAGCAAGCACGTCTATCCTCCCTCCTTGCAAGGATAAAGTCGATCTGGCTCGAGTGTTGTCCACTACGAAAGGTTACTAGATGAGATTCCCTCTTCCTAAAGAGGGTGTTCGCTATCAACAAGTCATAGGCCAGCGCGAAGTTCAAAACATCATTCCCCTCTTGATTCCTACTACCATACCCGAACCCCCCGTGCACCCGCTCGAAACCTACATTAGTCGCACCAACATGGCCGTTGAGGTCTCCTCCTATAAAGAGTTTCTCGCTAATAGGCACGGTACTAACCATGCTATCAAGATCTTCCCAAAACTGCCACTTGGTGCCCTCGCTAAGACCTACCTGAGGGGCATAGGCACTGATCACATTCAGAGCCGAATCTCCAACTACCAGCTTGACCAAGATAATCCGGTCGCCTTGCCTCCTAACATCAAACGACTCCATCCTTAAGGCTCCTATCGATCAAGATGCCTACATCATTCCTACCCGATGTTGTCCCCGTGTACAGAGCATAAAAACAAAACGGTTCTCCACCCAAATTACAGTCAGAGCCCTCTTTTTCTGTGCAATATCCTCTTTAACTCTAAAGGCGACCTACCATGCTGATTCTTGAACGTTTTGAAAAATTCTTCTATTCCTCTTTCCATAGGTCTTATCTTTTTGTAAGTAATATCAGTTGCTAAATTAAATTAAAACACTTTGCTTAACTCAATTGATCTTGTTCCCATTTAACATTTCATTGTATTTTTGCAGGCTATATCTATCATGGCCAAACCTGGATTCGCTGAGTTGATAGATTTTAATCCAATTCATGCAACTGATGTCCAACTACCTCCAGGTGGTACATTTGTGATCGCCCATTGTTTGGCAGAGTCCAAGAAAGCAGAGACAGCTGCAACAAATTATAATAACCGTGTTGTGGAGTGTCGCTTAGCAGCGGTAAATGACTAATTAGTTTTATTATGGGTTTGCTTCAAAAATATTTTCAATCTCATGCTCCTTTTTAGTACTGTATTGTGACTGTGCGCCTATTGCACCAAAACAAATGACTAATATCTTAATAATACTCAAGTATTATCAGTTGCTTTTTTATCAAATGACTAATATCTTAATAATACTCAAGTATTATCAGTTGCTTTTTATAAAAAGAAATGAAACAAGTAACATCATAGCTTACGTAATTCAGATTCTAAGGAAATATCACTATTTTCTGTTGTATCTGGGCTTGAGCATGGTACTGCTTACACAAACAGAAGGTTTCCTTGTCATTTCCATATATTGAGCTAATAGATTTCCCTTGCATTTTTCAGATTGTTCTTGCCATCAAACTAGGGATGGATACGAAAAAAGCTGTTTCCTCTGTTACAACCCTTTCTGATGTTGAGGGGCTATGCGTTTCTTTTGCTGGGAAAGAAGGTTCATCTGATCCTGCAATAGCTGTGAAGGTGCACGACTTTTCCCAAGACTTTAGACTATTGGCAAGAGAAATATGCTTATGACTATGAAGAATTGCCTTCCCCATCTTCAGTGTTTGTTCTTGAAGAGAGGTTCACTGTGCTAGGTGGTTATGTTTTTTCAATTTTAGCTCCTGGTTCTGCCAATTTATTCAATTTATTTCTTTAGAACACATGTCGACTGTGCATAATCACATTAAGAAAAAAGAAATCGAAGATGACACTGTACCCACATCACAAAGGCCGAACAAACTAAAGCCCTTGCCTTGATGAGCCACTGGTTGGTCTGCCAATTTGGAACATTTTAGTACCCTTTTCTGCATCTTCTTATTTTTCCCCGAGTAGGGCAGATTAATTTCAGTTTGATGGATCTAGAGCAGATATGATCATTAATGATATTCCTTGTTTGAGTGGCAGTTTTTTTTTTCAACAGAGTCTCTTTGCTACATTTTCCTTTTACAGTTTGAACTTTTGATACCATATGATGTTACTCAGTAGGACCATTTGATGTTGGCAAAGGATAATTTGATTTTTTAATGTCTGAAAAAATATCAATGCTGTGCAAGATGGAGTGATGAGGATAATTTTTTAAGCCATACCATTGTCCTCATATTGCTGTGCAATATTGCAGAAACTTTTGCACGAGGATCCATATACAGCTGAAGAAATAGAGAAAATTACAGGTGAAAGCCTGACATCTGTCTTCCAGAGCTCTCAAACTTCCTTGGATGTTATAAAAGCTGCGAAGCACTACAAGCTATTTCAGGTGGATTTCATGAGCTCATTATTTGTATTCTTGTAGCTGTCCAAGTTGTGCTATTCCATGATTGACCATCTTACAAAATTCGAAGATAATTGTTCATTAAAGCAATTGCGCAGGGTCAGAGGACCTGTTTGCGAGTTTAGAACACTTTGAGTAGAAGCTTGCTAGTTTCTTTTTAACATAGATGCTACTTGCACTGTATGGTGATGCTATTAATGATTTCAGCGTGCGACGCATGTCTACTCTGAAGCAAGGAGGGTTTATGCTTTTAGGGATACTGTCTTGTCAAAACTCAGGTGGGTTCACTATTTGTAATCTGCTTCTTCCCTACGTTGTGAGTATCCTTACAGTAACAACAACAACAACATAGCCTTTTGTCCCAAGCAAGTTGGGGTAGGCGTGAGTATCCTCACAGTACTCTTTTTTTTTTTTGCGAGGACAGTACTTTGGAAATTGATCCTAAAAAATTGTGTTTTGTCATGTGATACAGTCATTCTTCTGCTGACACATACTGTTCTCTGTGCAGTGAAGAAGATAAGCTTAAGAAACTTGGTGATCTTATGAACGAAAGCCATTACAGCTGCAGTGTGCTATACGAATGCAGGTATCTTTTGCAGTATACTGATGGTAACAGTTCAAATTCGTTGTGGTGATTTTTCTGCCAGGCTGTTTACATTAACTATCATCACAAGGTACTTAGCGTTGCTTTGTGAAACTTATGAACATACTGACATATATTTCCCTATATATATACCAGTTGCCCTGAGCTGGAGGAGCTTGTGAAAGTCTGTAGAGATAATGGAGCACTGGGAGCACGTCTCACAGGAGCTGGGTGGGGTGGCTGTGCGGTTGCTCTGGTCAAGGAGCCCATCGTCCCTCGGTTCATTCTGAATCTAAAGGCAAGCTCAATGTCTCATCTCTCATATTCTGACTGCTGCATCCAAAACTCCTGGTGGCAAGCCAGCGCATGACATATAGAAAGTTAGAGCCATACATTGTCCATAGTCTGTTCTGTTGTATCCTGACCTGTATGCGTAATCCTTGTCTAAACACCGCTGCAAGGATCGCATGCCATGATGCATCTCGGCTTACTTAGGATGGCTATCACTATCCTGTTTATAACTACATAGTGTGATGGCTTTGGCTTTGGCTCCGAAGTCTGACAGCTAGCACTGATTTCTGATTTACGCAGGAAATGTACTACAAATCAAGGATCGACAGGGGAGTAATCCAACAGGGAGATCTGGGCCTGTATGTGTTCGCATCGAAGCCGTCGAGCGGCGCGGCCATACTGACGTTGTAGGCACTAGGCAGGCAGAGGCAGCCGCCATTCTTTCACGAGCCCGCAGTAAATTCGTAGATTCCGTACCCTGGTCCCAGATGTGGCCCTGTAAAACATGGAATAATAAGAGGCTGTTTAGTTGGCAAAATTTTTGGCGAAACGCGACTGTAGCAGTTTCGTTGTTATTTGGCAAATATTGTCCAATCATAGTCTAATTAGGCTTAAAAGATTTGTCTCGTCCATTTCGTCTAAACTGTGTAATTAGTTTTATTTTTTATCTATATTTAATGCTTCATGCATGCGTTCAAAGATTCGATGTGACGGGGAATTTGAAAATTTTGGCAAAATTTTTGGCATCTAAACGGTTCCTAAGTTGCCTGCATCTCGATGAACATCGAACTGTTGTAAAACATGGAGTATTAAATTATCTCAGGCAACACACGCATTAGGCATGGAGTATTAGACATTGCTTGCTTGAGACGAAGGCCCCGTTCGCTTATCCTATGAGCCGAACTTTTTCAGCGAACGAACATTATTTTTCTCTCGTAACAAATCAGCGAATAGTACTTTCGATCGTGGCTTTTCAGCGAAGCGAACCGGGCTGATATAGTACTGCTAGTATTTTGCACCGTTGCTCCAGATTTGAGACACGCGAGTTCGTGGCTGGCTGCCATGTGCCATGGATGAAGTTAAAAAAAAAGAGGAGAAATCCGAATCTATGTACGGATGCAACTTGAACCTGATATCCATCCAAGACTAAAAAAGCCAATGGATGCAACTTGTGGACTTGATATCCACGTAGGCATCCGTATTCCAATTTACACGTCGCACGTTGACATGGGTGATACTGAGTAGGAATGACCCGCGCGACGTTGCGGGTCTGAAGTAGAAATATAAAGAAGTTAGATTAAGAATTAGAAGATGTATATGTATATATGCATTAGCACAATTATACAGATTGTATCGATTGGCATATATGTTTTATCAGAAGATTTTGTGTTACTTTTTAAAAAAAAAAATACTTGTTGCTACTATAGCACATTATTTTTCTTATTCTCTTGGCTTTTGCTTAACTTGTCCTTGCAAGATTTGTGATTCTCTTGTTAGACTTTGGACCTGTCCACAAATCAAATATAGATCGTCCAAATCTCATCCACCCGAACCCCTCACCCCTACTATACCTGAGAGTCATCCCCCGTCCCAAAAGTTCTAGGAGTTTTCCTTCACAAAATCATATATATTTCGGAGGACCACATGTAATCTATATGATTTGCAGTTTTGCTAATTTTTTTTCTTAGAAACGGCAGTTTTGCTAGGCTTTACTTAGAAGCGGTTTAAATGTTTGTAAAAAAGTTATCGAAATATATCCATGTGGGATCTTGTTTTGAAGAGTTTATTGCGAGGAACACCATGGTGCAATTGGATTTTAATTACGATACTTGGTTTAGGTGCTATGATTTTTTTCTATTTTAAAAGAAATAGCTAGTGGGGAGATAAATAAGGCTTAGTGGGCGCATGATGTCACTTAGTGGGCTGATGACATCACTTTTCAGGATTGGACCAATGAGAAGCTAGAGAATAGGCTAGTGGGAGTTTGCTTTATTAGAAGTATAGATTCTCCGATACTCCTGCCGCTCGGACGAACAGACGCTCGCCCGTTCTGCTCGCTTGCCTGCCCCATAGACTGCTCGCCCGTCTGCTTGCCTGCGCCGCTCCATGGGGGCCGTCCTTGCCCACCTCGCTTCCTGCACGCACGTCGGGACCGCCTGTGGCCGCGGGACCGCTTCTACTTGTGCTCGTTCCCCGTGTCTGCTTGTAATACATGCAACATCCCGATCTACTTTGGCAACATCAGATGAAACACATGCAACATACGTCAGAAACAGTTGAAACACTTACAACATACGTCTGAAAAAACTGAAACACCTAAAACATACGCAATATTCAGATAAAATACTTGCAACATATGTGTAAAACATATACGCAACATCTAGATAAACACACTTACAACATACGCCTGAAAAAACAGATGAAACATTGGGAACAACGGCTTGCAACATACACGTGCAACCACTGCAACATATGTAACATCCCTATCTACTTTGCAACATCCATATGAAAAACATACATTTGAAACAACTGAAATAATTGAAACATAGGCTTGCAACATGTCTGAAAACGCCTGAAACACTTGAAAACACAGTGTCGCCGCGCGGGCATGGCCTATCTGGTGGGGAAATGCAGTGGCGCAGGCCTCCCCTTCCTACCGATGGCGCGAGGTGGATGGGCGCAGACGCAGGTGTAGGCATAGGCCTCCCCTTCCGCAACGGGAGAGGTGGATGGTGGCGCGGAGCGAGTGCCTTGCGGGAAGAGCAGTGTGGGAAGGGGCCGGCCACACAGGAGAGACGCCGGAGCAAACACTTCATGCTGGGAGGGAGCGGGGAAGAAAGAGCATCCTGCTGCGATCTTGCGGCGGAAGGATCATCCAAAGGTGCAGTACGGAACGAGTGAACGAGAGGATAGGAATGGATGAGGAGATTTTTTTTTAACTCCCGAGCAAATAGGTGCGGACGGCCGAGCAGACGGTCGCACCGCAGCATTACCGTATTAACTCAAGCAGACGAGACCTTTGCATGGGTACTTATTGAAGGAGCTTGTTTAGCTGCTGCATGCATGCGAAATCGCTGGCCAGGCTCTGCATCGGGGGAGGGAGGCGGACGCAGGGGTCGTTGGGTACTTGAGGTAAAGGTAAACTCCCAAGACGAGCGCAGCGCACGATGCTGCTTTAAATCCTCTTTCTTGGTATTCTCGGCCTTGTTTTAGTTACCTCCATAATTCAGAATTTGTCGCTATAAAAAAAAGATTCCCGTCACATCAAAATGCTGGTACATACGTGGAGTACTAAATATAGATAAAATCAAAAACTAATTGCACAGTTTTGTTGTACTTTGCGAGACGAACGCTTTGAGCCTAATTAATCAATGTTTGAACAATTTTTACCAAATACAAACGAAATACTACGGTGCGCTACCGTGCCGCACAGTAAATCCGGCGGCGCCGGTTCCGGGCAAATAAACAAGACCCTCATTTTTGTTGGTTCGCCTGATAAAACGGACCGGAGGAAGTACACAACAGTTGAGTGGGGCTTCTAAGAATTCGAATTTGGTCCAGTTGTAGTATACTCCTACTCCGTATATGACACGGCGACGAGCACCAGTCACAGTGGACCTTTACGTTGGCTCGGCGAGATGGTGATTTTACATTGACGGTGAGGCGGCGGTGAGCGAACACCCAGCCCATGCCCGCATGTGCGATGGACACTGGACCTGCGCCGCTGGCTCCGCGTTTAAATTTGGGGCTGTTTAGTTGGCAAAATTTTTGGTGAAACGTTACTGCAGCAGTTTCGTTGTTATTTGGTAAATATTGTCCAATCATGGTCTAATTAGGCTTAAAAGATTTGTCTCGTCCATTTCGTCTAAACTGTGTAATTAGTTTTATTTTTATCTATATTTAATGCTTCATGCATGTGTTTAAAGATTCGATGTGACGAGAAATCTGAAAATTTTTGCAAAATTTTTGTCATCTAAACGGTGCCATGGCCAGCCCAGCTGCCCTGGCCAGGTCTCTCCATCAAGTCCTTCATCTTTTCCCGAGGTGCTACAAGTCTACAACTCCGTTGACCATTTCATGCATCATTGGCTGTGTTTAGATTCCTGAAAAGGAGTAAAAAAAGTATTGTTGCATGTTTTGGCTTTATTTGGTAAATAGTGTCCAACCGTTGACTAATTATATTTAAAACATTCGTCTCGTAAAGTACAACCAAGCTGTACAATTAATTTTAAATTTCATCTACATTTAGTACTTCATGCATATATCGCAAGTTGATGTGACGGGAAATCTTTTTTCGCATAGTATTTTTTTTTTAAACTGAACACAGCCATTGTCCGATACTTCTGCCACAACCCACAGGGGAGCCGTACCCCTAAAACCTTAGGCTTGCCTGTAGCTACTCCTAGGACTGGTCTAGTTTAGTTTCAGACGTAAAGTTTTTGAAAATTACCTCTATGTCACGTGAGGTTGTTGCAGAATATGTTCGAATACTAATAAAAAAAATAAATTACATTTATTGGTAAATCGTGAGACGAATTTATTAAGCATTAACACATGTGCATTGTAGTACTTTATTGTTAAATCATGGACTAATTAGGTTTAAAAGATTCGTCTCGCAAAGTAGTCACAATTTGTTTAGTCTATATTTAATACTCTATACATGTGTCCAAAAATTCGATGGGATAGGGTGTAAACTTTTGGGGATGAACTAAACAAGCCTGTACTTTAGTCCTTTCATTCTAGATTCCAGATGAAATCAACTTTTTGAATTGTTCTAAATCAAACTATTTTAAATTTGATCAAAATTTATAGCAAAAGAGCACGATATTTATGAGTTATGACATCAAAGTAATATAACTAGATATATCATGAAATACACATTTGGTTTCATAGATGTTACTATTTTTGTCACGTGGAGTTATTTAGGGCACTCACAATGAAAGACTCTATCATAGAGTCCAAGACTATTTATTACACCTTATTTATGGTATTTGCTGATGTGGCAACATATTTATTAAAGAAAGAGGGAGAAAAAACAAGACTCCAAGTCTTATTTAGACTCTAAGTCCACAATATTCGAGGTAATAAATAGCTTTAAACTCTATGATAGAGTCTGCATTGTGAGTATCCTTATAAGCCTAAGATAGTCTGACTTAGGATAATTTTACATTTTTTTCTACGGAGGCAGTACCGGCACAATAAAGTTGCAGCTCTAGTTACTCCTGGCTTTGGACTATTTAAACTACTCCCTTTGTCTTAAATTAAATCAATTCCTAGAATTATTCTAAATTAAACTATTTAAAATTTGACTGAATTTTCTAAAAAAGAACATAGGCAATTATGACACTATTAATATAGCTATGAAATATAATATATTTGTTGGATGTCATAGATGTCATTACCCTTTCTTATAAAGTTACTTGAACCTAATATAGTCTGGTTTAAGATGATTCGAAGATTTTTTTTTTGGTTCAAAGGGAGTACCTACACAATAGAGTTGTACCACTAACATCCTGGCTTAGCTCTAGCTACTCCTAGCTTTAGACCATTTGAACTACGGGTAGAGTTATACCACTACCACCCAGGCTTGGCACTAGCTACTTCTATCATAAGAGCATGGTCACTAATAGAGCCAAGTTACTTGGCTGTAAGTCAAGTTATACGAGTAAGTTATACAGTAAGTGTCTTCTATTTATCTTTAAAAAAATCTCTCTTTTATTCCTCCTCACAACACTGGTTACTTGGGCTCACCAATGCATATGTTTTTGTGCCCAGTTTGGTACTTGCATGGGAGCCAAGCTCTCCCCTCTCTCATCCATTCACTCCTCCACATCAGCATTAGCTTGGGTATAAGCCTATTATTGTATCTGCTCTAATGCACTCTGTTAAGAAAGAAGTCAAATGATAATACTACAAGTTATAGTCTTAAACTTGACTAATTGTCTATCAGACTTTGCAAAACTTAGACCTTTAATTTCTCTACTAGTCAAAAAATATATACTTAAGGAGTATTTCTGTACGATAAGCACCGATCTCTTTCCCTTTCCTTTTGCATTGCAGTCCTGGCCTGGCCGCTGGAGCTCGCACCCGCCGCGTCCCCGCTCACCCCGCACGCGTCCGTCGCGCGCGGCCTCTCGTCGCAATTATGAAGCGCTAGCGTGCACGCCCACGGGCGCGCGCGTGTTCAGACACCCTGACCATATGCTCGCACCTCAAGTGGTTCCACGGCCGCGAACTCATTCTTCTTCCATCAATTAATTATTATTACGACTTTATATATTAATGGAAATACGTACAGTATGTGCGATCGAGCTAGTTTTGCGCCAGGGATTTGGATGTTTGCATGTGATCCATCCAATAATTGTGAGTAGGCGAGGCCAAATTTCCTTCGGCATGCAGTTTGTCTTTTTTTTTTCCTTTCTTCCTTTTCTAATTAGGCAACGTATTTGCTGCAAACCAACATCTTCGTGCAACCATGCAAACTTCTAATCTGGGCCACATGATATTGATCCAAGGGGCGCATGGGGATCGGGTAATTTTGTGCTTAACCGTCCGCTCATAATCACACTTTTGCAAATCCCCCCTCCCACTCGCCCCTGCGCCCCCTTGATTAACATCATGTGGCTTAGATTAGAAGTTTGTATGGTTGCACAGAGAGATTGGTTTGCATCGGATACGTTGCCTTCTAATTATTACTAGCAACACATGTCTGGCGCAGCAACGGGGCGTATATTTTACTCGATGCATTTTTTTTGTAGAATTTTAGTGAGTTTGGTCCAACCTTAAATCAAATAAATACCATATGAAAAATCGACAATAGATTAAGTTAATTTAAATTGGTGACAATTGAGTGTACTTATTATGAGTTTAAAAAGGTTCAAGGTGAGCCACACCCACAGACACAAGCATCGCGAATGGGTTCGGACAGCTAGGGCATAATATGAATAGTGCAGTGTTAAGGAGTGTTTTACAGTTCCAAACTCAAAATGAGAGTTACGAGTAAAAAAGGTCATTATTTTCAGCAGTTACAAACCAAAATTTCCTCATATATTGCCTCCGGCTTACCTTTTTCACGGGGAAAAAAAGGTAACCAAAAGTGTTGATCCTCCCGTACATGAAACCGTCATGTACTTAAGCACGTTGGAGAAAAACGGAAGAAAAATTTGCCAAACAAATCAGAAATCATCATGTAGGTAAGTACGTCTGAGAAAAAGGAGAAGAAAAAAAATCGCGGGGAATGTCATTGGATCAGCGAATCCGGATCCGATCGTATTCATAAATACCCTGCATCTGCATCCATATAAAAACGAATACTATACTGCTGTCCAACACATATAAAAAAACACATCAGGTGATATGAGACTCAAATACTATACTCCTGTCCAACAGCATTTTGTAGCTTACAGTACGTCTTAACGATATGACATCTCTCGACCCATCCATTCATTCATACATACATGCATGCACGCTTGTATGTGCTGCTGATTTATTCATTATCCGTCCCATCATGCATGAACCAGCAATTGTTTCTGATTTTGGCACTTAGGTCCTGTTTAGTTCCCAGAAAATTTTGCAAAGTTTTTCAGATTTCCCGTCACATCGAATCTTTGGACACATGCATAAAGCATTAAATATAGATAAAAAATAAAACTAATTACACAGTTTAGACGAAATAGACGAGACGAATCTTTTAAGCCTAATTAGACCATGATTGGACAATATTTGCCAAATAACAACGAAAAGAGCTACAATGTCATTTTGCAAATTTTTTTGAACTAAACCAGCCCTTAAAGTATTTTTCAAAATCTTGTCATATATTATAAGCAAAGTCACTCTGGTTGAACTGTCAATGCCAGTCCACCCCGGTACGGGCACTTAAGCTAAGGTAGTGTTTAGATGGTGTAAAAGTTGGTGTAAAATTCCTGTAGCACTTTTTGTTATTATTTGGTAAAATTTATCCAATTATGGACTAACTAGGCTCAAAAGATTCGTCTCGACATTTACAGACAAACTGTGTAATTAGTTTTTTTACCTACATTTAATACTCCATGTATACGTCTAAAGATTCGATGTGACAGAGAATCTTGTAAAATTTTTGGAAGTTTAAAGGGATCTAAACACTGCCAAGTCACTCTGGTTGAACTGTCAATGCCAGTCCACCCCGCTACGGGCACTGATTGACCGAAATCCAAAATCACGTTTTCCTTACCGGAGATTCTAGCGCCCGGGCGCCCGCGTGTATAGTCGGACATCCGGGCAGGGTTAAAAAAAACCGCTCGGTAAACCGCGGTTTACCGCAGTTACCGGCCTAACCGGGCCGGACCGGTTCCGGTCCGGGCCGGACCGGTTCCGGTCCGGTCCAGTTATATATTCCCTAAATTCAAATTTAAAATTTGAAAAAAAAATGCTGAAAAAATTCCTAAAAATAGTTCATGATTTATAGAAGTCAATGGTGTAAAAATTTTTCAAATTCGAGTTCGTTTAGTATTTATTTATACGTATAGAAGTTTGAAAAAAAAAGAAAAAAATCCTGGTCCTGCCCCGTTAAGGCCCCCAAATTCAAATTTAAAATTTGAAAAAAAAAACAAAAAATGCTGAAAAAATTCCTAAAAATAGTTCATGATTTATAGAAGCCAATGGTGTAAAAATTTTTCAAATTCGAGTTCGTTTAGTATTTATTTATACGCATAGAAGTTTGAAAAAAAAAGAAAAAAGAAAATTCCAAACTCAAACCGAGCGGTAAACCGCTCAAACCGAGCGGTTACCGCTCCAAACCGCCCGGTAAACCGGTGACAAACCGAACCGAAGGCGCGTTTGAATTCAAATTCAAATTCGACCGGTTACCGACCGGTAACCGGTAAACTGGATCGGTAAACCGGAACCGGAGGCCGGCGGTTTGGGGTGACCGGTCGGTAAAAAAACCCTGCATCCGGGTGCTAGACGCCCACGCCTATAGTTATTTTTTCACGCCATTTTACGCGTCAACGTGGGGTTCACGTCGTCCCGAACATCACCGGCATCAAGAAGAGAGGAAGGAGGCGATGGATGTACAACCGACGCTGGGAGGAGGAGACAACGAGGCGAGGCGAGGCGACATAAGGCGAGGAGAGAGATACAACACCCGACCTATTTTTAAAACATTCAGATGCAACACTTCCGACGTACGTCTGAAGGCAGATAAAACACTTACACTTGCAAAAAAAAATTGAGAAACACTTAAAACCATTGCAAAAACATACGCGACATCTAGATAAAACACTTACAAACATATTCTTAAACATATGCAATATTCAGATAAACATACTTGCAACATACGTATGAAAAAACTGATGAAATATTGGGAAGTGGGAACAAAAGCATGCAACATTTGCAAATCTCGATCTACTTTTGCAACATCCATATGAAACACTTGCAACGTACCTCTAAAACATTTGAAACAGACGCTTGCAACATGCGCTTTCAGGCGCAAGATCTACTTGCTGCTTCGACAAAAAATGGAGGCTTGTTGAGGCGGAGCTCGACGTCGGCGTGGAGCTCGTCAGCGGCACGGACCTCGACAAGGGGCGCTGTAGGTGGATGGAGCGCAGCCGCAAGGGGAGGCACGAGTACGGACGGGGGCAGCGCCGCAGGCCGGGGAGGGCGAGATCCGTCACGCGAGTAGGGGTGCGTGGCTCGAGCGGGTGAGGGCGGGATCCATCTCGCGAGCAGGGGCGTGCAGCGCGCAGATGCCACAGACTGAGCAAGCGATGCAGACTAGGGCGTCACGAGTGGGCGACACGAGCGGGGTCTAACCGGACGGACGAATGACCGAAAAGGAGCATTACCGTTTCCTTATGGTTCGCTACATCCTTATTAGCTGTGCCACACTTCACCGGGTCGTAAACTGTTCTATCGTATAGTCTATAACAAAGTGACGAAGCTAGAACAAAGTCATTTGCCACCAAAAGATAGATCGATGCCCTTTGGTGATCCTTAAACATGAACCATGCATCATTTGACATCGGCTTCAACTTTTTTGCCTAGCATGACACTGCCACTAGCTCTGGTTAGTTTAGTTTCCTTTTCTGTTCGAGTGTGTCAGTGTTTCCATGGTGTGACCAAAATACCCCTGATCATAAAACATTTTGGAGAGATCACACTTTTCAAGTTCAGGTTCTAATAGTTTTAAATTTATAGTCGACTTGAAATATATGTTAAAACTTGCTGTGATATATATTTTTTATGTTAATGATAAAGTTGGACAGAACTATATGTGTTGAAATAACGTACTGTCGTTTGAGACGTATGTATAATATATAGATGACCGCCGAGATCAAGGTTGTCAAAATCGTAGGTTCTAAATTGAATCGGAGATATTTAGGTAAGATCGTTATCATATATAGTTGTGAACATAAAAATCATAAAAACGTAATACTAATTAGAATCATAGAATCATACCCCTTAGTTAAGATCGCAAAGGCTATCAAAATCGCAGATTTTAACAACTATATATGTCGGGATGGCCTTTTGTTTTAGTTGAACTTGGCTGTATGCACGTGTGAGCATGTGGTGCACCAAAATATCACTGTATTGATTAGTTTAGATAGAGCTTTGCTCTGGAGTCATTCATTTCTTTCTTTATTATCAACCAAATTTGTACATACTGGATGCATCATGCACGTGCTTTCAACATTACGTGTGTATTTTTTTTTTCTTCTTTTGCACAAGGAGCACAAAACATGTGAGGTGAGATCATTTGAGCTCTCATTCCAAATGTGTCTGTTTGTTTTTTCAAAACATCGTTAGTAGATCTTAAAATTAATAGCGTTGTCATAGAAATTTAATTGCAGTGACATCACACCAATTGGCACAGACAATAACGTTTTTTTATTTGTGCCAGGCACATGGATAGCGATTTAATCTTAGGACATGTTCTTATCTTTTATATAGGTTGTGTGCTTATATGTTGTGGATTGTCCTTCCTGTATCAAAAAATAGTCATTTATTGTGAATTAGCATCTCACCGTATTAAAGTATAATTAACCAAAAATATGAGTATGTCTACAGATTCATGCACCACTGTCCGGTCTAATACCGATAACAATGCCATAATTGAAGGAAAGGACAATCGGTAGTAGAGTTAAAAGAGAGAGGTACTTTAGGGGGTTGATTGGTTGGCAACATATTCCTCGGCATGCAAGGCTGGTGGGATACAAGTTTCTGCTGTTTGGTTGGTTGTACTCCTTTCTAGCCTGACTCGTGGGATGCAAAAGAAGCCTCTTAGCTTGGCTCTGTAGATACGCAGATTTTGAGCATTTCTGGGGAGCCAGGCTCGATGGATGCAGGTGATTACCTAGCTAATGATTTAGTGTATGTTTAGTAAATATCAAGTGATATTAATGTGTTTTAAAGAAGTTTAAGACATAGTAAGATAAAATAAGAACTTTAAGAGTGTATTTGTACTAAACAAAAATCATGATCATAACCTTGTATTATTTTATCTCATGCAACATCTCTTCTCAGTAGCCAGGCTAAGTAGGTACAGTCCACAAAATACGAGGATGTTGCATACGTACAGCCTGTCTGATGGGGCCTACCCATCGGACAGGCTGAGTTGAACCAATCACCCCGTGGACTATTGGTGGGAGTCTATCTATCAAATAGCCCAACAAATTTTTAGTTAGTTGTGTTTAGCCGGAGTTAACAATTTGTTCTAGACGAATCAAATAGGGTCTAACAATTACCACATGATATATATTCTTCTTTCTTTTGTCCAAGTTACAAAATCCGTCCATGTATACTGTAGCCATACTGTCTCAAATGCCATACTGTAGCCATACTGAAGCTCACATATATTAAATTATCGAGTGTTGCATGCTTGCGACACCAGCACCACCCATCGACGGAAGGTACTCGAATACTCGTTGTAAACTGCACGTCTTTCGTTTGGTTCGCGTTTCAGTTTTTCCAAAGCTTAGTCTCCAGCGCATTTATTCATTGAGAGACAAATACTGGCCACGGATGTGTGTGTGTGTGTGTGTGTGTGTGTGTGTGTGTGTGTATGCCATTGCCGCCTAGCTCTACCGATCCACTGCTCCATCGTAACGCCTGCCAAACCTGCAGCCATCGTCGCGCGCGATCGAGCTACTAGCTACTCAGTCCCTGTCCCTGCAGCCATGTCCAAGGCCTTCTCCAAGACGTCCCTCTCCCAGCTCAACAAGGCCCTCATCAGGAGGCTCAACGCCCTCGTCGTCACCCGGGCGCAGCCTGCGCCGGCGAGGCCGTCGTCGGATGGCGGGCGCGTGGCGCCGCCGCCGCCGCCGCTGGACCTGGTGGACGCGCTCCCGTCGTCGTCGGCGGCGGCGGGCGGCGTCGCCGTGTGCAAGGTGGAGGGCGGCCTGCTCAGGTCCTCCTCCGCCTTCCCTTACTTCATGCTGGTGGCCCTGGAGGGCGGCGGGCTCGTCAGGGCGATGCTCCTGCTGCTGCTCTACCCCGCCCTGCGCCTGCTCGGCCACGACAGGGCGGTCAGGGCCATGGCCGTCGTGACCTTCCTCGGGGTCAGGAAGGACGCGTTCCGGGCGAGCAGGGCCGCGCTGCCCAAGCTGCTCCTGGAGGACGTGAGCGCCGAGGTGTTCGACGTGGCCGTGGCGCCGCCGCGCCGGCGGTGCGTGTGCGTCAGCGCCATGCCGCGGGCGATGGTGCAGCCGTTCCTGGCCGAGTACCTCGGCGTCGACGCCGTCGTCGCGCCCGAGATGAGGGAGTTCAGGGGGTACTACCTGAGCATCATGGAGGACGAGAGGGAGGTGCTGCGTGCGCTGGACGTCGGGAAGGTGTTCGCCGGAGACAAGGCTGGCGGCGGCAGTGACGACGACGTCGTCGTCGGCGTTGCTGGACTCGGGTCCTCGTTCGCCCAGGTGTTCCAAAAGCATTGCAAGGTTTGTACGTCCCAGCTTATTCCAAAAAAAAAAAAAAAACAGACGGTGTCCCATAAACTCTGCGGTAACTACCTACTGCATTCACCTCCTCAAAAGTCAAAATTTGCTTCTGCTTAAGGAACACGTGCGTGCATGGTCAAAAAAAAAACAGAGAGTCAAAATTTGACTGCATTAACATGCATCAAATTATGGCTGTTTAGTTCCCCATGAAATGCAAAATGCCAACTACTTTGGAATATAAAATGTAAAATACCAAAATTTTATCGATTTGACACATGAAAATGACAATATAACAATAGACTCATATATGGTAATCGAAAGATATACAAATAGATTGATATTTGGAAGAAGTCAATTTATTTTAAGTTTGACTATTTTATAAAAAAAAACAACATCGACATCTCTATATCAAATAGATTTATTATAAAAATATATGTTTTAAGTAATCTAATGATATTTATTTGGTATCATGAATATATATATATATATATATATATATATATATATATATATATATATATATATATATATATATATATAGAACTATTACCCTACAGCTGGCTACAAAATAACTTATTCTGTAGCCACTTTGATTTACGATAATTGCTATACTAATTTACGAGATTATAGTAACTCCTTACTATGTGATTTACTATAACATTATGGTAAATACCCCCATGTGTTATAGTAATTCAACTATCGTAAATATATACTGACATTGTCGTAAATTAGTATATAAAATTATCGTAAATGGAGGTGACTACAGAATAACTTATTATGTAGCTAGCTATAGAGTATACTCTCCCTATATATATATATATATATATATATATATATATATATATATATATATATATATATATATATATATATATATATATATATATATATATATATATATATATATATAAAGTCATGACTCCTAAAATGCAAGCCGTGAACTTATTCTGGCCTGAAGGAAGTACTTGTCACATATATTACCCAAATAAAATGTCACGATTGTATTAAATTTGGTGGATGGTAGTCGTATATATCTTTTTTTTTGTGGCTGGTAGTCGTATATATCTGTGATGCAGAGATAGATGTAAATGTAGGTTCGGTTGGTCACTTTCGAAGCTGTTATTTGGCCACAGATATAGAAAAGAAATTAAAGAAAGAAAGAAAGAAAGAAAGAAAGAAAGAAAGAAAAACAGGGATATCTATGGTCAGCGTCTTGGTGATTGCTGGCTGCTGCATGACCAGACGGGCTGATAACGTAACCTAACACGTAGCACGTGTAACAGTGGTCAAGAAAAGGAACTCGTCACCATTTATAAATTGATCTTCGGTAGACGTCCAACTCGTCTCATTAAACCATGATCGTGCCATATATATATAATAGTGTTCTCGTGTACCCCCGGCATTGGAACATGCATGCATATCGAAACAACATCAAGGGTCATTAGTATCAACTTTACTATATGACATAGATTTTCTTAAGTTACAAATGTATTTTTGCTAAAGAATTTTATAAATTTCGTCGGGACAGTGGACTCTAACAAACCCCTCTAGATCCGCCACTGATACATTTATATACGTGTGTCCATGTTATATATACTTTGTAGTTTGTATGCATATATAGTCGTTGTATAAGCACATATGCATGCACACTCACTCCTCGATCCCTACGAATACACGTGCTAAACGGGTCAGGACTTTGAATTGTTTTTAAGATTGTCATGCTCTAAATGTCACCAAAATATACTATGAGCTGTGCTATGAGCAATTAGACCGGCACCAAACTATGAACTGTATTATGACTGGAGAACGAGCGACGTAGCTCGGTGGCTAGTGTCTCCGGTGCGCGACAGCTGCCCACCCGAGTTCGATCCCTGGGATCGCAACTCTGGTGTCTCACCAAGACATGTCCTCAAATAAATTTTGTTGTCTCCTCACGTGGTGCCACAATGGTCGGAACGATGTGTCCGTCGTCTACGGAGCTCTCGGTGACTCTGTCGATTTCACTATGAATGTGATCTTCATGCTGTATGTAGTTTTGTCTAAATATGTGCGAGGGTGTGAGTGCGTGCGTGCGTGTGTTGCGTGTGTTCGCACATATTAGATCTACGGCTGTACCCAATTAAGAGGCCTTAAAAAACTGTATTATGACTGTTTTTGAGCAGGCAGTCTGCACCATCTTTGATAAACTTGAAGTAATGAGAGTAAAATTAGGCCCAACACTGGAACGTGCTTGAGTGCTCTGTTTGACTGCTCATCGTATGATGACTTGAACGAAATGAGAGTAGATTTGGTGAGACATTTGGGCATGAATTGCTCATGCATGGTTAAGAAGGCCAGCACTACATGCATGTCTACATGTATACCTACTAGCTACTCCTTGAAAATATATTTTTATATATATTGATATACCTAGCTATATAGTCGCACCACCAATTGAAACTTGGCTTGACCTCAACTAAGTGTAAAGACCAAAAAAAAAGGCACATAGGTTAAAACATGCATAGTGCTTCATCTGAAACTTTATGGTCAATTCCTTATGAAATGTGCTTGATTCCATTTCAAACCTTATGATCAATTCCTTCGTGGCATTTTTGGAAAGTGTTGTAACTGTGGCTAAACATTGATGTACACCTATACATGCATGTCGGATGATGCAGGAGGTATACGTGCCGACCGAGTCGGCACGGCGGCGATGGCACGCGCTCCCGCGGCGGCGCTACCCGAAGCCTCTCATCTTCCACGACAGCCGGGTCGCCTTCCGTCCGACGCCTGCCGCGACGCTCGCCATGTTCATGTGGGTGCCACTGGGCGCGGCCCTCGCCGTCGTCCGCTGCGCCACCTTCCTCGTCCTCCCGTTCTCGCTCTCTGTGCCCCTCCTCGCCGCCCTCGGCATGCACAGCCGCCTAATCGCCAACCCCTCCTCGGCGTCCAAGAACCTCTTCGCCTGCAACCACCGCTCCCTGCTCGACCCGCTCTACGTCGCCGCGGCCGCGGGGCGCGCGGACCTCGCCGCCGCCACCTACAGCATCAGCCGCCTCTCGGAGGTCCTGTCGCCGATCCCCACGTTCCGCCTCACCCGGGACCGCGCGGCGGACCGAGCCGCCATGCACGCGAAGCTTCAGTCGCGCGGCCCCGGCGGCGGCGGGCTGGTCGTCTGCCCCGAGGGCACCACCTGCCGCGAGCCGTACCTGCTGCGGTTCAGCCCGCTGTTCGCCGAGCTCGGCCACGACGTGGCGCCCGTGGCGCTGCACTCGTCGGTGGGCATGTTCCACGGCACGACGGCGGGGGGATGGAAGCCGCTGGACCCACTGTTCCTGCTCATGAACCCCGTGCCGGCATACATCGTGCAGTTCTTAGACACCCTCACGTGCGGCGGCGACGGCCCGGAGGCGGCGCGCGCCGTGGCGAACGAGCTGCAGCGGCGGATCGCGGAGGCGCTGGGGTACACGTGCACGGGGATGACGAGGAAGGACAAGTACCTCATGCTCGTCGGCAACGAAGGCCTCGTCGACGTCAACCACGGCGGCGGCGCCAAGAAGAAATCTCCGACTTGTGCTACCTAGTTCTGAATTTCCATTGCAGACTTCACCGCTTCAGTGAAGGATAACAAAAGGATAAAATAGTGTGTGTTCAGTTTATTTTATTAACAGTTTTATAGATATATCATATATGATTTGGGTTGTATATACTTAATTATTGTAAGGTAGTGTGCACAAGTCGCCTGAGTGTAAATTTTAACAGATGTATTTTGAATTCATCATAAATTAAAGACGTGAGTTTGATCAAGTGCGCCACTCTTTTTTTTCTCTCATTATTTATTTATTTATTATTAGGTCAAAGTAAGATTTCCTTTTGAATCCCTCAGTAGGCCTATTATACTACATGCAACTCAGCGCCACTCTTTTTTTCATTATTTATTCAACAGCTGCAAATAAGCTTTTCCTTTTGAATTCCTCTGTAGGCCTAACTCGAATTCGCAATTACACCTCTCAGCGCCACTCCTTTTTTTCGTTATTTATTCAAGAGGTGCAAATAAGCTTTTCCTTTTGAATTACTCTGTAGGCCTAACTCGAATTCGCAATTACACCTCACCTGTATCACTGTAGACGCTATGCCTTGCAATTCCGTTTAAGATACGCAATGTTTGGTTGCGATGGATTCATCGGGGTGTCCTCAACAGTACGAGACAACAGCTAGCTTATACATGCCATGTCATTGCCACTTCATTATGTGAACCTCACATGTAAATGATTTTTTATTCTATATCTTCTCTCCTCTCACTCATTCTTTATGTGCCAGCCCACGTACTATCTCGTTTTCTAAGCGAGATAGATGTTAAAATAAATGACAGTCTCTTCTCTTTCCACCTTCTCTCCTCCACTGCTCACCTTAATTGCTATGAGCTACTCCCTCCGTCTCTGAAAGAATCAATTACTAAAATCCGTGCCAGTCAAACTTTTTAAAGTTTGACCAACTTTGTATAAAAGAATAGCAACATCTGTGACATAAAATGAGCACATTATGAAAAATATATTCTAAGATACATCTAATGATACTAGTTTGATATCATAAATCTTGATAATTTTTCCTATAAATTCAGTCAAAGTTTAAAAAGTTTAACTTCGAACAACTCTAAAAATTAATTCTTTTAGAGACAGAGGAGGCAGCTGAAATGACACGGTTAGAACGCCTTGGACATTCGAGACCTGGGCAAGAAAGGACTCGTTGCGCTGACCACATTACTGCTAGTGCCAGGAGGGGGAGGACTCGCTGTGCTGACCACATTACTGCTAGTGCTAGGAGGGGGGGTCCTTGACTCGTTGCAACCAGATGTTGCTGTAGGGCAGTTTATATATTATCCCATCTTACTATAATCCCAGCCAGCAACGCCTAACCACCACCCATTTCTGACCTATTTAAATGCCGGCAGTGGACCGACCTGACAAAGCCCGGCAACTGACGCCGGCGGCTTCATGACCATGACGCTGCATAAAATCAAACTACTTTTCCCGTGTCCTGGTCATCAGTTACCAGTGACATTTCAGCACAACAGAGCAGCAACTGCTGAGAGACTAGGATAGTGCAGCTCATGCTAAATCACCTGCAATTTATGGACATATGATCTTTGCATTTTGCATTTCGATTATAGCTTTTTCGCAAGCAAGTTCCCAGGGCCTGGACAATATTAACATCCACCAACACTCTTTCCATGATAAAAGAGGATTTACAATGGCCATTAACATCAGCCAACACTCTTCCCATGATGAACCAGGATTTACAATGGCCCCTCGTTACGAACCATTAAGTCAGGGGCCCATTTTTCCGAGTTGTATTTCCTTAACCAAAACGCTTATTCTGTTTCTTTTTTTTATTTTTTGTCTGCCCCGGGTACCTGCTTTGCTTACCACTGTTTCTTCCCCTTCTTCTTTTTCCTACTACTACTGCTACTGCTACTCTTCGCATTGCTTCCACTACCAGGAGAAGTCGGGTCACCTTGTGCCCCGAATGCAGTTTCAAACATTCCAGAGTTGACTGCATTCTGGAACCACTCGAAGAACTCTTCCTCGTTGAGTCCCCCATCCATGTTTACACCACTTGGGGCCTTACCACCCCTCTGTGCTGAGGTACTCCCCTTGCCACTACTCTGCTTTGCCATGCTGGCATTGACATGAAAGGTTGCCTTGTGAGTGTTCGCCGGGCATCTCATTCCCTGGAAAAAACAGAAATTCAAATATCAAAGCACGTACTTCTTTGCCTGCTTTGATGTTCTACAAAAGAGAAACTTCTGTCTGCAAACAAAGCAGAGCCAGAGTTTTTATACCTCTGCATGTATTTGTAGATCATTCCATTTGGCACCTCAGATTTAAGAAACCATATATATATATATATATATATATATATATATATATATATATATATATATATACTTGCTGCAACTACAACTAGAAATATCTAAACTTTGTTGTCGAAATTTAACCTTGTGGTTTAGCTGGAAAATTAGTAATCACAGAAATGCTACAAGAATTTGTAGCCCAGTCAACTGATCTTGTATGCATTCTTTGCTTGTTTAGTTTTAAATAAATCTGTTGGAGCTCAGGGATCGTAGAGCGTAGGGATGGAGGATGGGAGGCCGCGGCTTGAATCGCGGTGGCGGCGTGGAGGAGGCGCCGTGCTCGGCGCCCTAGAGTAGATGGGAACGGTGGCAAGGGGGTGACGTGAACAGTAGAGCCCAGGGGCCCAAGGGGAGATAAGTCTCAATCCCAGGCTAATCCATTCCACAAATAACTGTTTGATACTTATACCAAATATCATAACCAACCAATGCTAACTTCCTGGAATACAAATCAAATAACTCTCCTAAACTCTAGGATCGGCCTAACTGACTGGTGCACAGTGACTGCGTCCAGGAGCCGTGGACTGCTGGCCACCTCTCAGCCACGGTGCCTGCGCTGGTACACCTTACCAGTCATAACATCTCTCCCCCCCTCGGAAAACAGCTCGTCCGCGAGCTGGAACGAGGGAAAGAGTGCACGAAACTCGTCGACGGGCTCCCAAGTAGCATCATCGTCGGGTAGAGACTCCCACTGGATCAAGACATGCCAAACCCCACGACGGAGCTGGGCACGTAGTGCACGAGCAGGGCGGTGTAGAACGCGACCGTTGTGAAGAGGTGGTAGTGCCGGTGGAGCCGTCGGAGGGGTGCCATGAAATGGCTTGAGGACGCCAACATGGAAGACGTCATGGATGCGAGCGCCCTCTGGTAAGCGTAGACGATAGGTGACATCCCTGATGCGCTCGACAACCTGGAAGGGTCCAGCGAAGCGCGGACTGAGCTTGCCGTGGAACCCCGGCACCAAGGACTGCGCCGGTCGGTGGAGGATCCGCAGCAGCACCCAGTCGTCCACCTGGAATTCCAGTGGCCTGTGCCGCGCATCATGCTGCTTCTTGGCGTACTCCTGAGCTTGCAGTAGCCGATCACGCACGTCTGCTAAGAACGCGTCGCGGTCGCGCGGCAGCGTGTCGACGGTGTCAGTCCTCGCCGTCCCTGCAGTATAAGGTAACAAGGCCGGTGGGGGCCTGCCATACACTACCTCAAATGGTGACGTCCGAAGAGTGGAGTGGTAGGCGGTGTTGTAGCAATACTCCGCCCACGAAAGCCACTCCAGCCAGGCACGAGGGCGATCCCCGGTGATGCACCGCAGATACATAGCAATGGTGCGGTTAACGACCTCTGACTGA
The DNA here is from genome assembly GCA_038087645.1 of Saccharum hybrid cultivar R570. Taxonomy (NCBI): domain Eukaryota; kingdom Viridiplantae; phylum Streptophyta; class Magnoliopsida; order Poales; family Poaceae; genus Saccharum; species Saccharum hybrid cultivar. The sequence goes on from JAQSUU010000059.1 coordinate 3,698,858, forward strand.
CCGTCGGTCTGTGGGTGGAACGCGATACTCATCCGCAGCTTGACGCCGGCGAGCTTGAAGAGATCACGCCAAACGTGCCCAGTAAACACCGGGTCGCGATCACTGACAATCGAGGTTGGAAACCCATGCAGCCTGACAACACCATCAAAGAAGGCTTTGGCCACGGTTGCTGCAGTGTAGGGGTGGCCCAACGCAAGGAAGTGCGCCTGCTTGGAGAACCTGTCAACCACTGTCAATATGACACTTTTCCCATGGACACGCGGCAGACCTTCGACAAAGTCCATTGCTATGTCAGATCACACTTGAGACGGTACATCCAGAGGCTAGAGGAGGCCCGCGGGGTGCAAATGCTCTGTCTTGTTGCGTTGACATGTGACACTGGTGCGCACAAACTCACGCACCAGCCGGCGATCATTGTCAACCCTGAAGTCTTGACGGAGGCGCTGCAACGTCTTCTGGGTGCCTTCATGACCCGCCGTGTGCGCCAGCTGCAGCACGACCGGAAGTGCAGCAGATGTGGAGGGCACGAACACGCGAGAACCGTGCATGATAAGGCCGTTGCTGATATGCCACGGGTCCCCGCGGTCCGCGACCACTGAGTCTCGAAAGGCGCGTAGGTCAGCGTTGTCCTGAAGCTCCTGCCTGAGATCGTCAAACAGCTTGAAAGAGGGCCAGTAAGCGCACTGAGCTGCTCGTCCCCATTCTCGCGCCTGGACAAAGCGTCGGCAACTACATTCAGGCAGCCCGGTCGATATTCAACTGCAAAATCATACCCAAATAACTTGCTCACCCATTGATGCTGGGGCACAGTGGACAATCGCTGATCAAGCATGAACTTAAGGGCATAATGATCGGTCCGGACAACAAAGTGTCTGCCCCACAAATACGGGCGCCAATGCCTGACTGCCTGAACCAATCCGATCAACTCTCTTTCATATGCAGCCAATTTGAGGTGGCGAGCAGCAAAAGGCCTGCTGAAAAAGGCCAGGGCACCGGCGCCTTGATGGAGCACCGCCCCGAAGCCGGAACTTGATGCATCACAATCAACCAGGAACACTTTGTCGAAGTCTGGAAGCTGCAGTAGAGGGGCTGTCGACAGAGCCTGCTTGAGGGCGTCAAATGCTGCTTTGGCCTCTGGAGTCCAGGAGAAGGCCTCTTTCTTGAGCAGCGCGGTGAGAGGCGCTGCAATGGCTCCGTAGGCCTTGATGAACCGGCGGTAGTAGCCGGCAAGTCCAAGGAACCCCCGGAGGCCCCGTACTGATTGAGGCTGCAGCCAACTGGTGATAGCCGCAACCTTGTCACTGTCCATAGCGACGCCGGCTGCTGAAATAACATGGTCGAGATAGTGTACTGATGCCGTCGCGAAGGAGCATTTGGAGCGCTTGAGACGGAGCTGATGGTCACGTAACGCAGTGAGGACAGCATTGATGTGTTGCAGATGCGAGGACCATGACGGGCTGTATATCAGTATGTCATCGAAAAACACGAGAACAAACTTACGAAGAAATGGTCGGAGCACTGAGTTCATGAGACTTTGGAATGTCGCCGGTGCATTAGTGAGCCCGAAGGGCATAACCAGAAACTCGAAATGGCCCTCATGAGTGCGGAAGGCAGTCTTCTCAATGTCAGCTTCATGCATCCGCACTTGGTGATAACCTGATCGCAGGTCAAGCTTGGTAAAGAAGCGAGCTCTTTGTAGCTCGTCCAGCAACTCTTCAACCACAGGAATTGGAAATTTATCTTTGACAGTCTGCTGATTCAATGCGCGATAATCGACACAAAACCGCCACGAGCCGTCGTGCTTCTTCACTAGCAGCACAGGCGCTGAAAATGCCGAGGTACTGGGTCTGATCACGCCCTGCTGCAGCATTGCAGCGCACTGGGACTCCAGTTCATCCTTCAGGAGTTGAGGATAGCGATAGGGACGCACTGCCACCGGAGCTGTGTTCGGTAGATGGATCCGATGGTCACATGAGCGCGCCAGTGGCAGCCCTTGTGGCATGGCGAATACATCTTCGAAGGACTGCAGCAATGTGTCCAGCAACGCCTGTTCATTGCGGATGACGTTGAGGCGACGGGTGGACTGGATGTCGTGGCGTGTAGAACCAATGCCCCTCCAGAACACCCGGCGGTCCCCGCGCGTGAAGGCCATGCACAGATCATCAAAGTCCCACAAAATAGGCCCCAGGGTGCGGAGGAATGTGACGCCAAGTACCATGTCCCACTTGTCCAGCGGGATAGAGTAGCAATCTACGGAGAAGACCTCGTCGGCGATGCGAATGCCAACGTCACGAGCGAGGCCGCGACAAGCGACGCGGTCTCCATTGGCGATCATGACGCCAGCACCTGGGCACGGGGTGAACTGGAGGCCGACACGCCGGGCAACGTCCCCGCGGACGAAATTATGAGTAGAGCCCGAGTCGAGCAACGCGATGAACTGCTCGTTGCCGATCTGGACATAGACTTGCATCGTGTCTTCCGTGCGGATGCCGGCGATGGCCGCAAGGGAGATCACTGGCGGGTCCTGGCCGGCTGCACCTGGTGCTGTGGGAGCGTCATCCTCAAAATCGTCGGGCTCCTCGACGATGTAATCTGATGCCTCCAGGTAGAAGAGGCGGGCGCACTTGTGACCCTGGACGTAGGGTTCATCACAATTATAGCACAAGCCTTGTTTACGGCGCTCTGCCATCTCCGCCGGCGTGAGACGCTTGAAAGGGCGAGGGGGCGATGGCGCTGGTGTTGATGAAGATGAGACCAGCGCCCCGGACGCCGGCGGCTGGACGCCCTGACCTTGATTGCCGCGACGAGAAGGTCGTCCTGGTGGTGCTGGAAGCGCTAGCGCCGGCGCCGCATTGCGGCGTTCATATGCGCGCGCCAGTCGCATGGCACGCTGCAGGTCCTGCGGTTCGTGAAGCTCGACGTCGATCCAGATATGATCAGGCAATCCCCCTGTGAACAGTTGCGCCTGCTGCAGCGGTGCCAGGCGCCCGGCGTGTGCCATGCGCGCCTGGAACGCTTCCATGTATGCGTCGACGTTGGAGGTGAACGGCAGGCGCGCAAGATCGGCTAGATGATTAGTGGACAGCGCCGGCCCGAAGCGCTGATGACACAGCAGCCTGAACTCCTCCCACGAAGGCATGCCCGCATCGCGCTCAAGCACGTAGTACCACTGCTGCACGGTGCCCGTCATGTGGAAGGACGCGAGCCACACCTTGTCGGCCTCGCGGGTCAGCTGGCCACGAGAGAAGTGCTCGCAGCGGTTCAGCCATCCCAGTGGATCCTCCTTGCCGTCGTAAGTTGGAAACGACAGCTTGTGATAGCGGGGAACGCCGGCGGCCTCGGGCACTGGTGGCACATGGATGCGAGGGGGTGGTTCATGTGTGGCAGCCGACGATGGCGCATGGCCCATGTCCATGATGGAAGACAGGGAGGGAACTGGCGATGGTGAATGGGGAAAACTGATTTGAGTGATGGGCACCGGACGTGTGGGTGATGCTGAGATGGGCTAGGTGGATGCCGTCAGCGAAGGAGCCACCTATTGTGATGTGGAAATCTCCGAGATGACAGGTGCTGAGGCCGGCAAAAGAGGGAGGCCGCCGTACCCAGGCATGCCTAGCGATGGAAACGGGGGCACGGAGCCAGACGGGCCGCTCTCGATGGCTGCCACGCGCAGGGCGAGCTCGCCCATCTGACGCTGCAGGCCATAGACGGCAGTGGTGAGAGCTTGAAGGGCATCGGTGGGCACGGTGGTGACCGATGGCTGGGACACGGGGAGCGGCGCGGTGGAGGTCACAGCGGTGGTGGGGGTGGGCGCAGGGGATGATGGAGATGCGGCGGTAGCGGTGGTGGTGGCGGTGGAAGCTCCTGGTCCTGACATTGATCCAGATTGTTGGAGCTCAGGGATCGTAGAGCGTAGGGATGGAGGATGGGAGGCCGCGGCTTGAATCCGCGGTGGCGGCGTGGAGGACGCGGTGGCGGCGTGGAGGAGGCGCCGTGCTCGGCGCCCTGGAGTAGATGGGAACGGTGGCAAGGGGGTGACGTGAACAGTAGAGCCCAGGGCCCCAAGGGGAGATAAGTCTCAATCCCAGGCTAATCCATTCCACAAATAACTGTTTGATACTTATACCAAATATCCTAACCAACCAATGCTAACTTCCTGGAATACAAATCAAATAACTCTCCTAAACTCTAGGATCGGCCTAACTGACTCGTGCGTAGTGACTGCGTCCAGGAGCCGTGGACTGCTGGCCACCTCTCAGCCACGGTGCCTGCGCTGGTACACCTTACCAGTCATAACAAAATCATACATGTTTTTCATATTTTTTTAGAGATCTATGGAAACTTCCAGATATATGCTTTATTAAAATATTTCTTTAGGTAACTTAATACAGATCACATGCTAAGGATAAGATGTGGCAATGCTGAACTCTATAGTGCCTTCTTGACTCAAGCTTTTACTATGGACATCTAGGTCTTCTATTGGCTACATATCCACAGTACTAAAAATTATACAAAATGAGAAGAAAAACAAGTCACTAGCTACTCTCGTTAATAGTAACTGCTATTAGATGCATGGGTTATTCAAGGGTACAATGCCCCTGCACAGATCAAAGAGTATTACACATGGTACTCCATACGCAATACTCACTAACATGAAAGTACTCACAAGCTACTCGCTCCGTTTTTAAATAATATGACATTTATGACAAACTAATAGTTCATTTACACCTAGCTAGCTTGTCCTAAACGTCGTATATTTAAAAACGGGGCAAACAAAGTAAAAATGATGACCCTTCATGCAGAACAAGCAAATGTTTGTGCAAAAAATAATGAACAGATCTGAATTTTTATTGAGAAAATCTGAATCACCTGACAGTTGAACCACTCAGTGACATCAAATATGTAGCTTTCTGCACAAACATATGCATGAGGTAAATCAAGCTGCAAAACAGAACAAATCATACCATGTCAGTCACAACTTTGTGATGCCTAGGTTTTATGTTTGAAGTTTGATGCATACAACTGCTCTAGAAGTGGTGCACAAATACATCATTTTATTTCCTGAAAAGAAGTTAAGTTTTTAAAAAGCAAGATCAAAGGTTCGAATAATTTTGAATTTACCTTCTGCAGCATGCCAAATAGAACAGGTTGAGAGGACTGTTCAACCCATCCATCGCCATCTTTAGCTTGATGGAACTCCTTGCAGTCCTGCAATATAGAAAATACGTAAGTTAATTTAAGACATTTATTAGTAACACAGTATTAGAAATCACCCATTCACATGTCAAAAGAAAGCACCTGACACCACCTAGCTTGTGATTTAGCTCTTCCAGTATAAATCCAAAGATGAAAGTCGCCGCATTTTTTGCAAGCTATTCTTCTGGAAAGACCATAAGGACCTTCATCAACACCTTCTGAAGGGCTGAACCCATGTTGGAAAGTACTGTTTCTTCCATTCTAGAAGAATAAGAGAAGTCATGCCAATCAGAAATGTAATGAACTAAAACCTTTCTAAGGATGAAATAATGCAACAAACAGGATGGTCCAATGATTGCCCATTAAACAGTAGAGCTTACATGCAACATATAGCATAGTACTCCGTAGCTAATAATGCAAGTAAAAAAAATCACCTTAGTCTATAGATAATGTCTTTTGATGGCAGAATTCTTATATTGGGTGTCCTTCAGTGAACGAACCTTATAACAACACATGAACTTTTTGTATTTTTATAAAGTTTGACAAAACCGCTTTAACTGCCAAAAGTATGAGTGCAAAACTAAAACTAGATGAATCCCTATACAGTATAATTGTCTCGATTGCAAATGATGTATCAAGTTATTAGCATTTCAATTTCCAAATCATACAATGCATGTGAGACAAACAGCAGTCTAATAGCAGGAATGCAGGATTTATCTAGACTTATTTCGCCATCCTAATCAATCTATGTGGAATTTTAACTAATTTTCAACAGCACTTAACAAATAAGCACAATGCAGTAAACAAAAATGGACCCTTGATATGTCGGATAAAACTATTCCAGCAAAACTTTCCTAAAAGATACATTGAACAAGCTGTTCCCAACTTGCCATTGAAACCAAGACCAGTCTAAAGGGGTGTTTGAGGACACCTAGAAGTAATAATGTTTTCCTCTAAAAAAAAAACCCACTAACACACGGAACTGAAAACACTAGAGTGATAAACTATGTAATTCCTGGATGAATTGAACTTTAATGGCTGTCAATGAACATTTATGGATCATGTTTTCGAAGTTATAAGTAGCCCAGAGCTGATTGTGACCATATGTAAAGTTGAGTTGCACGTCCTCAAATGGCCAAAGCCCCAGATTAATATGGTTACGCAAGTAGGTGACTTCATTCACTGTAATCCTCTTCTGTGATACTTGGAAGAACAATGAGTTAAAAACTTGCCCAGTGATATAATGTAAATCCATGCATGCACCTAAAGATGTAAACACTCCAAAACTAAACTAGTTCCAAACTTGTCCAAATTTGGATAATTTTTCAGTCCAGTGAAAGTAACCAGTTTCCCTACTACAGTCCCCACTCATCAAACTGTAACAGGACAGCGGTAGTTGAAGGTAGCCTTAAGAATGCATGATTGAACTACCTCAAAGTCAAGAATGGGAATATAGAGAAGTTCAACAAAGCATAAAAGGAAAGCATAAAGGAAAATTAATAAGACCTTTTGAGAAACACTCTGCCTGAAGTAATTCAGGAGGTCCTCCCTCCTCAACTCATCATCATATGTCTTGTGTTTCAGTGAATCAAGAAGAATCTGTGCATTTAGTAGGAACCTCATGAATATACATGACCATAACAAAGATGCGTCGTGATTGGATCCATGATTAGCTTGACAAGGACTACACACAAACCTCATATGCATTTTGAAGCTTTTTAAATGCATCAGCAGCTTTATCATTGCCCATATTCTTATCGGGATGGACTAACATAGCCTGAAAAATCAGTAATCATTGTTAACAATGATTATTATCACGTCACAGCTTTGAAAAAACATTAGTTTAAACTGAAAGGTGACAAGTGCCAAAATAAAGCATATGCTTTAGTTCATCTTTTAGCATCACCTTTTTCTTGTATTCTCTCTTAAGAGATGATACATCTATGTTCTCATATCGACGGAAACCTAATGCTGAATAGTGGTCAGTGCAGTTCAGTAAACGAGCCACTTCATCTTCAGAGGTCAGCTCTTTCTCAGGTCCACTTGTTGAAGGATCACCAGGACCTCGATCTGAAGCTGGAGCATATCTGGCTTGGGAGGCACTATCTGCTGATGGCTGAAATTCTTCAAAGATATTGCCTGGTCTACCTGAGCTTTGCTCCGAGTTCCTTGAAGAACCATTGAATTTCTTATTGTCTACATTGTCCCTTAGGAACTGCACTAGAACATCACTAGAAAAGAAAGATAAGTTGAGGCCCAAAAGCAATCCGAGCCATCCGACATAGCATCTCGCACAATACATCGAATATAAACAGGCAACAAGGAGAGCTATTCGTTCATGTTTCACGAAAAAGAAAACACCTGCATTTTGGAAACAAGGGATATCACCACTTAGTTATCAAGTAGTACTGCATTTACAAACTGTAAAATTTGAATAAAATACATCCCAAATAAATATGAGTAAGTTGCAGAATATGACCTCCAAGAATTATTACACAAGTTGTCGTCCAAAAACTTCCATAAAACCGTAAGATTACCACTGCAAGCACTGAGATAAGCAGGATAGCAAAACCCAGACCTATGAAGGCAATCGCAGAAGCAGCAATCGCCTGAAAAAAGAGAGTAGCAAAGATGAAAAGAATAATAAAGCACAATGAGCATAGCAATTAATGATTTAAACAAGAAACAGCATGGCAAGAGCAAAAATAATTTAAAACAAAACCAGACATAATTCGCCTAGCAAAGTAATCTGACAATGCAACTTTTTAAATGAAACCACATTTACTGATTTACAACCACAAAAGAAGATTAATCACATAATAGAATAATATAATAGATAATATTTATAAATTAACTGTTACCAGACTTTGATTTTCAGTTCACGCAAAGCATTTTGAATTATATTATCACTTATCATAATTGAGAAATCAGTAAAATTAGTATACAAAATATGAATTGAGATGAAATAAGATTGAGCACATGAAATGCAGGATCATATGAACATTGTACTGTACATTTGAATGTGAATGATACATGTTGCATGGCAACTAAACTCATTTTTAATATCTGGAGAGTAGTGACCATTGACCAAGATCATCCATAAAGTCTTCCTCTACCACAGATGCAGTATGCTGTGTTGTTTATCACAACGGGAAACCTGAATTTCATTACTACTATGCTGTATTTTTTATCACAACGGGAAACCTGAATTTCATTACTAGTATGAGGTGTTGCAGCCAGTTAATCGAACTGAAGTAATGAAATGTTGGCGAGCAGCAGATTGGCAATTCTAAGGTCTACATTTATTGTAAGCAGGCACATATCATCATGTTACAGAAAGCACAAAAATGTGAGGTCAAATGAAGGATACTAGAGCTAAAACTTCCATTAAACCATATAAAAGAAAACATCATGTATGAGCGTTGCATGGTAAACAGTTTCTTGCTCTAAAGGTCTTGGTAGCAAGATGCCATTACCGAAGTTGCTCACACATGTTAATTCACAAGCAAAATGGCAAGCCCAATGTTATTTTGATCTGTATTGAAAAAAAAAAATTGTGAAAAATGAAATATCATAAATTAAGCTAGTACACATTGACATTATCAATAGATTTGAGAAGAAGCCTAAGGTATAGTTAAACCATACCATGAATATGAGCATCTTTTTTATCCCAATCATTGCAAAAGTTGACAGCATGCTGCACCAAAGTACTGCTAGGAGGGAGTTTGTCCCCCCCAACCGTAGCAAAGAATCAAAGCCCCTTAGATTGCAGTCTAGCCAAACCGTCAAAACGAGCAACATCAACCTTCCAGCATTAAGCATCCAAGCTCGAACTATAGGATAAACATACGCAATTTTGCTTAAGACATAGGCATGCCCTTTGTTCATAATAGCCATGTAAGCGTTGATTGTTGGCCTTCTTCTGTCGATAAATCTTTTACCTTCCTCAACTAGATATATCATGGAAGCTCTAATAATGGATGCAGCCATGCAAGCAATGCACCTAGTCTTCTCCAAAACATTTCCTGCCAATCCAGACGATGTTGTTTGCTCAATTGAAAAACTTCTACCAAAACCGCGCCTAGAGGGTTTCTTGCTACCTCTTCTATTTTTAGTGCCTCTTACCGAAAGCTCATTTTCTTCTGAACTGCTTATATCACAACTGGTATCCATTTGTTGCTTCTTTCCAAAGGATGATATGCCATTGTTCCTGCTGTTCCTTTTGCTGCTTCTTCCTTTCTTCTCACTGCTTCCTTCAGGACCCTTTGATCTGTCTTGAACATGTGAACTCGGATTTTCACTATCTGCAGCACACCTTTCTCGTGTACTTAGTACATCACCATCAGTTGTATTTTGCCAGTTAGGTGAAGCATGATTGGGACCACTCTTGCTTTGATTTCCCTTTCGTGCCATGATTTCACTTGAAACTAGGATACTCAGAGTTTATATAGGTGTTAACACATGAGGGCTAATACATTATTCTGTTCCTTCAGCAAAATGAGTACCTATGGGTGCACCAAAACACACCACAAAGATACATGAGAAAACAGGACAGATGGAATGATTAATAAGAAGATAAAAGGAATACTTTTACAAATAAGATGCTCACATTCAGGTGTGACATTTTTTTATGAGACTCAGAAACAATAAGTTCACTGGCTATATGTTAGTTGTTCGATATAACACAGCACCTTGTCATGGTATGATAGAACTTTACCAGCCCAGGGTTCCTGTTACCGAGAAGGTTCCTGCTAGTGAGCAAAACTAATGAAATCTTGCAAGTTTTAGAATCTGAATTTTAACTTCAAATTCGATATGGAATATGGTAAGAGAAGAAAAGAATGACTATCATCTTTATACGTGTGCAGGATTTGTTGATCAATCCGTTGATGTTGCTGAGCTAAAGGAATATTTTGCTGATCAACCATTATAAGCGTTCTCGTTACTTATCGCATGCATGGCATAAAAGAACTAGCAGTACATGTTCAAAGTACTCTACTAATGTAAGGGGCAACTAGCTTTAGTGTCCTGGCGTTTTGTCGACTTGGACACTGAATGAAGCATCCACATTGCTCAGAGTGGAGTGAGCGGCAGTGCATGCATTCATGTCTTATCTAGACACATACCCAACACCAAACACTGTGCCCAGCATTCTCTCTCAAGCCCAGGTACCACCTAAGCTGATGCGAATAGTCTCATATAGGCTGGGTCCAGGATTTCAGGTATTGCAGCTAGTTGCATTTCCATATAGGGAGTTAAGCCACCAGATAGGCATGCTCCTACAATGCAGCTCACATACTTATCCAATACTGTAACTGAATTTGAGTTAAGCTCTGCTTCCCTGATGTTACAGAGCTCATTAGAGCAGCTCTCAGCCAGGGGCGGACCCAGTAAAGGACGGGCGTACACATGTACACCCAATAATTTTTGCAAAGGAAGAAAAGAATCGAAGTTTCTACGCATAATACATGCATACTACACTTGTAATTGAATCAGATCAGATCCGAACACGGATAGCTTAAGCTAGGGTTTGGGTGCTTGGTTTGGCACAGCATGAACGGAAGAGAAGGGGTCAGGGATGGCAGCGTACCTGCCGGCCAAGGTCCCGAAGATGGAGGCCTGGGAATCTGGCGGCCGTCGGCGGCGGCTGCGGCGGCGGGCAGCCGCCTAATCGTCGCCCCGAGAGACAGAGAGCGCGCGCGAGGGGCACGGCAGAACCACGAGCAGAGAGAGTATGCGGCCGGGGGGGGGGGGGGGGTGGGGGGGACGGGAGAACAAAGGCAGGGGCGCTGGGCCACAGCTGACAGCCCACAGGGTATGCCACCAACTCTTGCTTTTAGCAGTGTGGTTTTCGGTTTTTTCGCGTGTATAAAATGGTAATCCCTCCGTAAAAAAAAGTGATGATTTGAAATTTGTCCTTGAAAAAAATGATGGTCCAAGCTTTAGGCATATTTTTGGCCCACAAGAGAATCTGCATGCGCAACAAATCCAACCTTTAATTTTCTTATTAATCCGCATCCGGCCAAGAGAGTCTGCGTGCTTCCATTCAACGCATATTAATTAGGCAAGTAAAGCACGAGACATCCCTTTTCAAGGTAATGGCCTTGTTTGGCTTGTTGTAAAAATGGCTGATGTTGATGCTGATTTGTTGTGAGAGAAAAACACTACTGAATGGTTGGCTGATTTTGGCTGATAGGTTCAAGCGAACAGGGTCAATAAAGTGCAACAAACCAAGGGTATCAGGGACATTTCTCTTCACCACTAATTTGTCTGAAAAATCCTAAAACATCACTTTTCTTGAGACGTAGGGATTATTTTTCGACCTCTACTTTCTCCTTTTATTAATGCAAGCATGGCAGGGCCCTTTTAGGACACCTTCAACAGTGACTTATGAGTTAACTCTAACATATTATTTTATATTTTAATAGAAAGGAGAAAAAAATCATCTCTTAATCGTGTGTTAGTTTCATGCACACGCTACAAGATCATACAAGGCTGACATATGGAGCTTGGCCCTGTTCGCTTCGCTGAAAAATCATGACTAAAAGTACTGTTTACTGATTTGTTGTGAGAGAAAAACACTGTTCCTTCGTTGAAACAGTACGGCTCATAAGACAGGCGAACAGGACCCATATTATAAGTTATGTGTTAAAAGTTAATATCATTGAAACAAAAGCTATCTTAGGGCTAGCAACTATCTCTATATTGTTAGGGTATCCTTACTAATGCAAGCATGGGAAGCTACTGTAGGCACTTTAAAAAAAAGTTCTAGGATAGTGCTATTGGAATAATATTCCTATAAGATTAAGATGCCATGAAGATAGATTTGATTGCATGGTCCAAACCCGTCAGGCTAGTGAGCTGAGCAAAACAAACATAGGAAAACCGTTTTGAAAGAGTATAATGTTATGGGTGTAGCTTCTAAAATTAGGGAACTTTCACCATAGAAATTTGGAAGAATGAAACCATAGCCAAAATAGCTAGAGCAACCATGGGTCTAGAGGAAACAAAAACTAGGCAATAGTCGAGGGACAGCTAGGAACATCTTGGAGTGTGAATGAGAATGCGTTAGGAACATCTTGGAGTGTGAATGGAATACAACTTACTTCTAGACAGTAGCAAACCAACGTCGTAGAAAGAAACTAATTTCTACCTTAGACGACTCTAGGGACCAATAGAGAATACAAGTGGCATGCAGAGAATTGCAGTGGACTTCTAAAAGGATATTCTCTTCAAACTAGAATATAGGGGTCCATAGCTCAAGAAGAGAGGTTCTAATCTTACTGGAACTTGGTGATAGAGGAAGATAATAACGCCATATGAGTTTTGGATATGTGAGAAAAAACACACTATCTAAACATGTTCACCTCTATCGCGTGTCGTGGACTTTGCGGAATCTCAGGAATCATCTTTGCTCCAAGATGGCAAATGGATATGCAACAGGTATGGCGATCCACCTTGGCAGCGTTAAAGAACCTAGACTTGCTCTTTGCCTCTATCCCACCCACTCATTGTAGGTTCACGCAAGTTTTCTGTTCGTCTCTCTGGTCTCTGGCATGGAGGAGCCGGTGAAAAAGGCTAAGGCCATGATGACTCATAACTAGGGATGAAAACAGTCAAAAACGATCGGAAAACCACTCAACCGTTTCCTACTTTTACATTTGAATACGAAAATGAAAGCGGTAAAGCCGGATATGAAAACGAACACGAACTTACGGAATATGGAGAATTTCGAAAACGAACTAATTCAAGTGAAATTATGTCGAACACGGTCGGTATACGAAAAATCAGTAGGGAATATTGACCTGTAGGACTAAGTGCATAACAATTAACAGGTGAATAACAATTAACAAGTTCTACAACTTTCATAAAAAAAGTATCTCTATTCGACACCATACAAGAAAGATATGATTTTTCTAAAACAACAAGCGCTTGTACGTGATTAATATATCGCTGAAACTTTGTTTATTTTTTTGAACATCGTAAAAGACCTCAAATGAAAAACTAATAACTAGAAAGTTGCAGACCTCGTCGAGAGCTATAATTTTCATGTAAAAATTATCTTCATCCGAGATCGTATGAAAAAAATATAATTTTTCTAAGGCTGGACTTCTAGTTGTCCAAGTTCGGTTTAAACCGAAATTTGAATTCAGGATATCCCGAATTAAAAGTAGAAAAGTAGAAAACGGTTGGAAAATGTCTAAAACATTTTCATTCCGATTTCGAATTTGGTGTTCCCAATTTCAAACCGAAATCTATTGTCCGAAAATACGAATTCGATCGGATTAAATGTGGAAAACAATATGTTTCGGTATGGGATATTTCCATACCATTTTCATCCCTACTCTTAACACAAAACTAGCAAACTCTACATAGAGACATGAAATCCAACCAGCTTATCACAACATGCTAGGAGTTGGTACTAAACTAATAATGTATATTTGTGAGCTTGGAACTGTGAGTGTATCATCCCTATAGCGATTATCATACAATTAAGCCTAGCCTCCCTAACCATGTATTAGGGAGATGTACTAAAGATCCACAACATAGCCTTCACATTAATTCTTGCGAGATGTGCTAAAAAAATCCTAGTTTTTTTTTTGCAAAAGTTAGAAAGATACATGATCAAGTGTGCTATTGTGATACTTAAAGAGTGCAATCTATGATCTATTTTTTCGGAAAATAACAAAAGAGACTTAACAAAGATACAATAACCAAAAGATCCAGATTAACTTAAGGATTGAAAATCTGTATGAACTGACAAGACCAAATTTAAAAACCAAAATCTAGAACATGTGCCCCATAAGATGTATTATAAGATTCTAACCGTGTGGGGGAGCACGGGCTGATAACTGTTCCCTTTTTATAGCCTGGGAGAGATTTTAGTTTTTCCACCCCAGGTGGAGACAAAGTAGGGACTTAGCAATGAGTAACATATATAGTAATCGGTTATTCATTTTCCAGTAGTATCCTTAGCAGCCCTAACTAAATTTCTACGAGTGTGAATATGAGAATTATTACAAGCATAAAACCCAAACGCTTTGTAAATCTGTATCCTGTACCCAGCTGTTGGTAACCCTCATTACTGACACTGGGTTTGTAGCTTGCCAACTCTATTCCATCTTAATGAAAAAGATGCTAAGCCACGGTCACGAAAAAAAAGAAAATGGCAAGGAAGGAATATAGACACAAATATATGGTTCTAAATCCTGCATGTGTTGTTGGCTTCGGTTTCAAAATTTCTATCACCTTACATCCCCATTTTTTAGGCAGCAAAAAGAAATTCTCATCGCTTTTCTTCGTTCCAATAGAGAAAATTGCACGAGTTGCATGTACTAGCAGCATATGCTGAGTAGTGGATTCTCTCTTACTTCTGACTTTGGAGTTTGGAGCCCCAGCTTTCTTTTTCCTATACCCTTTTCCACAAGATGAATGAAATCGCCACAGCCATCAACGATTCAGCCGCTTGGATCCACACACAAAATGTCTCACAGTTCGGGCACCTCTGGATGCATTTCTTCCTTAGCGTAAGGTAGTTTCTTTTCTTCAGGGGTGTCAACTGTCAAGCAATCCAGTTAATTACTGGAAGCCTTGTAAATCTGCGTGCTGCTCGCACGCTTTGTAGACTCTTTCTCTACTTATAAATACAAGCCGGCAACGGATCTTTCAAAAACCAAAGAAAAAAAGAATCGTGAATTCCATGGTTCATGAAGGCAACTGTGAGTTCCACTGATTCAGCCATGGCACTGAATCTGCATGCTCAAACTTGAGAATACCTGACTCATGTTCAGAAAGCATGTACATGAAGTCTGGTGGTGAGAAGAGAGAGGCACCCTGGCTGTCGCTTATTTCTCTACCCTATGCACAATGATTGATCGGTAGCAAAACAAAATGGTAGGATTATTCTCTCCTAATTGCTGGTCCAAATTCATAAAGGAGGGACAGAGAGAGATGAGAAAACAAGAGAATGTGAATGTCCCTAGGACGAACAACAAGCCAAGCTGGAGGTGTCATTTTACTATGCCCTCTGACACCCCTGTCTGAACGCGTCGAGCAGCAGTCAGCTCTGGCTGGCCGCTGCAGGAGTAAGCAGGGTATCAACAAATTGATCTGACCTCCATGCTTTTAAGCTGTAATGTACTCCTTTGAATTAATTCAATTTTCTTTTGTTGTAAAAAAATCATCTCTCTTTTGGATGAATCCATGCTGTTGTTGTCGCGTGCACGCATGGTCTGGCCCTGCATGGGATCGAATAACAGCAATCGGCTAATGCGCCACCATGCTAACAAATCTGCTACCTTTTTTTTTTCTCTCCGGTGCTTTGGTTCACTAGGAATTTCATTAAGATAAGAGGAGGATAAGAAACAAGGGTCACAGTTGATCAATAAGCCTAAGCTTTACCAAAACCTTCCACGCAACTTAGAATCACTGATTGATTGATTGATACCACTGCTGCTCGTGACCTGAGACAGCGATAACACAACAGCAGATGGAGTTTAAAACAGAGCCGGCACAGCTAACAACGTGGCGGCACAAGATCCGATGAGAGCATTGAGCCATTGACCATCCAGAGGGAGCCCGAGGCTCCAGCTGCAACTGCCTTTGCTTTTGGTTTGCTCCAAGTCAGCCGCCGTTGAACAGGCAGGCTCATCAACACTATCTCTGTCCCTAAGGATGTACTACTAAAAACGCAAGCAACGGCAGCAAAGTCCTGCTGCAAGCAATCCGCGCATTTTTCTATTGAGACATGAACATAACACACCACGAAACTAACAATGCAACGCACGTTAATATAGTAGAAAATGCAGCTGTTAACAAGCGAATTGGAGTACTAATGAAGCAATACTGCAAGCCGAATTGTGGTTCTGAAAACCTCACTTGAGGTTTCCCATGCTTCTTTTTCTCTTAAAAAAATACAAAAGCCTATGGTGTCGTCAAGATTTGCACTAGAGATTGCATTTTTTTCATTTCAATATCAAAATAGTCACCAAGTAACAATGCAAGGCGATCTTGTCTGGCTTAGTGCTGTGGTGCAAATAATAACAGTGATGAGCAGTGCCCGGGGCCAGGGGCGGATCGAGCGGTGGGGCGGGCGGGGCTTAAGCCCCCCCCCCTACCGCTGCCGCGACAATGGAGCCCCTCCTTGAGCTCCTCTTAATTTTTATAGGCATGAAAGAGATATATGAGGGTTTTTAGAGGTTGAAGATGAGTTGAGCCCCTTTTCTATGAATTCCTAGATCCGCCACTGCCCGGGACAGAGGAGGCATGCCAGCCAGAGCCGAGGGAGACTGCCATGGCCGTGTCTGCCTCACAGGGTGCAATCGCCCATGGTCTCCACATGCACCTCGTCACTCACTGCCGCCGGCCTTCTCCTTCCATCTCGGCTCCAACAAAACCCTAGAACAAATTTTGTTTTATTACTATTTTACAGCAATAAAAATACTACTCAAGAATTAGTCTATTGGTAGAGGGTAACGACGCTCAATCATGTCTTCAACTTGTTTTTTTCGCTATAGAATACTGGCAAGTCGACGAAATCTACAGAAACCACGGCCTATATATATGAACTCATGCCGAGTCCATCCCTGGCAACGCGCTAACCAAGCTACTAGCTAGTAACAGCAAGCATCGGCCATGTCCAAGCCAAGGTGAGTGTGCAGCTGGCTGGCGGTTTCCATTATTTTTGGTCGGTTTCACAAGCTGCGCCGTGCGGCGCAGCTCGTGCAGTGTACTGACACGCCTGCGTTCGATCCGATCGTCGGCGACTGCAGGTTGGACGGCAAGGTGGCCATCGTGACGGGCGGCGCGAGCGGGATCGGCGAGGCGGCGGCGCGGCTGTTCGCGTCGAGCGGGGCGAGGGTGTTGATCGCGGACGTGCAGGACGCGCTGGGGGAGGCGGTGGCGGCGTCGGTCGGGTCCGACCGGTGCGCGTACGCGCGGTGCGACGTGACGGACGAGGCGCAGGTGGAGGCGACGGTGGCGCGCGTGGTGGCGGCGCACGGGCGGCTGGACGTGATGCTGAGCAACGCGGGGGTGCTGCTCCCGACGGGGTCGGTGATGGACATGGACCTGGCGGAGCTGGACCGCGTGATGGCCGTCAACTTCCGCGGCGCGGCGGCTTGCGTGAAGCACGCGGCGCGCGCGATGGTGGCGTCCGGTTCCGGCGGCGGCGCCATCGTGTGCACGGC
This sequence comes from Saccharum hybrid cultivar R570, assembly GCA_038087645.1. Lineage (NCBI taxonomy): Eukaryota > Viridiplantae > Streptophyta > Magnoliopsida > Poales > Poaceae > Saccharum > Saccharum hybrid cultivar. The sequence goes on from JAQSUU010000059.1 coordinate 3,716,242, forward strand.
GAGCGTGGCGTCGCTGCAGGGCGGGTTCGGCCCGGCGTCGTACACGGCGTCCAAGCACGCGCTGCTGGGCCTGGTGCGCGCAGCGGCCGGGGAGCTCGGGCGACACGGCGTGCGCGTCAACTGCGTGTCCCCCGGCGGCGTCGCCACGCGCCCTGAGCTGCGCGCTCATGGGCGTGGGGCCCCGGGAGCTGGAGGCCATGACGGTGCCGCACAACGTCCTGCAGGGGAAGGTGCTGCGCGCCGAGGACGTCGCGGAGGCCGCGCTGTTCCTCGCGTCCGACCAGGCCGCCTTCATCAGCGGCCACAACCTCGTCGTCGACGGCGCCACCACCGCCGTCAACCCCGCCGTGCTGCACACCGTCGGGCTGTGAACGCCGAACGATCGCTGCTACAGTAGATACACGCATGCATACTTTCAGTGCAATGTTGCATCGTTTTTTTTCATTGGTTGGCATCAAGAAATCTGCTTTCGTTATTGGGATTTCCATCTGTTCATACACCTCTCCATCCAGTCTCCCCTCCCCGCCATTGCTGAAGCTTCACTCGTGCTATCCTTTGCTGCGCCATCAACGACGAACTCTGTAAAACAAACAGCTGCGCCATTGTTGTTCTTGTTCTGCCATTTCATTTCATGGAACCAAACCAAACCAAACAGATCATGCAGTGCAACTGTGCGATGCAAGTGGGTGGGATTTGGATTTGGATTCGGATTCCGAAGTCTGAACACGACCCGAGGAACTTTTGGGCAGGGCAGCCACTGGATCACGTGGCGCTGACAAACAAGCGAGTGGACTGACAACTAGTCGTTGTGGTTGCAAATCGTAATCACTGCGTTTGACACTTGACAGGCATTGAACAAACTTTGAGATCTTGCCCTGGCAGCAAGCCAGGAACGGGACCAAAGTTTCGAGACAGTGCAGTACTATAGTCAGCTGATTTTAATCATGCCACTCATACTAGTTCAGTGCAACGCAATCGACGCCCGAGAGACTTCAGAAGTTCAGATGCAGCATTACTGTTATTCAGATGGATCCCATCTCGATCTGCGTTTGTCAATACGCTTTTCTGAGTCAGAAACTTTTAGCGAAGAAAATTCTGATTTATGAGCAGATAAACAAAACAACCGCCTAAGATTAACGCTCGAGGTTGTTTCTTTTCTTCCTCTGGTTTTGTGGGAGAATGGTCTGAAATCGTTTGAAGAATTTTAGATCTAGCAAGGTCACCGGTGCAAAAATGCCCGCAAACCATCTTTTCCCTGGGCTAATCTGGACCGCTTATACTCGATCAGACGGTCATTCTGCCTCTACGAAGGCCGCCCTTCGTCTTCCTCCCCCACCTGTTACGTTTCCCTCCCCGGCGTCTCCCTCTCCTCGCCGCCAGAGATGGGCCGTGCGCCAGCGAACGGTAAGCGCTCACCGCCGCCGCCGCCTCCTCCAGGACGTTGCCACTTTTGGCTCCCCAACAAGCGCCGCCACTGCGCCAACTCCTCCCTCCCGTCCTCTCAGTAAGAAACTCATGCTGAACTTCCTCTCTCGTCTGCCTAACCCCAGAACCCTAACCCTACCTGTTCCTGCTCCTCAGGTACTGCGGAAACCACCTCCCCGAGTCCGCCTCCGGAGCCGGCCGTCGCGTTCCCTGCCCCGTCGACCCCTCCCAGTAAGCCTGTCCCAGCACCCACTCGCCATTCGGATTTCGGGTTAGCTCCAGCACCAACGCTAACCCCCGCCTTCTCTTCCCACGCGCAGCACGGTGCTCGAGGAGAACCTGGAGGCGCACGTTGGCAAGTGCCCCCTAAAGAAGCAGGTCGCCGCGCTCACCGCGCAGCCGTACTACTCCAAGGGCATCAACTCCGGCGCGGGTGAGGCGGGCTACGTTGTGACGTCGGCGGAGAAGCGTGCGGCTGTGTACAGGCTTACGGAGGAGGAGTTCCGGTGTCTGCTCGGGAAAATCCGGTCGGTGCACGCGGCGGCCGCCGTGGCTATACGGGAGTCCTAACTGATCACCCATGCTTGCGACAAGTGGATGAGCGGCCAGGTCGATAGGTGGGGGCAAATGTACATTCTGGGAGTATACAGCTCATTGTTCTAGCGGGGAGTGATTTCTATTGATGGATTGGACTACAGGAAGGTGCCGTACCAAGAGAAGCATGTCGCGCAGCAGGCGTCCATTGTTGGAAACATGGAGGCATTTGGCCTGCTGCGGAACGGTAGTGATGAGGTGGTTGATGGGGAGAATGCCGCAGTGAGTGCTCAGGCAGTTGTGGAGTTTGGAGCTGGAAGAGGGTACTTGACTCAGGTGCTGGTGGATTGTTATGGGATCATGAATGTGTTCTTGGTTGAGAGGCGGTCCTACAAGCTTAAGGTCAGTAAGTCTAAACAAATTATTATGTTTCTGGGATAATAAGATCCACTTGATCTGTATTAATGCTTTTTAGTTACTCTGTATTGTTAAATGCAGCTTAACTTCCACAAGCCCCTCAAATCTGCATCATAGTTAGGCTCAATAACCAATACATTGTCTCCCAATTTTCTTGCAAAATGGCGTGTCAGTTTTGGTGACCTCTTGGCTTTTGCAGTTTTACTATCCTCGATAGCCTGTATTTTGCAATCGAATATTAAGATGCATTGACTTATGTACTAGTGCAATGTGTAGTTGTGTGTTGTTTCTAGTGAGGTGAGTTTATGGTCTTAACTTGTTAATCTTTTCTGAATTTAATACCACTGCAGTTAATTTGGAGACATTTCATTTTGGATATAATGTGTTATTTTCTAGAGTAAGCTTGATTGTACTGTGAATTTTCTCTAACACAACAACTTGCTGTTATGCTAAATCTACTTTGTCCAAGATATATAAGTTCTTTCACCTCCTGATTAAGTACCTGTTCTCTTCCCTCTACACTTTTTAGGCTGATCGAAGCTTGCGTCAAAATGAAGATGTTACCTTGGAGCGTTTAAGAATTGATAGTGAGTTCCTTTTTCATTTCTGCATTTATTGGATTATCCAACATAATGAATTTTGAGTGTTCTGCACTTTGCAAGCACCTTCTTGAATGAATCTTTTTGTGTGCAACGGAGCTGGTTCATCTGATCATTTATATTTCTATGCTTGTACTTTCTTTGACAAAATATAAGCACTGATTAGAAACATAAACACAATACAGTTGAGGATCTGAAAATGCACGGAATAGAGGCACTCAGGGGGCTCCAGTATCTAGCAATTGGAAAACATCTGTGTGGACCTGCCACAGGTTGTCCAAATGTTTGAAATTTATGCCTTCATTTGATGTTGAGAAAAGTTGAGAATATAAAAGAAAACTTATCTTTCATCTACAGATATGACCATGATGTGCTGTCTTCCTGATCGATATGACCAAACAGAAGAAAACGGCAAACATAGTCTTCAAGGCCTTGCTCTAGCTACCTGCTGCCACCATCTTTGCCAATGGAAGCATTACACAAGTAATTTCTTTTTTTTTAAGAATGCTAAGCATCTCAACACAAAAAAGAATTTGAATCTGTTTGTCACTTTCACCTCATCTGCAGATATACAAAACTTTTTAAATTGCATGCCAAGTAATTTGTTTTCTTATCGCTGCAGATAAATCTTTCCTCTTGGGACTAGGTATCACAGAGGAAGAATTTCATGCCATGACATGGTTTAGCAGCTGGGCGGTGGATGGCGATCATAGCTACCCAGATTCTCCTGTGGATGTTGAAGACACGTCCTCTGAAGTCAGGTAGGGAATTATCAATCATCTGACAAGTGCCATATGCTATTTCTTAGGCCTTGCCTTCATTTTTACTGTGGTTAAATACTTTCTGTTCGAATCTCTAGACTCTAGTGTCATCTGTGCATCATGCCTTGTCATCTATAGGTTATTTATATTTCGACATTTGTGGTTTAAAGAACTCATAATTCACTTTCTGGAACTTCAACTTTATTTGTTTTATGCCATTTTGTGTTGGACTAGAGAACCAGAGAAGGCTGATCAGGAGGCCATTGGAATTGAGAGAATAATCCGAAGTATACCAGCAGGGGAGAGGGCCTCTTTTGGATCCATGTGTAAAGATATCATTGATACGGGGAGGCTACTATGGCTTGGACAGAAGGGTCTGGTTGCTGATCTTGTAAGCTATGTTCCATCCAACATTTCACCAGAAAATCGCCTACTCATCGCAAAATGTACATCTTGATTAGGCTGAATAGCAAGTGCATGTATTTCAGCCCTGCAAATCTGCAGGAGTTTGGATTGTAAAAGACAGTTTCAACAAATACAATCTTGAGTTTTTCAACATCATTCCAAGAAATATTACGTCTCAACGATTATACATACAAGAACATGTTTTATTCTGATGGTTCACAAAATCTCCACAAGGAATGAATTCTACAATAAAATGGATGAATGGAATGGAAGCACGTTAGGCTGTAAATATAGTTGATATTGACGATATATAAGCTTACAGCAGCAACACTGCAACAGGATCCTGCTTTAAATACAAAGGAACTTCTTCACACGGTAATTATGTTCCTTGGATCTTAGCCACCACACTAAAACTCTCGACTTACAAACAACAGCTAGGCTTATTTCATCCTAAAACTTACATCGGTCCACGCTCCAACAACTCCCATCTGAATGTGGGTGCGGCATAAACCCTGGGAAAGGTGTGAAGGAGTATGCCCACGCAGACACAAACCACAGCAACTCCCATAACAGTCAACATTGCTGGCCTATAAAGGAAGGTCCTTGATGTAGAATTTGGATACACCCGTGCCTGACGGCTGCAGAGGAGGCAACTTGGCACTGATGCAGACATTGGCCTGCAGATCTCAAGGCTAACATCTCCAGGCTTAACACCATCAGTTATTACAGAGCATATACTGCTCGGAACACCGAGGACAACCTGGCCTTTGCCAACATGCTTATCAATCTTCTTTTGGACCAGATTGAGGTAAGCATCATTGCCTCTCTGCCGAGCATAGTCTTCTGGGGTAAAACCTATTTCGTCCCGTGCATTGCTCCAAGCACTAATTCCAATCTGCATGGGATAAGTCAAAACAGGGATGTTAGATATAATTAATATCATTCAACTCTATTAATTAAATTTAAAATATATGCAATGCATGTGACATCTGGTAACTCATGTATTCATCACTTCACAGTTCAATGTATGTGTAAGTCTGTGCTTTAGTGAAATAATAAAACATCAAAAGAATGATAATTTACTAAGTTTCTAATGATGTACTGTTGTAAATTATTATAGCTCAGCTTGAGGTGGTGGAAAAAAAGAGGCAAAATTCCAAGAACTAGAAAAGAGAATACCAGTCCAGGATCATCGGTCAGCACATCCAACACATCCTCTGCATCACTAGTGGCAGCTGCTATATGGAGGGGGGTAATCGTTGAAGGGCCCAGAGCATCAGGTCTAAATAAGTATGTCTGTGCAGTTCCCTTCGAGTTTTTATTTGGTTTGTATCTCAGCAGAAATCTAACCATGTTAACAGACTTCTTCCGCACAGCAGCATGCAACAAATTTTCTGAAAGCACCACCTCTTCTGCAGATCGGGATCCCACATCAACAAGGCCAATAAATAAGAAATCTAACAGCATTTTGATCACAGCACACCAGTCCCGCTCCATGGCAAATACACCAAGATTCCTGAATCGCCACATGTTAAAGGGAGCTAGAGATGTATCAGTTTCATCCTCCTTAGACATTCTGTTCGCTCTATGAAGAAGCCAACCCAGCTCATTTAGAAACTCCAGAGCTTGGTCCCTGGCATTATCATTAGCATTTGCATGTTCGCTACTGGAGGACTCAAATATGCTCTCCAGCTCAGAAACCTCAGAGCATACATCCTTCTCAGCAATTATGTAGGGGAAGAAGCCATTGCTAAAACCACTATCTTCGACCTGAAATTGCAGGTGATATTCAGGGGGGATTCAAGGTTACAGAAGAAAACCAAAATAACCACGTCATAAGCTCTATAAGTATATTTTGTTCTCGAACAGAAGCTATATAAGTATAACTATCTGTACCTCTATAAATCCTCTTCCTCTTGGACCAGGAACAGAACAACAAAAACTGAGGCATTCGATGTCCCTATCCTCATACTCAGCATTCTCTGCTACAGAGTCCGTGTCTTCCTGGAATATACAACGTCCTTCAAATGAACAAATTAGCCTGCGAACATGAGAAGATGGTATTTAGACGTAAATGGATAAGCTGAAGGAAACATCAAGGTTTATATGTATATACTTCATGAATAAGTTAATCTGAACTAAAGATGATAAAGTACCTTGAGGAAGTACTGAGTAGGTTAAAACCTTTGACTCTGAAATTTATTGTTGCAGAATAAGGTGCAGCAACAGGTCTGACACATAAAATCTTGCAGTAATGATGAGAACTGGGTGCCAGGGGTCTGTCCAACATAATGTGACCTGCAGTAACATGAACAACAAAGCTTGATAGTTAGCAAATTTCCTACAGAATAAAGCTTGCACAGCAGCATCACTGTATAAGAGCAGCTAAGTGCCTGGGATTGGCTCACCATTGAGCATAAATGCTAACCGGCGTCGAACCATCACAAATACCAAGCCAGATGCCCAAAAGTCGTCAGTGGAGCTACTCAAAAGCTTATCCAGGTGCAGGCTCATATTCTCAGAAAGCTGTAGAAAATACCATTAATAACCAAACAAAAAAGGCACTATTTTGACATGAGAATTCAGAAAGCAAGCATACCTCTTGCCATGCAGACTCAACTAACCGAAGATATACTGTTAGAATAATACAGCCAGGTCTAATATGGCTTTCTATATCAGTAGGGCTACTTGACAACCAACCAAGAATCTGAAAAATCAGGATTTAAGTGTTAGGTTCAGGATATATTTTCTTGCCGCGCACTGAGAGAATGCATAATTTACCTGTGACCGCAAAACTGGAGGTAAGTCACTGGGAACTTTGTCGAAAAGCTTGAAGACAATCTTATCAGTTCGGCACTGCAGGTAAAACAATAAGAATCAGGTGTTTCACAAGATGGCATCTAAGCATAGTAAGGTGCAAATCCATATGGAATAATATGGTAAAATTAGCATCTTGATGTTTGCGTAAGTGCTGCCAAGACTATGGCTCTTAACATGAATTCTCTTCATCAAACTTTTTCCATATATGCCGGGAGGCTGTCCAGTTCATGTTAGTCCTTGTCAGTATTCTAATGACATTTTTGTTCAGCAGAGATGCAATCAAGATCGTGTCTATCTGATTGAAGTATGTATCTTTGAAGAGAAACTTAGTGGCACGTAGTAGCTTTTTACTTCTAGGCTAATAGGCTTGGATCTTGGAGATTGAACACTTGCTTGGTTCACTTTTCCATCAGAAATCACTCTAGCATGTTTTAGTTCTTGACAGTGATGGCTATCACAACTTCTAGTAAAGGTATAAAAAAGGTCAGGTAGGTGTAAAAGTCAAAAGGTTGAACGATTAAAGGTAGGATGGATTCACAATCTAGTCCTACATAAACCAAATGTATTGATGTCTCTCTCCCTCATTCGTGTGCACTGAAAATCTTATTCCAGTTCAAATCTGTTAGAGTATGCGCCCTATTGGGCTGACCTTGGGCCTAGCACCAGCCGCATGGGCTGAGGTGCCTTGTAGGTTAAGAATAGATAGATGACTTGAATAGGCAAGGATCACAGTTGATTGGGTGTTTTCTATAAACCCTAGTGCTCCTTGCCTATATAATTGTACCCCTGTACTCATCTATTATTCAATCAATCTATTAGCCCAATTACTTTCATGGCATCAAATTAGGTTAGGTCCCTTCCGCTGCCCCTAACCCGCGCCGGCCTCCCTGCCGCGCGCACCACCTCCCAGCCGCGGCGGCCTTCCCTGCGACTCCTGGTTGCCGGACCTCCCTGCGGTGGCTCTCCCTTCCCCGCACGATGCCAGGTTCCGGTGCCTCCTCTCCCAAATTAACGGATGACGCAGCCTCTGCTGCCGCCGGCAACCTCACGGCGACCCAGGCTGAACAGCTCGCCCAGCGCCTCGCCAAGGAGAAGGCGAGCGCGGACGCCGCTGCTGCCCAGCGCAAGGCCACACACGACGATGCCCTTGCGCGCGCTCGCGCCGCCGAACTCGAGGCTGCGGCTGCCGAGCAGGAACGCGCGGCCGCTGAAAAACGCGTCCAAGACGCGCGCGCACGCGCGGCTCAGGCCCGCGCGGACGCCTCTGCTGCCGCCCCCGACGCGGCCCCTTCCGGCGAGTCCCCCACCCACCTTCGCTCTGCCATGCTGGTCCAGGAGGCCATGGCCCTGCTCCATCTGCACGCGCAGGCCGTCGCCGTCAACAACATTCGGAATCACGTCACGATCGTCCTGGACGTCGATTCCGGCAACTTCAATCGCTGGCGTGATCAATTTCTCCTGGTGCTTGGCAAATTCTCCCTCCAGGATCATGTTCTTCAGGAGCCCCCCGTCCCCATCTCCCCGGACTGGTCACGGATGGACTGCGTTGTCAAATCCTGGATCGTCGCCACCCTCACCGACGATCTGGTCGAGATTATCTCCGCCCAGGGTTCCACAGCACATGATGCCTGGGTTGCTGTTGAGTCTCAGTTCCTTGGGAACCGCGAGGCTCGCTCCATCCACCTGGAGACCCAGTTTCGCAACTTCGTCCAAGGCGATCTTTCTGTCACCGCCTACTGCCGCAAGTTGAAAAAGATGGCCGACGACCTCACTGCGCTTGGCGAGGTGATCACTGACCGCACCCTTGTCCTCAACCTTATTCGTGGCCTCAACGAGCGGTTCAGTCATGTCGGCGCTCTCCTCCGGCGTTCCCGGCCATTCCCCACCTTCCTGGAGGCCCGCGACGACCTCATCTTGGAGGAAATCACGCTGGCCAACAAGAAGGACTCTCCAGCCGCTACACTTACTGCCTCTACAGCTGCTGGTTCGTCCAGCGCTTCCCCGTTGTCGACCGGGGGCAATGGCGGCCAGAAGAACGCCAATCGCCGTTACAAGAAAACCGGCGGTGGCAAAGGGGGCTCTGGAGGGGGGAACAACCAGCGCCCTCCCTCTGGGGCACCGCAGCAGTCCGGGGGTGGACAGTCCAGCACCGGCGGCGGGCGCTCCTGGCCCAGCTACTACAACCCCTGGATGGGGTCCATCCAGATGTGGCCAGGAGGCCCCCGACCCCCTCTAGCACCCATCCCGGTGCCTCCCCACCTTCTGCAGGCGCAGCAGCAGGCGCAACAGCAGGCGCAGCAGCAGCAGGCGCTCTTCGTCGCCCAGCAGCAGGCACAGCAGCAGGCGCAGGCGCTGCAACAGCAGCAACATGCCCTCCAGCAGCAGCAGGCGCTCTTGCATCAGCAGGCGCTTCAGCAGCCTCCTGCCGCTGCTGATGGCCAAGGACAGTGGGGTGCTCCGGGCTTCTACAACCCTGTGGCCGGGCTCCCTTCTTGGGATCCCGCGGCTCTCGCCTCCAGTTTCAGCACAACGACGCTCAATCCTCCAGCGTCAGCGTCCAATGACTGGTTTTTCGACTCAGGTGCTACCTCCCACATGACATCTCACTCCTCTTCTCTTTCTCATTATTCTTTCCCGCGGTATCCTATTCCTTCATCAATTATTGTCGGTAATGGTTCTACACTCCCTGTTACAGCCACCGGCTCGACAGAATTATCTCCTAATTTACGTCTTAATAATGTTCTTGTGTCTCCACAGCTTATTAAGAATCTCATCTCTGTCCGCCAATTTACTATCGATAATAATTGTTCTGTGGAATTTGACCCCGCTGGTTGTTCTGTGAAGGTTCTTCCCTCTCGGAGAGAGATCGTCAGGTGTGATAGCTCCGGGCCGCTATACCCACTTCGTCTACCACCAGCACAATCTCTTGTCGCCCGAACTTCATCTCCACTGTGGCATCGCCGTCTCGGCCACCCCGGTCATGACGCGTTATCCAAGATTGCATCTAGTGTGTCTAGTCAGATTTCAGATTGCTCAGAGTTATGTCATGCCTGTCAGTTAGGACGACATGTTCGTCTTCCATTTCATATGTCCACCTCCCGCGCATCTAATAAGTTTGACCTTATACATTGTGATTTGTGGACATCTCCAGTTGTCAGCATTTCTGGTTTTAAATATTATTTAGTCATACTTGATGATTGCACTCATTATTTGTGGACGTTTCCTCTGCGCCTTAAATCTGATACTTTCAGCACACTAGCAAACTTCATTGCCCATGTCTCCACTCAGTTCGGCGCTAGCGTCAAAGCTGTCCAGTGCGACAACGGGAAAGAGTTTGACAACTCTACCTCCCGCCACTTCTTTCTCACACAGGGCATTCATCTTCGCATGTCCTGCCCCTACACTTCCTCCCAAAATGGTAAAGCTGAACGCATTATTCGCTCTATTAATAATGTTGTTCGCTCTTTACTCTTTCAGGCCTCCATGCCTCCGTCCTACTGGGTAGAGGCCCTCTCTACAGCCACGGTTCTACTTAACATTTTGCCAACCAAGACTTCAGTTTTCCACGCCTCACCTAGCATTGTTTGGCACTCCACCCAAATATGATCACCTTCGAGTTTTCGGTTGCAAATGTTATCCCAACCTATCGGCCACTGCCACCCACAAACTTTCCCCTAGGTCTGCCCTGTGCGTCTTCCTAGGATACTCCTCTCATCATAAAGGATACCGCTGCCTTGACCTCTCCACCAATAGAGTGATAATTTCTCGGCACGTCATCTTCGATGAAACGGCCTTCCCGTTTTCTGAGAAACATGGTCCCTCTATTCCAGCGGATCTGGATTTTCTTGATGATGCTACTGATTATGTGCCCGCTCCAATTGGACCGTTGCACAAGCTTTTACCTGTAGGAACCTCACCAGGCGCCTCCAGTTCTACTGGCGCCCCTGCCGGTCCTTCTGTGACTGTGCCTGGGGCGCCCTCTGCCTCCAGCGCCCCTGCCGGTCCTTCTGTGACTGTGCCTGGGGCGCCCTCACTCGACGCGGACTCCCCTGAGGACTCTCCGGTGCCCGCGCTCTACATCCCGCCCGCGCTGCGGACACCGGGGACCCCTCCCGCGCCACGCGCGGCCACCAGGACGGTCACGGGCGCTCTGTACGTCCCGCCTGCCCTCCGTGCGGGCGAGACATCTCCAGCAGCAGCGCGAGGACCCCCGCCTGGGTTCCCGGCTATTCGCCCGGCGCCTCAGTTCGTCTACTCGCGTCGGCCTCGTCCACCACCTGAGGCTCCAGTTCCTCCCTTGCCCAAGGGCGCGGTTCCTGTTCCACCAGTCACCAATCAGCACGCCATGGGCACTCGGTCAAAGAGTGGATTTCGTATGCCTGCTGCTTATCATGCCGCATCCTTATCACCTGTACCGAAGACTGCTCGTAGCGCTCTTTCTGATCCCAACTGGCGAGCAGCTATGGTGGAAGAACATCGTGCATTACTTGAGAACAACACTTGGGATCTTGTGCCACGTCCTCAGCATGCTAATGTCGTTTCTGGCAAGTGGATTTTCAAGCACAAATTCCAGTCTGATGGTTCTCTTGAGCGGTATAAGGCCCGATGGGTTCTTCGTGGCTTTACTCAGAGGCCTGGTGTCGATTTTGATGAAACTTTTAGTCCCGTGGTGAAGCCTGCTACAGTTCGTACCGTGTTGTCGCTGGCTCTCTCTCGTCAATGGCCGATTCATCAACTTGATGTGAAGAATGTGTTTCTTCATGGCAACTTGACAGAGACAGTCTACTGCCAGCAGCCCCTTGGGTTCGCGGACACCGCTCATCCAGATTATGTGTGTCTCCTGAAGAAGTCACTCTACGGTCTCAAGCAGGCGCCCAGAGCCTGGTACAGTCGGATGGCCTCCTACTTGATTTCTATTGGGTTTGTGGAAGCCAAGTCTGACACCTCATTGTTCATATACCGGCGTGGGTCCGACACAGCGTACTTGTTGCTTTATGTTGATGATATTGTCCTCACTGCTTCTTCACCAGATCTCCTTCGGCGGATTATCTCAGCCCTTCAGCGTGAATTTGCTATGAAAGATCTTGGTGACCTGCATCATTTCCTTGGCATGCACGTTAAACGCAGTGGTGATGGTCTCTTTCTTTCCCAGCGACAGTACATGCTTGACATCCTAGACCGTGCAGGGATGGCTGACTGCAAAACCTGCTCCACTCCAGTTGACACCAATCCGAAGGTTGCTGCAGCTGATGGGGCGCCAGTATCTGATCCTACAGATTTTCGCAGTCTTGCAGGGGCTCTTCAGTATCTGACTTTTACTCGACCAGACATTGCGTACGCTGTTCAGCAGGTCTGTCTTCACATGCACGACCCTCGTGAGCCTCATCTTGCTGCTCTGAAGAGGATTCTTCGTTATGTTCGAGGCACTCTACATCTTGGTCTTCTGTTGCGACCGTCGACTTCGACTGATCTTGTCGTCTACACTGATGCTGATTGGGCTGGCTGTCCCGACACTCGCAAATCCACCTCGGGTTATGCGGTGTTTCTTGGTGACAACCTTGTGTCATGGTCCTCCAAGCGACAGAACACGGTGTCAAGATCAAGTGCTGAAGCCGAATATCGCGCGGTGGCCAATGGAGTTGCAGAGGCCACCTGGCTGCGCCAGCTTCTTCACGAATTACACTCTCCTCTCCAGCGCGCTACACTGGTGTATTGCGACAATATCAGTGCCGTCTACATGTCCTCCAATCCGGTTCAGCATCAGCGAACTAAGCACATTGAGATTGACCTTCACTTCGTTCGGGAGCGTGTTGCTATTGGTGATCTTCGAGTTCTGCATGTCCCTACTTCCTTACAGTATGCAGACATCTTCACCAAAGGGCTACCATCTTCTGTATTCACGGAGTTCAGGACCAGTCTAAACGTGCAGAGTGGCTGACGTTTCGACTGCGGGGGTGTGTTAGAGTATGCGCCCTATTGGGCTGACCTTGGGCCTAGCACCAGCCGCATGGGCTGAGGTGCCTTGTAGGTTAAGAATAGATAGATGACTTGAATAGGCAAGGATCACAGTTGATTGGGTGTTTTCTATAAACCCTAGTGCTCCTTGCCTATATAATTGTACCCCTGTACTCATCTATTATTCAATCAATCTATTAGCCCAATTACTTTCAAAATCCAACCTTGAATATTCTCCACCTAAGTTCGTTGCCGTTGCTGATAACAGCTTGATGCATATGAACATATACTATTCCAATAACATGTTGGTCATTAGTGAGTTGTCAATTTCCCATTAAAAATTATAGCCAGCCAAATTGTCTCATTAATATATAAACCTGTTAATATACAGGTTGCTAAGTCGTAAGAGAGTTCACAATCTGCCCTTTATCATTCTTTATATTTGCATGGAATAAAAGACAAACCTGAGTGTCTCCATTTGAGCTTGACAATGATTGTGTTGATGTTGAATCTGAGTTGCCACTAGTCTGTGGTGGACTTTGAGTAGAGTCTTGCTGCATCCATGATGCACAATTAGGAGAGTCAGCTGTCTTAAAGGCAGGTGTAGGTGAACCTTCTTGCCCATCCTCAAAGCCTTCCATATCATTGCAAGTGTCATTCAGATCAAAATCCTTAAGCTTGCATGATGCAGGTTCTGTGCAATCAGGGAAAAAAATTAAGCTGAAATTGTTAATCAGAAAACAATTTCTGAAGGTTTAACAGTGGTTGTCCATCATACCTGGAGTTACCACCATGGTAGCCTTCGATTGTACTGGCACAACAGATGATGATGCCTGTCCACAACCATTCACGAAAGGCAACTTAGAGTTAGATGGTCCTGCAGCCTCTTCTGCGGCATTAGCTGTTCCAGAGGTTCCAGCATTCGATCCATTTTGCAGGCTTTGGTATGCCTCCAGGAGTTTACATAGTTCTTTTGGCTCCAGGGATTTGGCAACAGATCCTAGGTTCTTCAAAAGAGTGGATAGCAACTCCTGGCCGTTTGAATTCTGAACATTGTCAGCTGCAAGGAGAGTTCTAAGAGTCATGTACCTTCCTGAATATACAAGTAGTTCTGCAGAATACATATATGAAATACGTATGTGGAGTTCATGTGATTTGGTAAACAGAATACAGATTCCATGATTGCTAGATTGATCCATATGGATTAATGAAGATTGAAAAGATAATGGATTTTTTCTTTGATAATTAAGAAACTTAAGATTCAAATGATCCGGAATGGAAATGAGGGAATGTCCACAATATCCGGAAGGTCACACAGCTAGTAATTGCAGCATTCTGTCAGTGAAAGATGCTAAATCTCAATATGATATCCTAACATGCAGCTGATGGAGGAACTTCCTGTGACTGTGAGCAATCCGAGAATTGTATAAATAAACCAATACATGAAACGTCAAGCACACTGAATACCATGTAACGTCCTTATGGCCCTAAGACTACTAAATTTTTATCATGTCAAATAGAGTAACAAGAACTCATATACGCCTGTAAAACAGAGTATGGTCGCTAAACTTGATCTAAGTCTATACTCTATACCAAGAAATTTTCGCAAAACATTACAAACACAATTTCATAACACTGAGAGGAAAATAAATTATACGAGTATCGTAGAAAAGAAAAATGTATATGTGGTATAGCAAAGTTAGCAAACTTACAGTTCAAATTAGCACAGATTCCAATAAGACTCAACAATAAATAATTGCTGACTTTGTCCTCAATTGAAGCAGTCCCACCAACTGCAGTATCAGGGCGGGTTTTCCTCCTCCGTCTATTGTGGCCTGCTAAGCGTCGCCGGCAACTTCGCTTCCCTTCATCGAATTCTTGAAGAAGGTGAAATCTGCACACGAACATGTACAATAATTACAGAGAACTTTGGGTAAGTATACAGTGGCATGAACACATTACTTAACAACTTAAGTTCTAAGCATGAAACTATTTAAACACTTCCCAGCATCATCCTTAAACTTTGTCTGTGCACCGCAAATGCTCTGATGTCAAAACTAAACTAAAATTTCCTTGCAAACAATTTCCACTTAAATGTTGATATTCTGGTCTAAACATGATAAATGTGCTTTTTTCATCTATTTCCTTCTCCAGCTGCCACGGATTATGGTGATTCTCAGAGATCAAAGGTTGGAAAACATCATGATGGTCGGAGTTTGCACATGTCTAAGTCTGTGTCTAGCTGCGCTAAATATAACTTGCATAAGATATTCTACCCATTCGTTCTTTTATGAACAAATAATTGCATGTAATTGAAAGGTAATAGAAGCAGGTAATATCATAAAACTAACCTACTACATTGCTGGCAGAACCTCTGGACAGTGTTCCCGACCACGGCGGTGCTGGCCTTAGCATGCATCTCGCAGACCTTGTGCCGACGGTGGTAATCCTTTGCTGCAGTTAGATCTGCTCCGCAGCCCTCAACCTGGCATGCCGGCCCACTTGAGCTGCCTCCTTGCACCCTGATCTTCTTTCCGTTTCTCTCATCCTCATTTACATCGCTTTTCTCCATCGCTCCAACACCAACAGCACTACCCCCAACTCTCAAGCTGAGCAACCCGCCACCATTCACGACCGTGTCCTGATCCTCCGTTTCATCATCATCATCGATGACCACAACCCTTTTCCTCTTATCAGTGTCACCTCTCAAGCCACCGTTCCTAGCCACCTCTTCCTCGGCTTCCTCAGATGTTGACGGCGAGCTGTTCAATCCAGAGCCATTCGCCGCCTCAGCAGGCACTGGCGTGGCAACAAAGCGCTGACTGTCCCAGCTCCAGTCGTTGAGGTCCCAGCCAAACACCCTGTTCTCACGCCTGTTGAGGTCAAGCTCGCCCAGCCCGCCGCCATACAAGTGGCTGCTCTGCGTGCCGAACCTGGCGGCCTCCATGTCCCCTCACCTTCCAAAACCCTACACGAACTTTCTTCGATCACAGCTAGCCTCCCGGACTCTCCCAAGGAGCGCAGCAACCGCAGGAGCCGAGAGATCTAGTCGGCTCCCCTCCCGCTCTGGAAATCGACGAACGTGACGCCCACGCAGCCCCGGATCCACACCAGAGAAACCCACATGCCCTCGCGCCTCCGCCTCCGACCAGAGGGAATCAGAAGCACCACCTCCAATCCGAGCTCATGCGGCGCGAATCACCGAAATATTCCAGGGAAAACAGAAAGAGAGTACCGAAGCGAATCAGCGGGGCACCGAACCGGGCGAATTGGCGCCCCAGGCCGCAGCTCCGTGGGCGAATCGAGCTCCGGAGTCGAAGAGCTGGGCGAATCCGGCGGGAGGTTGGGGAATTCGGCGGGGAAGCTTTGGTGGGAATGCAGCAATGGAGTCTCGAGTTTGGGGGAGCAACCAGCGGGGGTGGAGGGGAAAGAGCAGAGAAAGGTAAGAGGTGGGATGGCATGTGTGAGTGGGGAGATGATAGATGGGGACCCCTAGCACGGTGGCCTAGTGGAAATAGGGCCACTGGAAGTTGTATGCCACGCACCAGCGGCTACACGACAATTGGCACCGTGCAAAGAAAAAAAAATGGAGTGGAACCATGGCGTCTATAGCCGACTTTATCAAAGGTTTTGAATGTAGGTGACCGGAGGATCCAGTATGTCAAAGTGTACTTGATAGGGTTGTAGAGGCTTCAGAAGAGTATAGTTAAGGGCGTCTTTGAGTTAGAGTCGTCTCTAAACTCTCTCCGGTTTGAAGACATCCGAGAAACAGAGAGACACAACTACATATGTCATGAGAATGGATACGATAGCCAAAGAAACTAGAGCATACAATTATTATGATATCTGTACGATATGTTGTGATGTATGCTATATTTAACTAGGTTGCGTCGAGATGTCTGAGAAAAAGGTAAAGTCAATGTGGACTGCATTGAAAGAAACATATTCTTGTACAATATATAATAGCCGTCATAGGTTAGCAGTCATAAAGTAGATGGAAGAAATAGCGTCACCACAAAACCATGCTCCCTATATTTCAAATTATAAGCCGCTTTGACTTTTGCTGGTACATCGAAGTTGTTATGTATCTAGGCATACATTATGTCTAGAGACATAGCAAATTTGTTGTATGAAAAAAGTCAAAGCGACTTATAATTTGAAACGGATGGAGTACATTTTAAGTATTGTGCATGTTGCCTTTTTATCTGAACGTGCATCCGCGTGTGTAATAGTTTACAAAGCTCGTGAAGAACGCATACACGAAATGAGCATGTCCAATCGGTGATTGGAATAGGCATCAGTATACCTATCTCAAACTGGCTAGTAAAAGTTCATTGCTTTGAGAAGAACATTATTTACCCATTTATATACTCCTCCATTTCAAATTATAGCTCCTTAGTGAACTTGTAAGTCCGTTTTTCATGCGATGGACATTATACGTCTTGTTATATTTATCACAATATTTCATAAAATGAATATGCTTCTATCATGAAACGGCAGTGAAATAAAGCTAAATATGTTAACTAGTCCTTTTGACCCTTTAGCTGTATCTATAAGCTGGTGCATCTCATCGTGTGACTTTTCTCCCTCATATGTACTATGCATTGGAACCTAGAAATTGTGACGTTATACCTTAGGCACTAGCGCGTGTGTCTCAAGCTCTCAGCGTACTTTTCCAACTAACTTCGGGTACCACCATACCACCCACTGCCTTGTCATTGAGGGCTTATTTGGTTTGCGGCTTTAAAAAGCTGTCTGGCCAAGGCAAGCTCCCTAGACATCCTATTTTATATGTAGCCTCAATCCAAACAAGCCCTGAAATGTTATGAAGCAAGTTTTTCTTTATCGAGAATAAACTGAGCCGAGCTTCTTTCTTCTTAGAAAAACTCTACGTCCCTGTGTAGAAGGACCGCAACAAAAAAATCATGATCCAATCTCTTTTTTATCTATACATACACTTACCCTCTCTTTCATCAACCATGCATCAAGACTCACAACATCATAAGTTAACAACAAAGGACATGTTCTTGACTATGGATGATGCACGTACGTGTGTGCGTGTGTGCATAGCACAAGCTCCCTTCCATGGCCATTTCAACTAACATGGTTACTTTGTGTGTGCCATGCATGCATATCAAGTTGTTAATCCAAATCCAAATCAAATAGTGTGCCATCGGGGCCACAGCTGCCACGGCTAGCTAGCAAATTAATTAATTCACTTCAGCAGTCGATTCGGTCGATATATCAATTCATCTATCAACGACACTGCATATATCACTTCACTTGTTGTGGTGTTAGCTATCATGGCTGCCACTATCAAGGAGAGAGCTAGCCGCACTATAGATATGCTAAGCCATTGTGGCCTCAAGATTATAGATAAATAACAATAATGCACTGTCTGAGATAGGTGCATGGATGGAGAGTATATTATGACTAGCCGTTGACTGTATTCATCATAAGACGATGCCTGTGCGCGGTTGTTGCATCGCCACGTACAAGTAACATTCATGGGATTACCACCTCGTCCTCCTACAATTCATCCATGCGTCACCACGTTTAAAAAAAGTGCAGACAATTGGTTGTGGTGCAATGGTGCTGAGATTATCGGATAATTAAAGGACATATCAATAATTTGTGTTTTGTACTCACTCTCAAATGATTAACATATTTGATAAGGAGAAAAAGATAGATATTTGTACTCCCATCGCTGTAGCTTCACATCAGGGCAATCCCAAGTTTCTATACCTATTAATTTCTATACCTATTTGACTGGCCTGATGTGAAGCTACAGTGGCCGGAGTACTAGGAACAGGATCACCTTTCTCGGTTGACGTGCACGAGCGTCAAGTTACCTGGCCTGCCTCTCATGCTCATTCATCTGCGTCTGCATCTCCGATTCTCCATGCTTCTCCTGATTCAAAACCGAGTAACAATTTATCAAAAAAAAACTGAGTAACAAGTGGCGAGACGCTGAACACATGTTGACCATCGACTTCTTTTTTAGTGGAGTATACTCCGTTTGGACAGCTAGACATAGCAACCAATAGTCCAATACTGACATAGGAGTAGGCAAAAGAAACGTTAGTAATCTGAGTTGAATCGTTCCATTTGACATTTTATTGAAAAGAAATCTTTGAATCAATTTAGGCCATGTTTAGTTCCCAAAAAATTTCAAGATTCCTTGTCACATCGAATGTTTGGACACATGTATAGAGCATTAAATGTAGACGAAAAAAAAGTAATTACACAGTTTGATAGAAAACCACGAGACGAATCTTTTGAGTCTAATTAGTCCATAAATGGACACTAATTAACAAATACAAATAAAAATGCTACAATAGCCAAAGTAAAAAAAATTCACGAACTAAACACAGCCTTGCTACTACTGGTAATAGTAACATGAATCGTAAATTCTATTCTAGTCAAACGAGAGCAGCACCTGGGCTGGGGTCCAGTTTAGTTCCCCAAAATTTTTGCCAAATGCCAAAAAGCCAAAAAGGGGCAGCAGCACACCAAAATGCTGACACCACAAGTTTTTGCATTTTGGTGTCTAGTTGCCAAGATTTTTGCAAAAAGCTGAGCATTGAATAGTAGTTTTGGGTTGCATTTAATTGGATTGCATGCAAACTGCTGCTGCAGTGTGCATGCATACTGCATGCAGTTATAAAGTTTTTGCATGCAATTATGCAAATTATTGAACAAACATTTCTCATTCAACAATTACTCAAACACATATAATGAACTTGTTTTTTTCTCATCCAACATTCACAACAATTATTCATCCCTATTACATCACAGTACATTCTCATTCACACACAACACCATTACTCTTCAAATACATGTCCTCAACCACAGATTTTGTATTACTACATTCGCAAGAATTAATTGAAGTAAACAAACCTGTGCTCATGCATTCACAGAAGTCGTAACACACTGTACTATAGAAAAATGTTCTGAACCCCACACTAAACTGTCAAATACGATCCACCAGAGCATTAGCCAGCGAATCACGGATGCCATTCATACACGACCAGTCCTCATCCTCTACTATCTCGGGTTCAGGTTGATTTTCATAAGCTTGTCTCGACACAAAGTTCTCATTTCAATCACACTTACCGAAATGCTTATCTGCTAAGCCACTAGTTCTCACAAAATTATGAAGAGCCATACATGCACAAATGATTTGGGCTTGCTTCTCAGGTGAATAAGGAGGGATCTTTTGCAAGATCCTCCACTTCATTTTTAGAACCCCGAATGACCTCTCAATAACATTCCTAAGAGAAGAGTGTGTGTAATTGAAGACCTCTTCTTTACCTTGTGGGTCGGGGCCGTCGCGGAACTCCTGCAGATGGTACTTGGTTCCCTTGTATAGAGCAAGATAACCCAGCCGGTTAGGATAGCCGGAGTCCACTAGATAGTATTTACCTACAACAGCCAACAAATTATGAGAAACAGGTACATAACCAACAAGGAACAATTGCACTCATGTGTACCTACGTACCATTTGGTGGATGTGGAAACACTGCGGAGTATGTTGTTGTTGAATCATTGAACACTCTCATGTCATGAATAGATCCAGGCCAGCCGGCATTTACAAATGTAAACCTCATGTCGAAGTCACAACAGGCCATTACGTTTTGTGTTGTGATGCTCTTGCGGCACAAGTGCTGAATAAACAAATGATTTGGCACGACACAAGGGATATGAGTGCCATCTATAGCCCCTATGCAGTTTTTGAAGTAGGGATAAAACCTACTACTTCTTAGTTTAGGATGCATTGTTCTGAACTGGGCATCTACTGGCTTAATAATGTCTGCAGCAAGCCTAACCAGACACTTCAACACTTTGGTAAACAATGTTGAAACTGTACCCAATGACCTCTCAAATCTGTCCTCTGCTTGCCTAACAGACTGTGGTGCTCCTACCATCCAAAGAAACATCCCTAAAGCCTCAATAGATGTGGACTTAGTGGTAGACTTTAGCCCATATTTGTCCTCTAACAAGTTATGAAGGCTATGGAACATAGTTGGAGTCATTCGAAACATGTTGTAACAAGACTTAGTGTTGGCAAGCTTATCATGCACCCATTGCAAACCACTCACTCTTGGACTCCTATATTCAGCCCTATTCATATACTTGTCAATGTGCACTGCAAACTGGTACATACCATGGAGAAACTCATCATCCTCATCATCATTCATTAGGTCTTCCATCAACTCATCATCATCATCCATCATCGTCTGCAGCAACTGCTGTCTTCTTCCATCTTGATCATTATCACCAACCTGTGATGGACACAGATAAGCACAAGTCAGTCATTTCATCAAACTACCGATGAATCTCATGCATCGATCCCTGTCTTCCCACATGATCAAGTTTGAAAACAACATATATATCCATTCAACAAGTTAATATAGGATAACAACAAATAAACCCATCGTACTACATAACAAGTTCAAATTTAACCGACACAACAACTTTATACGCCCTGCAGCAAATGCCCAACATGCAAATAAGGCTAATTATCTAATTGTCCACCGGGCCAGTCTCATCGTACTACATAAGAAGTTCATATTTAACAGACACAACAAGTTCATTAGGCCTGCACATAATGCCCTACATGCAAATAAGGCTAAGTTTGCTAGTTGTCCACCGGGCTAGTCTTTGGGATGTTCAGCTCAATGACGTGCAGCTTCCCTTCCTTAGTGTCCTGGGCAAGGAAGAAGTCCATTTCAGTTTCAGATTGCACTAGCTGGTGCAACCCCAAAAACAAAGTCTTTGTTGTAGTACTGATGCCCAGCTCTTGTAGAGCTATCCTGGTGCACTCTATTATCTTCCAGGACTTGTCCTTAACTAATCTCTACAGTACTTCCTCCTTTCTGCTCTCTCTCTCCTTCATGAATTGAAGCCTCTCTCTGCTTAAGTCATTATGTGTGTTCATTTGGATGGACATTGACCTCACTGCTGGGCTCTTCGACCTCTTGCTGGGGCTAGAAGCAGTTGTGCTTGTACTGCTGGTCCTCTGGTTTCTAATACTCATAGGGGTTAGTCCATCCTCCTGCTCTTGTCCTGCTTCTTCATCAGAATCATCATCATTCAAGTCAATGGTCTCTCTTGCAGCAGGAACAAAGGAGGTTGATCCATCCACTGTGTTGCCTTTGAACATGCCATGCAGCTGGTCCAAGTATGCAGGCACACCATCCCTTCTAATCTTGAGCAAATCATGGTCACCCTGTCCAATTTAGACTGGTTTAGTTGGCAAGCAATTAGGAAATTAACATATCTTAATAAAAGTGCAACCTATACAAAAAATTACCTGAGCATTGTCATTCCACCATTTGTCAGAAGCATGAATCTTGCCTTCAGCATCAATACCTAAGCCAGTGTGGTTTTGTGCTTTGTCACACAAAGTCCATATTTTCCTAAGTGTCCTCAACTTGCCTTGAAGCTGTTCTCTGTCATGCATCAAGCCTGATGCTAAATAGTACCTCCTAGCCACGTTCTTCCACCCAAATTTGTTCAGTTGTCCTCCTGGATAGTTCCCAGCATGTATCTCGGCAAGATAGCAGTCACAAAACTTCTGTATGTTGTCTGGTAACCAATTTGCTTTATGCTTCTGAACCTAAATGGTGAAGAGGGACAACAATATTGAACAATATACACATACACGCTCGAACAATATATATGCATCTAAATGGTGAAGAGGGACAACAATTGTGCTTGATAAGGTTGATATTTCCCTAATTGTTACCACTCTATGTTATTTATATATATATATATATATATATATATATATATATATATATATATATATATATCATCTAAATGGTGAAGAGGGGTGGCTTTGGGACTGATCGAGGAGCGAGACCATGCATGAAGTTGCTTGGTGGTTACACTCAAGCAATCATATTCCTAAAAAAATCACACATTCAACAAAAACATCCTTCAAAACTTGAAAAATGCCTTTTGATAACCTTAGAACAACTAGAGATCTAGTCTTTACGTCTTGTATAACCATCATTGTTGATGACCAGCTTAGCTTAGCTTCATGCTGGTTCCCTTAGCCATCATTCTTCTATAACAAAAAAAATCCCTAAAGTCTTCAAAAGCTAGCTTAGCTGGTTCCCTAAGCCAACTTAGCTAGATCACTTCGTAGCTAAGACCTGCCGGAATATAAACAGCACTTGCTTTTTTCTAACTGAAGAAAAAAAGCAGCTGGAGCCCATACATCACCATACTTTCACAACACATATGCACGAGAGAAGGTGATTACCGGGTTAGGGACAACGTAGGAGGCGTCGAAATTGTCACCGTGGATGACTGGCCCCGGCCCCCGTACACGCGGGCGGCGGCCCCGCCGACCGATTGAATCGGTTCCTGGACGCGGCGGAGGAGAGACCCAGTCACCTCCGAGCGGTGCGGGCGGAACGTCAAAGGCACCACCTGCCGCACCTCCTCCTACTTCGCCGTGGCTAGGCGGTCGGAAGCTGAGGCTCCGAGACACTCCGCCCCTCGGAACGCGTACGGGAGGCAAGCCGTCCTGCGCTCCTTGAATGTGGTCCGCGTACTGCTGATAAACGCCGGAGAAGCCGCCGTTGAGGTCAAGACGGCCCAGCTGCTCGTCGGGGTTGCGGTGGCTACTGGATCCGCCGGCGCCGTGGAACGTGCTCGACCCCGGAACGTCGTTGTAGACGAGGCTCGATCCGACATTACCCAGGAAATCCAGGGTAAATCCGGCGTCGGCGTCCCCGTATACTGCGGGCTCACCACTGAAGTCGTCGCCATTTCCTGCCATGGAAGCCGCAGAAGACGAACCTGTAGATCCGGACAAGGGCGGGGTAGATCTACAGGTGGAGGCCGTGGATCTGAACGCCGGCGGTGGAACGGAGCGCTTGCGGCGGCGATGGGATGGCGTGGACGCGAGGTTCGGCGGTGCGATGGAGAGGCCGAGAGGGGCGCGGATAGGGTTTGGGCGTTGGCAGCCGAATGGATGGATAGGGTTTGGCGTCTGTGGGACGGAGGGATAGGGGGCACGCAGCTGGTGAGTGCAGTGGTCAGTGGTCAGTAGCAGGCCGAAGTCGCGAAATTTTTTGGCCCGAAATTTTTCGGGCCTGTTTAGTTCCCAAATGCCAAAACACCAAAATTTTTGCTTGAGGTCCAAAAAAAATTGGGAACTAAACGGGCCCTGGGCACTTGAATAGCCATGCATGGGTTTCCGTGTAGAGATCCGCTCTGCTGTTTCATGTCATCATTGGACAACTTTTCTGCTGGTGTCAGGAGGAGAAAGAGCCGGATGCCCCGGATCCGGGATCCCAGTACCAGGTCACTGCTCAGCCACGTGGTCGTGGTCGTGGGCTAGACGGCTGCTGACTGGTGGGCCCAGATAGCGACGGGTCCACGCGCCCACCCGTTGGCCCACGTACCACCTACTGACAACTGTTGTCAGACTGTCCTTTCCCTCTTCTCTTCAGCCTCAGTGTAGCTGTAGCACAGTAGCGCACCTGTTTACGTTGGTTTCGATTTTTAAAATAAATTTGGAGTGCCAAATTTACTGTAGTGATACTGTAGTATTTTATTTGTATTTGGTAATAATTGTCCAACCGTTGACTAATTAGGCTCAAAACGTTCGTCTCGCAAAGTACAACCAAACTGTGCAATTAATTTTTTATTTCATCTACATTTAGTACTCCGTGTATATATCGTAAGTTTGATGTGACGGAGAACGGAGAATCTTCTTTTTCTATAGTGCATTTTTCAGGAGTAGGAACAAGGCCGAAAACTCACACCCTCGTTTTGGATCCGTTTTGGAACTGGAACCCAAGGATTTCCTCTGAATTTTGGTGAGATCTCGTGCACAATTTCATCAGCCGAGTCCCTACTGTATTTCGATCTGTCAGTCCTATTGTACACCACAAAATATCTCACAACCTGCTTTCCAAGGAGCAACAAGGACATCGAGGTAGATGGAGATACATATTTCTGTGACACAGCTCCCGGTCAGAGCCAGGAATCGTGCACGCAATACAACACTGCAGCAAGCTAGTACAGGTACAGGAGGAGCAAGCGACTGGCTTATCGTCATGGAAAAGCTCTTGCACATGCTCCTCATAATCGGATGATGGTGCTTATGATCGCATTCCATGCTTAATCTCGTCTACCAAACTATTGTACCTTACATACAAAGATGTACAAGTCTCTTACGTATTCTCAAAAAAAAAGAAATGCTTCATCTCGTCTCGTGTACGTACTAGCTTAGTGCATACAACGGAGTGGTCAGCGTCAGGGCGCTGCTGCCGTTTCTTCATCACGATGTTATTTTTTTTAAAAAAAAATCCTATATTATACTCGAGTGTTTTCGACTCTATCAACACACGTTTTTTTCACTAATCAACAAATGCCACATACCTTGTTTATCCTTAACTGGTGTCTTTCTCACGTCATCTTTGTTTTTGACGAGGTCTACGATTGATTAGGGTTCGAGGTGGGATAGGATATGGTTGAGTTATCCCTTGGCTGGCATAGAAGGGCGACAGACCGAACTGACATACTGGTGATTGGCGTGAGGGCGCATGGATCAGAAGCGGGGCAAAAACGGTTGGGCCAGGCAAGAGCTAGGTGTCATATGGTCGGCAAAGCCTGATTATCGTGGCAATCATAGTGAGCCGCCATAGACGGAGGAGGAGAGGGCAAGGCAAGGCGGAGGTGCAGCCGACGAGTGCCATGAACAAGTTCAAAAATTGGACGCCAACAATGAGGAAGGGCTCTTGGGCTCATCAGAATCGCTCAACGACATCGAAGTTGTGAGAACTAAGCGACCAGAAATGGAGGAGGATCGGAGGAACATGTAGGGTTTGTGATGAGAAACCTTGTGCTGTTGGATGACTCAGGTTAATGGTAAAAAAACAAGTTTTTTTTTTTTTGCCCTAAACGTCCGTGTATGGGAAGACCATTTTTTTAATTCACCGGAGAGGACAAAGGGAGATCCATGATTCTAGTCTCTTTGTCGCACGCCACGGCATCCTGATGATTGTTGCCACATCCATGCATGCATGCATGCATGCTCCGTGTCAGATCATATCAAATTATTTATCATCATTTGTCGTATGATTGGTTGATGCATGTATGTATAAGCGGCGGTATATGTGTATATATCTTGAATTGTTGATATGCAGATTACGCATGATAGATGGATCCAGATATACAATCATAAGCGCCTCTGAATAGGAATAGAAAGACTCTATATGATGAACGAACTGAAGACTATATATAAGACCAAATCGAGGAAATGGATAGAAGTTTTACTCGGAGTGGAATTCACACGCTCTCCATGTTCAGAAAAAGGCAAATCATGCATGTGACGTGGTAGGGTCGGTTGGACATAATCGAGAGCAAATACAAGTTATGGAGCCGACTGGTCTATTAACAATGCTCTGTACGTTCTAAAAAATTGATCGAGCATCTCCAAGACTACCTAATATTTTCTTCCTAAAAAGATGAAGTTTTACAACTCTAAAAAAGTATTGGAAGGAATAAAGAAGGTCATCTCCAAGAGTTTCTAATAATCCACTCCTAAAATATAGAAGACAACTTTACATCAGGAATCCTATACTTTCTAAATTATCCTAACCATTTTGTATTTTTTTTTCTCTTGTACATTTGTATCAGAAACCCTTTTCTACTCTTAATTCTTTCTATGTCCTTCCACCTTTAGATTTGCAGACAAACACGCGTGGGAGGAAGCGCGTAACTTTACGTGAAACATGGTGACTTTTACCAAGTTCTAAAAGATTAGGGGATGCATTAGGAGTTGTTGGAGAGGGTTTTTTCATCTCGCTAAAAACCAAGGATTAGAAAAGGATTTAGGGAACTCTTGTAGATGCTCTTAACAATGTATACACTACCACACAAACGTCTTCTTACAAACGGTCAAAAATGATATTTAGAGCCAGTTAGCAAAACCATTATATGGTAAAGTTCACTGTCCCTAAAAATGATTTTAGTGACAGTTGACTTAGTCAAGTATCTTTAAAAATTATTTTTATACTTTTTTAATAAAAATCATTTAGAAGTCATACAAATAAAAGATATTTTTAATATGGTTGGAGTCCTATAGGAGTAGAGGACTTTGCTAGTACTACCACAACGTTTCATTTTCGGTTTGTTTTGCACAAGTCAGCCACGGAAATTTGAACCCACGACTTCTCGCATACCACAACTTTACTACCGCAACAACATAGTCACTTGTGATATCACATATGATGCTATCCATTTATTATATTAATACATGAGAATCTTGTAATCAATATCTCGACTCGCAAACAATCTTAAATGGAAAAATTTTAAACTATTACATCCGTCCACAAAATAATGCAATTCTCGGATTTCGAGGAGTCAAACAGTCCGAACTTTGACTAAATTTATATAAAAAAGTACAAACAATCTTGATACAAAATAAGTATCATTAGATTAGTTATAGAATATATTTTCATAATAAATTTATTTAGAGACATAAATGCTAATACTATTAGTTTAGGTCTCGTCGAGCACTGCAATTTTGATAAGGACATGTCCTCGTCCAAGGTCATTTGAAAATCAAGAAAAATTACAATTCAAAATCTGAGAACAGCACGCCTTGATGATCCATGGGAACCATGAGTCTTCATCGACAGTTCGACACCATATATGTCTGCTGCTAGGCGAGGCATGTGGACATCAGCTCAACATTCACCACTGTGTTCTTCTCCATGCATGCATGCATGCTCCGTGTCAGATCATATCAAATTATTCATCATCACTAGTCGTATGATTGGTTGATGCACGTACGTATAGGGCGGCGGTTTATGTGTATATATCTTGAATTATTGATGCAGATTACGCATGATAGACGGATCCAGATATACAATCGTAAGGCTGTGTTTAGTTCCCCATGGAATGCAAAATGCAAAATGCCAACTACTTTGGAATGATGAAATACAAAATGCCAAAATTTTCATGGGTGTGTTTAGTTTCATCCAAAATGCCAAATTTTTCATGGGGTGAGTAAGGGCTTTTTGGCTCTTTTTTTGCCCTCTTGAGGCCAAAATCCAAAATGGAGAATGAATACTTTTTTGCCAAAAATTTTGCATGATATTTAGTTTCATGTTGCAAAATGATGGGCCAAAACTCAAAAACTTTTGGATGAAATGAGAAACTAAACACACCCTAAGTGCCTCTGAATAGGAATAGAAAGACTCCATGATGAACGAACTGAAGACTATATATAAGACCAAATCGAGGAAATGGAATAATAGAAGCTCACTGGGAATGGAATTCACATGGTCTCCATTTTCAGAAAAAAAGGCAAATCATGCATGTGACGTGGTAGGGTCGGCTAGACATAATCGGGAGCAAATACAAGTTATGCAGCCGATCGACTGGTTTATTAACAATGTTCCGTACTTTCTAAAAAATTTGACATTTAACAATGTATACACTACCACACAAACGTTTTTTTTTATAGACGGTCAAAAATAAATTTTTAGAGTCCGTCAGTTAAACGTTATAGGGTTAAGTCCACCATTCTTAAAAATGATTTTTAGGAGCAATTGACTTAGTCAACTATCCCTAAAAATGATTTTAGACTTTCTTAAAAAAATTGCTTAGAAGTCATAAAAAATAAGAAAAAATATTTTTAATGTGGTTGGAGGCCCAACACTACACAAGGTTTAACTTTCGGTTCATTTTGCACAAGCACAGCCACAAAAGTTCGAACCCACAACCTCTCGCGTATCACACCCCCTTACCACCACACCAGTCACTCATGGACATATATGATGCTATCCATTTTTATTAATAGATATAAATCTTGTAATCAATATTTCAACTCGCAAACAATCTTAAATGGTGAAACTTTAAACTATAAAGTTTTATATCTCGTCAAGCACTACAACTTGGATATAGGATATGTCCCCATCCAAGGTCATTTGAAAATTTTTAAAATTTATATTTCAAAATCTGAGAAGCGACGGGCCTTGACGATCCATGAGAATTGCGAGTCTTCATCAACACCACACCTGCTACTAGGAGCAGGCGTGTGGACGTCAGTCAAGGGACACCACATTCACCTCAGGTCAGTGCAATTAGTACTAGTCAACAAGTAATTATGTGTTTATGTGATTAGGTTAATCAAGGTCCTACGGGATTAGGTGAATTAGTTTCAACATAGAGTAGTTGGCTCCCACCCTTTTTATGTCATCCTTTCTATTGATTTTTGTAATGGTATATATATGGATCCAAATGTACATATAACAGTATAGATCCTAAACAAATGAAGGCTATACATAAAGCCGGAGGAAATGGAATAGAATCTCAGTGGGAATGGAATTCACATGGCCTCCATCTTCAAAAAGGGAGATCATGGCTTTTCAAAAACAAAAAGGGGGATCATGGGACTTGTTAGAGTCGAGTGGAGATAATGATACGATAAAATAAGTCGTGGAGCTGAGTGTTTTTTCTGTTTTGCCTTACAACGGATGCATTTCCTTTTCCTTTATTCCCTCTTACCCCCGTATTGCTCTGTTTTGTGGTTGTTGTACACTCTTATTTTTATTTAATCTATAAACACCGTGCTCCCCAGTTTCTTGAAAAAAAATGTTGGTATTTAATAGTGTAGAAAAAGTAGAACTGAGGTTATCCAGGTTTATATGTACGAGAAGGCAAAAGAGACAACTCAGACTGGATATTGACATATTGTCATAACTCTTTAATCTACTATCTTATTAGTAACAAATTAAAGCACTATACTACGCATATGTAGCTATTGCTTACTCGATCGGGTAGGTATTGAGAAGCAAAACCTAGGAAGTTTTCATGTTCCACACACTACCTTAGAATGTTCGCCTCGAAGCATAAACTGAGCCCATGTAAACAACATGGAATACTTTGGTTCCCACATTTTTATGCTAAATTTGTTGAACAATTTTCTCTATAATACTCTCTTCGTTCACAAAAGATACATTCTCACTTTTTGAGGAGGCAAGCAATTTAAAGTTTAACCAAAGTTATATAGAAGTATTAACATTTATAATATGAGATAAGTACCATTAATTATGAAATATATATATTTCCATAAATATAGTTGAAGAAAAATAATGTCAAACACTATAAAATTGATCAAAGTTAAGTTAGTTTGACTTGCATAAATCACATAGTTGCATCTTTCCGCGTAGAGGGTGTAGTTGTTACGGGATAGAGTTGACCACGTGGCGGGCTATGCTATATGTAGGACGGAGGGTGTGGAAAACACGGCTAGGAATATAAGAGCAACTCGAAGAGATTCTCTATGTCCTTTCTAATTGCTAGAAATAGAAACAACCTTTTAAATTGGATATTCAGATATAGTCATCTTCTATTCTGGATTTCTCGCTGACCAAAGATAGAAACGAGACCGACTCTCTAGAGTGCAAATAAATAAAATATAGAAAAACTGCTAGAGAGTGGAGAGATATAGAAAACGATTTTTATGCAAGAGGCTCTTCAAATAATGATTTAAAGAATGAGTTTTAGAATGACTCTTGGCTGGGCGGCCGGGGTCACAGTATTGAAAGTGAAGCGGTGACGATAAGCTCACATAACAGATAATTAATTATTTTTTCCGTGCCGGTGATGGTCTCTTTCTCTGTGTCTCCGATCCTCACCCATGCCCCCTTGGTGTAGGCTCTATCTAGAGCCGACTCTCTTTGTCGTCGGTAACATCTCCTCCTGTACTAATCGACCAACAAGTGTTATGCAGCAGCTAGCAGTCAGTGGATCTGTCAAAGCTAAGTGTGTGTGTCGACAAAGAAAATACGCAAGAAATGTACCGTGCCACAGTAGCTATCTACGGCGTACAAGAACAGCATCAGGGCAGGACTTAAAGAGCTCCGGCCGGTAAAGAGACCTCAGGAGCTGTCCCGGTAACGTAGTCGTAGGATGAGCTAGTATTGCGGCCGGAAGAAGCTTACTTAGCTTAGCCATCATATATACTGTACGTCTGATGAACCTGTATTGGCAATAGGACGATGGTGGCCGCGCGGCCGGTTGCATTGTTGGTCGGGCTGGGAGGCTTGCAGCCGCAGCCGTTGGACCAAGCAAATCACTGCTATACGTGGGCACACGTACGTGCATGGTCCTGGTCCAGCCGCGCCGGTTGCTTTTATATTTGGTTGGCGGCGATGGGCTAGCACACCTGCACGTACGCACGGTGGTGATGGATCGGTCGGTATGCGTACGGTGCCTCTCACCGCCCCGGCGGGGATCGACGGAGAATATGGCCCTGTTGGTCCGGCATATAATCCGTATTTTCAGTTTGTTTTTTTAGTCGGAACAATATTTTTCTCTCACAACAAATCAGCCAACAGTGTTTTTTAGCCGGCTTATCAGCACAGCCGAACGGCGCCTATGTAACAGGAACACGTATGGTGGCCGGCCGGCGGCAGCATGCATGTACGGGTGCATGAGTGCGCTGCGGCGACAGTAACAGCCGACGACGGTCGTCGACCCTTCACTGTCTCAGGCTCTCAATGTCTCTCGTCTACCGGTTCTTCCTTTTTTTTCCCCTCTCTCTCGTCGACACATGGCACGAACGCGATCCGTGACCACTCGAACGGACGGAGCAGCCCCTCTGTTTCCTTTTCCATGGACACGTCGGTGTCGCCGGACCAGTACCAGATTAAAGGGAGGAGGAGATCGAGAGATATATGCCATTCGATGGCGTACAATAATGTAACGCACAGGCATATCAGCATATGTCTCTCATCCATGTGTTTTTTTTTCCTCGAGGTTCTGTTGATTGGTGAACCGTGGAGGTGTCGTCGATTTAAGCTCGGACCAGGAGTATTGTTGGATGGAGACGAATTGTGAGGTAGACGAGATGTGTGTCCCCGATCCTGAACTAACGGGCCCAATTGTGGGGGGAGAGACCGACTGTGTGGCCTGGCCCGTACGAAGCTCGTTTGCTCTTTCTTCATGGGCCGCGGGCCGCAGAACCGTTGCACGTCTCCTTGATCCATCAATTCCAGTATACAAGTGAGGACCGCACGTGGTGCGGGTGGCTGCTTGCCCGCCAGCGTTCGAAGCCCACTGGTGTCTCACCGGGAACAGTAGTTTTCCAAAATAAACAGTCTCTCATCAACGTGTTTCAATTATCTGTCTCTCTCGCGTGAAGCCACAAAGAGATCGTGATGTGTCCGTCGCCTACGAAATCAGAGGATTTTTTAGATCTGAGTGTAGTTATAGGTTTGTTTATACACGGATAGTGTGTGTGAGTGGACGTGCGTGTGTATGAACAGATGCTACAGCTGTACCCAGACGAGAGGCATCTCCTAGAGTACTGTAGGAGGCATCTTCCGTGAGCCCGTGGCCAGAAAAAAAAAGGTATCCGTCGCGAATTGATGACATGTATGTTAAGCATCTGATATCTAAGATAGGATATTTTAAGGCATTTTTCAATGTTGGTATTGATTATACACATTATTCAATATTGTCTTTGCTAGACGACACCGCCTAATTATGACAATTTGCTCTAGATACTGTAGCTATCAAAATAGTACTGTAGTTCTCAGGAGTAGAAGAGAGAGAAGCTTAAAATAACCATAACACCCTTGTGCATCCTATCCTAACCCTTAACAGTTATCTAAACAGACTTTTGCATATGAAAGAGAATGGGGAGGAGAATGCGGGTGCAGGCACGCGAGGCATGGGCCAAATACCCATCGGTCAGTGGTCCATGCTGGGTCAGCGCGCCGGATCCACAGTGGACGCCACACATACAACCACGTTAGCTAATGGACTCGGTTTAGACCCGTTTGGATGCCTGCTGAGACCCAAATAAACTTTAAGGACTTAGAAATCATATTTGACATTTGAAGACAAGTTTAGGGACCTAGAGTAAATTTCGCTCTAAAACTATTTTTTTAAAACTGCCACTTCTAAGAGGGTGTTTGGGACCGCTCCGCTCCCTTTTTTGAAACTCCGCTCCAGCTCTGCATTGCCAAACACCTTTAGCTATAAAAACTCTGCTGTAACAAAACCGACCAATTATACGAGATTAAGTGAGAAAATCATCCACCGAGCAGACGATTTAGCAAACTTAAGCCAGTATAACCCGGTAGTCCGTGAAATCACGACGGATTTCAAACCAACTTGCATACCAGCCAATATCGTAATAAGTTCAGCGGTCACCATCACAAGTTACATAAAAGTTCGCGACACAAATACATCAGAGTTTAAACATAGTTATTACAAACCAGTTTCGAATGAAAGTAGCAGAAGCATTTTGTCCAAATCACACACGCACACAGAGTTCAAAATACATTGCCAGTTCAAGATCATCTTCCATCAAAAGCATCAGACGAGATGTAGTGAATGACCATTGCCCATGGTCCTAAGTTTCTCCCATTGCAGGATAAAGGCAGTTGATACAGTAGCCGTAATACATCTGCCCATCTGCAACAAGTGGGAACAAAACCCTGAGTACGAGAAGGTACTCAGCTAGACTTACCCGACAGAACCAAAAATAAAAGACACCAAGGAATCATGACAGGCTTTCTGGTGGGGTAACTGACTCATTTACAAAAAGACATTTTTAGGATTTAGAGAATCTTTACAAAAGCTTTGCATCAAGTTAAATCTTTATTAACCTGTCAACTACATTTGCACCTGTACTAAAGTAACATGTAATTAAACAGGTAATGATAACCAATGATCACTAACAACTTCCATTATGTCATATTTCATATAACTGTCCAAGTGTTCCATCAATATTACTACGATGAAGTAGCTCAAGTAAGTGCTCACTATCCAGTGAACGATGGCGATTCGAATCGATTATTAACCAGCTGATAAGTTATTCCTCACACAAACCTCACTCACCCGCTAAAGTGAGGTGTTGGTCACCGAGTCAACCATTCAGGTAAAGTCGCGAGCTTGCCAGGAACCACATGTACCTGGGGGGCGCCCGACTGCTCTTTGGCCTTATCATCACGCCCCCGTATCCTGCCACTACTACTCCGGTACAGTGCGTTGCGGGCAATCCACTTGGCCCGAATAATCTCCCAGCTTCGCGGTCGGAAGGTACTTTATCCGGCCAGCTAAATGTGAGGCATGCATTCAACATGACCCGAGGCCCAACAACGGACGGTCCTTAATCGACACAGACGGAAAACACTACAGTCCGAAACCCTGCAAGTTTTCGTCCGGTCTCAATTTCACATTAACACTTAGTTATTTCATGATGACATCTTTCTCAAGCAGATCCAGGTAACCACCTATAGCTCGCAGGTGACAGGAAATCACCCGACTTCTACCGGTCTAAGCAAGCTAAGCAATTACTTGACTGCGAATGACAAGGTGACAAGGATAGGGTAGAACGTAGTAAACAAGATATAATGCAGCAACGGTTGCAAACAAGTCCTAAACTTAATGCAGCAGTTAAAGTAAAGCATTCATAAAATCTTTGCAAACCGGGGGAGAGAAATGCTCCGGGACTTGCCTCTCTCGAAAGAGCTTGGACGGTGGTCTGGGCACTCTGGAAGATCCTCACCGACCTCCTCGTCGGCTTCGGGCACTTTCTGCTCCTCGGGCTGCTCTTCCGGCTCCTCGGGAACTGCTACCGACGTTACTTCCTGCGATCCTGTATGATGCAATCGTATAAGTGCTTATGCCTAGGTGCATTGCGAAAATGACATGTAATGGTCATGATGAATAAAATGTAGATAATTAAGTTCACTTTATTTCATAAAGTAGGAATACATTTCTTCTATAAGGTAGTCAACATCATCCAAGACTATACAGACTACAAGCACATGTCTTCTACTGCATTCTCTTCTACCATTACCATGCTAAGCCAGCACATTTTATTAAATGCTTCAAAGATACACCAAAGCAAATCTTATTCACTAGTCATGCATTAACAAGGTTAAATAAAACCCTAATTGCAACTAGGTTTGAACAGCAACACCTATTTTAGTAGCACAGAAAAATCTGAGAAAATTACAGTAGCTTTCTATCATTTAATATAGCATACCACAAAAATTTCATTGCATTTGAATTACTAGAACTGTCTATCCAAAAATAACAAGCTAGGGCCTAAAAATAAGCATAAAAATACTTTATACTACGAAAAGTATCAAATAACAGATTTAACATTTTTCCTACATTCTTCACAATAAACAATCACCATATAAAAATTATTACATGCATGTTTTATTCATATTTTTCTCTCTAGCAAAAATAACAATTATTAGCAATATTAAACACTTGTACTACAACTCAAGATTTTTCCACGGAACATGAATGGCATATATTTTTCCTAGAAAGTACATCATAAAATAAAATTATAACAAGTGGAACCATATTTTTCTGAGCTTTCTGTGATTTATTACATATTTAACAAGAAAATAGCAGTTTTAGTGATTAAATAAAAACTCTACAGAGAAGTATTTCAAACTTGACATGCAATATTTTTAAACTGTAGATCTAGTCCAGAGGAACACTATAAAATCTGTTTCACAATTTTTGGAGCTAAAATGAGCAAGTTATGGATTTTAGAAACCCTTTTAACAATTTCTAAAAAATCATTTTCAAAAATCCATTTAACTGCAGCCGCTGAAAATACTGGATGCACCCGGTGCAGTGCACACGCGAGCGCGAGCTGAGGCAGACAGGTGGGCCCGTGACCCCACATGTCAGCCACACAGAGGAGAGGAAAACGCTGACTGCGCGGTTCTCGCCGCCGGTGAGCTCGCCGGCGGTGAGGTCACCACCATCGTGATCCCTGTGCCAAGGCGGTCACGTTGGTGCAAACGGCATGACCGGAGGAGCTCGGGAATAGGCTCGCCGTCGCCAATGGCGGAGCGGCGGCGCGGGTGGTCACCGGTCGGCCATCCCCGACCATGCCACGGTCACTGGAAAGGTGCTCGAGCAACGGTGAGCCATGGCGAGCAAGATGCGCGTCTAGAAGGGAAAAAGGTGGGGCGGAAGAGAGCGGTCCACGGAGCAGAAAGCTTCGGCGAGCTCGGCCGGAACTCTGGTGAGCAATTCACGCGGAGGGGAGGCTTACCACGGCCAACTGGAGCGAGCACGAGCTGCGCGAGGGAAAGGCGGAGCTCGGGGCAAGATGGAGGCGTCGATTGTGAGGCGGAACGGCCGGAACGCCGTCTCCGGCGATGGCGCGTGCGGTGGCGGAGGCGGGACTGCGGCCGAGCGCTGCTGTGAGGCTAAGAGCTGGAAATGGAGGCAGTAGGGAAGGCGGGCGAGCGCGCGGAGGGAGTAGGCGGGCGCGGAGGGACACGTGGGCCACCGGAGGGCGCGTGGCGCGCGGTGTCGGCAACGTACGGCCACGCGGCGGCCGGCTTCTGCCGCGGCGCCACGGCGTCACGCGCGCGGGCGGAGGTAGGCGCAGACGCGGGAAGCTGGGCCGGGCCGCTTGCGCGAGCAGGCCGAAGCGAAGGCGGCGGCCCGCTAAGGTAAGAATTTTTTTTTTCTTTTTCTAAATATATTTTCAGATTTTATACTTGATTCAAATTCAAATTTTGAAGATGAAAAAGACATTTTCATAAATTGTCCCCAAAACAAAAGTTGTTCAAAATTTAATTCTCTACAACTTTCATTTAGGGCACTTTTTAAAATTCTAACTAGATTTTGAATTGATGATTTAAAGTCAATTTTTTAAATGAAAACTCAATTTTCTGAAATAATTTTAGAAGCAAAATTTGGGAAGATTTTGAATACAAAACTTGCTCCAAAAATCATGCTAATTAATTCTAAGTTATTTAAAATTATAGCTCCACAAATTTTTACCACTTTACCTAGGATTTTTACCAAACTCAGAGCTCAAACATGATTATCACAGTTTAAATAAATTCTAACTTAATTTGCATGTGATGATGATCATGTATGAAATGTAAATGCTCATGATTTAGGATGTGAATGTCTGCTTAACACCCAGAGGTGTTACATCTGCTCTAAGAAAAATATGGAGTTGAGTGCTAACTCCACGATTTTTTCTGGAGCACCTCAAGGATTACTCTAGTTTTTAGAGTTTTGTACTCACACGTGGAGTTGAGGAATAATTATCGACCTCGCCACTTATTAATAAAAACAATTGTCCCATTGTTGTGCTCTCGGCCAACGCCTGTACGCATGCCAGCGCGCTCGTGCGTCCTGCCGCTGCACCGTGCATGCCAATTGCCACGCCACGCCTGCACGTTCCTTTGGAATTGCCAACATCACTCACCTTTTTATCAGATTATTATTTGGACAAGATTGGCGTCTACAATCTGAAGCAACAAATCGCATTGGTAGGAGCGTGCCGGTTTTTATACATGTGCAAATAGGCATTGATAATTATTTTAACTAAATTATTTCCAACTATAATATTTTGTATCA
Source organism: Saccharum hybrid cultivar R570 (assembly GCA_038087645.1). Lineage (NCBI taxonomy): Eukaryota > Viridiplantae > Streptophyta > Magnoliopsida > Poales > Poaceae > Saccharum > Saccharum hybrid cultivar. The sequence goes on from JAQSUU010000059.1 coordinate 3,753,563, forward strand.
TGTGCACCTGCTGAGTACTGCTGGAATGAACAAACATAAATCAGGGGCATAATAGACCATTTATATGGAAACAACCTATTTTAGAGCTGGAGCTAGGGTGTGTGCCAGACCGTACTGCGCTCCAAACTCCACGCTGAGACTGTTCCATGGTAAAGTTGGTAAAGCGAAGCAGCAAAAATAAAAAGAGAGCAGCCCCAAGCTTAGATTTAGGTAGCGACGTGAAGATGCCTACACAGGAAAACTTACCATGATTACCGTGACTTCGGTCGGGCCTAGTGACCATCATGGCTGCTGCTCTACAGAGACAGACCCCGCAATTATTACGGAGTATTTTCTCTCGCGGCCCGCCCAAAGGCACGAGGTCCCCCACTCCAATCGATCCCCCGGCAGCAGTTGAATGTTCCGATCCATCGGAAGCGGATCCAGTCCTGTCGTGTCGCTCGTGCAGGTAAAAGCGGATCGGGATCGGCGCCAGCTGCTGCTTCTGCCTGTGCTTTTCGACAGGAGCGGAGGCGAGACCGTCAGACCGACCGAGACCAAGGGCCTGTTTAGCTGGCCAGAGAGGAAAAAAAAAAGTTTGCGTCATCGAATCTTTAAACGCATGTATGGAGCATTAAACGTAGATACAAAATAATTAATTGCACAGTTTGTCTATAAATGTCGAAATAAATCTTTTGAGCCTAGTTAGTCCATAATTGGATAAATTTTGCCAAATAACATCGGAAAAAAAGAATAATTAATTAGCGCTGCTGCAGCATCTGCAAAATTCTGCATGCCGTCGGCTTCTTTTCTTGCGTTTGTTTGCATGGGCATGGCCCACCAACACACACACTTGCGCGCTCGGCCTTAGCTGCTAAGCAAACCGAACCATCCATCGCATCCATGCTAAGCTTTGCTCGCTGATGGTGCATGGCCACGCCACCGTCAAGTCAGTCAATAGCACCTGCAGTGGAGAAGCCACGTTTAGCCGTCGGGGTCCGACGACACCGATGATTTCGCCGTAAATCGTTATAGCGATCAATTTTTTACCGGCTACGACCCCACTAAAATTTTCGTTAGACCCCTTTGGCCCAACAGCAGCAGCAGTCTGCACTCCGGAGTCCATCTATTCAGCCCAGCAACAGCAGTCCGTAGTCCATCTACTTAGCCCATCTGATCCACATACGTCAATACGTGAATTGGAGAAGGCCAAACGTTGCCTTGCTAGCTTGCCTCCGATCCAGTGTCATGTGCGCACCCTTTCAGCGCATCGCAAATCTCCTGCGGCCGGCCGCCGGCGTCGCCCCTAGCACCGGCCGGCCCACCGCTCGTTTTCTGATCTCAAGTTCTCCGGCTGTCGTACTTCGCCTGGCATCTAGACAAGACAAGGTACCCCTTAAATTCCCAATTATACAGTTTGCAAGTAACGATAAAGTCTGAATTTTGAGTTCTTAGGTTTTTTTTTCTTCCAGCTATACTATACAATTCGTACCCAGATTCTCAGAAAACATTAGTCAAGAACGTTCTCTTTCATTCTAGCAAGATGCCAGGTATCTATCTAGTATTAACAATGTGCGCATATATGCTATTAGCTTTAGTTTTTTATTATGTGACTAATTTAGTAATTTGGCAGTCAATCAGAGCACTTTGAAAGGATTTCTCAAAAGGAAATGACCCCCAGCCGGGGATAATGAGAATAATCATGGAGACACAGGCACTTCAAGAATAAGAAGAGATGGAGATGACAATGCATCAAACATTAATTGTACAATTCAGCACACTTCACGGATCTCTCACAAGATGAGGTAAATTTTGATGAGCTTCCATATGATCCCGCAGATAGAAGGAGAATATCATATTACGTAGGCGACAAATTACAAAATGACATAAGACGAAAATATTTGACTAGAGGTCCTTGTAAGCTACCACCTGTTTTTTTGTTTCCAACGACAACGATAGCGGGTTTTCCACGACGATGTCCATATGAATGGTTCACTAAATAATGGTTCACTTGCAACTTGCAGAGTTCAATGATCGTTTCAATGAGGTAAACTTTCAATTGCTCACTCAGATTGCTGCTTTCAATCCCAAGAATTCTTTTGATGCTTTCAAATTTGAGAGTTTAATGGAGTTGGCTAAGTCATATCCTGATGATTTTGATTCAACACAACTAAAGGATCTTGGTCGTGAGCTTAATATTTATATTGACAATGTCCGAGCTGATGAGAGATTTGCCAACTTGAACACCATTTCCGAACTTGCTAAGTTGATGGTGACTACAAACAAGCATCTGGGTTTCCTGAGGTGTATCGGCTTCTCAAGCTAGTACTAGTTCTTCCAGTTGTCATTGCATCGGTTGAGAGATGCTTTTCAGCAATGAAAATTGTGAAGACAATACTACGAAGTCGTATTGGAGATGCATTTATGAATGATTGTATCGTATGCTTTGTGAAACAAGAATTTCTAGACACAATTCCAATTGATGACGTGATCATTCGCTTTCACAAGATGGAGGACCGTAACCGCAGAGGGAACCTATAGGAGGTAACTGTTAAAGCTTCTTCTGTTATAATTTGTCGGTTGCTACAATGCTATTTTATATTTTCCGATGTTATATATGTTATTATATCATTATAACATTAAAGTTAGTATTATGGGTTTGTCTGACCCCAGTGACAATAAATCCTGACTTCGCCCCTGAACACCTGGGTGGCGCGTGACGTGGGTGCTCCAGGCAGGCCGGTCCCGGCGGCTACACGCCTACTGTACCATTCCAAACCTTTGCTTCACGTACTACTACTAATGTTATTTTACAGTATAGTTAATATAATATGCAACCATGATCACTGTGTGTAATAACCATGTAGAGTACGTCGCATCAAATTTGCATGCCATCATCTCGCTTACTTGGATCTGCATTGCTTCGCCTACTTAATTAATTCCCTAACCGAAGAGTTGTGGTTACAAGCTGCATGCTTACAGTAGTACCACCATCGAAAGTATAGTATACTCGTAGTAACAAAGTTGAAACAGTTTCTTTTTTATGTACGTACGTGTAGCTGTAGGTACGTATTGTTACCAGATTTGGGCTTAGCTAAATAATAATTCCAATAAGTCTCGAAGGCCCACTCACACCTGCGTGATATGGTGGGGGATATTAGTCCCTACATGGGTGTGGACGCGCGATATGCGCCTGAATGGTCCGGCGATTTATTGCTCCAACATTGTGGGTGTGCAACTTCCTTTTGCCACTCTATATTTTTGCATGCGCTAATTACTTACCACAGCTGTGACGCGTGCATATACTGGGACGAGACGTTATCCTCAGTACAGACAATTCATCTCCTCCTCTTACCACTATGCTCCGCCGCCGCTGCCGTCTTCCTCGTCCCGTCGCCGACATGTCATCGGCGTCGGGAGAGCAGGTCTCCGAAGCCTATGTTTCCTCATATCCCTGCATGGGGTAGGCCCGGTGTTTGCTGATCTCCATCGACAGTCTGCTTCATCTACTCTCGCGCTATCTCTAGCGCCGACAACTCCACGGTAAGAATGTCTACACTTCCACTGACGTTCGTTGTAGCGTCCCTTCTAATACTAGCACTAGAGAGTTTAAGTTTGCCTTGGATCATAGTGCTAGTATTAAATCACACATCTAGGATATATGTTGTTGTTCTTTTCCTCAACATCAGAATCAATTTGTGCATTATTAAATTGCTATTGTTTTGAACACGTATTCCATGCCTTGTATACACGCACAGTCAGAAGGGTGACAAGACGCATAAAGCAGATGCCCACGATCGATTTAATTACTATTGCTCCAATAATCCAGCTTTAATCTGCTTCAACTTGTTCATACATGTATTTGTTATCACACTAGCTACTAGCTAGTGCTCCATAAAAAGCCGCTTCAAGCGCCATGGTTTGGTTTCCATCCCTTGCAAAAAAGCTTCGACGCAAACCGCGCATGGCCTTTAATTTCTCCAACAAACGTATTTGCTGAGCCTGAGGAAGCGTGCGTTATACATACTGGTCATCACATCACATGATTCGTTTCCTATATATATATATATATATATATATATATATATATATATATATATATATATATATATATATATACACGCAAAATGGAAGAGCAATTTCATTTGTTCGAGCATGCATGTATATGTATATAATGTTGAATGAATCATGAACACACATTTGGTCGATGACAAATAAAAAGGAACGACCGCCTTTTCACCGTTGCAAAGCAGTCCTCGATCATGATTTGTGATCTGTGACCCTGGAAGTATGGAGTGCAAGTGCTGTCCTCTGGTGTGGCCATTGGACTTGGATGGCATTCTTTACTCTTGACCCTTGACATTGCCTTGCTACTTGCGGCTAGAAGATCGATATCCATCTCTATCTACCTCTTATCATCCCAGCTTTATTAGGAGTATGGAAAAGAAAAGCAAGAAGAAAGCTCAAGTCAAGAGTGATGTATGAGATGGCACAGGCAAATCCGTGAAAAGATGCATCGATTGCAGATACCGGCAGCCTGAAAATTAAGGTCCTGTTCGCTTGAACTTATCAGTCTAGCTAGTATTTTTTTACAACAAATCAGCTTTAGTCGGCTTATCAGCCGCAAAAACCATCATCCGAACTGGTCTAAACCGATCGATCCCTCTCTGCGCCTGATGAAAACCTGCCTTTTCCGGTCGTCCCCCCTTGTCCAATGATGGTGCAGGCAAAGCAAAAGCCAAGCCAAGCCTCTGCAATCTGGCCCGTTTTCCTCCTCAAATTGATGCGTTAAGCCAATCATGTATAACCTTTTTTTTGCCCCCAGATTTTTCTCCACTCTGCTAAAGATCTGTAATTTCTTTTTGAAACATGATAAAGACTAGTAGTTACATGTATGTTCATAACTTCAGATGGAGATATATACCAGCGAGCGTAAGCGTAGCTCTAGCTACCTTGGAATGGAGCTAGCAACACTTGCTGACCTTCAAGCCCATTTTGTAGGTTTTGACACAGGAATTTCGTAGAAATCGTTCGAGAATTTTGCACGGCATTTTTATAGGAAACAAAAAATACAGAAAACAAGAAAATTTCTGGATTCCAAGATGAGCCAAAGTAGGTACGAGGAAGTATAAGAATATATTCCTCTGAATCTGATGACATGTGAAGATTCCCATTGCCTCACTCTACACTCTTCATCATCAAGGCTAGGCCACGTCAGCATGGTCCTGTCACTGTACCTGCTGAATGGGGAATGCCTGTGATGAAGGCACAGCTTGCCCCCTTTCCTTTAGGGTACCCAACGAAGAAATGGCTCCAGCCTTCCAGAGCCTGACAAGGATCTTTGAAACGCACATGGCATGAGCTACCGCCTACCAAGGGCAACTTTTTTGGTTTCGGAGGCTCGTGCTTCCTGCCCACTGCCCCAGTGGCCCAGTTGGTCCAAAAGCTTGCTCAATGTCCCAGTCCCAGTTGTGCTCATGGTCATGGCACAGTTGTTTTCTTAAAAGGCAAGTCTAAACACTGTGCAAAACTCTGTCAGAGAATAAGACTACTTGTGTGACAGTGTGATCATGTTTTATTTTGCAGCAGCTCTTGGGCATCCCCATGCGGGGATCGACGCTAGATTATTTTTCTTCTTCTTCTTTTGTTTCCCCACGATGAAAAGAGAGTGTATAATATTAAGTCAGGGAAGTATTCAATCGTTGAGCACAAGGTGCTAATACATGGAGAAGGTCATATGTAATATTCATCAGAGAAAGCAGCTTTACCAATAAAAGCCAAAGCTTTTTGTGCACGAAAAGAAAAGAAAATGGTCACAGATGAAGGCAGTTGATTCATACTTGTATGCACATGCTTTTTCTTCTAAATTGGAAAGCAAAATGGCATCTGAGCCTTCAGAAGTCAGAACCATTTCTCATGAGAAATCAGAACAGGATGTCACTGTATTTTATTTTCATCAGTGGAGACTGCAGGGCAGTAAACATGTAATGCAAATAACCTTGGCACCTCTATTTTGCAGAGAGAAACTCTGTCAGAGAGTCAGAGTGATGCTACAACTGAACCAAAACGACCAAACTCCCAGTGAGATGAACACACACAGGAAAAAGAATTGCACCTAGTTTGGTGCAGTGCTCCGGCTCCGGACATTTTTTCTGCATGGAAAAGGATGCAATGTATGCACTGCGCTCCTTGCTGTCTCCCGTGTTCTAAAGTTAAAAAAAAGGAGCATGCATTGCATATCTAATACAATAGTTACCGCTTTGCCCCTATTGCTTATGCTTTCCACTTTGTGTCACACAGGGGCACACAAGCTTTGCTCCCCTTGTACTTAAATTTGCATAGCCCCTTTCTCCTACCCCTTCCTTCCCCACTGCCATTTGTTTGGCCATCTCCAGCTCATTCGCCTCGATAGAGGCTGCTCAGCTCAGCCACATCCTTGCTTGCAAAGATCTCTCTCTCTTCTTCAATGGCACCTGCCTGCCCTCTTGCTCTCACATTCTTCTGCTGCTGTATCCTCCTCCTTCAAACAATCTGCTGTTCAGGTCAGTATCATTTTTAGTTTCTGAAATATCTTTCCTTTATCATAAAGTTTTTATCAACCTGTCCACACTTAGGCAGCTACTGATTAGCAAAATGCTGTTCCATTGATGCAGTTGGCATATATACTTGATGAACTTTTTTTACCTTCCTGAAACAAAGTATGTCTTGTTTTTCTGTAATTTTAGGAGTATTTGTGGAGCTATCATATGATTCGACACAGGTCAAGACACTATCCAGCTCAGTCGTCACTGAGTACAGAGTCATGGTCACTGACAAGCAGCGTGGCTACCTCTTCTTGAAGCCGTTTGTGTGCAGAGAGAAGCCATGCAGATCGGAGCCTCTCGCCGCCGCCAGCTCATTTGTTAACGAAGTTCTTGGTCCCAACCGGCGTCTCAACGTCAGCAGCATCATCGTCACGGCCACCGACACGCAGCTCGGCGCGCTGCGCCGCACTTTGCAGTCATTTCAGGCTTCTCTTGGCGACGCCGGATTGGCGGAGAGCGTCAAGGTCTCGCCGGAGCTCTCGCTGTCTTCTCTGCGAATCGTCGGCAAGGATCGTGCCCGTGCCAGCAAGAAGCGGTGGGACAAGGTCGTAGAATTCGTCAGGAGGACAGGTTCGTTTGTTCTTGTTCGGGTGGAGACGGAGGCAGAAGCAGGCAGTGAGCTTGCCGTGGACGCGGGGATCGAAGAGGCCGTCGCTGAAGTTGCAGCTCTGTTGGGCGCCGGAGCCGGCGCCGGTGTCGTGATCCATATCAAGAGCCGTGCGGCTCCAAGCGCGGTGGCAATGGCCAAGCTGCGTGGCGATACTGGCCGGGAGAAGAGGTTGTTGGGCGTTCTAGTGGACGTGTCCTCCCCTCGGCGGCAGCTCGGCGAGGCGAGAGCGACGGCGCACGACGAGTTCTCTCCGGTCAGCAACCCGGCGACGACGCCCGTGAGCAACCCGGTGACCGTGCCGGCCACGAACCCCGTAGCCAACCCGATGGCCCCGGGATTCGTCACCGTGCCGTCGACCAATCCGGGCAACGGGTTCGCGAACAGCCCGAACCTGCCGCCGCTGTACCCGGAGCCGACGACGCCGGTCACCATGCCCATGCCTGACCCGACGACGCCGACAATGCCGCCGGTGACCGTGCCACCCCCCTTCACGAATCCAGTCGCCGCGCCGACCACCATGCCGGGGACGGTGACGAACCCGGCAGCCCCCGCCGTGACGAACCCGGCGACGACGCCGTCGCAGTTCCCGGGCACGTCGCCGGTCACCAACCCGGTGACCACGTACCCGTACCCGCAGCAGGGCGGCGTCGGCGTTGGCGGAGGCATGCCGGCCACGCAGCCGGTGTACCAGCCTCCGGCGACGACAATGCCCGGCACCGTGGCCGGGCAGGTGTGGTGCGTCGCCAAGTCGGGGATCATGGACACCACCCTCCAGGACGCGATCGACTACGCGTGCGGCATCGGCGGCGCCGACTGCTCGCCCATCCAGCCCATGGGAACCTGCTACAACCCCAACACGCTGCAGGCGCACGCCTCCTACGCCTTCAACAGCTACTTCCAGCGCAACCCGTCGGCGGCGAGCTGCGACTTCGGCGGCGCCGGCATGCTCGTCAACGTCAACCCAAGTAAGACACCAGGAACACGCAAATCTGCTACCAATTGCTTGCACTGTTGCTCATCTAACAGAACACTCGCGTTGGCTTTTGCCAACCAACCTTTGCAGGCTCAGGAACTTGCATGTACCAGACATCAGCAGGGTAAGAGCGACCCTGATCCATCTCAAAATTCTCATTCTGCCATCACCCATCAGCATGATCATATCACCCACAGTACGCCATAGATGATAGATGCAGTGTGCCATCCATGACTGTGTTCTGACTGCATCGATGTTGCAACTAACTCGTGCAGTTTCGGCGCCGGTTACAGCCCGGGGACGACGGGCAGCGGCGGGATGTCGGGCACCGGTTACAACCCAGCGGGAGGGATGTCGGGCACCATGGGAGGGGGCTCCGGTTCCACGGTGCTGAACGCCAACAACCCCGGGGGCAACTCCATGTACGGTGGCTACGACAACCCGACGGGGCTCACCGCCGGGTCGGCGCCGCTGTCCTGGGGCGGCTGGGTCGTCCTGTGCCTCGTCTGGATGGTCACCTTTGCATTTGTCAAGGAGAAAGTGTAGAGCCCAGCTTGAGCTGCTTCATGGAATAGGATCACACACTGCCACATGTTTGTTACTCAGTTGTGTCGTGTTGTGTTGTACATATGAGCGAGTTTTCATAGAGAAGAGAGGACTAGATGTTTTGTGTGTGTATGTATATACATGGGAGGCAGAGCTGAATCTGAATGATTGTTGGTCATACATGTTGTAGGTGAACATACAGCGTAGGGTTCCTTCTCCATGGACCACGCTTGGTCTAGTGCAATGATATGGTTTCTTATGATTGATCTCACATTATCACCTCATACTTTAATCGGCTCCATGATACTACTGTGGACCTATTTGACAGGGCTTCTTAGTTCTTACTGCTCTGATTCCTTTAGAAGAGCTGGAGCCGGTAAAACTAAAAATAGTTCATTGTACAGTGTGGATTTTTCCTAAAAGCAGGATTCTTTTTTGTGAGAAGAAATGAGCTAGAAAATTAGCTTACTGTACACTACAATACAGAATATCCCTTAATGAAAGCTAGAAATATTGGTTCACCTGCTCCTAGTTCACAGGGCCAAAATGTATCTATTGGGCTTGCATGCAATAGTGGGTTGTTACTGCTAGAGTGCTAGGTCCTCCAATTTCACGTGCCTTCGGCTACTATCACGCAGTTACACAAACTCCAACGGAGATGCTAAAAATAGATGGCTAAACTCGTGATTTAGCTAATCTTTAAAATAGAAATTCCAGTCAAAAAATAGAAAACTTCAACAACCTTTCTAATAGGGTGAGGCGAATGGCTAGCGGCACATGCAAGCTATATCTAGCATGCCAGAATTCTGGGATACATGACTTGCTATTTTAGAAAGCCAGATACAATAGCTGTTGGACTCTCACTTTTTTCTCAAAATAGTCAAATATAAATTACACAACGTGGATAACTTTTGTGTTGGAGTTGCTTTCAGATTTCACAATTCACAATGCATGCTAATAATATCAGCACTAGCACATTTCCCTTTAAAGTAACGGTGTTCGAATTGGGATCATGCTTGATCCTGAAGTATCTTAAATTCTTAGTAAAATTATGTCCAAAGAATTACTATAGATTTATCGTAGAACAAACTTTCATTTTATCTTGGATCCTATCCAACTCCACTATGCCCACCTCCTTGTTGTTCTGCTACACCTTTGTGGTACTATGTCTCACCATTCTTTTTTATTGTCATTCTCACTTTTCGAAAATTAAAACGTACTCAACCTTGACTAAATATATACAAGGAAATATTCCCTAATATTCATAGTACATAATAATCTATTTTCATATTAAACTTACTTGGAGATACAAATGTGGCTAATATTTTCTACAAACCTAGTCAAATTTAAGAAAGTTTGACCAGCACAAATACTGGAGGGAGTAGTCAAAAACAATCACTTGTTTTAAAGAAAAAGTATTGAATGAAACCGATGGAACATAAAAAAACAAGTGATATAATGCAAAACATAAAAAAGTAAAATGTCACAATGTACGTATATATTCACTTTGGTTAAAAAATAATATGCTTTTTGTTGACTTTGTTACAACCTGGCGATTTGACCTGCTTAATCTATAAGCCTCAACATTTTTGTACAAACAATACAAGAACATGAGTAGCTTAGAACAAAAGATAATGTTGGGATTTGAGCAATACAAGAACAAGAGTAAAGACATTTTTGTACAAACAATACAAGAACATGAGTAGCTTAGATCAAAAAATAATGTTGAGAGTGGGATTTGAGCATTACAAGAACAAGAGTAAAAAAGGAAAAATAATAATGTTGAGAGTGGGATTTGAGCAATACAAGAACGAATACAAAGAAAAAGAGTTAAAAAAAGGAAAAAGAAAAAATATCAAAAAGGCAAGAACCAAATCACACCTGCATCTACACTAAACATGGTGCATCGAGTTATTTATAAAAATAATTTGAAGGAGAGAGAGTAGAGTTGGGGTTTTCATTTTAGGAAACAATAAATCAAGTAGAGGTTGCATGTTGAATTCGAGTGCGGCTCGAATTCAACCAAGCTTTTAATTTTCACTCGAAAACATTTTATTTTGAAACCACCTCTTATCACGTAGGTGATCAATCTTCATGACAAGAGATTTGTTGTAAAGCATTCCGAAGCTCGAATGTTGAATTTGGGGTCAGAAGAGAAAAATACTCGTGTTACGTTTGACCTAACAATAACATGCAACACACATTCACGCAAAAATTTTTAAAAGTTGGGATTTTTTTTATATTACACAAATTTGCGGAATGTTACAAGACTAAGGTAACTGAACAGTTGCACTCCACCCCTAGTGGTGGTCATTCTGGCTCTTTTGTCACTTTTAAAAGAGTAAGCAAATTGTTTTACTGGCCTCACATGCAAGCCACTATTAAGGAGTTTGTTTCAGCTTGTTCCGTATGTCAACAAGTAAAAACACAACGAATACCTTACCCAGGCCTTCTCCAACCATTGCCGGTGCCAGACAAAGCTTGGTCAGTTGTTACAATGGACTTTATCGAAGGTCTTCCTCCATATGCTGGTTATAGTTGCATATTAGTGGTGGTTGATAAGTTTTCTAAATATTCTCATTTGCTCAAGCTGAAACATCCCTTTTTTGCCATTCAAGTGGCCCAGCATTATATGGAACACATTTACAGGTTACACGGCATGCCTTCAGCCATCGTATCAGATAGAGACAAATTTTTTATAAGTCTGTTATGGAAAGAGCTTTTCAAACTATCTGGTACCCAGCTTTGCATGAGTTCGACTTATCATCCTCAGAGTGATGGTCAAACTGAGCGAGTGAATCAGTGTATTGAGAACTTTCTCAGATGTTTCATACATGCTTGTCCCAAACAGTGGTCTCAGTGGTTACATTTGGCGGAATACTGGTACAACACTTGTCATCATTCTTCTTTGCAGCATTCCCCATTTGAAATCCTCTATGGACATCACCCAAATCATTTTGGTATTGATCCTGACCAAGACTGTGCCATCCCTGAGTTGTCTGACTGGCTACAGAAGAGACAGTCCATTACTGCTCTGATCAAACAGCAACTTCTTCGTGCTCAGCAACGTATGAAGCATCAAGCCGATAAACACCGTTCTGAGCGTTCCTTTTCAGTTGGTGACCGAGTGTGGCTAAAGCTCCAACCTTATGCTCAACGTTCGGTGACTTCCAGAATCAATTCCAAGCTGTCATATCGGTACTTTGGACCATTTGAAGTGGAAGCTCGTGTGGGGTCTGTGGCCTATAAACTGAAGTTACCTCCCTCTTCATCTATCCATGATGTTTTCCATGTTTCTCTTCTTAAACCAGTGAAAGGTATGGGACCTGTTCCTTTTACACCATTACCTGTAGATGACACATCTATGCAGTTTCCTGAGATGGTTCTGGATCGTCGAGCTACCATGAGGAACAATCGCCTCTATCATCAGCTTCTGGTCCAGTGGCATGGTTCGCCACTAGAGCTGGCCACGTGGGAAGACGAAGATGATCTGCTTCGACGGTTTCCTCAGTTCACGGCTTGGGGTCAAGCCGTCGCTAATGGAGGGGGAAATGTCACGGTTCGCACCGTTGACAGCCTGAAGCTATCCAAGAGGAAGAAGAGGCCCAATACTAAATATGCCGCCCCAGACTGGAGCAAGTGACTCAGCCCGCTGCGTCGGGTTTCTGTGCGGGTTGTGAGCCACCGTTGTAACGGTATCGCTTAAAAGGGAGATGTCGTAGTAATCTTGTCTTCGTCTTGGTTGTTGGCCGGAGTTGTTGGCGTCGAGCTACGGCTCGAGTTGGCCGGCGGCAACCATTACCACTGCTATCTGTTATTTGCCACTATTTGTGTTCTAAATAGAATACTGTCGTTCGTAGTATCATCTTGTTATCCTCTGTTACCCTCCGCTGTTACACTAGAGTGCTAGACCCAAATGTTGTTGGGTACCATGATGTACAACTACAGCACAGGGCCACAGATACAGAGGGATCGGTCACATTCTCTCTCGCAAAAGAAGAGAGATGGGTCACATTGCAGTGAGGAGCCTGCCCCTCAGGCCCTCACAAATCGCCAGAGATAAATGCACGGGGAATGGAAGAAGGAAAGATACCGCTACTCCTCAGCATCTAATAAACCCTAAATATCTCAGCAACTGCGAATGAGCCGGTGACCTGGTTTGCTCGATGGAGCACCCGTCATCTGTGTTCGAGGCTTCGAGCATGCCTCGAGAGTGTAGATGTTCTACAATGGTTAAGGTACCATGTCTGTTACGCTTAGAGTCTGATGATGATCTTCAAATATCTCTGAGCCATCTCTACATATATGTATAGCCGTATAGGTCTAGATTGGACACAATGTGTGTGCATAGGCATAAGTTGTACTTGGTTTTTTTTTTCTTTTGTGACTTTTATGAGTTGTACTTGTTGAGACATAAGAAAACTACGTATAAATCTTTACCTAATGGGCTGCCTGTATGGATGCATGGATTCCTACTTTCGATATATATACTTTCTACGTCTAAAAAAACAAGTGTTGTTAGATTAACTATAAAATATATTTTTATAGTATATTAATTTGTTTTTCTTAAATATCAATAGTATTTTATATTAATTTTATGCTTTATTAGCTCTATCAAAATTAAGGAAGTTTGATTCAATCTAGACTTAGAATTACCTTTTTTTTCTGAGATGGAGGTACAATATTGGAAGCTTGCACAAACCGACGCACTGTTCTCTCTTCCAACCGGAGCCAGAGCCATGCGACCAAATGCCTTCAATTCAACCAGAGTATTGTTGGATGACACTGCATGATTCCGATTCCAGCCATTTTCATCAGATCGAGCAGCCCCAAGGAACAGAGAGATCGAGAAGAGGAGCGAGGCAGTGACTGACTGGACGCCTCCGTGGTTCATGAGCAACCATGTGCCAAGAGTACACTGACAGCAGCTGGCCGGAGCCGGACACAGGACCACGGCAAGCATAGCGAATCCGGTGATCTGTAGGCCGAGTACTCCTACATCTTTGCCATTTTCTCGCAGCACACGCAAGCCGTTCCCAGTACAACGTTTCAGTAAAACTCTTCACGTGTTGTGTTGTGTCCTTCGAAATGGCAGCCCGGGCACAGCCGCACAGGCATGCATGCTACACTATGTAATGTTGTAGCAGCAGCAATGCAGATCTGATCACCCCATTAGGCTCTGAAGCAAATTTATTGCATCTTCTAAACAGAAAACAGTCGAGCTAATTGCACATGCTATTGCTATCTATCTATCATCCTGCTGAATGAACACATGCATCTGCCGCTGCCGCTGATCCTACATGCTACAGGAGTAGCTCATTAGCTCCTAGCATCAGAAATTCAGAAATCATTGGCGACAACTGACAACTGCATTGCATGCAGATTATTGGAGACGCACGGCATTGCCATGGCCGTCCTAGGCTCCTAGCAGTTGCCAGTTGCAAGCAGCGCACATGAGAAGGGAATCCAATTCACCGATCCAATGTAGGAGCAGGAAATTGCATTGCATGGGAGATACACTAGTCCCTTCATAATTTTACATATCCAGGAACCAGGATGAGGCAATGACAACTAAGGGCATGTTTGGCGTCGCTCGGGCTCCGGCTTTGGCATCGCGAAAGGTAATCGGAGGATAGAAGCGCTCCTCTTCCTCCGACCGTTGGAGCAGGGAACCGCACCAACCAGGCACGAAAAAGCGCTATGACCTACACCTACCTCGTACATAGAAGATAGGACGACAGCGTTCCTTGAGGCTTGGGCAGTCAGCATTATTGGATTCTTTCAGCATCTGAATCTGAACGAAACATCGCATAGTACCATTTGCTCACCTGAAATCTACGTAACACCTCACCATCACAACGGACGGAAAACACAGCAGCTGTCTCAGAGCCGCTTGCTGTCTGTCTGCAGACAGCCAGACACAGCACACACGCGTGCCTACAGATTGTAATCCAAAACCTGACGAGAGCTTTCTTTTCTCTTCTTTTCAAGAATGTCAAGATCTGAATCAAGATCGTAAAACATGGCCAAGGGCCAGCCACAGCTGCATATGCATCCATGAGAGATTGAGAGATGAGACATTTGTTTCCCTTCCACATCAGTCGTCTGCTCATCGCCGTTCTCCTCCTAATCTCTCGAATTTCTTCTAGATGCATGCAATCATTCATGTTGTTTTAACCACAGCAACACTAATAATAACTGTTCTGGTAGCTGCATCATAAAAGTCTGCACTGCAGTGCACCAGATCTCCCTACCGTCGGACTGTTGATCTCCATCATTGACAAAGCGTCACCTCGCTGTAAGAGTAAGACTAACAACAGCTCTTGTTCACCTTTAAGACTACTGCCACTACTGGCACTTAATTAATTTGTTGCTGCATGCGTTAATGCCGATCGATTGATTACCAGCAGATGCTTTGCGCACGGAAACAAAATAAAGGACCCCCCCGCCGTGGGGTCACCATAATGGCCATCCGCTGCTGGCTGCTGCACAGACGCGCAGCTTCAAATGCCTGATTACGGCCAGCTTAGCCGGCCGGCAAGGCTGGTTCTGCATGCAGCATGCTTCTGCCTCACACGAACACACGCGTGCGCTCGCCCCGGGGCCATGCTGCTGGCCGGTGGCCTGTGGTGGTGGTCGTGCCGCCGCCTGCCTCCAATCGCAAAAGTTTCAGCGCCTTTGGCCTGATGCAGGCATGCATTTGCATTTGCTTGCCATTTGGTTTTGCTAAACCAGATGATGATAGAAATGAGAGCGCCTTTTGGAGCCTGCCTGACAGTCACAGACAGCGACTTGTTGGGAAGTGGACGGAGGCCGGAGGGAGGACCAGAGGCCGGCCGGCCGGCCGGGGCTCCGGGCTCCGGGACCGGGCCGGCGTCCTGTGTTTCGTTTGCCTTTGCAGTTTGCAGTGTGAGACGAGACGAGACGACACTACTAGCGCCGGACTGACAGCACGGGTCAGAATGCAAGCCAAGAAGGTGGCGAGACCCATGAATCTTTCGCTGTTGTTTCTGGTGTGTGCATGTGAGGGGTCGTACTGCTAGCTAGCCAGCTCTGGTCCTGTTCTACTCCTAGCCCTTGTTTAGATCGAAGAAAATTTCAACCCGATGAATAGTACCACTTTCGTCTTATTTGGCAAATATTGTCCAATCATGGACCAACTAGGCTCAAAAGATTCATCTCGTGATTTCCAACTAAATTGTGTAATTAGTTATTTTTTTACCTACATTTAATACTCTATGCAAGCGGTTAAAAATTGATGTGACGGAGAGAGTGAAAAAACTTGGAACTTTGAGGCAAACTAAACAAGGCGCTACTTGTACCATGTCGCATCGCAGCCAGTTCGAGAGAGTGGCATACTGGCATGGCATCTGCTTGCATGCCCATACAAACACACGAGACAAAAACGCCGTTTGATTCCTCGTATTGTTTTTCTTCCGCGTGGTCTGGAGGTATCTGCTGGTTGTTCATAGGAGTACCCATTTGCGTGCTTTCTCTGAACTTCTGAAGTTCTTCAGACTGGCCTCCAGGTCAGAAAGGTCACGCCGGCGATTGTAAACTAGCCTTGTTTAGACTGAGGAGGGAGAGAGTGAAATTTGGCACGGTAACACTTTCATTTATATTTAATAATTATTGTTTAATCATGGACTAACTAAACTCAAAAGTAAGCCTGTCGTTGGATACCCTTATCCATTCCCCAAATCCACACCCGTGTAGATCGGGTCGGGTATGGGTGAGTTGCTGGCTACCTATTGGATGGAGGGTAGGGGACGGGTATCCCCGCATTTACCCGTAACCTCGTCTTCTACCTTGGGTTCTTCCTCCATGGCTCTTTGTGCAATGTCTTCTCAAGCTTGCGAGGAAGTGACGAGGCACTGAGAGGGGGGCTGCTGTAGTCCTTGTGGGGCGCGACCTAGACGTCGTGGTCCCCGAGCACCTGGCGGACGCGGAGGCTTTGCTGTGGGACCATCAGGACCTTGGCCGCGCCGACGATCTTGACGTCGAAGTGCCAGTCGTTGGCGGCGGCGGCACCCTGGACCTCGGCACACTTCCAGAGGCAGTCGTCGTCGTCGAACACCTCAACCATGTCCCCATCGTCTAGTTCGCGCGGCACCGGGGCGGGCGGCGGCCACGGCCGGACCGACAATCTTTGAGATGCGCCGGACACCTCGTCGCCGTCGTGCCATCGCAAGGTGTACGAGTGGCTGTCGTATCCCCAACCATCCGCGCGAAATCTCCAAGCAGTCGAACCGCCTGGATCGTATCGCTGAGTCCGCAGGCTCCAATTCCGCCTCGGATGCTGAGTTGTAGGCCGGGGCGGTGGACATGTACGGCGAATCAAATTACCCATTGGGTATGGATAATTACGGGGAGGGTGAGAACTGGATATTTTACAAATGAATTTCGACACGGGTATAAACGGGTTTGTTCATACCCTCCTAACGACAGGTTTACTCAAAAGATTTGTCTCGTAATTTACAATCAAACTGTGTAATTAGTTATTTTTTTATCTACATTTATTGTTCTATGCACGTGTTCCTAGATTCGATGTGACGGAGAGAGAGTGAAAAAACTTACAATCTAAACATGGCCCTACTGCCCTAGTGGTGTCCAATTCTGTTAGTAATAAGCAGGAGTACCTCAGATTCGAGAATGTTCGGCCTGGTTTAGATACCAGATTTACCCTAAATTTCACTATGCAAAAAGAAGATTCCCCATCACATCAAAATATTGGCACATGTTTGAAGTACTAAATATAGATAAAATAAAAAACTAATTACACAGTTTTGTTGCACTTTGCGAGACGAATATTTTAAGCCTAATTAATCAATGTTTGGACAATTATTACCAAATAAAAACAAAATTACTATAGTGTTACGTAGTATTTACCGTGCAAAGTTGGTGCACAAACTTTGGTATCTAAACAAGCCCTTCATTGCAGTTGCAATACCATGCCCCTCTACCTCCAGAAGTAGAAGGCGTGCAAGCAGCTGATTACCACCAGCTGACAGATCAGAGAAGGCGTGCACGCAGCTGACAGTTACTGTAGATGCCGACGCAGAAGCAGAGACACTGACAGTGTCAGGAATGATTGGCACTCGCGATTACCACCAGCTGAGGTCTGAGGAAGAGATTAACAGCAAAGCAGAGGAGTTAATAAAAATATCTTGCCAAGAGAAGAGCACGGGTAGCCAAGGACAGCACACCACCAGCAACGCACATATTTTTTTTATTTGTGCTGGAAATTTCTGATCAGGTAGGCGTTGCTGATTAGCTTAGCACTTTATTATCAGCAGAAGAGACCGGAGACGAGACGAGACGAGACGAGACGAGACGAGAAAGCAACAGCAGAGGCCGGCGGCCGTCCCGTACTGTGCATGCTACTGGCGCCCGACCGTTTTTGGACGCTCCTGCCGTTGGAATCCAAACAGAAGATTCCTCGGTCGGTCACGAGCTGCCGTTAGAAACCTGTTGATTTGTTCACATATGGTATGAGTCGAACCTGGCTCGTATCCGGGAGTCAGGCCAGTGTCACGTTTGATTTGATTCTGGTTACATGCTTACTAAGGGTGTGAATGATGTGCATGCCAAGTTTATTGGTACTCTAATTGTGCGCTCAAAAAGAAAGTCATTTAGGTACCAAAAGACCTTGGTAACTAATCTTTAAGGAACCAAGTAAATCTAAAAAGAATTGATCTTCTTTTCTAGGTTAATTACAGAGCCGGAGAAATATATGCTCTTTGATTGCCCGTATGAAGAATATTACATGACATAAAAATAATACGAGGTTATGACCATGATTTTTATTTAGTTCTTATTTTAGTACCTTATTATAATCTCTTAACCTTCTTTTAAAATGTATTAATATTACTAATCAGACACTAATAACATCATTAGTATGATAAACGTCTGCATTCAACGAACCTAGCTCCATAGAAATGTCTAAATTCTATGTATGTGCAGAGCCAGGCTGAAAGGACATTTTTGCATCCCGCGAGCCAGTCCTATAAGACAATTACACAGATCTTGTGACTATATAATATAATATATCGACATATACAACCAACCAATGGTACCCTTAGCTTGTCAAGAGTCAAATAAATCCAAATGCAATGTAAAGATTTATAAAAAAATAATATGAACATTTGTACCTTCAAATATTTTTTTTTGATAAAAAATTACTTTCTGATTAATCTAGCGCTCATCTTAAATACTAATATTGTTTTACATTTTCCGCTAAACTTAAAATTGTTAAGATTTCCGTTCTTTCTCATGGTCACGGAGGAGAGAGGAGTGAGCAGTTGGCGCCGGCCGTTGCCGTTGTGAGGAGCGCAGGCGCACCCGTGTGCCTGCCGGAGCCTGACCATGGTTGGCTGGCTCCCCTGCTCGGCTCGGCCCTCGACCAGGGAGGCGGGAGGGGTTAGGCCCTGCGCTGCTCGGCGCCACCCACCATCACACTGACATGACACATTCACGGCAGCAGCCAACCACCATCCAGGTGACCAGGGGGGCGCACCCCGGCGGGCCCCAGCGCGGTCAGCCACCCACGCCGCCTCTGCACTGCACTGCACAGCGTGGCATGATTGGGTCCCTGCCCCCTTTTCCCCCGCACTGCGCTCTGCCTCACCCTCCCTCACTCCACTCCCTCCCAGCGGCTCGCCAGCCACCTGCTCCCCTTCCCCTCCTCCTCCTCCTCCTCCTCCTCCTCCAGCAGGTGAGGAGAGGAGAAGGAACAGAGGCCGCGCCCCGGCGATCGACCGACCGACTTGTCCTGAGTCCTGGTGGTGGGTGGCTCTCGCTCCTGCCCTCGCTCGCGCCCACTGTTGGTTACAGTTTGTAACAGCCGCCGCTCCTTCTCTTTCCCGATTGATTGATGATGGGCCTGCTGCCGGGTCGTTGGCGTTGCAGGCGGGTCCAGCCACGGCGGCGTGCCGCATTGAAGCCGCGGGCGCCAGCTCTCTTGTCTCCACCGGTAGCTAAGAGGGTGTCGGCGTCGTCGGCTGAAGAGGAGCAGGAGCAACAGCAGCCCACGGAATCGGAGATCTCGCCGGGGAAGATGAAGAGATCTGCATCTGTGAGTGTACCCCTCCCTACTGCCTCCTCCTGTGCCCGCGCTCCTCGTCTCCCTCCCGGGATCGCGGGAGGGCCAAAGGACGATGGATCGTGCCGTTACCCGTCACGGGGTTCCGGTGACGAGTGCACGACCCATTGCCCTTTCTGCTCCCGAGGAGATTGGCGAATGGCCTGACGCGCTGGTGCTGTCCTAGATCGATCCTGCATTCCTGCGTGGCATTTGCCGTTTGGTGGCATTGCCGCGTGATCTGTCGTCATCAGGTCGCGTTACCTATGCCCAACATCTCGAGGCTCATTCGTGCTTCACTCTTAGTTTTTCCTGTCACTTGATCGGAATATATTTCTTTTACAAAATCGGTTCGTGTTCCAAACCCTTGATATAACGCCTTAGTGGAGGTGCCTAGTGTCACCCTGATCCACAATTCAATAAAACAATTTCGAAGATAGGTAATACGAGAGAAAACTAAATGAGTTGGCCCTCTTCAGCTTCCTGTGGCGTGTTCAGATGCTATAGAACCATCCCAATGAAGATTTGAGTGAAACTTTGTTTTCAGATGGATATAGTTATGGTCAATTCATTGCTCTGTGTTTTCACGGATGAAAATTTCTTCATGTTACATGTTTTGTTGGTGACGCAAATTATTAGCACAGGTATATGTGATTGTTACTGAATCTCCCTCTCTGTTTTTTTTTCCTTTGGAGTTTCTGCCAGTTGTTTCAAGTCCTTTTGGTTTTCACAACCATGGTTGAGACCCAATGGTCCACTGTATCCAGCATATACTGCAAGGACATGCCCCCGAATGTATATCGTCCTCACAGTGTCACAATAACTGAATTTGGTGCCGTCGGGGATGGTGTGACCCTCAATACAAAGGCATTCCAGAATGCAATCTTCTATCTCAATTCATTTGCGGACAAGGGTGGCGCACAGCTTTTCGTGCCTGCAGGAAGGTGGCTGACAGGGAGTTTTAATCTTATCAGCCATCTCACTTTATCACTGGACAAGGATGCGGTAATAATTGGATCTCCGGTAAGATGATTTGCACACTTTGCACAAAGAAAATTTGTACTCCAATAATATATTCTTTGGGTCGTCTGTTTGTTACGATATGCAC
The DNA here is from genome assembly GCA_038087645.1 of Saccharum hybrid cultivar R570. NCBI lineage: Eukaryota > Viridiplantae > Streptophyta > Magnoliopsida > Poales > Poaceae > Saccharum > Saccharum hybrid cultivar. Next base: position 3,774,443 of record JAQSUU010000059.1, read on the forward strand.
ATGAACAAGACAAACTTATATTGCTGAGTGTCGGTGTTCGGACCCGTGAGGGTCCTAAGCCAACGAGTGAATTTGTGCTGGTTCGGGCGAAAGAAGGCCCTACGTCCAACGGGGAGGGGGGGGGAGTATTGTATTTCCTTGCACCTAAGTGCTTGCGTAGGGGTTATAAGCTGAGAGAGAGAGCCGATCCCAAGTCTCAAAGAGATAGTACAAAGGAGATTGCTTGAGATGTTATCTTCTGTGGTGGGGTGATGACTTGTTTTTGCCTTGTGTCCTCTCCCTTCGTAGAGTCCCCTGCCTTCCCTTTTATAGGGTTAAGAGAATGCCTTAGAAGTGAAGTTTTGTCGGGCGCTGTGGAAGCTGCTGTAGCGACGTGCTCCGGGAATGACCGGCCATCCCTGGGCACCATGGTGACGTAAAGGATGGGATGGTGAAAAGACCCCGGGTCCTGTGGCGTGCAGGCCTTGCTCCTTTGTTGACCGGCGGTTGGTCGAGGCCGGGTCGAGGTGGGTCGACGGGGAATGGATAAGGCTGAGCCCCAGGAATTTCGGAGTACGACATTCATCGTGTTATGCCTCGAGGGGGATCAGTGGCGGAACAGTACCCGACATGGCGTGTGCAGTGACAGGTTTTCACTGCCCATCCCGGGATGGGCGGTAAAAAGTGGGATTTGACACTGTTACTGCTTCCATGCTGGCGGTGCTGTAGCCATGGGGGTAGGAAGTGGTTGGCGGTTGCATTAAATGCTTTGACTTTTGTCTGAAAGTTGGTGGGTGAGGCGGGTCGACCGGCTCGACCCAGGGTCGTACGAGTCGGAGATTTCCCTGTGGTCGAGGCGTCCCGTCGAGCAAGCCTCGTGCGAGTCGGAACGTGGTCGAGGCGTTCCGTGTGTGGTTTTGGCTCGTTGTACCTATGTGGGCGGAGCCTTGGCGTGGTTTTCTCAGGGGTTTGTTTTTTTTAGTCGTTGAGTGTGGGTACCCCTTGTTTAGGTACCCGACACTGAGTCTTATCATTAATCTAGCTTTCCTCTAGGAAACGATAGAAAGCCAACTGCATATGTTATATTTATTATTAATAAATGCTAAAAAAGTCACTTTCCTTCAAAGTTTTAAAACCTTTTGCTTTTGCCGTGTTGAATAGCAACTTTATTTTTTATTATACTTCGACTGTAATGCCCTGAATGCATCCTGCAGGATTCATCTCATTGGCCAGTTATTGATCCTCTTCCATCCTATGGGCGAGGTAGAGAGCTTCCTGGAAAAAGGCATCAGAGTCTGATTTTTGGATTAAATCTGACGGATGTTATTATAACTGGTTAGTAAATACTATAGTTGCATCACCCCCATGTTCTTCAAATATCATTTAGTTAGCTTGTCAGTACTGTTAATGTTTTTTTTTTTTTGAAACTATCACCTATCAGTACTGTAAATGTTGCTACTCTTGGGCAGGTGCTAATGGTTCCATTGATGGCCAAGGAGCTATTTGGTGGGGCTGGTTCCGCAACCACACATTGAATTATACTAGACCACATCTTGTTGAGTTGATGTACTCTACCAATGTTGTCATATCTAATCTAACCTTCAAGAACTCGCCGTTTTGGAATATCCACCCTGTATACTGCAGGTTGGTTTTCTAGATAGCCACTTGCTTTCTGTTCAAACATAAAAATTCATTCACAATACAAATATATTATCTGGAGTGCTTTTGCTACATAAACAGCCAAGTGCTTGTCCAGCATGTCACAATCCTAGCGCCTTTGAATTCACCAAATACTGACGGCATTAATCCAGGTAATATGACACTTGTAATTATTCGACATGTCTAAGCTTTCATAATTTATTACACGTTTGCTCCTTTTCCCCCATTTGGTTCTGCAGTAGGGAACTTTTGTTACTAAACAGACTAGGTGGAAAAGGGAGAGAGACATTGGTGATTGAAATGTCATTTGGCATGTTCTCTCTCCAAGTTTTTTTTTCTTCTTTGTCCTTTCAAAATTCATCTACTTTTGATTTGTATGGTCAAGATCTCTGAATGTATGCAAGCAATTCTTTCGTGAAGTGGCGACATACTTTTGGGCTTCACATTGCTGTTATGTAGTGCTAAAAATAGTAAATAACATAAGCACAAGCTATCATAAGATGTGACCAGTGTTTGCTTGTGATATGACCTTATCCCAGTCCTCCAAATCTATGCTACACCAATAGTTAAGAGGTTCATGCAAAAATATGCTTGCTTTTTTAAAAAAAAATTATGATGGATCGACTTCAATCATATTTGCATCTATGGCACTAATACAACTGCAAACCCATGCAGACTCTTCCACGAATGTGTGCATCAATCATTGCTATGTAAGAAACGGTGACAATGTTATTGTCATTAAAAGTGGCTGGGATGAGTATGGCATTTCATTTGGTCAACCAAGCTCCAATATCAGCATAAGCGACATCACAGGGGAGACAAGGGGTGGTGCAGGGATTGCCTTTGGAAGTGAGATGTCAGGTGGCATATCAGAAGTCCGGGCTGTGGGCCTCCGCATTGTCAACTCCCTTCATGGGATCAGAATCAAGACAGCCCCAGGGCGTGGAGGGTACGTGAAGAATGTGTACATAGCAGATGTGAGCATGGACAATGTTTCGATGGCCATCAGGATCACTGGAAACTATGGTGAACATCCTGATGACAAATATGACAGGACTGCTCTCCCCGTCATAAGCAATATTACAATCAAGGATGTTGTTGGCATTAACATTGGTGTTGCTGGTATCTTGGAAGGCATTCAGGGGGACAATTTCAGCAACATTTGTCTGTCCAATGTTTCCCTCAGTGTACAATCTGCACATCCATGGAATTGTTCACTTATTGAAGGATATTCGAACTTCGTGATCCCAGAATCATGCGAGCAGCTCAGAAGCAATTGTAGACAGACACCCATTTGCTACGATGGAAGCGGTTCTTCAGCAATGCGTGTGCAGCAACCAAGACATACATCGAGCACCAGCCGGTTGCTAAATCCTTTTACTGGAGTTGGCTTCATTTTAGTGTAGGTAGAGCTGTGCTTGTTATTGCTGCAAAGGGGCTCGCTTCACGGAATGAGCCCTATTAGTCATGTATATCTGATTCTTGCAATTATTTGTGCTTAGAGTGCCGCTTGCTTCATGTATATAGCTGTTGAGATGACTATTGATGTATCTTGCCTGTTTTGTTCCCATTTTTGATATGTGAATGCAATCTGCATAACTTATGGTTTTGAGCATAGTTTTTCTTTTTAATAAAAGATACAAGAAATAATCATCTTCTAGTATGGCCAACTCTTACCTAGGTCTATACCTTTGTGTTGCCACGGGAAAAAAAAAAACAATGCAATAAGAAAAGCATAAAAAACATGGTGTTTTGAGATCTTACATATAACTGCCACTATCAGGGTATGGTATTATCCTGCTTTGCACAGATACTTTTCTTGAAGCCTGGAACTATCAGGATTGCTAGTCTCGCTTTATTGTTTCCGCCACAGCAAATCATGACATTACTGACAGTGTGCACCAAACTGAAACAAAAAAACACAAACTCTGTCCTAGTTTACCCTTCCACAGCCAATATGCATTCTACAACTAAGCAGTACGTCATTGCTTGTGCACCTTAATTTGGCACTGATCATGAATCATATATTTACCTAGCGAGTTCACCACAACAAAGTACATATTTAAAAATCTTTCAGCCGTGTTTCTGAAGACTTATTGTAGATCTAGTTGTGTACGTGCGTGTGGTTGTAGTGTGTGTTGGTGTGAGTTCAAATACTACAACTTGTACTTGAAATTTGAGACGATAAAAAAAAAGAAGTTCAGGACCTCTGAATTCAAGTGGTACAGAGTGTGGAAGACTACTTATAAGGTAAATTAAGAATCAACTGCTCACTGAAGGACAAGGAGCGACAACATTCTTGTTTTCAGAAATGGAAGCACAATGATAAATAAGTGTGTTCAAATTGACAATTTGTAGCCCATCACAAATTACATAATACAAGAGGTTGTGTTATTCTTTTTGAGAGGGCTATAACAATGTTAAATCATCCCAACAAGTATTTCCATGGATCAATACATTTGGAACTTCTCTTTAGTCTTCTCAAATACTTGTTCAGCAATCATGGCTCCATTTCCATCTGCCTGCTTTATCTCCATGTTGGCCTTCTGGTAGTACCCAGTTCCTCTGAGAGCATCAGCAATGAAATCGTCAAATCCAATGGCAATTGCAGCTTCTGCCTTGGCTCCATACACCAGCCTCTGCAATACAGCATTGGACAAGATTGCGATCAGTAACATGCTCCATATATTCGATCACATGAAGAATATTTAAGTTAAGAAAACAACCTTAATCCGGGATAGATGAACAGCACCAAAACACATTGGGCATGGCTCACAGGATGCATAAATTTCACAATCTGACAGATCAATTTTCCCAAGCTTTTTGCAAGCCTAGTGTACAAAAGAAACATTGATTATAAGAGATGAGTATTGTCTTGTCTTAACAATGGAAGGAAAACTATGTAGAATGCAGCGAACACTGTGAATGAAAAATATTTCAGAATTATAGTCCCAAAAGTCAGGCAGACCATACAAGACACTTTTTTTTTGTTTCAGTGATCTTGAAAGCATCTATTTCCATACAATCTACTGCTACAACACAACAACAACATAGTCTTTTGTCCCAAGCAAGTTGGGGTAGGCTAGAGATGAAACCCAAAAGAGACGAGAAACAGGGAGACACATAAAGGGACATAAAGGGCACAAGACAAAAAGAGGTCACGGTTCAGGCACGTTGATTGTCAATCTCCAAGCGCTCCTGTCCATAGCTAAATCCTTGGAGATATTCCACTCCTTAAGATCTCTCTTAACGGACTCGTCTCAAGTTAGTTTAGGTCGACCTCTACCGCTCTTTACATTATCGGTCCGCTTTAGAACTCCACTACGCACCGGCGCCTCAGGAGGCCTCCGTTGGACATGTCCAAACCATCTCAACCGATGTTGAATCAATCTACTGCTAATGAAAAAAAAACAAAGTTATGAAATAGTAAAGACCAACCATCAGTTTTAACTCCTCACAGGAATATAAATAAATTTAGAGAGCTATTGATTGGTTCGTTTTAATTGACTTCAGATGCAGATAATCATCTTAAGTTACTGGCACTAAATTTGAACCTTGCAAATTGAACGTATGTGTTTATTTAGATGGAATGAGTCATTCCACATCTGTAAAAGATGAATGTAACATTTGACTATTTCCAAGCTGAATGTGGTACTAACACCAAAGCATGGAAGGAGTAACCAATTGGATGGTCAAGGATCCAACTATTATGATGCCGCGGTGCAAGTTAGAGCGGCAGTCGATAGAGCATCCTACCTCTCTTATCGCAGTTACTTCAGCATGCGCAGTTGGATCGGTATTCTTCAAAACCATGTTATGGCAACTAGCTATTACTTCATCATTATGGACAACAACTGCACCAAATGGTCCTCCATCACCGCAGTCAACTCCTCGGTACGCTTCTTCAACTGCCTTTGATAAAAATTTATGGTCCCTGTCTTGTACAGCTGTTTGATAAACCAAAGCTCAAATAAACCTCTCTTGACAGTAAGAAATAACAGTGTATACATGAATGCATAGATTGTATTAGTTTAATCTTGAATGTCATGTCATGCGATGAAATGGGACAAGACAGTAGAGAGTTTAGTGGATGAGGAAACAACAATGTCACCTTCCTGATGACCAGCAAATGCTGAAGCAACTGAGATCGTTCCGTCCTTGGACTCCACAACTATAGTAGAGGGAAAGGTCATATATGAGCCATCTAAGTTAACTAAGATATAAAAATCCAGATCCAAAAAGGAAGAATGATGAAATATACTGTTCAGCTCACATGAGCATTCTATTCAAGAATGATGAAATATAGCAACCATATTATTATTACATAAGCAGGCAAGATGCTTTTGGAGGTAAGGCGATCAAGGGCATGCAGGAAGATTGGTGTACACAAATCATTTTAGCATGGCATTCCACTATTCAACAGCAGGAAAACAAAATTGGCAGCAAAAGTGGATTGGCAGCAGATGGACACTGTATACAACTGCCAGGTAGATTGTATAATTGATTGGTTGTAGAAGAGAGGGAGCAGAGTAGACAAGGTACTCCCTGCTAGCTTTAGCTGCTCAATGGTACACACTAGTTTTCATATAGATAGTCAGTACCGCAATTCATAACTTGGCAAGTGCGTAGCCCTCTTTTCGCATTTCATTAGGAATGAGTATAGTATAATTATCCTACACAGAAATTACAAGGCTAAGCTTCTGTGATGCCTTGGAAAGGAGGCAATTTTCACCTTTTCCAGTCCGAATATGTATTGGCTGGCACTGGCAGCCAGTAAAAAGCAGAATTGAGACACCGACGAACAGAACAGAGCATTGCCCTGACTAGAACGCAAACAGAATGGCTCAAATCCCACTACTCCTGCCGCAACACTCAAAATCCACTCCTCCCACTCTCTCGCTGCCAAGTGCATCTTCAGTTTAAACTACCGGCCGCATCAAACAGCACCAATTTTGCAAGCTCCTAGTTTAATCACGATACGCACTGCAACAGAAACCTGGAATCCGCCCTCAACTTATACCGAAGACCAAACCTGTCACCACTCAGCGACAACACCGGGCGGGGGCAGCAGCGACGAACCCCAAGATCTCCTCCACACTTCCTGGATCCCGAATTTCTGCCTTAGCACACGAACCCAAGAAAACCGCAATCTCAGACCGTAACATATACTAGCAGTAGCAGCGACCATGCGACAGAGTACCAGACCTACCCTTGGCCTCCTCCATGGCGGGAGCGGAAACGGGCGAGATTACCCGTGACAATTTCCGAGGGACGGGCAGACGCCGATGCGGATGCCGCTCGTCTCTGACGGACGGAGAAGGGAAGGAAGGAAAGAGATGCGTGGCCTTCGCTGCTACTGCTCTCGCTTGGCGTATGGCGTATATAAATACGGGGAGTGCCGAGTCCCTGACACGTGGGCCCGGCGATTGGGTGGGCCCGCGCCGCGACCTTTGTGCGGACGACGAAAGCGGAAAGGGCCGCCAGGTGATGCGACGCCGGGTGGACCCTGGACCGCGTCGGAGCCGTCTCCGCTGCGGCGCAGGCGTGGACCGCCGACGCCGTGGCCCCACTCCTAGCGAGCACGGGCGGGCAGGCGCCGCACTGGAGCTAGCGGCACGCACGGTGGGCCGGGTTCACGGTCGTAGGGGCCGTAGCGTGTGCTGTTGGATGTGCGATCACGAGGCACCTTTTTGCTGTACCGCGCGAATGCGTCACGGAAGCACGCGGCACGTGCGAGGGAGCATGGATCATGGATGCATGCATTTAACACCATCCACCCCGGCGTTCTTTCTCATCTTGGGGCTGTTTAGTTTCAAGAAATTTTGCAAAATTTCTCAGATTCTCTGTCACATCGAATCATTAGACATATGCATGAAACATTAAATATAGATAAAAAAATAAAACTAATTACACAGTTTAGACGAAATGGACGAGACGAATCTTTTAAGCCTAATTAGACCATGATTGGACAATATTTGTCAAATAACAACGAAAACACTACAGTAACGTTTTGCCAAAAATTTTGACATTCAAACGGTGCCTTGGATTGGGTGGACCGCGATTGAACGCTGATCGCGATCGGAGCCATAGATTTTAATTAATTAACTACCGGTTGTATCCATTTGGACAATGATGTACGTGTCTTATGGTTTAGACAAATATATTAATAATTTTTTTATCTATGTCTACGACGATGCACATGGCTTATGGTTTAGACGAACATATTAACTATACAAATTTGATTACAACAAGCATATTTCATGATCTCTGGGACATATATCGTGTAGATCTGGTTTATAGAAACCTAACAAAATTGGTTTTATTTTTTAATTATCATTCCTGTGTTTTATTATTATAATTTTTCAAAATCTAATAAAATGTAATGACACTTTTGCATTGGAACCCTAAACTATTTTTAAATTCTCCCGGTTTTCCTTCTTTTACGTGGACGTGGTAGACTAATGGGCCAAGTTGTTATGTGCGGGCATCAGGTGAATTACCACGCAACGGAGTCATCTGTTACGTGCGTGCAGGAGGTCTGTCCGTTCGGCCCATGGGCCACAGCATGTCGTTCCTTCGTTCCTGTTCTCGCACGAGGGTGAGCAGGTTGCAAACGCGCGGCCGCACGCGCATAAGGCAAGCGGGGCGCAAAGCCACAGACGCGCGGGCACACGCGCATGGGTGGGCGAGCAGGGCGAGCGTTGGCAAGTGCCCCCCCAGCGGCATAGGCTGGAGCTAGGGCGCGCACGGCCAAAGCGGAGCACAGGACGAGCACGTTGCAGAGTGTGGCGAGCGTCGCGACCGCCGCCAGCACATACTGCACCATCGCGTCGCCCGCGTCCTTGGCGAGACGCGCGCTCACGCGTACGCTAGAACTACGCATGGCAGCAGCCAGCAGGTCATAGGTGTCTGCTGCCAACGACGTAGGTTGTAGCTAGGGCGCACGCGTGGCCGTGTTTTTTTTACGGGGAGGTGGGGCTCGACGGGGCGGGGCGATGTGGGAGCGTGTGAGATTCACATACGAGACTCGCCATTATAAGCTAACGGGGCAAATTAACTTAGCATCCGTGTGACGTGGACCCACGCGGGCGGGACGACGCGGGAGCGTGCGGATTAAGCTGGGCGAAGCGAAATAACTTGACGTCGGACAATGACATTGGAAATATTTTAGGTGTAGAGATGAATATGTGCGTGATCTGTTTCATCGGTGTCAGCAAAGATTTCCTTTGTATGAGTATGAATATGTGCGTGATCTTTTTTTGTTGTTGTTGTCGTAAGCAAAGCCCTTACCGAATTTCTCTGTTTGAATATGTGCTTCATCTGTTTCATCGGCCTGAATCAGTCCTTTATATTTTTTATGTGGAAGAGTTTGTTTCGGAAACGTTTTTTTTTCAGTGCATTCGATGTGGAAGAGTTTGTTACGAAAACATTTTTTGCCGTGCATGTTCTTTTTCCGTGTTTTTTTACGGTGGTTTTTTTCGGAAACATTTTTTTTTCCGTATAATAGAAACATTTATTTTTTACCAGAAAGGGCAGGGGCGGGGTGACAGACGATAGCATTAGGAATATTTTAGGTGTAGAAGATTAGTGCTTGACTGACTTGACACCGCATCATGCATGCAAAGAAGCTGCCGCATGCATCAGTCCACTATCTGAGACATTGATTATTACATTTTTTTATTGAGGAATATATTCTAGGCCTCATTCGGCTGGCTGGTGGCTGGTAGCTGAGGCTGATTCGTTGTGAGAGAAAAATATTGTTGGCTGGCTGGTGGCTGGTGGCTGGTGGCTGATGCTGAATTGGTGTGAGAGAAAAGCACTGCTGGCTGGCTGCGAACAAGACCCTGGTCTCCAACTTTCACGAACGAAGCGAGTATAGTATAGAGCCGACTAAAATAGATCTACGATGATTAGACCATACTCCACCGCATGGAAGTAAAAGTTTAAGACACGAAATAGAGAGACGAGGTAGGCCATCCTATTCTGATTTAGCTATCCAAACTTGATAAGGGCCCGTTCAGTTAGGCTTAATCCTAACTGGAACGGTTCCTGGTGATATTTGGTTGTATAAAATACAGCGGTGTTTTTAGCTGAATCGGTTCCAGGACTCGATCTAAAGAATTCCAGCACTGAAGTTTTCAATAAGTGAGTCTGACCTCTTCAGAAGAGTCTTTAAGTAGTTGTGACTCCTCCCCCACCCAAATAAACTGCAAAAAAAATAGGAAGTAGTTATTTTCTTTTGAAGACAACGTCATTCTATACATTTATATAACCCAGCACAAGGCAGTCAGTGGCGTAGCTAGGATCTGAAGCAAGGGTGGTCCACTATAGATGTAAAACCAAATTATAGAGTGGTCCATGTGTAATTTTCATGATTTTAAAGAGCTCATCTACTGTAGTTTAACCTTGAGCTAAATTTTAGGGTGGTCCATGGACCACATGTCCACCTAGCTAGCTCCGCCTATGAAGGCAGTAGCACCAATTCAAAAACTGTTTCTAAGCTTTTGAGAAATTTACACTTAGCGCAGCCCTTTCCAACATCTTTTAGCCAATTGCCCCTTGTTATTGAAACGACTCTCTTCTTTGTTTGCGAGGGAATGTCTCCCTTCTTTATGTATGGAAGAAAAACTTTAATCATTAAATCAAAGGCAATTCTGTGTCCTCGGTGCTCTTGGTTTCTTTGATCAGAAATTCTCTCCTCGTCCTGTGGAGCCCAATTTGCCTCTTTCCTCACGGCTTCTCCATTAAAAAAAAAACCGGATGCCAATTCTCCCTTCCTCCTCGTCCGTCGTAGCCTTCTTCACCACGCCATGCAACCACCACAACTGACTTCACCGTGCGCCCGCCTGCCGCTCACCTTCTCCAGCGCGGGGGATGCAAACATATTTTCAAGTGTTTCGGATGTATGTTGCAAGTGTTTTATATGGTTGTTGCAAGTGTTTTATATGGATGTTACAAGAGTAGATCTCGATATTGCATATGTTGCAATAGTTGTACATGTATGTTGCAAGCGTTGTTCCAAATAAGTCACAAAAAATGTGTCTGTTACAAATGTTTCATCTGTTTTTCAGGCGTATGTTGCAAATGTGTTTATTTGGATGTTGCATATGTTTCACACATTTGTTGTAAGTATTTTATCTAAATGTTGCATATGTTTCACACATATGTTGCAATTGCTTTATTTGGATGTTCCATATCTTTTGCAATGACTTTTCAAATATTTTCAAGTGTTTTATAAGTGTTTCGGACGTATGTTTTAAGTGTTTCATCTATCTTCAGACATATGTTATAAATGTTTTATTTGGATGTTTCAAAAATAAATCGGGTGTTGCTGCTGGGGACCCACCTGCCGTAGCCACCTACTACAGTGGTTGGGGCGCTGCCGAGCAGGCGCAGACGTCCGAGCGGGGGAAACGGAGGGGACGCGATCGGTCCCCGTGTGGGATCAGACAGCGCGAAACGGAGTGCAGGCGTGAATATCTGGACACGCGCGTCCATCTGAATGTCGGACGCTGGCACTGTCGTTCTTTGAATGAACGTAAGAACATTTTTATTTATGACATTCATTTAATAAGATTGGCTCATTTCTGGTTTGGTTCTTTTTTCACGCCAAATTAAGCAAGTCCGTCAGTTCCTTGCCTGTCAAAGTCCGTCTAAACGAGACATTTAAAAGTATATTGTACTTAGCACTCGAGAATCTCTGGTATTCTTCCGCCTATCTGTTCTATAAAAGCTAAAGGTACTTATAACTCATTTTCTAACCAAAGCTCTTCCTAAAATATATATTTGTACCATTACTTTTAAGTTTTTATTACACGTTGATGAGTTGAATGTCTGGACGCAATAGAAGTAGATTTGTTTAGAAAGAAGTTCCACAATATTATATATTGCCTATTTTTTTTATTGAGCTGTAATTATTAATAAATAGAAGTACTTAGGAACGCATCCCAATTATTGGGCCAATTGACAATTTGGCAACGGAGTGCACATAGAAACGCAAAACTGTTCATATGCTGATTCTATCTTGCTGGCAATGATGCATACGCTTCCGTTGGCTCTGTTCACCCGGCTTATAATATGTACTTTTCAGCTTATTTTTTTAGTCGGAACAGTGCTTTTCTCTCACAACAAATCAGCTAACAGTGTTTTTCAGTCGGCTTATCAGTACAGCCGAACGGGACCGTTGTGACCATAGAATAGAGCAGATGTCTCGAATTTCTATGGGAATACATAAAAGTGAGGGTATGACACGATCACACTCAAAAGTAGGGATGAAAACGGATCGGATACGGACGGATATCACTGATATCGTATTTGTTTTCGTATTTATGTCCGGATTCGGATTCGAATACGGATAGTATAAAAAATGACGGATAGGATACGATTGGATATCGACATCATAAATATGTGATTTAAATATTCGGATACGGATACGGTATCGGATGTTAAATATCCGGACTCGGATACGGACGGATTAAAACCCCTCTAAACGGATTCGGTCTCGAATACGGTCGGAAAATATCCGTACCGTTTTCATCCCTGCTCAAAAGCGATGGAGCGGGCATGTCGAGCGGTACAAATTAGAGAATAGAAAGAGAAATATAGATCTCATTTAGATCGACATAAGACTGTCTCCAACGACAAGAACAAAAAGAGACCTATTTCATAGTATAGGTCATAGTACAGTAAAAGAGTCACTCACCCAAATCTCACCTTCTCTAGCAGATCTCCGAGCAACCAAGCCCCAAATCTCGCCTCCTTGCATGCGCCGTCTACCTCCCTTCACATCGACACCCCCTTGCCTCACCGGAGGCGACGGAGACATCACCGCCATCCACGCCCACCACCAGCGCGTCCCCCTGCCCGACCCCACGCCCGCTGGCTACCGCACGCCGACCATGGGCGCCACGCTTCTCCGCGCGGCGTGCGGCGGCAACGAGCGGTGGCTCGTGAAGGCGCTCCTAGCGGACCCGAGGCCCCGCCAGCGAGCTCTAGACCCGCGGCCGGCGAGATCCAGGCCAAGCCCCGACGACGCGGACGGGCGAGCAGGGGCAACCTCCACCGGCAGTGCGGATGCGACCTCCCCGGCGCGGAGCTTCTAGGTGTGGGCGCACCTCGCCGTCGTCGTCCGCTCCACCCGACGCCTCCTACCTAAAGCTGGACTAACGAGCCAGCTCGGCTCGTTTGGCTCGGCTCGTTCTGGCTCGTTAAGATAACGAGCCAGCTCGGCTCGGCTCGTTATCTTAACGAGCCAGAAGGCCGGCTCGGCTCGGCTCGTTTACGAGCTCGAGCTGGCTCGTTTGGCTCGCGAGCCAGCCATATTAAAACATAAAAAATATAATATATGTATTATCTAAAGTTTGATAATGGTAATAATATAAAACTAGTCCATTCATAAGTCTTAATAAATCATATAAAAATAATATGTACTATTATATTATAATACTATACACCATACATTGTCTATGGTTCATACTCCATACCATATATGATGCATCCATTATTCATACATTCATTTAAAATAAAAAGAGTCAAATTAATCTAAAATTTATAGAGTCAAAGTCCAATCATCAACAAATTATAAAGTGTAAGACATAAAGTTATATAACACTAATAAAAGTTTAAGGCCAACAACTTTGGCTCGTTAGGCTCGTGAGCTGGCTCGAGCTGGCTCGCGAGCTGGCTCGTTAAGACACGAGCTAGGATGCTTGCTCAGCTCGTTTGAGAAATTAAACGAGCCGAACCGAGCCGAGCCACTATCGATCCGAGTCGAGCGAGCTATCGAGTTGCGAGCTTTTCGTCCAACTTTACTCCTACCGGCACCAGAGACTTGCGTCATGGGGGAGATACGACGCTTATTTACGTTCCGGCTCGTCTCGTACGCAAAATGGGCGCTTCGTTTGCGTCTTCTGTTGGAGCCTGATTTTGATACGCAAAACACCGTGAACTACCTATTATGCGTTTGGGTCACACTTTGTCTGCTCTGTTCGAGATAGCCTAACTAAAACATTGTGCTCGATCATCACATAATTGCAACTAGATAGGGTGGAAGCAATTATCCCTATACACACATGATGCATGCTATGCACGAAAAATAAAAAGAGAGGTTTTATGCTATATATATTGTAAAAAGATAAAAAACAGTTTATACGTAGATTGTTTTTTAGCTTTTTTTGAGCAAAAGATTGTTTTTAGCTATTTTTTGAGGAATTGTTTTTTAGCTACTACTATACTAGGAGGGAAAAAAAATCCGTATGACCTCCCTCAATTTTTGCGAAAGTCTATTTTTCCTCCTTGAACTCTAAGACTAGGTAAACCACCTCTCTGAACTTTCAAAACTGTTCGCTTTACCTCCCTGATGGGTTATAAGCGGTTTTCAAAGACGGTTTTATCTTTTTCTTTTTTATTTATTTTGGCTGAATCTTTGAAAAATCATAGTAAATCACAGAAAAATCATAAAATAAAAAATTTAATTTTATTGGACTCCACATGAGTAGATCTACATAGTGAACATATAATATGATATGCTTTAGTTCAATTTTTTGCTGTAGCTTTAAATCTATGCTTTTCTATAATTAATTCATATCTGCAGTTTCTATGATCCAATTGTGGTGAATTTTTTATGGTGGGCTAATTATTGTATGCTTCAACTGTAGTAAAAATTTCATACACATTGGATCATGTATAATTTAGTTATAGATTTATTTAGTTGTATGCTTGTTAAAAAGTATTTATAAATCTATAACTAAGTTATATAAATTTATGACTAAGTTATACATGATCTAATGAGTATAAAATTTTTATCACAGTTCAAGCATACAATAATTAGCCCACCATAAAAAATTCACTACAATTAGACCATAGAACTGTAGCTATGGATTAATTATAAAAAGCATAGATCTAAAGTTATATAAAAAAATTATACTAAAGCATACATATTATATGCTTACTATTTAGATCTACTCACGCAGAGTCCAAAAAATTGGATTTTTCTATTTTATAATTTTTCTGTGATTTACTATAATTTTTCAAAGATTCAGCCGAAATAAATAAAAAAGAAAAAGACAAAATCATCTTTGAAAACCTCTTATAACTGGTCAGGAAAATAAACCAAATGGTTTTAAAAGTTTAGGGAGGTGGTTTACCTGGTTTTAGACTTTAGGGAGTAAAAACAGGCTTTCGTAAAAGTTAAGGGAGGTAAGGTGGACTTTTTTTTTAAGTACATACGCAGGCTGATCGATGGGCCAAAAATCAGAAACAGAAATCCTGGAAGCCCAAAGCTGCAGCGGCACAGCCCAGGCATTCTTTCCTTCTCTAAAATGCACGGAAAATACAGCCCAAACCCGCTGATGTTATCCACTTCCGTTCCACAACCCTTCTCGACTTTCCGGCTCTTGTCCCGAAGCGGGAAACAGCCTTCGCGGCGCCGCATTGGTTCGTCGTCTTTGCCAGCGCCGCCGATTCCGACCGCCATGGGAATCAAGGTACTCTCCTCCAGGGGTTTGGTGCTTCACCGCTGCAATTTTTCCCTTGGTCTGTCGATGTAACAGCCGCTGTGCTCATGGCGTGCTCTAGGGGTTGACGAAGCTGCTGGCGGAGCACGCGCCGAGAGCCGCGGTGCAGCGGCGGGTGGAGGACTACCGCGGTCGCGTCATCGCCGTAGACGCCAGCCTCAGCATCTACCAGTTCCTCGTGAGTCCTAGCGCCAACCCGCCCTCTCCGTCTGTTCGGCCCCTTGGCTTCAGTTCCTGCAGCCGTTTACTCAGGGGTATTTAAATATTTGCCCTCCTACCTCTTCAGTTGCCCCTCTTATAACGATAATTAAAGATTTATCCCAACAATCTCTTTAGTGTTACAGATTTACTCGTTTTAGCTTCATTGCTATACATGTCAGCATGCCATCCTGGATCAGCCAGGAGAAAAAGACCTCTCTGCCTTCTCTCTGTTTTGCTACCTGCATGGACAGATATGTTTTTTTTATTTTTAACACTTTTTTAAAACTATTTTTAAATTTGACACCGTTTGAAAACTTTTTTAAAACTGGGTACAGTCCAGTGCTGCGGATTGTATTGCGGTTGGGTTAGATTTCTCTGATAATGTGGTGATGTGTCCTAGGGAGTGTTCCCGGTTTCAAATTTGGTGCGATAGCATGTGTGTGTGATTTCTGCTTCTGCCTGTTGCTGTTGTGGGTAGCACAGTCAGTTTGGAGATTCATGCCTATGTTGGTTCATAGGGGTACAAAAATGTTTGGGCAAACTGCTACGTTCTGTTACATTTGACATCTGCTGTATTACGTGCATGCATACAAACATGATGGTTTGTTACAGTTGCAAATCTATACAACAACAACAACAACAAAGTTTTTTAGTCCCAAGCAAGTTGGGGTAAGCTAGAGTTAGAAACCCAACATGAGCCCCTAGTCACGGTTTAGGCATGTCAATAGCTGCTTTCCAAGCACTCTATCCAAACAAAGATCTCTAGGTATATTCCAACCCTTTAAATCTCTTTTTATTGCCTTCCCCCATGTCAACTTTGGTCTTCCTCTACCTCTTCTCACATTGATATCTTGATTTAGGACTCCACAATGCACTGGTGCCTCTGAAGGTCTCCTTTGGACATGGCCAAACCACCTTAACTGATGTTGGACAAGCTTTTCTTCAATTGGTGCTACCCCTAGACGATCACATATATCATCGTTCCGAACTCGGCCAATCCTTGTGTGATCACAAATCCAACACAACATACGCATTTCCGCGACACTCCATAGTCGCAAATCTATCATGTAAATAAAACCTAGTGCTTCGTGTCTTGTCAGGTTCGACTTGGGTAAGCCTAGGCTCACCACTTTTCAGTAACGGTTCTTGATTTATTCCCTCTTATTAATGAAATACCTGTTTCGGCATGGCCGCGGAAAAAAAAAAGTTTCAGAGGTTAATGTTGTTGGCAGAATTTCAATTTTCAAAACTGCAGGACAATTTTTGTTCTCTCAAAGTTTCATGCTAGGCATTTGTATATACAACAACAACAACAACAATAACATAGTCTTTTGTCCCAAGCAAGTTGGGGTAGGCTAGAGATGAAACCCAAAAGAGACGAGAAACAGGGAGACACATAAAGGGACAAAAAGGGCACAAGACAAAAGATGTCACGGTTCAGGCACGTTGATTGCTAATCTCCAAGCGCTCCTGTCCATAGCTAAATCCTTGGGGATATTCCACTCCTTAAGATCTCTCTTAGCGGACTCGTCCCAAGTTAATTTAGGTCGACCTCTACCGCTCTTTACATTATCGGCCCGCTTTAGAACTCCCACTACGCACCGGGCGCCTCAGGAGGCCTCCGTTGGACATGTCCAAACCATCTCAACCGATGTTGAATCAATTTCTCCTCAATTGGTGCCACCCCAACCCTATCTCGAATATCGTCGTTCCGTACTCTATCCCTCCTTGTGTGCCCACAACACCAACGCAACATACGCATCTCCGCTACACTCAATTGCTGGACATGTCGCCTTTTTGTAGGCCAACACTCAGCACCATATAACATCGCCGGACGAATCGCCGTCCTATAGAACTTACCTTTCAGCTTCTGAGGCACCCTTTTGTCACAGAGAACGCCAGAAGCTTGACGCCATTTCAACCAGCCGGCTGAAATTCTATGCCTAACATCTTCATCAATGTCTCCATCCTTTTGTAGCATCGACCCTAAATACCGAAAAGTATCCTTCTTGGCCACCACTTGCCCATCGAGGCTAACGTCTCCCTCCTCGTGCCTAGTCGCGCTGAAATCGCACCTCATATACTCGGTCTTAGTTCTACTAAGTCTGAACCCTTTCGACTCTAACGTGTGCCTCCATAGTTCTAACTTCCCTATTAACTCCCGCCCTACTGTCGTCAACTAGCACCACATCATTAGCAAAGAGCATACACCAAGGGATATCACCTTGTATGTCCCCTTGTGACCTCATCCATCACCAAAGCAAATAAATAAGGGCTCAAAGTTGACCCCCTGATGCAGTCCTATTTTAATTGGAAAGTCACTGGTGTCGCCATCACATGTTCGGACAAACGTCACCACATCCCTGTACATATCCTTGATGAGGGTAACGTACTTAGTTGGGACTTTGTGCTTTTCCAAGGCCCACCACATGACATTTCTCGGTACTTTGTCATATGCCTTCTCGAGGTCAATAAAGACCATGTGCAAGTCCTTCTTCTGCTCCCTATATCTCTCCATCAATTGTCGTAATAAGAAAATCGCCTCTATGGTCGACCTACCAGGCATGAACCCAAACTGATTTTGGGTCACATGTGTCACTCTCCTTAGGCGATGCTCGATAACCCTCTCCCAGAGCTTCATCGTATGACTCATCAACTTAATCCCACGGTAGTTAGTACAACTTTGAACATCTCCCTTGTTCTTGAAGATAGGTACTAATATACTTCTCCTCCATTCTTCAGGCATCTTGTTTGACCGAAAAAATAAGGTTAAAAAGCTTAGTTAACCATACTATCGCTCTGGCGCCTAGGTATCTCCACACCTCAATGGGGATACCATCAGGGCCCATCGCTTTACCTCCCTTCATCCTCTTCAAAGCCTCTCCGATCTCTGCCTCCTGAATTCTCCTCACAAAGCGTCTGTTGGTATCGTCAAATGAGTCGTCCAACTCAAGGGCAGGACCCTCACTCTCCCCATTAAACAGCTTGTCGAAGTACTCTCTCCATCTGTCCTTGATCTCCTCATCCTTCACCAGAAGTCGATCTGTCCCATCCTTGATGCATTTTATTTGGTTGATGTCCCTTGTCTTCCTCTCGCGGATTCTAGCCATCCTATAAATGTCCTTCTCCTCTTCCTTCGTGCCTAGCCGCTGATAAAGGCCATCATACGCCTGACCTTTTGCTACACTCACAGCTCGCTTTGCAACCCTCTTCGCTATTTTATAGCCCTCGATGTTGGCTACACTCTTGTCATGGTGGAGACGCTTGAAACACTCCTTCTTCTCCCTAATAGCCCTTTGCACCTCGTCATTCCACCACCATGTGTCTTTCGCTTCCCGTTTGCCTCCCCTACTCACGCCAAACACTTCCGAAGCCACCTTCCGGACACATGTTGCCATCTTTAGCCACATGTCGTCGGCATCTTCTCCTTCTTCCCAAGGTCCCTCGTCTAGCATCCTCTCCTTAAACGTCTGCGCTGCTTCCCCTCTAAGCTTCCACCACTTCGTTCTCGCAATCTTGGCCCGTTTGTCCCGGTGGACACGTACCCAAAAGCGAAAGTCCGCCACCACAAGCTTATGTTGAGGGACAACACACTCCCCAGGTAACACCTTACAATCAAAGCAAGCACGTCTATCCTCCCTCCTTGCAAGGATAAAGTCGATCTGGCTCGAGTGTTGTCCACTACGAAAGGTTACTAGATGAGATTCCCTCTTCCTAAAGAGGGTGTTCGCTATCAACAAGTCATAGGCCAGCGCGAAGTTCAAAACATCCTCCCCCTCTTGATTCCTACTACCATACCCGAACCCCCCGTGCACCCGCTCGAAACCTACATTAGTCGCACCAACATGGCCGTTGAGGTCTCCTCCTATAAAGAGTTTCTCGCTGATAGTACTACAGTGAATTTTTCTAGTTTTCATTTGATTCATATCAAATGTGTCATCAATTTCTGCAGATTGTGGTTGGAAGGAAAGGATCAGAGCTTCTGACCAATGATGCTGGTGAAATCACAAGGCAAGAAATATTGTTTGCCCTGCCTGTGGTCTGATCATTATCATTCCAGCTTATTTAACTTTCCATCTCTGTGAACTGTGTAGTCATCTGCAGGGTATGTTGAATCGGACGGTAAGAATGCTAGAAGCAGGGATAAAGCCCGTGTAAGCTTCTTTCATTCCTGTGGTCCTTGTCAACTATTTGCAGTTAGCTTACTTTTGCTGACTGTGCTGAGCTTTTATGCTAGATTTGTTTTTGATGGTGAGCCACCTGAAATGAAGAAAAAGGAGCTTGCAAAAAGGTATGTGTCAAATTATTTTTTTGCTCATCTTCACTATTAAATCTCAATACACGCATTTCTAATATTTGCTATTATTTAGGTCCTTGAAGAGGGATGATGCTACCCAAGATCTTAACAGAGCTATGAAGGTTAGTTGGTCCTCAATGTAGTTCTAGATCTTTCTTACCGACCTTGTTTATCTTTTTCATTGTTTTTGCTGGATTTCTAAAGTGCCAATTGCATTACAGATTGGGGATGAGGATGCAATTGAAAAGTTTAGTAAAAGGACTGTCAAGGTAATGATCATACTCTTTGAAGAAATAAGCAATGAAAAGTGTCCTTGAATTTATATCAGATGAAGCAACCTTCTAATCTTGCATGAAATATTTCATTTGGAGTCTCTTTAGCAAAACTGTTTAAGCCTTTTAAGCAAATAGAGAGTGTTAGTACTAATTTTTGTTAACTTGTGGAGTCAGAATTCTGAGCATGTACTGTGATTTCTGCCTTCCC
The DNA here is from genome assembly GCA_038087645.1 of Saccharum hybrid cultivar R570. Classification (NCBI taxonomy): domain Eukaryota; kingdom Viridiplantae; phylum Streptophyta; class Magnoliopsida; order Poales; family Poaceae; genus Saccharum; species Saccharum hybrid cultivar. Next base: position 3,794,576 of record JAQSUU010000059.1, read on the forward strand.
TTTCCAGGTTACAAGAAAGCACAATGATGACTGCAAGAGGCTGTTAAGATTGATGGGCGTCCCTGTAGTTGAGGTATCATTATTGCTTTTGTCCAGCTGTCAGTTAAGTTTGTTTTTCTTTACTTCTCTATAGTCTATACAGATCAGCTACTGCCGTTTATTGATGTCTTCTTCCAGTGCCAAGGGGTCTCAGTAGAATATTTATGTCTTTTGAACTTAAAGAATGGTTTTGCACTAGGATGCCTTAAGCGTTTGGTTAACTCCTATTTGTATGGCTTCTCAGACAAGTTAAAGCCATTCCCTGTGTCTATGTATATTAGCATTCCTGAGATTTTTAGCACAGATTTAGCTTGAAGGGAAAAACTTTGATGCTCCTCTCTAAAGCGCTTGAGCCTTGGAAGATAATTTAATGAGGGCTGTTTTGAGCCTGTGACCGAGGTGGAATTTTAGGAATGCTTAAAATACATACATATCTCTAATAGTATACAGTTTTTAAACACCATAGATACATGGCCAGAGGGACTACATTCCTACATTTTAAGTTGAGCTCATGAGTCAGCCCTCTAGGTTCATGAGCTTAGGGCTCTAGAAACTTTTTAGGTAAGCTTAGCCAAGTCTCTTGCTGATAGGGGGATTAAGCAGATGGCTTAACTGAAAATAAGATGTCCTTTTGGTATCGATTTAAACTTATTTGCTGTTAAGATTGGGCTTTAACTAGTATAAATAGACCATTGCTACGCATTGCACACATTGATATATAAACTTTGGCAATCAATAGCTGCCCACACATGATATAGATGTTATCACTAAGGAGAAAAACACAATTTGATTTTTGGATTGAGTGTGGGTGTGATTCTTCTGTCTGGACCACATTCTGTACTCTGATTTGATGGCAGCAATGCAAGCATGGTACCTGGTCTTTGTGATCTCATACTGTTATAGCATCATAGGTAATAAGTAATGTATAAAAGACCACAAATCCTTTGAAAAACTAGCCCAAGGCGTGGAACCGGCATGTAATCGGACCGCTTCTACCTTTTTATGGAATGGCACATAGCTCTCCTGCGTGTTCAAGAAAAAAAGGTAATAAGTAATTAAGTTTTCTGATCACTTCCACAGGCACCAGGTGAGGCTGAAGCACAGTGTGCAGCACTTTGTGAAAATCACCAGGTATACCAAGTTAATTCCTGTATCTTAGGATAATTTTATTTTATTTTCATTCTGAGTTGTGAATGCCAGGTTTATGCTGTAGCTTCGGAGGACATGGACTCACTGACTTTTGGTGCCCGAAGGTTTCTTCGTCACTTAACTGACCTTGGTTATAAGAAATCTCCTATGACAGAATTTGATGTGTCAAAGGTATCATCACATATTTTCTTTATGTTCTTTTATCCTTTCGTGTCTTAGCGATTCTTTATGATTTTCCAGGTTTTGGAAGAACTTGGACTCACGATGGATCAGTTCGTTGACTTGTGTATCCTTAGTGGATGTGATTACTGTGAGAATATTAAAGGTATTTTCATTAGATTAAACTCATCATATGATTCAGTAAATAGCTTCTATTAAGAGATTGTGGTTCCCTTGATTAGTTCTTCTAGTTGTTCATCTGCTCATTTCATGGGGCTTTAACATAAATGCTGCAGTCTTTATTTTCAGTTTTGTTCTTTTCTTCTAGAGTGCTGTGGGTGTTTGTGTGCGTTTGAGTGTTGCTGTGGATATCTTCCCCTGTATTTCAGACCTTTCTAAATATAATGAAATGATACACAGCTCTCTTGCGTGTTCGATAAAAAACATATACGCTGCCCCAAATTTAGCAGCAATAAACTGTGGAAGCCAAATGTCCCAGGCTTTAGGTTTTAGGCTCAATTATATTTTCTGTAATTTCCTTCTGTTGACTAAATCCTGAATCAATGTCACTTCAAGCTCCAAGTTTGTTTTATAGCATCTTTGCTTTAGGCTGATAGTTTGGTGCCACATGTTATCTACAATCTCAACAATCTCCAAACCAATAACATTCATCACCACACTGTAATCTATAAGGTATTTAAATTTTCTTGTAACTGTCATATTCTTCTGTTCGTAGGTATCGGGGGACAAAGAGCCTTAAAACTCATTCGTCAGCATGGTTGCATAGAAGAAGTTCTGCAAAATCTGAACCAGGCGAGGTATGTTTGGATGAGATAGTCCTTGTCTTATACATTCAGTTACTTGTTCACTCAAATCCTCTCTAATGAGTTGTGTTGCCACTTTGCTAGAAAAGTACACATTTTTTGAACTCCATGAAACGATAATGTATGCACTGGAATGCCAAATGCCTTTTCAATGGCGACAATGATGTTATGTTATATGGACATGCTAACGTATGCTTAATGTGAATAGCATTGGATTATGTGTGCCTTGTGAGTGTTAACAGGGCCGCAATTTTTTCGAATTGCTTTTTTTACAAGTCACTTTTTCCCCCATATAATACTAAGAATGCATTTTTTATATGATGCTATGTTATACACTGCACACCAAGCGTTTTACACCAGTAATGTCTCCTAATGCCTCTGATTATACCACCGCTCTGTGTCCTGCTGCACAGCTTCTGTTGCTATCCTGCACTCTGCGACTGCCCCTTTTGCTATGTCACATGCTGTTTATGCTATGTGCTTCTGCTAGGGGGCATCAGGTCAACATGTGGTCATGCCACAAAATGTATCTACTAAAATGTGCAGTTTGTAACAGCAAAAGCTGCTATGCTGTCAAGTAGTTGCAGATTTTATCTGTGTCTGTGAAGTGTTTGCCTTTCAGTCTGACCAGTCCTTGATGACTGCCTGGTGCCTGGAGTACAACTTTAAAAAATACATCAAAGATTAATTAATTATTTAAAAGCTCAGTCATTAACCAGTTTATATTTCTGTAGCTTCTTTGTTACACTATTTATACCTAAGAAATATAAAATCTGCATGTAGGAAGTAGGTTGTACTCAGGAGTTGGTGCTACTGGCATGGTTTTTGTTGGAGTATGTATTAAGCCCATAAGGCTAAGGCCCATGAGGCCCATGTATGGAACCTATATAGCTACCCCTCTAGGGTTAGCCCTTATGCAATAGAGTCTAAAGTTCCAACATGGTAATCAGAGCTTAGGTTAGGGTTAGGGTTCCCTGTTCAGCCGCCACCAGCAGCCATGGCAGAGCCGCCGGCGCCGCCACCGCCTGGCCAGCCGCCGGCGCCCTTCTCCCTCTTCTCTACCTCCCTCCACCCCTCCTCCTCCCACTGGCCCGACGTCGTTGCTTCCCGACACCAGCAGCTGCCGGCGCCGCCGTTTCCGCCCGGTTTTGGCGCCGCCGCCGCGAACCGCGCAATCGCCGCCACCTCTGGGGCTGAGCGCGCGGCCGCCACCATGCGCGCGCGGGAGGACGCCGCCGCCGCCGCGGTCCGCGCTGCCGCCGTCGCGAGCGCGCGGGAGGGAGCTGCCGCCGCCGCCTCCAGGGAGATCGCCGCCGTCCTGCCGGCGGCCGGCCTGGACGCGGAAGGGGCCGATCTGGCCCTCATGGCCGCGCAGGAGGCCGCCGGTGCTGCCACCGCAGCCATTGGCCGCCGCGCCGCCTCCCTCACCGCCGATCCCGCCTCCCTGACCGCCGATCTGGCTGCGGAGGAGGCCTTCTCGAAGGAGACCGCCGCTGCAGCAGCCACCGCCACCGCCAGGGCCGCCCTCAGGGAGGAGGAGCCGCCCGCGACCACGGCTGGAGCGGCCCTGCTCGCTGCGGCCCAGGCAGCCGCTGCTCGGGCAGCCCAGGCCGCCGACGTCGAAGTTGTAGCTGCCCGGGAGGCTGCAGCCGCCGCCATGGCGGCTACTGCAGCCCGCGCTGCCGTCGCTCGGGCCCTCACAGCACCCGGTCTGGGGATGTACCAGGCCGGCCCACCTCCCGGAGCCCCCGGATCCGCATTCTCCAACGCCCTCACCGCTGCCCCGGACCGCCTTCGTCGCCCGGCAGGCCCGCGTGCAGGCAGCAGCCGCCGCCTTGGAACGCGAGCGTGAGGCGGCCGACGCCCTGGGACGCCAGGTTGCCGAGGCGGAGCACTTCCTTGGCGCTCCTGCCTCTCACGATGCCGGGGACGTCTCCACTGGCTCGATGGCCCACCGCGTGCCCCACAACGCGGCCCTCTGGCACGACCCAGCCGATCCTGCGGTTGTGCAGCTCCACTATCAGGCCGGGGGCGTCCAGAACATCAAGCTCCTTGTCCCGGTCGTCCTCGAGCCCGCGTCGCCGTCCTACGCCCGCTGGCGGGACCTGATGCTGCTCACTCTCCGCCGCTACGCACTCGACGACCACGTCCTCACTGACGCCTCGGTCGCGGTGAGGACCCCTGCGTGGCTGCGCCTCGACAGCATCGTCCTCTCCTGGATCGCAGGGACGATCTCCCTCGAACTCCACGACCTCGTCCGCAACACCACCGACGCCCGCCAGGCCTGGCTCGGCCTCGCGCAGCAGTTCCTGGGCAACGCTGAGGCCCGGGCCCTTCGGTTGGACGCAGCCTTCCGCAACTTCGTCCAGGGCAACCTCTCTGTTGGCGAGTACTGCCGCCGGATGAAGGGCATGGCGGACTCCCTCGGCGACCTCGGCTGGCCCGTGGAGGACCGTTTCCTGGTCCTCAACGTCCTTCGCGGGCTCAGCGACCGCTACGCCACACTCCGGTCGCTGATCACCAGGATGCGGCCGCTGCCGACCTTCCTGGAGATCCACGACGACCTGGCCCTGGAGGAGCTCACTCAGGGCTTCCAGCCGGGCTCCACCGTCACTTCGGGGACCTCGACTGCACTGGCCGCCACTCAGTCGCGTCCCCCCGCTCCACAGCCGCCGTCTTCTCACGGCTCTCCCTCCCCCGGGCCGAGCGGGGGTGGGGGGGGGGCCGTGGTGGTCGCCGTCGTCGCGGGGGCGGTCGTGGTGGCGGTGGTCGCGGTGATGGTGGGGGCCGTGGGAGTAAACCACCACACCGTCACCACAGGGTGCTCCCTGGCCATCCTTCCACAACCCGTGGTCAGGGCGCATCTCCATGTGGCCGTTCCAGGCCCCCGGTGGTGACCCTCGCTCGCCGGCCTCCTCCCTACTCGCCGGCGCTCCTCCAGGGTTCCAGCCGGGGTACCAGTGGACCACACCCTCCGGCTTCGCTGCTGCTTCGCCTGGGCTCCCTCCGGCGTCTCCATGGGCAGCACCTTCCGGCTGGGACCAGGCAGCCCTGGCGCACTCCTTCAGCACCATGGGCCTGACCCCCCCTGTCGGTCCGCAGTGGGTCGCTGACTCCGGGGCCACCTACCACACCACTCTAAACCCCGGTATACTCTCTTCTGCTCATCCTCCTCCTTCCTCTCTTCCTTCGTCCATCATGGTGGCGAATGGTTCGTGCATTCCTGTCACATCTGTGGGTACCGCCGGTGCTCATGGCTCCTTTTGTCTTCCTGATGTTCTTGTTGCCCCGTCCATGGTTCACAATCTCCTTTCTATTCGTCGGTTTACAGCTGACAATTCCTGTTCTGTGGAGTTTGACTCTTCTGGTCTTACTGTGAAGGATTTGGCTTCCCGGCGTCCTCTGCTCCGATGTGACAGCACCGGGCCCCTTTACACGCTCTGCTTCCCGGCGTCGGCCTCTTCTTCGCCGGCGTCACTTTTGTCAGCTGCCTTCGCCACCACCACTCCTTCCACTACCTGGCACCGGTGTCTCGGTCATCCTGGACGTGATGCCATGATGCAGCTCAGTCGTAGTTCAGACATTCCTTGTACTCGAGCTCACGATGAGCCTTTGTGTCATGCGTGCCAAATGGGCCGCCATGTTCGCCTTCCTTTCTGTAGTTCTTGTTCTCATGCGGCTCACATTTTTGACCTTGTACATTGTGACCTATGGACATCTCCTGTAATCAGTATTTCTGGTTATAAATACTATCTTGTGGTGGTCGATGATTTTTCTCATTATTCTTGGACTTTCCCGCTTCGTTTGAAGTCGGATGCTTTCCCCACCCTTCTTCACTTTTTCGCTTGGGTGTCCACTCAGTTCGGCCTCACCATTAAGGCCGTTCAGTGCGACAATGGCCGTGAGTTTGATAACTCCGCCTCGCGCGCTTTCTTCCTCGCTCACGGTGTCCAGCTGCGTATGTCTTGTCCGTACACCTCCTCTCAGAACGGCAAGGCTGAGCGCATGATCCGCACCACCAACGACACCATGCGCACCCTTCTCCTCCAGGCGTCTCTCCCTGCTCGCTTTTGGGCTGAGAGCCTTCACACCTCCACTTACCTTATTAATCGCCTCCCTTCCGCTGCCTGCCCAGCTCCCACCCCACACCACGCTCTTTTCGGTACCCCTCCTCGGTATGACCACCTCAGAGTCTTTGGGTGTGCGTGTTTCCCTAACACTGCAGCCACCGCTCCTCACAAGCTGGCGCCCCGATCCACTCTCTGTGCCTTCCTTGGGTACTCCCCGGATCACAAGGGGTACCGCTGCTACGACCTCACCTCCCGTCGGGTCCTCATCTCTCGCCATGTGGTGTTTGATGAGTCTGTCTTCCCCTACTCCGCTGCCTCTCCTTCCCCATCCACCCCTGAGCCTGACGCCTCCTTGTTTCCTGCTGACCAGGTGGTTGAGCCACCATTTCAGTTGTCTCCTGCAGGTCCCACGCTGCCGTCCCCTTCCCCGGGGCCGTGCCCTGCGTCGCCTCTCCCCAGCGGCTCTCCTGGCCCTGCTCCCTCCCCGGGCCAGGTGGGATCACCGTCCGGCGCGTCGCCCGTCCCGGTGCCGGCCGCGGAGCCCCGTCCGTCGGCCCCGGCCCCGGCACCGCCACCGCCGGCCCCTGCGCCACCTGCGCGCTTTGCGCAGCCGGTGCGTGTCTACCAGCCCCGTGCCGCTGCGGGCCCTGCTTCGTCGGCCCCGGCACCGCCACCGCCGGCCCCTGTACCACCTGCTCGGTTTGCCCAACCGGTGCAGGTCTACCAGCGGCGTGCCCGTCCGGCGCCACCTCCATCTGCTCTAGGGACGCCTACCTCGGCGGCCTCTTCTCCGCCGGCTACGCCGACTCCACCGCCGCGGTCCCCGGCTGCCCGTGTTGAGCAGCCGGTGTACCACCCGCCGCTCCTCCACCGACACTCGCGTCATGTTCACCCCATGGTGACGCGGCACGCGGCTGGTACCCTGCCGCACCGGGCTCTTGCGGCGATGCCCGGGGACTCGACGGTCTCTCCGGTGCCCTCTTCCGTCCGCGAGGCGCTGTCGGACCCTCACTGGCGCCGCGCGATGGAAGAGGAGTACGCGGCTCTCCTCGCTAACCAGACCTGGGATCTGGTGCCCCGTCCGCCAGGCTCCAACGTCGTCACCGGCAAGTGGATCTGGACCCACAAGCACCGGGCTGATGGCACTCTCGAGCGGTATAAGGCTCGCTGGGTACTTCGAGGGTTCACTCAGCGGTCCGACATCGACTACGATGAGACCTTCAGTCCAGTGGTGAAGCCAGCTACCGTTCGCACGGTTCTCTCACTAGCTCTCGAGCGCTCCTGGCCAGTACATCAGCTGGATGTCAAGAATGCCTTCCTCCATGGCACTCTGACTGAGACGGTCTACTGCAGCCAGCCGGCAGGGTTTGTTGACTCTACTCGCCCTGACTTGGTCTGCCGCCTGAACAAGTCGCTCTATGGTCTCAAGCAGGCGCCCCGGGCTTGGTACTCTCGGTTTGCCTCCTACCTGCAGACGCTTGGGTTCACGAAGGCTAAGTCTGACACCTCCATGTTCATCTTCCACCATGGGGATGAGACTGCATACCTGCTCCTATATGTCGATGACATTGTCCTCACAGCCTCCAGTCAGACTCTGCTCCAGCGTATCATTGCCTCTCTGCAGAGGGAATTTGCTATGAAGGATCTTGGAGTGCTCCATCACTTCCTCGGCGTCACTGTTGAGCCCCGACCTTCAGGCTTGTTCCTCCACCAGCGCCAGTTTGCTTGTGACATACTGGAGCGAGCAGGCATGGCTGACTGCAAGCCCTGCACCACCCCGGTCGACACTCAGGGCAAGCTGTCAGAGGCGGAGGGTCCGCTGCTTGGGCCCCAGGACTCCACCGCCTACCGAAGTCTTGCTGGCGCGCTCCAGTACCTCACCTTCACTCGGCCGGACATCACCTACGCCGTGCAACAGCTGTGCCTCCACATGCATGCTCCGCGGGAACCTCACCTCGCCGCTATGAAGCGGCTTCTCCGATACCTCCGCGGCACCATTGGCTACGGGCTGCTTCTTAGGAGGTCCTCCTCCGCCGACCTGGTGGTCTACACCGACGCTGACTGGGCGGGCTGCCCGGACACCCGCCGGTCCACATCTGGCTACGCTGTCTTCCTCGGCAGCAACCTTGTCTTTTGGTCGTCCAAGCGACAGCCGGTGGTCTCTCGCTCCAGTACCGAGGCCGAGTACCGCGCCGTGGCTAACGGCGTGGCTGAGGCGGCTTGGCTCCGCCAGCTTCTGGCTGAGCTGCACCGCCCTCTCGCCAGGAGCTCCCTCGTCTACTGCGACAACGTCAGCGCTGTCTACCTCTCCACCAACCCCGTCCAGCACCAGCGCACCAAGCATGTGGAGATCGACCTGCACTTCGTCCGCGACTTTGTGGCCATCGGCGCCGTCCGAGTCCTGCACGTCCCGACGACTTCGCAGTTTGCGGATATCTTCACCAAGGGCCTCCCTTCCTCGACCTTCTCCGAGTTTCGATCCAGTCTCAACGTCACCAGTGGCTAGTTGTGGCTGCGGGGGGGGGGGGGGTTCGTGTGTGCGTGCTGTACTTATTTCTTGTCCAGTCTTGAAACTCCGCTGCGCCGGTAGTTCAGACTGCGGGGGGGTGTTGGAGTATGTATTAAGCCCATAAGGCTAAGGCCTATGAGGCCCATGTATGGAACCTATATAGCTACCCCTCTAGGGTTAGCCCTTATGCAATAGAGTCTAAAGTTCCAACAGTTTTCTTGATTACCATGTTATTCTCTGAGTGATCTTGAAATGCTGGTCTTAATGTGCATGTTCCTTTTGGATCTGTAGATTCAGTGTTCCAGAAGACTGGCCTTACCAGGAAGTTCGGACCTTGTTTAAGGAACCTAATGTTTGTGCATGAATTCCAGATTTCACGTGGACCTCACCAAACTCAGAGGTTTTCATTGATAGACCATAGTACACGACTCCTATTGTTTCACAAGCTAAGCATGCTTTGCTTTCCGTGTTCAGGGCCTTATGGATTTCTTGTCAACGGAAAATAGTTTCAGTCCTGATAGGGTAACAAAGGAATGTGTTATTTATTTTATTTCACTAACTATCCTAACACCAAATTGTTGATTTCATGGAATAATTTGCGCCTTCTTTCATTAGGCAGTAGAAAAGATAAAGGCTGCAAGGGATAGGTATTCCCCAGGCAGGTGAGTTTGCAGTCTCCATGTTATCTCATGGAGATTGGAGAATCATCCATACATATCTAAAATGCTATCTTTTTTGTTTGTGTCAGATTGCAGCATTTGACACCAGTTGCTAGCTTACCAGGATCTCATACCGAGAAGGTGCGGATCTTAAAATCTATTGTTCGAAACCCTTTTTTTTGTACAGTTGTTTTGCATGATTTTACTTTGCTTGCGTTTCATTTTCCTTGGTCACGGATTTGCATTGGTATTGTGCAAAGAAATGCTGTGCAGATTATTGTGTAATTTTGGTTTACTAAAGTTCGATATAGCTGCTATTGTCACTTGAGAAGTATGTATTTGCCTTTGAAACAGACAAAGTTAACACTTCAATTGAGTATCTTCGATGCTTTTATTACTGAACTAAAATTTGAGTTTAGAGAAAGTTAACATTTCGATTGAGTATCTCTAGTCAAACACACATTTTTCTCGTCACTTCCATGTTCCGTCTCATATTCCATGCTACTGGGTAAGCACTTTGTGTGGTGTGGACGAGTTGACCTATTTGCATTATCGATTGTGTACTTTCTCTTACTCTTTGATTTTTTAGCCATGCATTTGTTTAAAGTTCTAAAAACTAAGAAAGGACGCCACACTGTAACATTTCTAATTCATTCATATTCAACTGATAACAGGAACCCAAATGCATACTAGATTCTCCAGGACAAAGTGTGAAGGTCAGGTCATCTCCACAAGTATGCAAGAGTTCAAGCTCTGGTCTCAGATATGGTAGCTCAAAGCCATTTATGCTGGGCAGACAATCAGGATTTCATGGAATGCCTTATGCTCTCTTTTATCTGAATCTGTAGCTGCTCTGGTTTATGAGAAGATTGATCGAAGCTATAGCTGCAGCTACATGAAAGGATGCTCACTTATAATATATGTTAATCTCGTGCTACTATTGTAATCTTTCCATTTCTATTGTAACTTGGTTAATCAGCTACTGCAGTTCATTGTCGGAATCTAATGCTGGTTACCGCTACACCGGTTGACCTTTCCTTGCTGGCCTTCAAGGGTTTGATACCTTTTGGCAATATCCTGAGTTCTCGGGAAGGTGTTTTTAAGCCCATGCTGAGAGGATAAACTGGCAGAAGTATCCTTGACTTTAATGTGATAGCATTGTATGGATCGTGTAATTACCACATTATATAAAGTCCTTTTTTTCAAATTGTGGGCTGTTTTTTCATGTCGTGTAGAGGTTGTAAACCAGTACGAAATGCTCACAATATTCAATGAGTTGAAAAGTACCCTTTTGTCGGTGTTCGGACCCGAGAGGGTCTTAAACCAACGAGTAAATGTTGCGTGTCTCTTTCCTGGATGGTGATACAAGGAGAACACACGGGGGTTTATCCTGGTTCGGGCAAAAGAAGGCCCTACGTCCAGCGGGGGGGGGGGGGAAGAAGTTTGTATTTCCTTGCACCGAAGTGCTCGTGTAGGGGTTACAAGCATGCGAGAGAGGGCGTCGAGCCCAAGTCTCAAAGAGAGGAAAAAGAGGACAAGGGTGATTGCTTGAGATATCGATCTCTATCTGGCGTCTTGCCTGTTGTCTCTTGTGTTTCTTCGTTGTCCGTCTGTTTTTTCCGTCCCCGTAGAACCCTGGCCTGTCCTTTTATAGGGCGAGAGGAGGCCAAGACGACGGGGAGCCTTGAGGTGATGTTTTGTCGATTCCTGTTGAGCTGACCGTAGCGACGTGTTCTGGAAATGGTCGGCCATCCCTGGACACCATGGCGTCGTGGGAGACGAGACAGCGAAATGACCCGGAGCGCCGCGCCACACCGTCCTTCCCTTGCTGTTGAACTGTACCGAGCGTCGAGGTTGGATTGAGGCCGGGTCGAGACCGGATGGATAAGGCCGAATCCCCGAGATTGTGGAGAACGTGCCTTGTCTTATCCTCCCTCGAGAGTGATCGATGGTAAACAGTACGCGGTAAGGTGGGTACAGTGACGTTTTCACCTCCCATCACGGGATGGGCGGTAAAACAGTGAGGTCTGACACGGGCATTGTTCCCACGTCGATCCTGGTCGCAGCCATGCCGGTAGGTGGTAGTAGGTAACCGCATTAAATGCTATGGCTTTTGTCCTGGGGTAGGTAAAGAGGAGTCGAGGCGCTCGACCCGGGCTCACGCGAGTCGGAGTTCTTCCCAGCGGGCGGACGAGCCTCGCACGGGTCGGAGCGCCGTCGAGGTCCCTTGCTGTACGGGATGGGGCGCGGTCGAGACGCCCCATCGAGCGGGCCTCGTACGAGTCGGAGCCGGAGCGCGGTCGAGGCGCCCCGTCGAGCGGGCCTCGTACGAGGCGGCCTGGATACGTGGTCGAGGCGGGCTGCCTTTTATTGCGGTTTTAGTCATTTTAGTTTTTTATTAGCGATGGATGTGGGTACCCCTGTACTGTTGGTACCGACAGTAGCCCCCGAGCCTTTGGGTGAGTGTGTGATCACTCTCCCAGAGGTTTGTTTGAACTGGAGTCGTAGCGTCATGATTTTTTCCGGTGGGGGCGCGTGAGTGCACCCGCCGGGTGTAGCCCCCGAGGCCTCGGTGGAGTGTTGAGACTTCTCCGAGGTCTTGTATCCGTTTTATCGGGGAATGATTCGTTGCGGTCAAGCCCCCGAGCCTCGCGCGCACGAGGTCGATCAGAGTCCCGGCCGTCTTTTGCTGAGCGACCCTCACGCTCCTCCTTCAGGAAGGAGGAGGAGGGGTGGGGAACGCCGTACTACCCTCGTTTGGGCGAGTTCCGACGATCTCCGGTGAGCTGCTAGCGGGGGAATTCGAGTGAGAGCCCGTGCCCCAGTCGTTAGGGGTCGGCTAGTGGCCCGGAGGCGCTCTCAAAGATGCCAAGAAGTGGTCGTGTGGATCTCGATTCCCTGCGATAGGATTCGAGGGCTCGGTGCCTCCCCCGAGGGGATTCCTACGTGGACCTCCTCCTTTAGCCTCGAATACGTCCTGGGGTGCCTCGAGAGCGTGGCTCGAACCCTGGCCATGTACGGGCGCACCCTGGGTCGTCCCTGACTCTGTTACTCGAGGGCAGCTGTCGAACCCTGGTCGAGGGCCAGCTTTCGATCCCTCAAGATTTAGGTTTCTGCGGTCGAGCCCCTGAGCCTCGCGCGCACGAGGTCGATCAGAGTCCCGGCCGTCTTTTACTGTCCGTCCCTCACGCTCCTTTTCCGAAAAAAGGAGGAGGGGTGGAGAGCGTCGTACTACCCTCGTTTGGGCGAGTTCCGACGGCCTCCGGTGAGCTGCTAGCGGGGGAATTCAAGTGAGAGTCCGTGCCTCAGTCGTTAGGGGTCGGCTAGTGGCCCGGAGGCGCTCTCAAAGATGCCAAGAAGTGGTCATGTGGATCTCGATTCTCTGCGATAGGATTCGAGGGCTCGGTGCCTCCCCCGAGGGGATTCCTACGTGGACCTCCTCCTTTAGCCTCGAATACGTCCTGGGGTGCCTCGAGAGTGTGGCTCGAACCCTGGCCATGTACGGGCGCACCCTGGGTCGTCCCTGACTCTGTTACTCGAGGGCAGCTATCGAACCCTGGTCGAGGGCCAGCTTTCGATCCCTCAAGATTTAGGTTTCTGCGGTCGAGCCCCCGAGCCTCGCGCGCACGAGGTCGATCAGAGTCCTAGCCGTCTTTTACTGTCTGTCCCTCATGCTCCTTTTCTGGAAAAAGGAGGAGGGGTGGAGAGCGTCGTACTACCCTCGTTTGGGCGAGTTCCGACGGCCTCCGGTGAGCTACTAGCGGAGGAATTCGAGTGAGAGTCCGTGCCCCAGTCGTTAGGGGTCGGCTAGTGGCCCGGAGGCGCTCTCAAAGATGCCAAGAAGTGGTCGTGTGGATCTCGATTCCCTGCGATAGGATTCGAGGGCTCGGTGCCTCCCCCGAGGGGATTCCTACGTGGACCTCCTCCTTTAGCCTCGAATACGTCCTGGGGTGCCTCGAGAGCGTGGCTCGAGCCCTGGCCATGTACGGGCGCACCCCTGGTCGTCCCTAACTCTGTTGCTCGAGGGCAGCTGTCGAACCCTGGTCGAGGGCCAGCTTTCGCTCCCTCGAGGCTCATACCGGGCTCGGGGCCCGTTTCCCAGGTATCTGGGAATATTCGTCCGCGGATCCCTCCCCCGCCTGTTAGCCGGGCGCGTCTTTTTAGGAGGGGAGGCGAGATCGGCGCGGTAGTGGACGACGTGGCGTACGGTTACGACGTGGGGGACGACCACGTGCCCAATTCCTGCGAGATGTAAGGAAACGGTTAGGTGGGCGCGTTTAATGCGGGAAACAGTTCCTACCTTTTCGCGCGGCCATTGGGATTCCGCCTGGGCATATAAAATCAAGGCCTAGGGGTCTGCGTTCCCCACCGGTTCCTTGTGCTCCTGCAATCTTCTGCCTCAGACAACCCTTGCCTTATCGCGCTCTCCGCCCGCGTCGCTGCCGCCACCGCATCCTCTCCATCCACCCCCTTCCGATAGCACCGATGGCAGGAAAGAGCCAGATCCTCCCCGCCGACGAGTGGGCCGCCTCCTCGGTGACGGAGAGGAGGTTGGAAGAGTTGGTCGAGGACGGGTTGCTGTGGCCAAGGACGAGCCGGTCGCAGCCAGAGTGGATCGCGCCGCCCCCTGCGCACCGGGAGCCGGCGCCCCCTGAAGGGTACGTGGTGAGCTTCGTCTGCTTCCACGAGCGGGGGTTCGGCGTGGCGGCGTTGAAAGGTCCTTGGTTGGTTTTGGTAATTGAGTGACAACTTAGGTGGACTAATATGTGGTTATGTGAGATACACAGGAGATTAGTCCACATGTGATGGTGTCATGAAGGAGCTCATTGCATATGAGACATGACATGGAGTCATGTGACCAAGATGGAGAAGATCAAGATGAGGCTTGGCTCGAAGGACCGGTTGTGAAGGTGAAGGGCAAGTTGAGGCTTCGAAGCGAAGGACCATGCGATGGTGAAGCTTGGGCAAGACTTGGCGCCGACGGACCAATGCAACGGTGAAGAGCAAGTGAGGTCAAGATCGATGAACCAATACGGTCACGTGATGATATGAAGTGAATCATATCATTTGGTGATTGGTTGGTGCATGAGTTGCATCAACGTCAAAGGAGATGGAGTGGAATGCGCAAGGCAAAGGTATAACCTAGGGCATTTCCATTTCACCGGTCATAGGTGTGTAGAGAAGTTTATGACCGGGTTTAGGATAGATGGCCGTACTATTAAGAGGGGCAAACTTGTTTGCATATCGGTCATCTAGTGCCACTTGAGCGATCTAACTGTGCATACGTGTTAGGATCGAGTGGCGAGGCAAGTTGAGTGCCTAACTCCTTCAAAAATGATTATGAAAATGCTAACACACGTGCACAAGGTGGTGATCACTTGTTGGTGTTGGCACATTTGTGAAGGCGATGAAGTTTGAGCGGTAGAGAGGGTTTGGGTTCCTCTCTCCCTCCCGCCGAGCTTGCGAGCGCGGGATTCAGGCGTTTTTGAGAAGTTGAAATGCCTATTTTCCACTACGCCGAAAGTCGGAAAAGAAACGGAGGCGAACGGGGTCACTGAGGTGACCGGACGCTGCACCGGACGCGGTCATGGTATGACCGGACGCGTCCGGTCAGTACAGCGCAGGCGCGGGTGCTAGGGTTTGCAACCGGCGCGTCCGGTCACTCGCGGGACCGACGCGTCCGGTCATGCACCCAGAAGGAACTGAGGTTCACAGAGGATGATCGGACGCGAGGCGCGTCCGGTCACACATGATCGGACGCGTCCGATCGTTGAAGGAGCTTACTGGACTCACACCGGACGCGGGCACTGTCGCGTCCGGTCGTTGCGAAGAGCGCGTCCGGTCGTTGTTTCGCGGGCGCATGCTGTGTGACCGGCGCGTCCGGTCGTTCGAAGCAGCGCGTCCGGTCGTTGGTTTGACCATTGAGGGTCAGTGACCGTTGGAGGATCGGACGCGGTTGAGCGCGTCCGGTCGTTTTGAGAGGCGCGTCCGGTCATAGGGTTTGACCGTTGGCGCAGTGACCGTTGGAGGATCGGACGCGGTTGAGCGTGTCCGGTCGTTTTGAGAGGCGCGTCCGGTCATAGGGTTTGACCGTTGGCGCAGTGACCGTTGGAGGATCGGACGCGGCTGAGCGCGTCCGGTCAGTTACGACCGGCGCGTCCGGTCGTCCCGAGTTTTGCCCAGTGAAGGGGTAACGGCTCTATTTGACCGTGGGGTTATAAATAGATGCCTTGGCCGGCTGTGGTCGGTAGCTGAGCACACTTTAGCCTTGGTGGCTTGTGTGGTAGTGCTTGGAAGCCCTCTAACTCACTCATGCTTGATAGTGTTCATCGGATCGAGTGAGAGAGCGATTCTAGTGCGATTGCATCGTGAGGTTGCATCGAGTGGCACTAGGTGTTCGTGTTGCAAGCCGGTAGTGCTTGTTACTCTTGGAGGTTGCCACCTCCTAGACGGCTTGGTGGCTTGTGGCTCCGACGAAGCTCGCAAGAAGATTGTGCGAGGCTCCGGAGAAGCTTTGTGAGGGGGATTGTGCTCACCCCGCGGGGATCGCGAAGAGCAACTCTAGTTGAGCGTGTCATTGAGTTACCTCACTTGAGAGTGGTGTCTTGCGGTGCCTTGCGGGGCGTGCCTTGAGGGGCAAGTGACTTGAGGGTCACACCGAGGAACCATCTAAGTGTTGGTCGACACAACGGGGACGTAGCTTGGTGGCAACCAAGTGAACCTCGGGAGAAAATCACCGTGTCAACTTTGTCTACTCTTCTCGGTGGTTTGCCTTCATACAACACAAGCTTGTATTTACTTTCATATATACTTGTGCTTGTGTAGTTGCTCTCGTAACTAGTTTGCTTGTGTAGCTTGCTAGTCGTCTTCTTGCTTGTGTAGCTAGAAGCTTCCCCTTTGCGTGACTAATTTGGTTTGTGTAACCTTGTTAGTCACATTGCTTAGTTTGTGTAGCTAAGTGATTTGCGCTCTCTAATTTGGCATTAGTTGCCTTGTTATTGAGCATTGCTAGTGAGCTTAGGCTTTGTGCGCTTTGCTTACTAGAATTGTGTAGGAGTTCCCTCTTGCTTGCAAAGTACTAGTGCATAGGTTTGTGTGACCTTGCTCTAGAACTAAATAGGAGAGCTCTTGCTAAGGAAAGCACCTTAGTTGTTTAATTAGGATCTTTGTGAGGTGCTTGTGAACTTATTTAGAAGGGTGAAGTCTTGGCTAGACCGATAAGTTTAATTCCGCATGTGTTTTGGTTAGCCAACACGTTTAAGATTTAAAAAGGACTATTCACCCCCCCTCTAGTCCGCCGTCTCGACCCTACAGGCGTCCGTCTTCATGCGCGCGCTCCTCCACTACTACCGGGTGGAGCTTCACCACCTTGCCCCCAACGCCGTCGCACAGGCCGCCATCTTCGCGGCGGTCTGCGAGGGCTACCTTGGGGTGGAGCCGCAGTGGAACCTGTGGCTTCACCTTTTCAAGGCTGAGCTCTTCGCCAAGAAGGCGGAGGAGAAGGGCGTCCTGTGCGCGGCTCGAGTAGGGAGCTACGTCCTGCAGGTGAGGTCGGGCCGGGCAGATCTATACATCCCGGCTCGCCTCATCTCTTCGAACAGTGGGTGGCATGAGGGTTGGTTCTACCTCCGCAACGATGAAAATCAGTTGCCGAGGTACACCAGCCGCGTGCTGACCGCTCGAGAGGATCGCTGGACGTACGGAGTGCCGGAAGCCGAGAAGCCGTGCCTGGACCCGCTGCTGGCAGCGCTGCAGCAGCTTCGCCTTCGGGGCTTGATGGCTACGGCAGTGGCCGTGGCCTTCCATCACCGCAGAGTGATGCCGTTGTGCCGGCGTCGTCTCCGCCTTGACCAGATGACTCCGGAGGCATCTCTGGAGGGGACCCGGATGTCCCATGAATCCCTTGCCCTCGAGGAGGTCCTCCAGCGAGCGCGCCGGATGGTTGGGAACTTCAAGGTGGAGGAGGCCAACCGGGTCCCTATGAGACCTACCGAAGGGTTCGAGCCCGTGGTACGTATCTTAGGGCTAGTATGTTTGTTAATTTCGTTTATTTTTGGATTTCGCTGATTTGGTCGAGGCCGGCGCGTAGGATTTGTCGGCGCTGCGGGAAACGCGTCCGCCAGTCCCAGAGGACCGGCCCGCCCGGGAGGCTCGACGCCAGCATGCCTCTAAGAAGAAGCAAACCAAGGAGACGGCCAAGAAGCGGGCAATCCGCAAGGCCAAAGAGGCGGAGGCGTTGAAGAGGCTCCGACGCCAGCAGACCAACGATGGGGTCCCCCTGGCGCCGTCGCCTTCCGAGATGATCTCGGGGGAGGACGACGACAGCAGTGGCAAAGACGATGACGCCCTATCGCGGTATGAGACCGCGACCGGACTGGGGGACCTTCCCGACATTCGCCCCCTGCTGGAGCCCATCAGGGGGGGCGTCCTCCTTGGTTGTCGTGATCGAGGCGTTCGGGGAGGAGGAGAAGACGGAGAAGGAGACGGGCCCCTCGACGGGAGGGGCTGTTTTACCCCGGACCTAGCAAGAGGGGTCAACGGGGATGCCCGCACTAGCCCAGGCCCCGCAAGCTCGGGCAGGGGCTAGGACGGCGGTACCGGCGTCGTCATCGGCGGCGGCGTCGGTAGGCGTGAGAACCCGAGGCCAGCTGGCCTCGAAGGCACAGAGGGCGCTAGGCGGTGCGTCGGTCGGGGCCCCAAGGAGTGCCCGGCCTGCTGGTGGGGCCGCTGCGAGGCCACAATCGGCCGCCCCGGGAGGCACAGATCGCACGGGGTCGAGGCCCTTGGTGCCGATTTCCAGGTAAGCGTTTCTGCTTGGTTGTTCTGCCCTTATCTGGATCCGCTGGCTGACATTTCTTCTCACTTTGCAGGTTAAAGCGGAAGGCGGAGCCGATGGGGCCTACCCCCGTGAAGTCGCTGCGGGCCAGCGCCGTTGTCCTTAAACGGACACCAGAGCAGGATGCGGCCTGGGTCCGGTAGGTCGAGGCCGCGAAGGGGCACCTGCGACAACGGCAGGGGGTAGTGGATGCCACGGTGGTTGCTGGCCCTGATCCTGCCGTGGAGGGGTCCGAACCGGCGGAGGTGGTGGCGCCCGGTGCGGTCGAGGCGGGGCCCAGGTCATCGGCGATGGCCGAGGCCGCCGTCGAGGTCGTGACGGGCGAGGCACCCGTCCGCGGCGCGGAGCGGGCGGGTGCTAATGTGACCATGGAGGAGGTCGCGTCGGCGTTGGGTCAGGAGGCGGCCCCGGCGAGGGGGTCGCGGCCGTAGCAAGACCCATCGGCGCAGCGAGCGGGTACGTTGGAGGGCGGGGCGGTCGAGCCCCTGACCGGAGCACCAGAAGAAGAGGCGCCGGCTCCGGGGGCGCCAACGGTCGAGGCGCGGGTAGCAGAGCCGTCGTCGGTCGAGGCGTCGGCTCCGGAGTCGCCGACGGTTGAGGGGCCTGTTCCCTTAGGAGGGCGGGCACCCATGACCGTGGACCTTACCCTCGACGACACCCCCCTGGACAAAGGGAAACAAGTGATGGGGGTCGAGGGGGGCGAGGCCGCGGATCAGGCCGGTGCCTCGACGGCCGTTGGAGAGGCGGGAACTGCGGGCGAGGCCGGTCCTTCCGCGGGACCGGGAGACGCCTCGGCTGGGTCATCATCATCATGGCCTGACATCGCCGCGCTGGCGATAGCGCGGGCCGAGACGGAGATACCGAGGTGGGGGGGCGTCCCTCCAGTTTAGGGACGCCGCGAACCCCGACGCCGAGCCCGTCTTCGTCCTGAACGACAAAGACGAAGTGCACCGATGGGAGTACCTCGAGGGCGTCTGCCGACACCTTGATCGGTTGCTCAGAGTGGCGTCTGAGGCCATGCGGAGTACGCGGGATGCCACCGAGGTATGATCGACCCGTCGTCTTTCTGTGGTTTTCTTGGTGTCTTTTTCCCTCGGCTTTTTAACCTTTTCGGTTTTTTCGGATTGCGTTCAGGACCTGAAGGAGTACTCCCGCCGCAAGTCACTCTTCATCCAGGATGAGAGTGGCGTGTGGGCCGCGCTGTCTCAGCAACGGGTCCTGGTCGAGGAGGCCCAGAAACGGCTTTCCGATCGGAATGCCGAAATGGCTGAGCTGCGCGTCGCGTACGCGGTGGTGAAAGAGGAGGCGATGCAGGCTTGGGCGGCCGAAGCCGTGATGCGTACTGATATGGACAAGGCTCGGGAGGAGGCTGCCCAGGCCCGTAGAGATCTTGAGCCCCTGTCAGCACGGGTGAAGGAGCTCGAGGAGGATGTCTCCCAGGTTAGCCATCAGCGCGACGCCCTCAACGTCGAGGTCGAGCAGGCCGCCGCTCGTTCTGATGCTCTGAAGGATGAGGTCACGACGCTGAAGGGAGCCGTTCAAGAGAAGGACGCAGCTCTCGAGGCTGCTCGGCAAGAGATCGAGGCGCTAAAGGCGACCGTTAGTAACAAGGACAGCGCCCTCCTAGGGCTCGAGCGGACGTACGGGGGGCTTCGCAACGAGGTCGTGGGCCTGCAGACCCATATCGAGGGTAAGTGTGATTGTTACGGCCATGACGTTGAGGGTCTCGTGTTGGGTATTAATTTGTTTATCATGTTCTAGAGCTGGAGAGGGAGAATCGAGAGGCCCAATCTTCTGCCAACTCCTTCCAGAGCCTCCTCGAAGCCGAGATCCGGAGGACCCAGCTGCTCCAGGGCGCGATCACCACCGTGTGTGACGGCCTGGGGGTCGAGCCCGATGCCAACACCGGGGAAGATGTTCCGGGGAACTCCTTCGTCCGTCGGATAGTGGCGCTGGGCCACCTTGCCCGGGAGAAGATACGGGACGGCCTCCATCACGGCGTAAAGAGGGCACTGGCCGTCGTCCGTTCAGGGTTTGTGTTCGACATGAAGCTCGTCGCTGATGGCTTCATCATAGACCCGGATCGGACGGACGAGGAGAACGAGGATGCCTGCCTCGAGCTGATTGAAGCCATGGAAGAGCCTGGAAGTCGTCTGGCCTCGCTTTTTGAAGCCGAGGTGGTTCCGCCTGCTGACGATGAGGGCCTATGAGCCAAATCTGGGCATGAAGGCCCATGTAATAAGT
Organism: Saccharum hybrid cultivar R570; assembly: GCA_038087645.1. Taxonomy (NCBI): domain Eukaryota; kingdom Viridiplantae; phylum Streptophyta; class Magnoliopsida; order Poales; family Poaceae; genus Saccharum; species Saccharum hybrid cultivar. The sequence goes on from JAQSUU010000059.1 coordinate 3,815,065, forward strand.
TAGTATTTTGAATTTTGGTCGTGGTGGCCTTGAAGGCCCTAAGAACTCAAAACATAAACCGGTTCGTGGTTAATTTAGTTTTATTCGAGCTTTTCTTCCCTTTATCGCTTGGATCGTGTTCTCGTGTGATTTACTTAGCACGCAGTAGCATCCTTTGGCGTAAGGGAGCGAGTGGAGGTACCGTAGCCTCGGGGGCGTAAGTGATCTCACGGCTCAACTGCCCTCAAGCTTCAGGGTAATGTTGCGGCCTTGCAAATCGTGTGAGTGCCTGATCTAAGCGACAGGGGGTATGTTCTTTTTCAAAGTTAGGAACTATTATTTAGATCTCCCTAGCATGAAGTCGCACCTCTAAAAGGTGTGAGGGGTGAGTGGAGGTACCATAGCCTCGGAGGCATAGGTGATACTCCTGACTCAAGGGCCCTTTCGAACCTTAGGGTGCTCTTGCAGCGAAGTCGATCTAAGAAGCGGTTCTTAAATTTAAAAAAGAGCATAAGTTTTTTTTTCGGGGACTGGGGGTTCCCCCCTTGTAGCCCCCGAGGGAGGGTCAATTCTGGGAGTGCAGAGTCGATCCTTCCTCATTGTGAAACAAAAGTTTGAACATTGTTGTATTCTTTATTGACGAAAAAGAAATTACAGAGCCTCGAGGCTTTTTAAGGAAAGAAGCGACATAGCTGTTCAATGTTCCAAGCGTTGGTGAGGATTTCGCCCTTCTCGTTGGATAGCTTGTAGGTGCCCAGCTTTAGTACTTATGCAATGATGTACGGCCCTTCCCATGGTGGTGTGAGCTTGTGCCGTCCCTTGGTGTTCTGGTTCCGCCGTAGCACCAAGTCGCCGACGTTGAGGTCACACTTGTGGACGTGTCTGTCATGGTAGCATCGGAGACCCTGCTGGTACCTGGCAGAATGCAACAGAGCCACATCTCGGGTTTCCTTGAGTTGGTCGAGGGCGTCCTGTCTTGTGGCGTCGTTATTTCTTTCGTTATAGGCCTTCAACCTTGGGGATCCATATTCTATATCAGTTGGGAGCATAGCCTCAGACCCGTAGACTAAGAAGAACGGAGTGAACCCCGTGGCTCGACTCGGCGTTGTTCTTAGGCTCCATAGGACCGAGGGTAGGCTTCACCGGTTTGGATCTGGCCCGGATTTCTAAGGCGTGCTCGGCGACTTCCCTGGGTATGCCCGGCATATCCGAGGGACTCCACGCAAAGATGTCAACGTTTGCGCAGAGAAAGTCGACGAGCACTACTTCCTATTTAGGATCGAGGGTGGTGCTGATGTTCAGCGCCTTTCCCTTGGGATCAGCGGGGTCGAGGGGTACGAGTTTGACATCTTCCGCGGGCTTGAAGCTGCCGACAAGGCGTTTTGGGTCGGGAATCGCATTGGCGAGGCCGTCGAGGTCTGTAGCCAAGATCGCCGACTCCAAAACAGCCTCGCCGTTCTCGACGCACTCGACATCGCACTCGTAGGCATGTTCATATGCGGGCCCTACAGTGATGACACTGTTTGGGCTTGTCATCTTGAGCTTGAGGTAGGTGTAGTTCGGGATTGCCATGAACCTGGCGTAGCATGGGCGCCCTAGGATAGCGTGGTACGTTCCACGGAATCCGACCACTTTAAAAGTGAGAGTCTCCTTTCTGAAGTTGGCCGGTGTGCCAAAACAAACAGGCAGATCGACCCGTCCGAGGGGTTCCGCCCGTTTCCCTGGCACGACTCCGTGGAAGCCCCCGACGCTAGGTTGGAGGCGCGCTCTCTCGACCCCCAGAAGGTCGAGGGTCTAGGAGTAGATGATGTTGAGGCTGCTTCCGCCGTCCATGAGCACCTTGGTGAGGCGTGTGTTGGCGATGACGGGGTCAACAACGAGCGGATAGACTCCCAGGTTGGGGACGTAGTCTGGGTGGTCATCACGGTCGAAAGTGATGGCCACTGCAGACCAATCAAGGAAGCAGGGGACTGCCGTTTGTACGGAGAAAACCTCACGCCGTTCTCGCTTGCGCTGGCGCGCCGAGAGGCGGGTCGAGGGCCCTCCGTAGATCATGAAGCAGTCGTGGATCTTGGGGAATCTCCTGTCCTTGTCGTCACTCTTAGGGTCCTCCTTCTTGTCGTCCTTCTTGACGCCGGCACCCCCAAAGTACCTGCGAAGCATATGACAGTCTTCGAGGTTATAGTTAGTGGGTCCCTTGTGGTAGGGACACGACTCTTTGAGCATTTTGTCGAGGATGCCCCCGCCGGGGGGGCCTCGAGGCTTCTTGTGCTCGGTAGCAGCGACGAGCTCGTCGGCTGGGGCCTCGAGCTTGCCCTGCTGGCCTTTCTTCTTCTTGCGGTTGTTTCTCTTGGAGCCCCGGGTGGAGCTCACAGGATCGTCGACCTTCTGCTTCCCCCTTTCCAGGTCGCCACCAAAGATTGCACCAACCGCCTCCTCGCCGGCGGCAAACTTGGTGACAATGTCCATCAACCCGTTGGCAGTGAGTGGAGTGTTACGGCCCAATTCTCGGACCAACTCTTTACAGGTGGTGCCGAAGAGGAAGGCCATAATCACGTCGGAGTCGGTGACGTTGGGGAGCTCGGTGCGCTGCCGGGAGAAGCGCCGGATGTAATCCCGGAGGGATTCACCTGGTTTCTGCTTGCAGCTCCGGAGGTCCCATGAGTTGCCGGGGCGCATGTAGGTTCCCTTGAAATTTCCCTCAAACACCCTTACGAGATCTTCCCAGTCGTGGATCTGTCGAGGTGGGAGATCCTCGAGCCAGGCTCGGGCGGTGTCGGAGAGGAACAGGGGGAGTTATCGAATGATGACCCGGTCGTTGGTGGCGCCGCCCAGCTGACACGCCAAGCGGAAATCGGCGAGCCAAAGTTCGGGTTTGGTTTCGCCGTTGTACTTGGTGAGAGTCGTGGGGGGGGGTGAAACCGAGCCGGGAGCACCGTCTCACGGATAGCCTTACTGAAGACCCGAGGACCCGGGGGCTCGGGTGAAGGGCTACGATCTTCTGAACTGTCGTAGCGTCCGCCCTTGTGGACGTGGTAGCCTCGAGGCACGCCATCACCGTGCTTGCGCGTGCGGCGCTCGATGATGTTGCCACGGGTGTCTCAAGGCTCATGGTCGTTGGTGGTAGGCTCAGGGGCCAGAGCTACCCGGTTTCGCCGGGCAGGCTCGGGGTGAACCGAGGCTTCTCTCTCCTGTCGGGAGGGCTCGATGATTCGTTCCGAGGCTGCCTCGCGTCGCCTCGAGGCAGAGCTCTCGGCCTGCTGCATGGCGGCGGTCTCGAGGAGTTCTCGGATTTCATCTCGAGCCCGACGGGCGTCGGGGTTTGATGGCTCGGGCATGTTGCGGAGGAGCATGGCGGCGGCGACGACATTCTGGCTGGCTCGAGCGAAAACCGGGGGGTCGACCACCCGGTCCTCGTTGATGCGACGGTTGACGTCGCGAGCTCTCTCGTGAGCTCTTCCGCCAAGTGCGCGTTCCGCACGCTCACGCTCGAGGGTTTGTTGGAGTAGATCTAGGTTTTCCCGTTCCTCGTCAAGCCTGTCCTGCAACTCTCGAATCTGCTCGAGCTATGTTCCTTGATCCGCAAGGAACTGAGGATCGTCTCGCTCGGCAGGAAGCTCGACATGAGGTGGCGTGTGCCTTCCTTCGACTGGCTCTTCGTCCTCTAATTCCGAAGTGCTTTCAATGTCGATGTTGAAGCATTCGCGGGTCGGATCATAGGTGTCGTCAGCCGAGTCGGAGTCAGGAGCGCCAAAGTAGTAGTATGACGGGGGAATGTGTGGCCATTGCAAATCGTCACTGGGGTTGCGACGTTGAGAAGTAGTCACATGGGGCTCTGTTTCTAGTGTCTCCGTAGAGTCCCGATAATCAGAAGCCGGTGTGGATGCAACGAGGTCCAGAGTGGAGCGTTGATGGTGCCCGGGGAGTTCCTCACAAGCACTTAAGCGAGTGCTCATGGAAGATGCGTATACCCAGGTAGCCGAGTCTAGCCCAAACGAGAATGGTGATGGAGATGTTGTTGCCCGTGCTGGAATGGATGCTCCGGACAGTGGTGTCTCACCGGACGGGGGAGCGGCGGGATTCTCCGTCGGCATGTTACCCTCAGTCAAGCTCGTCCTACCTAAACCTTCCACAAGGAGATCTGGGCCGGCGCCTGGCTGGGGGGTGCCGGACCGGGGGATCCCATCACCCTCCGTGAGGTAAAGACGGTGGTTGTACCGGGCTCGTCGTCGTCGGGCGGCCCGCGCCCACCTAGAGCGACGGTACCGACGGAGTGCTCCCCCGGGCTGGGAGAGCTCATAGTCCTCATTGGTTGGGTGCCTGGGTAGAAGTAGGACCATATCGTAGCCATAGCCAAGCGACATGAACTCCAAACTCCCGAACCAGATCACCGTGGCCAACGGAATAGGGCGTTCGGGGTCAGCCATCCAGGAAAAAATGCGAGAAAGCGACGTTAGCACGCAGCGATCCCCTACCTGGCGCGCCAACTGTCGGTGTTCGGACCCGAGGAGGTCCTAAACCAACGAGTAAATGTTGCGTGTCTCTTTCCTGGATGGTGATGCAAGGAGAACACACGGGGGTTTATCCTAGTTTGAGCAAAAGAAGGCTCTACGTCCAGCGGGGGAGGGAGAAGTTTGTATTTCCTTGCACCGAAGTGCTTGTGTAGGGGTTACAAGCATGCGAGAGAGGGCGTCGAGCCCAAGTCTCAAAGAGAGGAAAAAGAGGACAAGGGTGATTACTTGAGATATCGATCTCTATCTGGCGTCTTGCCTGTTGTCTCTTGTGTTTCTTCGTTGTCCGTCTGTTTTTTTCGTCCCCGTAGAACCCTGGCCTTCCCTTTTATAGGGCGAGAGGAGGCCAAGACGACGGGGAGCCTTGAGGTGATGTTTTGTCGATTCCTGTTGAGCTGACCGTAGCGACGTGCTCTGGGAATGGTCGGCCATCCTTGGACACCATGGCGTCGTGGGAGACGAGACAGCGAAATGACCCGGAGCGCCGCGCCACACCGTCCTTCCCTTGCTGTTGAACTGTGCTGAGCATCGAGGTTGGATCGAGGCCGGGTCGAGACCAGATGGATAAGGCCGAATCCCCGAGATTGCGGAGAACGGGCCTTGCCTTATCCTCCTTCGAGTGTGGTCGATGGTAAACAGTGCGCGGTAAGGTGGGTACAGTGATGGTTTTCACCTCCCATCACGGGATGGGCGGTAAAACAGTGAGGTCTGACACGGGCATTGTTCCCACGTCGATCCTGGTCGCAGCCATGCCGGTAGGTGGTAGTAGGTAACCGCATTAAATGCTATGGCTTTTGTCCTGGGGTAGGTAAAGAGAAGGAGTCGAGGCGCTCGACCCGGGCTCACGCGAGTCGGAGTTCTTCCCAGCGGGCGGCTGAGCCTCGCGCGGGTCGGAGCGCCGTCGAGGTCCCTTGCTGTACGGGATGGGGCACGGTCGAGGCGCCCTGTCGAGCGGGCCTCGTACGAGTCGGAGCCGGAGCGCGGTCGAGGCGCCCCGTCGAGCGGGCCTCGTACGAGGCGGACTGGATACGTGGTCGAGGCGGGCTGCCTTTTATTGCGGTTTCAGTCGTTTTAGTTTTTTATTAGCGATGGATGTGGGTACCCCTGTACTGTTGGTACCGACAGTAGCCCCCGAGCCTTTGGGTGAGTGTGTGATCACTCTCCCAGAGGTTTGTTTGAACTGGAGTCGTAGCGTCGTGATTTTTTCCGGTGGGGGCGCGCGAGCGCACCCGCCGGGTGTAGCCCCCGAGGCCTCGGTGGAGTGTTTCACAAGCTAAGCATGCTTTGCTTTCCGTGTTTAGGGCCTTATGGATTTCTTGTCAATGGAAAATAGTTTCAGTCCTGATAGGGTAACAAAGGCATGTGCTATTTATTTTATTTCACTAACTATCCTAACACCAAATTGTTGATTTCATGGAATAATTTGCGCCTTCTTTCATTAGGCAGTAGAAAAGATAAAGGCTGCAAGGGATAGGTATTCCCCAGGCAGGTGAGTTTGCAGTCTCCATGTTATCTCATGGAGATTGGAGAATCATCCATACATATCTAAAATGCTATCTTTTTTGTTTGTGTCAGATTGAAGCATTTGACACCAGTTGCTAGCTTACCAGGATCTCATACCGAGAAGGTGCGGATCTTAAAATCTATTGTTCGAAACCCTTTTTTTTGTACAGTTGTTTTGCATGATTTTACTTTGCTTGCGTTTCATTTTCCTTGGTCACGGATTTGCATTGGTATTGTGCAAAGAAATGCTGTGCAGATTATTGTGTAATTTTGGTTTACTAAAGTTCGATATAGCTGCTATTGTCACTTGAGAAGTATGTATTTGCCTTTGAAACAGACAAAGTTAACACTTCAATTGAGTATCTTCGATGCTTTTATTACTGAACTAAAATTTGAGTTTAGAGAAAGTTAACATTTTGATTGAGTATCTCCAGTCAAACACACATTTTTCTCGTCACTTCCATGTTCCGTCTCATATTCCATGCTACTGGGTAAGCACTTTGTGTGGTGTGGACGAGTTGACCTATTTGCATTGTCGATTGTGTACTTTCTCTTACTCTTTGATTTTTTAGCCATGCATTTGTTTAAAGTTCTAAAAACTAAGAAAGGACGCCACACTGTAACATTTCTAATTCATTCATATTCAACTGATAACAGGAACCCAAATGCATACTAGATTCTCCAGGACAAAGTGTGAAGGTCAGGTCATCTCCACAAGTATGCAAGAGTTCAAGCTCTGGTCTCAGATATGGTAGCTCAAAGCCATTAATGCTGGGCAGACAATCAGGATTTCATGGAATGCCTTATGCTCTCTTTTATCTGAATCTATAGCTGCTCTGGTTTATGAGAAGATTGATCAAAGCTATAGCTGCAGCTACATGAAAGGATGCTCACTTATAATATATGTTAATCTCGTGCTACTATTGTAATCTTTCCATTTCTATTGTAACTTGGTTAATCAGCTACTGCAGTTCATTGTTGGAATCTAATGCTGGTTACCGCTACACCGGTTGACCTTTCCTTGCTGGCCTTCAAGGGTTTGATACCTTTTGGCAATATCCTGAGTTCTCGGGAAGGTGTTTTTAAGCCCATGCTGAGAGGATAAACTGGCAGAAGTATCCTTGACTTTAATGTGATAGCATTATATGGATCGTGTAATTACCACATTATATAAAGTCCTTTTTCTCAAATTGTGGGCTGTTTTTTAATGTCGTGTAGAGGTTGTAAACCACTACGAAATGCTCACAATATTCAATGAGTTGAAAAGTACCCTTTTGTCGGTGTTCGGACCCGAGGGGGTCCTAAACTAACGAGTAAATGCTGCGTGTCTCTTTCCTGGATGGTGATGCAAGGAGAACACACGGGGGTTTATCCTAGTTCGGGCAAAAGAAGGCCCTACGTCCAGCGGGGGGGGGGAGAAGTTTGTATTTCCTTGCACCAAAGTGCTCGTGTAGGGGTTACAAGCATGCGAGAGAGGGCGTCGAGCCCAAGTCTCAAAGAGAGGAAAAAGAGGACAAGGGTGATTGCTTGAGATATCGATCTCTATCTGGCGTCTTGCCTGTTGTCTCTTGTATTTCTTCGTTATCCGTCTGTTTTTTCCGTCCCCGTAGAACCCTGGCCTGCCCTTTTATAGGGCGAGAGGAGGCCAAGACGACGGGGAGCCTTGAGGTGATGTTTTGTCGATTCCTATTGAGCTGACCGTAGCGACGTGCTCTGGGAATGGTCGGCCATCCCTGGACACCATGGCGTCGTGGGAGACGAGACAGCGAAATGACCCGGAGCGCCACGCTACACCGTCCTTCCCTTGCTGTTGAACTGTGCCGAGCGTCGAGGTTGGATCGAGGCCGGGTCGAGACCGGATGGATAAGGCCGAATCCCCGAGATTGCGGAGAATGGGCCTTGTCTTATCCTCCCTCGAGGGTGATCGATGGTATACAGTGCGCGGTAAGGTGGGTACAGTGACGGTTTTCACCTCCCATCATGGGATGGGCGGTAAAACAGTGAGGTCTGACACGGGCATTGTTCCCACGTCGATCCTGGTCACAGCCATGCCGGTAGGTGATAGTAGGTAACCGCATTAAATGCTATGGCTTTTGTCCTGGGGTAGGTAAAGAGAAGGAGTCGAGGCGCTCGACCCGGGCTCACGCGAGTCGGAGTTCTTCCCAGCGGGCGGACGAGCCTCGCGTGGGTCGGAGTGCCGTCGAGGTCCCTTGCTGTACGGGATGGGGCGCGGTCGAGGCGCCCCGTCGAGCGGGCCTCGTACGAGTCAGAGCCGGAGCGCGGTCGAGGCGCCCCGTCGAGCGGGCCTCGTACGAGGCGGACTGGATACGTGGTCGAGGCGGGCTGTCTTTTATTGCGGTTTCAGTCGTTTTAGTTTTTTATTAGCGATGGATGTGGGTACCCCTGTACTGTTGGTACCGACACCTTTGTACTAGAACACTGGAACATTCCTCTGAAGGTGGTTATTCCAATTGAGGCCTTGTTTAGTTTTCAGAATTTGCCTCCAAATTTCACTATGCAAAAAGAAGATTCTCATCACATCAAAATGCCGACACATGCATGGAGTACTAAATGTAGATGAAATCAAAAACTAATTGCACAGTTTTGTTGTACTTCGCGAGACGAACGTTTTGAGCATAATTAGTCAATGTTTGGACAATTTGTACCAAATACAAACGAAATGCTACAGTAACACTACAGTGCAAAATGTCAACTTTGCCCATCCAAAATTTAGGATCTAAACAAGGCTTGAGTAACCATTGGACCACACAAACTATGCCAAATGACGTAGGTGCTAACTTGGAGCCATGGAAGTGTCTGATTTGCCATAGCTTTTATTATTCGTGTTCTCTCCCATTCTCTATGAATTCAACAGAGGCTGCTGGATAAACAGCAAAGCTAGGAATGGCATCAAGTACTACCAAGTGGACCTATTTCTCAACAACCATGCCAAAGTCTAGGAATTTCCAAGAAGATGCTTGTAATATTCTTTTAGTGCTTTCAATAATTACAATATATTCTCATGCCACTTTTGTAGGTACCTGCCATGCACCTCTGACTTGTGAGGATATGCGGGCCTTCAAGGTTGAACACCGCCCCTGCTTTCTTCTGTGAAAGGAAAGAGGCATCCTTGCGTTGATGGAAAGCTATGATAGAAATAAGTCTATATGTGGCTGGTCTTTGTGGGGCTACAACACATGGTCATTGTGTCCTTGTAACAGCATCCTTGACTGCTTTTAGGATAGCAGTTAGCATCTTAGGATAGCACCTTATAACAGGCATCTTAGGACAGCATCAGCATCTTGGGACAGCATCTTGACTAGCATGTAGGACAGCATCTTAGACTAGCATCTTAGCAGCATCTTAGCATATGCTTGGCTGGCTAGCAGCCCTATAAATATGTATCCCCAACCCCTCAGATTGGCATGGCATTGTATGAGTTTGTGTGAGAAATAAACTAGAAAATTGCCCCAACTCCTAGTGTCATTCTCTCTCGATGAGAGTAAGGATTCTACTGCTACTAAGAGTAAGAATCCAGCGACTAACAAGTGGTATCAGAGCTGTACTATCATGTAGCCTGAGCATCTCCTGCTCTTCTCCTTCCCCGGCCTCGCAGCAGCCCTAGCCGGTAGCAGCAGCAGCTCCGGCTGCCCCTGCTCTCCACAAAGCAGCCCCCTCGATAGCGCGCCATGTCCGCAGGACAGTCTCAGGGCTCGGTCGCCTCGAGCACACGGCGTCGGCAGAAGGCCGACCTCGCCGCGGCAGAGAAGCGCGAGCGAGCGACAACAGACGCCACAGCAATAGCAGCAAGGGCATCGAGGCTTGCAGCAGCAGAGCTGGCAGCAGCTAGAGCGGAGGTGGAAGCAGCGGCGGCGGCGGATGCAGCGCGTGCAGCAGCAGCGGAGGTCGAGGTTCTACGTGGCAGCAACAGCATCTCCATCGCTACTGATGACAGCGCCGACGTGGACTTCGAGCTGTTGGAGAGGGAGGCATCGCGAGGGCGAGCGGCGCAGTGGGCAGCCGCGCACGCCCATGAGCGCGGCGGTAGCCCAGACAGGCTCAGACACGCCGGCGGCGCTCCTGAAGGAGGCGTGCACGGCGGTGGTGCTCCTGGAGGAGGCGCGCATGGCGGCGGCGGATGGGTCGACGGAGAGCGCGGCCTTCACAGGCAACGCGGCTCTCTCTCCCCGGTTCGGTACCGTGGTCACCACGAGTACCAGGCTGTCGTCAGGGACGTCGGCCCCGGCGGCGGGTGGCCTACCCTCACCAAGACCAACTACGTTGAGTGGGCTGCGGTGATGAGGGTGAAGCTCTAGGTGTGGCATATATGGGATGCAGTCCGGTACGACGACGTCGACTACGACCAAGATCGACGGGCGCTGGATGCTCTCATTGCTGCAGTCCCGCCCGAGATGCAGTTTTCGCTTACCAGCAAGCGGACTGCCAAGGAGGCCTGGGACGCCATCGCTGCAACACGCATCGGCAGCAACCGCGCCCGCAAGTCCACACTGCAGGCACTTCGCAAGGAGTGGGAGAACCTGGCCTTCAAGCCAGGTGAGGACGTTGATGATTTTGCTCTTCGTCTCAACACTCTGTTACAGAAGTTGGTGCAGTTCGGCGACGACACCTACGGCGAGGAGATAGCTGTTGAGAAGCTCTTCCGTTGCGTCCCTAAGAAGTACAAGCAGATGGCTCGCTCAATCGAGTCTCTGCTGGACCTCTCCATGATGACGATCGAGGAGGCGTTGGGCCGCCTCAAGGTCGTTGACAGCGATGAGCCACAACGCCTCTCGGGACCCGTCACCATTGGCGGGAAGCTTCTCCTCACTTGGGAGCAGTGGGCTGCCGGCCAAGGTGACAGGAAGAAGGGGGAGCCTTCTTTCATGACAGGCGGCCGCAAGCGTGGCAAGCGTGGCAAGCCGCGCAAAGACACACAGGCAGGGGCGCGAGGACGTGCCGAGGGTGATGATCGTGGAGGCGCCCAGGGCGGCGCCGCTGGCAAGCAAAAGCCAGCACGAGACGACCCTTGCTACAACTGCGGCAAGCTTGGTCATTGGGCCAAGGATTGTCGACAGCCACGACGTGGCCAGGCCCACATCGCGCAGGCGGAGGAGGAGCAGCTGACTCTGTTCATTGCTCATGCGAGCATCGAACTACCTCCAGCGGCACCGGCCGCAACGGCTCTCCTCCACCTTGACGAGCCAAAAGCACATGTCCTCCTCGACGACAGCTCTGGCAATGACAAGACCGACGGGTGGTGCCTTGACACCGGCGCCACCCACCACATGACTAGACGGCGGGAGTTCTTCTCTGAGCTCGACTCAGGCGTTTGAGGCACCGTCAAGTTCGGCGATGCCTCCGCTGTGGAGATCAAGGGCGTCGGCTCTGTCGTCTTCATCGCCAAGACTGGCGAGCATAGGCTGCTCACCGGTGTCTACTACATCCCCGCGTTGAGGAACTCCATCATCAGCTTGGGATAGCTGGATGAGAGTGGATCGCGCGTGGAGATCGAGCATGGGGTGCTGCACATCTGGGATCATCGACACCGGCTCCTGGTCAAGGTCAACAGGAGCAACCGCCTCTACGTCCTTCACGCGCAGGTGGCGCAACCTCTCTGTCTTGCAGCCCACCGCGACGATGACGCTTGGAGGTGGCACGAGCGCTTTGGGAACCTTAACTTTGAGGCCCCGAGGTAGCTCGGTAGCAAGGAGATGGTGCGGGGCATGCCACACGTCGACCACGTGGAGCAGTTCTGCGACACCTGCATCCTCACCAAGCTAAGGCGGCTCCCTTTCCCTCGCCAGGCAAGCTTCCACGCCAAGGAGAAGCTAGAGCTCGTACATGGTGACCTCTGTGGCCCCGTGACACCGGCTACACCTAGAGGCCGGCGCTACTTCCTCCTCCTCGTCGACGACATGTCTCGCTACATGTGGGCTGTCCTGCTTGATGCCAAGGCAGCCACGGCGGACGCCATCAAGCGTCTTCAAGCTGCTGCGGAGACGGAGTGCGGCCGCAAGCTTCGGGTCCTACGCACGGACAACGACAACGAGTTCATGGTGGCCGAGTTCACGGCGTATTGCGCCGATGAGGGGATCCACCACCACTTCTCCGTGCCGTACACTCCGCAGCAGAATGGCGTCGTCGAGCACCGCAACCAGACGGTGGTGGCCACCGCCCGTGCCCTCCTCAAGCAGAGAGGGATACCGACGATCTACTGAGGTGAGGCGGTGATGACTGCCGTCCACTTGCTCAACCACTCCCCCACCAAGGCCCTCGACGGCAAGACGCCATACGAGGCCTGGCACGGGCGCAAGCCCGTGGTGAGCCACCTTCGCGTCTTCGGCTGCCTAGCCTTCATCAAGGAGCTCAACCACGTCGGCAAGCTCGATGACCGGAGCACGCCAGGGGTCTTCATCGGCTACGCGGAGGGCGCCAAGGCCTACCGCGTCCTCGACCCTGTGACACGGCGCATGCGCATCACGCGTGACGTCGTGTTCGACGAGGGGCGAAGCTGGACGTGGGGAAAGATGGTGGATGACGGCTCAACTCCGACGACCAGCGATTTTGTCGTCGACTACGTCCACTTCAAGGAGGCGAGGGGAGCTAGCAGCTCGTCCTCACCGAGCTCGCCTACCCCACCACCTCGTTTGCCACCACCTCCGGCGAGTCCTTCACCACCGCCACCACCAGCTCCGGCAAGTCCACAGGCTCTGGCGAGTCCACCACCAGCATCACCGGCCGCGCCTTGCTCTCCTACACCGGACCCTACCCCTTCAGGCTTGGCACCGGCAACTTTGGCCCACGACGAGCAGCGCACAGTGGAGTTCGCCACTCCGCTGTCCAACGACGAGGATCGCATCGACGCCTACCACGGTGGCGAGCCTCTGCGCTATCGTACCGTGGACAACCTCCTCGGCGAGCAGTCGGTCCCTGGACTGGCACAACATGACTTTGAGGTGGAGCTGCACCTCACACAGGACGATGGCGAGCCTCGTTCCTTCGCTGAGGCAGAGAGGGACGCGGCATGGCGTGCCGCGATGCAGATGGAGATGGACGCCGTCGAGCGGAACAAGACGTGGGAGCTAGCCGATCTTCCAGCCAGCCACCACGCCATCTCTCTCAAGTGGGTCTTCAAGCTTAAGAAGGACGAGACCGGAGAGGTGATCAAGCACAAGGCGCATCTGGTGGCGCGCGGCTTCGTCCAACAAGAAGGAATCGACTTTGACGACGCCTTCGCGCCCGTTGCACGATGGAGTCTGTGTGACTCCTCCTTGCGCTAGCTGCCCAGGAGGGCTGGCGCGTCCATCACATGGATGTCAAGTCAGCGTTCCTTAATGGCGACCTGAAGGAGGAGGTCTACGTGCATCAACCGCCAGGATTTGCGATTCCCGGCAAGGAGGGCAAGGTGCTTCGCCTATGCAAGGCCCTCTATGGCTTGCGGCAGGCACCGAGGGCGTGGAATGCCAAGCTGGATTCCACGCTGAAGGGGATGGGCTTTGAGCAAAGCCCACACGAGGCGGCAATCTACCGGTGGGGCAGCGGAGGAAAGGCCCTACTGGTAGGCGTCTACGTCGATGACTTGGTGATCACCGGCACCAAAGATGCGGAGGTGGTAACATTCAAGGAAGAGATGAAGGCCACCTTCCAGATGAGTGATCTGGGGTCTTTCTCCTTCTACCTGGGAATCGAGGTGCACTAGGATGACTCCAGGATCACGCTTCGACAGACCGCCTATGCCAAGCGTATCGTTGAGCTAGCTGGGCTCACCGACTGCAACCCAGCCCTCACTCCGATGGAGGAGAGGCTAAAGCTGAGTCGCGACAGCACGACGGAGGAGGTGGACGCTACGTAGTATCGGCGTCTTGTGGGGAGCCTTCGCTACCTCGCCCACACACGGCTGGACTTGGCATTCTCCGTCGGCTACGTTAGTCGGTTCATGCAATGACCAACGACGGAGCACCAGCAGGCTGTGAAGAGGATCATCCGCTATGTTGCGGGGACTCTCGACCACGGTCTCTACTACCCGAGGTGTCCTGGCACGACACACTTCATCGGGTACAGCGACAGTGACCACGCAGGCGACATCGACACCAGCAAGAGCACAAGCGGGGTCCTCTTCTTCCTCGGCAAGTGCCTCGTTAGCTAGCAGTCGGTCAAGTAGCAGGTGGTGGCCCTGTCCAGCTATGAGGCCGAGTACATAGCGGCTTCCACCACTTCGACTCAGGCGCTCTGGCTCGCTCGACTGCTTGGTGATCTCCTCAGCAGAGACACTGAAGCGGTGGAGCTCAGGGTGGACAACAAGTCCGCCTTGGCCTTAGCAAAGAACCCCATCTTCCATGAGCGCAGCAAGCATATCCGCATTAAGTACCACTTCATTCTGAGCTGCTTGGATGAGGGGAGCATCAAGGCCGGCTACATCAACACCCAGGACTAGCTGGCAGACCTTCTCACCAAGTCCCTTGGGCGAGTGGAGTTCCAGGAGCTTTGCGCCAGGATTGGGATGGTCCGAGTTCCCTAGACGACGCCACACAAGACTTAGGGGGAGAATGACAGAAATAAGTCTATGTGTGGCTGGTCTTTGTGGGGCTGCAACACATGGTCCTTGTGTCCTTGTAACAACATTCTTGACTGCTTTTAGGACAGCAGTTAGCATCTTAGGACAACATCTTATGACAGGCATCTTAGGACAGCATCAGCATCTTAGGACAACATCTTGACTAGCATCTAGGACATCATCTTAGACTAGCATCTTAGCAGCATCTTAGCATATGCTTAGCTGGCTAGCAGCCCTATAAATATGTATCCCCAACCCCTCAGGTTGGCATGGCATTATATGAGTTTGTGTGAGAAATAAACCAGAAAATTGCCCCAACTCCTAGTGTCATCCTCTCTCGATGAGAGTAAGGATTCTAATGCTACCAAGAGTGAGAATCCAGCGACTAACAAGCTATAGGCAAATTGGCTTCTGGATCGTTCAAATGTTGAATATCATGCCAATATGCCATCAATCAATCTACTAGGCAGCCGCATAACTGTTCTGCATGTGCAGAGCTTTGGGGTGCTATAAGTACAGCACCAGAAGCACCGACTTCAACACCATTCATTAGAGATTCAGAAGCCTTCAAGTCCTTGCATTTTGAAGGTAACCTTCTTGTCTACTGTTCTATTTTCCTCTGTTAATCTATCCTTCTACAGTTCTCCTTTTGAAATGCCTTGTACCTTATTCCTGCTACTAGAGCTGGACATTCTTTTGTGATAGTGAACTGAGCAGTACCTTCATCAACCTCTAGTGTAAGTTTTGAG
Organism: Saccharum hybrid cultivar R570; assembly: GCA_038087645.1. Taxonomy (NCBI): domain Eukaryota; kingdom Viridiplantae; phylum Streptophyta; class Magnoliopsida; order Poales; family Poaceae; genus Saccharum; species Saccharum hybrid cultivar. The sequence goes on from JAQSUU010000059.1 coordinate 3,830,361, forward strand.
AAGTAACTTCAAAATGAAAATATAAAACTAACCGAAGCCGCGGAATCAGCAATGACACAAGTCTCCTGCGTGTACAACAACAACAACATAGCCTTTTGTCCCTGTTAGATGTAATCTGCATAGGTGCATGAACCGTCTAGGTTCATGGGTTGTTAGCATGTAATCTTGTAGATCAGGATGGGGATCATTATCCCTTGAGTTTGTTGTAATCCTAACAATCTTGTATTGCCACGTTGGGGGCTCTTCCCAACAATATATAAACATGGAACCGAGCACCTGAGACGGTGACTCGTTAACCCTAATCATTCTCCATTATTACATGGTACCAGAACCAAATCCCATCGGAACGTCATGGCGTTTCCCTCCTCCTCCTCAGCCGTCAACCCCAACTTCTCGCTCGGTGTCTTCCTGCTGCCAGTGAGCGAGAAACTCACCAGATATAATCATGTGCTGTGGAGGGCACAAGTTCTCTCTGTGATCCGCGGCGCTCAGCTATCCAAGGTCATCGCTCCTATGGCGGCACCACCCAACGAGTTCCTTCCTCCGAAGGATGCGAATGACAAGAACGAAGCTCCAGTGAAGAATCTAGAGTATGGCATGTGGATTGCGAAGGACCAAACGGTCCTGAGCTATATCCTGTCCAATCTAGGATGGGAGATCCAAGGCCAAGTCTCCACCAAGACCACAGCTGCCTCGGTATGGGCAGCCATTGAAGAGATGTTCGCGTCCCAGAGCCGGGCTCATCTCATCACCACCAGGATGGCCCTCGCTACGGCTTCCAAGGGTACGTCCACCATTAGTGAATATTTCACTAAGATGAAAAGTCTCGCAGATGATATGGCGTCAGCTGGACGCAAACTTGAAGATGATGAGCTCATCTCCTACATCATCACCGGGTTAGATCCGACGGAGTTTGATCCGATCGTGACATCTCTCACCACTCGGGTGGAGCCCATTACCATGGGCGAGCTCTACACCCAGCTTGTGGCCTACGAGCAATGTCATGAGCTCAAGGGCAGCAACGGAGGACAGTAGTCCTCGGCGAACGTTGCTGCCAAGGGCGGCCGCAACCCCAACTTCAACAACACTCATGGCGGGGGTCGCTCTGGACGTGCTGGCTTCAATTGTGGTGGCAAAGGTGGTCGTGCCCCTTCACCAAGGCCCAAGGGCAACAACTTCCAGGCCGGGGTGTTTTGCCAAGTCTGTGGCAAGGAGGGACACCCGGCCTGGCGGTGCTACAACCGCTACGACGAGACCTACAACGGTACGCCACCACAGAAGAAATCTGCATCAGCTGCAAACACCTCCTATGGTGTAGATACCAATTGGTATATGGACACGGGGGCAACAGATCATATCACCGGGGAGCTCGAGAAGCTCACCATTCGTGATAAGTATCACGGCGGTGATTGCGTCCACGCAGCGAATGGAACAGGTATGGAGATATCTCATGTTGGTCACGGTACATTGCATGCCCCTTCCACAAAATTTCATCTCCACAAAGTCTTACATGTTCCATCCGCTAGTAAAAGCCTTGTGTCAGTTAACAAATTCACTCGTGACAATAATATCTTTCTTGAGTTTCACCCTGATCACTTTGCTGTTAAGGAGCAGAAGATGAGGAAAACTCTCCTCACCGGTCCATGTGAAGGCGGATTGTATCCTGTCCAGTCATCTTCGAGTACACCTTCCAAGAATAAAGAGGTCCATGGCATGTTCAAGCCATCCATGTCGGTGTGGCATCATAGGCTTGGCCATCCTGCTGCGTCCGTAGTATCACAAGTCCTTAGTAAACATAAACTTTGCTTTGTTAAGGAGTTGAATAAATCACATGTGTGTGATGCATGTCAACAGGGCAAAAGCCATCAGCTGCCCTATCCCAAGTCTACTAGTGTGTCAACTAGTCCCTTTGATTTAGTCTTTTCAGATGTTTGGGGTCCTGCACCAACTTCAGTTGGTCGTTTTTCTTATTATGTAAGTTTCATTGATGATTACTCGAAGTTTACATGGATCTATCTCATTCGCCAAAAGTCTGAAGTTTTTCAATGCTTTAGCAATTTCCAAGCACTAGTTGAACACCAATTCAGTTGTAAGATCCGGGCCATACAAACAGATTGGGGCGGTGAGTATAGGTCCTTAAACTCATTTTTCCATCGCATTGGCATATCGCATCACATCTCTTGCCCACACGCGCATCAACAAAATGGCTCTGCCGAAAGGAAACATTGCCATATAGTTGAGATGGGCCTCACACTCTTGGCACACGCCTCCATGCCCTTGAAATTTTGGGACGAGGCATTTTTGACTGCTATCTTTCTTATAAATCGCCTACCCACCAAAGTACTCAATGACATCACACCTTTTTATCGTCTCTATGAAAAAGAACCTGATTATTCATTCCTTAGAACTTTTGGCTGTGCATGTTGGCCTAATTTCCGGCCATACAACAGTCACAAGCTTCAATTTCGGTCAAAATGGTGTGTGTTTCTAGGGTATAGTAATTCCCACAAAGGCTTCAAGTGCCTTGAACCACCTAAAGGGCGAGTATACATTTCAAGAGATGTTGTCTTAGATGAAACTGTCTACCCTTTTTCCTCTCTTCATCCAAATGCAGGTGCTCGTCTCCGGTCGGAGCTTGCCTTGCTTCCTGATATTCTAAAGAATCCTTCATCAGATTTTGGGGATGCTTTGTTACGTGATCAACATTTGTCATCTCCTACTAATGGTCAATTGAGTTCATGTGCAGATATGTTACCTGCAGATACAAGTGCTCCAGCATGTCACGACTCATTGTGCGAAAATCCGGTGTCAAACACTTCAAATTTGGAGTCCGGGCAGCGTCATTTCATGTGCGCCCCCGGAGGGAGCAGCACAAGTCCCGGCGTTGATTCTCCTGGTGGCGGCGGTAACGAATCTGCAGGTCAATCCGCCCTGGGATCCGGTCTCCACCCTGCGACGAGCTCAGCACCTGGTCTGAGCGCGGCGGCTCGTCCTCCCGCTGGATCTTCTACAACGACGAGGGAGTCGCAGCCGCTGAACGGCTCGGCCGAGTCTCCACAGCCTGATCCCGCTGGTGGGGGACAGGTTCTGCCGCTCGAGATTTCCTCCGGATCGAGTGCGGCTTCGGGTGGTGGAGCTCCTCCTGTGCCATCTGTTGATCCGCCTCCTCAACGACCGTCCACACACCTTCAGCATGGCATCTCCAAGCCTAAGGTCTACACTGACGGTACTGTTAGATGGGGGATGGTGTCTACCATCTCTGATGATGAACCTACGTCAACATCTCAAGCATTGCAAGATCCCAAGTGGAAAATGGCCATGGATACGGAGTTTGATGCCTTGATCCACAATCAAACATGGCATCTCGTTCCCAAACCCAAAGGTAAAAACATTATAGGATGCAAGTGGGTCTACAAAGTCAAAAGGAAAGCGGATGGGTCCATTGATCGCTACAAAGCTCGGTTGGTCGCTAAAGGCTACAAGCAACGGTACAGAATTGATTATGAGGACACTTTTAGTCCCGTGGTCAAGGCAGCCACGATTCGCATTGTTCTGTCGGTGGCAGTTTCTCTTGGTTGGTCGCTACGGCAGCTAGATGTGCAAAATGCATTCCTACATGGAGTCTTGAATGAAGAGGTCTACATGTATCAACCTCTAGGATATGCCAACAAGTCTCATCCGTCATATGTCTGTCGCCTTGACAAAGCTTTATATGGACTCAAGCAAGCGCCTCGTGCGTGGTATGCACGCCTCTGTGCCAAGTTGATTGCCTTGGGGTTTGTTCCATCAAAAGCCGATACATCATTGTTCTTCTTTAAGAAAGGTCCATTGACTATTTTTGTCTTGGTGTATGTTGATGATATTATTGTTGCAAGCTCAGATGTACAGGGAACCAAAGCTCTTCTTGTAGCTCTTCAACAAGACTTTGCACTCAAGGATCTAGGTGACTTGCATTTTTTTCTTGGCATTGAGGTCACAAAGAAGCGAGATGGTTTAGTTTTATCTCAAAGTAGATATGCTCGTGATATTCTTGCACGGTCAGGGATGGACAAGTGCAAAGCTGTTGACACGCCACTTCCTAGTACACAGAAGCTCAGCATCAAAGATGGTGACGCCCTCGGCCCTGAGGATTCCACCAAGTTTCGAAGTCTGGTAGGTGCACTTCAATATCTAACCATGACTCGACCTGACATTTCTTTTTGCTGTCAACAAGATATGCCAGTTCTTGCACTCTCCCACTACGGTTCATTGGTCAGCAGCCAAACATATATTGCGCTACATCCAAGGGACCTTACATCTTGGCCTGAAGATAGGGGTCTCCAACTCTCGGGTTGTTAGCGTATTCTCTGATGCTAAGCAAGTTGAGATAGGCTAGAGATGAAACCCAAAAAAAACGAGAAATAGAGAGACACATAAAGGGACATAAAAGGCACAAGACAGAAAGAGGTCACGGTTCAAGCACGTTGATTGCCAGTCTCCAAGCGCTCCTGTCCATAGCTAAATCCTTGGAGATATTCCACTCATTCAGGTCTCTCTTAACGGACTCGTCCCAAGTTAGTTTAGGTCGACCTCTACCGCTCTTTACATTATCGGCCCGCTTTAGAACCCCACTACGCACCGGCGTCTCAGGAGGCCTCCGTTGGACATGTCCAAACCATCTCAACCGATGTTGAATCAATTTCTCCTCAATTGGTGCCACTCCAACCCTATCCTGAATATCGTCGTTCCGGACTCTATCCTTGTGTGCCCACAACACCAACGCAACATACGCATCTCTGCTACACTCAATTGCTGGACATGTCGCCTTTTTGTAGGCCAACACTCAGCACTGTATAACATCGCCGGGTGAATCGCCGTCCTATAGAACTTAACTTTCAGCTTCTGAGCCATGGAAAACCAGTGCACTTGCATCTAGAAAGTGACCATCTTCACTCATGCAGACAACACCAACCGCTTCATTGCTAGCTGAGCATGATACTCCTCTACAAGCATTAATCTTCATTCTTCAGGCAGCCATTAGGGTGTGGGGATACATCTCCACTTCTGTTCTATGCCTATGGGTCTTGTCGTTAAGCCTCTCATCGCACATACAGATCATCTTAGAAATGCTTGACAAAACCAAAAGCCAATAGAAGGATCTGAAATCCACATTCATGGAGAACCCTTTTCCTTTGCCATCCAAACTGCTCACCAGGAGCAGCAAAATTTCCGTTAAGCACCATTTTACGGGTCTTGAATATCACAACCAGAAATTTGTAAAAGGAAAACAGTGAAATGAGTTCGTTCTAGTTGATGCGCGCAATATCCCTGTTCCTCCCTTCCCTTGTGACAAAATGGAATCAGTACATATTACATTTTGGTTGACCTTGCTGTAAATGAGTCATACTATTGTAATTCTCAGTCTTCTATCCATGACAAGTAAAGTTAGCAGCATCACATCCCATTATTCATGCTTATTCCTTGAAGTTCGTTTACATGGTTGGCACAAACTTAGTAATGCTAGCTGCCCGTGCTCATTACACGTGACAACCCAACTATGATAAGCCATGTCGCTTAGGGCCCGAACGCCGGTGTCTTGCGAGTGCAATCGGTTGCACGGTATCTGTCTGCGATGGGGCCATCTGCTACTTCTTCAAACAGTCCATCGAAAGGGAGCAGGGCCTCAACTTCCAACAACGTGGACGGGGCCTTCGGGGGGTTCGCCACCGTTGAAGGCTCCAGGATGGTCACTTGATCCACTCTCTCAAGAGTGCGGGCGCTGTGCACGGACGAGATGGTGGCCATGGCCATGGCAACAAGGAGGAGGGTTGTGAGGCTGGCGAGCTTGGCCATTTCTTCCCGGTTTGGTGATGGTTGTTTATTGTGTAAGCAGGTAATGGATTGGAATGGTTTGCTGGTCTAGGATTGGGAGGAACAACTGCTTTTTATAGGTGGAAATTTGGTGAATTATTACTAATATTTTATATGTGAAACTGCGGTGGAGTTAGTGGATGTGTTTAATACCTATAATAGGAGTTACGCTAGAATTAATAAACCCTGTTTGCTCAAATAAAACCCATAGGAGTTTCATCCAGAGAAATATTAACTCAGGAGTTTTTTTGATGGAGTTACATCCAAAACTTGCATCCTTTTTACATGTATCTTCAGTTCTCAAATAATAGCTATTCTGAAAACTGGTCTCAATTAATTTGGGAAAACTTTTTGCAGCTTTTGATTGTTGAGGATGGAGTCTATTCTTGAAAGACCGAAGTAGAGTGCTTGCTGTTTGGTGTGTTCCCTGCTTTTTAAAAATCCAGAGAAACTGTTGCTGTGTTTATTTCTTCATCTTGTGGTACAATCAAATAATGATGTTTTTCTATTTTATTTTCAGATCTTGATGACACTTTGTATCCCTTCAGCGTTGGCATCAATCTAGCTTGTCGCAAAAACATACAAGGTGAGTAATGATACTAATCGTTTTCCACGGCTTCATGGTTTATGAGGCGTTTATTGTCTGCAAATGTTGAAGAGACTGCAACTTTGAAATTTGGCCACCAGATTACATGCGGCACCATCTGCATATTGAAGAAAGCCATATTGCAGATATGTGCCTGGACCTGTACAAGGAATATGGCACCACAATGGCTGGCCTTAAGGTACAACTCATGTTCCACTTGTTGAATCTTTACAAATGGCTAGTCCTGTATTTTCTTCTCCTTTATAATCGTGCAGTCGTTATTCTCTGCAGGCATTAGGCTATGAATTTGATAATGATGAGTTTCATGCAACTGTTCATGGTACATTGCCATATCACAATCTGAGGCCTGACCCTGTTTTGAGGACCCTCCTACTTTCAATTCCACAGAGAAAAATAGTATGAAAAGCAACCAGTTTTTTCGGTTTTCTTGCTGTATTCTGAAATGGTATGTTTGGAAAAATGCCGAGGAGAGCATTTTTACCAACCTAAATTTGGTTACTGCAGGTATTCACAAATTCTGACAAAGCTCATGCGGAGGAAGCTCTGCACAGACTGGGTTTACAGGGTTGCTTCGAGGGTGTGATTTGCTTTGAGACACTGAATCCTTGCAATGGTCTGAGCGAGTTCCGGAACAATACGCTGTTCCCAGATGAAACATCTCCCAACTTGGTCGATCTGAATGAATCAGATCGGTTCAGACCCATATCGCCTATCCTCTGCAAGCCCTCCATTGAAGCCATGGAAGCTGTAATTCGGATTGCAAATGTTGATCCCAAGAAAACAGTAAGGATTCTCGTCTCCAGAACATGAAAAAGAACACGTTCTAACAAGAAGGAATGCCGCACTGGAAATTTTACATTCCAATAATCTATTTTTCAGATATTTTTTGACGACAGCACTCGGAACATTGCTTCAGGAAAGGCTGCAGGCTTCCATACTGTGATTGCAAGACACCGTACATTGTCCAAAATTCCACATTAACTGTCATTCATGTCCAAAGGGAAAACTTGAACACAAAACTTTCTGAATTTTTCAGGTTGTCAGACCGACACTTGTTCCAGGGGCTGACCATGCTTTGGAGACCATTCATAACATGAACGAAGCTTTACCCGAGATATGGGATGGTCAGGATTGGTCTGAGTCTGATGTTCTTCTTTCGTCCACTGCTGTCGAAACTGCGGTGGTTGCTTGAATGCGTAATCCTGTGGGTTAACCATCCTGTAATACCATGGGAGTGGACTGCCTACTACATATAGGAGCCGTTCGGCTGGAATTATAAGCCGGCTGAAAAACACTGTTGGCTGATTTTTTGTGAGAGAAAAATACTGTTCCGGCTGAAAAAACAAGCTGAATAAGACGGATTATAAGCCAGATGAACAGGGCCATAGTTTGGATAGTGGATGCATAAGGTGCACCCTAGCTTCATTGATGAAGAGATTACACTCTTATATTAGTTCCAAATATTAATGGAGCTGTATCAGTTAGAGCAGTGTGAGCTGAAGTTGCTGAACAAGCATACGCAGTAATTCTGCAGATATTCCCATTTTTGGCACACCATTCTCTATGTACCATGAATGTACCTCAGAATGAAGTGACAGTACTCTGATTCTACCAAACTTCAGAAGTTTGCATTCCCTTAACCCATTATTTTACAATACATTGCCCTCTTTAAAAGAAAATCTAATCACCCTGTTCACTGGATGGTTTCTGGGCTAGCTGATGCTGATTTGTCGTGAGAGAAAAACACTGCTGAATGGCTGGCTGATAAGCAGAAGCGAACAGGGTGAATGCTGCTTGTCAGTTGCTGTTCGGTTGCTTCGTCAGTAGACTGTACTGTATATATTACAACCGTTTAAAATGCTACTGATTTTGTTTGGTTTCAGAGGTATTGTAATGAAATAAATTATGCGAAATGCATCCTTTTCTCTTTCTTTTTTCTGGATTTTTTTTTCTGTTCTGGAGTAACTAAAACAGAAGGGTCCTGGTTGTAATTTGGTCAAGCTTTTAAACGCTGTACAGCGGATAGGAGTGAAGAGCAGCGGCGCAAAGGGAGCCATGCTCGCCTCGCCGGCGCTCGCAGGCGCCCACTCCTTCGCGGCGTCCGTGTCCGGCAACCTCCTCATCCCCTTGCCTTCTGTCCTCGCGTGCCCGTCGCGCGGCGCTGTCCGTCGTCGCCAAGGTCAAGGTGTCCACGCCGCAGGACGACCGCATCGCCCGCCATGTCCGCCCCCGCAAGAAGGTAGGAGTAGAAAGCGAGAGCCAAGTTAGAATCTTTCTCCTCCTTCCTTCGTACGAATGTGCACATCAATGTGCACGAATTGTAGTAAGAACATTTTCGCTCTGCAGTCGATTGCGCGAGTGGTGGGTGGGGGTCAATGCCGTGCCTCCGTCCTGTTCGACGAAATGCTTCTATTGGAGTGGTAGCCTGCTATACCTAGAGTTCACAAGTTGAATGTAACTACGGGTTTTACTGCTACTTCCTGCTAGTTTCACGAGTTTTATCGCAGTTGTCAGTCTTACATACTCCTTTCCAGGTAAGTGGCACCACTGAGAGGCCGAGCTTGAGTGTTTTCCTCTCAAACAAGCATTTGTACGCTCAAGTCATCGACGACACAAAGCAATGCACTCTGGCTTCAGCTTCAACCATGCACAAAACTCTCTCCTGGAATTGGAATACTCGGTTGGGCCAACGATTGTAAGTTATCAGCTCCTTTTATTTTGCTTGATAAATTCTGATCTTGGTTGAAATGTCAATACCATTCCAAAGATAGTAAATCACTAACAGGTAGTTTACTGGTTCCTTTATTAAACCATCCCTTTCCCCCATAATACAAATGGAAGATTGCTCTAGTGAAAATGCATATTCTTTTCACTTGTAGCATCATTGGAAACTAGATGATAAATTATCTGGTAAGGGCCAAGGACTTCAATGTGCAATTAATTATCTATGACCCAATCAAATGTATATACTCTGTTTGGGTATTGAGTTGTCGTTGGGATTTCAGATTACTTAGTTTGAGGTACTCCTACTCTAAACACACCAGTTATTTCTACTAGATTGTGCAATCACTACAAATATGCATGCATTCCTGATTTCTTCACAAGAATAGACACGGTCTTATGCCTCCGATCATTGGCCAAACCGTGGTTGCAGTGAAAAGTAAAACAGAGCACCAGAGTAGATACTAGATAAGGTGAACAGACAGTGCAGCCTTTGATATATTCACAATTGATAAATCCACTCTTTCATCAGTCATTTGTGGCACTTCAATATCTGCTTATATATATACAAAACCAGCCATGGCGAACTTAATCAATACAGTCATGTCCTAGGTTCAAATCCCCCTTTCTGAAAAATCAGTGAGTTTTTAGGACAGCATGTTTTTCTAGTAAGCTCACAATGGCTTGTAAATAGTCTGGCCACTGGAACTTGAACAATCTCAGGGAACCATACACTGTGTTTTCTTCATATGATTCTACATATAAAAAACACAATGGTGCAGTGTACTGTCTCTCGTCCGCGCGGCTGAAGGCAAGCTCTCCTTCTTATAAGCGCGGAAGATAGAAAATGAAATGTATAGGATGAACCTGGACGTCATGAAGCGTCCATTAATCACCAGTAACCGCTGCCATAAGCATGGGGGTTACTAGTAACTACAAACTACAACCATAACCATGGGAGTTACTAGTAACTGCAGCCATAATTATGACCGTTACAAGTTCAGTCATCAACTACATTCAGTCCACCATTTTATTGCACCTAGCATCTAATATGGCCTTAGGATTTATTTGATTTGATTATTAAATAAAATATGGGTCATGCCCACATTAAATCTAACAGTATCCATGACAAGTAAATTTAGCAGCATCACATCCCATTATTCATGCTTATCGTTCCTTGATGAAGATCGTTTACATGGTTGGCACAAACTTAGTAATGCTAGCTGCCGGTGCTCACTACACGTGACAACCCAACTATGATAAGCCTTGTTTCTTAGGGCCCGAGCACCGGTGTCTTGCGAGTGCAATTGGTTGCACGGTACCCGGCTGCGATGGGACCGTCTGCTGCTTCTTCAAACAGGCCATCGCAAGGGAGCAGGGACTCAACTTCCAACAACGTGGACGAGGGGGGCTTCGCCACCGTCGTAGGCTCTAGGATGGTCACTTGATCCACTCTCTCAAGAGTGTGGGCGCTGTGCACGGACGAGATGGTGGCCATGGCCATGACAACAAAGAGGAGGAGGGCTGTGAAGTTGGCGAGCTTGGCCATTTCTTCACGGTTTGGTGATAGTCGTTTATTTTGAGGTAATGGATTGGAATGAGTTGCTGGTCTAGGATTGGGAGGAATAACTGGTTTTTATAGGTGGAAATGTGGTTACTTGTTACTAAGATTTTATTTATGAAACTGCAGTGGAGTTAGGGGATGTGTTTAATATCTATAAGAGGAGTTACGCTATAATGAATAAGCCTTGTTTTTGCTCAAATAAACCCATAGGAGTTTCATCCAGAAAAAGATTAACCTTTTGAAATGGCAGAAAAAGATTAACTTAGGAGTTATTTGATGGAGTTACATCCAAAACTTGCATCCTGTCTATTTTTCTTCATTTTTTCAGCTCCCAAATAATAACTATTCAGAAAACTGGTCTCACTTAATTTGTGAAAACTTTTTGCAGTTTGGACTGTTGAGGATGGAGTCTCTTGAAAGACCGAAGTACGAGTGCTTGCTGTTTGGTGTGTTCCCTTCTTTTAAAAATCCAGAGAAATTGTTGTGTTTATTTCTTCATCTTATGGTATAATCAAATAATGTCGTCTCTTTTTCTATTTCATTTTCAGATCTTGATGACACTTTGTATCCCTTCAGCGCTGGCATCAATCTAGCTTGTCGCAAAAACATAAAAGGTGAGTACTGATACTAATCGTTTTCCACGGCTTCATGCTTTATGAGGTGTTTATTGTCTGCAAATGTTGAAGAGACTGCAACTTCAAAATTTGGCCACCAGATTACATGCGGCACCGTTTGCATATTGAAGAAAGCCATATTGCATATATGTGCCTGGACCTGTACAAGGAATATGGCACCACAATGGCTGGCCTTAAGGTAATCTTTACAATGACTTGTCCTATATTTTCTTCTCCTTTCTAGTTGTGTGATCGTTATTCTCTGCAGGCATTAGGCTACGAATTTGATAATGATGAGTTTCATGCAACTGTTCATGGTACCTTGCCATATCACAACCTGAGGCCTGACCCTGTTCTGAGGACCCTCCTACTTTCAATTCCACAGAGAAAAATAGTATGAAAAGCAACCAGTTTTTTCGGTTTTCTTGCTGTATTCTGAAATGGTATGTTTGGAAAAATGCCGAGGAGAGCATTTTTACCAACCTAAATTTGGTTACTGCAGGTATTCACAAATTCTGACAAAGCTCATGCGGAGGAAGCTCTGCACAGACTGGGTTTACAGGGTTGCTTCGAGGGTGTGATTTGCTTTGAGACACTGAATCCTTGCACTGGTCTGAGCGAGTTCCAGAACAGCACGCTGTTCCCAGATGAAACATCTCCCAACTTGGTCGATCTGAATGAATCAGATGGGTTCAGACCCATATCGCCTATCCTCTGCAAGCCCTCCATTGAAGCCATGGAAGCTGTAATTCGGATTGCAAATGTTGATCCCAAGAAAACAGTAAGGATTCTCTTCTCTGAAACATGAAAAAGAACACGTTCTAACAAGAAGCAAGGAATGCCCCACTGGAAATTTTTCATTCTAATGATATATTTTTCAGATATTTTTTTGACGACAGCACTCGGAACATAGCTTCAGGAAAGGCTACAGGCTTCCATACTGTGATTGTAAGACACTGCACATGGTCAAAAATTCCATATTAACCATCATTCATGTCCAATGGGAAAACTTGAACACAAAACTTTCTGAATTTTGCAGGTTGGCAGACCGACACTTGTTCCAGGGGCTGACCATGCTTTGGAGAGCATTCATAACATGAAGGAAGCTTTACCCGAGATATGGGATGGTCAGGATTTGTCTGAGTCTGATGTTCTTCTTTCTTCCACTGCTGTCGAAACTGCGGTGGTTGCTTGAATGCGTAATCCTGTGGGTTATCCATCCTGTAATACCATGAGAGTGGACTGACTACTACTTATAGTTTGAGTTTGGATAGTGGATGCAGAAGGTGCACCTAGCTTCATCGATGAAGAGATTACACTCTTATATTAGTTCCAAATATTAATAGAACTGTATCAGTTAGAGTAGTGTGAGCTGAAGTTGCTGAGCAAACATGTGCAGTAATTCTACAGATATTCACATTCTTGGCAGACCATTCTCTATGTACCATGATTGTACCTCAGAATGAAGTGACAGTACTCTGATTCTACCAAACTTTAGAAGTTTGCATTCCCTTATTTTAGCCGACGACATGTGGCTAAAGATAGCAACATGTGTCCGGAAGGTGGCTTCGGAAGTGTTTGGCGTGAGTAGGGGAGGCAAACGGGAAGCGAAAGACACATGGTGGTGGAATGACGAGGTGCAAATGGCTATTAGGGAGAAGGAGTGTTTCAAGCGTCTCCACCATGACAAGAGTGTAGCCAACATCGAGGGCTATAAAATAGCGAAGAGGGTTGCAAAGCGAGCGGTGAGTGTAGCAAAAGGTCAGGCGTACGATGACCTTTATCAGCGGCTAGACACGAAGGAAGGGGAGAAGGACATTTATAGGATGGCTAGAATCCGCGAGAGGAAGACAAGGGACATCAACAAAATAAAATGCATCAAGGATGTGACAGATTGACTTCTGGTGAAGGATGAGGAGATCAAGGACAGATGGAGAGAGTACTTCGACAAGCTGTTTAATGGGGAGAATGAGGGTCCTGCCCTTGAGTTGGACAACTCATTTGACGATACCAACAGACGCTTTGTGAGGAAAATTCAGGAGGCAGAGATCGGAGAGGCTTTGAAGAGGATGAAGGGAGGTAAAGCGATGGGCCCTGATGGTATCCCCATTGAGATGTGGAGATACCTAGGCGCCAGAGCGACAATATGGTTAACTAAGCTTTTTAACCTTATTTTTCGGTCTAACAAGATGCCTGAAGAATGGAGGAGAAGTATATTAGTACCTATCTTCAAGAACAAGGGAGATGTTCAAAGTTATACTAACTACCGTGGGATTAAGTTGATGAGCCATACGATGAAGCTCTGGGAGAGGGTTATCGAGCATCGCCTAAGAAGAGTGACACATGTGACCCAAAATCAGTTTGGGTTCATGCCTGGTAGGTCGACCATGGAGGCGATTTTCTTATTACGACAATTGATGGAGAGATATAGGGAGCAGAAGAAGGACTTGCACATGGTCTTTATTGACCTCGAGAAGGCATATGACAAAGTACCGAGAAATATCATGTGGTGGGCCTTGGAAAAGCACAAAGTCCCAACTAAGTACGTTACCCTCATCAAGGATATGTACAGGGATGTGGTGACGTTTGTCCGAACATGTGATGGCGACACCAGTGACTTTCCAATTAAAATAGAACTGCATCAGGGGTCAGCTTTGAGCCCTTATTTATTTGCTTTGGTGATGGATGAGGTCACAAGGGACATACAATGTGATATCCTTTGGTGTATGCTCTTTGCTGATGATGTGGTGCTAGTTGACGACAGTAGGGCGGGGGTTAATAGGAAGTTAGAACTATGGAGGCACACGTTAGAGTCAAAAGGGTTCAGACTTAGTAGGACTAAGACCGAGTACATGAGGTGCGATTTCAGCGCGACTAGGCACGAGGAGGGAGATGTTAGCCTCGATGGGCAAGTGGTGGCCAAGAAGGATACTTTTCGGTATTTAGGGTCGATGCTACAAAAGGATGGAGACATTGATGAAGATGTTAGGCATAGAATTTCAGCCGGCTGGTTGAAATGGCGTCAAGCTTCTGGCGTTCTCTGTGACAAAAGGGTGCCTCAGAAGCTGAAAGGTAAGTTCTATAGGACGGCGATTCGTCCGGCGATGTTATACGGTGCTGAGTGTTGGCCTACAAAAAGGCGACATGTCCAGCAATTGAGTGTAGCAGAGATGCGTATGTTGCGTTGGTGTTGTGGGCACACAAGGAGGGATAGAGTCCGGAACGACGATATTCGGGATAGGGTTGGGGTGGCACCAATTGAGGAGAAATTGATTCAACATCGGTTGAGATGGTTTGGACATGTCCAACGGAGGCCTCCTGAGGCGCCGGTGCGTAGTGGAGTTCTAAAGCGGGTCGATAATGTAAAGAGCGATAGAGGTCGACCTAAACTAACTTGGGACGAGTCCGTTAAGAGAGATCTTAAGGAGTGGAATATCTCTAATGATTTAGCTATGGACAGGAGCGCTTGGAGATTGGCAATCAACGTGCCTGAACCGTGATCTCTTTTTGTCTTGTGCCCTTTATGTCCCTTTACGTGTCTCCCTGTTTCTCGTCTCTTTTGGGTTTCATCTCTAGCCTACCCCAACTTGCTTGGGACAAAAGACTATGTTGTTGTTGTTGTATTCCCTTATTTTAGCCGTCTTTGAAAGGCTTTCAATTCTTGTATTCTTTCGACAATGGGAACTTCGTCAGTTGCTGTTCGGTTGCCAAGGCTGGCCTAATTTTCCCAGGCCTATGCCTAATTTTGCTCATATTAATTAATTTTATTAGTAGACTGTACTGTATACTCCCTCCATCCCAAAAAGAGTGACGTTTTTTACTTTTAGATATCTTCTTTAACCGTTTGTTTTATTCAAAAAATTTTATATAAATTATAAAATAAATAAATCATTATTAAAGTATTTTTAATGAGAAAATAAGTCATAACAAAATAGATGATATTTATACAAAAAATTTAAATAAGACAGATGGTCAAACAAGATGTCTGAAAGTAAAAAAAATGACACTCTTTTTTGGGACGAAGGGAGTATATTACAACCGTTTAAAATGCTACTGATTTTGTTTGGTTTCAGAGGTATTGCAATGAAATAAACTAAGCGAAATGCTTCCTTTTCTCTTTCTTTTTTTCCTGGATTTTTTGTTCTGTTCTGAAATAACTAAAACAGAAGGGTCGTTGATGTAATTTGGTCAAGCTTTTAAACTCTGGACAGCGGATAGGATAAGGCCATAACGGAGACGCCGTTGTGCGGGAGACAGAGAGAGCGAAGTGAAGAGCAGCGGCGCAAAGGGAGCCATGCTCGCCTCGCCGGCGCTCACCGGCGCCCACTCCTTCGCGGCGTCCGTGTCCGGCATCCTCCTCATCCCCTTACCTTCCATCCCCGCGCCGGCCCGTCGCCCGGCGCTGTCCGTCGTCGCCAAGGTCAAGGTGTCCACGCCCCAGGACGACCGCATCGCCCGCCATGTCCGCCTCCGCAAGAAGGTAGAAATCTGCGCGAGAACCAAGTTAGAATCTTTCTATTTCTCCTCCTTCCTTCATACAAATGTGGACATCAATGTGCACGAATTCTAGCGAGGACATTTTCACTCTGCATTCGACTGCTCATTCGCGCGAGGGGTGGGTGGGGCAGTGGGGGTAATGCCGTGCCTCCGACCTGTTCGACGAAATGCTTCTCTTGGAGTGGTAGCCTAAGAATCTATCAGCTGTAGACTTCAACAATTGAATGTAACTATGAGTTTTCCTGCTAGTTTCACGAGTTCATTGCAGTTGTCAGTCTTACATACTCCTTTCCAGGTAAGTGGCACCACAGAGAGGCCGAGGTTGAGTGTTTTCCGCTCAAACAAGCATCTGTATGCTCAAGTCATCGACGACACAAAGCAATGCACTCTGGCTTCAGCTTCAACCATGCACAAAACTCTCTCCAAGGAATTGGAATACTCGGCTGGGCCAACGATTGTAAGTTATCAGCTCCTTTAATTTTGCTTGAGAAACTCTGATCTTGGTTGAAATGTCATTCCCATTCTAAAGACAGTAAGTCAGTAACAGAGAGTTTACTAGTTCTTGCTTAAATCATTCCTTCCCCCTTGTTCAAAGAAGCTTGCTCTAGTGAAAATGCATAATTCTTTCCACTTGTAGCATCATTGGAAACTAGATGATAAATTATCTGGTAAGGGCTAAGGACTTCAATGTGCAATTGATTAGACCCAATCAATTGTATATACTCTGTTTGGGTACTGAATTATTGTTGGGATTTCATATTACATAATGTGAGGTGCTTCTACTTTAAACACAGCAGTTATTTCCACTAGATTGTGTAATCACTACATATATGCACGCATCCCTATTTCTTCACAAGAATAGACACGGTCTTATGTCTCTGATCATTGGCCAAACCCTGGTTGCAGTGAAAAGTAAAACAGGCTACCAGAGTAGATAAGGTGAACAGACAATGCAGCCTTTGATATATTCACAATCGATAAATCCACTCTTTCATCAGTAATTTGTGGGCTTGTGACACTTCAATATTTGCTTATATATACAAAAACAGCCTTGGCCAACTTAATCAATACAGTCAAGTCCTAGGTTCAAATCTCCCTTTCTGAAAAAATCAATGAGGTTTTAGGACAGCATGTTTTTTCTAGTAAGATCACAATGGATTGTAAATAGTCTGGCTACTGGAACTTGAACAATCTCAGGGAGCCATACACTGTGTTTTCTTCAGCTGATTCTGCATATAGAAAACACAAAACAGTTTGAAGTTTTGCAATCATTTTTATGATGACTCTGTTGATTTTTATCTCCAATGGTACTGCATTGGTTTTGAAATTTGCTATGCATGATTCAAAATGACAAGCTGAGACGTGCTCTTGCAGATAGGCTATGGTTTGTTTCTGACAGAAATTTGACATTGGCTTCCAGGAAATAGTACAAAAGATTGGTGAGGTGATTGCCAAGTCTTGCTTGGAGAAAGGGATTACCAAAGTTGTCTTCGACCGAGGTGGTTTCCTCTACCATGGCCGCATCAAAGCTCTTGCTGATTCTGCTAGAGAGCACGGGCTTGAATTCTGAATCGTCCAAATGTTTGTTCATATCTCCAGGATCACCTGTAATCTTCCCTTTTTTCTCTACATGTCGGACAGAGTTCTTTTGTAGTCATCCCCCTTGTTCTGCAGGGGGCTACTTTTTTTTTATCATGTCACGTTTTTGTAAGAGTCTTGTGTTCTGATGCTTCTCTAACTGATATTAGTATCCATCTCTCCCGCCATCTGTACTCTATGGTGCACATCATATATTCATGTACGATAGAATGATATGTGGAACATTGATCCTTTCGATCTGAATCCTGAGTAGACGAGAGCTGGAACAGGAAGAACGAAGATGGCGAAAAAGGAAGGCTTTCAGCTACTCTCTCTCCGTGATGTGTCTGTTTTGGCCTCGATAGAACAGCACGGCCACTTGATCTACCTGCTTGTCTGTATTATATTACAATTTACAAGGTCATTATACTGTATAACAGGTGTAATCTGAGCGTATTTTGCAATGCTGAATACACTGAGAGCCCATCTACAGGAGTAGATAACAACTAGAACCCGCTAACGTGAATGTGATGCGATTGTGATGCTGCAGAGTGTCAGATAGACCTCATGTTCGAACAACCACAAAATCAATTTTAGGTTACTGCTCACAGCGTCACCTGTTGTACGTGCATGACAGCGTCACCTGTTGTACGTGCATGACAGCGTCGATCTATATTATTACTCGTTTCTTTACTGTCATTTTCGTATTCTTCATCAATCAATCAGTGTGACTCGTATTTAGATCTCATACTTGTTATCATGTTGCCTGTATCTTTCTTAGTAAATGTCTGCCTACTAACACGAAAGGGATATAGTATAGGGAATGCAATAATATATTGGGCACGTGGTGATCCGCGTCATTATTGCACGAATCTGATCGTAACCCTGTCCCTTGAATAATGATCCATTCTTTCATCGCTGGATACACACTCCTGCTGTAAAAACGATGGCCTCACGCCATTGCTATGAAAAGAATACGAATACGACGACTCTTTCAGTGGCGGATCTATGTATAACCTGTGGGGCCATCCGGCCCCACAGGTTTTGATAAAACTAGTGTAATTTTACTGTAGCATATATGACTTGGCCCCACAACTCTTACTAGCTGGCCCCACAGGTTTTGAGTCCTGGATCCGCCACTGGACTCTTTCACTGAATTTCTAGACAAAGATAAGATTTATTGGTTGGGCGCGTTGCCTATCTTCTGATTGATTACTGAAAAGATAGCTCGAGCTGTCATGTACTGCTCGATAGATTTATGAAACTCATGTGGTCCTCTTGGGATAGGGTGGATGAATCCTGACGAATCCAAGCCAGATGCACAGCGACCTGCATTAACTTGCATTGGTTAATTTTCTTCATCTCGATCAGTTTCACCATCACGTCCTGTCACGGTCCTTGCATTGCATTGTTTTTCAAGGAATAAAGAACGTAAAAGATAATGTGTTGGTAAGCGGCTCTTCTTCGAAAAGATACTGTGTTGGCCGGTGCACGTGTTGAGACACTGACTGGTGGGCCCAACTTTCTGTCCAGGTTCCCAAGCCCAGAAGAGCCCAACCAACCCCGCAGCAGCAGTCGCAGGCAGAGATGGCGGACGTGAGTGGCAGCGGCTTCGGGGGCCGGCGCCCGCCGGGGCTGCTGGCCAACGCGGCGAAGCGCAAGGACGGGTTCCTGCAGCTCCTCCTCATGGCGGGCGTCTTCATGATGAGCCTGCGGTCCCTGGGCCAGAAGCACCGCCTCCGCGACCTCGCCGACGAAACCGCCGACCTCCGCCGCGAGCGCGACGACCTCGCCCTCCGCGCGCGGGGCCTCCAGGACGCGCTCCGCAGGGAGGCGGGCGCCGACTCGTCCGGCGCTCTCGCGTCCCACCTCCGCCGCATCTTCGCCGCTCACCCTGCGCCCGCCGCCGGCGGTGGCGCCGAGGACCAGTAGCGGGCTAATTCTTCTCTTCTCCGCGTTCTTGTTCGCCAATACGATCGTGTGCGCTCGTATGTCTAGGTCTAGCGGTCGGTGAGGCCGTGGCTTCTCCTGTTGTTGCTGCCTCCCGATCCATGACAGCGCACGCCGTGTGTTTGTGGAAATGCCGCAGTGCAGCTACCTTGAGACACATTATTGAGGTTTTAAACTTCTCCGCGTTTCAGATTGATAAAAAAAAAAGTGTGACGGTTAGACACGATCCTTGCCCCTGGCTTCAACCAAGTGCTTTCCTTCTTGGCGGCCATGGCAAAATCATTTTGCATATCGGTGGCGTGCGTGCAAGAAAGAAAAGGTTTGTTTGCCCTGGACAAATTTAAGGGAGATGCTAACGGCAGGACGTCCGGCTCCGAGATGCGTTCGGACGCAGCTTTCACTCAGCTCGTAAAATTATTTAGTTTCATCTGTAACTCTCACCCAGTCTGTAAAGTTATCTGGTTTCACCCGTAATAGAGGGGACCGCCCGCGCCCTGCACGGACAGGCGAGGACCCCGCGTGCCCCTGCCGCCATCCCCCTCCGCTTCCTGCGCTCATCGTCGCGCCACGTTCCATCCCTCCGCTTCCCTCGTGATGCACAATGGTAGGTGGGTCCTATTGCAACATGTGCAGCACCAGATCTACTTTTGCAACATTCAGATAAAACACTTGCAACATACGTTCGAAAAACAACTGGAACACTGCACTATACGTTTAAAACACGAGAGAAACACATGTACATCCATTGCAAAATATATACAATATCCTGATGAAACACTTAAAACATACGTCCGAGAGAAACACATGTATAACCATTGCAAAATATATACAACATCCTGATGAAACACTTGAAACATACGTATGAAGCAACTGAAAACACCTAAAAACGCTTGCAACCATGCCTATATATGCAACATCCAAATTTATTTTTGCAGTATCCAGAGAAATACTTGCAACATACAGATGAAACAGTCGGAACATACACTTGAAACCTATGTGTATAGCCACTGCAACATGTGCAACATCTTGATCTATATTTACAATACCGATATAAAACACTTGAAACATACCTCTGAAACATCTGAAACACTTGAAACATACGTTTGTAACACACGCTTTCAGCGTAATATCTCCTTGCTATTTGGGAACGGAGGCTCGTCGGCGCGTGGAGTTCACCGGTGTATAGCTCGCCGATGGCGTGGAGCTCACCGCCCCGGTGGATAAGGACGTGGCAAGTCCGGTGGAGAAGGCCACGATAAATCCACGCGCTCTAGAAGGTCGTGGCGGGTGAGAGGCACGGTGGAGAGGGGGGAAGACGGGCTGCTACGCTCTAGCGTGGTGGAGATGCCGACTGGCGGAGCGGAGGGGCCGTGGAGAGGGAGACACAGCGGAGAGTGCGGTTGCCAAGGCGGCACGGGCATGCACAGCGCAGCACGAGGTGAGTTTTTTTTACGGTTAGGGGCGAGTGCGAGTGGATGAGCACTTGAGGTCCTTGGCTAGCGCGGGTCCTTGGCTAGCGCGGGTGGTCCATTGTCGGGACGCTCTGCACCTAGAATTTCCGCAAATTTAAATGCCTGGCATGCGGAGGCCTGAAGAAAAGTTGAGAGGACAGTTCAGGAGAAGCCTGATGATACCACGCCATTCCCTTGCCTTGTGTCTATCTTCTGATTATTACTGAAAAGATAGCTCATGCCGTCTTGCTCGGCGGATTAATTTGTGACACTCTTGTGGTCTCATTCAGTTCGATTTCTGGGAATCCTTGGTGTTGTGTTCCTCTCGGACTGGATGGACGAATCCAAGAAACGCAGCAGCGACCTGCATTAACTTGCACCGATCGATCGATTTTCTTCGTGTCAGCTTCATAGCCACCGCCATCACCGTCCTCTCAGTTACATCCCTCGATTGTTTTGTTTCTCAAGCAAAAGATAATCTACTACTGTGATGTGTTCCTGAAAGAGCTCTTCTTGCAAAAGATTCATGGTCATTTCGTTGAGAGCTCTCGGTCGATCGACAGTTCATCATTCAGAAAAGATTTTCCAGAAGCGATCGACAGTTCATCATTCAGAAAAGAATTTCCAGAAGCGAAAAAAGATAAAGAGAGAAAGAGCAAAGGGCTGACGAGTCATTGGGACTGGGACGGGTCTCAACTCTCAAGTGGCCGGTGCTTGTGTCGAGACACTAGAGGCCCAACTGTCTGTCCAGGTAACAGGAGATCGCGATGTCTCTGCCAGTCTGCCTGCAGCGGCACGGTCGTGTGTGTGTCAAACACTCAAACTTGTGTGCAAGGTTGACACGATCCTTGGCTCCGAAGACGAAGTGAAGTGCCTCTTTCCTGGCAGCCATGGCAAATGGCACCACGCACGGCTGCACTTGCAATGCATATTGCCTACCACTACCAGTGGCGTGTGTATAAGAAAGAAGGAAAAAAAAAAAGAGAAAGGTTTATTTGCCCTGGCCCCTGGACAAATGGCATGGCAAGCGGAGGCCTGAAGACACGTTGAGAGGGCAGCTCTCGAGAAGCCTGACAACACGGCATTCCCTTTGTGCGTGAGTACCGAGGTGTGTTTAGTTCGTGATTTTTTTTGGTTTTGATTGCTGTAGTATTTTCGTTTGTATTTGTTAATTAGTGTCCTATTATGAACTAATTAGGCTCAAAAAATTCGTCTCGTGGTTTTCTACTAAACTGTATAATTAGTTATTTTCGTCTACATTTAATACATGTGTCTAAATATTTGATGTGATAGAGATTCTTGAAAAATTTTAGAAACTAAACATGGCCTAACTACGAAGACTAAAGTTTGAGAAATACTGAAGTTACCAGCATCTTTCGGAGTTGTGTTCGAAAATATTTGCAGACGGCAAGCCGAAAGCAATAGCAACGAGATTTGGAGCGTAACTTTGCGCCGACTTTTAGACTTTTTGTTACTCCGTGCGGAGTAAGCTTGTTGGTCTGATCAAACAGTACCGCTGCAATCGGCATCGGTTCTTTCGCTTTCAGAAAGTTAAAACAAGATGGCAAGTGCCATCCTAGAATCTAAAGAAAAGGTTAGCAAGCTGCAGAAGTTACCCATTTCCCCAATTTGTCACTCTACTCTCTTTTTATAAGTTTATATAATGAAGAAGTAGCGTAGGGTGGAAAAAAAACATTTACAGTTGGGTGGGCCAGCGACGTCACAGTCGGTTTCGACGGTGGCATCGTAGTCGTGACCTACATACCACTAGTAGTAGATACGGTGTATTAAACTGTAATTGCGTGTCGGATCGGAGTTTGCTTGTTCAGGAGCCAACCAGGTAAAAATAAGCGTCTGGTAGTAGCAGTCAGTATATACCATATACTATATACTGTACCTACGAAAGCTCCGTGTCTGAATTTCAATGCGTGCTTTGTTCAGTCAGCGTGGGACTCCACGGCGTGCCACCACGTCTGGAGCCACGTAGGCGTACGCCGTCCCGTCGCGGTACCCAGGTGGCCAGGTCCGGCTTCGCGTTTGGATGCAATCCAATCATGCATGCATCCATCCAGTCGGGACTCGGGCACGTTGCCGTAGCCGACCACGGACGGGATCACGCACACTAGTGGGTGTTGGCGTTTAAATCCCGGGGTAAAATTTAGGGTATTATATTGGGTATCATATGAGAGTGTTTGGATAGTGGTAATAAAACAAATTACAAAAGTTCTCAGGAATCCGCGAGACGAATTTATCAAGTCTAATTAATTTGTCATCAGCATAGGTTTACTATAGCTTTACTATATCACCATATTGTGTGGCAGAACCGCCTGAATTAACACACTTTTAGAGGCGTTGTCTTCCACTAGACACTAAGCACCCCAAAAGTGAGCCAAGTCAAGCAGTTCTGTCGAGCACACCCAACGGGAGAACTCGAAGCGTTCCACAATTTTACACCCGGGATCCAATAATGAGTACAAGCTTATAATACTTAATCCATTTCATACAATAAAGAGTCTCAAAAATTCTTTATTACAGTACCAAAGTTCAGAGTGCGATAAATTAAACAGCGGAATAGAATAACATCTAACGAAACGATATAAGGATCCGTCTGTGCCCACCAGAAGAATCCTCCACACAACAGTTAGCTTCTCAAGCAGCACCTGCAACAAGGGTAAATAAACCCTGAGTACACAATATACTCGCAAGACTTACCCGACTGGGAATATATTTCCCGACTCTCAAGGATTATGATAGGCTTTATGGCTTGTGGGTTCTTGTTTGCGGAAAGCAATACTAAGAGTGAGTCCTTATTTCATTAATTTATTAGCAGCCAGGTTAAATTCATTATCCAACCTGCTATGTAAGCACCTGTTCTATCATCAAGCAAGGATTGAGCAATCAGAATTATTTTTCCATCTTTCATATGCCAGTCCTTACTACGGTGCCAGAGTGCAGTCAAGCCGTACCGTCACGTAAAAACGGCGATTCGCGAATCAATGTAGCCCAGCTGGGTACCCCGAAAAACACACGCCTCGCTCGTACCCCAGGCACAAGCAAGACCAACCCGTTCCCCTCCTGTCATAGGTTTCCAGGTCCCCGTCCAAACTTGGACTCCTAGCTCCCGTACTTGAGGCCCGGCCTCAATACGGTGCTAAGACCTCCACCTATCCCCGCCTCCAATCAGTCGGTCCGGAAAGAGCCGGAGCCCATGACAAGAGAGTAACAAGTTTTTCTAGCCCCCATCCGCTAGTATATGCTCGGGATAAGGAGATCTGTGACTTGACTGGGGATCCAGTGCAGCGAACGGTCCTTAATCGACATGGACAGGGAAATAGTGCAACCAAGCTATGCCCCGTGGCCGCGGGACACAACCTGTTACACCCACCAAAACCCATACCATATCCCTGCCCGGTCACCATTTCCTTTTCCATCATTTCATCATTAGTGTAATAATAATAATAATAACCACCTATTGTGAGTAACGACAGGTTACTCACGCTACCGATAAACCTAAGCAAAGCAGCTACACGATCCTGTACTAGTAAGGCTCATGGGTAAATATAGATATATGCATGTGGGTATCATAAAACTCCTGCAACATAAATGAACAACATATATATAATGATTTGCAAAATAAGGGTTATGCACCGGGGCTTATCTTGGGCAGGCGCGGTGTCAGTAAAGTCAGTCAACGACTCCTGGTTCTCCTCCGGCACGAGAATCTCCTCCTCGTACTCCTCAACGATTTCCTCGTACTCCTGATCGCCGACAGTCACGGTCTCCGCCAATTCGTTCACTATATGCATGAAATGATGATGCAATAATTAATATATAGGCAACCACAACTCTTAAAATAAGAATACATCTACCGAGCTACTAAGCTAACTCTAATGACTAATACATAAAGTTACCTATTATTCCCACTAAACAAGTATGAAACATTTCATGTATTATCTTAGCAACTAAAGGCATCCTTATTGTTAATATCAATTTACTATATATATAATAAAACAAGGTGCACTAGCTACCATGCATCATAAAAAAAATTCATTCTCTAAATAACCATAATAAGCATTTCAAAATAATAAAGTAACCCTAAAGGTATCACTGAACTATACGAACTAATTACACTAATAGATAGATCATGAATTTAGGAATCTAACAAAATTTATTTCACAATCAATAAATAAATTCAATTGAGCTCTAGAGACGAAGAAAATGATATTATTGGAGGAGGCTAATCACGCAATTGAACTTGTTGACTTGCACATGACTGTGGGTCTTAGAATTACTAGATGAGACCGCGAGTCAAGAAAATAAGAAGAAGAATGAAGGAATTCTTACAGGCTAGCTACCTCAGAATTGAATGAAGTGCCACCTACGGTGATCGATGTGCGGAGGCAATGCAAGAGGAGAGACACCAGAGAGCTTAGCAAATGCTTGCCCTGCGTGGAGTGGAGCAGAGCCATATATAGCACTGATCGTGGGTGGTCATGAGTAGTCAGGAAGCATGAAACGAGTTGGCAGGGCTGTCCTCTGGCTCCGTGCCGTGTGCGGTGGTGAGGTCTTGGTCATGAGAGAATTAATTCAATGATGGACTTTGAGTGATCTTGGACTTACGAGCACATCACGACTGGAGTGAGCTTTGGGCTGAACGTGCTTGGCGGTGGGGTGCTGGTTCATTTATTCAGGTCAAGGAATTAACGGGGAAGGAGATCACAGATCAAGGAAACATTAGAGAATGAAAAGATCAATTATAGACTAGCTACCTCAGCTGATTATTGCAGCTCAGGAGAAATCGATAGACGTAGCTTTCATGGGTAAGAACAGAGAAACTTAATTCGAGAGAAGCAAGTGAGCAGCGGTGCAAAATAGCTCGGCGTATCCTTTTAAAGACAGGAGACGCAGGAATGGAGAAGCAAAGACGCGACAGCGACGCGTCATAAGATTAGTGGCTAAACTAGCTTGCTTAAAGGTAATAAAACGGTGGGAGGGCGACAGGGTGCTGCGGATGAACAGTGCTTTCTATGGAGCTACAGTGTTTTCCATGCGTGAACAGTGTTTCCTGCGGTGCTACATTGCTTCTGTTGGAAAATCTGCGCTGCTGCACTTCTGGCGTGTTGAAAAACTGCTCTGGTACCGGTTCTAGCATGTTTGAAACTCATGCTGCTACAGTGCTGCGTGAGGAAAGGATTCATGCACCGTGTTTGCAGAGTAGTGAGCGAGCGGCATGCTCGCCGATCGAACTTGTGAGTGAGATAAATGCGTAGCGTGTGCGACACACTATGGCAGCGACAGCGCGTCGTGCACTGATGATTTTGCAAGGTGATTAGCAAGCGAAGTAAAGGCGGGATAATTAGAATAACGAGAGATGACAGTGGCGCGTCGCGAGATTGATGGAGATAAAAATCTTGCCAAGTGGTATGCTAATAATTAGTGAATGACAATAATTTATCATTTGACTTTGTGGCTATGGAGCTCTCACGTGGAGAGAGATGACGTGCTGGAAGGATAACTTGGACAAGGAATAAATTAGAGCTCAATTTGAGAATTAGTGCAATAAATTTAATTTCTCATTTATCACATGCAATAATACATAAACATGATGCTCATGACATGGTTTAATATTTTAATTAAGGCGTAACACCGAGGGTGTTACAGCTCTACCCCCCTAAAAGAAAATCTCGTCCCGAGATTTCATGTGCCTAGTGTGAGAAAAGAGGTAGATTTAAATTTCAATTTAAATAATTACATTGATGAGCTAGGAATGAGATGAGGATAATGCTTCAAAATATAGCTCTCAAGTTCCCAAGTTGCCTCATCCTCCGAGTGATTCTGCCATTGGACTTTGTAAAATTTCACCACATTGTTTCTCGTCACCCTTTCTTTTTCATCCAAAATCTTGACTGGATGCTCAATATAGGAAAGATCAGGTTGAAGAGGGAGTCCTTCGATCTCCACTGCCTCATCAGGAACTCGCAAACACTTTTTCAATTGAGACACATGAAAAACATCGTGGACGGCTGACAATATATCTGGGAGCTGGATGCGGTAAGCAACAGTACCACGCCGTTCCAAAACCTTGTAAGGCCCAACATAGCGAGGAGCTAATTTTCCACGGACACCAAATCTATGCACACCTTTCATGGGAGACACTTTAAGATACACATAATCACCCACTTCAAATTGCAAAGGCCTTCTTCTCTTATCCGCATAGGTTTTCTAACGGTTCTGAGCCGCCTTCAAATGACTCCGAATAATTCCAACTTTCTCTCTTGCTTCAAGGATAAAGTCAGGCCCGAAGTAACCACGGTCTCCTACTTCAACCCAGTTGAGCGGTGTCCTACACTTCTTGTCATACAAAGCCTCAAAAGGTGCCATTCGAATGCTTTCTTGATAACTATTGTTGTAAGAAAACTCAGCCAATCTCAAGCACTCATCCCACTTCTCTGGGAAAGAAATGACACAAGCTCTCAACATATCTTCCAGCACTTGATTGACTCTTTCTGTCTGGCCGTCGGTCTGTGGATGATAAGCTGAACTTCTGAGAAGACTAGTTCCAAGGCATTTCTGGAGTTGAGTCCAAAAGCGGGACATAAAGACCGATCCACGATCAGAAACAATAGTAAGAGGGACTCCATGGAGAGTTACAATACGGTCAAAATACAACTTAGCATATTGCATGGCTGTATACCTTCCATCCACAGGAAGAAAATGGGCGGACTTGGTAAGGCGATCCACAATAACCCAAATAGAATCATGCCCTTTTACTGTGTGAGGCAATCCTGTAATAAAATCCATAGAAATATCCTCCCATTTCTAAACTGGGATTGGCAAAGGCTGTAGGAAACCAGGCGTACGCATATGGTCTGCCTTCACCCTTCCACAAATATCACATTCTGCAATATACTTAGTGATATCCTGCTTCATATTTGACCACCAATACAAGTGGCGCAAATCATGGTACATCTTGTTACTTCCCGGATGAATAGATAGCCTGGAACTATGGGCTTCCCCCAAAATCTTTCTTCTAAGCTCATCACTTCCGGGAACCACCAAACGATTCTTGTACCTCACCACACCTTGTTCATCAATGCTGAAATGGGGACCACGTCCTTCATCAATCAACTTTTTGATATGAGGAATCTCCAAAGCATCCTGCCTTTGCTCAATAACAACTTGCTCCAACAAATCTGAGACTAGAGCAATATGAGCTAAAACTACAGAGTGAGAGAGAGGTAAGGACTCTTCATCATCCTGGTGTGACCTTCGACTTAACGCATCAGCCACCACATTGGCTTTTCTAGGATGATAATGGACTTCCAGATTGTAATCCTTGATTAACTCAAGCCATCTCCTTTGCCTCATATTTAACTCGGGTTGAGTGAAAATATACTTGAGGCTCTTGTGATCAGTAAAAATATGCACCTTGTTTCCCAACAGATAGTGTCTCCATATCTTTAGAGCATAAATCATGGGTGGGATAATTCACTTCATGCTTTTTCAGTTGACAGGAAGCATAAGCTATCACTCGTCCCTCTTGCATAAGCACACAACCAAGTCCTATCTTAGAGGCATCACAATACACATCAAATGGCCTGTCAATATCCGGTTGGGCCAGAATAGGGGCAGAGGTAAGAAAGTTCTTCAAAGCTTGGAAAGCTTCCTCACAGGCTGGACTCCACAAAAACTTGGAGTCTTTTTGAAGCAACTTAGTCATAGGCTGAGCTATCTTGGAGAAATCTGGAATAAAGCGCCGATAGTACCCAGCAAGACCAAGAAACTGACGGATCTGATGCACTGATTCAGGAGATTTCCAACTTAGCACATCCTGCACCTTACTAGGATCAACAGATACACCTTCGGGGGTTAGGACATGTCCCAAAAACTGCACTCTATCCAACCAAAACTCACACTTGCTGAACTTGGCATACAGCTTGTGCTCCCGCAGTCGGTTCAGGACTGTGAGAAGGTGTTGTGCATGTTCTTCTTCATTCTTGGAATATATCAAAATATCATCAATGAACACCACTACAAACTTATCTAACTCCGGCATAAAGACTGAGTTCATGAGGTACATGAAGAATGCAGGAGCATTAGTGAGACCAAAAGACATGACTAGGTACTCATAAAGCCCATACCTAGTAGAGAAAGCTGTCTTTGGTATATCTTGGGGCCGGATTTTTATTTGGTGATACCCAGAACGAAGATCAATTTTGGAAAACACTCTAGCACCAGCCAACTGATCAAACAAAGCATCAATGCGAGGCAAAGGGTACTTATTCTTGATGGTTACCGCATTGAGAGGGCGATAATCCACACACATCCGCAGAGTGTCGTCCTTCTTCTTCACAAAAATGGCTGGACAACCCTATGGAGAAGAACTAGGACGGATAAACCCCTTTTTCAGCAATTCCTCTAATTGCTTCTTCATTTCTGCTAATTCTGGTGGAGCCATGCGGTAAGGACGCCGTGAAATAGGAGCAGTGCCAGGCTCTAACTCTATGATAAACTCCACATCTCTATCTGGTGGTAACCCAGGCAAATCTTCAGGGAAGATATCAGAAAACTCACAGACCACAGGAATAGAGGCAAGATCAGGAGAAGCGTCAACATTAGCAGTGACTGGTGAAACAGAATTTGGAGAGATACGGAGAGACATCCTATCCTCAGAAGAAGGAAGTCGTAACTCAATAACTCTCCTCTTAAGGTCCAAGACTACCCCATAAACCTTCAACCAATTCATGCCCAGGATTGCATCAATGCCCTGTCCAGGTAGCAACATGAACTGGAGACGGTAAGTGTGAGTGGCTAGCACTAAGCTGACTGTGTCCGTCCGGGTATTAATGCACATCTGTGCACCCGGAGTGCTAATTTTATAGGCAAAAGGAATAGCCATAAGAGATATATTGTGCTTTTCTGCAAACCCCATGCTCATGAATGAATGCGATTCTCCAGAATCAAATAACACAAATGCTGGGTGGGAGTCAATGGTAAACATACCAGCCATCACAGGCTCATTCTGCAGGATCTCCTCAGCCTCGGTGTAGTTAACCTGTCCCGAGCGACTCACTGGCACCTTCTTCTTAATAATCGTCCTCTTGATCAAGCGAGAGTTGGCGGACGGCTGGGAAGACTGAGCAGCCCGGTTCTCGGGACACTCCCGAGCAAAGTGGCCCTCCTTGCCACACTTGAAACAAGCAGTAGACTTGATCACCTGCCCCTGACGAGGTGGAAACTACGATCCCTGGGCCTGCTGCACCTGCTGAGTAGGTGCACGGTACAGAGTCGGCGATGTTTGCCGAGTCTGCTGAGGCTGCCGAGACGACTGTCCACCTGGGGAATGGTAGGACATCCTCTTGACAACCTGCATCTTCTGCGACTGCGGGTGACTAGAAGACCCAGAGATTCCCCACTTGCGCTTCCACTCAGCCTGAGTGTCACGCTGCAG
The DNA here is from genome assembly GCA_038087645.1 of Saccharum hybrid cultivar R570. Lineage (NCBI taxonomy): Eukaryota > Viridiplantae > Streptophyta > Magnoliopsida > Poales > Poaceae > Saccharum > Saccharum hybrid cultivar. The sequence goes on from JAQSUU010000059.1 coordinate 3,860,644, forward strand.
TCCTTCCATAGAAATGGCAGCATTCATCAGAGTACCGAAAGTCTATTAGTTTCCAGTATAAAGCTCCTTCTGCAAAATACAAGAGAGGCCACGATAGAAGCGGTCCCTCTTCTTCTCATCTGTGTCAACATGAGTCCCAGCGTACTGTGCCAGATGGTTGAATTTATTGGCATACTCCATCACAGACATGCTCCCCTGTTTCAGGTCCAAGAACTCCGAGAGCTTCCTGTTCAGAACACCCGCAGGAATGTAGTACTCTCGGAAGGCAGTGGTGAACTCCTGCCAAGTCACAGGATGACCCGCCGGCTGCATAGCATTGAAAGTATCCCACCATGCGCTAGTAGATCCCAACAGCTGTTGTGCGACAAAGCGCACCTTCTGCTCATCGGTCACCGTGAGCAGCAGAAACTTCTGCTCCAACACACGAAGCCAATGCTCCGCGTCCAGAGGCTCCGCAGTCGGCGTGAACGTGGGCGGGTTGGTCTTTAAGAAGTCCTGATAAGAACAAGGCCTCTCAAGACCGCGGGCACCACCCCCATTTCCATCGTTGCCACCGTGGCCTCCGCGGACGAAGCCACCAAGAGCCTGTGCCATCATCTCCAAGGCACGGGCTGTCTCCTGACGTGAAGCCAACATCTCCGCCATCATCTCCGCAGGAGTCATCGGAGGTGGCGGTGGTGGTGGGGGGGAAGGAGGACCCAAGAGTGGGGCCTCACGGCTCTGCCCGTTGGCATTGTTGTTACCATTGTCGCGGCCACTTTCACCATGACCTTCACCAAGGCCACGTCCCACACCGGCACTGGTGCTCCCACGATCGAACCCAGTGCCCACATGACGGGACCTCAGATCCATCTGTGACCAGATAGGAACCAACCATTAGAGAACCTCTAGACTAGGAACAAGAGACTTAGAGAGATTGATAAGGCTTTTATTAAGGATCGAAGCATTTCTTTTTATTTATTACCCTATCATCTAAACTATCTAGAAATTATACGTGAAGGGGTTTAGCTTAACAAAATTTCTTCTTATGATGCATGCATCGGCCTATGCGTTCACTCAAGCCAGAATATAGCGGCACTCGTTTGAATTTTTGGCACATCGTACACTCCTTTCCGAACACTAGCGCTTCCTTACGCAGCGTAAGTTAGTGTACCTGCAGAAAATGGTTAGATAAAACCAGTGCCACTATCCTAGATAGACCATATTGTTAGGGCTTATACTTATTTACGCAATTTTACCGCATCCTATTTTTCGTAAAGCTTTTGTTGGTCAAAGTTTTAAGTTTTTGAAATGGTGATTAAGCTCGTGAACTCATTATTGCTCTGGAACCAACTGTGGCAGAACCGCCTGAATTAACACACTTTTAGAGGCGTTGTCTTCCACTAGACACTAAGCACCCCAAAAGTGAGCCAAGTCAAGCAGTTCTGTCGAGCACACCCAACGGGAGAACTCGAAGCGTTCCACAATTTTACACCCGGGATCCAATAATGAGTACAAGCTTATAATACTTAATCCATTTCATACAATAAAGAGTCTCAAAAATTCTTTATTACAGTACCAAAGTTCAGAGTGCGATAAATTAAACAGCGGAATAGAATAACATCTAACGAAACGATATAAGGATCCGTCTGTGCCCACCAGAAGAATCCTCCACACAACAGTTAGCTTCTCAAGCAGCACCTGCAACAAGGGTAAATAAACCCTGAGTACACAATGTACTCGCAAGACTTACCCGACTGGGAATATATTTCCCGACTCTCAAGGATTATGATAGGCTTTATAGCTTGTGGGTTCTTGTTTGCGGAAAGCAATACTAAGAGTGAGTCCTTATTTCATTAATTTATTAGCAGCCAGGTTAAATTCATTATCCAACCTGCTATGTAAGCACCTGTTCTATCATCAAGCAAGGGTTGAGCAATCAGAATCATTTTTCCATCTTTCATATGCCAGTTCTTACTACGGTGCCAGAGTGCAGTCAAGCCGTACCGTCACGTAAAAACGGCGATTCGCGAATCAATGTAGCCCAGCTGGGTACCCCGAAAAACACACGCCTCGCTCGTACCCCAGGCACAAGCAAGACCAACCCGTTCCCCTCCTGTCATAGGTTTCCAGGTCCCCGTCCAAACTTGGACTCCTAGCTCCCGTACTTGAGGCCCGGCCTCAATACGGTGCTAAGACCTCCACCTATCCCCGCCTCCAATCAGTCGGTCCGAAAAGAGCCGGAGCCCATGACAAGAGAGTAACAAGTTTTCCTAGCCTCCATCCGCTAGTATATGCTCGGGATAAAGAGATCTGTGACTTGACTGGGGATCCAGTGCAACGAACGGTCCTTAATCGACACGGACAGGGAAATAGTGCAACCAAGCTATGCCCCGTGGCCGCGGGACACAACCTGTTACACCCACCAAAACCCATACCATATCCCTGCCCGGTCACCATTTCCTTTTCCATCATTTCATCATTAGTGTAATAATAATAATAATAATAATAATAATAATAACCACCTATTATGAGTAACGACAGGTTACTCACGCTACCGATAAACCTAAGCAAAGCAGCTACACGATCCTGTACTAGTAAGGCTCATGGGTAAATATAGATATATGCATGTGGGTATCATAAAACTCCTGCAACATAAATGAACAACATATATATAATGATTTGCAAAATAAGGGTTATGCACCGGGGCTTGCCTTGGGCAGGCGCGGTGTCAGTAAAGTCAGTCAACGACTCCTGGTTCTCCTCCGGCACGAGAATCTCCTCCTCGTACTCCTCAACGATTTCCTCGTACTCCTGATCGCCGACAGTCACGGTCTCCGCCAATTCGTTCACTATATGCATGAAATGATGATGCAATAATTAATATATAGGCAACCACAACTCTTAAAATAAGAATACATCTACCGAGCTACTAAGCTAACTCTAATGACTAATACACAAAGTTACCTATTATTCCCACTAAACAAGTATGAAACATTTCATGTATTATCTTAGCAACTAAAGGCATCCTTATTGTTAATATCAATTTACTATATATATAATAAAACAAGGTGCACTAGCTACCATGCATCATAAAAAAAATTCATTCTCTAAATAACCATAATAAGCATTTCAAAATAATAAAGTAACCCTAAAGGTATCACTGAACTATACGAACTAATTACACTAATAGATAGATCATGAATTTAGGAATCTAACAAAATTTATTTCACAATCAATAAATAAATTCAATTGAGCTCTAGAGACGAAGAAAATGATATTATTGGAGGAGGCTAATCACGCAATTGAACTTGTTGACTTGCACATGACTGTAGGTCTTAGAATTACTAGATGAGACCGCGAGTCAAGAAAATAAGAAGAAGAATGAAGGAATTCTTACAGGCTAGCTACCTCAGAATTGAATGAAGTGCCACCTACGGTGATCGATGTGCGAAGGCAATGCAAGAGGAGAGACACCAGAGAGCTTAGCAAATGCTTGCCCTGCGTGGAGTGGAGCAGAGCCATATATAGCACTGATCGTGGATGGTCATGAGTAGTCAGGAAGCATGAAACGAGTTGGCAGGGCTGTCCTCTGGCTCCGTGCCGTGTGCGGTGGTGAGGTCTTGGTCATGAGAGAATTAATTCAATGATGGACTTTGAGTGATCTTGGACTTACGAGCACATCACGACTGGAGTGAGCTTTGGGCTGAACGTGCTTGGCGGTGGGGTGCTGGTTCATTTATTCAGGTCAAGGAATTAACGGGGAAGGAGATCACAGATCAAGGAAACATTAGAGAATGAAAAGATCAATTATAGACTAGCTACCTCAGCTGATTATTGCAGCTCAGGAGAAATCGATAGACGTAGCTTTCATGGGTAAGAACAGAGAAACTTAATTCGAGAGAAGCAAGTGAGCAGCGGTGCAAAATAGCTCGGCGTATCCTTTTAAAGACAGGAGACGCAGGAATGGAGAAGCAAAGACGCGACAGCGACGCGTCATAAGATTAGTGGCTAAACTAGCTTGCTTAAAGGTAATAAAACGGTGGGAGGGCGACAGCGGATGAACAGTGCTTTCTGCGGGGCTACAGTGTTTTTCCACGCGTGAACAGTGTTTCCTGCGGTGCTACATTGCTTCTGTTGGAAAATCTGCGCTGCTGCACTTCTGGCGTGTTGAAAAACTGCTCTGGTACCGGTTCTAGCATGTTTGAAACTCATGCTGCTACAGTGCTGCGTGAGGAAAGGATTCATGCACCGTGTTTGCAGAGTAGTGAGCGAGCGGCATGCTCGCCGATCGAACTTGTGAGTGAGATAAATGCGTAGCGTGTGCGACACACTATGGCAGCGACAGCGCGTCGTGCACTGATGATTTTGCAAGGTGATTAGCAAGCGAAGTAAAGGCGGGATAATTAGAATAACGAGAGATGACAGTGGCGCGTCGCGAGATTGATGGAGATAAAAATCTTGCCAAGTGGTATGCTAATAATTAGTGAATGACAATAATTTATCATTTGACTTTGTGGCTATGGAGCTCTCACGTGGAGAGAGATGACGTGCTGGAAGGATAACTTGGACAAGGAATAAATTAGAGCTCAATTTGAGAATTAGTGCAATAAATTTAATTTCTCATTTACCACATGCAATAATACATAAACATGATGCTCATGACATGGTTTAATATTTTGATTAAGGCGTAACACCGAGGGTGTTACATATTGTCCCGCCACGGACTAATTAGGCTTAAAAAATTCATCTTGTAACTTAGTCACAATCTGTATAATTAATTATTTTTAGTCTATATTTAATAATCTATACACATGTCAAACATCTGATGTGATAGAAAGTAAATTTAGAGAAAGAAACTAAGGCAGACGTACACTGCACACGCCAATACGTAGTGTCGGCGTGGGGGAAAAACGATGAACTGTAATTCGTGTCGATGATCTGCCTGCCAATACATACAATTATGCCTGAAACTGATGGCGTACTTCTGCTGCGAGAGGAATGAGTACTCGTAGGACAGAGTAAGGTGGTGTTTAGTTGGGATCGAAAATTTTTGGGTGTCATATCGGATGCGTTGGAAGGGGTTTTGGATACTAATAAAAAAAATAAATTACAGAACCCGTCAGAAAACTGCGAGACGAATGTAATGGTACTAATTAATCCGTCATTAGCACAAGTTGGTTACTGTAGCACTTAAGGCTTTTTATAGACTAATTAAGCTTAAAAGATTGATCTCATAATTTTTTTTCGAGAACTGTACAATTAGTTTTTTTTTTCTCATGTACCACAGCCTAATAGCAATTGGCATCAGAGGCACTGTGACGTGGCCGTGGGCTCGTGTCCTGCAGCCTGCGCCGGCATCTCGTCGTAGTCCATCCTCCATCCAAAGCGAACGCAACACGACACCGCGGTAGCTAGGTCGAGCGGCCGTCCGAAGCCGAGACACGAGGCGTGCGGGCGTCAGCCCCTGCCGGCCTAGGCAAAGCAGCCCGTTGCCCTGCGTCCAACCGAGCCCGGACGAGCGTTTCGTAATCATTCTGCCGGTGCCCCAATCGCGCGCACGCGTCGTGCCGTTCCGCGGATTCCTCCGCAGATTCCACGCAGGAACGCGACGCTTTGCCCCCAGTTCCGTCCCGCTCAGCGTGTCCACCAGTCGTGGCCCTCGTCTCGTGGTGGTGCCTCCTTCCAAGCTCTCGGTGTCGTTTCCGCGGTCCGTTCCCGTGGACCCCGCCGGCGCGTCGCGTCTTCCCGCCTCCCGCCCTGCCTCCCTGAACGAGCCATCTTACTACCTGCGTGAGTTCGGCACGGCACGGCACTCTTGACCGACCGGCGGTCTGCGGACGGTCCAAAGACGGATAGATTCCGGATTGCCTCTGCTGCGTCTCGTACGCACGCCGGCCGCCAAATGCAAAAATGGCACAGCCTTCCTTCCTTCCTTACAGGCTAGAGCAACCTTATGTGCACACACGACAGCACGGCACGACGATGGAGCTCGGTGAAGAAGCTGGACCTCGTCGCGCGCGGCAACGGACTAACAGTACAGTTATTCGAATTCAAACGGAGGCGTCACGTCAAGAACGGCGCCGTCGCGGCTGCCCGCCAGGGCCTAGCTGCGCAGGTCGTACACGTACGTACGAGCGGTGGCGCCGCGTGCTCTACCAATTCCGCTTCCAGGCGGCGCCTCCTCCCGGGGGCGCTCTATTAAACGCGCGCGCGGCCGGCCGTGCATTACCCGACGGACAAGCCGATGCATGCGCCGCGGTGAACGACATTCGACAGGTGCACCGGAGGGAGTTCGAGCCAGCAATGGCGAAGGCGAAGCCACGCCCGGCGGCGGCCATCCTTCTCCGGCTCATCTTCCTGGCCGCCGCCGCGGGCGCGGTGCCATGGCGACAGAACGGTCTGCCCGCTGCGGCTGGTGCTGGCTCCGACGCCGAGACGACGGGCGGCGGCGGCTTGGTGGGCGTGGACGGCACGAGGTTCGTGGTGGGCGGCGGCGGCAGGCCCATCTACTTCAGCGGGTTCAACGCCTACTGGGCTACTGGCTGATGCTGGTGGCGGCGGACCCGGCGCGGAGGGGCAAGGTGGTGGCGGCGTTCCGCCAGGCGGTCGACCACGGGCTCAACCTCGCGCGGACCTGGGCGTTCAGCGACGGCGGCGAGACGCCACTGCAGGCGGCGCCGGGCGTCTACGACGAGGCCATGTTCCAGGTCGCTACCGTAACCACCGTAACGTGCAAACCCAAGCGCGACGTACTTGTCGTGCGTGCGTGTCGAGGTCTTGTTGTTAACAGCTAGCGATAAAGAATCTATCGTTGGGTTTTCTTCATTTCTTGCTTCCAGGGGCTGGACTTCGTGGTGGCCGAAGCCAGGCGGCACGGTATCTACCTCCTCCTCTGCCTCACAAACAACTTCCACGACTTCGGCGGCAAGCGGCAGTACGTGCAGTGGGCCAGGGACGCCGGCCACCGCCTCGCCACCGACGACGACTTCTTCAACAGCACCGTCGTCAAGGACTACTACAAGAACCACGTCAAGGTAGTATCCCTAACTCTGATATACACGTATGCATCACCCTGTATGTTCACAGTGTCTGCTAGCTGATGACTAGCATCGATGCATGTCAGCAACAATTTTTGTTGCGTTGCGTCGGTTGGTTCCGTCTTCCATGTTCACAGTGTCTGTTTCCATGCACTGCAGACGGTGCTGACGCGCGTGAACACCCTCACCGCCGTGGCGTACAAGGACGACCCCACCATCCTCGGCTGGGAGCTCATGAACGAGCCCCGCTGCGACGCCGAGCCTACCGGCGCCATGGTCCAGGTGAGTTCACGGTCACCACCCTCTCCTTCCTCCATCCACGACCAATCAGCTAGCTCGTGCACCACGCCGAATTATTCAGCACCAGTCGTGCTCTACCCTCGCATGCACCCTGATCAAATCAAATCAAATGAAAACTGAAAACCCAAAGACCTGGCCGGCCGCAATTAACGCTGGCTCCTGGCTGTCGACCGACCGACGATCACCTACGAGCCACATGATCCACCGACCACGACCATTCATCCGCCGACCGCCGTGGATTTGACTTGACCTGACTTCACCGCGCGCATGGCCGCATGCAGGCGTGGGTGGAGGAGATGGCGCCGTACGTGAAGTCCATCGACGGCGGGCACCTGGTGACGGCGGGGCTGGAGGGCTTCTACGGCGCCGGCGCGCACGAGAGCAAGGACCTCAACCCGTGGGGCATCTACTACGGGACCAACTTCGTGGAGACGCACCGCGCGCGGGGCGTCGACTTCGCCACCATCCACCTCTACCCGGACGTCTGGCTCTGGGGCTCCGCCGCCGACACGCAGCTCGCCTTCCTCCGCAACTGGACGCGCTCCCACTCCCGGGACACGGCGCTGTACCTGGGCAAGCCGCTGCTCGTCACCGAGTACGGCAAGTTCCTCTGGGAGGGCGTCGCCGGCGCCAACCGCACCCAGCGGGACTACTTCCTGCGCCTCGTGCTCGACTCCATCTACGCCTCCGCCGCACGCGGTGGCCCGCTCGTCGGCGGCGCGTTCTGGCAGCTGCTCGACGGCGGCATGGACACGCTCAGGGACGGATACGAGATCATACTCCCCGAGGACCAACTCGCCGCCACCATCATCGGTAACCACTCCCGCCAGCTGGCCCAGCTCAGCCTCATCACCGGGCAGGACGTCGAGAATACTTGTTAGGTCTGTGTGTGTGACAGGTTGTTCTAGAAGTTAGGGGTAGACAGAGATGAGTATATAGAGTATACATGTTTTTTTTTTCTTTGAGGGCAAATGGCAGGTGCTCCGTTCTTTCATTTTAAGAGGAAGCAACAAAATTTACAAGAGCTGGTCAAAATATTAATGGAAAGGAACAGCAGCAGATAGAGCCAAGCCAACAACAAAAGGTTTGCCTGATCGAAGTACCACTCGCCGTGCTGCATATATCTTTCATTGGAAAGGATTTCTTTCTTTCCGGATGTTCCGGACCATGTATGTTGTTCCCTGTATCATAGATGCTCACCAATTCTGTTCGTTAAAAAATGAAAAGATGTTCAGCAATTCTCCAGGTCTGTTGCCTCTGGCTGGTTGTTGAGCCTGGTGAAGTTAGATCCCTTCTTTACTTGTTCCCTGTGTAGCTTAGATGTCCAAGAATTCTGCAACTTTCTTGCCTCTAGCTAGCTGGTTATGGAGTCTGATGAAGTTACACCAACGGGCTATTCTGGAACAGACACAGACTTCCCTGGAGCATGCACAATTCACTGTCAGGTGATGAGCGGTTTCATCATCAACATTCCACATCTTGCAGAGTACTGAGACCATACCCTTTCATTTTTCAGTCAGCTTCCAAAATCCCAAGTGATGCTGTCCATGTTGTCAGTTAGCCTGACGTCCCGTACGCCCTTCCACAACAGAACAAACTCCTTCGGCTCCTGTGGCCGTCATTTTTTTTCAGCTCTTCATCCAGTTCTCGTTCTGCATCGACGCCGCTAGCTTCTGATGTTTCCTCCACGCCAGCTTGAACTGAAGCAAGATGGTGCTAGAGAATACAGTTAGAATATACTTCTTCTTCTTCTTCTTTTTTGAAAAACGGCAAGAGAGTTGCCGTGTTATAAAGTAATATACAACGCACGCTCAAGAAAAACAAAGCAGCTAAAAGAGACAGCCTCTCAGCCTGAACCCCGCCCATGCGCACATAGGCGCCCACAAAAACACCACTAAGAAAAGAATAAGAAAAACAGGATGACCTTGGGAAGAAAATGTAGACAGGAACGGGCGTGTTGTTGCAATCGCTGGCCACTAAGAGAGAAGAATTACTACAGTTAGAATATACTTGTCCAAACAAGCTGCATATTTCTTGTTCAAAAAAAAAAGAGCTATGTATTCTGTACCACAAGTACATCATCATACATTCATACTGGATGCTATGCTATAATAAAAGAGGTACTAGTGCTAAATACTTGCGGGAGGTGTAGTTTTCAGGGGCCATGCATGTGAAGTCGCCGTTTCATCTTCCAACAAAAAGATGAGTCCATGTCCATTTGCCTTGGCTGCTTTCGATGGCAACGCAGTTGTGATTTTCATCCCTAGTTGTGAAGCGGTGCATCACCGACAAAAGCAGAGGCCGGAAACCGAAATAGCGGGAAAACCATTGCGCAAAATCTGAATATTTCATTTGAAGACAATCCTCCTGTACTGCCAGCTCTCAGATTCGTGAGTTGTGTATCAGAATTGCAGTTGTTGACAGACAGCACTTCATCCTTTATATTGGAACTTGGAAGATGAGGAATTCAACGTTTATATCTTCCACGCTACAAAATCTTGTACATTTGATTAATTAACTCCTTCAGTGTAAAATGTCTGATTTTGGAGTTTGAGGAGGAAAATCGGACTATGACAATAGTATATAGTTTAGATAGGTAAAATATACTCTTTTTTTCTCTGAAGGAAGAAGAAAATGAGAGAAGAGATGGGTTAGGCTGAATTATGAATGGGATTGGGCCCAAAAAGGTCACACCCCTCGTAATATATTTATTCAAATTTATTTATCACAAAATTGTTATTCATTTTACAGACAAAACACCGTGCAACTTTCTCCGGTCTTCGCCGCGCCGAGCCACCGATAGACTTGCGTACGAGGTTGTGCCGAGCCTATGGTGGCATGCAGCAGGCACGCCGACCCTGAAAGTGTCCATTATTTCCTAAAGTTTTCAGAAAGAAAAATGAATTATCTGCGTATCAGCAGCGCGCACTCAGCAATTCAGCAGCATGGATGTGAAATTGTGATATGTAGCCTGATGTCGGTCAGGATCGTGGTGAAAGCATGACGTATTTTGAGTTACCTTTTGGATTATGCTGATAGATATCTGAAAGCGGGGACGGCTGGGGCGACCCCTGTATCGAGAGAATTATCTTATTTTTTAAACTTACTTATAAGGTCTGAAAACGAAAATCCCTTGTATGACATTCCATCCATTTAAGTTGTTTAACAGTATTAAGTGAACGTATTTTGAGTTACCTTTTGGACTATGCTGATAGATATCTGAAAGCGGGGGCGGCTGGGGCGACCCCCTGTATCGAGAGAATTATCTGTATGGCCTCCGACAAACTATGCCTTCCTTTTATGGTCTTTATGTTTTTAACTTACTTAGGCCTGAAAACGAAAATCCCTACTTGTATGACATTCCATCCATTTAAGTTGTTTAACAGTATTAAGTGAAGGATAAAATGACTATTTTACTCCTAGCGAAAAAAGATTAAAGTGCAGAGTTTAGTTTGTCTGTTTTAGATCTAGAGTAAAATTACGCATGATTTAAAGTGTTCATAATTGAATAAAATTAAAAGTATATTATTTTTTAACATGAAATAGTACATAAATAAATGACACTGATGATAACTAAAGATTTGTACAAACTTATGTTTGCATATTAGCTACTAAGAGTAAGGTTAATAATAGAGCCAAGTGCTTGGCTATAAGTCAAAGTTATAAGATCTACAAACTTTTTATATTGTTATATATTTTCATTCTCTTTCCTATTTCACGTACATCCATATTGAGACCCACTGCTACATATGCTTCTGTGCAAGCTCTCTTCTCTTTCCTTCCTTCTCTCTTTCACATTAGTAAAAATATTAATTAGCTTAGCTATAAGCCAACTCTAAAACACATAGTATAGCTTTATATTCCCGATTACATCTCCCTTCACTCCTTTAGTACTCGCTGTTATGGCCGAGTCCATGCCCCTGGCCGAGAACGCCATGGAGGCATGAGGCAGAGCGTGATGGTGAGCACGCAGTAGAGCGCGGTGGTGAGCGTCATGGCGCCCACGAGGCCGATCGGGATGATGTCCTGCGCCGGGTTCTTGGTCTCCTCCGCCATGGTGCTCACGGGCTCATGGCGTCGAAGTCGATGTAGGAGAAGAAGAGCACGGCGTACGCCGAGAAGATGCCATGGACGCCGAACTGCCGAAGGGCACGAAGTCCCGCATGTTGGTGGCGTCGGCCTTGGTGAGCAGAAGGTGCCCTTGGTGCTGGTCACGACGAAGATGCAGACGAGCGCGATGAAGACCACGGCGATGGGGTCCAGCTCCGAGTAGTAGGCGGAGAGCGACGACGCCTGCCGCCACGAACGCCATGAAGTCGCCAAGCTCCACGCGCTATAGCCGCGCGGTGCCGGGGTGGGCAGGGCCGGCCGTCGGGCGCGCTGCAGCGGCCGCGCCAGGGTGGCCAGGGCCGGCAGCTGGGTGAGCTGCAGCGGCCGGGCCAGTGAGGCCAGGCGCAGCCTCCTGGGCGCCCATGGGGCCGGGGTCGTCGTCCATGGCGCGGTGGCCGCACGAACCCCCCCCCCCCCCCCCCCCCCCCCCCCCCCCCCCAACGCGGAATGCTAGATGAATGGCAAGAAGAACGGGTATTTGGGATATTTCGCCTACCAGAGATAGGAGACTTAACGGGAAAAGTTAACGGATTGGACGGAAAGACTATAGAAGGAAGCGAAAATAATTTTGAGGCCAGATAGATAAGTTCAAAAGAATAAGAGCCATAGAAGGAATATATTGTTTTTTTGAAGGCTATAAAAGTAATTCTCTCCCTTATATTTTTAAAGCTTGGATTCGTTTTCCTTGGAGGAGCCAGAAGACCTCTGGACAAAATTTGGACTTGCAAATAACGCAACCACTTGCTACTGTCTATGCCTGCAATTCCGACCTCTCGTGCGGATTTTCCAAGAGCCTTTCAGAGAGAAAATGCATGCATGGTTCTATGTCTGTCTCGCCAACTTATTACCTAGATACGGCGCCGGCGTTGCCCATTTGCAGTTCGTGCAGGAGCTTTGCAGATCAGATCTTGTGGTGTCCGGACGTTCGATCGGATATTGATTCGTCGGACAGTACCGTGGGCCAGGCCGATTCGTTTCTCTGGAGCGCGCCTACACTCTACGCGCGCAACCCCCTCCCCCTCCGCCTGTGCCTACTTTTCACACACCCACCCAGGGCCCTTCACCCGTGGGGACCGTTGGCGACCTGCGCCCGCCGCTCCTTGCGTCCGGATGGACGGCCGCGTAGCTCGCCCCCGTCCACCTCGCACGCGCACCCTGCCCCGTCACTGTGCCCCACTCATTCCCTTGGACGCCCTACTCTCTCTCTCCGCATGGGTGGGACTCAAGAGCCGCCCCCAACTCATTGCTCCCCGTTGTCGCGCCCCATCCCCCGGCGCCTGGGCCGTGCACCATCACTCATCGTGCCTCTGTGAAACTCTTTCAACATGAAACACTTGGATACAGCATACGTCGGACATAGATGAAACATTTGAAACATAATGTTGCAACATATGTGTAGAACATAAGAAGCATCCAGATAAAACACTTGCAACATGTGTGTGAAACATATGCAACATTGTCGACTAAAGATGCTTGGCAGTCCACCGAGGGGGATGCTCACGATGGTAGATTGTTTGGTAGAGGTGCGCGTGATCAGGAACCAGATGGTAATAAAGACACAAGATACAAGATTTATACAGGTTCAGACCGTCAATGTGATGTAAAACCCTACGTCCTGTGCTTTGTTGGTTTATATTGCTGGAATACAAGATGAGATGTGGGATGCCGACTAGGGGACCTCTGCCCCTCCTTATATACTCTGGAGGGGTAGGGTTACAAAAAAAGTATCCTAATCAGTTATATGGTAGGATTACAATATATGTAGTATCCGATCAGATCTTCTAGGTGCCTTGCGGTGTACGTTGAGCAATACCATGCGCCGCAAGTCATGATGTCGTGGGCTGAACCGTCCCTGATGGTGCGGCCCATGTCCCTTGCCATGGGTACCTGGGGTTATACCCCCACAACCATCCAGATAAAACACTTGTTGCAGCATACATATGAAAACATTTTTCAAAATGCTTGCAACATAACACTTTAAGCACTTGGAAAAAATATGCAACATGTGCAATATTCCGATATACTTTTGCAACATCTATATGTAACAATTGCAACGTAACTCTGAAACATCTAAAACATTTGGAACATATATTTGCAACATAGAGGTGGGAAAGGCTGGGGGTGGTCGATTCCGGTCGTCGGGGTGGGATCCGGTGCGAGCGGCAACATCGTGCGAGCACCACAACCATCCAACACCAGCAGCACCGGCCTGGGCTCAGCCTAGTGAGCGGCGCGCGCTACGAGAGAGAGAGGAATATATATCTTTGATCCCATGAATTCAACGTTTATATATATCTTCCATGCTACAAAATCTTGTACGTTTGATTGATTAAATTCTTCGGTGTAAAATGTCTGGCATATAGTTTAGATAGGTATAAAAGGTACTTATTTCTAAAGGAAGAAGAAATGAGAGAAGGGATGGGTTGGGCTGAATTATGAACGGGTTTGGGCCAAAAAGGTCACACCCCTCGTAATATATTTATTCAATATATTTATCACAAATGTTATTCGTTTTACAGAAAAACACCGTGCTGCTTTCTTCGGTCTTCGCCGTCGCGCCGACGAGCCACCGACAGACTTACGTATGAGGTTGTGCCGAGTGGATGGTGGCATGCAGCAGGCACGCAGACCATGGAACTGTCCATTATTTCCAAAAGTTTTCAGAAAGAAGGAATTATCTGCGTCCACGCACTCAGCACTTCAGCTGTTCAGCAGCATGGATGTGATATGTAGGCTGATGCCGGCCAGGATTCTGGTGAAAGCATGGCGTATTTTCAGTTTCCTTTTGGACTATGCTGATAGATAGCTGAGTGGGGTTATATTTTCCAGCTCCGATCCGTTTTCCTTGGAGCCAGAAGACCTTGGACAAAATTTGGACTTGCAAATAAAGCAACCACTAGCTACTGTCTATGCCTGCAATTCCGACCCCTCGTGCGCATCATGCATGCATCATGACCGATTGACCGCGCTGGCTGGCTAGCCAATAAATTTTCCAAACATTTTCAGAGAGAAAATGCATGGTTCTATACTTCTATGCCTGTCTCACCAACTTAGCCAATTTTCCAAACGTTTTCAGAGAGAAAATGCACGGTTCCCTTCTCTGTCTGTCTCACCAACTTATGATACGTCGCTGCCCATTTGCAGTTCGTGCAGGAGCTTTGCAGATCGATGGTGCTTGGTCGTGCACTGCACGACGACCGCGACCTGGACGAATTCTGGACGTCCAGGTAAATCACCCACCACCACTAGCCAGCCGGCGGTCGGCCAGGTACGTACGTAGTGGGCTTACTGTCTGTCTTCTCTGGGACTGCATTTTCCTAGCAGTTACTATGAGAGCTACGACCGACTATGCCAACTGATGATGGTTCTAAAACACGATCAACAGTAAACATTTCTCCTCTTTTTTTTCCTTTTTGAAAATCTTTTGTCTTTCCTCTCCAGTCTCCACATGCTTGCTGAAGCACACACTCTGGTATATCGTGCCACTGGAAACTTGGAAAGGATGGTCAATGGTGGTAGACGGTAGGTGAGGATTGCGAGTGCGCTAGTACTCTGATGTCTGATCCAGCTCCGGCAGACACGCGTGCCGGTAATGTTTAATATGGCTTTTCTCCAAATTTGTTGGCGTTGCTAATAGCCTAATACTCCTTCGGGCTTCGGTTACAACCGAGGCCGTCTACTCATCTTTTTTTTTCCGAAGAGAGGAAGGAATTATATTTATGTCCCTAAATTACATATGAAAAAAATTCTAAAATAAGAAAGATACAATATTCTATCTGAAATTTTCCATCATCATCTTCTCTAGTGGCTTTACTTGATACAGCACAGAGCTTTACT
Organism: Saccharum hybrid cultivar R570; assembly: GCA_038087645.1. Classification (NCBI taxonomy): domain Eukaryota; kingdom Viridiplantae; phylum Streptophyta; class Magnoliopsida; order Poales; family Poaceae; genus Saccharum; species Saccharum hybrid cultivar. The sequence continues at coordinate 3,875,910 of JAQSUU010000059.1, forward strand.
TGAAGCAGAATTGAGCTTTGAACACGATGAAGCCAAAGTGTAGTTCTTATGCTGAATCCAACGATCAATCCTAAAATATTGGACATGTCGTAAGATCCAACATTCCAGAACTGGTCCAAAGCGTATTTAAAACGATGAAAAAAACACTGACAGTTGCGTTGTCAGGTACAACATAGACCCAAGCGCCCCGAATTTGAGGATAATATTCCCCTCAAGGGTTACCCTATCCTTGCCCGCCCTCCAAACCAAACTGCAGGTATAGTAGGATTGCCCTGTTCCGTCCCTCCTCATCCCAGAAACCAAACACTACCTGAGTGATCATCGTCTTATGGCGTTGTTGGCCCAGCAAAATGTAACAATGGTTACATATTTTGTTTGTTTTGGAACATTACTATGGACCTCTTTGTTCTAGAAATATAGGAATAGAAGAAACATAAAAATAACATGTCCTGTAACATCCTTTTCATTTGTATAGAATTGTTTCATTTTTTCCTTTGTTCCAAGGGAGCCTGAAGCAACTAGGAAATTAAACTGATCATCCCTTCCCATGTACCAAAACACACGCATGGGCAGTTCGGCAAACACGTTGGGTTATGTTTGGACGGCTAAGACGTACGTATGTGCTGACGAGGACAGTTGCCAATAATACTATTATAAAAGCAAAAATCAAAAAAAATGAAGTGCGCGCGTGTGGTGCATGGCCGTTCCAATGACTTGTGTACGTGCAACATACTCTCTCCATCCCAAATTATAAGTTATTCTAAAAATCTTAGAGAGTCAAACCATTTTAAATTTGACCAAATTTATATGATAAGATAATAACATTTATGATGTTAACTAAGTATTATTACATTCTTCATTCTTCGTTAATTATATTTTCATTATATACGCATTTGATGTCACAAATCTTTGCAGTTTTCTTTATAATTTTAGTCAGATTTGATATGTTTTGACTCTTCAAGATTCTTAGAATAACCTATAATTTGGAATGGAGGGAGTATAACCTAGCAATGGTATAGCTAGGCTTATATAGCCTACAGGCTACAGCTACCTTCAGGTTCTCTGAACAGTGAGAAGTAGTACTATACTCCTACAGTCCTACTAGACCGATGTGTGTATCTGGAGCTATATATACTAATTGTTAGTAATAGCTGACGGAGTATCCAATTCCAATTCCAGCTATCCAACGACGTCTGTTTGTTTCGTTTATAACGAATTCTAGAGTCTAGACTGAAAAAGAATAAGAATCTCACCAAACTAAGTGAAGAAAAAACTCTTTAAACATTTGGATTATTTTTACTCTGACTATAGTTACAGAGCTTTGAATAGAAAAAAAAAATAGTGGCGGAGCCACATGGTGCAGGCCCAGTAGGCCCCAGGCCAGGCTACGAGTACGCTGACTGCTTGCTAGTTGTTGTGCGGCGCGATCACGCCGAGATCCCGAGTGCCGGTCACCGAGAGGTGAGATTCAGGGTGTGTTTGCATGGCAGCCAAAACACGCCACGCGCCTTGCCACACCAACCAAGGCTGTTGTTTGGTTTTCATCCACGTTTTGACCGCCACAGCTCCTGTCATTTTGCTCCTTGCGCTCGTCGTCTAGTGTGTGGCGAGTGTGGCGCAGATTCTGGGCGCCATGATTGTGGCGACGCCACACCGGCGTGGCTGTGGTGTGGCCAATACTGAACCAAGCAGCCCCTCAGTCTCCGATCTTTTCTTTTATTTTTTCCATGTAGAAAATTCTATCTAATTTAAAATTTCATTGCTAATATTATTCAGTCATTCCACATGCAGCGAGATCAGGGATTTGTCTAACATCAAAGACGTACGACCGAGATTGCAAAGATTCAATATATGCATGCAGCGAGATAAGGGATTTGTCTAACATCAAAGACGTACGACCGAGATTGCAAAGATTCAATATATGTCATGTGAGCATTTGTGTAATCACACGTGAGGATGTCATGTGAGCATTTGTGTAATCACACGTGAGGACTGATGATTTATATTAATCTGTGCAAGTGCAATTTATTCAATTGTTTGGCATTGTATTTTGTAGGTATAAAGAGAAGTAGAGACATTGCATATCTTTTCGAGAAGCATACAGCAAAGAAGACGGTAGCGGCTACTATTGCTACTGCAAATCCTCCCCATTATACCTATATTTTAAGCTGTCAGTATCTTGTTTTAGCTATTTATTATATTATAATTTGTTGATGCTTTCTGTTTAGTCATTGAATTTAGGGAGTGTCTAGTTATCTGTTGACAGATTTATATAGTTAAAACTGTCAGATGTTTTAAAATACGACCCAATAGCGACAATTGTAGCACAAATCCTTAAGCATAATCAAATGTATAGAAATTTGACAGATTTAATACCAAAAAAATATGTCAACGAATAAATAGCAAAAGTCTTGATTTTAATAGTTATCATACTATTAGCACATGTATATCAAATTACATTGTAAATTTTACAGTTGTTACCGGTTTGTTAAATGGTTTTACCGAAGTGTATATGATTTTTCGACAATGCTAGCGTCTGGACGTCCGGACGGACGCCCACAGCTGCTCTCTGTTTCCCGCTTCTTCTCCGTGCCATGCGCCCCATCCGCTCAGATTCTGCGCTGCCTGGACGACTCGCCCCGCCCACGTCGTCCGCCCATAAGCGGGGCTATCTGCGCCAATGTGTTTCCCACGCGAACTCGAACTGCCGTTGCGAGATGGAGAGAAAGGAAGGGAGGGGAGGGAGAGGGTGAGGCGAGCTGCGCGAGGAAGGCGCGAGGTAGGAGCGAAAGCCCTGCGGCAGGCCGCTGTTTGCCAGCCACCTGCGCCATTACAACATGTGCAACACCCAATCTACTTTCGAAACATCCAGATGAGAAACATTTGCAACACACGTCTGAAAATAGATGATACACTTGAAACGTGCGTCTAAAACACTTGCAAAACATATGCAACATCAAGATAAAACAACTGCAACATATGTGTGAAACATATGCAACATTCAAATAAACATACTTGTAACATACGTCTGAAAAACAGATAAAACATTTAAAACATACGCTTGCAACATACATGTATAGCCATTACAAATGCAGCATCTCGATCTACTTTTGAAACATCCATATGAAACACCCGCAACATACCTCTAAAACATTTGAAACACTTGAAAACATACGCTTCTAACATGCGCTTTCAGCAAACCCTGGCAGGCGGGTGGGCGGGCGGAGCACTACACAGCAGGATCTGACGCTAAGTTGCGGTGTAGGAGAATAGAGCCACGACACCACGGAGGAAGTGGGGCCCGAGATGGAGATGGCAACAGAAAGCGCTCGGGTTCTGCTGCGCAAGCGCGGGAGAAAGGAGGCATGGCGTGGGAGGAGGGCGTGGGGGAGACGTAGAGTGCGGCATCGGAGAGCGGCTCGGAGAGGAGTGGCCGGGACGGGATGCAAAGGAAGGCTGCCAGGAGCGCCTGGCTCGGCGGTCGGTGCGGGGTATTGTGGCTGCACGTGACGATAAGAGGTCAGTCTCATGGTGTGAGCAGAGCATTAGTGATGATTTTTTTCGTTTTGTCGGAGTACCCTTAACAAAAAAAAAAAAATTCTAGATCCATCACTCGCAAAAACAAAATGCTTACCGTAAGGCGATTTTAATCTGAGCATGCTATAAGCGAAACCAAACGTTGCCACGGTTTGCTCCTCTATAAATAAGAAGCTACTGATCGGCGAGCTGATACAAGAGCCCATTGATCACACACACTCGGCCACAGGTACACGTCTTCGCTCGTCGTCTCCACCAAGCCGCGATCGAGCTCTCAGCCAGTAAGTCAGCTTCCCTCGCTCCACCCATCGCCGGCGCAGCGGGGCTGCTATATTTGTCCTCAGTCCTCGAGTATCTCTCGCTCCGATCCGTCAGGTGAGAGAAACAGTCCATGCATCCATCCATAGCGCGGCCACACGTGCGCTAGCTGCGCGCTGCTCAATTATTGGTTATTTTTGCACTGCCCCCTCCCCTGCGCACGCACTTGTTTAGCTATGGTTCCTCTTCCTCCCTTCGCTCTCACGGCGAACCTTGCTCGGCCGGCCGGCCTTGTTGCCGCGCTCGCTGGGGCTTATGGGCTGGCTAGCTAGCTAGCCATCAGTAGTGGCCACTGTGCTTTCCGATCCTCCTCGCATGCATCATCTGTGCGCGCCATTGTCAGGGCCGGGACGCGACACGGAGGAGGTCGATGGCCGGCGGCGGAGATGAGGCGTCGGCGGCGCTGTGCGCGCCGATGAAGGCGACGTCGGAGGGGTTGTGGCAGGGGGACAACCCGCTGCACTTCTCGCTGCCGCTCATCATCCTGCAGGTCTGCCTCGTGCTCGTCCTCACCCGGGGCCTCGCCCTGGCGCTCCGCCAGCCCCGCGTCATCGCAGAGATCATCGTAAGTTGTTCCCATCATCCACCATGCATCTCTCTACTACTCGTATTCTTCTTCATCAAACAAAGCCTGTATGCATTTGTTTCTTCGACGAATTATATTGTCTTGCTTGTTTTGCTTTTGCAATAACATTCTTCCTGAAGTGAAGCTTTCGTTAATTGGGTCATCAGGTACGGCAAACCAAGTCTGAATATAATAATCGTCATGGGCATATATAGTTTTAATTTTTGAAGAACACGTATAGCAAATAAAATTGAATATCTCCAACACAAATACGCAATCATGGGTGTTTCGTTCAAAAAACAATCGTGGGTGTTCGCCATTACCTTCTTCCTTGTACAATAGCATGGACGCACCATTATCCTTGACGTCAACTAACGTTTCCTACAAAAAAAAAAGTGTTTGCGTGAATACCAGAAGAAAAAAAACCACTAAATCTCGCTCTTTTTTTCTACTACTGCAGAAACAATCAGAAGTATTGATATATAATGGTATACTCGCATTACATTACAGTATTAGCCTTGCTAGCTAATTCCAACGTAGGACGTAAGCTGTACAGTGACTGAGCAGTAAGCTAGGCTGTGTTCACTTCCCATGCGAACCCAAAATATTTCTTCTTCCACCCATCACATCAAATATTTGGACACATGCATGGAGTATTAAATGTAAGTAAAAAAAATTTAATTGCACAGTTTGTCTGTAAATGTCGAGATGAATCTTTTGAGCCTAGTTACTTTATGATTGGATAATATTTGTCAAATAACAACGAAACGTGCTACAGGAACTTTTCACCTACTTTTCACCAACTAAACACACCCCTAGCTTAATTTGTCTCCAAAATTTAAAAATATATACATATATTATTTCTAGAACAAAATAGTTGGGCCCCACGATAACTCCGAGTTGCTAGGAAATAATAGCTCAGTTTAGTCATCTTCTCCCTTTTACCTTTACCTACTTTTGGAACCGCAAAGAGTGTAAGACTCCTTTACCTCTTACCATCATGCATGTCCTCGATGCCTATCGTCAGTGTTTGACAAATTAATAATAATAAATCCAGAATATGTTGCATGCCATTGACGAACGAGGATCCTATATCATATTTGTAAACTTCTTCACAGTCGAAGAATCAAGCTACCCAGAAAGATTCCGCAAAAGTTCGGTTTACACGTGGACTCAAGCTTTAAGTTTTCACCGCTATTAAAATATGAATTATGAAGCTGAAATAATCCTAACCGCTACGTGTGCACACATATATAAAACACCCCACAACAACTTCAAATGCCTTCTTTTTTTTTAAAAAAAAAGAAAAAAGATCAAATACACTCACACAAGATGATTCCTGATTTCTCCAGCAAAACTTGATGCAACTGAAGTTCTTCACTGCACACGTGTAAAGTTTGCACTCGCCCACCACACGTGCATGCCACTGCCACGTGGAATCATATGAACCGCAGAGGATGTGCAGCTAGCGGTAACATTTTGTCAACAGGAAAAGGGGGCAAAGCACTGACCAACATCCAAATAATGCAAGGGTTGACTTCTGTTAGCAAACGAACACGACAATTTTATACAGTTATTACTTTGATCTTATTTTATGGTCATTATTGTGCGTGGCCTTGACTATTTTTGTCTGCATTTCGTCCCTTCATTTTTCTACTGCCTTACGCACGTGAACCGAGTATTTCCACAAACTTGTTTTGTTGGTTTACCTTTACCACGAGCGTATCAGACATGTCCATCGGTCCATGCATGTACTATATCTGTCACAGTCTTGACTCTTGACTTCAAGCCAACGGCCCATATCTTTTTTTTTCTTCTCTTTGCGAGGTAACGGCCCATATCTGTTAACTAACAACTTCTGCACATGCAATACTTTTAGTTTTCTTTAGTTCCTATAACAAGACAAAGCTATTAACTAGCTTTCCTAAGCTTACTATAAACTATTAGCTAGAGAAATCTAAACAGTACTCCCTTCTTCATAAAACATAAGCGATACAAAGTTCAAATTTTGTACCAAAATACAAGGTATTCTAGCTCCTCAACACCCTTTCTCTCCTCTTTGTTTTTTATAGGAAATACCGATATCCCGTTTAAACTTGGTGTCATCTAAAAACTACTCCCTCCATCCCAAATTATAAGGCATTCCAAGAATCTTGAGAGTCAAATGATATTAAGTTTGACCAAATTTATATGATAAGATAATAATATTTATGACATCAATTAAGTATCATTAGATTCTTCATTAATTATATTTTCATAGTATACCTATTTGATATTATAGTTTTTTGTAATTTTCTCTATAATTTTGATTAAACTTAAGATGCTTTGACTCTCCAATATTCTTGGAATGCCTTATAATTTGGAATGGAGGGAGTAGTCGGTAACTAAGGAAAGTAATGACTTTACTATTCCCTCCATCCTAATTAGTGAGAGGTAAGTTGGTCTTTTTTGCCAAGCTCCTTATTTTATCTGAAAATCGCTTTTCAAGACAGAAGGAGTACTTAGGGGCCGTTCAGCTGGAATTATAAGCCGGCTGAAAAACACTGTTGGCTAATTTTTTGTGAGAGAAAAATACTGTTCCGGCTGAAAAAACAAGTCGAATAAGACGGATTATAAGCCAGATAAACAGAGCCTTAGTTAAAATAGGTCAGCTAAATCCCCAGCTAATCCCAAAATATAAGACATGCATGTATTTTAATATTCAAACTCAGCTTCTTAGATCAATAATTAGTTTAATCATGTAAGCTGCTTTCTAGGGGAAATAGAGTTTATGTACAAGCCCACTAGATTAAATAAACATGCACATATTTGATCCAAACGAAGATGCATGAGAACTGGATCGACGTCATTCTGCTATTTAAAAATTATAAACGAAAAACTATGACCAAAATTCGAGTCATGCCTGTGCAAAGACAGAGCTTGCTTCTTCCACCCCCCCAAAAAAAAGGCTAAATGAAGTCGTTCGTAGTTTATTGCCACTAATACTAAACACTGTTACTGCTCCATCAAGTGCTGGATGAAATGCAGTGTGCTCCCTTCACAGCTGCAATGACTGGATGATGGCAATGGCAATGCAGGGCGGCATCCTCCTCGGCCCGTCGGCGCTTGGCCGGAACAAGGCCTTCCTCAACCACGTCTTCCCGACGGAGAGCCTCACCGTGCTCGACACGCTGGCCAACATCGGCCTGCTCCTGTTCCTCTTCCTCGTCGGCCTGGAGCTGGACCCGGCCTCGCTCCGCCGCACGGGCAGCCGCGCGCTCGCCATCGCCGTGGCCGGCATCTCCCTCCCCTTCGCGCTCGGCGTCGGCTCCTCGCTGGCACTGCGCGCCGCCATCGCGCCCGAGGCGCCGCGAGGCCCGCTCATCGTCTTCATGGGCGTCGCGCTCTCCATCACCGCGTTCCCGGTGCTCGCGCGCATCCTCGCCGAGCTCAAGCTCCTGACCACCGACCTGGGCCGCATGGCCATGTCCGCCGCGGCCGTCAACGACGTCACCGCGTGGATACTGCTCGCGCTGGCCATCGCGCTGTCGGGCTCCGGCTCGCCGTTCGTCTCGGTCTACGTCCTCCTATGCGGCGTCGGCTTCGTCGCGGCAGCCACCTTCCTCGTGCGGCCGGTGCTCGTCTACATGGCGCGCCTGTCCCCGGCCGGCGAGCCCGTGAAGGAGTCGTTCGTCTGCGCGACTCTGGGCATCGTGCTCGCCGCCGGCTTCGTCACGGACGCCATCGGCATCCACGCGCTGTTCGGCGCGTTCGTCATCGGCGTCCTCATCCCCAAGGAAGGCGCCTACGCCGGCGCGCTCACCGAGAAGATGGAGGACCTCGTGTCGTCGCTGTTCCTGCCCCTGTACTTCGTCTCCAGCGGGCTCAAGACCAACGTGGCCACCATCTCGGGGGCCAAGTCCTGGGGCTTCCTCGTGCTCGTCATCACGACGGCGTGCGCCGGCAAGATCGGCGGCACGGTGCTGGCGTCGCTGCTCATGCGCGTGCCGCCGCGCGAGGCGCTCACGCTGGGGCTGCTCATGAACACCAAGGGGCTCGTGGAGCTCATCGTGCTCAACATCGGCCGCGACCGCAAGGTGCTCAACGACGAGGCGTTCGCCATCCTGGTGCTCATGGCGCTCACCACCACCTTCATGACCACGCCGGCCGTCACCGCGGTGTACAAGCCAGCGCGGCGCGGCGCGTCGTCGTACAAGCACCGGACCGTGGAGCGCGGCGGCGGCGGCGAGGCCGACAGCGAGCTGCGTGTGCTGGCGTGCTTCCACGCCAGCCGCGGCATCCCGACGCTGATAAACCTGGTGGAGGCCTCGCGCGGCACGCGGCGAAGCAAGCTCACCATGTACGCCATGCACCTCGTGGAGCTCTCGGAGCGGTCGTCGGCCATCTCCATGGTGCAGCGCGCGCGCCGCAACGGGCTGCCGTTCTCGGGCCGGCGCGGGCGCGACGGCGGCGGGGAGGTTGTGGTGGCGTTCGAGGCGTTCCGGCGCCTCAGTGCAGTGGCGGTGAAGCCGATGACGGCCATCTCCGACCTCGGCACCATCCACGAGGACATCGTGGCGTCGGCGGTCAACAAGCGTGCCGCGCTCGTGGTGCTGCCGTTCCACAAGATGCTGTGCCACGACGGCACCATGGAGCCCGTGGACCGCGCCTACCACCACGCCAACGTCCGCGTGCTCCAGAGCGCGCCCTGCTCCGTCGCCGTCCTCGTGGACCGCGTCCTCGGCGGCGCGGCGCAGGTCTCCGCACCGGACGTCTCCTACGCCGTGCTGGTCCTCTTCTTCGGCGGGCCCGACGACCGCGAGGCGCTCGCGTACGCCGCCCGCATGGGCGAGCACCCCGGCATCGAGCTCACCGTCGCCCGCTTCATCACGGCCGCGGCGCCGAAACCCGACGCCGCCAGCGGCGACCTCGAGCTCGAGCTCGCCAAGGACGAGGAGGCCCTGCAGAGGTACGTCACCCGGGCGCTCAAGTCCGGGGACGGGTCCGTCAGGTACGAGGAGGTAACGGCGGCGGCAGAGCGCGAGGAGTTGACACCCGCCATCAGGACGCTCGGGAGAGGCAAGAACCTGGTCGTCGCGGGGCGGTCGGCGCCAGCGCCGCCGCTGGTGGAGAAAAGCGACTGCCCGGAGCTGGGTCCCGTGGGGAGCTACCTGGCGACGCCGGAGTTCTCGACGACGGCGTCCGTGCTGGTCGTGCAACGGTACAACCCGCGGAGCGACCCCTCGCGCGAAAGGCCGGCGGTGGAGGGGGACGTGGAAGAGGCCGTCGTGCCGTTCCCGTCGTCGTCTCGGTCGGCGGAGTCCGAGTCCGAGTCGCAGCACAGCACGTGAGAAACGCGCGCACGTACGGACGTGTCACGTGTGCACGTGTGCGTGCGTGTGCAGTGAAGCTAGCTAGGTACGTGGTAGGGTGTTTAGCATGGCACATGCACGCTTGTGCTCTCTAGCTAGCTAGCTAAAAGTAGCTTTCTGGTTGATTAGTCCGATTAGTCCGTCGTGTGGCTAGTGGTTTTGGCCTTTGGTGACGGTTTGTACATATGCAAATAAGTTTTTTTTTTGAAACCTGCTAGGAGCACTGGCGTATAATGTAAGACTCGTAAATGGACAACTACACTTGACCGCGCACTCAAGCGCAATTGAGACTATCCGAGAGATATCAGAACTCGTCTACTGAGGCACACACACCACACACACCATATACAAACACCACGCCTACAGTCCCCTTTGGGGGAAAATCTTCGGTGCCAGCGCTACCAACTGAGCTAGAGCTCGTCCGCGGTGCATAGCATACACGGTATTGTACACAAATGTATACATGCTAAGAGAACTGAAGGAGGTAAGCATAGGTTAAGGTAGTATATACTGTATCCAGCCGGTGGTATTTGCTCAGATCAAGTGGTATTTGGTGACTCTAATAATCTTCTGGTAGGTTTCATGTGTGTAAAATAAGCTGGCAACATGGACACATTGTTTCATCCACTTGGATCGTGGAAGAGGTGAGCAGGGTTTGCATATGGATGATCTCATCCTCTAGTTTTTAGAGAATGCTAAACTAACATTCTGTTTATGTTAGCACGACTTTATCTTGCTCCATTTTTTTTGCTATAATGCACAAAGAGTCATAGCTGATGAGGCAAAAATCAGTGGTGTTTACGGTTCTAGTTCATTTTAAAAAAGAGACAAAAACGACTTTTTACTAAAGTGTAACTACAATGTATGGAGAAGCCAGAGATGGAGTCGGTCTAAATGGGGACTAAAAACATCCTCATTTCTGTCTCTATACATCAGTTCCCTAGTCTCAAATGTGAAGTTTTAATGCTTCAGCTACTAATCCATGTTTGATTTATATAGAGAGAGTGCAATTTTTCCTATGGCAAAGACTGAATACTACAAGGTGCTATGTTCGTTTTTCTATCATACGTTGATTACAGTATATAACGGAGCTTCTCTTACTTACAGGAAGATAACCTAACTCTAAGGACTAAGATTGCAAACTATGTCGCTAGACTGAAAGATTATCAGCATGCTTTTCCCCTTCTTTTTCATTCCAACTAGAGATGTTGCTTCTTCTCTGGATTTTTTTGCCCACCTTTGAAGCATATACCCCTTATGTTGGCCTTCTTGTTGATTATGTAGATGTATCTCTTTTCTAGTGATGTGCTTGCATTTTTCAAGTCATGAATTTAGCTCATATAAATTTGGTAAATATCGTTCTGTGTTTCTCCTATCGACAAAAATTAAAAATAGTTGGCAGAAATAATATATATCAACTTTGCTTAATGCACACTGCTTTGGTGCACTAGGAAGCTCAGAAAAATGAGATATTCATTAGTGGGCACTCTTACACGTGATGTGTTATCCTATGGTTTGTGATGACTGTGTAGATTTGTTTTCCCTTCAACAATAGGGATCCACCTTTGTTGATGGTGCCTCTAACTCTAAGCTTGCAGTTCTCATAGTAGCCCCAATGCGACACCGTGTCTAGTGGTTTCAACCTCCATGTTTGCATGCACCTTTCACGTTGTACCGAGCGGGTGGTCTCGTTGATGATCAGAGTGGCTTGATGTAGCGATGGTTCTATCTAGCAAAAAGCTAAAGCCCTCGCTCGGTCCTGCGTTGGAGCGGATGGAAGGTATCCATGGCACACGTCATCTTGGGACCACACTCAACTACATGCACGTCATCTCAAAAATGATGGAAGGTGTCCATGGCACCTTGGGACCACACTCACCTACATGCATGTCATCTCAAAAATGATGGAAGGTGTCCATGGCACACATCATCTTGCACCACACTCACCTCTATGCATGTCATCTCAAAAATGATATGGGGCTGCATTAAAAGTTGTGTGCTTGCACTAGGAGGTTGGGGAGTCTCGTGTTTCTTGCCCTCAGGACAAGTCCAATGCACTAGCATGTACGTTAGTCCCGCTGAGCTGAAGGAGAGAGATATATAGACACATGTTGTCTTCACAGTTAGCCTCACTGAGCTATGTAGGCTCGGACGTCACATGAAGGAGAGAGATAGCCATATGTTGTCTTCATAGTATGTCATATTATCTTGCAGATGTGACCTTGATCTATCAAAAAACACTAGATTTGTTAAAAAGGACACAGAGTAAACATTGGCTAATGGATTTAGAACAATAATTTGAAAGCGGACCTTTGGAGGGATAGAGGTAATGGTGGGCCTAAGAGGCAAATAGGCAACCATGGCTTGGGCCGTGGGAATTGGGGGCTCCATCCATTAGGAGTTATATATATGTAAAAACTACTTTTTTGCTGAGATCAATATTTATTAGTAGTATATGTGTTGGTTGTGTTGGATGAAAACGGATCGGATACGGACAGATATCATCGATATTATATTTGTTTTTATATTTCTGTTCGGATTCAGATTCGAATACGAATAATATCAGCTTTATCGGATATGATACAATTGGATATCGACATCACAAATACACAATGATGGTTTAGAGCATACTAGTTAATAATATAGCTAATATTAAGCTTTATATTATTGTCATATCCTTTACATCTAACTAATAACCTATACATATATAATAGTTTGGTTGTACACGTATATGTTAGAGCATTAATATCTGGTTGACCTTATTCTCAAAAAAAAATTTCTTTGAACCTAAGCTAGGTACATCCATAACTACGGGCTTGCTTGGTTCCGTCGCTGAGCACTGTTACACCATGCCGAGCAAGGATAGTGAGTGAGCGCGGGCGTTTCGTTCTTTCTCCTGAACACTTCGGAGACCGTGCGAGCAATATTTGGCTTGCTCCTGTGGGAGAGCTAAATCGGCTTGCCCGGCCGAGAAAGCTCCTCTCGCTCATGCCAACGCAACGAGGCGAGGCGAGCTTAGCCTAGAACCAAGGAGCCCCTACATTCCTACAATACAAGTAACAAGGGTGCAGCCCCTTGTAAACTCTTTTTAACTCATTATGCCTTCCCTAACGTTGCTATTTTACTAGTAGCCCTAGGGCCACGTAGGATCGGATAAAAAAGTAGGTGTTTTATACTTGTCATAATGGTTTGCAGAAGCTACATATGCTTAGGGAGAGAAAAGATGATCCATGCTAAAAATGAAGAGGGAGGGGAAACAAAGGTGAGACATGATGAAAGAAAAAAGTTTCTATGCAAACCATAAGTAGTGATAGTTTGTATTGTGTTAATGGTAGTCTCAACATTTTTCTTAGTCTATGTGGATCACTTTATTTGTACTAGAACCACTCAGAGTGTTAGCCTCCATTGGTTGATATAATAATTTTTTGCTTATGTCATCCTTATACTTAGTCTTAATTGTTTATAATAAGTACTGTTGACCTCCATTTTGTTTGTTAGCCTCCATTTTAGGTTGGTCTCTCCTCTCCTCACGAGTACAGTACTGTTGACCGTGTGAGCAGCAAGTCTGCAGCTGCAATAGAGACCATCCCATCCCTCCTCAGTTTTTCTTGATCTAGAAAGAAGCTAAAATTTTAGGCCTTTTTATATATTTAAAGACAAGAGAACGTCTGGCCACGAGCGCGCACACGTTGGCCACGATATCAAACGAGATGCTGGCCGTTGGATTGCCACTGGATGGCTCTGGTCGCGTTGACCGACCGGCGCAGACGGTGTAGGGTCGAAGCCCTGGCGCGGGCAGGGCGCTGTCGTTGCTGGATTGGCCAGCTCCTTGTGTTGTTGTCTCCTGATTCGCTGTGTTTCACCGGGTCCACTGGTCGGTTGCGCCAAGGGCTGTGTTTACTTCCTCAAAAAAAAAAAAAAAGTACTGTGCAAACAAAAGATTCCCCGTCCCATCAAACCTGTGATACATGCATGGAGTATTAAATGCAGATGAAATCAAAAACTAATTGTACAGCTTGGTTGTACTTTGCGAGACGAACGTTTTGAACCTAATTAGTCAACGGTTGGACACTATTTACCAAATAAAGTCAAAACGTGCTACAGTACTTTTTTTACACCTTTTCGCGAAACTAAACACACCCAAGAAAGGCTGTGTTTAGATCCCTGAAAAGGGGTAAAAAAAGTACTGTAGCACATTTTGGCTTTATTTGGTAAATAGTGTCCAACAGTTGACTAATTAGGTTCAAAACGTTCGTCTCGCAAAGTACAACCAAGCTGTACAATTAGTTTTTAATTTCATCTACATTTAGTACTCCATGCATGTATCGCAAGTTTGATGTGGCGAGGAATCTTTTTTCGCATAGTACTTTTTTTTGAGGAACTGAACACAGCCAAAGCTGCCTCCCTCGCGTCTTCTCGGGCGACGTCCCGTCCGCGCTCGGCGAGCGTGCGCTCGTGCGGCGCTGACACTAGGGCCGTGTTTAGATGCCGACCGAATCGGCACTGCGTGTTACAGACACTGTAGCACGTTTTGTTTTTTAGTGTAAAAAATTATCTAAAAATTAATTAATTGGACTCAAAATGTTCGTCTCGCAAAGTACAACAAAACTATGCAATTAGTTTTTGATTTCATCTACATTTAGTATTCCATGCATTTACCGATATTTTGATGTGATGGGGAATCTTCTTTTTGCATAGTAGAATTTGGGGGGAAATTTGGGAACTAAACAAGGCCTAGCCGCTGTGGGTACTCTAAAACGATACTCTAAAACTTTAGAGTATGAATATAGAGTAAAAACTGTTGCACTTGATACTCTAAAACGATACTCTATTCTTTCTCTCACTCTATATTTAGAGTAGTACTGTGCTTACTCTATACTCTACAGTGACGGTCCCACTAGCTAAAGAAAGGAAAAAAATGCAATTTGCAAAGGTTCAGGTTGGTATGTCATGTACGGGCGGGCCTATACCAGGCGCAGGCGCGCCCGCGATATCCGCCACGCGGCTGAGCGCGCGGGATCGGCCCTGAGTGGCTAAGTTTAGGAAGTTAGATTAGTGGTTGCTAATTACTAAGATTAGGGAGTGCCTTCTAATTTTCGGTTGGCCCTTGGCTATTTATATTTGTAATCGGGAGACAATTGAATCAAGCAAGAAATTACCCTATCCTTCCTCTCCTCTGTTAAGCCTGTGGTAGAGGGGGCATAACCTCACCGAAGAAGACGGCCGACGGCTACGAGCTACGTAGCCGCGGTCCGGCCAGCCAAGGGTTTGGCGCCCTTGACAACTTGGTATCACGGTCACGCCGATCCTCGCCTTCCCGCTCCGATCAATCCTCCACAGCAGCCGCCCACCACAATAGCCCCACACCATCACCCCAATCTGTCGCCGTTTCCACCGCGCCGCCGCCAGCCATGACTGAGCCCACCATCGCCGATGTGCTGGAGTCCCTGAAGTCCCTCACCGCCGAGATGACTGCCATGAAGGCAGACATGGCGGCTCTGAAGGACAAGTCCGCCTCATCGTCGGACAGCAGTGACGGCCGCCGCCTGGAGGGTCAGCGCGACCTTGATTGCCCCCCAGGTTCCAAAAATTGGACTTTCCGCGCTTCGACGGCAAGTTCGATCCGATGCTCTTGATCAACAAATGCGAATCGTACTTCCGTCAGCAGCGCACCATGGCCGAGGAACGCGTGTGGATGGCCTCTTACTGTGGCAGAACCACCTAATCTAGTGCCCTCCTAAGAGTACTCGTCTTCCATTAGACCATAAGTACCCAAGGGAGCGCACTAAACTCTGCGATTCCGTCGAGCACACCCAACGGGAGAACTAAAAAATTCATATTTTTCATCAGGATCATAGATGAGAGATAAAGCTTACAACACTTTTATTACAACATCAGAGAAATTCATTATTTAATTATAACAGCATAATAAAAATATTATTAGAGTTTAGCGAAAATGAAATCATTTAATGATAAGATAAACATTAACATGAAGAACATTCATATACATGAAATGATAACAGGTGGTAATCTTTCCCTTGTAAAACATTTTTGGTGAGAGTTATAAATCAACTCTACATTCGCAACGTAAAGGAAATTCTCACTGAGCCCACTAGGAGGTTTTCACACACAAATGTCATCTTCAAGAACACCTGTCACCTGCAACAGGGTAGAACAAACCCGGAGTACTCAATTGTACTTCGCAAGACTTACCCGTCAGAAGGAAAGAAAAGACTCCAAGGATATGCAAGGCTATCTGGCTTGTGGGTTATTGCAACTACAGGAAGCATTACTAAAGGTGCATCCTTATATTTAATTTTTATTAGCAGTCATCGGTAGTTCATTAACCAACCATTCTAGGTAAGCACCTGTTTTACTTTCAAGCAAAGGTTGAGCCATCTGAACTATTTTTTTCATCTTTCGTCTTTCATCTTTCATTTCTTACTACGGTGCCCGGATCAAGTCATATCGGACCGCTTACGCGGCGATTCGCGAATCAATGCAGCCTAGCTGGGTACCCCAAAAAACACATGCCCCGCCCGTACCGAGGTACAAACGGGACCAACCCATTATCCTCCTGTCAAGAGAATCGAGTCCCCGTCCATACTGGGACTCCAAGCCCCCGCCCTCTCGCGGTGCTTAGACCTCCTAATACCCATATATAATCCACCTTCAGTTGGTCCGGATGGAGCCGGAACCCATGACAAGAGAATAACAAGTCTTTCTAGCCCCCATCCGCTAGTATATGCTCGGGATAAAGAGATATGTGACCTGACAACCATCCAAATGCAACGACCGGTCCTTAATCGACACAGGCGGGACAAATGCAACTAGAGCCTCGCTCGGATTGCCCAACCAAGTCCATATCAAATTCCAAGTATAGTCCCGCCCGGTCTCTAATTATTATCCATATATAATCCATATGATAGTAACATGATAATAGTAACAATAATATATTTTCTATCTCTCGCGAGTGACAGATAATCACTCGACTTCTATCGGAGTCATGTAGCATAGCAATCTATACGATCCTGACATACTAGTAAGATTCATGGGATCAGGATATATATATGCAAGTGGGTTTCATTTAA
This sequence comes from Saccharum hybrid cultivar R570, assembly GCA_038087645.1. Lineage (NCBI taxonomy): Eukaryota > Viridiplantae > Streptophyta > Magnoliopsida > Poales > Poaceae > Saccharum > Saccharum hybrid cultivar. Next base: position 3,892,772 of record JAQSUU010000059.1, read on the forward strand.
CTCCTTAAAACTTAATGCATAAGCATAGATAAAGTGCAGAATAATAGAGGTTATGCACCGGGGCTTGCCTGGGTAGGAATTAAGATATAACCAAAAGTTAGCATTCCATCACGGTGACACGGTCATCAGGACACCATCTTTTCCGCTGCTCCAAAAGACTTCACGCTCCATCATTGTTCCTATTATAATATTTGGAGATGCAACGTAGAAATGTAAATAATCGACGGTAATCGTAACCTCGTATCATACGATTTCGTCTCTCAAGCTAACGAGCTAACCTTACGACTAACGAACTAGGTTTTGTATCTACGTTATCGACTTAAGCGTTATTTCCCAACAACCTAGGGTGTTGCTCTTTTCGTTTCATCGATTAAATATATATTCAAACTAGGGTTCATTAGCTATCTAACAAAACTAATTATTTTGGAGCCACAAAATCTACAGAGAGTAGATAATAATAGTATGAGGTTACTGTAAAATTCTTAGAGTCCACACTATTACCATTTTCTTACAAAAATTCTCACAAGTTTATACTTAGCAATATCAAGCATTTTGAATTAATTAACACACTCCTAAAAACCTTATGCAACTATGTGTATAAAACATACTACAGATAGATCCTAATTTTAGGAACCTAACAAAATTTGTTTCACCTTTTTAGAATTCCTACATATTTCTATCTTGAATTTATAGTTTGCCTTAGAAACTAAATTAGAAAAGCTTCACAAAACGAAAAAGGCCAGCAACAGCGTTTCCAGCCCAGCAGAGCAGCGCGGCCCGTGCGAATGCGCCCACGCACCATCAGGCCAGCCCAGCAATGGCCTAAGGCGGGAAGCCCGCGCTTCAGCCGCGACTTTTGCACAAAAGCCCCTAGCTTCGCAGGTTATCACACAAAGGGACAGAACACTATTGCGCTAGGGACATACCTTGCATCAAGCACCCTAGATTAGTTCGTCTTCGCAACCATAAGGTCCCTGGCGTGCCTACGTGCGGCGGTGTGACTCCGGTCGGCACAGCACGGCTACGCCGGCCAACCGAGTAAGGCACCGGCCAGGATAGCAGGCCGATGGACGTCGCGGAGCAATAGCGAAGCCCTAGGCGGCGGTTGGAACTTACCCAGTGACTCCTACGGTGCTGCTCACACTGGCGGACTATCCTCCATGACGGCGCACACTCCGGCTAACCTACATGCCCTCGGACGAGTAGAGATGGCGGATAAGTATCAGTGGGTCACCTTGGTTTACGCTGTGGTGACGGTTGAGGCGGAGGAGTACCAAGGTGGCTTGCCCACGCACGACCGCATCGCGCGGTGGCGCCCTGAGCATGGCATGGTTGCGTCACGTGTGTCTCCGGTGAACACCACGGCTTCCTGACGCGAGCACCGGTTGCGTGAGGTCAAAACGAGCTCACGGATACAAACAATTGGACCAAAACTCATGGGCAAAGGCTTACCCCTAGCTGACGCTCGACCCCTGGGACAACAGGACCGGCGGCAAGTGGTGCTCGATTGAAACGTGGTGTGGTTGAAACACACCACCCACCACCTCAGCTACCCACCTATGCGAATAAAAGGAGAGGGCAGCGCGGTACCCTACTTAAAGGCAACGAGTTCGCGGCGGTGACCGACTTGCTAGCACGCAGTCGAGCCCGAACAGCACGGCGACGTCGATCAACGGGCAAAGGACGAAGACTTGTACCCACCTCCACAGCAGTCAAGGTTGACGACCGCGACGCGGAGACACTGGCGTACTCCCGTCCACCTACCGTCGAGATGAAACGAACAGCATGGGCGTCCCCATGCTAGTCGAGCAGACGGGCGCCTAGAGCTCGGCTAAGCACGCAACATGGCGGCCAGAGCACACACGCCACGGCTCCCCGCTCTCACACCCGCTCTCGGCCCCACAGTCGCACCGTCAACCCTGCTCCCCGCGCTCACGGCGAACATGGGACCGGCCATGGTGCAGTCATGGCCCAAGGATGGCCTAACCGACAGCGTGCTGGAACGACTAGAGCCCTAGGCCGAGAAGACAACGAACGTCACATGCACGGATTATAAAGTGTGCTCAACATCCGGCTGCAACTTGGTAAATGCTCCACCGACTAGTGGGCCCCAAGATGGCACATCAGGTTACGATTAGGGACAGCAAGCACCAGCTAAAGCTTCCGAGATAGGCCAAAAGAGTCACGCCAACTGGGGGTTCGTCACTGACGTCGTTGGTTCGCGAACACCGTCCTGAGTCACGAGTTGCAGCGCGTTCTAACTAATTCGGGCAATAATCACGAGAGCCAAGCAACGCTTACACAACTATGGCTTAGACCAAGACCAAATGCCCACGTCGGTGCAACCCGCGGAACCACACACTCGACGAGTGCCTAACTAGTTATTCTAGAGAGCAAAAAACTAAGCTACAACACTCATATAGTTTTTCCGAACTACAGAAGTGAGTCATATAAGATTCGATATCACTCCATGTGCGATTAAAATTTTAAAACCCAAGAACTTATTTTGTTAATTTCTTTTAGGCCTTAATCGTGAGCTAAGTAAGCTAGTAACACCAGGGGTGTTACACTTACCATCTGGAGGACGTCACGCAGCTCGGGTACGCCCAGCTCTAGGAAGACGAAGGCACGCCGACATAGGGGCACTTCAAGGACCTCCTCAATCTGCGGTTTGGGCCTCCCCTCTGCTCGGCGCCCCTGTTCGAGTTGGTAGAGTGCCGGTGGACCGGCACCGTGGAGGAATACTCCAATCGGTTCTAGGCCCTCCTGCCACGTGTCGGCCGCCTGGACGAGGCACAGCGGGTCCAACTCTTCACTGGAGGCCTCCTGCCGCCCCTCAGCCACGCCGTCCGCATCCACAATCCGGCGACGCTCGGGGTTGCCATGAGCCTCGCGCGCCAGGTCAAGTTGATGGAGGCCGATCGACAGGCGCCGCCTCTACCTCGGGCACCCGCGCGGGGTCTCCTTCCAGCGCCCGTGCCCCGGGCCGCCTTGCCACCGCCCCAGCAGCCGCTGGGGCTCCCTGTGCCCCCGGTGGCCGCCTAGCTGGGCCGCGGCGAGGGCAACCAGCGCCGCCTCACACCGGAGGAGATGGCGGAACGGCGTCGTCTAGGCCTCTGTTTTAATTGCAACGAGAAATATTCTCGTGGCCACAATCGCTTTTGCAGGCGCATCTTCTTCTTGGAGGGGGTGGAGATCGACGACAGCACGAACGTCGCCGGCGAGGCTGAGCCCGAGACCGAGGCACCCTGCTTCTCCCTTCAGGCGGTGGCAGGGGTTCCCGTGGCAGGCACTATGCAGATCGCCGTGGCTCTGGGTGCCGCGTCCCTCGTCGCCCTCCTAGACTCCGGCAGCACGCACAACTTCATCTCCGAAGCGGCGGAGAGGCGCTCCGGGCTGCCCCTTCGCCAACGCCCCCGTCTCACCGCCCTGGTCACCAATGGCGAGCGGGTCACCTATGCCGGCGTCATCCACGACGCGCCCCTGCTCATCGACGGCGTGGCATTTCTGGCCGATCTCTACGTCATGCCGCTGGCCGGGTACGACGTCGTCCTCGGCACCCGGTGGCTCGGCGCGTTGGGCCCCATCGTTTGGGACCTCGGTAGCTGGCGCATGACTTTCTAGCACCAGGGTCACCCTGTCTCCTGGACCAGCGTCGGCAGCCCCTCAGTGCCGGCCTTGGGCGCCACCACAGCGCCAGACTCACTTCTCGAGGCGCTACTGCCCTCGTTTGGGGGGGCTCTTCGTGGACCCCGTCGGTCTGCCCCCCAAACGCGCGCACGACCACCGCATCACGCTCAAGCATGATGCCCGTCCTCCTCGTCAAGAACCACCGCATCGAGCAGGGGATCGTCCGCCGCAGCGACTCACCGTTCTCGTCGCCCGTCCTCCTCGTCAAGAAGCCCGATGGTTCGTGGCGCTTCTGCGTCGACTACCGGTCCCTCAATGCGCTCACTGTCAAGGACGCCTTTCTGATCCTGGTGGTCGACGAGCTCCTCGACGAGCTCCATGGCGCGCATGCGGCCGGAGGACGTCCACAAGATGGACCTTCGGTCCGGGTATCACCAGGTGCGCATGCGGCCGGAGGACGTCCACAAGACGGCGTTCTGCACCCACGATAGCCTGTACGAGTTCTTGGTGATGGCGTTCGGGCTATGCAACGCCCCGGTGACATTCCAAGCACTGATGAACGATGTCCTCCGCCCGTTCCTGCGCCGCTTCGTCTTGGTATTTTTTGACGATATTCTGATTTACAGCAAGATGTGGGCTGATCATCTTCGCCATCTTCGGGCCATGCTGGATGAGCTTCGCCGTCACCAGCTGTTCGTCAAGCGCACCAAGTGTTCCTTTGGTGCCCCCTCCGTCTCCTACCTCGGCGATGTCATCTCCGCGGCAGGCATGGCCATGGACCCGACCAAGGTGCAGGCGATCCATGAGTGGCCGACCCCCCGTTCACCTAGGGCGGTGCGTGGTTTTCTCGGCCTCGCCGGGTACTACCGCAAGTTCGTCCACAATTACGGGGCGATCGTGGCTCCGCTAATGGCTCTTCTCAAGGAGGGCTTCACCTAGGATGACGCGGTGGCCGCGGCATTCTCAGCACTCAAGGCCGCCGTCACGTCCGCCCCCGTCCTCACCATGGCCGACTTCGCCAAGCTATTCACCGTTGAGTGTGACGCATCGACGTTCGGCTTCGGCACGGTCCTGGTCCAGGAGGGCCACCGGGTGGCTTTCTTCAGCCGGCCTGTGGCGCCTCGCCACCGCTCGCTGGCTGCCTATGAGCGCGAGCTTATCGGTCTTGTTCAGGCTGTGCGGCACTGGCGCCCGTACCTATGGGGGCGGCGCTTTATCATCAAGACCGACCACTACAGCCTCAAATACCTCCCCGACCAGCGCCTCGCCACAATTCCTCAGCACCACTGGGTCGGCAAACTTCTAGGCTTCGACTTCTCGGTGGAGTACCGGTCGGGCGCCACCAACGTCGTCGCCGACGCCCTCTCCCGCCGTGATAATGACGAGGGTGAGGTGCTGGTCATTTCGGCGCCCCGCTTCGACTTCATCGAGCGCCTACGCCACGCTCAGGCCACTAACCCCGCCCTGGTGGCCATCCATGAGGACGTTTGGGCGGGCACTCGTGCGGCTCCCTGGATGCTGGTGGACGGCATGGTCGCCTTTGACGGCCGCCTGTACATCCCCCCGGCGTCACCCCTGCTTCAGGAGATCGTGGCTGCGGTCCACAATGACGGCCATGAGGGCATTCACCGCACCCTCCACCGGCTCCGGCGGGATTTTCATTTTCCCAACATGTGTCATTTGGTGCAGGACTTCGTGAAGGCGTGCGCCACCTGCCAGCAGTACAAGTCCGATCACCTCCGACCGGTCGGTCTACTTCAGCCTTTGTCGGTACCGTAGGCGGTGTGGGTGGACATCGGCATCGATTTCATTGAGGCGCTGCCCAAGGTGCAGGGCAAGACGGTCATCCTCTCCGTCGTGGACCGTTTTAGCAAGTATTGCTAGTTCATTCCGCTCGCACACCCCTACACCGCGGAGTCCGTCGCCCAAGCTTTCTTTGCCGACATCGTTCGCCTCCATGCGCGTGCCGCAGTCCATCGTCTCGGACCGCGATCCGGTGTTCACCTCGGCGTTTTGGAAGGAGCTCATGCGGCTCATTGGGACAAAGCTGTACATGTCGTCGGCCTTTCACCCGCAGATGGACGGCCAAACCGAAGCCTCTAATCGGGTCATCGTCATGTACCTGCGCTGCTTCACCGGCGACCGCCCCCGACAGTGGCTCCGTTGGCTGCCATGGGCCGAGTACACCTACAACACCGCCTACCAGTCATCTCTCCGCGACACGCCGTTTCGGGTGGTTTATGGCCGGGACCCCCCACAATCCGTTCTTATGAGCCCGACGAGACTCAGGTCGCTGTGGTGGCTCAGGAAATGGAGGAGCGCGCTGCCTTCCTCGACGACGTCTGCTATCACCTGGAACAAGCGCAGGCGGTCCAGAAGCGTGTTTATGACCAGCACCACAGACCGGTCTCCTTCCAGGTCGGTGACTGGGCCCTTCTTCGCCTTTGGCAACGGGCAGCAGCGTCCCTCCCATGCCCAGCTACGGGGAAGCTCAAGCTGCGGTACGTCGGGCCATACTAGGTCACAGAGCTCATCAATGAGGTGGCTGTGCGGCTCCAGCTGCCTCCTGGTGCCCGCCTCCACGATGTGTTCCACGTCGGCGTCCTCAAGAAGTTCATCGGTGCCCCGCCGGCCGCCCCACCGCTGCTTCCACCACTCCTGCACGGCGCTGTGGTACCTGCCCCGGCCAAGGTTACCCGAGCACGACTGGCCCGGGGCGTGCGCCAGGTGCTTGTGGACTGGCAGGGTGAACCACCGGAGTCGGCTACATGGGAAGACCTGGAGGACTTCCGCGCCCGGTTCCCTTCCTTTCAGCTCGAGGACGAGTTGGACTTCGAGGCGGGGAGAGATGTCATGTACGGGCGGGCCTATACCAGGCGCAGGCGTGCCCGCCATATCCGCCGCGTGGCTGAGCGCGCGGGATCGGCCCTGAGTGGCTAAGTTTAGGAAGTTAGATTAGTGGTTGCTAATTCCTAAGATTAGGGAGTGTCTTCCAATTTTCGGTTGGCCCTTGGCTATTTATATTTGTAATCGGGAGACAATTGAATCAAGCAAGAAATTACCCTATCCTTCCTCTCCTCTGTTAAGCCTGCGGTAGAGGGGCATAACCTCACCGGAGAAGACGGTCGACGGCTACGAGCTACGTAGCCGTGGTCCGGCCAGCCAAGGGTTTGACGCCCTTGACATGGTATCTGCTCGAGGATGCATTCAAACGTATGAATCTTACAGTTGTGACAGTTTTTGCACAAAGATGTACGGCCTCTGTATTTGCAATGGTCCTTTATCATATATTAGGAATATAAAGATCCACTACTGCAAATCTGTATAAAAACTGCAAATATGTTAGGATTCTTGTATTGATCCTCCATAGCACTACGGCTGCCTTGGATAAACTTTGTGTTCATATTCAGATGCTTGTTGTTTGACTAGTCATTTCTTGCTCTATGTTCTTCCTTGGACAATATTTTTGCCTGTTTTTTTCCATCTCACTGACTCAGCATTTGGGTGTTTTGTGTCATGTTTATTCCCTTTCAGGTTTGGAGCACCAACAATTTGGTTTATCTGTTCATTTGTGGAACAGGGGAGAAACACTCGACCAAACGTGGACAATTTGGTCATGACCGGCTGACAGTGGGAGAGCAGTTTAGTCTGTCTTTTGCTCTGTTCAGGCACGTATACTATATTAATTATGCATATACAACAGAGTCGCAAATACAAAGATTGTAACTGGAGTACAGTTTCTACGGAATATTTTGCACCATTTCTCATCTGAACTAGTACAGGTAAAAGAGGTAACCAGATTCAGGATTAATTGTTGTGTCTCTGTAATTTGGGGATCAAGGTGATAGATGACATCTGCACGATGATGCATGATATGAAGCTTACAGTTCTCGTTTAAAGTATAATCTTACAGTTGTGATTGTTTTTGCAAAAAAAAATGGACACTTTATGGCCTCTTTATGTTTGCAATGATCCTTTACCACCTAACTTCCATTTCATTGACATTGAGCTATTGGTGACGAGTAGGAAAGGTTCACTACTTAAAAACTTCTCTTGTAAATTGTAATCCCTTTGGACGGCAGTGTTTAACGTCCCTCCAGTGCAATTAATTCAAGTGGGGAATTCTTTTTCTCAGCTGATCGTTAAAAAAAAAGAGAACAAAAGGTTTAGCGCCTGTTTGGTTCTACGCCAATGCATGCCATGTTATTTGTGGTGCCGCTACGGCCGAGGCAAACAAAATGGCCGCCACAGTTGTGGCGAGAATTACTGAGTGCATGGAGGTTGGGATCTTGTGGCGTGCCACAGCTTACTCTCAAACCAAATAGCAGCCTAGCATTTGTGGCAGCCACATGCATGGCGTGGTAAAGTGAGGCGTGGAACCAAACACCCTCTTACTACTGCAAATATGTATAGTAGTTGTTTGTTAGTCTATTGTACGTTGATTGTAGAATATGTTCGAAATCCAATATATTGAGCTTCTTGTTTGCATTAGTTCTGGCCCTATGTTTCTCCTTTGGCAATGCTTTGGTCTTGTTAATCTTTATTCCATCTGACAGACTAACAAAATGTATTTCTATGACATTTTTATTATTTTTCTCAGGTTTGGTGTATGAACAATTTGGTCATTTATCCATTTGTGGAACAGGGGAGAAACTCCTGACTACAGGTGACAAATTGATTATGACAGACTGACATTCGGAGATTTGAAGCAGGTACGGTTTTGTCAGTCTCTCGTTCATCCGTATGCAACAGAGTCACAGTACAATGTAGTTAGGACTTAGAAGTATTATTGTGCCCAACTGACCATAATTAGTAGTCATGATGAATGAATCAGGTCTAGTGTGCTAACATGTCTGCTGTGCATTCTCCAAAAGAAAAAGAAAAAAAAAGCTTTTCTTTTGTGTAAGACAGAGACTATTACCATGTTATGTACACTATGTAGTTAGGACGTAGACTTTTATTAAGCACTGCCATGACAGGTTAAATGCTGCTCGGAATCTGGGCCATAATTATTAATCAAGATATTCATTGCAGTGAACTTAACCCATATTTGAACTTGTTTTAGTCTATTCATCAAAACTTCACTTTCCAATTGCAGATGATACACACATATAAGAGTTGAACGGGATTTCCTACACTGGCGATGCATACGCCACGGATAGTGGACTGCTCTAGTTGCGAAATATCCATAAATATGCATAAGGTGGGTATAGCTGTTTATTCCATAAACTCTATAAAAAGCAGCCTATTGCTGTGAGGAGCAGTTCACTACCATTCTGCTTCTCCACCTTTCAATTCTATATCATCATGGTCGTCAACTCATGGCACACCTATGCTGCAGCCCTGGTTATGTACATGGTTTTCTAAAGCGTTTGCTACTTTGTTGTTTTGGTTCATCAGATTGTTCTGTCTGAATCAGAGGAACTACTGAAAGAGCAAAATTATATAATCAGACTTGAGATCAACTGATGTCTACATGGCTGAAAATTAATCTACAATGTCAAGCCCTGGGCGTTCGGGTTACCCGAATTTTTCGGGTCGGGTAATATGGGTAGTAAGAAATTCGGGTAATGGAAAACGCTACCTGAATTTAGTCCCGAAATATCACTACCCGAAATTTCGGTTCGGGTATTCCCGATCATCTCCTTTTCAGCATATTGTTGGATCATGTTTCAACCTGCATCTCCATTCCGAGTCTTGCCAAAAGGCTTGATCGCACACCTAACTGGAAACTGATGTATGAAGTGTTATCAGATCGTATAGTCGAGGCTAGTCGCAAGACCACCGATTAGAAAAATATGAAAGAAGTGTTATCAGATCGTATAGTTGAGGCTAGTCGCAAAACCACTGATTAGACGAATAATCATGATTAGTAGTCAATCGGGGTCGATTAGTTGGTCCTAGCCGGCTAGTCGAACATTTGGTCGTTCATGTGCCTAGATGGCTGGTCAGCCATGTATATATAGTGAATAGTGATCGGCCATTTATGTATAGTTTAAATATATGTAAATAGGATCATAAATAGGCAAATGGAAGAGGCAAAGAAAGCAAGGAGGAAAGCATGCTGAGCGTCCTCTGCACAACCACAGTTGTGTCACAAATTGGATAATTGATAGACATTAGATAACATCTTCATCTTCACTTTTTTTTTAAAAAAAAGATAACATCTTCACTTTCTTGAAAGGAGAGTAGCAGACACCAACCTTCAGAGGAGGAAGAGTGACCAGAGTCAAACATAGGGGTATGCCAAGTCTCCGAGAAGAAGGCTCTCGGCCGATAGATCCCCAGACTGATCCCCCCGGATCGCTCGGTGGCTAGGGGCTATACCCATCGGGTACGCTCGCGCGTACCCTTCGATCGGAGTTGGGCAGAGCCCGAGCGTGCCCAAGGACACTGCTCAGACCTCGGGGGCTCATCAAGGCTTCGGGCTCCCGATCGACGGCACCCCGAGCTTGACCCTAGCCCGGCTCCAACTTGACCCAGTGCTCGGACCAGCAACCGACGTCTCGAGAAGGTTCACCTGGTGGAGGCCGAACCGCAGCAAACAACCCTTGACGGTCAAGTGTTAGGAGCCCCCACGATGTCAGGCGGCGCCCGTTGCTCCCCGACTCCATGATAACGCCAAGGTCCATCCACGCCGCAGCAGCACCCTACTGGACCTCGGCGCACGAGGACCATAGACCAAAGCCCACAAACCGCCTCGTACCCGACCTTCCTCAGGATATAAGTGGAAGGTTGGCTCCCATAGATAGGGGGCTGGACAAGCAGAGTTCAGTCGACAGACTAGACACTTCGAGAGGACACATCAGAGTGTTCCTCCCAAGGCAACCCAGCAAGAGAGAGGGTCGATTCCCTTACTCGCTGGGGAAGAAACCTCACCGCCGATGAGCCGTGGGATAGCACCGAGCCATCCTGCCAAACTCTCATTCTCCATCATTGTAACCCCCCGATTTGCCTCATACCCGACCTTCCTCAGGATATAAGTGGAAGGTTGGCTCCCATAGATAGGGGGCTGGACAAGCAGAGTTCAGTCGATAGATTAGACACTTCGAGAGGACACATCAGAGTGTTCCTCCCAAGGCAACCCAGTGTCATAGAACCTCCTAATTATGATAGCCCACAAGTACCCGTCATTACCATAATGACCTCTGATGGCCGTACTTATGTTCACCATAACTTAAAAGGCCTGCTTTCCTCCGAACAGGATCCAATCACAGGAGTATTGCAATATTACAACAGTTTATTCAAAATATTCAACAGAGTAACGTAGCGGAAGTCTTACAATAATATAGGTTTACAAACCAGTTTTCAAACTTCAAACCTTATGTAACATTATTACAAACCAGTAGTAGAGAAGTATCGGTATTAACTTTATTACAACACACAAGCGAGATGCCTTGCCCAAAGGCCACACAGTCTACTCGTCGTCGCTTTCTTCAACCACGACGGTCATGCAACAAGGCTCGAAGCAGACTTGTTCATGAATCGCACCTGCAACAAGGGGTTAACAAACCCTAAGTACTTAAGGGTACTCAACAAGACTTACCCGACTAAGACAAAGACTCCAAGGGCATGCTAGCTTTAGGGAATCAAGATACGGGTATTCTAGAATCAAGATTTTCCTTTGCAGAAAAGCTTACTAAAGTAGATCCTTATCTTCAACATTTTACTTTTACCATTGATGGTTCATTAACCAAATCTAGGTGATTCTAATCTAGATCAAAGTAATTATCATCAAATCCTTTCTCATTCTTTCTTTTATTCCAGTTCTTAACTATGATGCAAGTCAGGTGATCAAGTCTCCATAACCGAGGAGCAACGACGATTCGAACCGATTATACCCAGCTGGGGATCTCTAACTTCACGACATATGTAGAACCGAATCTTGCATATATCAACCCTCATTTAGATCTCCCAAAACCAGAACGTGTCCATCGCCACCCGAGAGTATAGTACTCCTCGAACCCGACCAAATTCTAGCCCCGAGGGTACACGCTACTCTCGCCATCTCTCCACTCCCAGTGCGAGGTTAGACGTTCTCGTAATGGAATCACCAACATTTTGGACTTACCCAAGGCATGAGGCTAGCTGCAAAGTCTTGAACACAATAGGCTTACAACGAACGAACCTTAACTGACAAGGCGGAAACACTACATTGAGACTCATTTCCCAATGCATGTTAGCAGTGGCCAAACCACCTGCCCGATCTTTCAAGTTCATTCTCATATTTCCATATTCATTCAATATGCCGTCATGGCTATATAAACATTGCATTTAAAAGCTTAACTTCTAAGCATAGCGAAGCATACTATGTATTTTCCGTAAAACAGGTATCAAGGTTGATATCACAATAATCAAGGATGATAATGCAGCAATTGGGTTATCACTCAACTCCTAATTACTTAATGCAGTAAACCATATTATAAATAATAAAACATTTGTAAAATTCAAGGTAGGGTTTAAATGCACCGGGGCTTGCCTTGCTCGAACACGACGACTGACTCAGACCCGAGAACTCCAATGTCAGGTCCGAAACCCACCGACGATCGCTCTTCTCCGGAAACTGGCTCGACGGCTTCGACTTCTTCGAAAGCGGAGACTACACGAACACATAACATGCTTTAACATGATGCTCAATGATAAACATGATGCTTGATGATAACATGCTACGAGTTACGACTGAAGTACAACTTCCCTTCACGGTACAGTCGCAAACAGAACACCTACTAACTAGTAGCGACGATTCCAGCGATACCAGCTTTAACCTAAAAAAGTTACTAACGAGCTCAAACATGGAATTAAGGTGCCAAAGATCACAAAAGGGTAGTGACCTAAGGACATCACTCAATCAAAAAGGCACACAACTCTTAAAGTTCTCAGATTAACATTTATTTATTATTTAAATAATTAGGACATAATTAGAAGTTAATCAAATTTTACCTAATCAAGCTCAAACTTTTTCTATGGATTAAGAATGATTTATAACAGTGTCATAATAAATTTCATCATTTTTAGATTAATAAATTAATTATTAAAATTCATGGAAGTTACATTTAATCTTTATTAGAACTAATTAATTCTACTGCACAAAGTACTCAATTTCAGCATTTAACATTTTTCCTAGATAGTTTATACATTGAGAAGCCTACACAAAAATTTTCATGAATTTTGGAACTCTACACAATTTTTAATGAAATAAATAAATAACTAAACTATTCATTTATTTGAAAAAGAAAAACAAAAACGAAATCGGGCCGATTCTCCTTTTTCTCCCGCGGTCCAGCCCAGCTGGTCGGCCCGCTCGCGCACGCTCGCGCCCGCACGCGCGCTCGGCCCAGCCGCGCGGCCCAGCAGGCGGCCCAGCCCGCTCGCTCACCCGCGCGCGCTCTCTCTCTCTGCGCTCGCTGACAAGCCGGCCCCGCATGTCATCACCCTCCTCTCGCTCTCCCTCTCACTCCCGCGCGCTCGCTCACCTTCGCGCGGTGGTCGGCCGGTGACCGGAGCTTCGGTCAACAAACTGACCCTACCATCATCATCTACACCACCCCACGACTCCGTTTTGCTTCTAAACATCCTGGCTCGAGCTCTAGCGACTAACGAGCGACGGCGATGGCGGCACGGTGGTCACGGGAGTAGTACGCCGGCGACTACAAAGCGGTAGAGGCTAAATTGAAGGGTCGTGAAGCATCAGTGGCTCACTACGGTTGCAGTGAAGCTCTCGGTGGCGACGGGGAGCGGCTGGAGTGGTCTGGCCACGGGAAGGCGAGGATGGCGGGCAGTCGCCGGAGTTGAGCATGGGAGGCGGTGGCTGCGGTGATCCAGGTGAAGTCAAGCTAGCTTGGGTGGTTCACGAGGTGTGCGAGGATGCGACGATGCTGTTGGTGCGACTGGCGTGGCCGGAGATGGCCTGGTGGCGGCAGCGGCGAGCGGCGGAGCTGCGGTGGCGGCGATGGCGAAAACAGAGAAAACGAAAAAATCGCCACTGTGACCTCGACGTATTTATAGACGACGGTCGCGGCTACAGAGCCGCACTGCTCGCGTCATCACGCTGGCGTTCTTGACCGTGCACGAAGGGTCTAGGCGGCCACGGCGGCTCGCCGGCGCCCATACCGCGCGGTGGCCGGCCGCCATTGGCGCGGCACTGTAGCACCCCCACCAAATTTTGAATTTTCAAACTGTTTTCTAAAATTACTCTCAAATTCATGTAACAACTTGAAAAACTTCCAATCTATGAAATCTTTAGAATTTCAAGCTCTACAAGTTTTGTATTGAACACTTTTTCAAATTCACAATGGATTTTAAAATTTGAGTTTAAATTCAAAAGGGGACACATTTTTGGGATTTGGTAATTTAGAAATTACTTTTGATTTTATATTGAAACTTCAAAATCTCCAAACATCAAAGTTGTACATCTCGACCAGACCTACAACTTTGCTGTTCAAAACTTTTTCAAATTCTACCTCCATTTTGAAATCTTAGTTTGGGGATAAAAATGAATCAAAACTGAAATTTGTTTATTTTCAAAATTGCTCCACATTTTACACTAAAACTTTGAAAACTCAAAACACCAAAGTTGTAGCCCTTGAAAAGTTCTACAAACTTGGTTTTGAACTTTTTCCCAAATTTTGCTTAGATTTTGAATTATTTCAAAAGGGGTAAAACAGGGTTTTGAAATTTAGGGTTTTCGGAGGAATTTTAAATTGGAATTTGTTGCTACTTTGATTTGTGATTACTTAGCGATCAAAACCTCACCCAAGGGCATCATTTGGACCAACATGACATGGTTGACCAAATGCCACTCTTGGTTGACCAATTAGCTTTTAAAATTCTTTTACATTTTTCCCCAATTTTGAATTCATATTCGAATCGGAAAACTCGTGACAAGTTTTGGGACTCCAATTCAAACTCAAATTTGGAGTTTCATTTTAGAGGTTGTACTTGAGCTCATACCCTACACTTGACACTAGTGTGCAACACAGTCGCACACCTCAAATTACGCAGGGCATGGACTAAGCATTTGCGGTGGTATTAAAAATTAGGGTTTTCGGGTTCGGAGCACACCACTGAGAAACACATTCAACCTAGATAAGTAAACTTGTTTTAGTTGATGCATAACAAAGTTAACCTAACAGGGATGCTTTGCAATGCATTATGATGACATGGCAGATTAATTAGCACTATAACACCCGGGGTGTTACACCCAGCAAGAGAGAGGGTTGATTCCCTTACTCGCTGGGGAAGAAACTTCACCACCGACGAGCCGTGGGATAGCACCGAGCCATCCTGCCAAACTCTCATTCTCCTTCATTGTAACCCCCCGATTTGGGTGCTCCTAAATACTAAGAACTCCTCACTGTTAGACGTAGGGCCTCGATAGTGAAAGGTCCTTGTTTGGTTTTGGTAATTGAGTGACAACCTTAGGTGGACTAATTGCGTTTATGTGAGACACACAGGAGATTAGTCCACAGGTAAATGTGTGTAAGCAACATATGCCATGACGGTGAAGATGGCTCAGAGATGTTGCAGAGCTTACACATGTGTTGACAAAGGAGCTCATTGCTTATGAGACATGACATTGAGTCATGTGATCAAGGTGGAGAAGATCAAGACATGACTTGGCTTGATGGACCAGTTGCAAGTGTGAAGTGCAAGTCAAAGGCTTCGAAGCGAGGGACTGCGTGTGCCGGTGAAGCTTGAGCAAGACTTGACGCCGATGGACCGACGCAACGGTGAAGAGCAAGTGAGGTCAAGATCGATGAACCAATATGGTCACATGATGATATGAAGTGGATCATATCATTTGGTGATTAGTTGGTGCATGTGTTGCATCAACATCGAAGGAGATGATGTGGAATGCACAAGGCAAAGGTATAACCTATAGGGCATTTCATTTCACCAGTCATAGGTGTGTAGAGAAGTTTATGACCGGTTTTAGGATAGATGGTCGTACTATCAAGAGGGGCAAACTTGTTTGCATATTGGTCATCTAGTGCCACTTGACCGATCTAACTTTGCATACGTGTTAGGATCGAGTGGCATGGTGAAAAGAGTGCTAATCCTTTGAAAAATGTTTGTGAAAAGCTAACACACATGCACAAGTTGGTGAACACTTGGTGGTGTTGGTGCATTTACAAAGGTGAAGAAGTTGGTGAAGAAGAGGAGGCGAAACCATACTCGGGGTGCTGCCTAGGTGGCACCGCCACCCCCTGTCCGGTGCACCGCCAACCCCATGGCGGTGACCACCTAGACTTGGCCGAGAGCGGGCTGAGTGGGAGCTAGCACCACCACTGACGGTGTACACCGCCCCACGTGTGACGGTGCACCGCCGGTGTGTGTCCGGTGCCACCGTCCCATTTTTCCAAAGAGGAGGGAAAGCGGGGGGCTAGCCTCTGCCACCCTGTCTGATGACCACAGCTAGTCAAACTAGCCGATGGATTCGACCGTTGGGAGGTTCCGCCACCCCTAGGGCGGTGCCACCACCACTGTATCCGGTGCCCTCGCAGAAAAGGAAATCTTTAGAGCAACGACTCTATTTCATGTGGGGGCTTATAAATACCCCTTTGGCCGGCCTTGGGCTGGTTGCTGAGCACACTAGAGTCTTGGTGGCTTATGTGGTAGTGCTTGGGAGCCCTCTAACTCACTTGTGATTGATAGTGTTCATCCGATTGAGTGAGTGAGTGATTCTAGTGTGATTGCATCATGAGGTTGCATCTAGTGGCACTAGGTGGTCATCTTACAAGCTGTTGGGCTTGTTACTCTTGGAGGTTGCCACCTCCTAGATGGCTTGGTGGTGGTCTCCGTCGAAGCACGCAAGGAGATTGTGCGGTGCTCCGGAGAAGAGATTTGTGAGGGGCATTGTGCTCACCCTACAGGAGTCGCGAAGAGCAACTCTAGTAAAGCGAGACGCGAAGGGCGACAAGTGGTCTGGTCGGGTCAAGTGCTAGAGCTTGTGGTAAGCACTCCACGTGGGAGAGTGTGACTTGCGGGTCACCACTAGCAAGAGGACTGGCGGCAACCTTGGAGCTTGTCTCAACGGGGACTAGCTTGGTGGCAACCAAGTGAATCTTGGGATAAAAATCATTGTGTCAACCTTGTCATCCCATTGGTTTGTAATTCCCCAACACAAGCTCGTATTTACATTCACTTATATTGTGCTTGTGTAGTTGCTCTTGTAATTAGTTAGCTTGTGTAGCTTGCTAGTTACCTTCTTGCTTGTGTAGCATAGAAGTAGCTCTTGTGTGACTAATTTGGTTTGTGTAACCTTGTTAGTTACATTGCTTAGTTTGTGTAGCTAAGTAATTTGCATTCTCTAATTTGTCTTGTGTAGCCTTATTTTTGAGCATTGCTAGTGAGCTTAGGTGTTTTGTGCTTTTGGATCACTAGTTGTGTAGGAGCTCCCTCGGTTGGTAAAGTACTAGTTGCATAGGTTTATGTGACCTTGCAAGCTAGATTGGTTAGGTGAGCTCTAGCTAGCCCGACACCTTTGTTGCTTAATTAGGATCCTTTTAAGGTACTTGTGAACTTAGATAGAGGGGTATAGTCTTGTCTAGACCAATAGTTTTAATTCCGCACTTGTATCGGTTAGCTGGCGCGATTAAGTTTTAGAAAGAATTATTTGCCCCCCCTCTAGTCCGCCATCTTGACCCTACAGATAGCCCGAACCAGGATACATCACCGTGTCTTTCTCGTGTTCTTGAGTACCTGAGCCACCGGAGACCCGCACTTCTGACATCTGACGAACAACGATGCTTGCCGCTGTTATGAACCCACGACAGCTAGCTGCTAGTTGGGCCTTTTCTAGGGGAGATTTGGCCCATATACATTTGTCCCTTGACTATTGGGTTATGAATGGTACAACATGTCCTAATAGATGCTCATACTAGATGAGGCGCAAATAGAACTTGAACTATGGTCACGAGGATCGCCCTTCACAACCTACGCATGGCGCCTCACTAAAACCTCCATCCCAAAAACTCAATGGGAAAAAAGGGAAAATACCACTTACATGACTCTAGTCTATACAAGTGCTAACTCAGAAAGCCACTAACTCCAAGTGCCTCGATGTCGATCTCCACGATATCTTCCTAATTAGGCTTCGGCTTCCTTGGTTGCTTCTGTGATATGGATTGTTAGCTTCAGTTGACATGTAGGTCTTTGCCTCTGGGAGCTTCTCAGCATGCATATCTTTCCTCTAGGACCTTCTCGTTGTGTAGATCTTCATCTCTGGTCTGGGACCTTCTCTACTTGCATATCTTCGCCTTTAGGACCTTCTCATCTGAGGCTTCACATGGAGACAAACCTTCACTTCATGAATGGGTGTAGTCATCGTAGTCAATGTACTCGAAGTAGTCATAACCCAAGGTTGCCGTGAAGCCTCCAAATCTTCTCTCATGAGCGTCAAGAAAAAGACTTCACCCTCTAGAGTGTTAGGTCCTCCAGTATGCTCCCCTAGCTCCTCTTGGCTGGCGCTTGTGACTGAATATTTAGTTGTGCATGTTGTAGTTGACTTAGTCATAGTAGCCATAGTAGCATAAGTAGATGTCCAGACGGAAGTTGTCACTGAGCCCCTCGAGCCGAAGTGGTCGAGGAGGGTGAAGTAGACCTTGGTGCCGAATGAGTTGATTAGACACTCAAACTAGGCTATGAAGGCAAGTCGTCGTAAACATTGATGTGAAAGGTGTCGACAAATTAAGGCTTTCAAGCCATTGTAGTGGCCAAAGATGATAGTGAAGCCCCTTCTACTGATGTGTTGGTGAAGACGAGTCATCATAGTCACTGAAGATGATGTTGGCGAAGCCCGCCATGCCAAAGTGTTGGTAGAGGCGAGTCGTTGTGGATGCTAAAATTGCTAAAGTTTTGGCAGAGGCAAGTTGTTGTAGTCACCAAAGAATCGAAGATATTGATGAAGATACATTGTCGGTGTTGACGTCAGAGTTGTCGGAGAAGCCCCTCTAGCTGTTGGCATTGAAGGTTAGTCACTGCGGTCGCTAAAGATGACGGTGAGGCCCCACACGTGGAAGTGTTGGCATAGTGAGTCGTTGTAGTCACTGAAGTGTTGGCGAAGCCCCTCCTATTGAAGTGTTTGCCGAGAGCGATGTTGGGGGAGCCCATGAGGTATATGGGCCAAGTCTTCCCTACAAGAGGCCCAACTAGTAGCTAGAGTAGTGTCATGTGAAATCCAACCCCACCAAGAGGTCACTTGTAAATATTCATTGCCTATATAACTGCCCAAGGCCATCAGGGCAAGGGACCTCTCCTCCCACTCATTTACACTTGTTCAAAACCGTTCCCTCTCTCTCCCTCTTATTTAGAATTGTTAGTTCCAACATAATTGACTTGGAAACATATCCTCCTAGATATCCATGTATTTAAGTATTTGTGTTCAAATTTTTTTGTCTAGTTAAATGTTTATGTGCACAATTCATTAAGAATTTTCATGTTTTTATAAAACCGCAAAATGAATAGCTTCCGCTGTAGCCCACTATAGCTTTTGGAGAAGGTCGCTGCTAAATAGCATAGCCCACTATTTAAAACATTGGTCGCTAATAATAAATGTCGTCCGACAAGCATCCTACCAAAGTGGGTCTAGCCAGCTACTCACCCACCGCTTATCCGGCAATAGCGTCCAGCCAGCCACCCACTCCTAAACCCCGTCCACTTAATGGCAAACACCTGTCCTGGCATCACGCCACAGCCACACGGTTGGGCAGGTCCCTCATCCCCTGGTCATGACCTTCCTACCATCTGGTCATCCCCTAGTCATGACCTTCCTTCCATCAGGTGCATCCATCAGGCCGCCTAGACGAGTGTGTGGAAGGCTGGGAGCGGCCCATTCGCCATTTTGATGGTTCGAGTTCGGGTTCGGTCTCGGCCGGAGGAACAACTGCCATAATATAATATAAATTATATCATATAAGAAAATATGACCTTCATAATTCAGATCTCTGAGAACATCGACCTCTAAAATCCAAAAACATCAGCCCTAGTAAAAAGAAACCAGATCTGAAAAATATTTTCATACCTCGACTGATAAAAGAAGCCAGATCTCACATATATTTTCATACCTAAAACTCAAACAAGGTAGATTTGAGAATAAGAAGCAAACTGCACTGGTGTGGATAGAGTGCTCTGCCTACTTTGTGAACGATGAAAGTAAAAAGGACCATTTGTTATAAGGGTTGTTATAAGGGTCTCTTCTTCCCGCTCGTCATGGACGATGAAATGAAATGAGTCCCTTCTTCGATTTAAAGGATAGAGTACATCATCCCTTCTTCGATTTGAATGAGAGAGTCCGTCATCCCTCGAAATGAGTCCCTTCTTCAATTTGAAGGAGAGAGTCTGTCATCCCTTCTTCGATTTGAAGGAGAGAGTCCGTCATCCCTAGGAGAGAGTCCGTCATCGAAGAAAAGAAGAATGATGAATGAGTCTCTTCTCCTAGCTCTTTGTTCTCATGGTTGAAGATGGAAAAGAGAGGAGAGGAGGAGGCTCTTTTTAAGATGAATGGTTAGAGGGTAGAGGATGAGGAGTGTACCACGAAGAGGATAGGTTTAACTTGTACGCAGATTTTCCCACTGCAAGTTTATTGACCTATTCTATTGCTCACTTTGTTCTGGCTGACTATAAATTGAAGAGCTTGAGACTAAAATAAATCAATTTCTCTTCAAACAGAAGAGGCTATATATATTGCCAATAATCTGACAATGTTTTTGCCTTCATTCATTTCTTCGGGGTTAATAAGGAAACAACTTTTGTAAATACCTGCTCATCAGGTGATGCTTTTTTAATGATTTGTCGTCCGTCTGCAGGATCCATTAACTTCTTTACACATTTAATATCTTGTCATTTGCATGAACCGTGGATATGTATTATCGTTGTAGATTATTGTTCATGAACCTAGATGATACGTTAGTAGTTCAGCTTTACCTTTTGTCTTTGTAAGACACTAAGACGTAATTCCTGCTGTTACTACTACATATATGTATACTAGCTGGTTGTCAGTCTACTGAATGCTGATTGCATAATATGTTCGAAATCCAATATATTGAGCTTCTTGTTTGCATTAGTTTCTGGCGCCACGTTTCTCCTTGGCAATGCTTTTGTCTCTTTAATCCTTATTCCATCTCACAGACTAACAAAATATTTTATATGTCATTTTTTATTCTTTTTCAGGTTTGGTTTATCAACAATTTGGTTCATCTATCCATGTGTGGAACAGGGGAGAAACACCTGACGGAAGGTGACAAATTGATTATGATAGGTTATGCATATGCAACAGAGTCACAAGTACAGAATATGTAGTCAGGACTTACGAGTATTATTATGCACAGTTGAGTGTTGACCATAATAAATAATCATGAATCAGGTCTACTGTGTTAACATGTCTGCTGTGTATTCTCCTCCAAAAGAAAAGGAAAAAAAAGCTTTTCTGTTGCGTAAGACAGACTATTACCATGTTTCGTACCAGGTGTTTGACACTAGACTTTTATTAAGAACTGCCATGACAGGTTAGATTCTATTCAGAATCCGGGGCATAATTTTTAGAGAGAATTACCTCTATGGCCCTCTTAAAATTCAGGCCTATTTTTTTTGGCCTTGAAAATTTTCAACTTACCTATGTTGCCTCTGATCCAACTTTCGATTCCTTATCTGGTCTTACCGTCAATTTGACTTTGTAACGGTGTTAGATGTGAGACGAAAAGTCGATTTTACCCCTGGACGCAAAATCATCGTTTTTCATAGTTCATAATTCGGTTTTTGATATTTTACAATTCAAATTGTGTATGTACATTTTATAGATGCTTGTAAATTGCATGTTTTATTTTTTAGCATTATTTTCACTTGTTGCACATAATTTTAGAGCACATCATAATTGCACGGCATACGCACGTATTTTTTTCCAGACATGGAGAAACACGGCGCACGTATTTATGCGTTGCGTATGTTGTGCAATTATGATGTGCTCTAAAATTATGTGCAACAAGTGAAAATAATGCTAAAAAATGAAACATGCAATTTACACTCGCACGGGCAAAGGTTTTTGGGGAAAAAAAGAGAGGAGGTGGTACACTAACGGGTGCGGATGGACAGTAATGGACGCGGATGGACAGTACATGTGTATGTGGAAAACTTGTTTAGGCGGGTACTGTACCTACTTCACCAAAATTAAAGATCTTTATAGATAGATGTACAGTACACAATTTGAATTGTAAAATATCAAAAACTGAATTCTGAACTATGAAAAACGATGCTTTTGCGTTCAGGGGTAAAATCGACTTTTCGTCTCCCATCTAACACCGTTACAAGGTCAAATTAACGGAAAGACCAGATAAGAAATCAAAAGTTGGATTGGAGGCCAAATAGGTAAGGTAGAAATTTTCAGGGCCAAAAAAATAAGCCTGAGTTTTAAGAGAGCCATAAAGATAATTCTCTCTAATTTTTAAGGGTGTGTTTGGCAAGCTGAAACGTTCTCAGCGGGAACCAAAGAATAACTTCCAAACGGTGAAACAAGAAACATTTTAGCGTAGAAACATTTCTAGTTTCTTGCCTAGAAACATGAATCGGCCAGAGGCTGTTTTCGCCACATTCAGCTCCGTTTCTTGGCTGTAGGATCGATTCACATCAAGATAGGTAATTGGAGGTTGTGGAAGCTAAAAACTAATTTTAAAACTTCCCCCTGAACACAAAACCGAACTAAGCCTCGTTTTTAGTTCTGGACAGAACACTGTGCCTCTAATAAAAATAATCTCGACCAAAACCTGTAGATCCGATTGACGTCAAACTTTTAGAGATTAAAGTAGATAAAATTCTTGAACTAACCCAACAGGAATCACATCAATCGGATATCTAGAATTCTAGATACAAAATAAACAAGCTCACTGATTCAGGAAGTGATGAGAATTGATGAAGCTCTAAAAACGTGATTAAATAAAATCTAATCTAATAAAGATTAATCAATCAAACTTCTCATATCAGTAACACAATGCCCTAGCACAGTTTTAGATGGATCGAAACAAAACTATTCTTGAGAACAAAAAATCAATCTAAAACTAAAAGCTAGGCATACAAATTAAAACGATGAGAAAGAGCTGAGCAAAGGAACAGAGATTACCAACACATTAATTATCAAACCTTGATCTTTATTGCATAGATGTATTTACAAGATGCATCACACAAGCATCCATACAAAGAATTCTCCACGAATTCCAAAACCCTAAAACACAGCCGCCGTGACCTCATGTCCTGCGCTGCCTGTTCTATTCTCCACCACTAGACCGACGAGCCTCGGTCTCCTTTTATCTACCTGATGAGACGCACACTGCCCCGCCTGTCCTGCTCGGTCATGCACGGTCTCCTGACCCTTGCAACTCGGTCACGCAATGCTACATAGCCAGCGCAGCCTTGATCTCCTTTTACTCGGCCAACACCTACCGTGTGAGCCAAGCACCAAAACGTGTCCAACATGGACACTAGTCCTAACGTACATGCACTGGCCTGCATGCCTCCTGCCTGACCAAGTCACAGCACCAACGTACAGCACCTGGTCAAACTGTGCATGCAGCACCACACGCATGCACGTCTAGCAGCAAGAGGCCAATTCGGCTCTATGCCTCCATACATGAGCCATGCTTGATCAAACCAAACGTGCACACTTAAACCCATGCATGCACCAAACATAACATTGTCCTAGCCTCACCAGCCGGAACCAACACCACACCATAGCCCATACATATCTCATGTACGTCTCATGCAGTGGTTGCCTTCACGTACATTGTTCTCTTAGCCCGAATCTCTCGCATGACATCCTTGACCGATAGGACCTCAGTTCCTCCTTGAACCTAGTTCCAGTCAGTCATCGACCATGTTCCGCCTCAAGCAACACCCGCACATGAACAAACACACAAACGCGTCCGAGCCCAAGTTCACGACTTGACTCAAATCAATCCGCACAACACCTCACACGTGCATGTCATGCAACAATACCAAATCACCAAGCTATCACAAGCATATATAAGCATCACATGCATATCAAACTATGTCATAATCCAAATCACTTTACAGTGCCAATTCATATAAAACCAATTTTTCATCACATGATCTCACATTGGCCTCCTCTTATGAATCAGAATCTAGTCTACCAGCCAGGATATTAACGCAGACATATATTAAGCCACAACGCTTGGTAACTGAGTTGTGACCACTTCTACCTATAAGCCATTAACCTTTTTAGTTGCTTTTACACATTTAATTTCTTGCCATTTGCATAGCAGTGGAGGTTATGCATAGATTGGTGTTGTAGACTATTTATGCATGAACTTTAGTGGTTTAAATCTAAATTTGAACTTGAACAAAAATCTTCAACGTCATTTCCCAGAAAATCAGAAATATTCCATTGCTGGTGGTAACTGTAAAGCTTGGCACCCATTTGCTTTCTAACCTGATATCAGAATATCTGCAAGATTTCAGTCTGTTGTGTTTAATTAAGCGTGTGTGAAGAGCCACAGTTGACCCTTTTTTATATGTTGCAGGTCTTATGGTGTGGTCTCCCGTGGTGTGCGTTCGGACAATTGTGTGTTGGTGGATTTCGTGACATGAGGAGGCATCCAAAGATTCTGATAATATGGTACGGCTATCTGAGGGCGAACTTCCTGCCACATTAGGCAGAGCCTCAGAATAGTGTGCCTAGGCCTGTCCTGGTCTTAGTTTATTTGTTTTATTCTCTTATTTTCCACCAATTGTGTTCAAGGTTACATAACTGTCCTGTGAAATTGAACTTTAGCATGTGGCATTGAGCTTCCATCAGATGTAGCTCTTTGTCTGTGCTCACCAAAAATAAATAAATAAAATCTCATATGTTTAAATCTATCCATTTGTAAGTTGGTCACCATGAAAATAAAAGGGAACACCTGCATTTCTTTTTCTGAAACTGACACCTACATCTCATTCAATCATGATGCGATGCTGTTTCCTGACTGCCTGAATTATAATGATCCATCATTTTTTTTCTGAAAGTTTGCATGAGCACTGCATACCATTTAAGAAGAGAATGCAAGTTTGATCAGGGTTTTATTACCTAGAAAACCTGAGACCATGAGCACTGCAGTCCTGTTCCCAATCCAATATTTCATCGCCTCTGGCGGCGGGTAGCACGCGTTGGGCTACATGGGCATGTGAATCAGCGAATGGGCCTTGGGCCAGCGGTTGGAGTCCGGCAGGTCTCCGCTTCCAACAGAGGTGCAGGGATGGACCCGCCTCCGCGAGATCCTCGGGCCCAAGGCACCGTCTTCCGGCCACGGGCACGTCCAGGTCAGCCGGCCCGTGGACCCCGCCGACCCTTCAAGTTTATTCCTTGACTGTAACATTGTGTTGTAACACTAGAACGTTGCATTCTAATCTGAATCAGAATACCTGCAAGTTTTCAGTCTGTTGTGTGTTTTCTGTGTTTATAAGCGTGTGTCAAGAGCCACAGTTGACCCTCTTTTATACATGAAGGTTTTCTGGTGTCACCTCATAATATGCTAACACTATTATATATGGCTATATGAGGGCGAACTTCCTGCCACATTATGCAGAGCCGAAAAATAGTGTACGTACCTACTAGGCTTGCCCTGGTCTTAGTTTATTTGTATTCTCTTCTTATTTTCGGTCAGTTGTGTTCTATAGGCCACTAACTATCCTGTGGCATTGAGCTTCCATCAGATCTAAGCTCTTTGTCTGTGGTCACCATTCACCAAAGAGAAAAGAATCAGATATGTTTAAATCTATCCATTTGTAAGTTGGTCGCCTTGAAAGTAAAGGGAACACCTGCATTTTATTTTCTCTCTCTCCTCTCTCTCTCTGTGTGAAACTAACGCCATGCATCTCATCTGCATGAATGCATGATGCAATGCTGGTTTCCTGACTTCCTGAATTATGATGGCTCATCAGATTAGATGGTCATAAGCAAAATCAGCACCCGATGAACGAAGGATTTCCTGTGCGCATGCTAATATTTCGTCAGTTTTTTTTTTGAGTTCATCCATCAGGTAGCATACGCGCTGGGCTACTTGGGCATGTGCACGTGACCGTGGGCCAGCGGTGGAAGGGAATGGAGCCCGATAGGTGGGGCCCCACGATCTAATGGGTTGGTTCGGCCCATCTGGCCCAGCTTGCAACAGGTGGATGGATGGATCCGCGATCCGCCTCCGCGTACCAACGTGTGAGAGGAGTCTAGGCCGAGAAGGAAACAAAAGAAGGCAGCCGATAGGCGATGCCTCCGTCTAGGGTTGCGGGGCCGGCCGGGGATATATTGCGAGATACCCGATCCCAACCAACCCCTGTCCTGAACTTGTTGGCAATATCGAGAGGTTATTTTAGGGTTCGTGAGCGGCCATGGCGACGCCGGAAGAGCAGAAGAGGGTGGTTTCGGCGGAGGATATATAGGTCGGCAGCCCTGACTGCGATGAAGCTAGCGGTTGCCGGGAACAAGGAGATGGCGAGGGGAGCAGTATGGAACCGGTAGCGAAGGAGGACAAGCGCGAGCCAACGGAGGGCATTAGGATCATCAGGCTACCGGATTGGTACATCAAGAAGATTCAGAATAGTAGGCTGCAAAGGAGGCCCAGTCCTCTCCCTTTAGACTTCCTCGACTACAACCCTAAGCTCTGAGAGATGGTCCTAGCTCTCAGAGCAGCCAACAAGGCCCATGTCGACCTGGAGGAGGACATCCTGAGGCAGCTCAACGAGAAGGGGTACGCCGAGGTTGGGGTGGAGTTTGTAGACGGCGTGAGCAACCTTTGTATTCTTCCCAAGCCCTCGCACTGAAAGGAGGAGGCACGAACTACACATGATTCTTAGAGCTTATTAGAAGAGCATTTGCAGTCAGTGGCGGAGCTGGGTTAGGCCGACGCCTAGGGCCATTAATGGACTAATTGAAGGTAACTGGACCTGGGCCTTTAAACTGCAGTAGCTACAGTGTGGAAAACGACAGCCCACGCCTAGGCCCATGGCCCAAGTGGCCCTAGGCTTATATCCGCCACTGTTTGCAGTCGTAGTAATATATCATCAAATATATATATATATATATATATATATATATATATATATACATATATATATATATATATATATATATATATATATATATATATTGTCAAAATTAGTATGACACACATGTGAAGGTGATCAATGTCAGTATGTCACACACATTGCAGCTTTTATTTCTCCAGCTTTACAGGACTTGCTTTTACATGCATTAACCCTTAATCGTTGCATGCTGCATCATCTATTATATAATTCTAACCTCGAACGGAACGGTTATTATAGGGTTTACATCCGCCATCTTAAACAAACAACGATTGTAGATTGTACTCTGATTACGTGATAGTGGAGTGCCAGTGAATTACTGACAAGTGTAGATTGTACTCTGATTACGTAATTATTGAGAAGTTCGTAGTTTCCTTTTTTTTCATCTGGAGCCCCAATGGAATTCTCATGAATGACGGTTGTTTGCCAGCACAAATCCCATACTTCCATGTCAGTATTGATAATCTGATGTGCAAGGATTTCAAGTCAGTGTTCTTCAGAGATAAACAAAGCGCAGGATTTAGTTTTTTTTACGTCTGTGTGGTTTATTATCCCAATCTGGTCCATATAATCTTTCAAGTCATATTATTGTGAGTTATTAGGATTCAGCGACAAGATGAATGGTATCACGAGGCTAAAAGTCAGATAAGGTTAAATATGAACGAAAGAGTACACTTTATTTCAAGATTGCCCATGTCTTCTTTATGGAGTTTTTCGTATTTGTGGCTTCGGAAATGTGGGGGGAAAATGGTAAATCAATAAGTTTTCCAAGTCACTACAAAAACATGGGGGCATATTTGTTGGGGTTCTCCAATCGTCTCTAAAAATCTTGTTCCTAACGAATCAATAAAATCTCGATATTCTTCACGCGTAGATCATGTCTGCCACCCGTAGCCTTGTCGCATTCTTCCCAGGCACACTTAGGCCCGCCACAATCGGGCGGCAGCCTTCCCCAGCCGGCCATAGCAGCTCCCAGCGGCCAGCGGCAACGATGCAGGGCTAGATCAGAGGTGGCTGGGGGCGGCCAGAGACGTTTAGTGGTGGCTCTAGGGCATACCAGTAAGATGCTAGGGCAAAGAAATGTTGAGAAGAAAGAAACATTGGGACAAGCCACCCACGCGGATTTTTTTTCGTGCGCCTTGAATTTCCAAGTGCCGAAACATTGAGAGTTGGGATAAGGAGTTGTTGGAGAGACCTTTTTTTAACCTTGCTAAAGAAAACTAGGATTGGGAGTTGGTTTTGGGAACTATTGGATATGCTCTAAGGAAACGGTATGATCTTAGCAAATGAGAGAATTAGTATAGACTATGGACCGTAAAGTTCAAAGGGAAAGTCACATATGTGTCATTTTGCGCCAACACAAAGTGAAGATATTTAGACCTAATATCATGTAAGGGTCGATCTATTTGGTACGATTTGGTAGGGCTTCAGCTCTGAAACAGCTTCGGCTCTAGCTCAAGTTGAAAAAGTGGCTTGTCTGATGAAGCTGAAGCCCTTTAGACAAATGTTTGGCAAAATGGCTTGGTTATACACATGAGAAAATATTAAAATGTATGTTGTTTGAAAGATCCGGGCTATGTCAACACTATTGCACAATCAACATCACCGCCGGTTCGTACCCCTTCGCCACCGGTTTTCGCCACTAAACATAGATGTCATGGCTTACAGTATAGAACAGAGTTGGCAGATTGTGAAAGGATAGGGTTAGATCTGTAAAAGAGACAAGCTTGGATCGGATTGGATTGAGCACCTTAAAACATTCTAGTGGTTTATTTGATAGAATAGCATGATTGATACAAGAAATAAGAGAGTTTATGAGATTTGACATGGGCTGATTTACATGAAGTTAGCTCTAGAATTTTGCATGACATAAGATCTTTGTAGAAGTTTCCAAATATATATTGCTATCTTCAACACGCTCGTTTAGCTGCTCTTCCAAAGCCAACTAATTTTTGCACAGGTACTGCTTCTACTTCTACCTAGTGGCAGCTCCAACAGCAACAGTACACTTACATCCTCGTTCTCTTACAGCAGTAGCTCACCCAAAAGTAAGCCGCAAGCAGACTCTCTACTCATTTGTATATCACAAAAGCGAGGAGGTATATATTCTATATATCTGTAGCTAGCGCACTCAGCGTTTCAAAACCGACCCCCTTTTGTAGCCAGTAGCTTACCTTTCGGATTCGAATGTTGTCTCGGCTTGGCTCTCCAAAGTCCGAACCTCGCTGCTTTGGCCTTTGGCACGTACAGTATCTTCTGAGCTGAGCGCTTCTAGACTACTGCTACTTTTATCATCATCACGCAATAGCGTTTCAAATCAAACACAGACGGCACGACACATCCCGTCCAGAGAAGAAAGTCAGAAACTGAGTACGGCAGGAGAAGGTGTCAACGTCGAAGCCTCGCCAACCAAATCATCTGGACCATGGTGGCACTGGCATATCGCATTCCATCCAGGATCAAACAAACCATCGAGTCACTCACACAGAGTCTGATTAGCAGATCATGTTGATTGGGAACCCATGCAAGAACTAGCCCCCATGGTGGGGACGCTGCAGTGACGGGCCCACGGCTACGGCTTCAATTAGCACTGCACAAATCCACCTCGATTAATTAACCCAGCGTCTGCTCTTTATTATTATAATCCGTCCGAGGTAAGGACCAGCGCAATCATGGCGGTCAGTCTGTTGTGTTTTATGTGTACCTTTTTCATCAGATTATAGATGGTCATAAGAAAATTCAGCACTCGATGAACGAAGGATTTCCTGTGCACATGCTAATATTTCATCAGTTTTATTCTAGGTATAGATAGAGTTCATCAGTCAGGTAGAAGAAGAGAATCACCTTCACCTCTGGCAGGGCTCTGCTGGCTCGGCGGGGGTTGGCGGGTGGCATGCGTTGGACAAGCCCAAGCCTGCGGCGGGCGTCAAGCGCGAGCCGGCGGAGGGCAACAGGATCATCAGGCTGCCGGATTGGTAGGTACATCAAGAGGATCCAGAAACGTGGGGTGCGGAGGCCCAGTCCTCTCCCCGAAGGCTTCCTCGACCACAACCCTAAGCTCCGAGAGATGGCCCTGTCTGCCAAAGAAGCTGCCAATGCCTTCGTCGACGTGGAGGAAGACATTCTGATGCAGGTCAGAGACAAGGGGTACGCTGAGGTGATGCTGGAGTATGTTGACGGCGTGATCAATTTTGGTATTATTCCCAAGCCCGACGACCGAACGGAGGATGTACGTACCTAGTACATGATTAAAAGATCGAGATCATTACTTGCAGTTGTAGTCATCATCAAATGTTAGTCTTTTGTCAGAGAATATATATAGATTGTCAAAATTAGTATCACGGTCCAAAGATATGGTTGATCGATCGATGTCACACACATTACAGCTCTTCGCTCCAGCTTAATTTACAGGACTTGCTTTTACATGCATTGCATGCATCATATTTTTTAAGGTTCATGCGTCATCCTGTGCTAGTTCTTCCCTCGTACTGTTGTAGATTTTACATCCGCCAGCTTAAACAAACAATGATTGTAATCATCTAATTTGATTTTCAGGTTCTCACGTAATAGTGGAATGCCAGTAAATTAATCAGTTCGTACTCGTGATTATCTTCACTTCTTTTCATCTGAAGCTCCAAGGGCATTCTGATGATCGAATGATGGTTGTTTGCACCAGCACAAATCCCATACTTCGAAGCCAGTATTGATAGTCTGATGTGTAAGGATTTCGAGTCAGTGCTCTTCAGAGATAAACAAACAAAGCGCAGGATTTAGTTTTTTTGTACGTCTTTGGGATCTATATATATCCCAATCAGCATATGATCTTTCAAACCTTATTGTGACATATTAGGATTCAGCGACAAGGTGAATGGTAACACAAGGCTGAAAGTCAGATAAAGTTAAATATGAACTAAAGAGTAGATTTTATTTCAAGATTGCTCATGTCTTCTTTATGGAGGTTTTCGTAATGGTGGCTTTTGAAATGTGGAAACTATAAGAGCACCTCCATCTGAGCAATTTAATACAAATTCAGGTGGGGATCACGCCCCCCACCCTCCCTCGGCCCCCACACACACGGTGACCTTTAAAAAAAAGAGCACCTTCAATCTTGATAATTTTTTGGCAAGATCTTTTTTTAAAAAAAAAACTCTCTCTCCAACTCCTTATCTCAACCCTGAAAAACTTTCCACATGATCCAATCAGACTAAATAATATATGCGCAAGCATCCATCTTCTCAACTCAATCTTTCCACACTTGGGGAAATTAATCTATAATCGGACAAAAACAAAAAAAACACACACACACACACACATATCCATCCTCTAATCCAGAGGTGGAAGGATGTGGGAAAGAGGTAAAAGAACCTTGCAAATATACAAGAGACAAAAAGTATAAAAGTGACAGGGAGATTCGAAAATGGTTTGGGATTCCTAATGCAAAATTGGTTTCTATCTTTTATGAGTGAGATATTGGAAATAATTGCAGAAAGACAACTGAAAGCATCTAGGCCCCGAGAGTTGGTTTCGGCAATTGATGACAACGCATTATCACCATGACTAATGTATGTTTTGCAGAAACTTTGGTAAGTTAGGTCATGGGATTGGTAACTGCTTTGGGCACTATGGTATTCATGCCCCTTGATGGAAATCGTTTCGGTTTTCAAATGATTAACGACAAGATTAAGGACGGTTAGTTCCGGATGTCAAGGTGTTGGGTTACATTCGGAATAGTCGTTAGGATCTTCGCTTCTTTCCTTTGACCGTACTATAAAGGGGGGCATGAGCGAGTAGCTTGACCTAGGTGATTCTTTTGTTTAGGTGTGGTGCACACTTGTCAAACTTAGCACTAGGTAGCTCAGGTGAAGCCCAAAGTTTAGTTGGAAGCAACTCGGTTCAAGTTGCGTCGCGTTTCGAAGTCGTTTGAGTTATTTACCCTTGACCGGACGCGGTCTCTGTCTCGACAGGACGCGTCCGGTCAGTGCTGACAATCACTGTGTTTCAACTTGGTTGACCGGACGCGGTTCTTGCGAGGACCGGACGCGTTGATTATATTGACACGTGTCTCAGAGGGTAAAAGAGCTAATCGGACGCGACTGGAAAACGATCGGACGTGTCTGGTCACGTTCCAGTAAGGTACTTCGCTGACCTGACGCGTCCGGTCATCACTGATCGGATGTGATCGAGCGTCAGGTCAAAGTACAGTAAGGTCCTTGCACGACCGGACGCGTCCGGTCAACCCTGATCGGTGCGTCCGGTCACTCAGCACTGTCGGTTAGAATTTCGACCATTACAATCGACCGACGCGTCCGGTCACGTCGACCAGTGCGTCCGGTCAGTACGTTTTTTGCTGAGTTAGTAGGTAACGGTTGGATTTGACTGTGGGGTGTATAAATACATCCCCTCCGCCTCTTTTAGAGGTCTCTTGCTCATTTGTTCAGCTGAGAAACACCTTTCAAGTGCAAGAAAGTGCAAGAGCTCTAGTGAGGATAGTGATTTGAGAATCAAAGTTTGAAATCCCTCATTAGTGACTAGGGAGTAGCAAGTGTGCATCCACCTTCTCATTAGGCTTGTTGTGGTCAAGTGAGAGTTCTAGCTTGTTACTCTTGGTGATTGCCATCACCTAGATGGCTTGGTGGTGATTGGGAGTTTGGTGATCATCCGGCGGAGCTTGTGGATGACCCAACTCATCTTGTGAGCGGTTTTGGGCGATTCACCGCGACGGAGTGTCAAAGAGTCAGCCCGTAGAGAGCACTTGATCCTTGCACGGATCAAGGGGGGCTACACCCTTGCGCGGGTGCTCCAACGAGGACTAGTGGGGAGTGGCGACTCTCCGATACCTCGGAAAAATATCGCCGTGTTCCTAACCCTTACTTTTAAGTAATTACTTTCTTGTATTACTTTTGTTGCTTGATTTACTTTCTTAGAATTGCCATGCTAGACTAGGATTGGAACTTAGGGTGCTAAACTTTTTTCGGTAGAATCATAAGGAACACTAGTAGGCACTAGGGGTGAATTTTGGCTTGTAGGATTTAATTCTAGCAATTAATTTTTTAGAAAAGCCCAATTCACCCTCCTCTTGGGCATCTTGATCCTTTCAGCAACAAATATGCTCCCTAGTTTTTAGTGACTTAGAAAACCCATTAATTTACTAATACTTTTTTATGGAACTATTGGAGATGCTCTTAGTTCCTAAAAATGATTAGTAAATCAATGGATTTTTCAAGTTGCTAAAAAAATTTGGGAGCACATTCGTTGGGTCTCAAATTGCCCATAGTCTTACCACACGGCCGCCCCCAACCACACTCAACCATGGCCTAGCCGGCCACAAATCGGTTGACTGCCATCCCTAGCTGCCTCAGCTAGTCACAACCGATCAATAGCCTTCCCTAGCCAGCCACAACCAACCACAACTAGTCGGCAGCCATCCCCAAGACCCAGTCGGACACAACCGCTCCCAACCAGCCACAACCAGCCATAGCAAGCAACAGCCAGGTAGCAGTCGGCCACAACCAGTGATAGCTAGGCAGGGGCATGCTAGTGGTAGCTACGGCCGTCCAGAGACCTCCAATAGTAGCTAGGGCATGCCAAGAAGTAGGTTAAAGAAATGTTGGGAGTGTTAGATATTTAGGCAATTTCCAAATCATTTTAATCCAAAAAAATAATAGCATAAATATGATGACATATAAGAATAATAGCGTCAAGAATGTGACATCATATATTCTCATGTAGTTAACAAGAACATGATTAAAAGCATGTAAGCATGGCATATGAAGGGTACCAGCAAGATCATATAACATGTGAAAAGCAACAACATGATCAAACGCATATAACCATGGCATATCAGAGAGAGCACATAAAACCATGGAAACAAGAGATGAGTAGCGGATATACCCAGAGGAGGGTCCCATGCCAAAGGCATTGGAGGCTCCACTCGCACTAGCACCTCCAGTCATGGTGTACGGATTAGTGCGTTGCTCGAAGTAGTGGACCATAGTCGTTGCAGGAAAAGGTTCACAGTGCCGATTCTGCTGAGTCCCGCAAACGTGTGATCACCAGGAAGTAGCAGTCCTACGAGCGTCACCAGGAAGAAGATAAAGACAAAGACGATGTCGTGCGGGAAGAAGATGATGTCGGAGCAGTCACGTAATCGTTCCCCCAAAAACCTAATTGATCGCACACCCCGAGCAGGGTTCCCAGGCGAACATCGGTTCCGGAGGCACCTGCTCTCCCGTGGTTCCGTGCGCGCGGAGTCACAGGACGGGGAGACTCAGGAGCAACTCAACAGAGGAGTGCCGATGGTGCTAAAAATTTGTTGTGTCTTTTTCTCATACGTGCAGCTGAATGCAAGCGCTTCTTATCAGCACGGAAGGTAGAAGATAAAATGTAGAGGATGAACCTGGACGTCATGAAGTGTCCATCAATCACCAGTAACCGTTGCCATAAGAATGGGGGTTACTAGTAACTACAATCATGACCATAGGAGTTTCCACTAACTACAACCATAACTATGGGAATTATAAGTAACCACACCCATAACTCTGACCGTTACAGGTTCAACCATCAAATATATTTAGTCTACCATTTTATAGCACCTAGCATTTAATATGGCCTTAGAATTTATTTGATTTAATTATTAAATAAAATATGGGTCATACCCACATTAAATCTAACAATCCCCACCAAATTCTACGGCACATA
The DNA here is from genome assembly GCA_038087645.1 of Saccharum hybrid cultivar R570. Classification (NCBI taxonomy): domain Eukaryota; kingdom Viridiplantae; phylum Streptophyta; class Magnoliopsida; order Poales; family Poaceae; genus Saccharum; species Saccharum hybrid cultivar. Next base: position 3,927,161 of record JAQSUU010000059.1, read on the forward strand.
TGAAATGCTCTCAATTCTCTGTTGTTTGATATACCAGCGTTTTGATGAAGACTGTTAAGTTGAACTTCCACCTAGAGCAAAGGTTACGCTTACTAACAACTATACAATGGACTATGCCTTGAATTGACAGTTTTGCGTGAAATACGTTTCACCTAGGCCCTTTACTGATACTAGATTGCAAAAAGCATCCCCTCTTATTGGAGCATATAAGTCATACTTCATTGCCTTTCATGAGTTTTTAGAGGTTACCCAAACCTCATAGATTATGACCAGTAGTCTGACTCATATAGGTGCATTCCTCAAAAGATGTTCTGTAGGACAACATCTTTTCTTAATCAAGACACTTGAAACACATTAAGGTAAACACCAGCCTGCCTTACAGAAGGAAAGATGTGCATCAGAAATGAGCCTTTATAAGGGATCTTTCCTCACAATCTACTACTAGCTTGTTTCACCATCCTACTTCACAGGATCTCCGATCACATAGGACAGGTTACCACCATAGTAGATTTCAAGTGGATCTCATACCCATCTCTCTTGATGCACTCTCTATCACATTTCGTGACAAGCCCTTTGTAAACTGATCTACCAAATTGTTGGATGTGTGAACATAGTCCAATGCAATTACTCTAGAGTTTCTCAACTTTCTGACATATTTTAAATGTCTCTTAATATGTCTCGTGGACTTCATGTTATCCTTAAAACTGTTAATCATGGTAATCACCATCTGGTTATCACAGTTCATAGAAATAGCCGGTATCGGATCTTCAATAACCGGTAAATCCATAAGGAGATCACGCAGCCACTCGGCCTCAGACCTAGCAGTGTCTAATGCTGTGAGTTCTGCTTCCATTGTAGACTTCATTAAGACAATCTACTTGCAAGACTTCCAGAAAATAGCGACACCTTCAAGCAAGAACACATATCCGCTTGTGGCATAAAGCTCATCAGCATCAGAAATCTAGTTGGCATCACAATAGCCTTCCAGCACCTTTGGTTGTCCGATATAACGAATATCATAGCTCATAGTGCCTTTTAGATAGCGCATCACTCTCTCAAGAGCACGCCAGTGATCATCTCCCGGGTTTGACACAAATCGGCTCAGCTTGCACACAACAAATGAGATGTCAGGCCTTGTTGCACTAGCAAGATACATGAGCGAACCAATGATCTAGGAATATCTCAATTGATCCCTTACTATTCTTCGATTCTTCCTCAATAGCACGCTAGGGTCATAAGGTGTAGGAGCAGGCTGACATTCACTAAACCCAAAGCGACTCAACACATTTTCCATATAGTGAGATTGTAACAAAGTTACCCCACCATTACCTTCTCTTAAAAGCTTGATATTAAGAATAACATCAGCTTCTCTCAAATCTTTCATCTTAAAATTACTCGATAAAAATTTCTTCACCTCCTCAATCACTTTGAGGCTTGATCCAAAGATCAATGTGTCATCAATATACAGGCACAAAATAACTCCTTCACCCCCACCATACCGATAATACACACATGAGTCAGCTTCATTCACAACAAAGCCAGCAGATGTCAAAGTTTTGTCAAACTTCTCGTGCCATTGCTTAGGGGCTTGTTTTAGGCCATACACGACTTTAATAGCTTACACACCTTGCTCTCTTGACCATTTGCTATAAACCCATCCGGCTGATTCATATAGATCTGCTCCAACTCTTCATTTAGGAAAGCTGTTTTAACATCCATTTGATGAATGGTAAGACTATAGGGAGCTGCTAGAGAAAGCAACACTCGAATTATAGTCAATCAGGCAACTGGTGAATAAGTATCAAAGAAGTCTTCACTCTCTTTTTGAGTATAACCTTCGGCCACAAGCCTTGCCTTGTACCTCTCGATAGTACCATTAGGCCTAAGCTTTTTCTTGAACACCCATTTGCAGCCAATAGGCTTGCATCCATATGGACAATCAACTACCTCCCAAGTTTCATTAGACATGATAGAATCTATCTCACTCCGTACTGCTTCCTTCCACAAGTCAGCATCAGGAGAGGAATATACCTGTTCAATGGTCGTTGGTGTGTCATCCACAAGGTACACAATATAGTTATCCCTAAAAGATTTTGTAACTCTCTGTCGCTTGCTCTTTCTGGTGACTACAATGTCATCCTCCTCAGGATTTTGCATAAGAGGCTCCTCAATTTGTTCTATCAGAATAAAATTTTCATGCTCATGGGAAATTACAAATTCATGACTAGTCGTGCTAGGTGCAATTTTCATAGGAAATTCATTCTCAAATAATGTAGCGTCTCTAGACTCTATTATTGTACCAACATGCATGTCAGGTACCTCATAATTTATAATTAAGAACCTATATCCAACACTGTGAATAGCATAACCAAGGAATACATAGTTAACAGTTTTAGGTCCAACTTTGCACTTCTTATTGATAGACACATTCGCTTTAGCCAAGCAACCTCAAGTGCGCATATATGAGAGATTTAATCTTTTCTTTTCTCCTCAAATTGTGTGATTTCTTTATTCTTTTTAGGAACTCTATTTAGGACATGACACGCAGTTAAAATCGCCTCACCCCATCATTCCTTAGATAGTCCCACAGTGTCTAACATGGCATTTATCAACTCAGTTAGAGTATGGTTCTTTATTTCGGCAATTTCATTAGATTATGGTGAGTATGGCGGTGTCCTCTCAATAATATCATGTTCCACGCAGAATTTAGAAAATTCACTAAAGAAATATTCTCCACCTCGATCAGACCTTAACCGTTTAATTTTCCTCTCAAGTTGATTTTTTACTTCAGCTTTATAGGCCTTAAAATAAGTCAACGCTTCATCTTTTGTTTTAAGTAGATACACGTAGCAAAATCTAGTGCAATCATCTATAAAAGTCATGAAGTATCGTTTACTGCCCTTAGTCAAATCGCCATTCATTTCACATAAAATAAGAATGAACGAGTTCTAGCGGTGCCAAATTCCTCGTCTCAGCAGCCTTGTGAGGCTTGCGCGGTTGTTTGGATTATACACACACATGGCACTTAGAACCTTTGACCACGTTAAATTTCAGGATTAAATTCATATTCGCTAACCGCATGAGATAGCCAAAATTAACATGACATAAGCGTGAATGCCATAAATCTGACTCATTCGAGATATCGACGGTGTTCACAACCTTATTACACACATCAAGCAAGGATAAGCGAAACAGACCTCCGCAATCATAACCTTTACCAACAAAAGTACCATATCTCGACACAACACATTTATTGGACTCAAGGATGATCTTGTAGCCATCGCGACACATCATAGAACCACTAACAAGGTTTTTCTTGATGGAGGACACATGTTGCACGTTATTCAATAGCACCGTCTTCCTCGAAGTAAACTTCAGATTGATTGTACCAACACCAAGAACATGCGCACGTGAGCCATTCCCTATCAGCAAGGCTCCAGTCCTGCCGACCTGGCAGGAAGCAAACAAAGAAACATCAGCACATACATGGATATTGACACCACTATCCATTCACCACTCAGGTGAATGGCAAACTGAAAGAACAAAAGGTAAAGCATATCCAGATGTTCCTCCTCCAGTCTCAGTAGTCACCATGTTAGCTGACTTCTTCTCTTGCTTGAATTTGCGGTCTGGGCATGAACTTGTCCAGTGCTCATCACTACCACAAACAAAGCAACCTCCCTTCTTGTTATTATTGTTCTTCTTCTTGTTCTTACGGAATGTAAATGAGTTCTTCTTTTGCACCATATTTGCAGCAAAAGTCTCAACCTCTTTTCCACGACCGTCTTTTGCTCTCGCCCTTTTCTCAACATCAAGAGTGCCAATAAGCTTAGACACACTAAACTCTTGCCTCTTGTGCTTCAGAGAGGTAGCAAAATCACTACAAGAAGGTGGCAACTTAGCGATTATACCGCCGGCCACAAACTTGTCAGGTAACGGACATAGAAAAAGCTCAAGTTTCTTAGCCAGTGCCTGAATCTCATGAGCCTGTTCGACCACAAAACGGTTCTCAACCATCTTGTAGTCAAACAGCTGCTCCATGAGGTACAGCTCGCTACTGGCATCAGAAATCCCGAACTTAGCCTCAAGAGCATCACATAACTCTTTGTCTGATGCACAGGATATGTAGTTTTTCTCATACTTGCTGTGAAGAGCACTAATCACAGTGCCTCGAAACAGGTTATCGGCGCCCCGAAACTTAGGCTCATCCTCAGGAGCTAAGTTCTCAGGCTTCCCCTGTGTGACGTGATAGCAACTCATAGCAGTTAGCCACGACTCCATTCTGACACGCCATATCATGAAATTTTTACCATCAAAAAGATTTGGCTTCAAAGCGGCAGCAAAACTATTGAGAGAAAATTGTCTAATATTAGGTTTTTGGATTGTTAAATATTTAGGCAATTTTCAAGTCATTTTAATCCGAAAAAATAATAGCATAAATATGATGACATATAAGAATAATAGCGTCAAGAATGTGACATCATATATTTTCATGTAGTTAACAAGAACATGATTAAAAGCATGTAAGCATGGCATATGAAGGGTACCAGCAAGATCATATAACATGTGAAAAGCAACGACATGATCAAACGCATATAACTATGGCATATCAGAGAGAGCATATAAAACCATGGAAACAAGAGATGAGTAGCGGATATACCCAGAGGAGGGTCCCATGCCGAAGGCATCGTTGGCTCTACTCGCACTAGCACCTTCAGTCATGGTGTACGGATTAATGCGTTGCTCGAAGTAGTGGACCACAGTCGTTGCAGGAAGAGGTTCGCAGTGCCGATTCTGTCGAGTCCCGCAAACGTGTGATCACCAGGAAGTAGCAGTCCCGCGAGCGTCACCAGGAAGAAGATAAAGACAAAGACGATGTCGTGCGGGAAGAAGATGATGTCGGAGCAGTCGCGTAGTCGTTCCCCCAGAAACATAATTGCCCGCACACCCGAGGAAGGTTCCTAGACGAACATCAGTTCCGGAGGCACCTGCTCTCCCGTGGTTTCGTGCGCGCAGAGTCACAGGACGGGGAGACTCGGGAGCAACTCAACAGAGGAATGACGATGGTGCTAAAAATTTGTTGTCTTTTTCTCATACGTGCAGCTGAATGCAAGCGCTTCTTATAAGCATGGAAGGTAGAAGATAAAATATAGAGGATGAACCTGGACATCATGAAGTATCCATCAATCACCAGTAACCGCTGCCATAAGAATGGGGGTTACTAGTAACTACAACCATAACCATGAGAGTTTCCGGTAACTACAACCATAACTATGGGAGTTACAAGTAACCGCACACATAACTCTGACCGTAACAGGTTCAACCATCAAATACATTTAGTCTACCATTTTATAGCACCTAGCATCTAATATGGCCTTAGAATTTATTTGATTTAATTATTAAATAAAATATGGGTCATACCCACATTAAATCTAACAGGGAGTAGGAACAAACATCGGGAGAAGTCACCCTTCCACACATGTCTTTCCATGCGCATTGATTGATTTTTTGAAGTATGGAAACATTAGGAGTTTGAATAAGGAGTTGTTGGAGAGAGCTCTTTTTTTAACCCTGCTAAAACACTAAGATTAGGAGTTGGTTTCGGGAACTATTGGAGATGCTACGAGGAAATAGTATGATCTTCACAGATAAGAGAATCGGTATCAGACTATGGACTGTAAAGTTTAGAGGGAAAGTCACATCTGTCATCTTGGGCTTAGACTTAATATTATGTAATTGTCTATTTGGTAGGGCTCCTGCTCCTGAAACGGCTCCGACTCTAGCTCCTGTGTAAAGTGGCTTCTTTGGTGAAGCCAAAGCGCTTTAGAGAAATGTTTGACAAAATAAGAAAATTATTGAAACGTATGTTGTTCGAAAGGTACAAGAGGTCGACACTCGACAGTACTACACAATCAACATCATTGTCGGTTAGTAAGTCATAACCCCCCTTCATCGTTGTTTTTCGCAATTAAACTTAGATGCCAGAGCTTATAGTAAAGAAAAATATATATACCAACACACATAGAACAAAAGTTCACAAATTATGGAAGGATAGGGTTAGATCTGTAAAAGAGACCAGCCTGGGCTGGATTGAGCACCTTAAAACATTCTAGTGATTTGTTTGATAGAAATAGCATGATTGATACATGAAGTTAATTAGCTCTAGAATTTTGCATGACAAATCTCCCCTCTTGTAATCTCAAGATCTTTATAGAAGTTCCCAAGCATGTATTGCTATTTTCAACACGTTCGTTAAATTAGTTGCTCTTCCAAAGCAAACTAATTTTTGCACAGCTACTGCTTCTACACAGTGGCAGCTCCAACGACAGCAGCTCACTCAAATCTGGCTCGTCTCTTACAGCAGTAGCTCACCCAAAAGTGCCGCAAGCAGATTACTCATTTGCATATCACAAAAGCGAGGAGGTATATATTCTATCCGTAGCTACCGCACTCACAGTTTCAAAACCGTTCCCTTTTCTACCCAGTAGCTTACCTTTCGGATTCGAATGTTGTCTCCAAAGTTCAAAGACTACTGCTACTTTTATCATGACGCAATAGCTCATTCAGTCTTGTCACCGTTTCAAATCAAACGCAGACGGTACGAGACACATCCCGTCCAGAGAAGAGATATCAACGTCGAAGCCTCTCGACCAGATCTTCTGGACCATGGTGGCATCGCATTCCATCTAGGAGCAAACAAACCATCGAGTCACTCACACAATCTGATTAAGGGGCCATTCGGTTATTCCGGAATGGAGGCAGGAACCAATCCAGCTGATGAATTGTTATACAAATTACACAATCATTCCAATCGAGATTAATTCCGGCCATAAATCTGAAACAACCGAACAAGCCCTAAGCAGGTCATGTTGATTGGGAACCCATGCAAGAACAGAACTAGCCCCCATGGTGGGGACGCTGCAGTGACGGGCCCACGGCTACGGCTTCAATTAGCCCTGCACAAAATCCACCTCGATTAATTAATCCAGCGTCTGCTCTTTATTATCATAATCCGAGGTATGGACCAGCGCAATCATGGCGGTCAGTTGTGATCATCAGTGAGAGTAACTGAATCCCAGCACTAAGCACTACTAGCACACTAGATGCAGCGCAGGGTTATTAGATATTTAGATATACTCCGTACTTAAATGGAAGCACTTGATAAGAAGAATTTGTACCATGATGTGGGTGGTTGTGGGCATTGTGGGGCAAATGCTACCAGGTGGACAGGAGTACAAGACCCCATTAGTTCTTTGCATTACTCCATTTCCGGTGCCGGTACACTACGGTACCACTGCATGTATGTATTATACAAAACCATAAAGGCGGTTTTAAGATGGCACCGGACGATCTGATCTTCCTTCAGACCTGTACTGAAGATACTCATCATGCCCACGAATGAAGTTTACTCGCTCACTACATGCAGGGGGGGATCGGACGGGACGGACGGCAGCGGAAGCAGAGCAGACATGTGTCCTGAATCATCTTCATTTCTTGGTTGACGAGCGGTTGCAAGCAAAAACTGTCATTTTGGACCTGTTTTTGCCGACCAGTCAGTCAACGAATGGCTGGCAAAGGTTCAGTTTTCGCCTGCTGTTTTCTCAACAAAAAATTGCCTGTTTCTTTGAGATCATCAGATCAGATCAAATGATCAGTGCTGCTGGAGTGCTGGTGCTGGCAGGGCAGGCAAAATCAAAAGGGCAGATATGGGGGTGAGTTCCCAATCTGACACGGAATCCGCTTTGTTATGTTAATTCTTGGAAGGGAGAAGCTGACATGGGAAAGAAAGCAAAGCCAAAGGGGGCGTCGTGGAAAGTTTGGAGAGGTGAGAAAGCAGCTGCTGCATTGGCGGATTGGCCATCGGCCACATCGCCCTCGCATGGGCAAGGGCAAGGAAGGCAGCAAAACTCAACTGCAAAACCCTCTGCTGCTGGCCGCTGTCTTTTGACCGCGACACGCGCTTGAAATAAAGCTGGACACCAAACGTGGCTCGCCTCACCACACCTGCTTCAGAGATCAAAACCACCTGCTTTTTAGACCTGATGAGATGGAGGGCTTCATCAGGGCTTGGACTTTTCCTTTCTTGGCGGTCTCCCTGCAACTGCAAAGAGGACATCATCGTGCTTCTCATACTCTCTTCCTGCCTGCATGATTGAAGAATCTATCCACGGTAGCGGCCCCCAAATATTTCACATTTTGTTGTGTGGTGGATTTGCTTTTGTTTGGTGCCATCCCATCCACATGCCTCGTACGAGTACCTTTGTTATGATCGGCCACACCACACAACATAAAACACCTCACTGACACTGAAATCTCCATGCGCAATTGCGATTTGCAAGGCAAGGAGAAGAGGGGAGTCAAGAACAGAGCACCGGAGACAGAGACACTCCCCTTCATTTGAGCAAGATACTACACAATTCATTCGTTGATAGAAAAGCAGGAGAATATATTCAGACAAGACAAGGAGCGAGTTGCCATGAAAAATGAAAGAAGAAAAAAAAAACCCAAAAAAGAGCACCCTTAATAATCCCCCACTAATAATTAATTAACACTCTTTGTCCTCTCTAATTAGGCAATAATACCGCTAGTTTAAGCAAGCACTCCACAGAAACAGCAGTAGAAGTTAACATGCACCAGCTAATCCATGTCTAAGTAAGCTCCTCTCCGTTTCACACACGCCAACCAAGGAGACGAAGCAAAGAATGCTTCGAGGTCGCACACGCACACGCCTGTGCAGTGCGGTGCTCTGCGCCGGCGGCGCCAGCGCAGCTACCAGAAGAAGACGGACTCGGCGGCGGGGCGGGCCTTGCCGGCGCCGGAGAGGCGGCCGTAGCGGAGGCCGCCGGAGGTGGAGCGGCGTGGCAAGGAGGATGACCCGCGGCGGCGGGTGGCCCAGCCGAAGCAGAGGCGGAGGCGCGCGCGGAGGCGGCGGAGGCCCGTGGCCGCGGCGCGGCGCAGGCGGCGGAGCCCCGCCCAGACGACGCGCCTGGCGCGCGCGCGCGGGGGCCGCGGGGACTCGGCGTCGCGGGAGAAGTGGTAGCTCCGGAGGAACAGCTGACGACGCTCCACCTGCCGCTCCCACCGCGCCATGTGCTCCAGGTACGGCCACGGCGCCACGCCGCCCGCGGCCCTCGTCGCCGCCGGCAGGGACGCCACGCGCACGGACATGGCGCCGGTTCTTCTCTCCTTCCTTGGCCGCTGGGTGCCCTGCTCTAGTGCTCTCCTCTGACTCGGCTCTGCCTTGAGTGTCTCGGCACTGACAGGAACGGCAGGAAGAGGAGGAGGTGAAGCCTGTGCGTCGAGGCGTGCGGAGTGGTGGACGTGGAAGTGGAAGAGGAGGAGAATTAATAGGGGTGGCGGCGTGGCGAGCGCGGCGGCGAGGAGAAGGAGAGGAGGAGGCGGAGACGTTTGGCTGCGCGAGAAGAGATGGGGAAGGGGAGATGTTTGGAGTGGGAGAGGGGAGGGTGGGCGTGGGCGTGGGCGGCTTTATTACGCTTTCTTGGACGTTTTGCTTCCAAATGGGGGCTTTTTTTTGCGAGTTTTTTAAGTAGAGATTAGGCGGTTTGAGATGAATTCTAAAAAATGAGGTTTTCCATGGACAGTCTTCTGTCTCGCGATCCGTGTTTTCAAAGTCGTGTAAACTCTGATCCGACGTCCGTGCAAATAAGGCCCCGTTTGGTTTGTATGTGTTAAAGTTTAACTCCTATCATATCAATGTTTCCTTAAATACATAGAGTGCTAAATGTAGACTAATTGCATGTATGTCGGCATAGATTAGAAGTAATTTACGAGACGAATCTATTAAGCTTAATTAGTCTAAGATTGAAAACTTTTTATCAAATAAGACGAAAGTGCTACAGTATTTGTTAAACTTTAACACCCAATCCAAATGGGGCCTAACTGTGGCGGTACAAATATGGATATGAGCCTTTTATGAATTACTATTATGGTTACAATATAGTCGATGTAGAAAATGGTAGTTTCCAATAGTGCGCATGCAAGTTCTTTCATTTCACCAAACATGAGTTAGTTGTGTGAACACACATTCTAATTTGAAACGGAAATATTATAGGTTTCTGAGAGGCAGCGAATTTAGCAGTGCGGTCAAGTGATAAGTCAAGATCAAGAAGAAAGGTAATTATTTTCGTGGATTATTATTACTATTGTTAAGCGGGGAGACGGTAAGCCTGGGTGTGGGTGGCGTGCATGGCACACAAGAAGTGTGAGCCGGCGCGTGTGAAACTCGTTTCCAAGATAAGGCACGGAGGAGTTACAGCAGCACCAGCACGTTCGGGGGTGGGTCCACCAACCATGAATGACAGACAGTATGGGGCCACGTTTAGATTGCAAATATTTTGAACTCGATAAATAGTACAACTTTCGTTTTATTTGGCAAATATTGTTCAATCGTAGACCAACTAGGTTCAAAAGATTCATCTCGTGATTTCCAACTAAACTATATAATTAGTTATTTTTTTACCTACATTTACTACTTCATATGTATAGGTCCAAAGATTGATGTGATGGAGAGAGTGAAAAAATTCTAACTTTTGAGGTGCATGACTTTTCCCCATCAACTACTACTCCGTCTCTTAATGTTAGTCGTCCGGAAAGCGTATCTGTGAGAAAAACACGGTTTCCTAAAGACAAATATTTAGGGACAGAGGGAGTACTGTTTTACAGTAATAATAATGGTTTATTTAAGGCCTTGTTTAGCCCCAAAAGTTGAATTTTTTCACTCTCTCTCCATCACATCAATCTTTGGACCTATGCATGAAGTAGTAAATATAGGTAAAAAATAACTAATTACACAGTTTAGTTCAAAATCACGAGATGAATCTTTTGAGCCTAGTTGGTCCACGATTGGACAATATTTGCCAAATAAGACGAAAATGGTACTATTTATCGGGTTGAAATGTTTTCACAATTTAAACGTGGCCTAAGTACAGTATCCCTTGTTATCTCACCTGTCCGCGTGGTGGTGTACGGACGGAGAAAGAACCGTTGGATGGGACAGGGTTTGACCCCTCACATGATGATCTCCATCAGCACCTCTGCGCTTGCTCTGGATTCTCCGGGAGTCTTTTGCGTGTATGTCATTATAAATGTTCGTAATTTTTTCTTTACCACTGAAAAAGTTTGGTGGACTTTAGCGCCACTGCTGCAAACTTTTTTGCTCTCCATGCCACTGCCGTCAGATTGGGCTCTAACGGTGTCAAACTGCAGGTGTGAAAAGTCAAAAATACCCTTATGTCTAAATATGCTATTAATTTTTTTAGCATCTTAACGACTTCAAATAAAAAAACTCAAAACTAGAAAGTTATAGATCTCATCGAGATCTACAATTTTTATATAAAAATTATCTTCATTTAATTCCGCAAAAAAATATATTATTTTTCTAAGACATATTAATCATATCAAATCATATCTTTTTTGCGGAATTAAATAAAGATAATTTTTATATAAAAATTGTAGACCTCGACGAGATCTACAACTTTCTAGTTTTGAGTTTTTTCATTTGAAGTCGTTAAGATGCTAAAAAAATTAATAACATATTTAGACCTAAGGGTATTTTCGACTTTTCATACCTGCAGTTTGACACCGTTGGAGCCTAATCTGACGGTAATGACATAGAGGGCAAAAAAAGTTTAGAGCAGTGGCGCTGAAGTCCACCAAACTTTTTCAGTGGCACAGAAGAAATTACAAACTTTTATAATGGCATGCACGGAAAAGACTCATTCTCCAGAATCCGCATGCGTGTCTGTCAGCCTCTGGTCTTGAAAATCACGGTCGACTTTTCTTTTTCTTTTATAGGTAAATAAACGTGAGAATACTTGGGAACAAATGAGCTAAAAATTATAAGTTGATGGAGATCCTATAGATATTTGGGTACAATATCTGGCCTGTTGGGATCGAATCGTTGCAACTGATGTTTGATCTCGAAGAGAAGGAAGAGATCTTCGAAAAGTAGATTTTTATGATCGGATAAAGAATCAAACTTGTTTAAATGTATATATTATAGTTGGGCTAAAAATTAAGTTAAATTAGTTAGAGTTAATTGGCTAACAATTACTTAAATGTTTGGTTAAATAATTGGGACAACTATCGGCCCTCGTGAATACACGTGTGACGTGTTAGAGCTAATTTCAGTTAATTTTCAGCTAGCTAACAATTAACCTTATTATATATCCAAATAGACTCGGAGTGATCAACATAAAATCAGATTGGAAGAGTTTTGCTACGGTGAGTCAGTGAGACACCCGTCTGGACTGTAGTATTTTTTTATTGGTACGGTTATCGTGCCTATCTTGACACGTTTGAACCATTTTCTGCGCAATTCGTGCGGGTTTCTATGTAAACATATGCATTATGTTTGCCGAATGCTAAATGTGAGTAGTCTATTTCGTGAGTAGGACATGAGATGGTTCTATTATTGGCGTCTACTCCCTTGTCGCATGCAAGGGCAGATAGATGTACACGAGGGACCAAATGGAATATGGCTTTTGAGAGCCTTTGACAATCAGTTGTCAGCACCCGCGTCGCACGCCCCGTAAGGCCGTAACACCTAGAGCCTCTTTTGTGTTGGTCAAGGTGGTTAAGCCCCGTTTGGTCCCACTAAACTAATACCGCCTCCATCTCAAAATTAACTATATACCGTACCTAGAAAAACACTTGTTTTAGATACATAGCTAAAAGTTGATTTATAGGGGATGGAGGGAGTAGTTATTAGTAGTTGCTAAAAATTACTAGTTGAGTTGGATCCAATCAAACCCAGCTGATTTTTCAATTGGACACCCAGCTAAGAACTACTCTCTCCATTCTCTTTTATAATATAATGTGCACACGCATATCGTTTTTTAAACTTTTAAATTTGTGGTCGATAATTTGGCTAATGACCTTTAATTACTATAATATAAAGTTGATGATGTAGGATTTGTAGTTAAATATACTATCCGATTATAACAGGTTTGTATCAATATAATATAAAATAAATAAATAGATAGATTGTCATTTAGAAGATCGTGTCATGTCAAACTGTGACTTATAAAAGGGAAATGAGGAAGTATCTCACTAGCTATTTCAAACAAACTTAATAGCATCTCCATGAGACTTTTTAAAACTCATTTTAATTCATCATTTGGAGAACCATTTGAATAAAAATCGCTCACTATATCTTTGTACCTTTCAACACTTTTTCTATATCTTATGTTCACTCTAGAGAGCCAATCCTGTCTCAATCTTTGGCTAGCGAGATATTCATAATAGAGAATAGCAATATTTGGAGAACTATTTAAAGAAGCTATTAGAGGGCATTTTTTTTACCAAATCTCTATTCCTATCAATAATAAGGATATAGAGAGGCTCTTGGAGTTCCTGGCTTCTAAATTAGAAAAGTACACACTTACCCTCCCACCTATCTCTATTCACATGCCCTACGGATAATAACAAATAGAAAATGAATGGAGGTTTAGGGAAAAATCCACCAATGGCTCTACCTTATAGCTAGTGGATCCAAACAATACTCAAATGAGCTAACTATTAGCTACAAGTGGATCAAAGCATAGCCTAATTATTAGCTGGAGCTAAAATTTGTCAAGTAACTATTTTTTAGGAATAGCCAGGTAACTATTAGCGAGCGCAACCATTATTAGCTAGTCATGGCTGGCTAATAGGTTAACAACTAGCTAAGTTTGACTAAAAACTAGTTCACCCATTAGCTCTTCTATTTAATTGAACCAAAGCTAATCTTTAGTTGCTCCATGTAAGAGCATCTCCCAAAAATCTTTCCAAAATTACTCTCTAAACAATCATTTTGAGAATCATTTGGGTAAAAAAACGTTTTATATATCTTGTGCGCATTCTAGAGAGCCATCCGAAGATTTTTTGCTAGCGATAAATCTGGAATAGAGTATGGCCCTGTTTGGTTGCTTGGCAAACGAATGTGGCATATATCTATATAGTTCCAATTAAAGAGACTGTTTGAGATTTTTTTATTAAAATCTATAGAGTGTTGAAGGTGCTCTAATCAAGGAGCCCGAGCTTCCCGGCCAAAAAAAAAAAGTGGTGCATGGTTACGAAGGTTCTGGCCGCTGGTCCGGACGTACGGCCGGCGAAAGATACACGAGCGGTCGCCTCGTTTGGCTCGACGACGACGGGACGACCGAGGCCTCGCTTGCTGTCGCTGCCATATCCGTGCAGTCCGGCAACCGAGCTGAGGAAGCACGGAGAGCAGGCAGCCAAACTAGCCAAGCAAGCGCCGAAGCCAAGATGTCTCGGGCTCTTGGCTCCAATGGAAACGGAAGCAGAGAGATCGGCAGATGTGGAGTGGATCGCACTAGTCCTCGGGGCTGTTTGGTTTGGGTGTTAAAGTTTAATCAACACTGTAGCACTTTCGTCTTATTTGATAAAAAGTTTTTAATTTTGGACTAATTAGGCTTAATAGATTCGTCTCGTAAATTACTCCTAATCTGTGTTGACATGCATGCAATTAGTCTACATTTAGTACTACATGTATTTGCCGCAACATTGATGTGATGGGAGTTAAACTTTAACATGTTGTAACTAAACGGGGCCTTATTCTATTCTTACCTACTGGCTACTGTGTCCTCCTATTCGCCGCCGCGGCCGTTTGCTCTTGCTCGGCTCGGCAGATTCCCAAGGCGGGGGTTTGGGTTTGCGTCCGATTCAGAGCACGCAGTCACGCACGCACGGGCCACGACGAGAGCGCTTCTTTGGCTGCAAGCGGCGGCAGTGATTATTAGAGCAAGTATTATGGTTCAGCCGGCTGCCGGCTGCGTTGACAATATTTAATGCAGCAGCAGCATTGACACAACACGTGCAGCCAACCAGCAGTGAGTGTAGCAGTAGCACAGCCAATAAAGCTGCATGCGCGCGCATCCGTCGGCTTTCAGTTGACGTTTAGCTAGCCGCCCGCTCCACACTCTCTCTCCTTTTCTCTCTCCACCAACAGTGATTTTTCTGACGTGGCTGTGCTCCCCGCCGGCCTTGCTGGCTCCATAATACTTGCTCTTAGTTGACCAGGTCGCGTCCGTGGATGGCGACCATGCCATGTGTCTGCTCAAACATGCACTTCATCTGTTCCATGCATGGCGTCTTGTCTCAGCAGCAGCCATTAGCAGTATAGAATTGTTATTAGCGCCTTTTCTCTTTTTTTCCCACTCCCATTTATTTAAACGGAGCAGCAGCCCTATGGAGTTGTTGTGGACATTTTTTTTCCGAATCTCAATACATACATACATGCATGCATACATACATACACACACTCATATGCATCTAGAGCATCGGCCGTATCGAGAAAAGCCACAGGAAAGAATTTGTTGGAAAAAATTATATATGATATTATTTTTATTTCATTTTTAGGTGTCATTTAGAATTGTAGTGTACCAGTCTTTAATATAATTCCATTTTTCTCTTTGCATAAAAAGGCACATATACATGCACGCACATATACTCTACACCTGTGACCACCTCTGAAAGACCAAGTGAGGCCCCATTTTGAATGCAGGATTTTTTTTTTCTATTTCCTATGTTTTCCTTTAAAAAATGAATCAATTTCTATACGGTTCCTAAGAGACCCCACATGAATTGCGATATCAAAATTTTAGAATAAATTCAAGAAAATACGAACAAAACTTAATGGTTAGACACGAGAAATTGTAACCAGCTACACCCACTTTGCTTGTTTTTTTTAATAAATCGGAGAGAATCCCCCACCTGAGCATTATATTGATTGTTGGCTCTCAAAGCCAGATAAGTTTACAAACATTATATTTTAGGGAGCTCTATGATTACATTCCGTTTAACATTACAGAGCACCAAATCGTCGCAATGGTTCGATCCTCTCGTGGCAGTTTTGCACCCCATAGATAGGCTTCAGATGAATGATGGGGATAGATTAGATTTGCTCGTTGTGGATAGATTAGATTAGATATACGCTAGATGAATGATTAGCCAATGATGGGGAGGGAGTTATTAAACGACGGCGGCTGCTCGATCTTGCATTGCTTGCTTCACGCTACTGTAGTACACATACAAAATGGACGTGTCTCTGGTAGGGGCACTGCATACACTAGGTTGCTGATGCTGCACTAATCTTACAGCAACACGCCAACGTTGTTGCTTTCGCTGAAGTTACGGGTAGGGGCACTCATATTCGCCCATGACTATGACATGACTGATGACAGATTATTATACTAGTACTAATTCTACAGTTGTACTAGTTTTTTTTAGAACACTACAGTGTACTAGTAATCAAATCAATATGACAATATCTCAAGGTCCGGTCCGTTGGAATCTGAACACATTCCAGGGAACCCCACACTTCCCTTATTAGAAGAAAAAAAAACTTTCTCAACGTGACAATAATAATATTGGCATCGGAATCAGATTAGCACGTGTGCCACTACTGATACTCCCAGTATTATTATTGATTTGGGCCTTGTTTAGATGCGAGGCTAAAGTTGAAATTTTTTCACTCTCTCTCCATCACATTAACTTTTACACGTATATATGAAGCATTAAATATAGATAAAAAATAACTAATTACATAGTTTAGTTATAAATCACGAGACGAATCTTTTAAGCCTAGTTAGTCTATAATTGAACACTAATTATCAAATACAAACGAAAATACTACCGTTAGAAAAATTCTAACTTTTCACCGACTAAACAAGGCCTTGGTATCGGAGTAACTAACTGATTCGGAAGGGTATTCGTGTACGGCTCAACCTTACTCTTATGATCCCAGTTAGTAGTAGTATACTATATAAAATACAATAGAGTATTAAACTACTGGTGTGGTCTACGTATGCTCTGGCAGCGCCGATCGCCGGTGTAGTACTATTCTAAACGGCGGCTGCGTGCTTAGCTGTGCGCGCGCGTGTGATGTGAGTAACGTCAAGTGCGTGCGTGGACGCGTGGTCCGATCCCCACAAATTGTGTTGCAAGCAACGGCACAATTCAGCCGGTCAACCAGCCACAGCCATGCCGCGCGTGTTAACTTGAGTACTCGACCCTCTCCAGTCTCAAGGCTCAGAATAAATCGCTTGAGTGTGGCAGTGGGCAACAGCCGATGCTAATTGTAGTATAGCACATGCGTCTTGTTGGAGTTTGGAAAACAACCACATCGGCTACCAGGGGCGGATCTAAAGGGGGCTGGAGGGGCTCCGGCCCCCCCTAATGGCTCGATTTCAAGCCTAATCACTGTAGCAAAAGCGTGATTTCACCATTAAATCTTCATGCAAATCAACATCATCATTGTTTTAGCCCCCCTTATCCCGCATCGTGCATCCGCCACTGTCGGCTACTATACATAATACATGTAGGAGTATCGTCGTCGCAGTAACAGTTGACACTTGTCAGACCTGTCACGTTTCCGGATCGGAAACTCTTGCACCGGGCTTTGACACCAGCGAGCACGACGATGCCGGACGGTCGCATTGGACGGGTTTGCTCTCGTGTCTGAACAGCGACGGCAGTCATTTCCGACACGCCATTTGCTCGTTTGGGCTAGTCTGCTCGGAGCATCTGTGCCTTGGCCGTGCACGGAGGCCGGCTGATGCCCGCCCGACGCCCCGCACCCCGGCCGCACGACGGCACGAGTCGTCCGTGATGATGAGACTTCCGCGGGGGCGAGGACGACGCGCACGGGGAGTGAGTGGTTGCCGGCGGTCACGACTCGCGAGCCACGCACGGCTCGCGGCTATCATTTCCTTCGTCTGCCGGGGACGTGGCGATCGAGGGACAGCCGGACAGGGGCAACAGTCACACAGCGGGGTGCCTGCTCGTTGTAACTGCATGGACCCGTCCCCTGTAATGTACAGACGCGCACGGGCTCGGGTGTGACGTAATTGCCTGCCTTATCCATGATCTGCCAGACGGAGACTGCCTGGTTTGGTTAGGCCAGGGGCAGGGCCCTGTTTAGTTCTCAGAAAATTTTGCAAAATTTTTCAGATTCTCCGTCACATCGAATTTTTGGACACATGCATGAAGCATTAAATATAGATAAAAAAATAAAATTAATTACACATTTTAGACGAAATGGACGAGACGAATCTTTTAAGCCTAATTAGACCATGATTGGACAATATTTGTCAAATAACAACAAAAAGAGCTACAGTGCCATTTTACCAAAAATTTCGGATCTAAACCGGCCCCAGGTCAGCCGCCGCGTGTTTGCCATGGCCGCTGGAGTGCTGGACATGGATCATTTTTTAGACGCCGGATGCGCATGGATCTTGACCTGACGGCATAGTTTCAGCTCAGGTCTTTTTGCATCTGCAGATCTGCACGTAGTAGATCGTTGTTCGCCAGTTCGCATATCATTCGCCACCCACCCCATCGACCAAACCTTTTCTGATACCAGAACCTCCCTGTACTTGACCTGACCAGCCGCGAGCCGCGACCCTGTCAACTCAAAACGGACAGGAAGCACGCGTACCCCGGCATTTACAACACATCACGCTGCGGTAAACAACGCATCGACCGTACCGGACTCGGCGAAGCCAAGATCGTTTTTCGTTTCGTTCGGATTCAACGCATCATCCACCGCCCGGGGTGGTCTGCTTCTAGTTTCGCCTGGGCGGCGGGCCAACCACCAACTACCACGTTGAACCGCGGCGGCCTCCGCTCTCCGGGATGGTTTATACTTTCTCCCTGCAGTCGTGTCGTACGCTGACCAGACCGTGTGTTTGCGAGGTCAGATCAGGAGGACGAGCTGCCGGAGCAACCGGCGCAGCGTAACCCTTTTCTAATGCAACAAAGTCTGATAGTATTTTCTGTGTCAAAAGAAGCAACGGGCGCTAAGCTATGGATGTTCACACCTGAAGCAAAACAGCACAAATGACAGGTCTAACCATAGCCAACAATTGTGATTGCGTCTGTCACAACGGCGTAGCAGCAGCAACTGTACACGGTTCGTGTGGTTACAGTTCTATTGAGATCCTCGGTCAAGAACCAAAAGTAATAACAAAAAAAATACAACATATCCCTGTAAAGTAGAGCCCGTGTGACATGAATAAGCTCAAGGAACTCCTCTGGATGTAATAACTGTAGTCAGCGTACCAAAATCTTCTGTTCCGACGAGACAGCCACAAAACTGTAGCTACCGCACCAGCCAGTAATAACGTCGGCTGGCTGTCGGGCGTAGTATACTGATCAGCAGGTGGAGTGGGCTTGGGTTTTTTTCTCTGCGTGCGGTCCTGATGCTCCAGCCGTCTTGTTGGAAGCCGATCAGGATCACCAAAAGGACCGGCCCCGTACGGCAGGGAAGAATGCGCCATCTCTACCATCTACTTGTTTGGGCAGTCTGATGCACGGTGACCGGATTCACCGCAGTTGAAACAAGCACCGCTGAAGCTTCTGTTGCTGCAAATAATGGGAAGACTATTATAGCCTTAGAAACAGAAAGATCATCATGTGGTAGCTGATTTATTTTTTGTTCTGAAAATAACTTTCAAGGTAATTTTTTATCATGATTCAGGGAGGCAAGAATGGGCTGTAGCAAGATCTAGTAGGCTAAACAGACACTACTTCACCTGTCAACATTAGTTATAAAACATTAGGTTTCCATGTACTAATGGATACCGAAGCTTGATAAAGGAAATACCTGGTCGCTCTGAGTGAACTACCTAAGAAGAACCAATACCTGGGTAGCACGCACCTAGAATTGCTAACTTTGCTACATTGTATCGGGAATCTTGTGAAGCTTACCTCTCCCTACCGCCGAAGGATGATGAGCGGCCACCGAAGGATGGTGAGCCACGGCTGCCGTAAGATGATGAGCGGCTACTAAAGGACGAGGACGAGGAACGGTTTGATTTTCTCCCACCGCTTGACCAGTCATCATCTGACCAACTATCGTTGTCAGACCTGAAGCTCCTGCCACCACGGCGGAATCGGTCCTCACCGTCAGTGTCCCAATCACCCCGGCCTCTTGAAGCGCCTCCACCCCTGGAACGCCTGTTCCTGGAACCTCGGTCGTTTGAAAAGCGACCATAGCTATCAGTAGCAGGACCATCATCTTGCAACGCAGGCAGCTGAAAGCAGGAAAGAATAACAGTCATCACTGACTCCCAGAAAACCAAAATCACATTCGGAATAAGACAGTGTAAATATTTGGCACAATAAAACTTAAGCAGGCTTGGTTGGAGATAAATACAGTGGGAAAAAATGTAGATCAAACTAGTGTGAGACTAGACTTCTGATTCCTGTTTATCTCAGCCAGCAGTTTTAGAACATGCTGTAATGTATGGCATTATAAACCATCAAGATAAACATCTGCATATATTTCATGACATAAAATTGTCCATAACTAACTTGAGAAGATGAGCTGCAAAAAATACCTTCGATATTTTGGTTAAGGTGTTTCCTGGGGGGAGCTCCATAGTAAGCAGGTCCTTTGCGATTTCCTCAGGCAAATCGAAGACTGCTCCTTGGACCTGATATGATGAGCAATGCATTGATCAGCAGTACAAATTCATCAGAACAAGGGAAATAACATAAAATATATTCTACACAAGTCTTGGTTCATTATTATGCATACAATTTTCCTTCTCGCAGATTGTAGACAAAGTATCAGTACAATTAATTGTTCCAGATGCTACATCCAAACAAATCTGTAGGATTTAAAAAATGACCCCAACCAGCAAGCTGTATCCTACTAACTGTGGCACAATATGCTCTGTCACTAATTGACACCACGGCATAAAAGACTTTCATTTCATGGTTGTAGTTGAAATCAGGTTGGAAATCATGCCCAGCTTTACACAAATAAAGGGCAAGAGCAAGCAAAAGTGAAAAAGAGAGTGGTGTAGACATGCAGAACAAGGCAGTTACAGTTTTAATACAAGAAAACCATCTTGCTAGTGCCATGCGCTCTGACTAGATCCAATGCACATTATGGAAGTAGTAAGAGACACGATCTTTACAATTGTAATGGGGAACAGTTTAATATATTCAGGGAAAAACTCACGTTCTCATCTGCTGTTAGGTATATTTTGCCAACTTCATCTGCAGCAGCTGAATAAACATCAGATAGAAAACCGGTAACAGATCTAGGAGAAAAGAAGCCTCTGCCATATCCTTGTTCTCTAGTTAGTTGCAATGTGACCCATCCCTGCATTTTAATAGAGAGAAAGAAAGCATCTGAGAGCGTCCTCCTTAAGAATGAAACCACAAGAAAAGACAAATGCACAACAAAAGTTATGGAGCTTTTCTAGATGATTGCTTGATGACCTGTAATAAACTCATAATAGAAAAAAAGTGCTAGTTGTTGGTATTAATAGTCATATAACATCAACCAGATAATTTTCAAATCTAGAAAACGGAAGCCAGAATAACAGGATCAAATATTCAAATCGATGACAGAACAGATGTAAGGTATGCTTAACTGTGGAAAGTAGTTCACCTCAATGGTAGGTATAATAGAAAACAATGCATATGTAATTTCCTTGTGTCACTTCATACCTGCTCATGACTGATCAGAGAACGTGAAGAAGGTGGCTGAGAAAACCCACTCAGATGTGCCAGTGCAGAAGCAAGAGCATGAGGTCCTAATTCTTCTGTTAATTTCTCAGCTGCTCCAAGAAAGTACTGAGTCGACTCTGGGTGCACCCCTCGCAATGTAGCAATGACATGCTCAGCAGATGACTCCAGCACTTCTCCCATGGACGGAGGGCTTATAAACTCAAACTTGCAACCAACATCACGCTCAAGAGACTTAACTGTCCTTTTCTGGCTGCTGGTAAACATCAAGATTGCAGTTCCTGCTTTCCCAGCACGTCCAGTGCGTCCAGAACGATGGACAAAAGTTTCTGGATCATTTGGCAATTCATAATGGATAATCTGCATACAAAAATGAAGCCTCTCAATAATTAGGCATTGTATGCCTACAGTTCATTTTAAATAGCATAATGCAAAAAATGCACTTTACAAGTTAAGTTGAAGTGATAAAAAAACAGTATCAAGTAAATCACAAGATTAACCAGCCCAAGACATCAGACAGGGATGCTATCAGACATACCAAAGTGATGATGTTCCAGTATGAAACCCAATGCATGCCAAACTAAAATACAGAAGAACACTTGAATTTGTTTAGTGGCAAGATGAAAACCTTAATTGCTAAATTCCTAAATGGCCAGGTAAAAAGAAACCTAAGTACATTGCTTGAAGATATGATACCTCGTTTGGTGCTATAATATAGTCTTAAACTAGGAATTTTCGCAGATTGACTTTTCTAGAAGAATGTGTGATAATAATTTGGTAAGCAGAAGTTGTTAGACATAGTTAAGCTAACCATCACAGCTCCATGATACTGAGTTAACACGCGTGTTTGGAAAGGTGTTTTACAGAATTACAGTATCTAGAATCAGATGAAGTGAAGAGGATTGTGAACCCACCAAATCAACGTTTGGTATATCAAGACCACGGGCAGCAACATCTGTAGCTACTAGAACAGTAAATTTCCCTTGACGAAATCCATTTAGTGTCCGCTCACGCTGATGCTGTGAAATATCACCATGAAGTGCCTCAGAAGCAATACTGTTTGTCAGTGCCAATGATACCTCATCTGCATCTTTCTTCGTACGAGTGAAAACAATGGTTTTCCCACCCTTTGCATAAACCTGACAACAAAATATATGGATTAGCATTGACACTGATTAATCAAAACAACTTATCTCATGCGATAGATATGTGAAAGTGACCAAGTCTAAGCAAAACCGAGCCCTTAAAATGTTTAATATGCATGGCAGATACATATATAGAATTGTATTCTCAATCAGAACATAGTAAAATTATACAGCAACATAACTATATCAACTGTGACATATTTCATGATCTTATACATTTTTGTATCCCAAGAGATAGGCGAACCATCACGAAATCAAAATGATGAAACTAAACACCAACACAATGTTAATGTTGATGAGAACAACAGCACAATGATTATCGAAGTCCTAACTTGTCAGCATCAGAAACTATAAGGAAACAAATGGCACAAATCCTTTTTGAAAACACTAAGAGCCGCAGCACCGAGTTTCAGAAGCATCAATCATTTACAGTTTGAACCTCCACTGAGAAAGGAGTGACTAAATGTAACTTGTAACTGCTTAAAAAGGGACCACAATATCAAGACTTTTCAGCTTAAACCAAGCTGAAATGAATGCAGTTGCCAAAGTATTCAAGGAAATTAGAAATGATATTCATGGAAAAGTAGTCAGACTAAGAGTAAAAGATAGACCTATGTGTTTATGGTTATGGTTATGTTGATTCAAACAAAACATGCATGTGCTAGCTGCCTGCACCATTTACTATTATCCAAGGGGCTAGCAAAAGTTAAACCGAAAGGTGAGAAGAGGGGAGGGAAAAAGCAGCTAAAAATTCCAGAGCAGCATTAACATACCGTAATTAGATCACTAAGAATGGTGCGCTTTGATGTAGCTGTGAGCGGGATAGCATAGAGTTTGATTCCTTCAGCAAGCTTTTCATCTTGATCACCAACCTTAACACACGAAGAGACACAATAACGTATTAGAACATAAAAGTATGGAAAATTAAACCATAGCCAGACACAGGTGCCACAATTATCTCACAAGGAATCAACATGGGCCTTCAAGTGAAAGGGCAATTAACAGCTCAAGAACACTCTTAGCATCCCCTATGGCACTGTATTAGGAAATAAAAATATGGAAAACTAAACCATAGCCAGACACAGGTGCCACAATTATCTCACAAGGAATCAACATGGGCCTTGAAGTGAAAGTGCAATTAACAGCTCAAGAACACTCTTAGCATCCCCTATGGCACTGTATTGATAAATATCTAGAGTCCAAAACCAGCATGGCATGAATAAATTGTTGTTGTGACATACGTGTCCAAACAAAGTGCTAGTCAGAATTGCACAAATAATGAAACAAATAATATGTATTGACAGTAAAAGTCATCCTTTACTCCTTCGGAGAGTTTCATGAAAAAGGAAATAGCTGATTTATTGTGGTTTGTCGCTATGCACCATGAACAAGAATTAAACCCAATATTTTCAGCTGTCACATGGTGCAACAGAAACAACCACATGGGTTTCTTGCCCAAGTTTTTAGGCCAGAATATTTATCAAATAGCATGCACCATGACCATAAACTAAGATCAAGTTAAAATGACATCTGCAATCACATGTAAGAATAATCCCATACAACATTATATACTTGAATGCTCTCAAATGTGTGACAAAAGAACAGGGTAAATAACAGCAAATGAAAGTGGATGAATGGAAGCAAATACCAAGTCAATTGTCAAAGGGTTGTTCAAGTACCGCCTGGACAGTTTCTTCACCCAACTAGGCATTGTCGCAGAGAACAGCATGCTTTGCCTGTCCGCGGGTAGCTGTTGTAATATTGTTTCCACATCTTCCTCAAACCCCACTGCAAGCATTTGGTCAGCCTCATCCAGGACTAAATACTGAACTTCTCCCAACTGGAGGCTTCCGCCATTTATCAAATCAATTACGCGGCCAGGTGTTCCAACAACAACATCGACACCACGCGAGAGTGCATTCTGCTGGACATTATACGAGACACCGCCATAAACACATACGGTACCGAGCTTGGGTGTTGATTCCTTTATTTCCTTCTCGACTTGTTTGGCTAACTCTCGGGTAGGTGCTAGAACCAGAACCCGAGGAGTACGACCTCTCCTGAGAAAAGGTAAAGGGAACAGTAAGTGTGCCTGTTAAATATCAACTGACTCCAGTGAAGCTGCATAGAACGATGAGTGGGTACCTTGTACTCCGACCATCGTCTTTCTCGATTAATTGCTTGATCATGGGTATACCAAAGGCCAGTGTCTTTCCCGTTCCAGTCTTTGCTCTAGCAATCAGGTCACGGCCCTCGAGAGCGGGAATCAACACAGCCCTCTGGAGGAGGAGACAGCAAATGAGCAAAATACAACAACAATTAAGACCCAAACATGAGCAACTGAGCTCAGTAAAAACATGTGGCACATAGCATGCAACTGAAAGTGCAGCTAATTTATCTGGCTATATTCATCATTAGTGAAATTCAATAGGAATATCTATGCATTAGCACACTAATTGGTACTGAGGAGTGTACGGATACGTGCTAGACTGCTAGTAGTAGGCTAAGTGTCAGTAAGGACTAATCCACTCGGAATACACTATGGTCCTAATGTCACTATTGCCCCGAAGTAGCCACGCTCCTCTTATCCTGCATTATATTTCCCTGAAAACAAGCGCCTAAAATTTGCTGGGCAATACACAAGGTCTGCGCCACGAATTTCAAAAGCAGTAACCCAATTCCCCCATATTGAACACCCACTGGACCCCTCCCCCCCCCCCCCCCCCCCCCCCCCCCCCCCCCCCCTCCCGACAGTCAATACTGCAGCACGGCTTAGCCGCGCAGTTAGAAGCAACCGAGCCAAGTAAATTGAGAGACAGAGAGCAACCGTTCATTCACCTGGATGGGGAACAGGTGTGTAATCCCGCGCTTCTCGAGCGTGGCGACGAGCTCGTCGGGCAAGCCGAGCCTGGCAATGGCGAGCTCCTCCTCGTCCCCCTCCCCCGCCTCGAACCCCTCGTCGGCGTCGCTCCCGTACGGCCCTTCCTCGTCCTCGTCGTCGCTCCCGAGCTGGAGCCGCTTGAAGGCGTGCTCGCTGAGCACGGAGTTGGGCGAGGCCACGGCGGCCACCGCCGCCCACCCGCGCCGCCGGAGCGCCCAGCAGCGGAACGCCGCGGCGCGTAGCCGGACGGCGTCGGAGGCGGTGGCGGAGTTAGAGAGGGCGGGGGCGGGGAGCGTGAGGAGGGACGCCATCGGGGAGGGGAGAGGGGGGGAGGAGAGGGGATAAGAAATGGAACGGATGGCGTTGAGAGCGCGGAGGAGCGCAGGGCTTTATACAGCCGGGGTGGATGAGGGTTTGAGAGGGGTTTTGGCCGATTGGGGGCGACGAGGAGCAGCCTCGTTCACAGGATGACAGTGTCGCGTGTCACCGAGCTTGGGAGTGTGGAGTGTTTTGTATTTTTTAAAATTTTTAATTTATATTTGAATAAAAAGAAATTAAGAGGAAAAAAAATGTGGTGATGCAGCACTACATCACAGACACACCTATTTAGGAGTATATACGAGTGCAAAGAAATTAAGAACAAGAAGGCGAGTATTAAAAATACGCCTGAAAACAATGTAACTTCTGAATATACTATACTGTACATAATATAGAAGAGTTCTAACCGAGCAAATGACTTTGATCTGCAGCCTAGTACTACACTTACCACAGCTTTTTCCAGTTGAAGTCTGGTATAACCTGCTTCAGCGACAAACTATGAATCAGCATATAAAATCATTTTTTTACCGATCAGCATATTTATATGGACTGATGGTTGAATGTCAATAAAGAAATGCCGACTGACATTCTTGTACCGACAGACAATGTGTACTAATAACTTTATCGGCACAATCCGCCTCAAAGGATTCATATGAACCCAGAAACTCATATAGTTTTAGTCTCGCATTAACCATATGATCTTTTAAACATCCATTCAAGTTAGCATTGCACGTTCAACACAGAAGAATTGACTTAACATAGTTCACAGTATTCATTGAAGGCAATAAGATTTGTCCTTGATATCAAATAAGTATATGCATACGAATCCAAGTGTTTGGCTTGTCAGAACCTCACACAGGTCATATGTTTGGCTTGTCAGAGCCTCACACTGTCACACAGATCATAGGTTTGTCTTGCACATCAACCATTACTCCATTAGCCTAGAGCAGCAGGAACCACACAGAAGACCATACCACAACTCTCACAACTTATGGTGGCCTTTTTAGGGGCAAAAACGACTCAAGTTCTGATAGCTTCATCACGATCCGAAACCAGATCAGGATAAGCACTGCACCAGTTAAAATCGAATGTAAGATACAGGCATACAGCCCCACAAGTTCAGAGGTTACAAAGACACGATTGTTCCAAAAACACTGATTATGAGTTAGGACACACTCAAAGTTAAACTACTTCTATGCACCCAGAGTCACACAGCACATTCTGGTCTTCGTCATCAATCCCCTCCAGCATCCTTGACATCAACAGTGGTCTTCGTCATCAATCCCCTCCAGCATCCTTGACATCAACAGTGAACTTGTACTCCTGATCACAGCCCAAATAAGAGTCTGACATCAAGTAAATTATGTAGTCCTTTGTCCCTGCTTCTGCAGGAGCAGAGAACTCAAGTTTCACTCTTGCCCTCTTCTGAAGTGTCACTCTTTTGATTGCCAGCAACCGGTTAGTGGAGCTGTCACCAATCACCAGCCACCAGCCTTCTTCCTTGGGCTTGGGGAATCTCGGCGCATGAACTGGTCCAACCTCAGATGGCAGGTTTGCCATGTCACGCTCCAGCGTTACCTGCACGGTTACGTTGTCGCCAGCACTTATGTCGTCACCCTCACGGACCTCATAGACGATATCAACGTTGGGGAACCGCTTGAAGAACTCAATGATGTCCTGCAGCTGAGAGTTTGATAGCTGCAAGAGATCCCTTATCTCATCGATACCCATCTCAGCAAGATCAAAGATATACTCTCGATGGGCTTTGCTTTATTTTCCTGGCACCTCTGAGCCAGGTCCTTTGTGAAGTGAGGAACTTGAAGCAGCACAGAGTCACGATCCCACATGCCTTGTGTCACCATTTGACCCAACTCCATTGCACTAAGAGCAAGACTAAGCCAACCATTGCAGGAGATAACATCAACCATTGCATGTAGCAACCTATGGGTAGAAATGAGAATCTCCCACTGATCAGGTGCCAGGTTCCCAACCACTGTGTGCCTTGAAAAATGGGCTTGCAGCAGCGCGTTGGCCTGCACATGTGGATTGTTGTACTTGGGCTTCTCAATAGAGAACCTCTGGTGGCGAACAAGCCTCTCAATGAATTCTTCCTCACCAGCACGACCTGCAAGCTCTGCATATTCTGATGCAGATGCTAGAATCTCTAGGAGTCCTTTCATCTTAGTCTTCTGGGTCAGCATAGAACCGAAATGTTTAATAGTTGTGTAGCTAATATAGTAGTATGAAGCAATTAGGCCAAGGTTGAGGGGCTTCAGGTACTTGTCCTCTATAGCCACACTTTTACTGGATTCCAGATCATTCAGGACAGTCTCAACTAACTCAGAAAGATGATCTGAAAGATGCCTGTGACTTACACCCTGAAGATTATAGTAGTTAGGATTCTTTGTCAGCTGCCGATACATGAAGTCCAAGTAAGGTAATCCACAGCATCTTGCTTATTCTCTACAACACCAGCCAGTCAGCCACGACCTCAGCACTCATATGATCATGCAAGAAATGGTGAAGATTGCTCTCAACAGGGAAGGCCTCAGAAAGGAACCTTTTGTAATACTCTTTGCGAGGTGCATGACACAATATGACACATTTCCCTGAGTTATCTTGAAGTGTGGCATGACCCATCATTTGAAGCAGATCTGCAATTGGATAATCTTTGCGAGCGTTCTCACAGCCATCACAATACCGGGTCCCCATGATAACCACCAAATGAACAGGCAATAGTCTTCTCCAACACATTGTGCTGCTCACAACAAAAACCTGGATCCTCTCACCAAGGAGCAGATTTGCTACAAGTTCCTGATCAAGTTCGCTTAGACCCTGGTGCAAGTAGCCTACACCACATTTAAGTGTATTCTTAAGCGTCTCTTCTTCAACACCTCTGGTGAAAGCATCCATCTCATCTTCTGACCCAAGGAGAAACGGTGCACCACCACCCTCAACACTAGAGTATGCACATAAGTCCAATGCAGTCAACCTTGCATATGCTTCCTTGTTGGTACATACACCAGGGCAGGTTTACCGTTCTTTGTATGTTGTTTGATGGCAGTGTAGGCAGGCTTTGTCATTGCTTGCATCCTTGCCTCAAAGTTTGCTATATCCACACTCTGAACGTGAACTTCCAATGGCATAGGTCTCAATGCTGGAGGGAAGTTGAAGAGGCCATGAGAGGTGGCACCAATCCATTCACCGAGATCTTTAGCATTACCAAGTGATGCTGAAAGTGCTACGATCTGTATGTTACTAGCAATATGACTTGAAATACGCCTCATCCTAGATACAATGACTTCCAAAACATGTCCCTTATCAGACCCAAGTAGATGAAGTTCATCAACTATGAATAAGCTGACCTGTTGGGTGTGCTTTTGCTGTCTCCACTGACGAGACAGTGCATCCCACTTTTCAGGAGTACTGATTATGATTTCCCCTTATCCAGAAGCTTCAAATCAGCTGTAGTTTCACCAGCGAGCTCAACTACCTTGGCAAATTCTGCAAATTTGTGCCCCCAGTCCCTGTATCTTTCTTTTGCAAGAGCTTCAATGGGAGCTATATAGACGACCCGCATGTTGCTCTCACCAGACACTGCCCTCTGGTGGTTCCTTAGTATAGCAAACTCTGCACATGTTGTCTTCCCACAGCCCGTTGGTGCAGCGACCAACACGCTGTCATCGTTGTTATACAACACAGTGAATACTTGAGTCTGGATGGGATTGAAATGCTTGAAAGCACTATAGAGGCCCTCATATTGTGCATTTCTCAATGCACTAACAGGTAGAGGCTGCAGATCAAGCAATTGAGTTGGTGGAGCATATTTTTCTGGTAGAATTAAGTGCCTAAAGCAGACAGGGAGAATTGTCTTAGATCCAAGCCACTTGTCAGACATAATACATACAAAATACTGAGGGGGAAGTGGCTCATATATCGGCACTGTGAAGTTCAACGTATGATCTCGTCGACATATTGTTTCTTAAGCATGAAATATTCATGGTGAAGAATGGACTCACCATTGTTGTCCTCAACAATAACCCAAAAGGGCTCCACATATCCATGCACCTTATCATCCCACTAGAAGTCAGGTGTAATGGTCAGCTCAAAACCCAAAACTGTAGGAGTAATCGGTTGGACATGGGCTGACAGGTTCAATTTTGGTAACTGGTGGATGCATTTGTGCAGCAGTCTCCCCATCTTGGGATAGCAGATCAGCTCACCAAGTTCCTGTGATGACAGATCATAGTACCTCTCCCAGGCCAACTCCTTTTTCTCCAGTTTCATCAGGATCTCCTTTGGAATTCCAGGAAACTGCCACAGGGGAGTTTGGACACTCCACATTTGTTTATCAACAGCCTTGCAAAGATTCAGTGCCTTCTCCGCTAGTTGAACCCATCCCCTCTTCAGAACAATCTCAAACAATGCTCGTAAGAGACGGCCAGCACTCTGCATTACAGAAGGGGCAAAAACATAACTATGTGTTTCAATATAAGCAAGAAATTTAGGTTCGAAAAGTGTATTAAGTAAGGTGAAAGCATGCGAACAAATTATAAGGTGCAATTGACAGAAGAAGAAAAAAAGGTGATATAAGGTGAAAGCATGCAAACAAATTATAAGGTGTAATTGACAGAAGAAAAAAGGGTGCTACCTGTATGATGTATGCCATATCAGAGCTAAGAGAAAGGCCTTCCAGTTTCAACCTAGAAATATATGCTTGCAGCAGAACATTGATCTTTGCACTAAGATCCTCCAAGCTCTCTTTTACAGGAATCGGCACACGATCCAAAAGCTTTGCCAGTTCCATTTTCTCATCTAGCCTGGCACCAACATGCTCAATCTCTTCACTCAGAGAAAACAGTCAGCACAGCTCAATATCCCCCATTGTAGGCTTCAAGCACTCGTTGTATTTTGAAATAGTTCTATGGCTAATATAGTAATAGCTGGCAATCCTTCCCAGGTCAGTAACTTGAAAGTATCCAGTTTTCCTGTCATACTTTATCAAATTGTTCTTATCCAGTAGATTTGCAGCGGAATGTATCTGCAACAAAACAAAAAAATACAGAAGATCAAGAACAGAACAGACAGAGATAATACAATGTAACATCAACCATATTTATGCAATATCAAGGAGCATTAAAATTAACAATGAGTATGGTATTAAATGCAAGCCTAAAACTTCTTTGTATCTCATTGCAGTATCAAGAAGCACATATGATGCTTCAACAACACAAGATTCATATCAACAACCTACATCTTTTTAAAAAAAATAGGTCAGCTTATTCATAGTTGATGAACTTCATCTACATAGGTCTTATAAGGGACATGTTTTGGAAGTCATTGTATCTAGGATGCGGCGTATTTCAAGTCATATTGCTAGTAACATACGGATCGTAGCACTTTCAGCATCACTTGATCGTAGCCCCGTTTGCTAGAGCTACTGCTGTGGCTGTATCTGTTGGAATATGTGTGTATTAGGCCCATGAGGCTAGGCCCATGAGGCCCATATATGGTTACCTATATAGCTACCCTTCTAGGGTTAGCCCAAATCAATAGAATCACTTTCCTCAACATGGTATCAAGAGCCTAGGGTTTTCTCTTTCATGCTCCTTCCCCAACCTAGCCGCCGCCGCCACTCCTGGCCGGCGCGCCGCCGCCGCCGCCATGGATGGCCGCCCTCCTCCTCCCCTTCCTTCCTCCTTCCCCCCTCTCCCCTCCTCCTCCTGGGCGCAGGTCGCCGTGGCTCCTTCTCCACTGACCTCTGCCGCCACCCCTGCTCAGCGGCCCGGCACCGCCGCCGCTGCCATGGCTGTCCGCGCGGGCGTAGCAGCAGCCGCCGCGGGCGCGGGTGCGGGAGTCCCGGGGGCTGCAGCCGGCGAGCCGCCCGCGCTCCTCCCTGCTGCTGCCCTCCACGCCGCCGCCAACCATCCTCTGTGGCCTGGCGCCGCCGCCGCTGCCATGGCCGCCAGCGCAGGCGCAGCAGCAGCCGCCGCGGGCGCGGGTGCGGCCGTCCCAGCCGCTGCAGCCGCCGATCCGCCCACGGACGCCGCCCTCCTCCCTGCTGGCGCGGGTCTGGACGCCGTCCCAGGCGCCGTCTTCCCGGGCGCGGCTCTAGACCATCTCCCCGGCACCATCTTCTCGGTGAGGGCGGCCACTGACGGTGTCCACCTCCCCAGCGCCCATCTTCCCGCCCACGAAGGCTTCCCTGCACCGCCTCAGCAGCCACCGACCATCCTCTACTCCGGTCGTGCCGACTCTGCTCTCGCCGCTGCCCTCGTCGCCGCTCGTGCTGCAGCTGCCGAGGGCCAGGCTTGTGTCCGCGCGACAGCCCTTGCCTGGGAGCGTGAGCGGGATGCGGCTGCTGCCCTGGCTCGCCAGATCGCTGACGTGGAGCAGCGTCTCGTCCCTACCGCCTACCACGACCTTGGGTCCACCTCCTCGGGCTCGACAGGCAACCGCGCGTCTACCACCGCGGTCATCTGGCACGACCCGGCTGATCCCCTCGTGGCGCAGCTCCACTACCAGGCCGGGGGGGTCTAGAACATCCGCCTGCTCGTCCCAGTGGTTCTCGAGCTGGAGTCACCCTCCTACGCCCGTTGGCGGGACCTGGTCCTCCTCACCCTCCGCCGCTACGTCCTTGACGACCACGTCCTCGTCGATGCCACGGTCGCGGCTCAGACCCCCTCGTGGCTGCGCCTTGACAGCATCGTCCTCTCGTGGATCATCGGGACGATCTCCCTCGACCTCCACGACCTCGTCATCAACACGGCGGATGCTCGCCAGGCCTGGCTAGCCCTCGAGGGCTAGTTTCTGGGCAATGCCGAGGCCCGGGCTCTGAGGCTCGATGCGAGTTTTAGGACCTTCGTCCAGGGTGACCTCACTGTTGGCGAGTTCTGCCGCAAGATGAAGACCATGACAGACTCCCTCGGTGATCTTGGCTGGCCCGTGGAGGATCGCATCCTTATCCTCAATGTCCTCCGCGGGCTCAGCGACCGCTACGCCCACCTTCGGACATAGATCACCCGCCAGCGCCCCTTCCCCACCTTCCTCCAGGTCTGTGATGATCTTGTCATGGAGGAGCTTGCTCAGGGTCTCCAGCCTGGGTCCACCGCCGCCCTGGGGTCCTCGACCTCCTCGACGGCCCTTGCAGCCACTCCGCCGCGTCCGTTCGCTCCACCGCGTCCGTCCTCTACGCCGTCGTCGTCCCTTCTTGGTCCTCCTCCCTCTGGGCTGAGTGGGGGTGGGGGGAGGGCCGTGGCGGTCACCGTCGCCGTGGCACTGGACGTGGGGGGCCATGGTGGACCCAACCTAGCGCCTACGGCTCCACAGGGTGCTTCATGGCCGTCCTTCCATAACCCATGGTCTGGGCGCATCTCTATGTGGCCTTTCCACGCTCCTGGAGGTGCGACTCGCCCACCGGCGGCCCTGTTCACTGGTGCTCCACCTCCCGGTGTCTCCACTACGTCTCCGTGGACCACACCCTCTGGCACCCCGCCTGGGCTTCCCGGTTGGGACCAGGCGGCCTTGGCTCGGTCGTTCAGCACCATGGGCCTGACACCCCCTGTCGACCCTGAGTGGATCGCCGACTCGGGTGCCACCTACCACACCACCCCTGACTCTGGTATACTCTCTTCTGTCCATTCTCCCTCTTCCTCTCTCCCTTCGTCCATTATGGTCGCAAATGGTTCGTGTCTTCCTGTCACGTCTGTGAGTACCGCCGGTGCTCATGGCTCCTTTCGTCTTCCTAATGTTCTTGTCGCTCCTTCTATGATTCACAACCTCCTTTCTATTCGTCGTTTTACAGCTGACAATTCTTATTCTGTGAAATTTGACTCTTCTGGTCTTACTGTAAAGGATTTGGCTTCCCGGTGTCCTCTGCTCCGATGTGACAGCACGGGGGCCCTTTACACTCTTCGCTTCCCGACGGATACTTCATCTTCTGCGCCGTCCGTTTTGTCAGCTGCCTTCGCCGCCTCTACCTCCTCTACTACTTGGCATCGGCGCCTCGGCCATCCTGGACGTGATGCCCTAATACAGCTCAGTCGTAGCTCCGACATTCCATGTATTCGGGCTCATGCTGAGCATTTGTGTCATGCGTGTCAATTGGGCCGATATGTTCGTCTTTCTTTTCATAGTTCTTCTTTACATGCGGCCCGCATTTTTGATCTTGTACATTGTGACCTATGGACATCTTCTGTTATCAGTATTTCTGGCTATAAGTACTATCTTGTGGTTGTTGATGATTTTTCGCATTATTCGTGGACCTTTCCCTTGCGTGCGAAGTCTGATACGTTTTCCACGCTCTTTCACTTCTTCACTTGGGTGTCCACACAGTTTGGCCTTACCATCAAGGCCGTCCAGTGTGACAATGGTCATGAGTTTGATAACTCCACCTCTCGGGCTTTCTTTCTCTCTCACGGTGTTCAGTTGCGCATGTCTTGTCCATATACCTCCTCACAGAATGGCAAAGCTGAACGCATGATTCGCACCACCAATGACACCGTGCGCACCCTTTTGTTTCAGGCCTCTCTCCCAGCTCGCTTCTGGGCTGAGGGCTTGCACACCTCCACCTACCTCCTCAACCGTCTTTCTTCCACTGCCTGTCCCGGTCCTACACCACACCACGCCCTTTTCAGTACCCCTCCTCAGTACGATCACCTTCGCGTCTTCGGGTGTGCGTGTTACCCCAACACCGCTGCCAATTCTTCCCACAAGCTGGACCCCCGCTCCACTCTTTGTGTCTTCCTCGGGTACTCCCCGGATCACAAGGGGTACCGGTGCTTTGACCTTACCTCCAGACGGGTGCTCATCTCTCGCCATGTGATGTTTGATGAGTCCGTCTTTCCCTTCTCCACCACACCCACCACCACTCCTCCTCCTGATCCCTCCTCCCTCTTTCCCGTTGACACCGTGGTCCAGCCACCTTTTCCGTGGTCTCCTGCAGATACTGCTTCGCCGCGCTCCTTGCCGGGCACCTGTCCCGACTTCTCGGCGGGTACGGGCCCGTCGTCCTCTAGCGCGGCCCTGACCTCTCCATCTGGCGCCGATCCGGGGACCTCGCTCCCCGATACGGCCCCGGGGGGGCCATGCCGGTCGCCGTCGCCCGGTGCTGCCCTGGCACCCGGTGCTGCCCCGGCACCTTCTTCGCGGTACGCAGCGCCGGTACGGGTGTACCAACGCAGACCGCGGCCGCCGCCACTCATGGTACCTTCTTCGCTGGGGACACCAACACCATCACCTCAGTCCCCGCCGGCCCGTGTCGCACCGTCGGTCTACCACTCGCCGCTTCTTCACCGACACCCGCGGCATGTTCACCCGATGGTGACACGGTATGCGGCTGGCACTCTGCCACCCCGGGCCCTTGCGGCATCGACCGGCGACGCGCCGGTCTCCCCGGTACCCTCTTCTTTCCGTGACGCCCTGTTGGATCCTCACTGGCGTCGCGCGATGGAAGAGGAGTACGCCGCACTCCTCGCCAACCAGACGTAGGAGTTGGTGCCCCGGCCGCCGGGCTCCAACGTCGTCACCGGTAAGTAGATCTGGACCCACAAGTGTCGGGCTGATGGCACTCTCGAGCGCTACAAGGCTCGCTGGGTTCTCCGGGGTTTCACTCAGCGCCCTGGGGTCGACTATGATGAGACTTTTAGCCCGGTGGTCAAGCCTGCCACCGTCCGCACCGTGCTCTCACTAGCGCTAGCTCGGTCATGGCCAATCCATCAGCTGGACGTCAAGAATGCCTTTCTGCACGGCCTTCTTACCGAGACAGTGTACTGCAGTCAGTCGACGGGGTTCGTTGATTCCTCCCGTCCCGACATGGTCTGCCGGCTCAACAGGTCTCTCTACGGTCTCAAGCAGGCACCCCGGGCGTGGAACCATCGGTTTGCTGCTTTTCTGCTGACTCTGGGGTTTGTGGAGGCTAAGTCGGATACATCTCTGTTTATCTA
The DNA here is from genome assembly GCA_038087645.1 of Saccharum hybrid cultivar R570. Lineage (NCBI taxonomy): Eukaryota > Viridiplantae > Streptophyta > Magnoliopsida > Poales > Poaceae > Saccharum > Saccharum hybrid cultivar. The sequence goes on from JAQSUU010000059.1 coordinate 3,962,953, forward strand.
TCAACATGGAGCTGACACTGCATACTTGCTGCTCTATGTTGATGACATTGTCCTCACAGCCTCCAGTGAGCCCTTTCTCCGCCGGATCATTGCCGCTCTTCAGCAGGAGTTTGCTATGAAGGATCTAGGTGTGCTCCACCATTTCCTCGGGGTCACTGTTGAGCCTCGTCCTGCCGGGTTACTTCTTCACCAGCGGCCCCTGCTCCACTCCGGTTGATACTCAGGACAAGCTGTCAGAGGCTGAGGGCTCCCCAGTGTCTGATCCTACTGCATACAGGAGTCTTGCTGGTTCCCTTCAGTACCTCACCTTTACCCGGCCGAACATCACCTATGCAGTTCAGCAGATCTGTCTTCACATGCATGATCCTTGGGAGCCCCACCTCACGGCTCTCAAGAGCCTTCTCCGCTACCTCCGGGGCACGATCGACTACGGCCTCCTACTTCACCGGTCCTCCTCAGCCGAACTTGTCGTCTACACTGACGCTGACTGGGTCGGGTGTCCGGACACTCGACGGTCCACCTCCGGCTACGCTGTCTTCTTGGGTGGCAACTTGGTGTCCTAGTCGTCTAAGCGCCAGCCTGTGGTCTCCCGGTCCAGTGCCAAGGCGGAGTACCGCGCTGTCGCTAACGGCGTGACTGAGGCCTCCTGGCTCCGGCAGCTTCTCGCTGAGCTGCACACTACGCCCTCCCAGAGCACACTGATCTACTGCGATAATGTCAGTGCGGTCTACCTCTCCACCAACCCCATCCAACACCAGCGGACGAAGCACGTGGAGATCGACCTACACTCTGTACGTGATCGGGTGGCCATGGACGAGGTGCGGGTCCTTCATGTTTCGACCACCTCCCAGTTCGCGAACATCTTCACCAAAGGCCTCCCGTCCTCGACCTTCACCGAGTTTCGCTCCAGCCTCAACATCACCAGTGGCTAGTTGCGTCTGTGGGGGGACATGTGTGTGTTCTTTCTTCTTCTTGTTCAGCCTGGAACTCCGCTGCGCCGGTAGTTCAGACTGCGGAGGGTGTTGGAATATGTGTGTATTAGGCCCATGAGGCTAGGCCTATGAGGCCAATGTATGGTTACCTATATAGCTACCCTTCTAGGGTTAGCCCAAATCAATAGAATCACTTTCCTGAACAGTATCGGCTGCTGCTACAGTACCCGCCTGCAGCCACAGCCACAGCAGCAGCAGGGTGCCGAACAGACTCACTATGATTTGAGATGATCACAGTATTATTTCCTTTAAGTCATGTTTGCTTAACTATAGATAGTGTACTTTCTGAAGCAAAATTATTGTACAACAAATTGCATGGTTGTGTCTATATCAAAACAAAATTATATGCAATCAACATGTGTACCTATGAAAAGAAAGTTGTCATTTCTTTATATGCTTATCATTACCCACATCACATGTGAAGCACTACACATAATGTGCAACCTACGTACCTATGGGGGAAAAACAGTCCCAATTCTCTATATGCATTGCCATTACTTGGAGACTTCAACTTAATTTTCCGAGCGCAAGACAAAAATAATTCAAGGATCAACTTGCCAATGCTGAATAGATTTAGATCCACCATAGATAATCTAGAGTTGGCACCGATTGAACTGCAAGGAAAGAAATACACCTGGTGCAATGACCAACAATCACCCACAATGATGAGAATTGATCATCTATTTGCTTCTACGGAGTGGCTCGAAATTTTTCCAAGAACTGATCTGCAAGTGCTCGCATCATTGGGCTCTGATCATTGTCCACTGTTTCTTCAAGGAGATGTCGCTTTTGACTTCTACAGGGGATTCCGATTCGAAGCGTACTGGACACGTATGCCAGGATTTGTGGAGACCGTTCAAGAAACTTGGAACAGACCGGTACAAACTCAGGATGCTCTCTTGCGTATTCACGTCAAACTCAAGCGCACAGCTAAAGCGTTAAGAAACTGGAGAAGAATTTGGCGGTTGGAGACTAAGCTGGGCCATCCTGAACATAACTTTGGCCAACTTGGAGAGAGCGCAAGAGGCAAGAATTTTAACACCGGATGAGCTGGAATTCAAGTGTTACCTAAAGCAAGGCCTCAGGCATCGCAGCAGTGCAAAAGGCAAGAGCCTGCCAACACGCTAGGTTGACTTGGATACGTAAAGGCTAAAGGGGACACGAATACACGCTTTTTCCATCTACATGCCAACGTGAGAAGAAAAAAGAATTTCATTAGCACACTCAACGGGGAAACAGGGCTGGTGATATCACAGGAAAACAAGGCGACTCTGGCAGAAGATTATTTCTCAAACATTCTGGGGACACCAAGTATTAATTGGACCGAGTTTGGCTATGCACCCCACGACCTTGAAGATTTGGATGCCCCTTTCACTATACAGGAAGTAGAGGCGGTAATCAAGGAGATGCCCCCCGAGAAGGCACCGGGCCCCAATGGATTCATAGGAATTTTCTACAAAAGTTGCTGGTCCATTATAAAGGATGATCTGTACCAGGCAATCTTGAGTTTTTACAGCCACCGTACAGCAAGGTTGGGCCTGCTTAATGAAGCAAATATTGTTCTTCTGCCTAAGACCCCGGACGCAACTTCTTTGTCTGAATATAGGCCAATAAGTCTGATCAATAGTGTTGTTAAAATCTTTACAAAAATCTTAGCTAATAGATTGATGCCCCACATGAACTCCCTAGTCTCAAATGCACAGAACGCATTTATCAAGAAGAGGTGCATACACGATAACTTCATTTATGCACAAAGAGTAATTCAGCTACTACATAAAAAGAAGCAACTGGCCCTTTTCATCAAGCTAGACATCTCAAAGGCCTTTGATTCGATAGGATGGAGTTTCCTACTCGAGATACTTCAAGCTTTCGGATTCAGCACAAATGGCGAGATTGGATAGCAGCTCTGCTGGGTACAACAACATCAAGAGTGCTCATCAATGGTCAGCCGACCCAGGGTATTAGACATGCAAGGGGTCTCAGGCAGGGAGATCCCCTATCCCCGCTGCTATTTATTCTAGCGATCGATCCCCTACAGCGTATCATCGAGGCTGCAGCGAAGAGAGGCATTCTAAAACCGGTTTTGCCAAAGGCAGCAAATTTACATTGTTCTCTTTATGCAGACGATGCGGCAATTTTCGCAGACCCGAGTAATCAGGAGCTCGACCACCTAGGCAAGATTTTGCATTTTTTCAGTGAATGCTCGGGCCTAAAGATAAATATCTCCAAGACAGAAATTTTCCCAATAAAAATGGACAACACCGTGGTGTCTCAGTTGTTGCAGAATTTCCCGGGTAAAATTGGAAAATTCCCCGGGAAATACCTAGGGCTTCCCCTTCATGTCCGGAAGCTCCGCAAGGTGGAGGTGCAACCTTTGATTGACAAGATAGGAGCTAGACAACCAGGATGGAAAGGAAGGTTCTTGTCCACAACAGGAAGGGAAACTATGGTAAAAACAGTACTGTCAGCTCAGCCGATTTATCATATGACTGCATTCCCAGAACATAAATGGCTAATCAAGGAGATCGACCGCTTGCGAAGGAGCTTTCTTTGGAGGGGAGAAACTCCAAACAAAGTCTATGGAGGTCACTCCATTATCAACTGGCCAACAACGTACCGGCCGAAGGAGAAAGGAGGGTTGGGTATTTTAGACGTTGAACGCTTTGCAAGGGCACTAAGACTAAGATGGTTATGGTTTCAGTGGAAGTATAGAGATAGAGCATGGAACGGGCTTGATCTACTGGTCGATGGTCAAGACAAGGATCTTTTTGCGGCATCAACTGTGGTAACGATAGGAGATGGGAAGGTGGCCCTTTTTTGGCACTCATCGTGGGTACACGGCACTACGCCGAAGAACATTGCCCCAACTTTGTTCAAGAAAGCAAAAAAGAAAAAATTTAACGGTGCAAAAGGCTTTGCAAGATAATCGTTGGATATCCCATATAATCCCATTAAGCACGGCGCAGGAAATCAAAGAATATGTTGAGCTGTGGGAAGCCATAGGGCAAATGCAGCTTCAGGAGGACAGGGACGATAGCATTCGGTGGCGATGGACGGCAGACGGCGAATACACAGCAAGAGTGCGTACAACATTCAATTCCAAGGAACTTTCAGCAAATTGAAACTCTTGCCGATTAGATTTTTCGCTTGACGTTACTACACAAAAAAAATCCTAACAGCCAACAATTTGATCAAGCGAAACTGGCCCAATGATCCGATATGCAAATTATGTGGTACTGACTCAGAGACAACAACACATCTTTGCAAGGATTGTGTTTTCTCAAAACAAGTATGGTCTGATCTAAAGCAGTGGCTTGGTTTAACAGCGATAGACGCAGTGCCAATGACAGGCTCAATCCACTCATACTGGCGTAAGTGTCGCGCTTGGAGATTGACAATCAACGTGTCTGAACCGTGACCTCTTTTTGTCTTGTGCCCTTTATGTCCCTTTACGTGTCTCCCTATTTCTTGTCTCTTTTGGGTTTCATCTCTAACCTACCCCAACTTGTTTGGGACAAAAGACTATGTTGTTGTTGTAAAAGAATAAGCTTGTAACAAATTTTTGTACCGTCAGTTTCCATTATCTGTAGTACAAACCATAAGCATGCACCCTTTAATCATGCAGAACACAGCCATGTATATAATCCCTCCCGTAATCTCCAGACTCCCTCCCGTAGTCTGCAGTCCGCAGTCTGGGCAGATTGCTTCACCTTTCCCTGCCTAAAGTAAGGTAGTGATAAGAGCGAATCAGCAGCTGGTGTTGTCAACAAGCTGGCATGCAACGAACACATTCTGTCACTGGCTCATCGCGTTACCTGTCGCAGTTTTCTATTTGCAAACTAAAAAGCATGGCCTACACATATTTCCTCTTCCACCCATCACATCGAATCTTTCGACGCATGCATGAAACATTAAATGTAGGTAAAAAAGATAACTAATTGCATAGTTTGTCTGTAAATGTCGGGACGAATCTTTTGAGCCTAGTTAGTCCATGATTGGACAAATTTTGCCAAATAACAACGAAAGATGCTACAGTAACTTTTCACCTACTTTTCACGAAGTGAACACACCCACAGACAGAGTGTCGCTATAGCTTAATCATTCGGAACGAATGCAGTACTACTTTTGCATGCCGTGGGGATTTGTTGGGACCCGGACGTTCGGTAGTTTGATTCCATCGGAGGGTACCAAATGCCACGGCACTCGCACGTGTATATATATATATATATATATAGTCCTTTCTCGTCTGTCTCGTCATGCCTATCCCGCGCCCACCACTTTTTCCTCCTGACCCCTCCTCTCTCTTCCCGCCGACGGGACCTAGAAGCCAGGATGAGGACGAGCACACCCCATCCGCAGGACCTAGGTGCGTCGCGCACTCCATCCGCCGGCCCCTAGCTCGCCGCGCCCAGGCCCATCAGATGGGGGTGCAGGCAGTGCGCAGGTCGGGGGCCCATGACGTTAGGGGCCCATGAGTATACCCCTCTATACTACAGGTATTCGGGCTCCTCGATCGCTTCGTATCCCTGAACCCGAGCGGCGAGCCGACAGAGTCGCGACCCTTCCTATTCGCGAACGAGATCGTGACGGCGGTGGGCGGGCGTGGTGACCTCGTCGGCGGCTGCAGCCCTGCAGGTCAGCACAACACTTCCTTTCAATTGGTCTTCTAGTTTTCTTTCGATCCATGATCCTTCCCTGTCTTTCCCGTACTCCCGAAGGCCTCAATGCCTCAACTGAATCCTGTGTGCCTGTCTTTTCTGTTGCAGACTTGCAGTGACTCTGATCAAGTGATCAGTTCAGTTCACGTTCACCAGTTTGGCAGTTACGTTCACCAGTTCCTTTTCTGATCAGTTCAGTTCACGTTCATCAGTTCAGTTGTTGCAGACTTACAGTGACTCGGCCAACGGTAAGTGATTGCAGTTGCAAATTTACAGTTCCGATTTAGTTATCAATTGTAGGGATCTCATTTTCTAAATTCTAATTCAAATATTCTTTTTGGACATATTAGATGTTGCCAAAGAAACATTTGTTTGGTTGTCATAAAAGGAAAAAAAAGAAAAATAGAAGATTAATTGAAAGAATCGCAAAGGAGTGCAATACATAAGTTTTTTTCAAGTTCAAGGAATGCCGAAGTCAGTCAAGATCAGAGGCAGGAACATGATCACCCAATTATTGCACAACTTTTGTAGAAAATTTTTCTCATCACAACAAGTCTGATGTTGAGTTAGATGATTTGTTCTCTGAATTGAAAGTGTTGCAAGTATCTTTGCCAGATAATTTGATGTCAACACTTGAGATTCTTAACTTTGTTAAAGCTGCATATTGCTATCCAAATGTCTCTATTGCATATTGGATTCTTTTAACTATTCTTGAGACAGTAGCATCAGCCGAAAGAAGCTTCTCCAAGTTGAAGCTATTGAAAAATTGTTTGAGGTCAACTATGCTACATGATAGATTAAATGGCTTGGCTATGTGCAGCATTGAGAAGAATATCTTGGATAAAATTAATCTCGATGTTGTTATTAAAGATTTTGCATCAAGAAATGCCCGAAGGCGGTTTTTTAAAAAACACTGAAGCACTATATTTGAGCTAACCATAATAGTTATTTTACCATTCTTTTAGCTTCTTCAATGTAATGACATTTTCTTATCTTATGAAATAAATATATGCTGCAAGCAGGGGCGGATCTAGCAGGGGGGCTAGGGGCTCTAGCCCCCCCTACCTCTGCAGATCCCCTTGAGCCCTCCATGAGCCCTGCAAGAAATTTTCACCATGGTTGTTGAGTAGGAGGGGCTGAAGATATCAAACTCGTCTGGAGGTTGAAGACACCCTTTTAGTCGACACTTGGGCCAGCGAGGTCACGGGCCTTTCTTACTAATTCCCACCTTACCTCGGTTGCGGCCCAAGAAGGCCGAGGCGACCCTCCACTTCTTCCAGTAGATTGACATCAGCTAGCTGCTTCCTGGGTTGGGGCTGCAGATCGCTGGACGGCTAGCAGCCGGCAAGGGATGTAGCTGTAACAGAACCGTCCAAATTATAAGAGCACAAGTACAAAAATAATCACCGAAGTGATCAAATTCTCGTACTTGAGCCCATATAACTCCGGTAGTCCAATGAAATCACGAGGGATTTCAAACCAACCAACATACAAGCCAAGATCGTAGTGATTCAACATAACAAGTCACATGTTACAACCATTTCACAAGTAATTCAATATACATCGGAGTTCAACATAGATATTAATTTACATTGAAAAGTAGCGGAAGCTAATTTGAAACTAACGTTATTCTTATTTCAAATACATGCCAGTACCACGGTCGACTTCCAACAAAAGTATTAGAGATAAGGTAAATAAGAAGGATCATGCCCGTGATCACACTCCGCCACTACGGCAGGAGTCAACCAACTCTTGCAGCCGCCATGATACATCACAACCTGCAATAAGTGGGGATAAAACGCTGAGTACGACAAAGTACTCAGCTAGACTTACCCGTCAGAAACCAGAAATAAGGTGACACCAAGGATCATGTAAGGCTGATATAAAGTGGGACTAGCTTGACAACATTTTGCATAAAAGCTTATTATGGATAAGTAACCATTAATGCTTAAGCATCAAGTTAATCATCATTAGCCTGTCATCTATATTAGCACATGTACTAGAGCACTCACTTTATTAGGAGCAAACAATATTAACCATAGCAGGTATAAATTGAGGCAACCTTTTCATCGTGATCCAATTAACCATCAGTTCAATTTAATTGAATCTACGTTGTCGCTGCTCAAGTCAAGTGCTCACTAACCGGGAGCGACGGCGATTCGAATCGAATTCCTATCCAGCTGGAGGGGTATTTCTAACACTCACCGAGTCACGCCTAGCGAGGGCTGCTCAGGTCACCTTTGGTACAGTTTAGGAGCTACGGGTCCGAATGATGTCGCGACCCCAAGGGCGACACTCTGCCAGGTGATAGGGACTCTAACCCCCCCTTGGTCTCACGCCAATGTCCCCAAGCACATCATTTCTCTCCTTCAAGAAGCAACCTACCATTCGATTTCTGGCCTAAACTGTATTACTCGGATTCGCGGTCGGAACGGTTTATCCGGCCAACTAAGTGTTAGACTGCGTTCAACATGACTCAAGGACGTACAGTGTAACGGAACCGTCCAAATTATAAGAGCACAAGTTCAAAAACAATCGCCGAAACGATCAAATTCGCAAACTTGAGCCCATATAACTCCGGTAGTCCACGAAACCACGAGGGATTTCAAACCAAACCGAGAGCAACCAGATCGTAGTGATTCAACATAACACAACACTTGTTACAACAGTTCGTAAATAGCTCTCATACATCGGAGTACAAATAATTTTATTACAAAACTAAAATAAAGATTAGCGGAAGCAACATAATTTCTGAAACCATTTTAAGTCAAATACTGCCAGTACATAGTCACATCCTGCAAAAGCATACCAGAAGAGATACTATAGAGACCATGCCCATATGGTCTAGTCTTCACACCCACAAGGCGAAGACAATACTTACAGCAACAAGTACGAATCTGCTACCTGCAACAGGTGGGAATAAACCCTGAGTACGAGAAGATACTCAGCTAGACTTACCCGTCAAAAACCAGAAACAACGGTGACACCAAGGATTATGCCAGGCTTTATAAAGTGGGCTAGCTTGACTCATTTGCAGAAAAGCTTATTACAAATCAGTAATCATTAATGCTTAAGCATCAAGTTAATAATCATTAATCTATCATCTAGATTAGCACCTGTACTAGAGCAATCACTTTATTAGGAGCAAACAATATTAACCATAGCAGGTATAATAAGGCCATCATCATCATTATCATCAATTCCGAACCATCATTAATAATTAGTGTATCTACGCTGGAGATAACCAGTCAAGTTTCTCACTATCCGGGAGAGACGGCGACTCGAATCGATTCCAACTCAGCTGAGGGGGGTATTCCTGACACTCACCCAGCAAACCCCGCTAAAGGCAGCTGTAGATAACCTTTGGTACAACTCAGGGTGGGCCCGAACAGCGCCGCGTTCTCGGGGATACCAGTGGCTAGGAAGCTCAGGACTTTTAACTCACCTGCCCTTGGACCCTCTGGCTCCCTTCCGAGGCGACTTTCACTTTTTAACTTCGCAGCCTGAGTTGAGCTACTAGGCTTCGCGGTCGGCAACCTCAGGCCGGCCAACTAAATGTCAGGCATGCGTTCAAAATGACATAGAAGGCTCCAGGTCTCGGTCCTTAATCGACACAGACGGGGATAGATCCACACCCAAGGCCTCCATGCCTTGCTGTTTCACTATCATCATCCCGCCCGGTCTCATTTCATTTTATTACACATGGTTCACTTCCACGATAGCAAATATAGCCAACCGTGACCTGATAAGCCCTATATCTCGCAGGTGACAGGAAATCACCCGACTTCTACCGGTCTAATTTAGCAGGGCTAAGCATAGATACGATCCTGTCTACTTAGGATTCAAGGTTTGAATTGCTAGACAAGGAGTGTTATCAATGCAGCAAGGGTTTTCACCCAACTCCTATCACGTAATGCAACAATACATATAACATGTATATAAAGATAATTGCTTTAAAAGTAGGAGGCTTATAATGCTCCGGGGCTTGCCTTAACCGAAAGAAGAGATATCGAGGTTCGGCTTCAAGAACGATTTCCACGCCTTCTCCGGCTTTGTCGGACTGGACCTCCGGCTCCCGAACGGACTTCAACTTCGGGTTCCACACCCAGCGGAACTTCGCTTGTAACGTGATTCTCGGCACACCTATTGCATGTATATGCACCCAATGAATTTCATGTATGCACCAAGGATGACATGATGATTTATGAACATGTAAGAATGATATGCAGATGAATGTAATGATATTGCAACATCATGAGCACAAAACAAGTCATGTGGTGCTCTACTCAAATCACTTCAAGCTTAGGTGCGAATTTCTTCTCTGGTATTAACATGTTTAATCATCCTTAAGCAATCACTAAGTACCACAAAGTTAAGACTAAGCACACACATAACAAGATTCCAGCAATTTAGTATTTACAACATATTATCAACAGTAACTAAGAAAACTCATAACTAGAGTTCTACCAATCCAAATGACCTGAAAGAGGACATTCTGGAAAGCTTATGAAATTGTCTACATTTCATTTATAAACATCTAAGCATGATTTCATCATTTACCAAGTTGAAATAGCACATGTACCAAATCTGTTCTAAAAGAACAGAGAGCAAAACAATTCTGACTCGAACTTTGAACAGCTGTCATTTCTAAACTATAAGTCCAAATGCTACCAAAATTTTCCAGCAACTAGTTCATGAAATTATCAACAACTTTGTTATAAATCACCAAGCATGAAAACATTATTAACATAGGTTAATTCTCTTAACTAGCAAATCTGTCCAGAAATGGCAGATTCACTAACTTATATAATTAATGACGATTCAAAAGCACAATTAGACTAAACCAAGTTTACCAACTTGTTGTGCATATCATAGGAACATCAGAAAGTATAGTGCCAACTTCTAAATAAATTATTTAATATTCTTTTATAATTTATTTAGTTAATTAGGTGATTAAAGAAACATACAGTAAAACTATATATAAAAATCTACAAAAATTACAGTAGCCACCTAATGCTTCACGTAGGCTACCATAAAAATTTCACTTCATTTTGACAAGCAGATATGGAGATATCAAAAATAACATATGGCAGGTCTATTTCTACCATAAATAGGAAGCTCTATTAAAAAGTATCAAACAACAGATTTCATATTTTTCCTAGCATCCTTATAATATAAGAACAACACTCACTAAGTTTCACCCTTACTGGATCTATAGAAAAATTATGAAAATTCACACAAGATCCATTCAAGCAAACAAGATAATTATATAACTCCACCAAACTACATCCAAATTGCATGAAAATTTAACCATAAGCTATTCATGGTATGAGAAGTTCACTATAAAAATTTCATGTCATTTGGAGCTTCACAGAAAGAGATATCATTTTCTCCTTTTTCTTTAGGAATAAAAGAGATAAATAATAACTATTTATTTCATCACAAAACATGGCCATATTATATTTTTATAATAAACTAGACATCATACAGAGCACTACACAATTTGAACCATATCATTTGGAGCTACCAAATAAGAGATATGAATTTTTGAATCTAGCATCAATTCTGTGAAATAATAAAAATAAAGCAATTTCCTAAACCTAACTAGGCTACTGGGCCGGCCCGGTGACCCTGCGCGGCCCGGCAACGCGCGCGACACGCCTGGCCTGCGCGGCCCACTCGCTGGCCCGCTCAAACTCAGCACAGGGAAGGCGCTGACACGCGGGGCCCGCCTGCCATAGAGAGCAGAGCAGGGAAGGGAGGACGACGTCGGATTTCACGCCGGCGGTGAGGTCGCCGGGGAAACCGACCACACCAACGTGATCTCCATCACACCCCGCACTCAGTGGTGTATGTGGTCGGGGCGCTAGCTCACCGGAGTGAGCTCACCGGCGTTAATGGCGGCGACGGCAAACTGGCGGCGGGGTGCTGGCTGGTAGAGGGCGTGACAGTCACCGGTGAGAGGCTCCCCAGCTACACGGTGTCTAGGCGACTCCGGTGCGCGCGAGCACCCGCACGGAGGTGCTATGGAGAGGCGGGACCACGGCGAGCGCTCGCGCGGAGGAGCTCCGGCGAGGTCACCGCGGCGGAGAACCGAGCAATGCGGCCACCCCGGTGCTCGGATGGCTCCACGGAGGGGATGGCGAGGTGGAGGGGGTTAAAGCGGGGCTTTGTGCGGTTGGGATAGGGCAGAGGCACAACGACGGTGGCTTACGAGCTCCGCGAGCTCACGGCGGCGACGGTGGTGCGTTCCTCCGCTTCGGCAAGCACAGAGGGCGAGGGAGATGAAAATGAGGAGGGGACGAGTGAAGGGCGCCGTGGCTACCATGTAGAACATCGTGGCCCAATCGGTGGACACGCGCCGGTGTACGGCTTCCACGGCGCAGCCACGCGGCGGCAACGGCCTGCGGTGGTCGGCCACCCGGTCAGAGAATTTCATGACCGTGAAACAACTGCAACATTGTCCTGCAACATCTGCAACATTGCACTTCCCAGACAGCAGCAATTTGCAGGCTCTGTAGTTCCCAAACTAAGCCGAATCATGAGATGAGCCAATTGACAAAATTGTAGCTCATAAAATTCTATACAACTTTGTAAATATGAGCTAAACCTAGAACAGCATGGTTTGGGAGTTAAAGGTCAAGGAGCAGAATCTGTTTCTGTGAAACAACAGAAATCCAGAGCGACCGAAAAGGGGAATTTTGACAGTCTTAGAGGATGAATCATGAAACGAGCCAATTGACAAAGTGGAAGCTTATAAAATTTACTAAAACTTTGTTAATATGGACATGAGCTGATTCTACTTCTAAGTTGGAGACTTAGAGGGTTCAGTTAGCAGCACTACACTAACTAGGCTAGAAAACAGCACGATTACTGACTGGTGGGCCCTATTTGAGCATTTTCAAGACACTTTCATGAGATGACCATATTGAGACTTTTGTTTCTTGATAAATTTCCTACAACTTTGGTAAAGGGTGCACCTCCATGCAAGGTCTCTAGGTACCACTTTTAAATCAGTCAAAGCAGATCAGTGCTATGGTCAAACTGAGGTCAAACCTAGTCAAACTGGATTTTTGGTCAAAACATGAATATAAACCCTAGCTTATTTTGCTCCACTAACATATCAAAGATGTTTTCAAGCCCCCAAGTCACACAATAGCATCACATATGTTATCTATACAAAACCCTAGCAACACATAAAGGAAGCACATAGAAACCACAATGTTGCAAGGTCATGTTTCAAACAAGGATGCACATGAAATGACGATGCTTATGGTAATGTCATGCCATGATCATGCATTATGAAAGCATTATGAGGCTAACTAACACCAAGGGTGTTACATACAGCGAATCGGTCCTTAAACGACTCAGACGGGGATAGATCCACACCCAAGACCTCCATGCCTTGTTGCTTCACTATCGTCATCCCGTCTGGTCTCATTTCATTTTATTAACACATGGTTCCATTTCACGATAGCACATATAGCCAACCGTGCCATATATGAATATCCCTATATCTCGCAGGTGACAGAAAATCACTTAACTTTTACCGCTTAAAGCAGGGCTAAGCATCTACTCGATCCTAGTCTATGTAGGATTCAAGGATTCATATATCTGGAAAAGAAATGATATAATGCAGCAAGAGTTTCCAACCAACTCCTATCACTTAATGCAATAATACTTATAACATATATAGAATTAATTGCTTTGAAGATAGGAGGCTTATAATGCTCCGGGGCTTGCCTAGGATCCGACTCAAGTTAGAGTATGTCAGATGAATTCACTTGGCGATCATCTCCCAATCTATCACTTGTCTGGTCCTTCTATCTTCGGGATAGACCCACCAACTCCATCTTCGGGTTTGGCTCCACATCAGGTCCTTAACGTGCTTCAGCTAGCGTACCTAAATGAGGTGCAATAATGCATATGTATGAATGCATAGAAGTGCAATAAATAAAGTAATCATGCAAGCATATCAAAATTCACATAAACCCTAGAGCTAATTAACTTAATCCTCATTAAGACATAATATAGAAGAGGGCTAGCACATCAATCAAGAAACAAGTCTCACAAGATCACAGGGTACCACCCAAGTATCATCAAAGATATGAGTCACACTTCAATACCCAAGCATGACAAAGTTAATCAAGTATTAGAACTAGAAATTGCTACCTTCTGGACATCAGACTAACAGCTGAGTAATTTAATCATAACTGGAGATCTACAACTCCAAATGACTTGCAAGAAGACATTATGAAAAGCTTATGAAATTATCTAAATTTTATTTATAATCATCTAAACCTGGTTCTAACATTTACCAGGTCGAAATACAGAAGGTACAGAATCTGTCCTGGAAGGACAGAGAGCAACATACATCTGAACCCAAATTAGAACAGCTGTAGTTTCTAAACCATATGGCCAAATACCACCAAAATTTAACAGCAGCTCGATCATGAAATTCACAACAACTTTGTTATAGCACACAAGACATGAAAACATCATTTGCATAGGGTAATTAACAATATTCTCAAATCTGTTCAGAAACCCCATTTGCAAGAAATAATTATTAACTTATATTGCAAACATATAATTGAATAAAACCAACTTTACCAACATTTCATACATGACTAATGAACACCAGAAAACATAGTGTCAATTACTAAATAAATTCTTTTAATACATTTTCTTAATTTATTTAGATAATTAGGTGGAATTATGACCACATCATAAGAATGCTCCATAAATTCTACCAAAATTACAGGGGTCTACAAATGCTCTCAAAAGTCTACTGTACAAATTTCAAGCCATTTAGATAAGTACATCAACCTCTATGAAAAAGACAATCAACTATTGAAATAAATCATGTGAGAACAGGTAAAACCTAAAACTCAATATTTTCTGTGAATACATGGCCATAGAATGAACCAAAATCATAGAGAAACATCATAATAAGGTGATGGGACAACATTTTATATTTTATCATTTATATATTATTTATAAGTTATTTATCAAGCCTTAAACAAGTTAAATCAATAACTAGATCATCCAATAAGTAGTGACCAAGAAATTTATACCACAGTACATACATATCATGACAAGACTACCATAAAAATTTCACATCATTTGGAGCATCACAACTCAAGATATATAATGACAAGTAATAAAATGTAATTTTCCTTATTTATCAAGGTATAATCAAAACCCTAAGAAAACAGTGAACAAATAGTGTGTTTAATTTTTTTCCTAGCAAGTACATGTCATCACAAAATTAACAAAACAAGAATCACTATTTTTGGAGTTCTAAAACTCCAGATCTAGCTCTGGTCAAGTTTAAAGGCATTTATAGAGCATTTTTAAAACTTAAATAAAGACATCAGGAAATATCTACAAACATATAACATTTTATAACTCTACTACAAAGATCTCTTCTTAAGGTTTCCAAAAAGTCCCCATTTACTATTTTTGGAATTACCTAACAGGAGATATAAATTTTAGAAGATTTACATCAAATCTGATATTCAAAAACGAAATTAAGTACTTAACTCGAGACATGCTAGGTGCACCCGGTCGTGCAACCGGATCTACCACCTACTTAAACTGCCATGCGGGACCCACGCCTAGATGGCCCCACTAGTCATCCCCAGAGAAAGAATAGAGAGAGAGGGGGTCGCTCCTCTTCTTCCTCCGGCCGTTGAGGAGCAGAGGAGGCGGCCAGAAAAAATGGCCGGCCTCAAGCCAGAAGCGGCCGGCGATGGCGATTGGAAGGTTGGCCGGCTTCGCGGTTGCGAGGCGCACCCGCACGCACTTGCGGCGTGGGCCGAGGTGGCCCATGGCCTCTTGGCCACGGAGGCAGGCGGCTGCGGCCGCGGCGGGCCAAGCGGAATGGCAGCGCGGGTATCGGTGGTGCCTGGTGCAACTAAGAAACGGCCCAGCTCAGCTTGAGGCGACCCATGGTAGGCTAGCCTTGGAAGCGGGTCGCGACGCGCGAGAAGCTCCGGCGGCGGCCGTCTGCAGCGCGCGGGAAAGCAAGATGAAGGTGCGTCGAGGGCAGCGGATGGCGGTGAAGGTGCCACGGTACAAGGCTAGGATGGGAAAGGCATGGCGGGGTGGATTCATTGTTGGCCATGGAGCTCAATTTGGCCGGCAATGGTGGCCACGGCCATCTGTGGTGTGCGCGCGCGTGAGCACGGACGGAGATGGGGAGTGCTCTGGTGCTGCTCGGCTTGCCAAACGCGAGACGGAGCAGCAGGGCGGGGTAGAAGGCATGGACGCACGGCGGTTTGGTGGGGGCGTGGTGCGGCATGGTCGCCACGCACACGGACACACGCCGCCCATAGAGGCATTTTACCGAGCACGTGGCGGGCAGCGAAGCGATCAGCGTGGAACACGATTTTAGACCGGTTGCAGGCCAAATTTGGACATGGACCCAAAAGCAAAGTTGCAGCCCACATAATGCTCTACATTTCTTATTTAGGGTGCCACGCCATTAGAGCAACAGATTAGTGTCTAATCAAACCCCAAGATGGCAATGTCAACAAATTGACAAAGGTCACGGAAACTCGCCTTTGGAGGTCAAAACTCGATCAAACTAAACCTAACTTTTTGCATGCTCTTCCTTATCATATAAGCTCCAACTTTTACATTTGGGCCAACTTGAGTTGCTCAACCAATTTGGGGAACGTGAGATGCCAACGTCGAAGACACTGAAACCAGGGCTTTAATTGTCTAAGTGCTCAAATCATCCCTATTTCAGACTTGTGGGCCCTTTTTGAGTATGTTCTACACATTTTCATGACTTGACTCTTAAACAAAGTTTGTTCCTTATTAAATTCCCTACAACTTTGTTAAAGGGTGCATAGTCATGCAAATCTCCTAAGTCCCACTTTTGAAATGGTCAAACCAAAAGGGTTGTAGGGTCCATACATGGTCAACCATCACTTAGAAGCACATTTAGGCAAAATGATCAACATGAACATTATTCCATGGAGTGTCCTAAGTGTAGTTAAGGTGTTGTAGAGGCCAAACATACCCACCATGCATAGGTTGCACAAAAGTGTAGGCCCCACATGCCTTGAAATATAGAAGTCACTATAATTGTAGTGCTTGTTTCAAGGCCATATTTCAATTGTTTCATGTGTTTGCTTCAAGATACACGCTACACATGTTCCACTAGGGTGTTCCACATGTGTCCAAGCTGTGTTGCACATGTTGCATTTGTATGTTGCATAAACACTAGTTACCATGGGATGTAAGGCAGGTTTTAGTTATAATCCAAACAAGCATATAACTTATCATTTCATGTGACTTTTTGATTCCAAACTTCATAAAACTTTTCCAGGGATCAATATAGATAGGTACCAAGGTGAGACACATGAAGATATGGCAATAACACCATCCAAACATATACCTTTGAAAATGGCCTATATGTAAAGCAATGGTGCAACATCCAACTTTAGGTCAGGCTCATCTCCATAGATTGACCTTGACATTGCCATCTCCACTTAATCTGTCATGTTTGAGCTTAAACCCACTACTTAATTGGTGATCAACAACTGGGGTGTTACAGCCCTCCCCCCTTAAAAGAATCGTGTCCCGAGATTCGGAATGGAAGACCTTTTAAGGGAGAGAGACACGTTATCTAGTTCCCAACATCTGCTATAGCATTCAGCTACAAAGATTCAGCATCGAAGAACAATTTGGTCAAAAGCACTTTCTGATACTTACTCTTTATAGTAAAATTTGTCTGAAGAATTTCCTTCATTGACTTCCATGAAGCATTGTTACTTTGGGAGGAATCCCAGATAGCACAGTACTACATTCTCAATGTATGGAGATCGTTTGGTCCATGAGCGAACTACTAACAAGTATTTGATTCTTTAGTGAACACAGTATAGTCCATATGAACTTTACATTAGACCAAAATCTTCAGAAGTATACTCATCAAAATGACTCTATGTTCACCAAGTTTGAAAAGCAGTCCTCTACCAAAATGGTTTGAACACAACCTTCCAAAAGGGTGAGATCATAGACGACAAATATACTCTGAGGCTATAGATACTGACTAAACAATAGACAGGGTCTATGTTGGTCGTAAATGTTCAATCCTTTAGACACCAACTAATGGAAAACTACTTGAGGTTCCATGTGTGCAGTTCTCTTTCTCTGATGACAACACTGTATTATCTGAGTTTATTGAGGGATTAGTGAATGTGATAGCTGACTCTGTCGGCTTCGTATTTCAGCCAAATGTTACCTAATAAGATTCTTTTATCCAAAGACAACAGTTATCTAGGTTGAATTAGATGCAACCTCTTGGTAAAAACATGTATAAGGTACCAAAGTATGTCATCATTGGAAAATAATTCCCAAAGAAAGATGTAACGAGGCCTTAAGGACAACAAAAGTTATAATATTTACTAAACCACGGGAAGTAGTCTACCACCAAGCGGTTAAGTAAAATTTTCCTTTGGTGACTTAGTTGTACTGTAAGTTGAGTTGACTTGCAGCATAACAACTTTGTCAGGCCAACTTTCACCTTGAGGCTTCCTTTTTAGGATCAAACAGCAGCTCTAAGATGGGAAATCTGTGGTTTGACACTTTTCAAATTGCTTTTGATTTGCGATGGCATACATTGATTTGCAGAAACCAAGGTTGCTCGTACATTAGGGATACGAGAAAGCAAAAGCAAATGAAAGAGTGTAAACTAGTATCTGTGAGACCTCAAAAGGGCCATCCAACAGCAGATCTCGACTATTAAATTACATATCAATTCGAGGATGCACATGCTTTGAACTTGTGGGTTACTTTTGCAAGGCAAAACACATACTTTCTCTACTTCTTCACCTTAGCTGATAGAACACCTTGCACTATCTGTGTGATTGTCCAAGATGGAATTGACTTGGTCACAATGGCTCTAGAAGATAGAATATCACTCCAGTTATTGGCTAGTTGATTAACTTCTTGTTGGTTATTGCTCTGTAAGACATAGCCTTAGTAGCTACCAATGAGTCATTACCTAACTGGAGATTTAACCTTCCTATTGGTAACTAATTAGTTGTCTCTCAACATTAAAAAGTTCCAAATCTTCATTCTTGATCACAATAATTGTGGTCAATACAAAGCAGATGGTTGCCATCGAAGTCAGCAGATAAGAAGTCACACCAGAGATGGTTGATTTCGACGGTATGGCCATTATGCATACAACGGTAAAAACTTGCATATTGTAACGATCGAGTCTTATCCAACGGATGACTTGTCCTCTTAAGTGTTGTGTGTCCTTTTTACCCAACAGGAATGAGATACGTTGCTCACTCGATGATGGTCGTCAGTATTGGGACAACTAAGTAGAGTCACATGTCTACCACCTATTGCAGTCTGTTAATGTTTATGTCGGTGACCTGTTCTTCAAAGGTTATCCTCTTAGCAACTTCAGGAGGAAGTTTTACTACTTTTGGTTCAATATAAGGGTCTTTTGATAAGATATGGGAAAACAATCAAGGAAGAAGGTCACGTGAAAATCACATCAGTGTTGTTCTGCAATGGATTACGATTAGAAACCATGATACCAGCGCGTGCTGAGCAGCACAACCTTGTGTGTACACCCACAGGAGGCTCTCGGTTTCGTCGCGGCACCATTAGTTGCTACTCATAACACCATTACTGAACATACACCCGATGAGGAATTTCAAATGGCACAGATTGGGTTGATAAGGTAGATGCATGAATTTGCAAGCAGATGATTTAGAGGCCATAATAGAGAGACGTTGCGTCACACTAGCTAACCTTTGAGAGAGGTAACCGGAAGGTCCAACATGGAGTTGGGTACGGTCTCCACAACTGGCAACGTACGAACCATGGTCAAAAGCTAGTGTTGATGGAAGTTAACTTGGTGGGTCAGTCGACAAGGGTCTTCACAAAGAGGGTTGCAAAACATCCATGGCTGATGCAAACATATAGGAGAACTAAACTTTGGGCTTTCGGTCAAGCAAAGGCATGGATACAAACATTCAAGGGCTAACCACCAAGTCTACAGGCTCAGGCTCCTAAGATAGAGAACCTAATGGAAGACAACAACCATACAATTACATACGTGAACATTGTTCTAGGATAAAGTTATGTGGCCCTCGTATGCTCACCGAGGACAAACGAGGTGACAACTAGGGCACTACCTAGATAACAAGCATACATACAACATCATAGTCAAGCAGACATTGGAGAAAATTCAAACGAATGGGCTTAAGCAACCAATAGAAGGCACAAGGCTCACCCAAAAATAAGCATTCATCTCAAGCATGAACTAACTACAAGTTTAGCTCTAAACAAACACTAGCTAAGGGAGCCAACTTAGCATGTGCATAGAATCTGGACAGCAGCACAATAGTTACTTGTTTCAACCATAACTAAGGTTGTAGACATCCTACAAAGGTGATCCTAGACTTTCTAGAAAGCTTAGGAAGATGGCTACACTTTAGTTACTCATATCAAAAGTTAATTCATAGATTAACATGACCAAAAATGCTAATGTTTCAGATCTGTACCAATATGGACAGAAAACTGACAAGAACTTCAAAAATGCACAACTGGAGTTCTAGGAACCTAACAAAAGTGATCCTTAACTTTATGTAAATCTTATTAAATTCTCTATAACTTTCTTATTATCGTATTAGGATGATTCTACAGCTAACAAGGTTAATCAACACAAAGAAGACATTTCTGCCCAGATTTGGACAGATTCTGTCATTCAACTTCACAAGCTAATAACTGGTGACTTACACCATCAAAAGTAGTGATCTTTAGCATTTTGGAAAGCTTAGAAAACGTACTATACTTTCTCTAATATTTCCAAGACATGATTCCATAAGCACATAGGTCAAATAAAGCAAACATTCAGATCTATTCTGACATGAGCAGATTTTGACAACAAACTTCTAAACTTTATAATTCCCAAACCATAAGGCCTAGTGTCATGAAATTTTTGGACAAGCTAGATGAGTAAGTTAGCTACAACTTTGGTATTCTCCATAACTACAGAAAACACCATTATGACCACAAAAACATCACTACAACAGAAATCGTTCTAGCAGCCAATGTCCAACAAGCAAAACAAAGCTTGCCTTTGTTCTACTTAACAAGAGAGCACACAAACATGTTATTCTAGTAGCTCTAAACTTTGTTACCTTAGACCAACATGAATTTAACTCATTCATGAGAATCCAATATTATTTAAGTGAGGTCTAAAGCATTGGCAAACGCTTGGGTGAACAACATATCCACCACTTGGCTAAGGTAGAGGATATCTCTAAGTTCAAGCATGTAGCCACACTTATTTCTAGTAAGGCTAAGCACACATTTTTCTCAAGCAACATGGAACAAGGCATTATTGTTTGACTCCACACACGGAAGATAGTGTCACATCAATCACATGTTACTTGCTATAGAATAAGGGTGAGAGGAGCAGAGCTATGCATAAAGCAACAATCCAGATGATGCATGCGTTGCCCTATTTGTCCTCATAAGATTGCCAACCTAAGGTGACAATCACGTTCTATGTCGGTGGCATAACACGCACTCTCTCGATATATAGCTAGTCGACAGCTACATTCGACTTACGCATTCGTGGTTAGCGTACCTGCAGAAAATTTTTATTGCAGCCCAACATTTCCCAATATAGCACACAATGAAAACAGAAAGGTGAAATTCTAAGCACTCCCATATACATATACCCCTGTATACGTACATGTAGTACCAAAACTACCCGAATCATTAATCTCCCACAATTAAGTACCTTCATATATATATGTATGTAACATGTAAATAATCCAGTAACCAAAACTAGCTCTCCCCTAGACCGAGGGTTGGACGGTCATGCTCTCACAACTCACACTTACCTGAGCGTAGGTGCGACGTTGTATAAAAGTAAACTAGCAACATATATGGCTATTTCATATATGAAGGCTACCTCCAATCTGACACACCGGGTAGCATAGTGTGGGAGAGTTATCACACATACATACCTTGGCCTGGGCGTAGATGCATAAATGAAAAACTCCCAAGTTAGTACTTATATAAGCCACCTAATAATCCTTATATGGGCATAAGGAAATTGACCACTGGCATACTTAGATTTAGAATTCAGTTTTCGCAAACCTATATATAGCTATAAGTTGATAAAACTGATTTTATAAAACAAAACCTTTGTTTTAAATACACATACGACAAGTTTAATGTTGAATCTTGCTCCGATACCAGCTGTAACAGAACCGTCCAAATTATAAGAGCATAAGTACAAAAATAATCACCGAAGTGATCAAATTCTCGCACTTGAGCCCATATAACTCCGATAGTCCAATGAAATCACGAGGGATTTCAAACCAACCAACATACAAGCCAAGATCGTAGTGATTCAACATAACAAGTCACATGTTACAACCATTTCACAAGTAATTCAATATACATCGGAGTTCAACATAGTTATTAATTTACATTGAAAAGTAGCGGAAGCAAAGTAATTTGAAACTAACATTATTCTTATTTCAAATACATGTCAGTACCACGGTCGACTTCCAACAAAAGCATTAGAGATAAGGTAAATAAGAAGGATCATGCCCGTGATCACACTCCGCCACTACGGCAGGAGTCAACCAACTCTTGCAGCCGCCATGATACATCACAACCTGCAACAAGTGGGGATAAAACCCTGAGTACGACAAAGTACTCAGCTAGACTTACCCGTCAGAAACCAGAAATAAGGTGACACCAAGGATCATGCAAGGCTGATATAAAGTGGGACTAGCTTGACAACATTTTGCATAAAAGCTTATTATGGATAAGTAATCATTAATGCTTAAGCATCAAGTTAATCATCATTAGCCTGTCATCTATATTAGCACCTGTACTAGAGCACTCACTTTATTAGGAGCAAACAATATTAACCATAGCAGGTATAAATTGAGGCAACCTTTTCATCGTGATCCAATTAATCATCAGTTCAATTTAATTGAATCTACGTTGCCGCTGCTCAAGTCAAGTGCTCACTAACCGGGAGCGACGGCGATTCGAATCGAATTCCTATCCAGCTGGAGGGGTATTTCTAACACTCACCGAGTCACGCCTGGCGAGGGCTGCTCAGGTCACCTTTGGTACAGTTCAGGAGCTGCGGGTCCGAATGATGTCGCGACCCCAAGGGCGACACTCTGCCAGGTGATAGGGACTCTAATCCCCCCTTGGTCTCACGTCAATGTCCCCAAGCACATCCTTTCTCTCCTCCAAGAAGCAACTTACCATTCGATTTCCGGCCTGAACTGTATTACTCGGATTCACGGTCGGAACGGCTTATCCGGCCAACTAAGTGTTAGACTGCGTTCAACATGACTCAAGGACGTACAGCGAATCGGTCCTTAAACGACTCAGACGGGGATAGATTCACACCCAAGACCTCCATGCCTTGTTGCTTCACTATCGTCATCCCGCCCGGTCTCATTTTATTTTATTAACACATGGTTCCATTCCATGATAGCACATATAGCCAACCGTGCCATATATGAATATCCCTATATCTCGCAGGTGACAGGAAATCATCTGACTTCTACCGCTTAAAGCAGGGCTAAGCATCTACTCGATCCTAGTCTATGTAGGATTCAAGGATTCATATATCTGGACAAGGAATGATATAATGCAGCAAGAGTTTCCAATCAACTCCTATCACTTAATGCAACAATACTTATAACATATATAGAATTAATTGCTTTGAAGATAGGAGGCTTATAATGCTCCGGGGCTTGCCTGGGATCCGACTCAAGTTAGAGTATGTCAGATGAATTCACTTGGCGATCATCTTCCAATCTATCACTTGTCTGGTCCTTCTATCTTCGGGATAGACCCACCAACTCCATCTTCGGGTTTGGCTCCACATCAGGTCCTTCACGTGTTTCAGCTAGCGTACCTAAATGAGGTGCAATAATGCATATGTATGAATGCATAGAAGTGCAATAAACAAAGTAATCATGCAAGCATACCAAAGTTCACATAAACCCTAGAGCTAATTAACTTAATCCTCATTAAGACATAATATAGAAGAGGGCTAGCACATCAATCAAGAAACAAGTCTCACAAGATCACAGGGTACCACCCAAGTATCATCAAAGATATGAGTCACACTTCAATACCCAAGCATGACAAAGTTAATCAAGTATTAGAACTAGAAATTGCTACCTTCTGGACATCAGACTAACAGCTGAGTAATTTAATCATAACTGGAGATCTACAACTCCAAATGACTTGCAAGAAGACATTATGAAAAGCTTATGAAATTATCTAAATTTTATTTATAATCATCTAAACCTGGTTCTAACATTTACCAGGTCAAAATACAGAAGGTACAGAATCTGTCCTGGAAGGACAGTGAGCAACATACATCTGAACCCAAATTAGAACAGCTGTAGTTTCTAAACCATATGGCCAAATACCACCAAAATTTAACAGCAGCTAGATCATGAAATTTACAACAACTTTGTTATAGCACACAAGACATGAAAACATCATTTGCATAGGGTAATTAACAATATTCTTAAATCTGTTCAGAAACCTCATTTGCAAGAAATAATTATTAACTTATGTTGCAAACATATAATTGAATAAAACCAACTTTACCAACATTTTATACATGACTAATGAACACCAGAAAACATAGTGTCAATTACTAAATAAATTCTTTTAATATATTTTCTTAATTTATTTAGATAATTAGGTGGAATTATGACCACATCATAAGGATGCTCCATAAATTCTACCAAAATTACAGGGGTCTACAAATGCTCTCAAAAGTCTACTGTACAAATTTCAAGCCATTTAGATAAGTACATCAACGTCTATGAAAAAGACAATCAACTATTGAAATAAATCATGTGAGAACAGGTAAAACCTAAAACTCAATATTTTCTATGAATACATGGCCATAGAATGAACCCAAATCATAGAGCAACATCATAATAAGGTGATGGGACAACATTTTCTATTTTATCATTTATATATTATTTATAAGCTATTTATCAAGCCTTAAACAAGTTAAATCAATAACTAGATCATCCAATAAGTAGTGACCAAGAAATTTATACCACAGAACATACATATCATGACAAGACTACCATAAAAATTTCACATCATTTGGAGTATCACAACTCAAGATATAAAATGACAAGTAATAAAATGTAATTTTCCTTATTTATCAAGGTCCAATCAAAACCCTAAGAAAACAGTGAACAAATAGTGTGTTTAATATTTTTCCTAGCAATTACATGTTATCACAAAATTAACAAAATAAGAATCACTATTTTTGGAGTTCTAAAACTTCAGATCTGGCTCTGGTCAAGTTTAAAGGCATTTATAGAGCATTTTTAAAACTTAAATAAAGACATCAGGAAATATCTACAAACATATAACATTTTATAACTCTACTACAAAGATCTATTCTTAAGGTTTCTAAAAAGTCCCCATTTACTATTTTTGGAATTACCTAACAAGAGATATAAATTTTAGAAGATTTACATCAAATCTGATATTCACAAAACGGATGCTAGGTGCCAAGATGAAGGTGCGTCGAGGGCGGCGGATGGCGGTGAAGGTGCCACGGTACAAGGCTAGGACGGGAAAGGCATGGCGGGGTGGATTCATTGTTGGCCATGGAGCTCAATTTGGCCGGCAATGGTGGCCACGGCCATCTGTGGTGTGCGCGCGCGTGAGCACGGACAGAGATGGGGAGTGCTCTGGTGCTGCTCGGCTTGCCAAACGCGAGAGGGAGCAGCAGGGCGGGGTAGAAGGCATGGACGCACGGCGGTTTGGTGGGGGCGCGGTGCGGCATGGTCGCCACGCGCACGGACACGCGCCGCCCATAGAGGCATTTTACCGAGCACGTGGCGGGCAGCGAAGCGATCAGCGTGGAACACGATTTTAGACCGGTTGCAGGCCGAATTTGGACATGGACCCAAAAGCAAAGTTACAGCCCGCATAATGCTCTAGTATTATTTAGGGTGCCACGCCATTAGAGCAACAGATTAGTGTCTAATCAAACCCCAAGATGGCAATGTCAACAAATTGACAAAGGTCACGGAAACTCGCCTTTGGAGGTCAAAACTCGATGAAACTAAACCTAACTTTTTGCATGCTCTTCCTTATCATATAAGCTCCAACTTTTACATTTGGACCAACTTGAGTTGCTCAACCAATTTGGGGAACGTGAGATGCCAACGTCGAAGACACTGAAACCAGGGCTTTAATTGTCTAAGTGCTGAAATCAGCCCTATTTCAGACTTATGGGCCCTTTTTGAGCATGTTCCACACATTTTCATGACTTAACTC
Source organism: Saccharum hybrid cultivar R570 (assembly GCA_038087645.1). Lineage (NCBI taxonomy): Eukaryota > Viridiplantae > Streptophyta > Magnoliopsida > Poales > Poaceae > Saccharum > Saccharum hybrid cultivar. Next base: position 3,988,955 of record JAQSUU010000059.1, read on the forward strand.
TTAAACAAAGTTTGTTCCTTATTAAATTCCCTACAACTTTGTTAAAGGGTGCATAGTCATGCAAAGCTCCTAAGTCCCACTTTTGAAATGGTCAAACCAAAAGGGTTCTAGAGTCCATACATGGTCAACCATCACTTAGAAGCACATTTAGGCAAAATGATCAACATGAACATTGTTCCATGGAGTGTCCTAAGTGTAGTTAAGGTGTTGTAGAGGCCAAACATACCCACCATGCATAGGTTGCACAAAAGTGTAGGCCCCACATGCCTTGAAACATAGAAGTCACTATAATTGTAGTGCTTGTTTCAAGGCCATATTTCAATTGTTTCATGTGTTTGCTTCAAGATACACGCTACACATGTTCCACTAGGGTGTTCCACATGTGTCCAAGCTGTGTTGCACATGTTGCATTTGTATGCTGCATAAACACTAGTTACCATGGGATGTAAGGCAGGTTTTAGTTATAATCCAAACAAGCATATAACTTATCATTTCATGTGACTTTTTGATTCCAAACTTCATGAAACTTTTCCAGGGATCAATATAGATAGGTACCAAGGTGAGACATATGAAGATATAGCAATAACACTATCCAAACATATACCTTTGAAAATGGCCTATATGTAAAGCAATGGTGCAACATCCAACTTTAGGTCAGGCTCATCTCCATAGATTGACCTTGACATTGCCATCTCCACTTAATCTGTCATGTTTGAGCTTAAACCCACTACTTAATTGGTGATCAACACCTGGGGTGTTACAGGCACGTGCAGCAAGGCTCAACGCCCAGGTGCCAAACAACACTGTGCCAATTAAGAAGGTCTAGCTCCCTGTATTTGCTTGTTGATTTTACCTTATTTGAATTGTGAATTTTGGATGAGGTGTGTGTGCCAACTATGGTATAATGGGCCTATCTAAGTCCATATATACTTGATAATCTTTCCCTGCCTTTTTTATTATGAAATTTAGTCTATGTGTAACTTGAGTGACATGTAAATTTCCAATTCAACAAAATGTCAAACTCAAAAAGAACATTCTCTTCTCGAATCATCTTTTGTTTTCATACAAAAATGCTTTACACTATATACATCGATCTTGTACAGACAATAATAGACCTTTTGCTCTAGCGATATTTCTTCAGCCCCCCTATAAGTATTTCCTGGATCCGCCACTGGCTGCAAGTTATGTCTTATTAATAGTGTTATATATTTTCATCGTCATATTTGTCGGGCCCTTAGTGTCTTGCTTGCACAATGGCCTTAGAAATTGTTGAGACGGCCCTGGCCGCGCCCCTTCTCCCGGCACCTGTGTCGTGCCCACATGAGTCTCTGAACATACCTCTGAAACACAGAATACTTGCAACATGAAAACACTTGAATGCAACATACGTCTGAAACGGATGAAACATTTGAAACATACACTTACAACATGTGTGTGAAACATATGCAACGTACAAATAAAATACTTGCAACATAAGAACACTTATTGCAACATAAAGACTGAAACAACTGAAACATTTCGAACATACTCTTACAACGTATGTGTGAGACATATGCAATATCAAATAAGAACACTTACAACATACGTCTGAAAAAGCAGATGAAATATTTGGAACGGACGCTTGCAACATACGTATACAACACTGCAACATGTACAACATCACAACCTTTTTTTTTTTTGCAACATCCATATGAAAACACTTGCAACGTACATCTGAAATAATGAAACATACTCTTACACCATGTGCTTTTAACGCAACATCTCCTTGCTACTCGGCATAATGGAGGGTCGTCACTGTGTGGTGTTCACCAGAGGCAACAACCCGGTGGCGCTCGTAGGTGGCGGGCGAGCAGTAGTGGTTGCAAGTCATGGAAGGGAGGCATCGGTCGCATGAGCGGCGGGGAGGCCGCGTCCGCACGACTCGAAGAGGGCAGTAGAGCGCCGCGCTTGGCAGGTCCGGCAGCCGAGCACTGCGAATCGGAGGTGGCGGTGCGGCTCAAAGGGCCAGCGACCATACGCTCGGAGACGGCAGGCGAGCGGGTAAGAGCGATAGGGTCGCCATGTTCACTTGAACTTATCAGCTATGGAACAATTTTATCTCACAATAAATTAGCTTCAGCGGCTTATTAGCTGTAGAAACCATCAGCTGAACAGCTCGAGGAAGAGGAACGAGTGCATGCGAATAAGTGGATGAGCGGTTTTTTTTAAAATGAAAGAGTGTGGGTTGTTGGGTTAGCGTCATGGCCTAGCAATAGAGCGTCTGGGTGGCGGACGCCCGGTTAAAAGCATTACTGTTGTGACATTCATTAAAAAATGTTGGCAAGGGCCCTGTGGGGTTAAACACTTGCGTACATAAGTCATGCCAAATTTTGGAGATTAACTCGATAGATTTTGATATTGATAAAAATGTCACATGCATCTCACAATTAGCATATCGTCTATTAATATAAATAAATAACTAGGCACGACAGAACCAGCGTACAAATTCCACAATCAGTAACCATTATACTACTCTTTCCATCTCTCAATAATTGTCATTTTTATTTTCGACAAATAACTTTGATTAAATATACATAAAAAATAATAAATATGATATAAAATTAATATTATTAGATATATTTTTAAATATATTTTTATAATAAATTTATTTAGAGATATAAATGTTACGCATATTATTTACAAATATAACCAAACTTATGACATGGAAAAAAAACGAGAGACAACACGTAAACGTACACGGGATTCCTTGAAGCCGCCAAAACTGTAACGGCATCAAGGAACAATGATCAGATGTTGACATGACCCGCCTGTCGGCTGAAGCATCCATCATCCTGCAGCAGGTGACAGGTGCACATCCGATTAGAATTCGAGTTGCCATACCATCCGGCCTCTACCTGCCCTATATACTCGCTCTGTCCTTTTAAAAGGGTCGTTATGGAAGGCAGGCTGATCAAACTTTTTTAATTTTAACTAGATTAGTAGAAAATACATGCAACATTTATATCTCTAAATAAATTTATTATAAAAGTATATTTAAAGATCTATCACTGATACTAATTATATATTATAAATATTAATATTTTATTAAATATATTTGGTCAAACTTGAACATCGTTGACTTTTTAGAAGTGAGAATAACTTTTTTTTAGCGACGGAGGGAGTAGGACAGAGACAGCAAATTCTGCAGAAATTCACAGAAATTACAACTAGGGGTGTGTTCAGTTCGCGAAAAGTAATCGAAAAGTTACTGTAGCATCTTTCGTTGTTTTTTGGTAAAATTTGTCTAATCATGGACTAACTAGGCTCAAAAGATTCGTCCCGACATTTACAGACAAACTATGTAATTAGTTATCTTTTTACCTATATTTAATGCTCCATGCGTCGAAAAATTTGATGTGATAGGTGAAAAAGGAAATATTTTGGGTTGAGATGGAAAGTGAACAAGGCCTGCATTGCTTCGTGAGGCACGAAATCCCCGCGAAATTCTCGCGTCCAAGTCCACTGCCGCGCACGGTTTGATTCGATTCCACGCTTCAAGAGGAGAGAACAGAAACAATTCTGAAGCTTCGTTAGCTCCCACCCCTACGCTTCTCGAACACCGGTCTACTTTTCAAATCTCCAGACAAGTCAAATCAAATCAAACCCTTTGATAATTTGGCCTTGTTTAGTTGGTCTAAATTGGGCCGGCTGAATTACTGTGCTCCACTGTAGCACACTGTAACATTTTGTTTTTATTTGATAAAAATTGTTCAAACATTGATTAACTAGGCTCAAAATGTTCGTCTCGTAAAGTACAATAAAACTGTACAATTAGTTTTTGATTTTATCTACATTTAGTACTCCATGCATGTGCCGACATTTTGATGTGATGGAGAATCTTCTTTTTATATACAGTGAAATTTAGCATCTAGGGCTGTTTAGTTGGCAAAATTTTTGGCGAAACGCTACTGTAGCAGTTTCATTGTTATTTGGCAAATATTGTCCAATCATAGTCTAATTAGGCTTAAAAGATTTGTCTTGTCCATTTCGTCTAAACTGTGTAATTAATTTTATTTTTTTATCTATATTTAATGTTTCATGCATGTGTTCAAAGATTCGATGTGACGGGGAATCTGAAAATTTCGGCAAAATTTTTGGCATCTCAACGGTGCCTAAACTAGGCCTTTACCGAAATGCGAAAACCGATGCTATTAACGCTGACTACTGTTAACCCCTCTCCGCCCGCTGCCTTTCCTCTTCCCCAACCGAACCACCCGCACCAAGCCAAACCAGGGAGAGACAGCACGCGGCGCGGCCACGCCGAGCGCCTGCCTGCCTAGGCTCCCCTCCTCCTCCGATCGGCCCCGCCTCGCCTCGCCTAGCTGCTGCTGCTGCGCGCGCGCCGTCGCCGCGGTGGGACCCGGGAGGAGCGCTGGTGGCGGGCGGACCCGATGGAGTGGGCGTCGGCGGCGTACACGGCCGCGGCGCTGGTGTGCGCTACGGCGGCGTGCGTGGTCGCGCTCGCGCACATCTACCGCCACCTTCTCCACTACGCTGAGCCAATCTACCAGCGGTTCATCGTCCGCATGATATTCATGGTCCCGGTAATGCTCTCCGCTCGCCGCTCATACCTAACCCTCGCGGCGGCAGATCTGGCGCTGCCTTCGCGGGAGCTTTTCCGTATTGGGTGAACTCGAGGGCGCGTCGCGGTTGTTAGCTGCAATAGGGCCCGGTTTGGGTGAGTTTGCGGGAGCTTGTTGCTTGCCTGCCCGCGTGATTGCGGCTGTCGACGCTCTTAGGTTTCGGTCGGTATGTAAGGTGTCTTTTTTTTTCTGGAGACTTTCCCGTGAAAGTTAGGCTGTGATGGAATTGAAGTACTCGCTGGTAAATTTGCTGGAGCTTGTGATTCTAATCAGAATGCGAATGCTTGCCATGCGTGGAGCTTTATGCAATATAACTGTGGCTTACTTTGATGCGTGCAATTGAATTCATTGAGGTTCTGAGTAGAGTGCATCTGATCAGTGTAGATTTCTGGAACTTGTGGTTTCGGCCTGAGTATGTGGGTTCATTAAGTATATACGTTTAGTTCTGGTAGGAATGTATGTGTTCCCATGGAAAATTATTTCTGGATTTGACCATTATGTTTGGATCATAGTATATGTATTGATGTGTTCACATTCACTCTAGTGATTTGTTCCACTAGTGAATTTGCTGCAGCTGTAAGAGAAAGAGTAATTGTTCTGTAGAACGTCTGCAACCCTAACGCCAACACTTTTAGTTTGGAAAATACAAACACTTGGTCCATTATTCATTCACATTTGTCACCCTTGTGTCCCTTCGCTTTTGTCTGCAAGCACTCTATGTGTATTGCATATTTCATTATATTAACCCCAAAGGCGTGTGCTATTCTGCAGGTATATGCTGTGATGTCATTCCTTTCCCTTATCCTCCCTGACAACGCGATATATTTTAATTCTATTCGAGAGATGTAAGTTCTACTTGTAAGCCGAACCTCTATGTTCACTTCATCTGAAGTTTTTATTCAATGTGTTATGGCTTCTACTTTTGCTCACTATTGTGACATGTAATGTAATGCTTAATGGCATGATTCCATCTATTTGTAGTCAACAGCAAAAATAAGTAGTAAGAACTGGTAGAAACTTTCTGCAATCCAATTCATATGCGCTTTCAACATATCAGTATGTGAACTGCTCATGGGTTTATATACTATAAATATGTCAGCAACTGTGCTGATAATCTTTTATGATCTCTAGTGAATGGAGTATCCAGTATCCTTTGTGAACTAGTGAACATGTGTCCAATTTTATGAATATTGGTCTGATCCCATGGGCGCATCATCAATTCATAAACAAGTGCTCATGGTTCTGTCTACTCTTGAGTGCCTTCCTATGATAAAAAATGGAAACAATGTGGAGAAATTTAACAGATGACCTCCTTTGTGTAAAATTGTAAAAATGATCTTCACAGGTCATAATTTGGTAGTAAGTTCAACAATTTTTTTTCTAATGTAATATATGATGCTAAGTCCGTATTCACATGTCATAACGTGGACAAGAGTCTTATTACTCTTTTCTTTCTCTCCCACTCTCTCTTTTTTGTGCTATTTAAGCTCTTGAACATGTCTACCTAAATAGTATAGTGCAGATGTTAGGCGTTATTTATCTTTACATTTGTGTGAGTTTGCCTGTGTGCTGTTAGTTTTGTTGGTGCAGTTACAGAAGTACTACAATTTGTAATTGCAAAACCACCATTTTCTGAAAAGCCACATCCATGTTATTTCAGCTATGATGCTTGGGTCATCTACAATTTTCTCTCACTCTGCTTGGCATGGGTGGGAGGTCCTGGTGCTGTGGTGGTAAGTTTGAGTGGCCGAAGCCTGAAACCGTCATGGATTCTGATGACTTGCTGTTATCCAGCTATTCCTCTAGATGGGTGCGTAAGTGTCCTTGGTGCATTACTAAGTAACTACTACAACTTTTTAAAATTGTCTGTGCCATTGCTCAATAGTAAGTGATTAGTTTTTGTCAAATATATTTTGTGATTATTACTAAAGTGCTGTCTGACAAAAAAATCTTTGGTCTTGGACAGGCGTTTTATACGAAGATGTAAACAAGGTTGCTTGCAGTTTGTGATTCTCAAGCCTATTTTGGTTGTTATCACCTTCATACTTTACGCGAAAGGAAAATACAAAGATGGAAACTTCAGTGTCAACCAATCCTATCTCTACATAACTATCATATATACAATCTCATACTCAATGGCTTTATATGCCCTTGCATTGTTCTATGCGGCTTGCAGAGATCTACTCCAGCCATATAATCCTGTCCCAAAATTCATCATGATCAAATCGGTGGTGTTTCTCACATATTGGCAGGTAAATAATTTTCAAGTATTTTCCCTCTTCACACTTCCTAGTATGTAACATTGGCCCACCTATTTAATAAGCTAAATCTAGAACTGTATTTCTGTTTGCAATAAATTTTATGTGATATCCAAGCCATAAATCGAACCTTTTTATTGCAGGGTGTCCTGGTTTTCCTTGTTGCAAAATCTCGATTTATCAAGAATGCTGATAAGGCTGCTGATCTCCAGAACTTTGTATTGTGTGTTGAGATGCTAATAGCAGCCATTGGGCATTTATTTGCTTTCCCCTACAAGGAATATGCAGGTCCCAATGCCCGCCCTTCAGGTGGTTTCAGAGAGAGCCTTCTTCATGCTTTGAAATTCAATGATTTCTACCATGACACCGTTCACCAGGTAACCAGGATCTTTCACACTCTAATACCCCAATACACCGTTCACCAGGTAACCAGGAATATATTTTGTCTGAACAAACCTCATTCTCATGCAGTTTGCTCCTACATACAATGAGTATGTGCTCTACAATCACAACGAGGGAGACAATGCACAAACGAAGTATCCCTTAGGGAGCACCGCCCCAAGTGGGCAGGGTGTAGAGTTGGCTGGCATCACTGTGGTGGCTTCAAACAGTCCAGTGACATCAAGTGTATCATCCAACCAGGCAGACCAGGAAGAGACAATGACAACCCCAATCAAGGACAAAGTTGATCCTCCTGGAGGGCTTTACGATCTCACAGAATTGCTTGATGTGGATTTGTCTAGCTACCCAGCCAAGGTTCCTGCAATCACCGATGTAAGAAAACAATGATCAAGCTTTGATGAGATGGGCTATTAGTAGGGGTTGCAATTTGGGGAAAATCGTGATTTTTGTTGAAGAGTTGCCATAGTTAACATTGTAAAAATGTGTGTATTACTTGTGATTTTTCCCCATTGAAGGGGGTTTATTCATTGTCAGCAGCTGCTGCCACACGGCCTCCCTCACCCTGCTCTTTACTAGCTGTGTAACTTGTTGTGAGCTCAAGGTGAACCTTCCCTTAAGTGTCAAGGGGAGTCTATACTAATACAATACAATATTCTGCATTTCTTCTGGAGTATGTTCTGATTTTACTCTCCTATCTAGGGCCTGTTTGAGTGTTTGGCCCTAGCTTAGAGATCCATGTTGGATCTTAAATTTTATAGACTAAATTAAAGTAGATTAATTATTTGTGTTTGATTCAAACTAAAAACGAAATGAGCCATATAAATATACTTAGGGTCCTGGCATAGCTCTTGCTCTGAAGATTCATGTTGAAGCTACAAATATCCGGCTCTGAAATAGTCACGGATTTCCTAAAGCCTCTGCTGAACAAGGCCCTAATGTGGGTTACTCTGCACGAATAAACCACCGATTGAGATAATTGACGATTCTTTGTGCTGACCAACCAAAACGTCTGTTCTAATAGCTTTTACAGCCTTCTGCTTACAGCTCCAAAACTCACATGGTGGTACCTGACTACCTGTATAGTGTCAACACAACAAAAACATAATAAACCCAACAGGCCAACATGCTGATTATGACGTAGCTGTTATCAAGTGTCAACCAAAATGTCTTGTAAGGTCTTCTTCGTGCTTCCTGCCTACAGCTTTAAAACTCAAATAGCACTACACTTTATATACTTCTGGCAATTGGCATGCTGTCAGCACAATAGGAACATGATAAATCCAACATTCCATTACTCGACCCATTAATAACAAAAAAAAGAAAAAGAAAATGAAACTGCACCGTCAGGAAATCCTTGCGTACAAAAGAGGGTTAAACATCAAGATTATTAGCATTTACACTTATCAATGGTTATTGTCTTATTGAACAGCGTGTGAAAAAAAAACTGTTTATTCATCAGTCGGTTTGCCTTGTGCATTCTGTTCCCCTTGGGCAGCATTCTGCCCCCTCGAATTAGATTGCACCTCTTTATCATCCTTTCCAGCGTCCTGAATCTGGGAGTCTGTTGAGGAATTTGACAGTGAACTCTCAGAAGTGATGGCGCCAGAGCAGGCTTCGCCGTCCTCTCCATGGAAGAATCTAGACAGAGACAGGGGGTTGTAAGTAGAGCTGGCTTTCCGAAGGCCCTGTATTGCTTTCATAGCTGCAAGTGTGCTTCGGTAAACATCAACGGTTTCCACATCGCGGGATGATGTTGGGTCACACCTAGCCACATCATGTGGTTCCAGATTTGAGGATGAACTAGGCTCAAGAACTTCTGCTTCGACTGGGAAAAGAAGTTCAAGATTAGCCTCGCATTCTCGAACAAGCCTTGTTAAAGGTTCGGTGGTGAAAAATGGCTGGTGACGGACACGCTGAGTGAAAGGCAAGCTAAGCACACCGCCTGTTCTCTTGTCATACTTCTTCAGTATCTTCACTAGTCCTGCATGTACAGCACATAGGACACATTAGAAGCCAGGCATTACTACTAGAATACTGCAGATTGGCCAACTTGGTATGATGTGCTAACCAGCAAAATTTAGGGAGCTGTAGGTTTGCAGAAGAATCATTTCACCATGTATGATCACAAAATCCTTGCGTATCTCTAACATTTCTTCAGTAAATTCACTCCTAGATGTAAAAGCATCATTTTTCTTAGCTTTGACGCGCTCAATCCTCTCCTTGAGCACCTTCGAGAAACAAGGACAGAAAGGGTTAGAATGACAGCTCCAATCCAAGGAAGTGCCAAAGAAAGGCAATTAACTGATAAATAAGGGAGAAGAAAAGGACAAATCTAGATAACTTTACTGTCTAATCACATTGTCTGATAAATAAGGGGAAGAAAAGGACACATCGTTACGACATGAAAGACATTTTCCTCCCAACGTTCAATGAAAACATTCTCTTTATAAAAAAGGAAAACATTTCTAGAATGGTTACCGATGCATTTATGATCATCTTTCCTCAGTGGCATCAGAACATTCTAAGATCTAAAGCTACAGCAATTTGTCAATGTTTTAGCCCTTAATGTATCCAGCACCAGACCATAGGTGACCAAGGATGAAGTGCCAAGGCCACAAGGACATAGATACTTTCAGGTGGAGTTTGAGAGTTTCAAATACCGCTCATTCCTAAAGAGACTGTTCAGGCACTTCAACGTTAAATGTACACAAGCAAACAAATTTTGAGGAAACAGAAGAGCAACCTAAGCTACGCCCACTTTCTTTGGATGAGAAACTTCTTTTGTGCGTCAATATAGCTCCTCATGCAAGTCAGGAACTGTTTTGCAACACTAGGTACAATCACTGTATACATGACAAAACATCTCATACAACAACAACAACAACAACATAGCCTTTTGTCCCAAGCAAGTTGGGGTAGGCTAGAGATACAAAACAAAACATCTCATAGTAATCTTAAATTTCTTTTGCCGGGTGAAGGTCAGTTAATGGGTCATTTTGGTATCTGCATGACAAATCTGGTCATCAGTGATATTCTCACAACAAAAATTCGATTTTCAGTTGATTATAATGCAAAATAACTATTGTTGAATCGACTGTGTTATTCATCATCTGTGCACCTTGGCATCAAATGCAATCTTACATAGAATCAAGGCTTTATAAATATAGCTCGTGTCATGGAAAAATAAGTTAAATTGTCCAGCAGCATGCTCACGTCATGGCAAAAACAGTGCGGGGCATTCCAGTCAGTGTTATGCGTTTTGAGATAACGAGTCAGTGTTCCATGTTGACTTGAGCTAGCATGCCTAAGTTGATTGACCTTATGCAAACTTGAGACATTACGGCCATATACGGGGATGTGATGTACTAGTATACTATCACTGTAGAAATATATTTGGCCTAGCAAATTTGCTACTTAATACTTTGATAAGCAGATATATAGAATGCACAACAGAATGGGAAGGCCTCTTCCATACACAAAGGATTGGAGGTATCCATTTGGTTCAGAACGGGGTCAGCAACAAAGACACGTACGAAGAAGGTACCAAAATTACAGTAAGGATTGGACTAATAAGCCCAGTTTGCTACCCACAATTAATCGTGAACTGGCCACTCAGTCCGAACTGAACAGGCCCGGGCACATACTTAATCGCCAGAGACAGCATATGTTAAAAACGTGTACCCATGATGATTTAACTATGGAGTACATAAACCTACTGCACATGCGTAATCAATCAATGGATCAACAGGGGATCGGCTGTAACTCCGACATCAATTGGATGCCCCCGAGCCAGATAGACGATCGATGCCAGGACAGGGCGCGCACCTGGAGGCGGATGACGTACCACTCCTCCCTCTCGATGTAGAACTCGTTGAGCTTGTGCAGCTCCGCGTCGAGGATTCTGGCGAACCAGTTGCCCAGGTCGACGTTCCCCTGCGCGGCGGCCACAGCCCTCGGCCCCGGCTCCGGTCCCTCGGCGGCGGCGGCCGCAGGGGGAGGAGGAGGGAGAGGAGGGGCCGCCGCGGGCTCGGGTGGCACCAGGTTCTTGATGAGCTTCTTGAGGGCCTTGTATGCGAGGTACTTGTCCCTCCACGCCGGCAGCGTCTCCTCCAGGTGGTTCCGGAAATCCTTCCCGAACTTCATGCCGCGGCGGATGGCCGCGACTCTCTCTCCCTCCTCCCACACGATCCCTTCCTTAATATCAGAGATTCGTCGTTCCGGGCTCTTTATAGAGGCTCCCCTCCTCGGTGGCAGCGGAGGAGGGGGGTGTTTCGGGCGGGGTCGCGGGGAGGACGGCGAGGGGAGAAGGAAGGGAGGAAGGAAGATGCAGTGGAGGCAGAGTGGGGCGGCCGGATGGGATGATTGGGTGAGTCGCTGTCGTGTGGGGCCAGGTCGGGGATATTCGCCTTGTGGGTCCCCGTCGTCTTCCCCTCGGCGCCTGCGAAGCCCTGCCGTCCTGCTCTATTTTGTTTTTATTTTATTTATTTATTCCCTTGTATTTGTACGGCGTGGCGGCATCGGCATCTTCTTCTCCTGCTTCGGATGGCACACTCGCTGGTCGCCGGCCCGTTCGCTGGGTGAATATTGTTTTCCTCAGTCGTGGATGATAACATGGCGAATCTTTCATGAACTGGCACAGGCCAATGGATCGAATCGAAAGAACAAAAAGAAAAGAGGAAGAACAAAATAATTAATTGATTAATATAAGCTCTCTGCCCGGCCCCGCTGATGCGAACAAGGAGGAGATGAGGCTTCCTGAATCCTGATAAGGACGAGCCGCAGTGCAGTGCATCGAGGCCGGCATGGGTGCTACTGGCGACTCTGGGTAGTGACGCGTGTGCGTAGTTGACTCTGGGTAGTGACGCGTGTGCGTAGAGGCCGGCATGCATGAGAGAGAGAGACACATATGGGCTCGTTCGTTTCACCAGGAACCATTCCAGTTGATGAAACCTAGTTCAAATTAACACTACAATCCTGGTTACAATGGTTCCAGGGCTGCATTCCCTGGCAACCGAACAGCCCCTATGTTTGTTCGTGAGAATGACTGATGCCTTGTTTGGTAAGGGTTAAAAGTCGGGACTACGTTTGCACGCATGACGCAGCAGTACACTTATTGGTCCAAAGAAACCTTGAAAGGAAACAATGCCTTGTTCTGTGACAGCTGCTCTGGCGCCATCCATCGCCACAATCTGGTTCGTCTATAAAATGCATGGGTTGCTGTTCAGAGTTCAGAGAGCTATCAGTATCGCTATGTGTTCATCAGGAGATACTAGTCCCGCTCGCCGCCGCTAAGCGTCGGCTGGAGGCGACGAGGTCCTTGCCTCCGCTGCCAGGCCGCGGCGGCGGCACGAGGAGCAACGACGACGACCTGAAGTGCTGCTCGGCTTACGGTTACGGCGCCGGTGACCAGCAGCTCGTCTCTTCCCGGCCGCTGATAGCTCCGGCACGAGCCGCGGCTGGTACGTACTGTACTAGGTACGTGTTGGCAAGTCTGCAGAACTGATTCATGTACTGTGCACGCTTGATTCGTATACCCGGAGCAGCTGGGCATTCCTGAACGAGCCGCCGCCGCCGCCGACAAGGGAGGAGGTGCTGTTGGGCAGGGCGCAGAGGAGCTTCGCGTGTGACCAGTTCCACGCCGCCCGGATCCTCACCGGCAACGCCTAGCTAAGCGCACTCGTGTATACATGACATGCGCGTCTGGTCCGTGTGCTTGTAGATAGCTTTTGGCTTCAAGTGTGCGCGTCTGGTCCGTGTACTAGCTATAGGAGGGTTCAATGCGGCATCGTCGAAATATGTCCTCTCCGTGTAAACACATCTGGTTTTGGATCGTTGTTTCTGCTGTTAATTGCTTGGAAAATTATCTTGGTTGCCTTTTGGCAAAAGCTACCCACCTGTGCACTGCCTGAAGCGGATTGCATGCCGTATTTGATTGCCCATCTTCGACCTTTGTTGACAAGTCGATTTTGTTCCGACAGGTACAAATATAATCAAACGCTGCAGCGTGTAAAGTTCGGCTTTCTCGCAGCTCGATCTTGGTTCGACTTTCGCTCACACCACAGCTGCTGCTGCTGCTAGAATACAAGTAGCGGCATCAGACCAGTAGCCTAGTAGGCAATGAGCAGGGTGCCTCTCTAATAGTAGCTCTTGCTTTGTATGTTGCAATTGTAAGTCACGACAGTACATCCCAGCTAGAATCGAAGAACGAGGGTCAAGAGAAGAAAACAAAACAAAATGGGTCCTTCCAGTACCTTCCTCTCACAAACCAGTGTTTACTGGAAAGTTTATCAAAAATATCACTAACAAAACATAAAAATCCACGTTTTCATCCCTAACACTGACCACCCAGGTATTCCCCTGTGCCATTCGTGGGAAATTTAACGATGAGTGCCGTCTCCTCAATTTTTTTTCAAGGATATCGTTTCCTCCGTTTTCACCTCCTGTTGCTGATGAGGTACACAAGATCACCCAAGTGCTGCACTTCGAGGCCCGCTTTCTCACATCCATCAAAGAAAAGTGATTGGTCCTTTCCAATTCTTCTGCGCCAGCTCATCAGAAACACTGGTGATTTTGCAGGTACTTGCGTTCCTGCCAAGTGAAAGAAACATTTCGCACATCCTTGATGATTTACAAAATTAAATATATATGTCTAGGGAGTACCTGATTTGTTCGTGATGGTTATGCTGTCAGCTTGGTGACCATTCTGCTTGTATTCATTCAAAAGAAAGGACACTGTTTTGATAAGATTGTCATACTGCTTAACATCTGCAAGCAATGAACGTATATCATGTTAGGTCATTCCACCACACATTGAGATTAGGAGATCAGGTACCAAGATATACACTAGCTAACTTACAGAGTAGGATATCGCTTGCAATGACAATGTCCCAACCTGGTCTGGAAACTGGAAATGGGTCTCCCCATGTGTCTGTGCGTTAAAAAGGAACATAAGAGAACAATTATCCCTATTCAGGTGGTGCATCCTAGATGCACCTGAAGGACATGTTTGGGAAAAAGAAATACTACAAATGTATAGATTTTGTGTCAAATGGTCAGATGACTTACGTCTGATATGAGGTAACACATCCAAGGTATTCGCTCTGCAATTGTAAGCTATATTCTCTTCGATTTCCTTGTCATCGTAATCAGAAGTTGTAATGTCCACCTCAAATGCCTTCCTAAGAAAGATAGCCAGAGCTCCTGTCCCACTATGCAGGAAAGCAGGATTAAATGAAAAAAAAATACACAGACAAGTTGTATAATATACACAATGTTCTTATGACTACATTCGGCAAAGGAAAACAAAATAGAGATTTTGTTTGCTGCACCACAAAATCATTATTACAGTAGGGTATTCAGGTCAAATGAAATAGCCTTTTGTTTATTATACCAGTATACAACGGAATCATTATCACATCATCCAACCAGCTGCTTAGGACTACAATTTTCTGGTGGGCTGACACAGTAGGAATGGTTTTGCAAAGTTTTGACAGCATGATAAAAAACACATCACATGCCTCAAGTCAGTGCTAACAGCAAAGAAGAAAAACCTGAGAGATGATGTATCGATATCCTAAGTTACTTATTGAGCCCAACAGGGCAATAACAGGGGTAGTTGTATATATAAAGTGACTGCTTGGATTGAATTGGTCAGGAATGAAAGAAAGAAAGAAAGAAAGAAAGAAAGAAAGAAAGAAGGAAAAGACGCCGTTAGAGTTAGAGCATAGCACCCATACCTTCCTAATTCCAGGACACGTCGTCCATCCAAAATCGACTGGTTCTTAACCAGCCAAGTAGCAAATGAAAATGTCCCAGGCCACAACAGGTTGGCATTAAGCTCATGGCATGAGAATTCCCTTACACTCAGTTTCTGTATATCAATTTTTGAATGGTGAACAAATAGATAAATACAAAAAGGAAAACGAGGACAACTGAGCACAAGCCAGATCAAGAAAAACCATAATAATGCAATAAGGAATGGCTATAATGAAAGTGAAATCGATAAATTCGTGTAACTCTTGTTGAATAATAGTTACAAGTTGAGCAGCCTTTGATGAAGAATAGAAGTAGCCGGTCACTCATTTTACTTTAAACATGTGGATTTATTGATGCAGCAGCATGAACTCTACTGTATGCTAAATTCCTGACGCATCCAAGAATGTAGCAACACGATTTTAGAGCAAGCAGCACATGAATATACTCTTCAAAAGTATACTAAGTCACTAAACAAATATGAAAATCTTGCTCTGTCCATTACAGGATCAAGATAATAAGTATGCCTTGTATTGAATTAACAACCAATCTATTTTGATCTATTATTATACATTGCTGAGTTTGACGCAATATAATTCATGGAGGAACCAAGCTGCCTGTAATTTAACCATTACAGGATTGCTAAACCGAACCATAGCTTCTGTGTTTTGCATAACATCATGTCAGATGTCAGTTTCTTTCAGTGGACCTGCCTGCTGCCTTGCCCATTAAGGCCACTACCCCAACAAAACAGGAAAAAAACACACAGCAAGTCGAAATTCCAAAATGTTATTTACTTGTTTCTGTCCATCTAGGCATTACTTTTTCATTCCTTCTATAATACTAGGAAAATCAAACTGAAACACGAGAAGGCGAGAAGCCAAGGTCCGAGCCTTTCCGGATTCCAGAGAAGCACCAAGGCGGCGGAATCGTGGAACCATACCATGCCAGGGAAGTCGTGGGCTCTCTCCTCATACTCCAACGCCGCCGGCTTCTTCCCCTCGGCGCAGACCTGCATCTCATCTTCAACCCCGCAGAAAAGAAAGCACCGGCCGTTAGGAGCACGCGGCGAGCGACGTAGAGGGGAAGGCGGTGAGGAGGGTTGCGTTGGGGTTGCTTTGATGCTCATACCTTGCTCGTCGTCGCTGTCGTCGGCGCCGTGGAAGAGGGAGGCGGCGGAGAAGACGGCGGTCTCCATGTGACTCTTCGCTGTTGAGGGTGGGAACTACGAAGGGGAGGCGCCGTGGGGGAAAGTTTTTTTATATTGTTAATTCTTTTTTATTTAATATTTTAATAATAATCGTATTTTTTTTAATCTGACTCTTTTCGTCGCGCCGGTAACGCGGTTGCGTCACATGTATTGGTACAATCACACCTGCCACGTTAGGCAACGTTTTCGACGTGGAAAACCTTATCGCGCCACTGCCGTTGGCGTGACAGTATTGTTCTGTCGCGTCACCGAGGTAGCGTGACCAGGCTCAAATTTTGAAATGTCATAACTCTTTGATAAGACGTCAGATTAAGATAATTTTTATATGAAAATTGTACATCTCGACGAGATCTAAAACTTTCTAGTTTTGATTTTTTCCATTTGAGTATGTTAAGACGATAAAAAAATTATATAACATTTCAGCAGCATAATAAGCACATAATGTCGTTTATTGCATTAGAAAAATAGTATCATCTTTGTATGGGGTCAAATGAAGATACTTTTATATCAAAGTTGTAGCTCTCAATGAGATCTATAATTTTATAGTTTTGAGTTTTTACATTTGAGGTTGTTAAGATGCTCGAGAAAATAATATAAAATTTCAGCCCGAGTATACTGCTGAAATTTTATTATTATTTTTTCGAGCATCTTAATGACCTCAAATGTAAAAACTCAAAACTATAAAGTTATAAATCTCATTAATAGCTATAATTTTGGTATAAAAAGTATCTTTATTTAACACCATACAAAGAGGATACTATTTTTCTAATGCAATAAGCGATAGTACGCGATTATTATGCAGCTGAAACTTTATATAATTTTTTCAGCATCTTAACACCCTCAAATGAAAAAACTCAAAACTAGAAAGTTGTAGATCTCGTCGAGATCTACAATTTTCATATAAAAATTATCTTTATCCGACATCATATTGAAGAGTTTTGATTTTTTAAAGTTTAGACCTTGTCACGTCACGTGACAGAACAATACTATCCCGCAACGAGAGTGGCACGACAAAAGTTTTCCACGTCGAAAACGTTGTCTAACGTGGCAGGTGTTGTCGCGCCAATACATGTGGCGCGACAGCGTTATTTAGTCGCGCTAGCGGCACCGACACAACCAAAGGATCAGATCCGCAAAAAATTTTCAGGTATGATTATTATTAAAATATTAAATAAAATAAGATTAAAAAATAATAATTCTTCCCGTTGGGGAAGGAAAGGTTTCTCAACTCGGCCTAACGCAGTCGGCCTGGAATGACTATGGACCCTGGCGCCCAAACAAGTCGCAAACCCGGGCCTCTTATCAATTCCGTTCCGGTACCGGCCGGAATGGGCCGTATATCTCGTACCGTCCCTTGGACCGGCACAGAGGAAGCGCCATCCCGTACCAACTCCAATCTCGGTCAATTCCCACCAATCCTGTCAATCTCGCCCATTCGTTCAGAGCGGTCCAGTAGGCAAGTTCGTTCGGCCTACAATTTCGGGCAGGGCTCGGCCTAATAAGTTTCGCTAGTTTTTACTTTTTAGTGGGTCCAGATAGGGTCAAGAAAAAACTTTTAGACAACGAATTATTTTCTTAAGGACAGCAAAAGCTTTGCTGTAAGTTTTATTAGATGAGAACAGCGAGATACCTTCAACTTCAATCAATACATGTCCAATAAGATGAACGGTACTGCTAGCGGTCAGACGTTCGGACGGACGCATGTGGTTGCAGTCCGTTTATAACACCCCGGGTGTTATAGTTGCTAATTAATCTGTCATGTCATCATATTGCATCGCAAAGCATCCATGATTAGGTCAGCCCTGTTATGCATTAACTAAAATAAGTTTACCTTTCTAGATTGGATGTACTTCTCAGTGGTGTGTTTCGAACCGAAAACCCTAAGTTTGAATGACACCGCAAATACTTAGTCCATGCCCTGCGTAATTTGAGGTGTGTGACTGTGTTACACACTAGTGTCAAGTGTAGGGTATGAACTCAAGTACAACACATAAAATGAAGCTCCAAGTTTGAGCTTGAATTGGAATCCAAAACTTGTCGCAAGTTTTCCGATTCGAATTTGAATTCAAATTTGGGGAAATATTAAAAGATTTTCAAAAGCTAAATTGGTCAACCAAGAGTGGCATTTAGTCAACCATGTCATGCTTGTCTAAATGATGCCCTTGGATGATGGTTTGATCATTAAGTAATCACCAATTAAGGTAGCAACAAATTTCAATTGAAAATTCCTCTAAAAACCCTAAAATCCAAAACCTTGTTTTACCCCTTTTGAAATAATTCAAAATCTAAGCAAAATTTGGGAAAAAGTTTAAAACCAAGTTTGTAGAACTTTTCAAGGGCTACAACTTTGGTGTTTTGAGTTTTTAAAGTTTTAGTGAAAAATGTGGAGCAATTTTGAAAATAAGCAAATTTCAGATTTGACCCATTTTCCTCCCAAACTCAAATTTCAAAATAGATGCAGAATTTGGAAATATTTTGTTTAGCAAAGTTGTAGGTCTTAGCTAGATGCACAACTTTGGTGTTAGGAGTTTTTGAAGTCTCAATACAAAATCCAAAGTAATTTCTAAATTACCAAATTTCCAAAAAGTGTCTCCTTTTGAATTTAAACTCAAATTTCAAAATCTAGTTCGAATTTGAAAAAGTGTTCAATATAAAACTTGTAGATCTTGAAATTCTGAAGATTTCATATCTTGGGAATTTTTCAAGTTGCTACATGAATTTGAGAGTAATTTGAGAAAAAAGTTTAAAATTATAAAATTGGGGGAGCTACAGTGCCCCGGCGAATCACGGACGGGCAGCGCGCGGCATGGGCGCCGGCGAGCCGCCGGGCGGCGTCCAGGACCTTCTCACGAGCGCTTGGTCACCACCTCGATCGCACGCGCCTTCTAGCACACCAGACGGGTCGGAGACCCCTATATAAGGCCAAGCAAGCCGTCGTTTTTCTTCCTCTTCTTTCTCTATTTTACCGCCGCCGCTTAGCTCCGCCGCTCCCCGCTACCGCCGTTGAGCCGCCACCAACCACACAAATCACGTCATCATATTCGCCTCGCCCTCGCGCATCTAGTGGTCCACCTGAACTAGCCTTTTTCCCGCCCAAATCGTCGCACCACCGTTTCCTTCTCCAACGCCGGCGACTGAGCATCACCGAGCCGCCTCACGTGACCAACACTCTCCACCGCCTCCCAGCGCCCCCTTGTGGCTTCGCTACAACTGCTGTGAGCTCCTGTTGCTCCTCGTGCCTTTGTTTTAGACGCTACCATCGTGGATCGCCGAGACGCCGGTCACCGCGAGCACCGTGCCGCCATGGTCGGTGAGGTGTTACCTCTAGGGCGTTTGCGGCCGCATGAGTGATTCAGTGGGGTTCGTGGTGAAGAGTAGACCGTGTTAGATTGGTTAGTTGAGCGACTGACGCCGTGATCATTGGCCGACCACCGTACGGACATGGCCGGGTCGCGAGAGAGAAGGCAAGAGCGGAGGAAGGGGGTGACAGCTGGGGCCAAGGTGTCAGCGAGAGAGAGCGAGCGAGCGCGCGGGCGATGCTGGGCCGCGCGAGCGTGCGACGCAGGTGAGTGCGAGCGGGCCGTTCGGCTAGGCCGAGCTAAAGGAAGGAAGGGAAGGCGGCCCGAGAAGAAAGTTTTTGTTTTTCTTTTTCAGAAATATGAATAGTATTTGTATTTGTTTATTTCATTTAAAATTCTGTAGAGCTCCAAAAATAATGAAAAATTTTGTGTAAGCTTTTCAAGGTGTAAACTACTTAGGAAAAATATTAAATGCTAAATTTAATTACTTTTGCAAGTTATTTAATTAGTTCAATTAAATATTAAATGCAACTTCCATGAATTTTAATAATTAAATTATTAGTCCAAAATTCATAAAATTTATTTTGACACTGTTTTAGGCCATGGTTAACCCATAGAAAAAGTTTAAGCTCATTTAGATAAAGTTTGATCTAATATTAATTATGCCCTAATTAATTAAATATTAAATAATTGTTAAATTGATCACTTTAAGTGTTGTGTGCTCTTTTGATTGTGTGATGACCTTGGGTCACTAATTCTTGGTGATCCTTGGCACCTTAATTTCATGATTGAGCTCGTTAGTAACAAGTTCAGTAAGAAACGTTAGCGTTGCTTAAGTAATCGCTATTAGTTAGTAGGTTTTACTGTTTTGCGACTGTACCGCGAAGGAAAGTTGTACTCAAGTCGTAAACCGTGGCATTTTATCATCAAGCATCATGTTTATCACCGCATCATGTTAAGACATGTTATATACTCGTGTAGTTCCCGCTTTCGAAGAAGTTGAAGTTGGCGAGCAAGTCTTCGGAGAAGAGTTGTCGTCGGTGGGTTTCGGACCAGAAGTCGGAGTCTTTGAGCCCGAGTCAGTTATCACGTCAGAGCAAGGCAAGCCCCGGTGCATTTAAACCCGTCCTTGAGTTTTACAAATCGTTATCACTAATACTATGGTTTATTGCATTAAGTAATTAGGAGTTGAGTGATGACCCAATTGCTGCATTGTCACCCTTGATTATTGCGATATCACCCTTGATACCTGTTTTACTGAAAATGCATAGTATGCTTTGCTATGCTTATGAGTTAAGCTTTTTAAATGAAATGTTTACATAGCCATGACGACGTACTTGATGAATATTGAAATATGAGAATGAATTAGAAGATCGGACGGGTGGTTTGGCCACTGCTAACTTGCATTGGGAATGGAGTCTCAATGTAATGTTTTCGCCCTGTCAGCTAAGGACCGTCCAATGTATGCCAAGTTCAGTAAATGTGAGTTTTGGTTAAGGGAAGTACACTTCTTAGGACATGTGTTGTTAGCCGAAGGAGTGGCAGTAGATCCTGGTAAGGTGAGAGATATCTTGAATTGAAAACCACCAATCTCAGTTCATGAAGTCCGAAGTTTTCTAGGAATGGCGGGTTATTACCATCGATTCATACCTGACTTTTCAAAGGTAGCCAAGCCAATCACGGAGTTGTTGAAAATTCAAACCAAGTTCATCTGGTCTTCAGAATGTGAGAAGGCTTTTATAATTCGAAAGAAGTCACTGACAACTGCTCCAGTTTTAGCACAGCCAGATATAGAAAAGTCATTTGATGTATATTGTGATGCCTCTGGTATTGGCCTTGGTTGTGTATTAATGCAAGAAGGTAGAGTCATTGCTTATGCCTCGAGACAGTTGAAGCATCACGAAGAGCATTATCCAACTCATGATCTTGAATTAGCAGCTGTGGTTCATGCATTAAAAATCTGGCGTCATTACTTGTTGGGTAATACTTGCCACATTTATACAGATCACAAAAGCTTGAAGTATATCTTTACTCAGTTAGAACTGAATATGAGGCAAATAAGGTGGCTTAAGTTAATAAAAGATTATGATTTAGAAGTGCACTATCATCCTAAAAAAGCAAATGTTATTGCTGATGCACTCAGTAGAAAGAATCATTGCAATTGTATGACTGTGAAGCCAATGGATTATAGTTTGTGTTATGAATTGGAAAAGTTGAATATTAAAATAGTCCAACAAGGTTAGTTAACCAATGTCACTGTAGAATCAACAATCAAAGATCAGATTATATCTGCTCAGAGAAGTAATTTCGGTATATCCCACATCAAAGAAAAGGTTAGAACAGGTCAACAAACAGATTTCAGTATTGATGATACAGATGTGTTGTGGTTTAAGAACCGGTTAGTGGTTCCAAAGGTTCCAAAGTTACGTCAGCTCATTCTTGATGAAGCACATAGTACAAGGTTTTCTATTCATCCAAGGAGTAATAAGATGTATCAGGATTTGAAACAGAGATTCTGGTGGACTAAAATAAAAATTAAGATTGCTAAGTATGTTGCTAGATGTGATACTTATCGCAGAGTGAAGGCTATACGTCTAAAGCCGGCAGGGATGTTGCAACCATTGCCTATCCCATCTTAGAAGTGGGATGATATCGGCATGGATTTTATTACCGGATTACCTACAACATCAAGGGGGTTTGATTCAATTTGGGTCATTATAGATCGACTTACCAAGTTAGCACATTTTCTTCCAGTAAAAGTGAAACATTCTACAGTGACACTTGCAAAATTGTACTTTGAGCGGATTCTAAGTCTTCATGGGGTACCAAGGACCATTGTATCTGATAGAGGTCCACAATTTATCTCCAAATTCTGGATGGAGTTACATAAGTCATTGGGCACCAAAGTTATACATAGCTCAGCCTATCATCCTCAGACTTCAGGACAGACTGAAAGAGTAAATCAAATTCTTGAAGACATGTTAAGGTCTTGTGCTCTCACTTATCATGATCAATGGGATGAATGTTTACCGTTAGCAGAATTCTCCTATAATAATAGTTATCAAGAGAGTATCAAAATGTCACCGTTTGAAGCACTGTATGGTCGTAGGTGTAGAACTCCATTGAACTGGTCAGAATCGGGAGAAAGATGGTTTTTAGTGTCGATATTGTAAAAGAAACTGAAGCAAAAGTCAGGCAGATCTAGAAAAATTTGAAAGTGGCTCAGTTCCGACAAAAGAGTTATGCTGACAAAAGGCATAGACCCTTGGTATTCGAAGTAGGAAATAGTGTTTATTTGAAAGTATCACCCATGAAGGGAGTTAACCGATTTGGAGTCAAAGGCAAACTCGCACCACGTTATATTGGCCCATTTCAAATCATTGAAAGATATGGAAAAGTGGCCTATAAATTAAAGTTGCTTGAACAACTGTCAGCCGTGCACAATGTATTTCATGTATCACAATTGAAGAAGTGTCTTCAAGTGCCTGATCAAGTTGTTAATGTTAAAGGAGTTAAACTTGAGCCTGATTTGACATATTCTAAATATCCTGTTCGAGTTTTGGATCAAAAGGATTGCGTTACCCGAAGTAGAACAATTAAATGGTACAGGATACAATGGAATCAACATTCGGAAGAAGAAGACACGTGGGAATCAGAAAATTACCTGTTGGAGAATTTTCCGGAGTTCTTTGCTTCTATCTAGGTTGCAATTTCTTCTTTAAATTGTAACCTGTCCTTTTCAAATTTTTGTAATGTAGAAAACCCCTACCTGTTTTGTAGACAAGTTCTGAACGTGTTTGCATGACACGTTTCCTTTTCTATTACTTAACTCAAGGCTTTAAATCTCGGGACGAGATTTCTTTAAGGGGGAAGGGCTGTAACACCCCGGGTGTTATAGTTGCTAATTAATCTGCCATGTCATCATATTGCATCGTAAAGCATCCATGATTAGGTCAACCCTGTTATGTATTAACTAAAATAATTTTACCTTTCTAGATTGGATGTGCTTCTCAGTGGTGTGTTTCGAACCGAAAACCCTAAGTTTGAATGACACCGCAAATACTTAGTCCATGCCCTACGTAATTTGAGGTGTGTGACTGTGTTACACACTAGTGTCAAGTGTAGGGTATGAACTCAAGTACAACACATAAAATGAAGCTCCAAGTTTGAGCTTGAATTGGAATCCAAAACTTGTCGCAAGTTTTCCGATTCGAATTTGAATTCAAATTTGGGGAAATATTAAAAGATTTTCAAAAGCTAAATTGGTCAACCAAGAGTGGTATTTGGTCAACCATGTCATGCTTGTCTAAATGATGCCCTTGGATGATGGTTTGATCATTAAGTAATCACCAATTAAGGTAGCAACAAATTTCAATTGAAAATTCCTCTAAAAACCCTAAAATCCAAAACTCTATTTTACCCCTTTTGAAATAATTCAAAATCTAAGCAAAATTTGGGAAAAAGTTTAAAACCAAGTTTGTAGAACTTTTCAAGGGCTACAACTTTGGTGTTTTGAGTTTTCAAAGTTTTAGTGAAAAATGTGGAGCAATTTTGAAAATAAGCAAATTTCAGATTTGACCCCTTTTCCTCCCCAAACTCAAATTTTAAAATGGAGGCAGAATTTGAAAATGTTTTGTTTAGCAAAGTTGTAGGTCTTGGCTAGATGTACAACTTTGGTGTTAGGAGTTTTTGAAGTTTTAATATAAAATCCAAAGTAATTTCTAAATTACCAAATTTCCAAAAAGTGTCCCCTTTTGAATTTAAACTCAAATTTTAAAATCTAGTTCGAATTTGAAAAAGTGTTCAATATAAAACTTGTAGATCTTGAAATTATAAAGATTTCATATCTTGGGAATTTTTCAAGTTGCTACATGAATTTGAGAGTAATTTGAGAAAACAATTTAAAATTGTAAAATTTTGGGGGAGCTATAGTGCCCCGGCGAATCACGGACAGGCAGCGCGTGACATGGGCGCCGGCGAGCCGCCGGGCGGCGTCCAGGACCTTCTCACGAGCGCATGGTCTCCACCTCGATCGCGCGCGCCTTCTAGCACACCAGACGGGTCGGAGACCCCTATATAAAAGCAAGCCGTCGTTTTTCTTCCTCTTCTTTCTCTGTTTCACCGCCGCCGCTTAGCTCCGCCGCTCCCCGCTGCCGCTGTTGAGCCGCCACCAACCACACAAATCGCGTCATCATATTCGCCTCGCCCTCGCGCATCTAGTGGTCCGCCTGAACTAGCCTTTTTCCCGCCCAAATCGCCGCACCACCGTTTCCTTCTCCAACACCGGCGACTGAGCATCACCGAGCCGCCTCACGTGGCCAACACTCTCCACCGCCTCCCAGCGCCTCCTTGTGGCTTCGCTGCAACCGCTGTGAGCTCCTGTTGCTCCTCGTGCCTTTGTTTTAGACGCTACCGTCATGGATCGCCGGGACGTCGGTCACCGCGAGCACCGTGCCGCCATGGTCGGTGAGGTGTTACCTCTAGGGCGTTTGCGGTCGCATGAGTGATTCGGTGGGGTTCGCGGTGAAGAGTAGACTGTGTTAGACTGGTTAGTTGAGCGACTGACGCCGTGATCGTCGGCCGGCCACCGTACGGACATGGCCGGGTCGCGAGAGAGAAGGCAAGAGCGGAGGAAGGGGGTGACAGCTTGGGGCCAAGGTGTCAGCGAGAGAGAGCGAGCGAGCGCGCGGGCGATGCTGGGCCATGCGAGCGCGCGACGCAGGCGAGTGCGAGCGGGCCGTTCGGCTGGGCCGAGCTGAAGGAAGGAAGGGAAGGCGGCCCGAGAAGAAAGTTTTTGTTTTTCTTTTTCAGAAATGTGAATAGGATTAGTATTTGTTTATTTTATTTAAAATTCTGTAGAGCTCCAAAAATAATGAGAAATTTTGTGTAAGCTTTTCAAGGTGTAAACTACTTAGGAAAAATATTAAATACTAAATTTGATTACTTTTTGCAAGTTATTTAATTAGTTTAATTAAATATTAAATGCAACTTCCATAAATTTTAATAATTAAATTATTAGTCCAAAATTCATGAAATTTATTTTGACACTGTTTTAGGCCATGGTTAACCCATAGAAAAAGTTTAAGCTCATTTAGATGAAGTTTGATCTAATATTAATTATGCCCTAGTTAATTAAATATTAAATAATTGTTAAATTGATCACTTTAAGTGTTGTGTGCTCTTTTGACTGAGTGATGACCTTGTGTCACTTATTCTTAGTGATCCTTGGCACCTTAATTTCATGATTGAGCTCGTTAGTAACAAGTTCAATAAGAAATGTTAGCGTTGCTTAAGTAATCGCTATTAGTTAGTAGGTTTTACTGTTTTGCGACTGTACCGCGAAGGAAAGTTGTACTCAAGTCATAAACCGTGGCATTTTATCATCAAGGATCATGTTTATCACCGCATCATGTTAAGACATGTTATATACTCATGTAGTTCCCGCTTTCGAAGAAGTTGAAGTTGGCGAGCAAGTCTTCGGAGAAGAGTTGTCGTCGGTGGGTTTTGGACCAGAAGTCGGAGTCTTTGAGCCCGAGTCAGTCGTCGCGTCAGAGCAAGGCAAGCCCCGGTGCATTTAAACCCTTCCTTAATTTTACAAATCGTTATCACTGATACTATGGTTTATTGCATTAAGTAATTAGGAGTTGAGTGATGACCCAATTGTTGCATTATCATCCTTGATTATTGCGATATCACCCTTGATACCTGTTTTACTGAAAATGCGTAGTATGCTTTGCTATGCTTATGAGTTAAGCTTTTTAAATGAAATGTTTACATAGCCATGACGACGTACTTGATGAATATTGAAATATGAGAATAAATTAGAAGATCGGGCGGGTGGTTTGGCCACTGCTAACTTGCATTGGGAATAGAGTCTCAATGTAATGTTTCTGTCTTGTCAGCTAAGGACCGTCCGTTGTAGGCCCGCTTGTGTTTCGAGACTTTGTAACTAGCCTCATGCCTTGGGTAAGCCCAAAATGTTGGTAATTTCATTTCGAGAACGTCTAACCTCGCACTGGGAGTGGAGAGATGGCGGGAGTAGCGTGTAACCTCGGGGCTAGAATCGGGCCGGGTTCGAGGAGTATTGTACTCTCTGGTGGCGATGGACACATTCTGGTTTTGGGAGATCTAAATAAGGGTTGGCATATGCAAGATTTAGTTCTATATATGTCGTGAGATTAGGGATCCCCAGCTGGGTATAATCGGTTCGAATCGTCGTTGCTCCTCGGTTATGGAGACTCGATCACCTGTCCTGCATCGTAGTTAAGAACTGGAATTAAAAGAAAGAATGAGAAAGATCTTTATAAGAATTACTTTGATCTAGATTAGGATCACTTAGAATTGGTTACTGAACCATCAATGGTAAAAGTAAAATATTGAAGGTAAGGATTTACTTTAGTAAGCTTTTCTGCAAAAGAAATTTTGATTCTTGAATACCCGTACCTTGATTCTCTAAAGCTAGCATGCCCTTGGAGTCTTTGTCTTAGTCGGGTAAGTCTTGTTGAGTATTTTTATACTCAGGGTTTGTTAACCCCTTGTTGCAGGTGCGGTTCATGAACAAGTCTGCTTTAAGCCTTGTTGCATGACCGTTGTGGCTGAAGAAAGTGATGACGAGTAGACTGTGTGGCCTCTGGGCAAGGCACTTCGCTTGTGTGTTTGTAATTAAGTTACTACTGATACTTCTCTACTACTGGTTTGTAATAAGGCTACATAAGGTTTGAAGTTTGGAAACTATGGTTTGTAAACTTAAGTTATTGTAAGACTTCCGCTACTTTACTCTGATGGTATTTTGAATAAACTGTTGTAATATTGCAATACTCCTGTGATTGGATCCTGTTCGGAGGAAAGCAGACCTTTAAGTTATGAGGAACATAAGTACGGCTGTCAGAGGTCATTATGACGATGACAGGTACATGTGAAACATCATAATTAGGAGGTTCTGTGACAGTGTTTCCGTGCCCCATTTCACGCGTCCACAAGGGGCCCGCGCTGCCCGGATATCGCATGCTCGTGTCTGCATTTCACGCGCCCATATGGGGGGCTGCGCCGCCCAGACATCGCCCCACGCGGGGACCACCTGCACCCTCTCCCACTTCCCACGTGCATCCTACGAGCAACATGTGGTCTATTTTTGGAACAGACATATGCAACACTTGCAACATACAAAAGAAGCAAATGAAAAACTTAAAACATGCGACAGAAACACTTGCAAAAAACACCTAAAAAATAAAAACCATTGTAAACATATGCAATATGCACATAAAACACTTGCAACATATGTGTGAAACACATGCAACATTCAGATAAACACGCTTGCAACATGTGTGTGAAAAACAAATGAAACATTGAGAACAGACGCTTGGAACATACGTATACAACCATTTCAACATATGTAACATCCTGATCCACCTTTTACAACATCCGTATGAAATACTTGCAACATATCTCTAAAACATCTAAAACACTTGAAACATACTCTTGCAACATGTGTTTTCAGCGCAACATCTCCTTACTGCTTGAGAAAATAGGGGCTCGTCTGTGTGTAGAGTTCGCCGGAGACATTGGCCCGGGGTGAAGAGCAGAGCTAGGTCGGCGAGCAGATCATGGCGAAGAGCGAAGAAGATGGCTCCCACATCGAGTTCAAGAAGGTGATGGACGGATCTTGGCGGCTGTCCTCGGCTCCCACCCCGATTTGCGTGGTCCTTGGCGGTTCGGGGCGCGGGGGAGCAAGCGTGGGAGGTGCGATGCTGGGTCGGAGTAGCGAGGAGGCGGCGGGGGCGCGCGGCTGCGCTTGTGCCGACGGGGCTGCGGGCGATGGCGAACTGTGCACGGGGTGCGATGTGGTGGGGAAGGAAGAGGGCCACGAGGCCGAAGACCATTTTTGTTTGAGAAACTCCCGAGCGAATAGGAGGGATAGTTGGACTAGCGTCGTGGTCTAATATGAACGGGCAGGGTCTGACCAAGTCTGAGTAGCATTCGTCAGCAGCTGAATGCTGAAATCACCACAAACCAATCGTCCATCGATCAGAACAGGATGCATGGTGTGTCGTCAATCACTTAGGCCTGGTTTAGTTTCTAAAAATTTCTGGATTCACCTATCACATTGAATGTTTGACACATGCATCGAGTACTAAATGTAGACAAAAAAAACTAATTGCACAGTTTGGTTGGAAATTACGAGACAAATCTTTTAAGCCTAATTAGTCCATGATTAGCCTTAAGTGCTACAGTGACCCACATGTGCTAATGACGGATTAATTAGACTTAATAAATTCGTCTCGCAGTTTCTAGGCGAGCTATATAATTAGTTTTTTTTATTAGTATCCGAAAACCTCTTCTGACGTCCCATGAAACATCCGATGTGATACCAAAAAATTTCTTTTCGCGAACTAAACGCAGCCTTGCTCGTCTATTCAGGTACCATGAAACATCCGATGTGACACCCAAAAATTTTCTTTTCGCGAACTAAACGCAGCTTTGCTCGTCTGTCCATGTTAACACAGCATAGGGACAGCTGGTTCAGAGACAACACAAGCTCTCGAGTCTCGACTCGCTGCTTCTGACGAATCAAAGGGACAAACGTTGCTGCCCCTTGGTCAAACGTGATGGAAACCTGGACACCGCAGTCATATACAGTGCACTGAAGAATGCAGATTCGGGTCAAAACGCATGGTTAAGGCTGGCTAACGAGCCAGCTCGGCTCGGCTCGGCTCGTTCTGGCTCGTTAGGATAACGAGCCAGCTCGGCTCGGCTCGTTATCTTAACGAGCCAGAAAGCCAGCTCGGCTCGGCTCGTTACGAGCTCGAGCTGGCTCGTTAGGCTCGCGAGCCAGGTAAAAAAATATACAAAATATAATATTTGTATTTATCTAAAGCATAAAAATATTAATAATATAAAAATAATATATTCAGTAGCCTTAAATCGAACAAAATATTTATATGAGCTAACATATCATCTATTTGTGAAGTGCAAAACATGAAGTAATACAAAACTAATATAAGTTATGATGATTTTTTCTCTAAAAATACGGCTTGTTTGGCTCGCGAGCAGCTCACGAGCCAGCTCGAGTTGGCTCGTTATAGCTAACGAGCTAAAATCATGGCTCGGCTCGGCTCGTTATGATAACGAGCCGAGCCGAGCCGAGCCAGCCACGAGCCGAGCGAGCTAACGAGCTTCGAGTTTTTTGTCCAGCCTTACGCATGGTCCAAGTTTGTTGGCAAAACAAGGCACCTCCATGTGTGAAGTTCTTTACCTGGCTGCTATCACAAGGGCGAATTCAGTGTAGAACAAATCTGGTGAAGAAAGGTATTGTCAGCAGTGCAACCTGTGAAATCTACCATGCTGCCGATGAGACCCCGGCACATATCATCTTTGGTTGTGCAGCTGCGGGTAGTTTCTAGAGTGCAATCGGTATCACGGCAGCATCGGATTGGCAAGTTCAGAAAATTATGGACATTCAACAGCCGAGTCACACCCTATCTAGCACTTTGGGACCTTCCTACTCCTACGTGGTTAGCACATCTGAAAATGGCACAATAACCGGGTATTCAGAACAGAACATGTTACCCTAGCTGGAGACCTGGCGGCCTGCAAGGTAGAAGCGCCGTTGTGGGGTGCAAGGCTCCCAAGAGCAAATAAGGAAATTGCAGTAACGTGGTGTCAGATTATAGCTAGGGCCGTGTAAACCCAAAATGTAAACGTCTAACGCAAAATTGCATTTTTTTAAAAAAAAACATTCACCGGGACTGTCAGGCCTTTGGAGGCCAATCCGAATGAATGAAAAACAGGCGGGGGTTCTCTCTCCCTCCGTCGACTTATATAAAAAAAATGTTAGATGCTAATTAAATCGAGAAAACCAATGTTTCACACACGAAAAGATTCAACAAAAAAAGAGGAAAAAAACTGTAGAAACCGTGGTAGCAAAAAAATATCATAGGCATACTACTGTACATGTACACAAAGGACGACGACGATAGATGAAACATGCACTGGCCGGCGCTCTCGATCGATCAGGCGTTGCCGGTGGCGATGCGTGCGACGTGGAACTGCGGCGTGTAGCGCTGCGCCGTGGCGGAGGGCTCCTCCTGCGGCGGCTCGTTGAGGAACGCCCAGCTGCTCCGCGTCCACCAGTCGCGGCTCCTGCTGGGGCTGTCCGCCGCGTCGTCGTCTCCGGATCCGCTGCCCGGGAGGAAGCCGTCCACGCGGACCCCCGCCGCCGGCTTCTCCAAGCTCCCGAACGGGCTCTCCTGCCACGTCATCGTACACATTAACTCCGTACCGTACGCACGTCAGGCTTGTGATTTGTGATGATGAGCTACTGTGAGCATGCATGCGCGACGAGACGAGACAGCAAAAGCAAGGAACGCCGCAGACATGATGATATATAGATTCAGTGAGTAGTAAGTGTACGTACCGTGGCGGTGGCCGGCGGCGAGGCGAGCTCGCCGCCGTCCTCCGACGACATCCGACTCCGACGCTGCTGCTTCCAGAACGCCTCCACTTCCTCCTTAGTCATCGAACGGTTCCGGCGCGCGTGAACTGATCAGTATATATACAGTATTTTACTTACATCAGAGTTCCAGTTCCAGCAGAGAGCTCTAGATCGAGAATAGAGAGATGTGCCCATCTTCTTCCGCGTACCTTTCTTGCCGTCGGCGCCAAGAACCGGCGAGTCCCAGCCAGCCATGAGAGACCCCATCACGAGAGCGCGAAACTAGTCACGGTTGCAGAAACTCAGGTCGTGACTGAGAGTGACAGAGCCTTTACGATCTTTCAGTTCACACAAACTGGATGAGTACGAGGCAGGCAGTAGTGTGTAATAGTAGTGGTGATCGATAAGCCTCGGCGGCAGTGGGGTCGTTTTTATATACGCGGTGGGGGTGGGGGTGGGGGTGGGGCTTGACTTTTGAGGCGGCGGCGGCTGCAGAGCACACAGGATTAGCAGCAGAGCACACAGGTTTGTACGCGTGGACGATGTCTCTGGAAGATATCATCATGCCATGACAGGCGGGTGAGTGTCCGTCCCTATCTCTAATATAATCCTAGTACGCCTTTCAAAAAAAAAAAAAAATCCTAGTAGCAGATCCGGTTCCTCGATCCTGATCATCATTTCAGCAGCAGCAGCAACTTGTTGGTCCACGAACTGGACAGGACAGCAGCTAATAACAGGCGGTAAACAAAGCAATAACCCGGCCGGTATCTACGGGATCATCTGGCGTGCACGGCGTTCCAGCTCCGATGGGGTCGCGCGCACCTACCTACTTTGCTGGAGCTTCCATTTTCTTTTATATATATATAAAGAAAGCACGGAGAGAGTATTGCCAGCAGCAATCCTGCGCCATATATACGGAACACTGGAACACACACGTCCTGTGCAACGGCGGCCCGCGGGCGTGTCAGCGCCTGTGCGGCTCTATCGTCATCCTCTCCTCCGGCCGGCCGGTCGCCCAAAGTCACGGACGGACTCCCCACCATGGGCCATCCCACCAAAAACAGCCATTAAACAAAGAGGTGTCATCCTTATCTCCAAGCTTGGCAGATAAGATCGACAATGTTAATGTGTATACTGCTTAGAATGGAGGGAGCCTCGCAAAATATCTTGCTCGGCTTTGGGGGTGGGGGGCATCCTTTGCAATTTCATGCCTTGACGCGGCACAGTAGTGGCGCCACTCGCAAAATATCTTGCTATCGTCCGGCACTACTCAACTGTTACACTGTCTATAGTCTACACGCCCCGTGCTGCCCGGGCTCCTAGTCCTGCTAGTAGACAAGCAAAAATCATTATAACAAAGCTACTTAAAAAGTGTACCAAGGAATAAAATTACAAAAGTTATGTATGGTTAACTACTAGCTAGCAGAGTCAGCCACTAACCAGTCCTGGTCCCATACAATTTCTAGATCTGTCACTAGACCTCGTTGGCTCACACATTAGGGGTCTGCTTGGTTGAGTTTCAAAATTTGTCATGCCAAAGATTTAGCCAGCCAAAAGTTAAACAAAAAAATTAACATAGATTTGACAAGCCAAATATGAAAGTTTAATAAGTTTTTGGTAGCAAACCAAATGCTAGCCAAAATCTTGGTTTACCAAATTTCTGGCATAGCAAATTTTAAAAGCAAACCAATCATACGCTACATCTGCTATTGTAACAACCCACGCACGGTCCATTCCATCATGCAGTGATCGTCCGAGCTTTGGCGGAGGAGCGTTTTGGTGTTAGCGTGGCTGACTCCAAGAATCAACGAACGTTCGTTTTAAATCAAACCATCAAACAAATCTACGCCACTTTCCTCTTTAAAAAAAAAAGAAAAAGAAAAAAAGGTTTATGCAACTTTCATTTCCAAGAAGTTCCAAAGCTATACTTACAACTTTAATAATGCACAATATTTTGTAGGACAAAACTTATTACTAACTTTCTTTTGCATGGACAGCTTATCATGACAGTTTTTTCTACTTAACATCTATAATCCAGTTTTTGTTAATAACTGTTAACGGACAAATTTATCATAACAATTTCTTAAAATAAGCTATCTAGCTATACTTTTATGTAATAAATTTTTAATTTATATATACACATAACTTTTTGTTGTTCAATGGGTTTCAAAAAATTTATACACAACATATCCAACTCATTTATTTACACAATTTGTTTTGGATAAACTTATCCACGCGAAACATTTCTACTTTTATAGCACGTGGATGATAGATAGCAGGCATTCTACTTTTATAACATGGATTCTGGGTTCACATCACCTCACATGATGGGTTTACACTATTTGTAAGTACTACTGTCAGTATGAGGGGAATTACCCTCCTACAATGAATGGATGTTCTGCACTAAATAAACAGAAATTTTGTCCTTCAAAAGTTGAAGTAAGAAATATATTGTAATAACATCTTTGCAGTATTGTTCCAACTTCCAATAAAAATTATACACAATTTTGCCTTAGGAAAAATTTTTCAGGGTCTGACCTTAGCAAATCAGTTCTGGTGATTAGTAATCCTTACTACCAGACATCACTTGCCAGAAATTCCCTTGAACTTGTGTTTCGCAACAGCGCATGCCTGTAGACTTGAAAATGCTAATGCTTACAGACATGAAAATTCGAGTTATTGTACTGTTCACATTGTTAACCCTCATGATCCTCCCAGGAATCTTAGCCCATTCAGATTATATGCAGCATTTGACAATTGGCCAAACAAAAAAATTAGGACTTGATAGCAAAGAATCAATTGAAACTGCATCCAAAAGCGATCATCAATCGCTTATGCCCTTACTTGCTTCTTTGGGAAAAAAATCGATCCATCAGATTTCTTCCTAGGATGTGAAAACGAGGGCCTGAACCTGGGAGTGCAGCATTTGAACTATCTTGTGTACCTCATGAAAAAGAACTTAGAATTCAGGTGATGAGGCATAGTGTTGTGCCTGCTTTCAGTTACATCTCTGTAGATCTTTAAACGTGGTGATTGGTACTGTAGTTACACAGTAGCAGGTATTTCTCACCCCCATTTTCCTATTCATCAACAGTAATACCCTGTCACTGTAGATCGCCCGTTAGTGAACAGAAAAAACCCGGTACCCAACAATACCAGATCCTATGAATAATGTTCTTACCCGTTATCCTACAGTCCCAGGTCACATAAACAGTACATAGCGTCACCACGCCCGTCACTATTCCGTCCTCCCCTCTTTTTTTTGGTTGGTGCAACTCCCTTCGCCCGTGCGAAGCACGGGGTGCCCCCTAGTTACAGTAGGAAATTGGTGGAAAGGGAACATGTGGACTATATGTAGAATTGAAATTTTGCCTAATCGTTTTTTAGTCTGTAAAAATGTCTTGAAACAGAGCATCTTGCTTGCTGATTCTTGTCATGCAGTTCCTTATTTCTTGTATAAATCTTGATAAGACACACGGAGAGAATTATCCTTCTGATCTTTTTGTGTGATGATCTCGAATCCATCTTTTGATGGGCCATATTTTTCTAACACTTGATCTGTCATATTTGGGGACGATTCCCGTATTTGTGAATCATGCCAGGCTACTGCTTACTGCAGAATCTTCGATCTGAATAACATATGCAAACAGTTAAGATGTGATGCATGTCAAATCCTTCACAGCACGATAAAAATCACGTTAAGGGGAAACGTACCATATTAGAGTTCAGAACTTCAGATGATGAGATGATAAAGCTGTGGCCATTGAGTTCCTGCATGGCGGCATGAGATGCTGAGAGCAGGTCCCATTGTCACCAAAGCAGATTCATTTGCATCCGCTCTAGCTGAATAGCAATTTGCCCTTTTGCAAGAGCATCCTCTGAATAGCAATTGACCCTTTTGATTCACCTACAGTACTGGTGCCACCAATGAAAATTTGCTGGCACATGGGGTAATGAAAATCCAGGTGGTGATATATCATCCCCTGGTGATCTTCTAAAAAATGATCACCAATGGGCTGAGAGCCAGGGAGGCAAGTTGAATCAAATCCACTGGAAATTTGGAGAGGGAACAACTTTCCACGGCAAGTGGCTGCAGTGACTTCGTGACATGTGAATTTCTCTGTTTGGAAATGAAGACAAAATATCACCTTAGGATCAACAGTATATCTAACACCTTCAAAAAATAAACAAGGAGTATATCTAACTAGGTTCCTAGTAGAACTAGTCATACGGTATAGCTGTCCACATCTCCATCTTGATAATTAAACTTCTGTTTTACTCTCGTCTTTCTGGTGCTTCAATAACAAAATAGCAGGAACAATATCAACAAAAAGAAAAACTGAAGTGCAATAACTGCATACCTGGACAATCAGTTCTATAGGTGTCTTCTGGATTTTGATGTAGTTCACGAAGGTCCCAGACCACGTGTTCCTCGTTGTTAGGAATTTAGCATGTAAGAAATGGACAAATGCCTATATTGTGAGTCTGTGACTTCTCCTGTGAACCATTTGGTTGATGGACACTGCACACTGCAGAGATGAAATGAGAAGCCGTTAATACTACAAGATAAACAAAACAAGACGGAAAAAGTATATATATCTTCAGCTGCTAACATACAACTCATTATTTCCTTTCAAATACACAAGCATAATTCCTTGCTGAAAAGGTTGGGCAAATCCACAACCACAAATGGTTCAAGTATCCAATTTAGTTAACATTAATTTAAATATTGCTCAAGAAGTCAAATAAACAGGACACAAGGTAATATACTTGGACAATGTAGGGGGAGCCATTGCTATCAAAAATCCAAACATATAACATACATGTAGGGAGGAGCCATTGCTATCAATTTGAATTCATGATCACATGTCTATAGTTCTTACACATGGTAATATACTTGAACAATGTGACATGGGTTCAATCAAAATTTTATCATAATATCTTTGTGAAAGGTTTGTCACCAATTACCAATAAGGGAGAGATTGAAAGTCCTATGTTTGGTGTTGGTAATTAGTGACAATGCCTAAGTACTAATCCTATGCCTAAGTTGTATGTAGCGTATGAGGATTAGTACATTCCAAGGTTGATGGCAAGATGGACATGGTGATCAAAGCAAAGGTATATGCTTAAGGGTTATGTTTTAGTAACCAAGACACCTAGTGGTGTGGTTACATTATAGGATAGATAGCCGTACTATAAAGAGGGGAATGACGCGGCTATTGAACTCTTAAGTGCCTCTAGGTGTGCATTTCATAATCATATGCATTTGGATAGAACTAATAACGCCTCAAAAAATGATTGTGAAAATGCTAACACACTCACACATGACGAGATCACTTGGTGGTGTTAGCACATTTGCGAAGGCGGTGGAGTTTGAGCGGTAAAGAGGGTTTGTGGTCCTCTCTCCCTCCCGCCGAGCTTGCGAGACTAGATTCAGGCGTTTTCGAGGAGTTGAAACGACTATTTTCCACTACGCCGGAAGTCGGAAAAGAAACGGAGGCGAACGGAGGTCACAGAGGTGACCGGACGCTAGACCGGACGCGGTCTCTGTTTGACCGGACGCGTCCGGTCAGTGTTCAGCGTCTGCGCGTGTTTCAGTTTGTTGATCGGACGCGCAGCGCGTCCGGTCACAGTCGACCGGACGCGTCCGGTCGTTCAGGGAGCTTACTGGACTCCAACCGGACGCTGGCACTGTGGCGTCCGGTCAGTTCTGCAGCGCATCCGGTCGCTGTTTCGTTGTACGCAGTCTCTGCTTGACCAGCGCGTCCGGTCCGTTACGGGACCAGCGCGTCCGGTCCACGCAATGTGCGCGTCCGGTGCTTCGCGGCATAGCCGTTGTGCGATCGGTGCGTCCGGTCAGTTTGACCAGCGCGTCCGGTCAGCGCGACTTCGGCTGTTTCAAGTTTCTAACGGCTATATTTGAAGGGGTACGTCTATAAATACTCGTTGGCCGGCTCAAGGCTCTATCTCTTAAACATTTGACATACTTGTGAGCACTTTGAGCTAAGCAACCCCCTTCCACTCATCTCTCTTGCTTCTTTGCATATTTGAAGTGAGATTGAGTGATCCAAGTGTATTTGCATTGTGAGATTGCATCTAGTTGGCACTTGGTGGTTGATTTGCTGCGGGATTCTTGTTTCTCTTGGTAGTTGCCGTCACCTAGACGGCTTAGAGCAGCTTGGAGGCGTTGGCAAGAGTTGGTGATTGTTCTTGGCCACCTCCGGTGATTGTGAGGGGTTTGTGCCTAACTCAGCGAAGCGCCAAAGGCAACGTTAGTGGATTGCTCGTGTCATTTGCAACCTTTTGCCATTTGGTAGGTTCTTATGGCGCCTTTTGAGAGGCTAGGTGTGTGACCGATTAGCCACCGAACCACGTGGTGAAGAGGGACACAACGGGGACTAGCGTGCCGACAAGCACGTGAACCTCGGGATAAATCTTCGTGTTATCACTTTTACATTGTGATTGATTGATCCCGGTGTTTGGTTGTCTTGGTATTCATTGTTGATCATATTGGTTGGCTCATTACTTCGCCCCTCGATGAAACTCTCCCAACTCAACTCCGCATTACTTTCTTAGTTATCTTTGCTAGCTAGTTAGCTTTGCTAGTAGCTCCTTTGTGTAGCTTGCTAGTTGTGGTTGTAGTTACCTTCTCGGTTTGACTTGTGCGATTGAGTGCAAATACTAGAATTGTGAATTGGTTAGGTGGCTTGCAAACACCCCGTAGGCTAAGCAAAACTCGTATCTCGCTATTTGTTATATTGATAAACTTGTTTAGCTTGTCTTTGTAGAAAATCTTAAAAAGGCTATTCACCCCCCTCTAGCCATCAAGACCTTTCACTCGCCTCAGCCCAAGCACGCGAGGTGTCCAAGAAGTTGTCCCGCGAGTTATTATCCATTGGATCCAGGAGATCATTGGATGAGCTCTCCTACTCCCGTCTCAACTCTGCCTCCAATCCTGATGCTATCCTCGCCTTGCTCTCCGGCGCCGGCCTCTCCCGCGCTGACATCGCTGTCGTCGTCTCCGCGGACCCGCTGCTTCTCCATGCTTCCGTGAAGAACATCGCCCCCGCCTTGTTGCTCTCCGCGACCGCGTCGGTCTGTCCGTTCCTCAGATCACTCGCTTCCTCATGGTCAGCTCACGCGCTCTCCGCAAGGGCGACGTCGTTCGCAGGCTCTAGTTCTTCATCTCCTTCTACGGCTCGTTTGAGCAGGTCCTAGGGGTCGCAAACAGGAACCGGAGCCTCCTCACAGCGAGCCTTGAGAACTTAATCAAGCCTAACATAGCTTTGCTTCGTCAGTGGGGTGTTCGAGATATTACCAAGCTGGCTTCAATCAGCCCGTGGTTGCTTGCGTTCAGCCCAGAACACGTGAAGGAGGTTCTGCTACGGGCGGAAGAACTTAGGGTGCCACGCACTTCGCGGATGTTCAAGCATGTGGTGGCGGTCCTCGCTAGGAATTCCAAAGAGGTGGTTACTGCCAAGCTTGAGTTTTTTAAGAGGACTCTTGGTTGTTCTGAGTCAGAGCTTTCCACTGCAGTGTCCAAGAAGCCAGCTATATTAGGATTTTCTGACAAGATTCTTCTTTGCAAGATTGAGTTCCTTGTCAATGAGGCTGCAATGGAGCCACGGTACATTGTGGAAAGGCATGTCCTGCTTACATACAGCCTGGAGAAGAGGCTAGTGCCACGGCATTATGTTATGAAGGTCCTGCAGGAAAAGGGATTGCTGAGTACCAATATGAACCTTTTCACATTTACTCAATGTGGAGAGGAAACTTTCAAATTGAGATTTATCGACTGTCACAAGGACTGTGTTCCTGGCCTTGCATATGCTTATGCTACAGCTCGTGCTGGTATTGTGCCCTCTACAGTATAATTTTTGCATCTCCTTTTGTGTTTTAGGCGGATGGTGGAACTGTTCATGCTCATTGCCTCATTGGAAGATGTCCACTGTGCAGGCCTTCTCAATTTTGTTTTCTGCAATAGAATCACCGGTGATCTCTGACAGCTCATAGACCCGCTATTATGATTTCTGCACTAGAATCACCGGTGATCTCTGACTACTCATAGTCCAAATTTAAGTTCTGGTTATTTATGGAGGAGCTGGGTTTGAATTCTTCTAGAGATTTAATCCACGGGTTTGTTAGTTTCTTGTTCTGCCTAGCACATGGCTGAAGGTTATCCATAAGTTACTGTTTCTTCGGTAGATAAGTCTGTATTTGAGAATTTATTATGCTATTTATAATCTGACAGTATCTGCTTTTCCTTGTATCTAATCATTTTTTGTTAGCATGTTTTATTCCAACTGATGTTTTACATAGGTCTCACACTCTCACTAGTTGAATGGTTTTTTTTTTCTACCGGTGCCTACATTGTACTTGAGTGAGGCTGAAGTAGTGGTTTCCTGGTATTGACCTAAAGTGCTACTTAGAAGAAACTCTTTGAAACAATTTTGTAAAGCCGGTGTTGTAAAGGCCAACAAAATATTGTAAGAAATGTTTTGGCCTTTTGGGTGCCATGGACCTCTGCCCATGTGCAAAAGAAATGTTTTCAGCTCTCTGTTACTTGAGGGTGACGACTTCATACGAGAGGATACTAATTTGTTTGTTCTTTCATATTGTTCTTAAATCTAAGTCTCAAAATCGTTTATTACCATTTTTTAGGTTTCTGCTTTTAAGGAGTCTCTCTAAACATTTCTAGTTTTATTGCATGTATATGATAGATAGCAGGAATGATGCTTGTTTATAAGGTTCTCCATATATGACATACTATGCATTCTGGGTTACCCACAGTGAATGGATGTTTCTGCACTAAATAAGTAAAATTTCTGTCCTTGAAATTTTGAAATAAGAAACACATACTTCATATATGACATACTATGCATTCTGGGTTACCCACAGTGAATGGATGTTTCTGCACTAAATAAGTAAAATTTCTGTCCTTGAAATTTTGAAATAAGAAACACATAATAACATCTTTGCAGTATTGTTCCAATCAAAATTAAACACAGTCGACCTAAGTAAATTATCTGATGATCAGTAACCCTACCTTCCAGACATCAGTTTTCCGACATTCTCAACAGCCCATGCTTGATTGAAGATGCCAGACATCAGTTTTCAGACATTCTCAACGGCCCATGCTTGACATGAAGATGCCCATGTTTACGGACATGAAAATTGAGTTATTGTACTTGTTCACATTGTTAACGCTCATGATCCTCCCAGGAATCTTAGCCCCATTCAGATTTAAAACGAACAAATAAGAATTAGAAAAAAGATTCCTCACTCTCCAGCTGCTGAAACCATCTGGCAATTTCTCATTTGTTTGGAAAGAGATTTAAGTTCAGGGAGGAATGAATCTTTCCGGCTTGTTCTTTCGTTCGGTGTACAAAATTCAAGGAAAACACTAGGAAACAGGAAGGGATGAGAATCGATCGATCATCAACCGCTCATGCCCACGCTCGCTTCTTTGGGATAAGATCGAGCGTCTTGACTTTATCTATCCTGGCGGCGACGATGTAGTCGTTGACGGTGAGGCTGTCGCCGGCGGCAGAGGGCGTGGAGAGCTCGGCTGTCACCTGGTTGAGGGCCTCGAACACCAGGGCCGCCGGGGAGTGGTCGGCACCGTCGAGCGCGGCGTTGATCCTGGCGATGAGCTCCTGGGCGCAGTGCTCGTCGCGCACCTTCCAGACGCACTGCAGCCGCGCGGGCCGCTGCTCGTCGCCGTCGGAGAGGACCAGCCTCCACCCGACGACCTTGAAGAGGAGCTTGCGCGCGTCGTCGAGGGAAAGTGGCTCCGCGTCGAGCTGCAGCGGCAGGCTCGCGAGGGAGAGCGCGGAGAGGGTGGGGATGAGGATCTGGTGGAGCGTGTCCACGTTGCCCAGCACTTTCTCCCCAAACTGGCTCTCGATCTCCTCCGGGAAGGGGTCGCGCGCGCCAAGGTCGCCCAGCAGGTCGGCCATCGCCACCACGCAGCCGCGCGGCCTCCTGCTCCGGTGAGACCGGAGGAAGCTTGCGCTGCTGCAGCGGCATGTGGCGGACGCGGGTGCAGCTGCTGGCGAGGCGAGGGAGAGCCTGAGCGCCATTGGATTTGGTGGAAACGGACAACGGAGCAATGGATGGCTGGCAGTGGCAGTAGCTGGGAATGGATAGTGGCCGCCGGGGCTGCCTTTTTAAACCTCTTGTCCCTTCTGCAACTCCAACGCCACTCCCATTCTTGAGGACCGAGCGTCAGCCCGGTTGGTTGGAGTCTCCCGGTGGTGGAGCAACCGCTCGTGGGTTCGTTCCTGAGATCGAGCTCACGTGCTTCACCGGGGTTTTCTTTCAAAAATAACCAGTGGATCCTTAGGTGTAAGGCTGAACGAAAAACTCGAAGCTCGTTAGCTCGCTCGTCTCGTGGCGGGCTCGGCTCGGCTCGGCTCGTTAGCCGAGCCGAGCCAGGATTTTAGCTCGTTAGCTATAACGAGCCAACTCGAGCTGGCTCGTGAGCCGCTCGCGAGCCAAACGAGCCGTAGTTTTAGAGAAAAAGTCATCATAACTTATATTAGTTTTGTATTACTTCATATTTTGCACTTCACAAATAGATGATATGTTAGCTTATATAAATATTTTGTTCGATTTAGGGCTATTTAATATATTATTTTTATATTATTAATATTTTTATGCTTTAGATAAATACAAATATTATATTTTGTATATTTTTTTTACCTGGCTCGCGAGTCTAACGAGTCAGCTCGAGCTCGTAACGAACCGAACCGAGCTGGCTTTTTGGCTCGTTAAGATAACGAGCCGAACCGAGCTAGCGGCTCGTTATCCTAACGAGCCAGAACGAGCCGAGCCGAGCTGGCTCGTTAGCCAGCCTTACTTAGGCGTCTATGTGGCACAGTAGGAGGCAACGCGCCCGTCGCTAGCGGAGGTACAGTCTTCGTGAAGCTCTCGTAGACGTATGGATGTACAAGCTTTGGGTCTAGCGTGCGCCTTACGGGTATGTGTGGTGTGCGTGGTGTATGTTTGGACATGCGTTCAGATACAGCTTGTACTCCAGATACGAGGAATAAAAAAAAACGCTACTCATTCTTGTCATCTGTGCTCTGGGCTTCTGGCTGGGAGCCGTCGAGTCCTCATGTGTGTACGGAGTACATGAATCAAACAGATTAATTTGTTTACAAATACTAG
This sequence comes from Saccharum hybrid cultivar R570, assembly GCA_038087645.1. NCBI lineage: Eukaryota > Viridiplantae > Streptophyta > Magnoliopsida > Poales > Poaceae > Saccharum > Saccharum hybrid cultivar. The sequence goes on from JAQSUU010000059.1 coordinate 4,031,101, forward strand.
TTCAATTCTGAATACATACACATAGTCACTTGCATATCACAGCACTGAGATTTGAGGGCACATAAACATATTGTTTAAGTAACATATTATACATTACACCAAAGTGCAGTTCAACTGAATAGGTACAATTCCACAATGCTTTAGAAATCCCCGCTACACATTATCCAGACGGGGACTGTATCAGAATCCAGATGTCCAATATCACGACGTCTATTTACAAAACCATGCTGTCTGTTACATGACGCTATCATATCATATCATATTTGCACTACACCACCAAGAGGTAAGCTCTCTTACCACGGTACAAAAGAGCTGAATCAGAGCGAATGACAATGCGTAATTTATGGGCAGACTGTGGAATGATCTATTAGAGCTCTGATGATAAACCAGAGGACATTGAGGCCCTGCTGGTGAGAGCAGGCCTCATCGTCACCAAAGCAGATTCATTTGCACCAGCTCTCAAAGCAATCCGACCAGCTTCCAGGAATCTGGCGACAGCATCCTCTGCGTAGCGGTTCGCTTTCCCGACAGTCATGGTCCTGCCAATATCTGGGTACGTGTTCAGTACATGATCTCCGTTAAGCTGTGAGGCAAGCTGAATCAACTCCACTTGAAATTCCGAGAGAGATGAATCTTCCTTGGGACCAAATGGTCGCAGTGACTTTGTCACCTCTGGCAGCTTCTCTGTTTGAGAGAAAAAAGAGTATCTAATTAGGACCCTAGTAAAATTGATCATTCAAGTATAGCTGTCCACGCGAACACATTTATCCATTGATAACTCCAGGAGCACAACATGCTACAGTATTAGTCGACCTTCGTTTTTTGTTAAAAGTTCATTGACGAAGTACCGACGTGGCAGGTATAGTGCCAAAAATGTCATAATTGTTATTCCATTGGCATAACACATATGCCAAACTACCATAAATACATACCTGGACAGTCAGTTCTTGGTGTTTTCCGGATTTTAAAGTAGTTCTCAAAGGTCCCAGCCCATGCGTCTCTCTTTGTCAGAAAGTTAGAATGTAAATTGAATAGCTTCTTTACTGTTGCAGGAATGGACGAATGCTCATATTGTGAGGTTTCCTGTGGACCATTTGGTTCATGGATCACTGCAGAAATGAAAAGTAAGGTGTGAATTCTGCTGGTGAAAACATGCAGCTCAATATTGGAAGCATAATTTCCTAATGAATAGGTTCAGCAAATGTTTAAAGTTCCTAATTTTGTTAACATTAATATAAGCATAATCAAAAGTTCAAAACACAGAGATAGCATACCAATAGCATAAAAGGCAGCTCAGTCCTCTTTCATGAGAATGGTCGTTGAAATGCTACTTATATAAGTTACATCTAACAAACTCTCCACATGGACTACTGCTTGCCAGACATAAAGGATGTCTCCACCATAACACAAGTCGACGAAGTCTGAATTTTATTCACATAGTTGATAAATTCTTTGCAGTGCTACTTCCCATACATGTATTAAACCTCGAAGCTGAAAGACTAAACTCATTTGCTCATCAACACCTACTAGTAGCAGGAAAATTACAGCATCCTCTACACTGAATGTTTCTGCGCTAAGTTTACAGTGAAGTTGTCCTTATAAAATGTTGATAAGAATCCAATGACATTAAAATATTTGTACTATAGCTTCAATCAAATAAAACGCAAGCTGACCTTGAAAATTAGTTCCTACCTGAAGCTAATTTAAATCAATAGTACGTATTGCCAGGCATCAATTTTTTCAGAATTCTGTTGAACTTTTGTTTCTCAGTATGCCATGCTTTACTGGCAGGCAAATTAAGAATTCAACACAAGAAGTACTCACCAGTGCCCTTCTCGATCCAAGGTGAGATGAGAAAGGTGGGAACACGCACCCCAAGCCGTTCGAACTTGAAGTAGTATGGATCAGGCCCAACTATTCCATCAGGCTGGGGCACTCCGACGACCGGTGTAGGTACATGGTCATAGAATCCACCATGCTCATCATATGTGATAATCAGGGCTGTCTCGTTCCACTGCGGACTGGCCCTCAGTGTCTCATACACCTCTTTCACGAACCTCTGTCCCCTTGCCACATCATGTGACGGATGGTCATCGTTTGCTGGGAACATCTCGCAATCGAAGTACCTCTGCTCAATCACCACATAATTTGGCAGCTTCCCCAACTTGGCGTGCAGCTTGAACTTGAGGCTGTACTGGTGGAACTTGACGAGGTGCTTCAGACGGCGGAGGCTCTGGTAGAAGAGCGTGGCTGGGATGTTCTGGTAGTAGATGCCAAAAGACAAGCCGTTCTCCTCGAGGCTGTCAAAGATGGTCTTCTGCGGGAAGCCATGGATGAGGTCCTTGCGGGCGTTGAAGGTGAGGCCGTGGGATGTCGCCGAGTGGACGAACAGGCGGTTGGGCTGCGTGGAGGTGGGCACGGAGGCAAACCAGCGATCGAACACGGCGAACTCGTCGGCGAGGGAGGCGTAGACGGGGACGGCGTCGGGCTTGAACCCGCTCATGACGTTCTGCGGCATGCCGAGGCCCATGCCGCGCGCGTTCTGCGCGAAGCCGGACATGGGGGGCGGCACCGCGGAGGTGTCGGCGGAGCCGAAGATCTGCTCCCGGATGTCCTCGAAGCCGTGGCCGGGGTCGGAGTCGACGTAGCCGGCCTCGTCGGTGACGAAGATCTCCGGGGAGGAGGGGTCGGAGGCGTTGAGGCGGTTGGACTCGCGGCCCGTGAGGCCGTCGATGTCGGGGCGGGTGCGGCGGAGCCAGCCGAGGATGTGGTCGAAGCTGCGGTTCTCCATGACCACCACCACCACCGTCTTGACCGGGGAGTGGATCTCGTGCTTTCGCCGGCGGCGCTTCAGCTCGCGGTGGTGCGCGTCCAGGCAGTGCCCGGAGACGACCAGCGCCAGCAGCAGGAGCGCCACGAGGAGGCGCGTCCCAGGGACGCGGCGGGCCGCGGCGGCCATCTCGCCGCACCGGGAGATAGGTCTTCGCCTTCGGCGGCGGCGGCGGGCGGCGGGTAGGGTAGGTGCGCTTGCTGTTCAGTTGAATTGATGAGCTCTCTGTTTTTTTTTTTCCTTTTTCAATTTATGCAGTTGTTTTGCTTTTGCGTGCGGGCGGCGGCGGCGATTTTTTTTAATCCTTTCTGATTTTTACCCCGTGGGGGTTGGGGTCGGGAAGGTGGTTAGCGAAAGCGGACAGGTGGGTCCCATTAGACCGACCGCACGGGGACACGGCAAATGATCTTGCAGGATCGATTTAGCGGATGAGAGCCCCGCAGCGGCGTCCGCTATCCTCTCTGTGGGTCCGCTATCCTCGGCGTCGTCCGCCAAATTCCCAGGGATCCAGGGCCTCCGCTAAAGGACGGCCAGGTCCCATCCCGGCGCTGCTGCTCCTCCGAACTCGCTTCCCCGACGCTGCTGCTCCTCCTCGTCTCCCCCGCCGAACTCGCCTCCCGCACCGCCATCTCCGCGGGGCGAAGGCCGCTGGGGAGAAGGCCGTGGCACGGCAACGGAGCAGCGTGGAGGAGGAGCTCCGCCATGGACGCCGTCGTGGGAGCTCCTCCAGCCGAGCTCGGGGAGGAGGATGAGGGAGGGGCGCCGGAGATGGACGCCGTGGGAAGGGGGCGGCTTGCTGGCGGGGCAAGGAGCAGCGTGGAGGAGGAGCTCCGTCCGCCGGGGAGCGCCGGGGCTGCGCCGTCCTCGCCTCGCGCCCGGAGCCGGAGGAGGCGGCCGTCCCCGCGCCGGCGCGTGGCTCGCCCGCGGCCGGAGGTGGCGGTGCTCCCCGCGCCTGCTCGGAGGAGCCACAGCCGAGCCACCGCCGTCGGGATCCGCCTCGCCGCCGTCGGGATCCGCCCGCGCGCCCGCCCGCACTAGCGCCGGCGGGAGAAGTGCCGGGGAGGGAGGGCCGGGGAGGGAGGGGAGGGGCGCCGCGACCACCGGGGAGGGAGGACCGGGGAGGGAGCGGCGCTCGGGAGGGAGGAAGGGAGAGAGAGAATGGGAAGGGAGTGGCCGGCGGTGGTTTTATTATTAAAGAAAACTGACAAGTGGGCCCCGCAGTGGATAGAGAATGATATAGAGTATGAATGTGTGCGGGAGAAATTGATACAAAGGATGGAATCTCGATGATCAGGACGAAATATTCGTTTTAGAGGATGGATTTGGAGTAGGGGCCCGTCCGTGGGAGGGAGCTCGGTTCGCGGAGAGCACGGTGCTTGCCGCGAGGCGTGCACCAAAGCTGTCAGCGAATGTGAGACGGAGCAGTGGGACCGCTAGCCATCTGGTCCCACCGATCATTGGGTTATTAGGCTGTCTGTTTTTCTTTGCCTGCAGATGGTTTTTACCTGCTGGGAAAAGCATATGCCACGTCTCTCGAGAAAGAAATGTGCTCACCGCTCAGGCTCAGCAGCCAGATTTTTCCTGCTTTGCTGTAGGCTACGCTAATGCGACAAGAGCCACACGCTTGCGCACTCTGAATTTTGACAGACTTCCCACAAATTTTTAAGATTCTTCGTCACATCGAATATTTGACATATGTAGACGAAAAAAATTAATTATATAGTTTGGTAGAAAACTACGGGACAAATCTTTTGTGCCTAATTAGTCAATGATTGGACACTAATTGACAAATACAAACAAAAGTGCTACAGTAATCAAAGCCAAAAAAATTCACTAATTAAACACACCCTTAAACGCAAATTGGCATCGATTGTGTTGATATTTATCTGCTTCTGCACTGGTCTTTGGAGATTGGGTTGCAGCAAGTGGTTCTGTGATTGTCTAGAATTTTACTGGCACAGTGCTCTAGAATTTTACTGGCATAGTGCTCCTAGCAGATACTTCTATTGTCTTAGGACCAGTTTGGATCACGGATCGATTGTTATAGACCAGATTACGCATAAGATTATTCTAATAATTATGATTATGGAATATAATAATTAGTGTATGGTTTAATGATTATAGTGATTGATTATGTTTGGTTAAAGCGAGTAATTCTTATTTTATCCTTTATGGTCTAACAAGTTAAGCAATCAGTTGGACTTTTAGCATCCATAAATCCTCTCCAACCTAAGGTTTTGATTATAATAATCCATCATATAGCCAATCTTGTTTGGATCAAAATTTGATTATGTAATCTGATTATTATAATCGGAGGGGATCCAAACATATAATACGGTGTGTTGAAGCATTTAAAAATTATATATCAAAATTAAGGAATTTGAAGGACAATATGTCTGTGTCAAAATTATGTGCTATTATATCTCCACTTTACTTTTTTTTGGTACAAGTTAAACAACACATCTTTTAACCATGTGAAAAGACAGCCATGAATATGTAGAAATTCCATAAATTGTAAAATCAAGTTAGAGGTACCCCTTTCGCTTAATTGCTAAAAACACTAGAATGCACTTATATTACGTGGGAGTAAGGATTTTTCTTTTGTTTTCTCTCTCCGGACAGAATTTCTAAACATGTGAAGTTGAAGCTGAAGCAGCTTTAAGTTGGGGAATAGTTTTTCTGCTCTCTTCGCTGGACTTTCAAGCAATTCCTTGACCATGGCAACAATTCCCTTTTAAGCAAGTATATTTACTACTTGTTTATATTTAGCTATGTATCTACATGTACATTATGCCTAAGTATATATATAGTATGAATTTTGGAAAGCCAAAAGCAGTTACAAATTGGAGCGGAGGTAGTAGTAAAAAAATGTCTTACACGAGTAAGGACAATAAAAAAAGAGTATATTTCCCCTCGTAACGGAGACGTGAGATTCCCCAACAATCATCCAGACAGATGATCGATGCCAGATTGCCAATCATAAGGCGGGCCCAGTCGGTGCAAACTGATCGGCACATGTATACGCCTGACTGGCATGCTCTTCTTGTCTCTATATTTTTGTATGTGACCGATAATATTAGTAGTAGTATCTTTGAAAAAAAATATTAGTAGTACCTTTCAAAAAAAACATATTATTAGTATATTAGCATATGTTCGCAGTATGCTTCTTTTTTTTTTTTCCTTCTTGCGATGCCGATGGCCAACCTTGCTCACATTTTACAGTATCTGTCAATTGCCGTGTAGTAGAGGATTAGTACGAAGGATCATCGTAAAGCATATGCCGAGCCAGATCCGACTTCTGAATTCTGATGAATTCCTCTTCTCTGTTCTCTCTCACTCTAGTACAGTACCGTTTCTTGCTTTGTGATTTGTTATTACAGTCGTGAAAAGGGCCCAGCCGCCACGAACAAGCTTCACCGCTGGGCGCTGGTCGCTCCCGATCCGTCGATCTCACGCGTCGCTGCTGTTTGCCGCGACTTTTCGGTACCTCCGAACATCGCTGATACTCCCTCCGTCTACATCCGTACCACAGTGAGATACTCCCTCCGTAAGTTTGACCAAAATTACGAAGAAAATTACAAAAATTTATAGTATCAAATATATATACTATGAAAATATAATTAATGAAGAATCTAATAGGATATAGTTAGTATTATAAGTATTATTATCTTATCATATAAATTTGGTCAAACTTGAGATCTTTTGACTCTTCAAGATTTTTGAAATGACTCATAATTTGAGACAGATGTAGTTTTTATACTCCGTATCTATTATTATGAGGTTTGTAATACAATCAAGATAAAGCAAAATGACTGGTACTCTTCAAAAGTTTCGGTGATAGGCTACAGCACTGCTGAACAACACCAATACAATGTTACGTGCTTTCTCAGTCTCAAAATAACTGTCGTTTTTATTTACCAATAAATAACTTTAACTAAATATATATTAAAAAAATAATATTTATGGTATAAAATTAATATCATTAAATAGATCGTTGAATCTATTTTTATAATAAATTTATTTAGAGATACAAATGGTGCACGTATTTTCTATAAATCTAGTCAAACTTATGACACAGAAACAAAATGATAGTTATTTAGGGACGGAGTGAGTACAGTTTATATAAGGCTTTTTTGGCTTTTTGTTGGCGCCATGATGTGGCGCAGATGCTGCGTCATGCATGAGACTGTCTCCAACAAGGAACGCAAAAGACTACCCATACCTAAAATGCCTAGTGTACAGTAAAAAAACGCTCTCCAACAGAGAACGCAATGCGAGCACCCATTTTGCGTCGGAGGTGAGAGGGAACCCAAAATTGCGTCACTCTCTCTCGTCGACCCAAATTTGCGCCATCGACGATGGTGGGCCCGTGACGGGGAGCCGACGGCGCGGCCTAGCGGGACCGTGACGGGGAGCCGCCGGCACAACCATGGCGGACCCGCGACGGGGAGCTCCACGCAAAGGCAGCTCGCAAGCGCACCTGGAAGCTCCGCTGGGGGAGGTCGCGTCCGCATCACCGCTTGCCGGTCAGCGCCACCGGTCGGCTCCGCCACTTGCCGGTCCGCGCCTGGATGTCGCCGGTCCGCCCCGCCGAGGTTGGCCTGGATGTCACCGGTCCACGCCACCGCTCGCCGGTCCGCACAGCCATGGCGTCCCCGGTCCCCGCACCGCCGCCCAGAGGCCGCCGCCATCGGTGACGAAGGGGACGAGCGTGGATCCGCGAGGGGAGGTGGAGGGCGAGCATGGATCTGCTCCGGGGGCAGAGCTTGGCAGGGGCGGCAGCCCGCTTTTGCTGTCCGCGAGAGGAAGGGAAGAGGAGGCGGCGGCGGCTACGGAGTCGGGCTCGGTGCTCGCAAGAGGAGGAAAGGAAGATGCGTCCGCTTTGTTGCGTCTGCGGTTGGAGAGGGGAGGTTATGGGTCTCGTACCCTTTCGCTGTGCCCGACCCAAGTTGGTGAATGCATGTGTTTGGGTTCCATCTGTTGGAGTCAGTCTGACATAGAAGTACTGTGTGCTGGCTGTGTAACAGCACTAAAGGTCGCTGGAATTTTTCTTTTTTGATAAATTTTAAATGGTAGAGGCTAGCTGTGTGCCATTTTTGTCCCAATTTTCACTACTGCCACGTACATAGAAAAAAAACTTCTTCAACCAATACCACGGTTCAGTTTTTTGAAAAAAAAAAACAAAATTTCAACATCCCTAAGAGCTGAAAAGTCCAATCCAAATCGGGTCCAGATATACTATCCACCTATCATCACATCATGTGATTTGTTAACCCCTCCTAGAAAGGGGCTTAAAAAGTTGTGGTTGTTCTGAATTGCGTGAGCGTAGAAACACTTTTTAAGACGAAACAAATTTTTTCTCGAAGACGAAGATTCTTTCGTCAAGATGTGCTGGCCCGTTTGCCAATTCTCCTCTATAAGGGTCGCTGGCTCGCTACTGCTGCTGAAACTATGGGCCGGCCCGTTTGTCGTCAGGAGTAGTGGGCCCAACATAACCTATCCTCAGAATAGGGCCAGCCTAAAAAATAGCAACCGTCATGGGCTTGGAGCCACAGACAACCTAGGTATGTTTGGTGGTCCCAGGAACAAACAAAAATATCCCTAGGTAATTGTAATAAACGGTTCCCCATCGTTTATGTATGTTTGTGCCAAACTTATGCCTGTGTGCTGACCCCTTCTGTTTTTAGCATATTGATTGTTTTTTCTTTGTTTTATTTTTGGACTGTACCCTTATCTCTCCCTCTCTTTCTATAAAGAGTAATGTTATATCTTGCAGTTATATTTGAAAATACATTATTGACTCATCATTTTTTGCTCATCTGAATTGATTAGGTTTCCTATGATACAAACCTGGTTATTTGAATTCAAGTCCTCAATTGTCTAACATAGTTTTTTTTGGATTTATTCTCTGATTTACCATTGTTATTTGCTGATTTGGATTTCAATATGAATGTACTAGCTTGCCTCAGTGTTGTTCTAGGCTTTAGCCTTCGAACACCTGGTTGCCGCTCAAGTAACCCAAAATGTAGAGACAAACCAAAGGAATTGGAAACGCCAGAATGACGAATATCAATAATTGGAAGAACTAGGGTTTCATTCCTCCTCTCCTTACACATCTCTCCTGGAGCTCTATTTATACACATCCGCACCATTTACAATGACAGAAGTGCCCTTCTAACTACCCAGATTCTAGAGCATATTCGGTACCCCAGGGCCTCTTTGGTCAATTCCGCCTTTGGCGGAGACAAAAAAAAAAAAGGGGGGGGGGGGGGGGGGGGGGGCAACCTGCACAACACATATATATCATCATACCGAAAGCATCATGGTGAGCGAAAGGACGCCCTCGCCGCTTTGGTGGGTTACGGGTGTGAAGGTTGAAAAGCCTTACGTCTTAGCCGAGACGAAATGACCTTCGCCTTACCTGCCGATAACCACCGGTCTCCCGAAAGGCAGTCAAGCGAAAACACTGACGGCAAGGCGGGGGTGGCGAAAAGGCAATGCCTCCCCCAACACTCAGGTTAAGTTGTTCTACCGATTTAGCAAAGGGAACATTTTTTTTATTTATTTAATTAACGGTGCTATTTGTTGATTTGAATTTCGACATAGCTTCCAGTTGACTTCTTGTACCAATGCATTAAAGGAAGGGCACATTCTTTGATCTAAAAAAGATGCTTTGCTGATTCGGATTTTCACCCCCGAAAAATGCACCAAAAGGGGAGAAAAAACATCCTAATCCGTGAGTTGAGAGAAAAACATGCATGTCCGTCCATCCAAGCATGCGAGCAGGCTGAAACCTCGTGGGCGGGGCGCCACAACACTAACATAATCCGTTCTTTCGTCTTTGGCGGAGCACGCGGGTGGCCACGCCGGAAAGCCAGGCGCTGCCACGACGTGTCCCGCCGCGTCCGCGCGCCCTCCCCCGCTCCACTCCAATCGCCCCCGCCCGCCGCCCGCGTGCTCTTCCCTCGCGCCCCGCTCCGCCCCGCCGCTATCTATATCCATTGTCGCTCGTCCCCTCAACAACCATCGGCACACTTGCGTTGCTGTTATCCGCCTGCAGTCCATGGCCACCGCCAGCCTCGCGCTCTCGTTGCGCCTCGCGCCATCGTCGCGGCCGCTGAGCCTCTGCCGCCGGGGGGCCGCCGTCGTCACCTGCCGCGCCGCCACCGCCACGTTCCACCAGCTCGACGCCGTCGGTGAGTGCCTGTGCCTCGATCCGAGGCTGTCTGTTCCGCCGAATTGAGATTGGGTATGCTGCAGTTTTGGCTGATTAATGCCGTGGTACGGTCTCGTCTCTCGTGCGTGCGCTCAGCGGTGAGGGAGGAGGAGTCCAAGTTCCGGACGGCGGCGGCGGAGGGCTGCAACCTCCTACCGCTCACGAGGTGCATCTTCTCCGATCACCTCACGCCGGTGCTCGCGTACCGCTGCCTCGTCAAGGAGGACGACCGCGAGGCGCCCAGCTTCCTCTTCGAGTCCGTCGAGCAGGGCTCCGAGGGCACCAATGTGGTGAGTCATAGATTCGCTATCCGTGACACCCGGCCGGCCGGCTCTCGGCCTCTGGTAGTCCAGTCATTTCACCGAGCATGTGATTTGCAGGGGAGGTACAGCGTGGTCGGGGCGCAGCCTGCCATGGAGATCGTGGCCAAGGCTAACCATGTGACAGTGATGGACCATGAGATGAAGTCGAGGAGGGAGCACTTCGTGCCTGATCCGATGAAGATCCCCAGGACCATCATGGAGCAGTGGAACCCGCAGATTACTGACGGCCTCCCTGATGCATTTTGTGGTACACTTTTTCCCCCTTCCAGTTACTCTGGATTTAGAATGAGAATGCTAGCTGTGATTTGTGTATCTCAAATTGTTGTCATACTGTCACTTGCCATAGATGATACATCTGTGAACTTCCTTTGAGGTAAAAACATCCTCTGTTGCCTCTTGCTTTACATACCTGGGGTGAGGCCATGAGCCTTGTACTATTCTCCATGCGCATGTTGCTGGTACTCCCTCTGTCTCAAAATGATAAGAGCATTTTAATAGGAAAAAGTCTAACAAAATATATTTTAGTTGTTGATTTTTCTTACTGTATGTTGTCATTTTCTAATAAATCAATCTCAAATTAGAGGCACTTTGGATATAAGTCTATTGATACAAGTTTCATGTCCTAATCCTGTATGTAATTTGAATAATTTTGTTGGTCCAAGTTTGTATATTTTGACTTCACTTAAATAGCTAGAATGTTGTTTGGTGATATACTAATATTACTTCTCTTCAATAGCTAGAATGCTCTGTAGGGAAGACATGGGGATAGCTCTTTGTTTTGTATCAATTACGGTCACAACATTTTTATGATATTTTGTAGGGGGATGGGTTGGATTCTTCTCATATGATACAGTACGTTATGTTGAAACAAAGAAGCTTCCTTTTAGTAAGGCACCGCATGACGATAGGAACCTTCCTGACATTCATTTAGGCCTCTACAGTGATGTCATTGTGTTTGATCATGTTGAAAAGGTATGTACCATATACACCATCCCTTTATATGTTTCGGTTGATTAGATAATACTCTAATTTGTCATTTATACATGGTCAGCATGCATACTCAAATTATAGATGTGGCTGATAGGATTTCTAGTCCTACCAGCGATCTCGCGCAGACGGTATGGATGAGAGGGAGGAGGAGGAGGCTGGCGACCTCGCTGCCGGCGGTGAGGCGCCGTCACGAGGGAGGAACGCGAGGGCAGGGGAAACAGGTGGCGGCTAGGGCAAGGTGGCGGCTAGGGCAAATATCCCGGCTCCCTAAGGAAGCCGGAAATAATTAAGATTGTTTCTGCTTGATTGATCTCAATAGTCTTACAAAATATATATAACTCCTCTCTCTAAAAATAGAAATAACTCCCTAATAATAGTAATAATTCTAATAATAGGAATAGATGATAACTTGGGCCTTGAACCCATCACCGAAGATGTAAACGGCAAGCGCGCAAGCTGCGCCAGGCGCGTGCCCTGCGTTGGCGGTCCAAAGCGAAGTTGGCACAGGGCGCGGAAACGCTCCCATGCCGGCATCCCTTCGTCCTGCTCCAAGGCGTAGTACCAAGTCTGAGCATCGCCCCGAAGGTGATAGGAGGCGAGCCATGTGCGGTCCGAAGCCAGGGTGCGCTGGCCGCGGAAGAATTGCTCGCACTGGTTCAACCAATTGAGGGGGTCGACGCCGCCATCGAACGTCGGGAACTCCAGCTTGTAGAAGCGCGGGGCGGTGTGAGCACCCTGGCCAGCGGCGACGGCCGGCACACCCTCGTCCACGGCCGCGACTGCAGAAGCGTCGCTCCCGAGGTGGAGAGCAGCGGCGGACGGGGCGCCTCCGTAGTAGAGATTCCCCGCGGTGTCGCCGTAAAAGACGCCCGAGCGAGGGGGCGGGGCCCCATTGCCGCCCGTAGACGCGCTTGGGGAGGCCACGGTGGAGGTGGCCATGGTGTAGATCGGGGAAGTCGTAGAGCCCGCGAACACCCACTCGGGGATGGGTGACGGCGAGGTCGGCCATCGGATCATGTGGAGGGGTAGACCCGAGCTCGGCGGCGGACTAGCGTCCGAGACCGGCGCAACGGTGGAGGGCGCAGGCAGCGCTGAGTGCGGCGGGTGGGGCGAGGGAAGCGGTGGCGGGGGCAGCGACGAAACCGGCGGAGTTGGCTGCCGCGTGAGCCCCGACCACGCAGCCTGCATGGCGGTGATGTTGTGGTTCATCTGCGCCATGTTGGCGGACATCTCAGCGACCACGGCGGCGAGGGACTCCAGGGTCAGGGGAACGACAGCAGAGGACCCCACGGCGGCATCCACCTTGGCGCCCACGGCAGCGGACAGGGGACGGGTTGTGGTGGGTGGGATTGGCGGCGCGGCGGCGGCGGTGGTGGAGGCCATGATCGGCGAGGCTGCTGATACCAGATTGATAGGATTTCTAGTCCTACCAGCGATCTCGCGCAGACGGTATGGATGAGAGGGAGGAGGAGGAGGCTGGCGACCTCGCTGCCAGCGGTGAGGCGCCGTCACGAGGGAGGAACGCGAGGGCAGGGGAAACAGGTGGCGGCTAGGGCAAGGTGGCGGCTAGGGCAAATATCCCGGCTCCCTAAGGAAGCCGGAAACAATTAAGATTGTTTCTGCTTGATTGATCTCAATAGTCTTACAAAATATATATAACTCCTCCTCTCTCTAAAAATAGAAATAACTCCCTAATAATAGTAATAATTCTAATAATAGGAATAGATGACAACTTGGGCCTTGAACCCATCTCCTGTGCGCCCCTACTAGCCACGAGCATGCCTTCGTCTCTCATAGTGGACGCCCGTCATAACAGTGGCTTTCTTCCTTATGAAGCTACTCAAGCTATTATAAGAGTGCATGCTTGTAAATCAGATGGCGCTGTGCTCCCTCCGTTCCAAATTATAGTTCACTTTAGTTTTGTCCTAAGTCTTCTTCAACTTTGACCAAGTTTTGAGAAAAATATATATTGACATCTGCAACTTTAAAGTGCTATAAAAACATATTTCATAGACAATCAAATGAAACTAATTTAATGTTGTAGATATTGAAGCATTTTTATATGAACTTGGTCAAAGTTTAAAAGTTTGATTTAAGACAAAACCGAAGTGAACTATAATTTGGAATAGACGTATGTAACTTTATACAGGGTTAGTATACTCAAATTATAGATGTTGTTTTCTTCCTTATGAAGCTACTCAAACTAATATAAGAGTGCATGCGGCATGATAATGCACGCTCTTCATCCTAGTGTTTACTAGTATTATGCTATAATGAAAGGTTGATCTGTTAACATATTTCTCTCTAATAAATTAATAACTTAAAAATTGTTTATATGGTCTCGTGTAAATTGTATATTTATATGGTATAGCATTGGACATGATTAGAATTATGTCATCAAATGTTTACCGCTTCATTCCTTGTCATGATTTTTTGCACTTTTTATAAGTTATCCACAACCACATATGGTGATTGACTTTTCCTATATTATCACTCTCTTAAATATTAAAATTTTCCAACCACTCTATGATGATTTTATGATGATTTTTTGATAATTTTAACATTATAAATAGGTAAAACTACACCATATAGGAACAATAATTTTTTTCAAAATATATTTATTTTATAAGTTCTACTTTTGTTTAATATCAACAATAACCACATATCTAGCAAATTATGAGTGTTGCTTATCGGTCAAATGTTTATTTGCTATAGAAAACACATGTTATTCATTGGGTGAGGACGGACTGCTATCATTCTATTGATGAAGCATATGAAGGTGGAACAAATCGGCTTGAAGCTTTGTTATCAAGATTACATTGCCTCAATGTGTGAGTTATAAGACTTAGATAACTCGTCGTTTTTCATGAGTATCATTTCTTTCACTAGCGCTTATTTTACTAATCAGTTATTAATCCTTCTTGTAGCCCAACACTTTCTTCTGGTTCAATAAAACTTAACGTTGGAAACATTGGCTCAGTGATGCAAAATTCAACAATATCAAGAGAAGAATATAAAAATATCGTTGTCCAAGCTAAAGAACGCATCTTGGCTGGCGACATTTTTCAAGTAGTTTTAAGCCAACGTTTTGAGAGACGGACATTCGCCGACCCCTTTGAAATCTATCGCGCATTGCGCATCGTAAATCCTAGTCCATATATGGCCTATCTACAGGTGACTATAATACATGTAAAATATTTAGTCTTTTTATAACGTGTTGGCCAACATATACTAATTGGTATAAATGTGATTCATTTCTTATGACATCTCTTAGGCACGAGGTTGTATTCTCGTGGCATCAAGTCCTGAAATTCTTACTCGGGTGCAAAAGGTAATAGTGAAATATAAAATATATCTCCAAGTTAAATTTTTACCCCTATTTTTTTAGAAATTGTTTTTATATATAGCGATGTTGTAGCATGTGTAAAATATTAACATAGTTTATGATTTTTCTAAATAGTGAATGAAAATATAGTTGAGATGTGATGTGATAAAATTAGGCATGAATTCAAAACTCCCAAAACTGGATATTTAGCGATATTATTAGAGCCAATGCGGTTTCAAATTATATTATCCTTTCATATGCTTATGTTATCGCAAATTAATCTTAGTGTTTATTGCACTGTCTTAAATATTATAAAAAGGAAATATTACGGTGAAGTGAACATAATGACTTTTTTTATAATTATATTTTTAGAGGACAGTAGTTAATCGACCGCTTGCTGGAACCATAAGAAGAGGCAAAACAAAAGCAGAAGACAAAGTTTTAGAACAATTGCTTTTGAGTGATGAAAAGCAGTGTGCTGAACATATTATGCTAGTAGATCTTGGCCGAAATGATGTTGGAAAGGTTCATTTTTTCTCATTTCTTATTCATTTTTATTTTTTGTTGGCATACTTTATTTCCAATTCATTTAGAATGTGTTGTTGTGCCATTTATATTTCTTCGTTACCTTCTAATAAGCAATTGAGAATAATATCCGTGATTTCGAGAAGTTTCTAGATGACAAGATACTAGGGTGGTCATGACTTTATGTTAATATATAGTCGACTCTAAAACTAAATATTTTTAGGATGGTAAACATATTAAGAAACTGGATAGTGATGTAAAAAATTTTAGAGTATAAATATTTTATGTGGAATGTTCAGATGGTTGCCACTTGCTGTGAATCTAACTTTTGTGTACAATTATATTTTCAGTTTTATGTTTAAACAAATTTGAGCAACTCTTTATAACAACAAAAAATAGATAAATTTTCCATTAGACACATCATTTCTACACTTTTATTAGTGGCTACTAATGAAATGCATGCAATATCAATGAGAAGGACTTGATTTGGTTACGATTTAGATAAGACAAACTTTTATATGTGTTTGTCGTACTATGGTTCAGAAATAGTTAGTTTGGTGGTTTATTAGTTATTATATAGTTATTACACAGCTATCTTGTTTCATCTACAACGAACTTGTCGTGTGTACAAGTGTCCAAACCAGGTTCAGTAAAGGTGGAGAAATTGATGAATATTGAACGATATTCTCATGTCATGCACATCAGCTCTACTGTGAGTCTTCTTTTATGATAATAACAAAATTCAACAATATCACAATTTTCATGATGCATTAGTTAAACAATTATCGTCTTTATCATATAATACATGCTGACCATAACTGCTTATTATGATTGTTTCTGTGGTAAGTAGTAGAATACCAATTATATAGTATGAACTTAACATGTTTTATGTTTTGTATTATCAATAATTATTTATAAAAAACATGCCTATTTTTAAACTTGTGTAGGTCACCGGGGAGCTACGTGATGATCTTACGTGTTGGGATGCATTACGAGCTGCATTGCCGGTTGGAACAGTTAGTGGCGCTCCAAAGGTAACTTGTTGAACCTGTAGTAGTAGGCATGCATAACCAAGGAATGAACAAACATGATTGTATCCCTAAATGTTGTTCTGACATCGAACCACTACACATTAGCTGAACTACACACTATTAGAACAAAACTTTACTTTCTAGAGAAAGGGGTCTCGCTTTTATAGTAAATCATGGATTTAGTATGAGAACTGGAATATGGTATGATAGAAGACGGGAAAAACATAATATCAACATACACAATCTCTAGATAGAACCATTAAATACACCAAGATTAGCTAAACATGTGCAAACTATAAAACATACAAAACTTGTTAACGTGATGAAATATAGTATATGTCAACTAGAGATGGCAATCCTTCCAGCGGATATGGTACAAAATTCCATCCACGGGTGCGAGTCTAGATATAAAATTCTACTTGTGGATACGGGTGCAGGTATATTGCTTTACATGTGCTTGAAATGCAAAATGTAGATAAGTATGATTATATCTATTCTAGTGATAAACCAACTCAAACATGTAGATAATGATAGGTATCATACTTAATATGTGTGCAAAATGTTACTGGCAGGTATAAAATTTTACCTATTATTACATAATTCGTTGTGAGCAGTAATTATTCCATTTACAACTTAGCTGGCACACTGCCATCATTAATGTCAACCTCCCTAATATGACTAAATTGGTGATAAACTTGTAAATTTATGAGTTTTAGTAACCATTAAGAAACATAATAATTTAGGATATATATATATATATATATATATATATATATATATATATATATATATATATAATATTTTCATCGCATGACCTTTGATTAAGTGGTGTCTTCCCCTCAAATGATATTATTGACAAATATTTCTTGTTTTTCTTTTTTCCTCTGAAGCTGTCTTGAGTCTGACTTCTCATGTCATTTTGTGAACCCAACCAGGTGAGAGCAATGGAGTTGATTGATCAGCTAGAAGTGAATATGCGTGGCCCGTATAGTGGTGGCTTTGGAGGGATTTCCTTTTGCGGTGACATGGACATTGCACTCGCTCTTCGCACTATCGTATTCCCCACCGCATCTCGGTTTGACACCATGTACTCCTATACGGACAAAAAGTCACGGCAAGAGTGGGTCGCTCACCTCCAGGCTGGAGCTGGCATAGTTGCTGATAGCAAACCAGATGACGAGCACCAAGAGTGTCTAAACAAGGCTGCAGGTGTTGCTCGTGCCATTGACCTTGCCGAATCTACATTTCTAGAAGAGTAGCCTAGTCAAATGAAGCAAATGTATGTTTTCATTCTCTGTATAATTATGGATTACGGATTATGGATTATACTAGAAAACATACTTTCCTAGGTTGAATAAAGACTCAATTATAATAAAGTTAAAAAAATAAGAAAAAACAAATGATAATCTTTAGCCATCATAGCATGTTAATTTACATTAAAGATTGACACACTAAGGCGAACAATCAAGAATGACACGACAAAACATCTAGTATTCTAATGTTCATGTTTTGTTCTTAATTATTTGGCATTCTAGTATGTGATTTTCAAGCAATCATATATATATTTTTGAAAATACAATATAACTTTATTAATTATCCACAAAGCAACTAATCGTTTGAGAAACACGTGAGGACTGAGGACTCAAACTTCATTGATGACGAAAGTCTATGTAGTTCGCTGCTCAGTTGGCTGTTACACATATCACAATCAGCCATGTGCATCGTACTTGTTCTAACCAAAATATCATAATAATTCTCTCATAGTTTCTTATAAACATATTTAAAACATATACCCTATCATTATCATGTAGTAATGTCATACCATTTGTGCATAAAATGTTTTATTGTAAAAGTAGGAAGTTTATAAGATTGCTATATTATATTACAAAAATTGTATTATCTTATTTCAAATAACATTATAGAAGACTAATGTGAGGTTAAGATTTAGAGGCAGCAATATAAGTTTATGTTAAAGTAATACTTTTGAAAAAAGAATGAAAGTTATTCTAAATACTTTCTATTGAATGTGGGAAGAATTAGGACAAGAAGATGTGTTGACAATCTAAGAACTTCACTTAAGAAGATGTGTTAGCCTTAAATATTGCTCGACCTAACAAATGCTACATACATTTAATGTATGAGCAAAATAATAGACTTATAGCGGTCTGGTTATTATCTGTGTGGTCATTGGCCAATCCATGTCCTTTCGCAAACCATTGCACTAACACCATCTGTTAGCCAATCCATAATTGATGAGATGTTGATTGCATAGCTTGGTGCGAGTTATTGCCCAAGTTATTTTTCCTAAGCCGGACTATGCACTATACAATCGGTCTTGTTCAAGTTAATTATCACTGCTAGTCCTTATAATGTACTGAGCACACCCCACCATCACAATTTCAAGGAATGAATGGTCGCAAGTCGTACAAAATTATGATAACAACTCAAAAGTACTTGACACAGAAATAATTTACATGCACAACACAAAAATAAAATATTTGTCAAGAGCATATCGTTGCACTTCCATTGTACACTCGCACTTTGCGTAATCAAGGTAGCAAGACGATGGTCATGCCTGTCCTGTATATCCAAATGTAAGCCACCATCTCTGGTTGCAATAATGGGAATAGCCATAAGCAGCCTCTGGCAATCATGCAAATAATTAAGCAACTTAACGATAGTACCATAAGCAGGTGCAATGTTGATAGCAAAGGTCATTGGAAGGTAAAGTTGGGTGAAAGTATTCACAATTAAATAAATTGTTGAAAGCAAAAGAAATGGAATGCTAAGATCTCTAGTCAAGTACAAATCTGTTTACATAAGTAAATGTGATCATATCGCATGATCTCAATCTTCCATAAACTAATTTTGAGAATTCTACATTCAGGCCAACCATCAAGAGTGTGCTCATGACTGAGAGTGTCGCAATGCAAATTGATTTAAACCCCTGCACGGGTGCACCATTTTTCCCACAAAGATTTGCAAGACCAAACGCCACACCATCGGCCTTCCACCCAGTGCAAAGATGTACTACCATTAGTTACACTTCATCCCAAATCGTACCATATCCATTTTATGGCCCTGTCAACACAAACCACTCTAGGAATATCATTATCACATATGACATGTGGTAAGTACATAAGGTGCTCAAGACCGATGCAGCAAAAATACAATCCTTAATCAGTTTAAATGGGTCTATGCCATTTGTATTCCACTCCCCACATGGCCTCACGCCATCATACATCATTTGTAACACCTTTGGTGTTACGACTCGCTTAGCACCTTGGTTAAGGCCTGAGAAAAATTATCGTAACGAGTTCTTCGGATTTTAGATTTAAAACTCATAAAAAATGATCAACAAATCTTATGAGACTCACTTTCGTGGTTGAGAAAAAGTCAAAATAAATATTATAAGTTAGTTTACTTAAGGCGAAGACATGTTAACAAAAAACCTAACGAGAAGAGTAGAATAAGCGGTTTTAATCGTTAGAATGAAAAACAATTTTTATAGACAAAAATAAAATATATCTTGTGTATAGTGTTTAAATAAGATTTGAATTATAGGTTTAGTAGTTGAAAATGTAACTTTAATTCTGGAAGATAAATATTGTTAGCTAGTGCTTTTGGAAGTTCAAAAATCGAATTTGGAATTCAAACCAACCTCAACTCTAAATTTTTCCTAAGGCTAAATAGGCTAGCAATGCCATTTTGGCAATTTAATTTTGAGAAATTTAGCTAAACACTAGTATCAAATTTTTATTTAGTGATCTGCATCAAGGTGAGAGTTTTGTGATGATGTGAGGGTTGAGGTGTTTGGAATTTGATTTGATTATTAAATAAATTCATCAAAACGCTTAAGAATCAACTGGTTTGGGCCGTTGGGCCGTTTGGCCGTGGTTACCATGCTCCTCGGTGCGGCACTGCCGCGTCTGGCCGCGTCATGGGCGCGCTAAGCCGCGCTCTAGCCGGCAGTGGCCGCCTGCCGCCCGCGTCGGCTGGCCTCGGCTTGGTGCGTCTGGTCGGTTGCGTGTCACTGTCGTTGCTACGGCCGGTGCTGTGGTGTGCCTCTCGCCTCGCCTTGTCCTTTTGCTGACCAAGCCGCGCTGAGCCGCCGTGACGTGCGCGGGGAAAGCCGAGGCTGCGGCTGCCATCGTTCGACTATCGTGGTGCATGCCCCGCCCAATTTACCTACCATGTTGAATGCCCAAGTATGCCCCACTGCTTGTCGCGACGAGGTCGATGACTCCGGTTGCAGTAGCGATGGGATGTCCCTTGCTGCCTTGCCTTGTCCCCGCTAGCCGACGCCGGTGAGTCTCGCTCGGTCTGGCCGCTCCATTCAAATGAGTCGCACCAAGCCTTCACGTCTCGTCACCTGTGCGTATGCGCTCGCATTGTCCACTGATCGGAGTTGCTCATCTTAACTCGCTCGGCTCGCTCGGGCGCACTCTCCACGACCGCCCATGTGCTAGTTCACCGCCTCTCCGCCCTCCAATTAACCTAGCCATGAGCTTCGCATCTTTGATTCCTCGCGCCAGCGGGTGGCTTGGGAAGTCAGCTAGGCACCCATCTTCCCCGAGCCCGGCCAAGCGCTACCAACCACCAATTTGGCGTTTCCTCGGTCGCCGGTCACCTAGCCGCCGTGTATGGCACGGTTGGGAGGTATGGTCTGGGTGGTCAATAACAATTCGATTGCTTGTGCCCTTGAACTCACCGTGACACCCTCTTTCCGATGCTCGCGTTATCTTAACCAGGCCGGCCGTCGGTGACGAGGCGACACAAGGCTACCTGGCTTGGAGCGCCACCGCGCGGTGCGGGCGCACGTGGCTAGAGTTCCTTGGCCTTCCTCAACCTCAACCGGTTGCATGGCCGTCCTCATGGTAAGCCACTCCTGCTCCCCCGCAATCTCTATTGCCTCGCTAGCCCATAGGCTCACCGGAACGGACGCGCCGCCATGGCGGGTGGTCCACCAACGTGGACTGCTTGATGGGAGCCACCGTTTAACTTCTCTTGCCACCTAGGGTTCCGTTTGTGCTCCTCGATGCTCGTCGGCCTGTTAGTTTGGCCGGTCCCTCGCTTATTTGGCCGGAGTAGAGGTGTAGTGCCGGCCGAAGCCATGCCGGCGTGCGCAGGGTCATCATGGACCGCCCTGTTGTGAAGTCAGCACTTCGCGGGGTGTTTGGTGCAAAGTTTGAGTCTGTTAAAATAGTGCTATGCTGAGTCACTTGATTTACTAAAAGTGCAAGCCCTCTTCTGCAAAAGCGTAGGCACACGCACGGGCTCCCCGCCACGGGCCGCTTACTGGGCCAGCCTGCTACGCGCGTGGTCACCACCGCGCGGGCTGCGCGGGAACGTTGGGCCGAATGGATGCTGACTGCCCTTTTCCTTTTTCTAAAAACATTTTCTAATTTATTTTTGAGACAAACTTGCAAATTCAATATAAATTTGTGTAGCTATCCAAAAATAGTGAAACCAACTTTGTTAGATTTCTAAAATCAGGATCTATCTGTTAGTGTATTTTATCCACATAGTTGCATAATATTTTTAGGATTTCGCTAATTATTGTAAAATGCTTAATATTGCTAAGTATAAACTTGTGAGAATTTTTGTAAGAAAATGGTAAAAGTGTTGACTCTGATAATTTTGCAGCAAACTCCTAATATTATTACCTACTCTCTATAATTTTTGTAGCTCCAAAATAATTACTTTGCTAGGATAATTAAATTGCCCTAGTTTAAATATCTATTAAATCAATAAAATGAATAAAGCAACACTTCAGGTTCATGTAACTAAAATACTTGTTGGGAAAGTAATGTCTTATTCGGCAGCATGAGTACGTAGCCAAGTACATTAGAGTTAGCTCGTTAGCTTGCAAAGCGTATTGTGTTCTCCTAGTTGCAATTATTGTTGTCTAATTACGTCTCTGTGTTGCCTCCACGTATATCATAATAGGAACAACGATAGATCACGAAGTCATCTGGAGTAGCGGAAAGGATGGTGATTCAATGATCGTGGCATGTGATGGAATACTAACTTTTGGTTATTTCTTACCCAGGCAAGGCGTGGTGCATAACTCCTACTTTCTGCACTTTATATTATATGATATGCATTAAGTTTTTAGGAGTTGAATGAAACCCACTTGCATATATATATCCTTATCCTATGAGTCTTATTAGTATAAGATTGTGTAGATTACTATCCTATAGGACTCCAGTAGAAGTCGAGTGATTGTCTATCACTCGCAAGAGATAGGAAAAATATTATTGTTACTATTATCATATTACCATCACATGAAATATTATTGTTACTATTATCATATTACCATCACATGGAGACTGGGCGGGACTGTACTTGGATGTGGACTTGATTGGGCAATTCGAACGAGGCTCTGGTTGCATTGTTCGGCCTATGTCAATTGAGGACCGTCCGTTGCTATGGAGGGTAGTCAGGTCACAGACTTATTATCCTGAGCACATATTTGCTTATGGGAGCCGGAAGACTTGTTACTCTCTTGTCATGGGTTTTGGCTCTTTCTGAACTCACTGCTAGGGGTGGATTATTGGGTGGTGGTCTAAGCACCGCACTGAGGCCGGGCCTCAGGTGTTGGGGGCTTGGATTTCCAGTTTGGACGGGGACCTAGACCCCTTGACAGGAGTGGAATGAGTTGGTCTTGTTTAGGGTACAAATGAGGCGTGTCTTTCAGGGTACCCAGCTAGGATACATTGACTCACGAATCGCAGTTTCTACGTGACAGTATGACTTGGCTATGGTCTAGCACCGTAGTAATAACTTGAACATGGAAGATAATAAAATAGTTCTGATTGCTCAACCCTTGCTAGAAGGTAGCATATTTGCTTACATAGAATGATTGGTTAATGAACTAATGATGACTGCTAATAAAACTTGAACATAAGAATGCACCTTTAGTGACGCTTCCTACAGTTACAATAACCCACAAGCCAAATAGCCTTGCATATTTTTGGAGTCTTTTTTTTTTCCTTCTGTCGAGTAAGTATTGCTGAGTACAATCAAGTACTCAGGGTTTATTTCTTTTGTTGCAGGTGCCAGGTGGATGCTAGAGTTGACCCTTGTGTGTGAAAACCTCTTGGTGGCCTCAGAGAGGATTCCTTTCACGTTGCGATCCTAGTGTTTATATAAAACCCTCACTAAATGTTTTATGAAGAAAGGTTGTATAATCTGCTATCATACCTCGTATATAAATGTTCACCATTGTAACACCCTTGGTGTTATAGTAACTAAAAACCTGCCATGTCATCATTTGCACTGCAAATCATCTATGATTAGGTTAATTATGTTATGCATCAACTAAAATAAGTTTACCTTCTTAGGTTTGATGTGTTCCTCGTTGTGACTCGAATCCGAAAAACCCTAATTTTGAATGTCACCGCAAGTACTTAGTTTATGCCCTGCGTAATTTGAGGTGTATGACTGTGTTATACACCAGTGCCAAGTGTAGGGTATGAGCTCAAGTTCAACTTATAAAATAAAGCTTCAAGTTTGAGTTAGAATTTGGAATCCAAAACTTGTTGCAAGTTTTTCGATTCGAATTCGAATTCAAATTTGAGGAATTATTAAAAGAATTTTCTAAGTCAAATTGGTCAACCTAGAGTGGCATTTGGTCAAACATATGATGCTTGACTCAATGATGCCCTAGGGTGTTGGTGTGATCACTAAATAATCACCAATTAATAGAGTATCAAGTTTCAATTTGAAATCTTTCTGAAAACCCTGAAAAACAAAACCCTAGTTTTACCCCATTTTGAATAAATCAAAATCTAAGCAAAATTAGGAAAAAAAAGGTGTAAAACCAAGTTTGTAGATCTTTTCAAGGGCTACAAGTTTGGTGTTTTGAGTTTTCAAAGTTTCAGTATAAAATTTGGAGTAATTTTGAAAAGATTCAAATCTCAAATTTGACCCCTTTTCATCTCCCCTATCCAATTTCAAAATGGAGGTAGAATTTGAAATTATTTTGAATAGAAAAGTTATAGGTCTTACCTAGATGTACAACTTTGGTATTTTAAGTTTTTGAAGTTTCAATATAAAATTCAAAGTAATTTTGAATTTATAGAATTCCAAAAAATGTCCCATTTTAAATTCAAATTCAAATTTCAAAATCTAGACCGAATTGGAAAATGTTTATATGGAGAAAGTTGTAGAACTTTAAAAATTGAACAACTTTTGTATTTACAGATTTTCAACTTCTATAGAAGATTTGAGAGTAATTTGTAAAATTTTGCCAGTGGCATTTCTGTAAATTTTTTGAAATCTTCGCCAACCGGAGGGCGCCACCTCCCGCCGACGCCGGCGAGCTTCGAACACCTTCTAGGCGCACCCACGACCGCCAGCGGCCGCTTCGGCATGGTCGGTTCGACCCGCGTGTCACCCTCACGTCGACCGGTCACCCTTATTTATACGCTCGTCGCTGTCGTCTTCGTTTTCTCTTCCTCCTCCATTTCCTCTCCGCGACCGGTCACCACCGCACGCCGCCATAGTTCACCGCCGTCACTGCTCCACCACTCAATTGCTCTCGCCTGCAACTCCACAAGTCATGTGCGCAGCTCCGGGAGTCCCTGGTTGCGCCTCGCCTCGTCTGCCACCGCTCGCCAGCCACCGTCTTCCTCGCTGCTGAGCAGAGGGTCGCCGTGGTCGCCTCACAGTGGACCGACCACTCCAGCGTGTCTCCGCCTTCACCAAGCTGACCACTGTGTTCACTGTGAGCTCCTGAGCGTGATGCTCACTTCACTTTAGTCGCTACTGCGTCGGAGGCGCGTTTTCGTCTCCGCGCCGCCGGGCGGGTCGCCACCGTGGCCGCCATGGCCGCGGCCAAGCCCCTCCGAGCTATGTTGTGTCCGCTTAGCATCGTGGTAGGGTTCGTGGGGGTCGGGTGAAGCTATTGGCACAGTTCCACCGCTCTAGGTACTCGTCGTCGGCGAGTTCGTCAGCGGCGGTCACCGCGGCACCGCGTCCGCGTGCGTGAGAGAGAAGGAGAGTGAGCGAGCGGACCGGCCTGGTTGCTGGGCCGGGCTGAGGGAGCAGGCCGCGAGAGAGAGAGAGAGGAGAGCGTGGGAGAGCGTGGGTCGCGCGCGTGCGTCAGGCTGGGCCGAGTGAGAGGAAGAGAAGGGGAGTGGCCCGCGTAGAAATTTTGTTTTTCTTTTTCAAAAACGTGAAATAGTTTTTAGTTTTATTTATTTTGTTGTAAATTATTTAGGTTTCCTAAATTAGTGAAAAATTTTGTATAACCTCTATGTACTGTGTACTATTTAATAAAAATATTAAATGCCAATTTTAATTACTTTTTGTAAGTTAATTAATTAGCTCATTTATTTGTTAAATAATTTTTTTCATAATTTTCCTAGGCTTATTTAATTGTCCAAAAATTAAGAAAATTGTTTTACCACTTAATTATGATATAAGCTTCCTAAAATAAAAATTTTAGCTTAATTAGACTAAGTTGATTTTGTTCTTAAATTATGCTTTATTAATTAATTAGTTAATCAATTAATTAGGGATTAATGATTAGGTTTGTTTGACTTCATGATTGAGTGTTGACTTTAGGTCATTAACCCTTAATGACCTTTAGCATTCTTAATTGATTGTTTAAGCTCTCTTAATTATGATGTTAAGGCTTAATTAGTGTTATTTCATGTGTTTAATGAAATTCTTTAATGAAGTGATTAGCGTAATCGGACCCTAGGTTAGGGTTAGGTTAGAAGCTTTGGTTGTTCAACTGTACCATGAAGGAAAGTTATACTTAAGTTGTTAACTTTGTTATGCATCCATCGAGCATCATGTTTATTACTTCATCATCTTAAGCATGCATTATCGTCACGTGTAGTCCCCGTGAACGAGGAGGTTGCCGAAGCCGAATCTGTTCCCGAAGAAGCGCCGACGTCCGTGGAAGTAGGGTTTGACATCTGTGGTACTGATCCCGAGCCCGAGTTTCCTGTCGACCAAGGCAAGCCCCGGTTACATTTAACCCTTCCTTGCGTTTTGAAAAGTTTTACTTCACTTATATTACTGCTTTATTGCACTAAGTGATAGGAGTTGAGTGATAACCTAATTACTGCATTACCATCCTTGATACTTTGATATCATCCTTGATACTATTTTTATTTGAAAATGCTTAGTATGCTTAGCCTTGCTTAATGAGAAAACTTTAAAAATGTTAAGCAAAGTTTGAAGGGTTGTTGGACAACCGCTTAATGAATAATGATGGTGATAATCTGAGACTGGTCGGTGGACTTGCATCGGGAAAGGAGTCCCCATGTAGTGTCTCCGACTGAGTCAGTTAAGGACCATACCGTTGTTTGAATTGTGTGCGTCGAGACTTTGCAACTGATCACATGCTCTGGTAAGCCTAAGACCTCGGTAATGCCAACATATGAACGGCTAACCACGCATTGGGAGTGGAGAGATGGCGAGAGTAGTGTGTACCCTCGTAGCCAATGGCTGGATTGGAGGTGTACTATACTCTCGGGTAGCGCCGGACCCGGTCATGCGTTGGAAGATCCGAGTGAAGGTTGATATATGTCGGTTAGAGTCCTACATATGTCGTGTGGTTAGGAATCCCCAGCTGGGTTTAATCGATTCGAATCGTCGCTGCTCCTCGGTTAAGGAGACTTGATTCTCTGTTCAACATCATTATTAAGAAATGGAACTTTGGTTGGAGAATCAGAAAGATACTGAATGAGTTATATGATCTAGATTAGGATCACTTACATTCTGTCGATAAGTAATACTAAAATAAAACCTTGATCTTAAGGATTCACTATTAGTAGCTTTTATGCAAAAGAACTTGGATTCTTGCTGGAACCTCGCCTTGATTCCCCTGAGCCTGCATTCCTGAGTCATTTCAGCGGTTTTGTCGGTTAAGTCTTGTTGAGTACTTTCGTACTCAGGGTTTGTTGAACCCCTGTTGCCGGTGCGTCTCATGAGCAGGTGTGTTTTGGACCCTGTTGCATGACAGTCTTTGCGGTGAGCGACAACGAGTAAGATGTTTGGCTCTTGGGCAGAGCGTCGCGTTTTGGTGTTGTAATAATGTTAATAATGCTACTCCACTACTATGGTTGTAACACTAAACTTAAGTTTTGTAAGTTTGGAACAATGGGTTTGTAAACTTATGTTATGTAAGACTTCCGCTTTTGTGCTATGATGTAATTTATTATGTAAACTATTGTAATACTGTAATGCCTCTGAAATGTGATCCTGCTCGGAAGATCGTGGATGATTTGGGTTTTCCGAGGACACCCGACAGGCTTCTTAAGTTTTGTGGTACACATGTACAGTGGTTAGAGGTCTTTAAGACGATAACAAGTATATGTGGGCCACAGTAATTAGGAGGTTCTGCCACAACCATGTTAATGCTTCACCATGTCATTAAATAAATCTTTATTTCCACTATAACTCTGATCATATGTTTATTTTTTGCTGCAAGATAGAACTTATGAACCTGAAATGTATAAACTCCTTTACATTTAAACTATTTTAATTCTGCTACTGCATTCAACTAATCTAGTACTCTGACGTTGAAATGAAGTGATGTAAGAAATGGTTATAAATGTTGTAAGCTTGATTCTCTTATTTACGATCCTGATAAAAAATGTGGATTGTTGAGTTCTCCCGCGGGGTGTGCTCGACAGAACTATTGAATTAGCTCACTCTTGGAGTGCTTAGTGTCTAAGGGAAGACAAGTGTTCTCGAAAGTGAGTTATTTTAGGCGGTTCTGCCATAGGTGGTATCGGAGCATAAATGAGGAAATAAAGCTTCTAAAACCTTTTCTAAATTAAAATATGACAACATATTTCTATAAAATGTTAGGGCGTTGCATGCGAATATATAAGTAGCCCTATTATTGTAGTTAAATAGTCATAATAGGCTTAACTATGACTTCGACCGGTGGACTAACCCTTGCATAGTATACGATCTTTGGGACAGATGCGCTGGCCCTGCCTTAGCCATCACGTCAGTATTGCTCAATAGGTACGCTCATTTATAGGTGTCACACGTGCCATAGAGTGTGCAGATGGCCAATCCGTGTTCGTGAGTTACTGTAATACTGTGGCTTTGTGTATCGAGTTCGTGTAATTCGCGCTTGTCATGGCTCACTCTTTTTGTACCCTTTTGGCGCTCTTGTCAGACCGCTGCCCTGTAGTCGTACTATTCCTTTATGACCTCGGATACCGCTCATCTCATGCACATAAAGGTTCTGCTGCTTTCCTATTTTTACTGGTCCCCACGCATGGCTTGAGGGTAGACTACACTAGGACCACTAACTACTCTACCTTGACAAAGGGCAGGCCTAGCCACTTGGTACCATCATTCAGTGCATTCTAGCTCACTTAGCCCTTTTCCCTTGAGCCAACTTCTCTTCAAGCTTTTCTTGCAACCACCACCCACCAAGGATGGCAAGAGCCTAGGTTAGCAGTTACTGTTTGAGCACCGAGGGTTTTCCTAAAATCCTGTATGCCACCCTGCAAAAGCTTGGAGTTAAGGATCGTCCCGAGTATGAGGGCCGTGAGTACATGAAGCATGGCACTAAGCGATATGAGGTCACCGTCTACATTGGCAAGAGTGAGGAGTTCCCTGACATCACTGAAGCCTAGAATGTGACTACAACCAGGTTTCTCTTCGGTGACACCTACTAGGTTGCTGAAAGGTCTTGATGGCTAGAGGGGGGTGAATAGCCTTTTAAAAAATTCTACAAAGACAAGCTAAACAAGTTTATTAATATAACAAATAGCGAGATGTGAGTTTTGCTTAGCCTAAGGGGTGTTTGCAAGCCACCTAACCAATTCACAATTCTAGTATTCGCACTCAACCGCACAAGTCAAACCGAGAAGGTAACTACAACTACAACTAGCAAGCTACACAAAAGAGCTACTCTAGTAAAGCTAACTAGCTAGCAAAGATAACTAAGAAGGTAATGCGAAGTTGAGTTAGGAGAGTTTCACCGAGGGGCGAAGTATTGAGCCAACCAATATGATCAACAATGAATACCAAGATAACCGAACACCGGGATCAATCAATCACAATATGAAAGTGATGACACGAAGATTTATCCCGAGGTTCACGTGCTTGCCGGCACGCTAGTCCCCGTTGTTTCCTCTTCACCACGTGGTTCAGTGGCTAATCGGTCTCACACCGAGCCTCTCAAAAGGCGCCACAAGAACCTACCAAATGGCAAAAGATTGCAATGACACGAGCAATTTACTATCGTTGCCTTTGGCGCTTCGCCGAGGTAGGCACAAACCCCTCACAATCACCAGAGGTGGCCAAGAACAATCACCAACTCTTGCCAACGCCTCCAAGTTGCTCCAAACCGTCTAGGTGGCGGCAACCACCAAGAGAAACAAGAATCCTGCAGCAAATCAACCACCAAGTGCCAACTAGATGCAATCTCACAATGCAAATGCACTTGGATCACTCAATCTCACTTTGAATATGCAAAGAAGCAAGAGAGATGAGTGGGAGGGGAGTTGCTTAGCTCAAAGTGCTCACAAGTATGTCAAAATATCCAAGAGATGGAGCCTTGAGCCGGCCAACGAGTATTTATAGACGTACCCCTTCGAATAGAGCCGTTAGAAACTTAAACAGCTAAAATCATGCTGACCGGACGCGCTGGTTCAACTGACCGGACGCGCCGGTCGCACAACGGCTAAGTCACGAAGCACTGACCGGACGCGCTGGTCCAACTGACCAGACGCGCCGGTCGCCCAACGGCTAACTGCAAAGCAACGACCGGACGCGCTCATCGCGCAGACCGGACGCGCTGGAAATGACCGGACGCGCTGGTCCCGTGAGTGACCGGACGTGCTGGTCGCCTGAGCAGCGCTCAACGGAACAACGACCGGACGCGCTGAAGAAAATGACCGGACGCCACAGTGCCCGCGTCCGGTTAGAGTCCAGTAAGCTCCCTGAACGACCGAACGCGTCCGATCAACTGTGACCGGACGCGCTTCGCGTCCAATCATCAAACTAAAAACCGCGCAGACACTGAACACTAACCGGACGCGTCCGGTCATCCAAAGACCGCCTGAATCTGGCGTAGTGGAAAATAGTCGTTTCAACTCCTCGAAAACGCCTGAATCCCGCCTCGCAAGCTCGGCGGGAGGGAGAAAGGAACCCAGACCCTCTCTACCACTCAAACTCCACCGCCTTCGCAAACGTGCTAACACCACCAAGTGATCTTGACATGTGTGAGTGTGTTAGCATTTTCACAATCATTTTTTGAGGCGATATTAGTTCTATCCAAATGCATATGATTATGAAATGCACACCTAGAGGCACTTAGGAGTTCAATAGCCACGTCATTCCCCTCTTTATAGTACGGCTATCTATCCTATAATGTAACCACACCCACTAGGTGTCTTGGTTACCAAAACACAACCCTTAAGCATATACCTTTGCCTTGATCATGTAGGGTTGCGTCCAAATCCAAGTGTGGCCATCATGATCACCATGTCCATCTTGCCACCAACCTTGGAATGTACTAATCCTCATATGCTACATACAACTTAGGCATATGATTAGTATTTGGGCATTATCACTAATTACCAACACCAAACATAGGACTTTCAGTTGATCCCCCTTCTTTTATCAATTCTCCCCCTTTGGGTTTTCTCACCTTTGAACAACATTTTTCTCCCTCTTTGTGCTTCTCCCCCTTTGAGTTCTATCTTTGTGAATAATATTTTCTCCCCCTTTGGCACCAATGACCATAAGGGACCAATTTTAGATAGATTATCATGTTGAATTATGGGGTGAAGATTAAACACTTAGGATCACAAGCTACTTAAACAAGTTATATGCTACCACTAGATCATACAAGTCATGGAAACAATAGTGGCACCATATAAACTTCAAATTTATTTGATTTTCATGAATGAGCCTAGAACATGTAAATTATGACTAGATGCACTAAACAAGTTCTTAGCATAGAATGTATGACATGTCAACCAATTGTACCTTAGGGCTCGAAGGAGAGGCATGTCATATATGGGGTGCATCAACTCATGTTGGAGAAGTCAAGTATGTTCAACTCATTCTTTAGCTTGTGAAATCTCTTCTCATCAAGTGGTTTGGTGAATAGATCGGCTAATTGATCTTCGGTGCCCACACTCTCAATAGCAATATCACCCTTTTGTTGATGATCTCTAATAAAGTGATGATGAACATCAATATGCTTTGTTCTTTGATGTTGAATCGGATTGTTGGTTAGCTTCACGGCACTTTCATTGTCACATAGCAATGGCACATTCTTGAAATTGATTCCAAAATCCTTCAATGTTGCCTTCATCCACAAGATTTGTGCACAACAACTACCCGCGGCAATGTATTCGGCTTCAGCGGTAGATAGTGCAATACTATTTTGCTTCTTGGATGACCATGAGACAAGTGATCTTCCCAACAATTGACAAATCCCAGAAGTGCTCTTTCTCTCCACTTTGTCACCGGCATAGTCAGAATCCGAATACCCAACTAGCTCAAAGCTTGCACCTTTGAGATACCACAATCCAACATCTTGTGTATGCTTTAAGTACCTCAATATTCTCTTTGTTGCCTTCAAATGACTTTCTCTTGGTGAGGCTAGAAATCTTGCACACATGCATGCACTAAACATCACATCGGGCCTTGATGCCGTCATATAGAGTAGGCTACCAATCATTAATCTATATAGCTTTTGATCCACCATGTTGCCACTCTTGTCACTATCCAAACTTCCACTAGTGCCCATTGGGGTTGTAATACTCTTTGCATCTTCCATGCCAAACTTCTTGAGCATATCTTTGATGTACTTAGTTTGGCTCATAAATGTACCTTCTTTCATTTGTTTGATTTGAAGTCTAAGAAAGAAACTAAGTTCACCAATCATTGATATTTCAAATTCCTTTGCCATCATTTTCTCAAACTCATCACAATAATCTTGATTGGTTGAACCGAAAATGATATCATCAACATATATTTGCAACACAAACAAGTATTTTTCAATCTTTTTGGTGAATAGTGTTGTATCAACTTTGCCCATGATAAATCCTTTAGATAGCAAGAAGTCCCTCAATCTTTCATACCATGCTCTTGGTGCTTGCTTCAATCCATACAAAGCTTTTCTTAATTTGTATACATGGTTGGGTTTCTTGTCATCTTCAAAACCGGGAGGTTGCTCCACATACACCTCCTCTTGAATGTACCCATTGAGAAATGCACTCTTCACATCCATTTGATATATCTTGATATTGTGAGCACAAGCATAAGCAAGTAAGATCCTAATTACTTCCAATCTTGCAACCGGGGCATATGTTTCACCAAAGTCAAGACCCTCTATTTGTGTGTAACCTTGAGCTACTAGTCTTGCTTTGTTCCTTACTACTATCCCATCTTGATATTGCTTGTTGCGAAAGACCCATCTTGTTCCAATGACATTGTGATCCTTAGGCCTTTCAACTAGTTTCCATACTTCATTTCTCTTCAAGTTGTTGAGCTCTTCATGCATTGCATTTACCCAATCCGGATCTCTCAATGCTTTATCAATGTCCTTGGGTTCTTCCATTGACACAAGAGTGAGCACAAAAAGATACTAATCTTGATCTAGTTTGAACTCCCCTTTGTATGTCACCAATGATGGAATCCAATGGATGGTCTCTTGCAATGTTAGTTGGTTGAAGCACTTGCATTTGATTGCTTGGATGTTGATGTTGATCATGAGTTGGAGATGATGAACTAGCCACTTGTTGATCTTGTTGCACTTGAGATGATGTACTAGCTTGATTTTGCATTAGAGAACCACTAGCTTGTGTAATTGGACTTTGGAGCACTTGATCTTTGTTGTCATCCACATCAATCACTTGCTTTGACCTAATATCACCAATATCCATTTCTTTCATAGCATTACTCAATTGAGTTCCTCTCACATCATCTAAGTTATCTTCTTCATCTTGAGAACCATTTGTTTCATCAAATTCAATATCATGAACTTCTTCAAGTAAACCACTAGCCAAATTCCAAACTCTATAAGCTTTGCTAGTAGTTGAGTAACCAAGTAGGAAGCCTTCATCACATTTCTTTTCAAACTTGCTCAATCTAGTGCCTTTCTTCAAGATGTAGCATTTTCAACCAAATACCCAAAAGTATGCAATGTTGGGCTTTCTTCCATTTAAGATTTCATATGGTGTCTTCTCTAGAAACTTGTGGCAATAGAGGCGGTTGCTATAGAAGCAAGCCGTGTTGATTGCTTTGGCCTAAAATGAATGACTCACATTATACTCATTCAACATTGATCTTGCCATATTAATTAAGGTTCTATTCTTTCTCTCAACTAAGCTATTTGATTGAGGTGTATACTTGGCCGAGAATTGACGTTTGATTCCAAGCTCATCACATAGCTCATCAACTCTTGTGTTTCTAAACTCACTTCCATTATCACTTCTCACTTTCTTGATTGTGGTTTCAAACTCATTTTGCACTCTCTTGATGAACTTCTTGAATATGTCAAATACATCACTCTTGTCCACAAGAAAGAATACCCATGTGTATCTAGTGAAATCATCCACAATCACAAAGCCATACTTGTTGCCACCAATGCTTGTGTATGTAGTTGGCCCAAATAGATCCATGTGCAACAACTCAAATGCCTTGGAAGTACTCATAATGTTCTTCAATGGATGAGTGTTGCCCACTTGCTTTCTGGCTTGACATGCACTACATAGCTTATCCTTCTCAAATGTGACATCCTTCAAGCCTCTAACTAAGTCGTGCTTCACTAACTTGTTCAATTGCTTCATGCCAACATGACCAAGTCTTCTATGCCATAACCAACCCATACTTGATTTGGTGAGCAAGCATGTTGAAAGTTAAGTGTCACTAGCATTGAAATCAACCAAGTATAGATTCTCATATCTAAAGCCTTTGAAGATCAAGTTAGAGCCATCAACACTAACTATCTCCACATCATCAACACCAAATATGCACTTGAAACCTAGATCACACAATTGAGCAACCGACAACAAGTTGAAATTTAGCTTTTCAACTAGTAGCACATTAGAGATGCTATGATCATTTGAGATTGCAATCCTTCCAAGTGCCTTTACATCACCCTTGCTATTGTCACCAAATGTGATACTATCAATGCCACTATCATTTCATTTGAGAGAGTTGAACATTCTTGAATCACCGGTCATATGTTGAGAGCACCCACTATCAAGCACCCAATGCCTTCCTCCGGCCTTGTAATTTACCTACAAAATAATTTAATGTCTTTTAGGTACCCATACTTGCTTGGGTCCTTGGAGGTTAGTCACTAAGCTCTTTGGTACCCAAATGGCCTTCTTCTTTGGGCCCACAATTGGTGTACCAACAAACTTAGCATGCACACCTTTCTCACCCTTGGTAAGCACATAATAAGAATCAAAAGGAATGTAAGGTACATTAGCATTTTTCTTGTTCTTATTCATTTTGTTGCAATTAATCTCTAGATGCCCAACTTGCTTGCATCTATTACAATAACGACCATTGCTCTTCACAAAGCGAGGCTTTGGAGTAGCAAAGGCCGCCTTGCCCTTCTTGGGAGTATAGCCCAAACCCTCTTTGTTAAGAGAGATCCTTTGGCTACCCAAGCATTTTAGCAAGCGGGCATCCCCACCATAGGCATTGCCTAATGCGCGGGTGAGATCATCCACCTCTCTCTTGAGAGTCTCATTCTCAACCACAAGTGATGAATCACTAGTAGTAGAGGTAGAGTTGGTTGTGGTGGATGATGATGAGCTACATGAAGCATTAGTAGGACCAACAAATAAAGAATCATCAATAATATCACATGTCAGTCCAATATCACAAGTGACAATCACTTGATCCTCCTTAGCTTCCTTCATGAACTTCTCTAACTTGAGGTCCTTTTCCTTGATGAGCTCAAGTAGAGTGGAGTGGGCTTCCTTAAGTCTAGTGTGAGCAATTTCAAGATTCTCGTGGTCTTCCTTTAGACACTCACGAGAGGCCTCTAGCTCATCAAAGGATTTCCTAAGAGCTTTAAGCTCTTGTTTAATTCCTTTGCACTCCTTACTCTTTTTGAGAGCAACAAGCTCCTCCATCAAGGCATCATTTTCATTGCTCTTAGCAATGAGCTCTTGTTCCAAGATTTTGTATTTCTTGGTTGCCCTCTTGTAGCCCTTGCTCATTTGATCTATTATGCCTAATAGATCATCCTTGGAGTAGTCCTCATCCTCCTCATCATCATTCCTACAATCATCACTAGCACAAGAATCATCATCGCTATCATCATGTTTTACCTTGGTAGGCTTGGCCATAAGGCATGTCGATGTAGTGTCGAAGATGGATGGCTTGTTGGAGAGGGCGATGTTTGCAATGGCTCGCCGAGTGGTCCTCTCATCATCACTAGAGCTTTCATCATCAACACTATCGGAGTTATCACTATCCCAAGTGACTACATAACCACCACCCTTCTTCTTTTTTTTAAATGTGAAGCTCTTCTTTGCTTTCTTCTCCTTCTTGTCCTTCTTGTTCTTCTTCAACTTCAACTCTCCATCATGATATCTTTTGTCTTCATAGGGGCACTTTGCCACTACATGATCGGGGCTATTGCAATTGTAGCAAAGCACCTCCTTTGCCTTCATAAAGTCTCTTCTCTTTCTTGCACCATAGCCTCTCTTCTTCATGAACCGACCCATCTTTTGCACTAGAAGGGCCATGGTCTCATCATCAAATGGATCATCATCATCATCAACCTTGCTCTTGCCCTTGGAAGAAGAAGCCTTAAATGCGGTGGTCTTCTCTTGCTTGACCTTAATCTCCTTCTTCTCATCTTCATCTTCATCATCATCATATTAAGCATCGGTCATGACATCTCCAAGCACTTGGTTTGGAGTCACCTTGTCCAAACCCTCTCTTTGGATCATCTTCCTCAAGATAGCAAACTTCTTAGGTAAGTTCATCAAGAACTTATGTGAGAAGTCCTTGTCCTTGACATCTTCTCCAAGGCTCTTGAGATCATTGACAATAACTTGTAGCCTATAGAACATCTCCGGTATGGACTCATCATCCTTCATCTTGAAGCTTACAAACTTATCTTTGAGCATATAGAGCTTGGCACTCTTTACCGTTGAAGTGCCCTCATATGTTTCCTCTAATCTTGTCCACACTTCACTTGCCATCTCAAGATCCTTGATTTGCTTAAAGACCTTTGCATCAATCCCATTATAGAGAGTATTGAGAGCCATAGTATTGCATTGGTTGTTGATGCGATCATTGTTGGTGAGGTTGTCAGGATCAATGATAGCATAATCATGGTGTGTCACCTTCCAAACGTTCTCATGAATAGAGCCAAGATATTGCTTTATCTTTCTTTTCCAATGATCAAAAGATGTGACACCATCAAAGAATGGAGGCTTGCCCCCGACATGGTTGAACACAACTTGAGCCATCTTACACCGAGGTTGTTAAGCCTTGAAAATGGTGACCATGGCTCTGATACCACTTGAAAGGTCTTGATGGCTAGAGGGGGGTGAATAGCCTTTTAAAAAATTCTACAAAGACAAGCTAAACAAGTTTATCAATATAACAAATAGCGAGATGCGAGTTTTACTTAGCCTAAGGGGTGTTTGCAAGCCACCTAACCAATTCACAATTCTAGTATTCACACTCAACTGCACAAGTCAAACCGAGAAGGTAACTACAACTATAACTAGCAAGCTACACAAAAGAGCTACTCTAGCAAAGCTAACTAGCTAGCAAAGATAACTAAGAAGGTAATGCGAAGTTGAGTTAGGAGAGTTTCACTGAGGGGCGAAGTATTGAGCCAACCAATATGATCAACAATGAATACCAAGATAACCGAACACCGGGATCAATCAATCACAATATGAAAGTGATGACACGAAGATTTATCCCGAGGTTCACGTGCTTGCCGGCACGCTAGTCCCCGTTGTTCCCTCTTCACCACATGGTTCAGTGGCTAATCGGTATCACACCGAGCCTCTCAAAAGGCGCCATAAGAACCTACCAAATGGCAAAAGGTTGCAACGACATGAGCAATTTACTATTGTTGCCTTTAGCGCTTCGCCGAGGTAGGCACAAACCCCTCACAATCACCGGAGGTGGCCAAGAACAATCACCAACTCTTGCCAACGCCTCCAAGATGCTACAAACCGTCTAGGTGGCAGCAACCACCAAGAGAAATAAGAATCCCGCAGCAAATCAACCACCAAGTGCCAACTAGATGCAATCTCACAATGCAAATACACTTGGATCACTCAATCTCACTTCGAATATGCAAAGAAGCAAGAGAGATGAGTGGGAGGGGAGTTGCTTAGCTCAAAGTGCTCACAAGTATGTCAAAATATCCAAGAGATGGAGCCTTGAGCCAGCCAATGAGTATTTATAGACGTATCCCTTTGAATAGAGCCGTTAGAAACTTAAACAGCTGAAATTGTGCTGACCAGACGCGCTGGTTCAACTGACCGGACACGCCGGTCGCATAACGGCTAAGTCGCGAAGCACTGACCGGACGCGCTGGTCCAACTGACCAGACGCACCGGTCGCCCAATGGCTAACTGCGAAGCAACGACCGGATACGCTCATCGTGCAGACCGGACGCGCTGGAAATGACCGAACACGCTGGTCCCGTGAGTGACTGGACGCGCTGGTCGCCTGAGCAGCGCTCAACGGAACAACGACTAGACGCGCTGAAGAAAATGACCGGACGCCACAGTGCCCGCGTCCGGTTAGAGTCTAGTAAGCTCCCTGAACGACCGGACGCGTCTGATCAACTGTGACCGGACGCGCTTCGCGTCCGATCATCAAACTAAAAACTGCGCAGACACTGAACACTAACCGGACGCATCCGGTCATCCAGAGACCGGGTTCGGTCACCTCTGTGACCTCTGTTCGCCTCCGTTTCTTTTCCGGACTTCCGGCGTAGTGGAAAATAGTCGTTTCAACTCCTCGAAAACGCCTGAATCCCGCCTCGCAAGCTCATCAGGAGATAGAGAGGAACCCAAACCCTCTCTACCGCTCAAACTCCACCGCCTTCGCAAACGTGCTAACACCACCAAGTGATCTTGACATGTGTGAGTGTGTTAGCATTTTCACAATCATTTTTTGAGGCGATATTAGTTCTATCCAAATGCATATGATTATGAAATGCACACCTAGAGACACTTAGGAGTTCAATAGCTGCGTCATTCCCCTCTTTATAGTATGGCTATCTATCCTATAATGTAACCACACCCACTAGGTGTCTTGGTTACTAAAATACAACCCTTAAGCATATACCTTTGCCTTGATCACGTAGGGTTGCGTCCAAATCCAAGTGTGGCCATCATGATCACCATGTCCATCTTGCCACCAACCTTGGAATGTACTAATCCTCATATGCTACATACAACTTAGGCATATGATTAGTATTTGGGCATTGTCACTAATTACCAACACCAAACATAGGACTTTCAGTTGTGGCTCGTAGTGCCTTGTAGCACCTATGCCAGATCTATAAAGAGCCCATTGCTCGTACCCCCATGAGGTTCTTTCCACCTTTGGATAAGAATCAGCGGGTATGGAGGGCTCGCATGGAGGTTTTGCTAGGTCGGGACATGCAAGAAGACAACCTGATTGTGGTGCACCTGACCATGTACTTGCTTGCTTTGGATGAGCAGTATGACCGATAGGCCTCGAAGCTAAGGGAGTGCCTCCGTCGAGCTGAGGAAGCCAAGATCTTCTCCAAGATGCTTGAAGTGCAGCTTGCTGAAGCCCACGCCAATGTAGCAGCTGCAGAAAGTCGAGAGATTGCCATGGCAAAAGCCCTCAAGGTGGACGAAGATCGACCTGCCTTAGAGCTAGAGGACGCTTATCTTGTCACAAGAGCCAAGCGTAGGACGCTTTGGGCGGATAGGCAGGAACCCCTGATCTTGGAGGGAATCCCTATCCATCCGCTAGAGAGAAGGAGAACTGGTGCGACACTACCGCCAACACCTCCACCTTTGAAAGCATCAGAAGTAGAGTCATTGCTTCCCCTCACTCAGCCCCCACTAAGAGAAGAAGCAGATCCACAACCCAGTGTAGCAGAAGAACCCCAAGAGCCTAGGAATGAAGCCTTTCGGTCCGATGAAGTAGATTAGTTGTCCTAGGGGAGATGTAACCATAGCTAGTAGTGTTTTTCATCACTTTCCTCTAGTGTTATAATCTTTCCATTGTGTTTTATTGGTAGTTGTTATGACCATTTGGTTGTAGGATGCAAGCGATGTGTTGAGAATGGAAGAGTGAATGTCTGTATGTTGGTACCCGTTTGGAACTTGCATTTTGCTTATCCTGTTGTGTTTGTTACGTTGATTTCCTTAGGTCCTCAATAGACTTGCTTAGGGTTCTTGAGACGATAGCAAGCATGTTACAAGGAGAACAGTTATTCAGATGTAGCAGACCAGCCAAGATTGGATGACAGTGGACACTGTATCAATTAATCGTGGATGACCCAATAGAATACTTGAAAATTCCCTTAAATTAAATCCACTTTAGTATTTATTTTCCCTTGTTCCTTGTTTTGAAAGGAACCCTTGTTGCCTGAATCTTTCCTTGCAATACTTTTCTGATTTGGTGGTCTATGACCCCACTAACTTTACTGCAAGTAAGATGGTAATAGTTGCCTGGTTAATAGCTTATGGTGCTACGACGGAACCGAGGGCCCCTGTGGAATAGCTGCCACATGGTGACGTTGCTCAGCGTGCACTAGTATCGAGGTTGTTGACCAAGTGCCTTTACCAAGTTACATCGTAGTACCGCTTTTAATACAACTATTCTCCTTGGCAAAAATATCCTTGTCTTCTAACGAGAAATCCACAACGGGTTGATGGAGTTGTGCCCTTTCAAAGTAATAGAGTTAGTATGGTTTTTGAAGAAAGAGGAGAGCAACATGAAAAGTTAGCACTCGAGTAGGCTAGAGTAATTGGAACACCTGACTTGACATTGTTCCTCTGTCTGGTTTGACCATGCTACGCGCGCCGGGTCACTGTCACCGCGTGCTCTGGGGACACCGTCAATGTCGGGGCCCACTTGTGTTTGCTCTCATGTGGCCATAGCATTGTGCCGCACTTGCCTCATGTGCACAGTATGCCCCGCCCTCGTTCTCGTACATGACCCCCTCTCCTTTGTCTTCTTTTAGGCACCATCGCTCGCACACATCCTCGTCTAGCAAACCCTGTCCCTATCCTCTCAACTTTTCCTCACTCAAGATCACACAAGGAGCGCACCATGGATGATGCTCACCCCACCTCATGACCTGCCAGTGCTTCCATCCCACGCCGCATCCACTTTCGGTGTTGTCAGTGTCTATAGAACTGGGGGTCTTAGACAGAGCAACAAGTGAATTTGTATCTACGCGTCTAGGCCTGGATGGTGTGCAAAGT
Organism: Saccharum hybrid cultivar R570; assembly: GCA_038087645.1. NCBI lineage: Eukaryota > Viridiplantae > Streptophyta > Magnoliopsida > Poales > Poaceae > Saccharum > Saccharum hybrid cultivar. Next base: position 4,071,760 of record JAQSUU010000059.1, read on the forward strand.
GGATACAAGGGTTTATACTGGTTCAGGCAAGAATAGCCCTACATCCAGTGGGTTCTGCTGCTGCTCGTGTTGTCTTGCACCGGAGCACTCGTAGTAGGGGTTATAAGCTTTTGAGAGAGGGAACAGATCCCAGGTCTCTTTGGGATGGGTGTGTGGTGTGTGTGTGTGTGTGATCTATTGTGTATGACCGGAGAGAGTGAATCTATCCGTTCGAATCCCCCTAGATGTGGCCCCTGCCTCCCCTTTTATAGCTTCCAAGGGGAGGGCTCGGGTTACATTTGGGGTAAAAAGGTAAAATAGGGAAAAGAAGAAAGAGAAAAACAAAAAGGTGATCTCGGGTGTGGCTATCCTCCTCCTTATCCGATGAGAGTAGTTTTCCCTGTAGCACAGAGGTGTCGTGGGTGTTAAGCTTTTGGCCTTTCCATCCACTGGTGCTACGCGTTGTGGCCATGCTTCGCCTTGTGTGCTGCTATGTCGTTGAGTATGGGCGGTACGTGCGCTCGGATTTGCATAGAGGGGGTTAGGTGGTACAGTGGTCGCTGCCCCTGTGGCTGTAGAGGTATGGATGTCGCGGTGGTGGAATGACTGGGGTCATATTGGGTCAGGGCGTGGTTCTCGTGTTCCTGTTGACTCTGCGTGGTCATGTTCATCCCATCGGTAGGAGTGGGTGTCGTGGTGAGGGCCCCATGGCTCCCTGTCTTGCCAGAAGGTTCCACATGTCCCTCGGGCAAGGCAGAAGTGTGCTAAGGGGGTCGGGCGCTCCCGTGCCCATGTTGCAAGGGTCGGGCGCCTTTGATGACGTCATGAGGCTCGGGCGAGGATGAAACTATCGCTCGAGGCGCCTATCTCACCCGAGACATTTCTGTAAGGCTCAGGTAGGACAGAGGTTGGTCCTTGGCTTCAAGCGACTGACATGCTGTCAGCGCCTTTAGCGGGTTGGTTTTATTGAGACCCCTACGATGGGGCTTTTACAGACGTGCAAGGTGTCGTATTTCACAATCCGTTGGGTACCCTAGCATATTTACACTCGACAGTAGCCCCCGAGCCTGTGGAGGAGTGGTGCACTCCTTTAGAGGCTTGAGGACGAGCGACCATGGTGCTCTGCTACTATTTTGTTATATTTTTATTTCTTTGGGTAGAGTTGTATCTGGTGGGTGCGCGCGAGCGCACCCACCGGGTGTAGCCCCCAAGGCCTTGGAGGGGTGTGGTACCCCTTCAAGGGCATTAATCGAGCGAGCAAGGTGTTTTTCGTGTGACTACGGGGCGTGCGAGGAGCCCCCGAGCCCTTGCTCGATGCAGGGGTCCGATCGGGAGGCCACCCATCTTTCAGTCGACCCTTCACGTGTTCCTCCACGGAATGGAGGAGGTGAGCCAAACCACGCTATCCTCATGTTGATATTTGTTAATGCACACAGAAAAGGGATCCACAAGCGCACGGATATCGGTGAGCATTTCACCTGGGAGATATTTCCAGAGTATCGTATTTGTTTATCCGCAAGGAGAAGCATGCGATGACTAACCTAAATCTATACTTAACCCCTGGGCTCTCACGTGGCCATAGCATTGTGCCGCACTTGCCTCATGTGCATAGTATGCCCCGCCCTCGTTCTCGTACAGGACCCCCTCTCCTTTCTCTTCTTTTAGGCACCATCGCTCGCACACATCCTCGTCTAGCAAACCCCGTCCCTATCCTCTCAACTTTTCCTCACTCAAGCTCGCACAAGGAGCGCACCATGGATGATGCTCACCCCACCTCATGACCTGCCAGTGCTTCCATCCCACGCCGCATCCACTTTCGGTGTTGTCAGTGTCTATAGAACCGGGGGTCTTAGACAGAGCAACAAGTGAATTTGTATCTGCGCGTCTAGGCCTGGATGGTGTGCAAAGTGGATACAAGGGTTTATACTGGTTCAGGCAAGAATGGCCCTACATCCAGTGGGTTCTGCTGCTGCTCGTGTTGTCTTGCACCGGAGCACTCGTAGTAGGGGTTACAAGCTTTTGAGAGAGAGAACGGATCCCAGGTCTCTTTGGGATGGGTGTGTGGTGTGTGTGTGATCTATTGTGTATGACCAGAGAGAGTGAATCTATCCATTCGAATCCCCCTAGATGTGGCCCCTGCCTCCCCTTTTATAGCTTCCAAGGGGAGGGCTCGGGTTACATTTGGGGTAAAAAGGTAAAATAGGGAAAAGAAGAAAGAGAAAAACAAAAAGGTGATCTCGGGTGTGGCTATCCTCCTCCTTATCCGATGAGAGTAGTTTTCCCTGTAGCACAGAGGTGTCGTGGGTGTTAAGCTTTTGGCCTTTCCATCCACTGGTGCTACGCGTTGTGGCCATGCTTCGCCTTGTGTGCTGCTATGTCGTTGAGTATGGGCGGTACGTGCGCTTGGATTTGCATAGAGGGGGTTAGGTGGTACAGTGGTCGCTGCCCCTATGGCTGTAGAGGTATGGATGTCGTGGTGGTGGAATGACTGGGGTCATGTTGGGTCAGGGAGTGGTTCTCGTGTTCCTGTTGACTGTGCACGGTCATGTTCATCCCATCGGCAGGAGTGGGTGTCGTGGTGAGGGCCCCATGGCTCCCTGTCTTGCCAGAAGGCTCCACATGTCCCTTGGGTGAGGCAGAAGTGTGCTAAGGGGGTCGGGCACTCCCGTGCCCATGTTGCAAGGGTCGGGCGCCTTTGATGACATCATGAGGCTCGGGCGAGGATGAAACTGTCGCCCGAGGCGCCTATCTCACCCGAGACATTTCCGTAAGGCTCAGGTAGGACAAAGGTTGGTCCTTGGCTTCAAGCGACTGACATGCTGTCAGCGCCTTTAGCGGGTTGGTTTTATTGAGACCCCTATGATAGGGCTTTTACAGACGTGCAAGGTGTCGTATTTCACCATCCGTTGGGTACCCTAGCATATTTACACTCGACAGTAGCCCCCGAGCCTGTGGAGGAGTGGTGCACTCCTTCAGAGGCTTGAGGACGAGCGACCATGGTGCTCTGCTACTATTTTGTTATATTTTTATTTCTTTGGGTAGAGTTGTATCTGGTGGGTGCGCGCGAGCGCACCCACCGGGTGTAGCCCCCGAGGCCTTAGAGGGGTGTGGTACCCCTTCAAGGGCATTAATCGAGCGAGCAAGGTGTTTTTCGTGTGACTACGGGGCGTGCGAGGAGCCCCCGAGCCCTTGCTCGATGCAGGGGTCCGATCGGGAGGCCACCCATCTTTCATTCGACCCTTCACGTGTTCCTCCACGGAATGGAGGGGGTGAGCCAAACCACGCTATCCTCGTGTTGATATTTGTTAACGCACACAGAAAAGGGATCCGCAAGCGCACGGATATCGGTGAGCATTTCACCTGGGAGATATTTCTAGAGTATCATATTTGTTTATCCGCAAGGAGAAGCATGCGATGACTAACCTAAATCTATACTTAACCCCTGGGCCGCCTACAAGGTAGCAAAGATATAAGCGATTAGAGAAGACTACGACGATAGTCTGGTTGCAACCTATGGTAAGCTATGAAACTATTGGTCTATGGGGACATACCGATGGAAAAGAGACATCATAGAGGATGCTTAACCAGGGCACTTAAATCCTACCAAACCTTCTAACGGGACGTGGGGTACAAAGGTAACAACGGGATTGTCACGTCTCGCGCTACTACCACAGATTTGGCCAGATAGGGGATATCCATGAGTATCTCTACCCTAAGCACCATGCTTATGCTACAGATGATTACCCTACCCTCTACCACGAAAGAGAATAAGGTAAACTCATAAACCATAGAACAATAATAACAACGTACTTACTTAGTATTAGAAGTTGAATTACCAAAGAATCCTAGAACCAAGCCTCGAGTTAGGAGACTTGATCCCGTAGATATAAGCCGGAGAGGAGACACTGACATGTCAGGCTTCCTCCAACTCATCCCTCCACTCTAACTCTCTTAATCTAGAAGAAGAACTCTAATCTCACATGGAGACTACAATGTTAATCTCTTTTATATGTGCCCTAAGAGACAGATGCATTCAAGGGACCCCTCTCAGCTGATCCCAACTGGAAATAATGAATTAGGGTTTCATGAGATGCCTCCTCTAGGGGCTAGGGGCCTTGCTTATATAGATCTCTAGGAAGCACCACATCCCTCGGATCAAACCGACCTTGATCTACGATTATTATTGATCCTCAAAGGCGGTGGAGGCATGATCCTGGAGGTGGAGCCTGATTGGCTGAACAGGTGGGGCTGGCGCCCCACTTTTGGGCCCATTTCGCCTCCCGTTTGTTTCTTGAGTCTTCTCATACCTTTTAGATTACAGAAAAGTTATGCGTAGCCCTTTTATCTCTATGTAAACCTGACATGTGGGTCATCCTTGGTTCTTTTCAGCTGACACCCTATAGAAACAGACATTCACCAAAACTCATGGAATTATGTCAGTAAACCCCCTATATCTAAGTGGTAATTATGTTTAGGTCCCTTTTCATGCTATGTTGGCGGTTAAAAATGATACTTATCTACCGTCAACAAACTCTCCCAAGCTTACCCTTTGCTCATCCCTAAGCAAAGATAAACTCAGTGATGGATCAGGAGTTGCCACAATGCTTTCACGCCTTAAAAGTACACATGCATTCAAACAAGAACTCTCCTCCAGATTAGAACAAACTATCCTGACTTCAAACTTACCCATATTACCTTTTATCATGGGGCTTGTAGACGTCACTTGGGTCTTGAGCAGTTGAAAGACAGAACGGTCAAGTCAAGCGCTATGTTTCAAGCTCTTTGATCAACTATTATTCCAGAGTTTTACAGGGTTTTCAAATAAAACTCAGAGATTTCTGTGTATGACCCTTTCACGTCTCTCCTTTATGGTAGTTCTGGATCCTCACCAAGACATTTATGGTGTATGCCTTCTCTCTTCTCTCAAGATATGTGGTATTTTTGGCATAAGGCATAGTAACATTATACCTTCTCTCTCTCTCTCTCTCTCACCCTACTTCTAATAAGTCTATCTGGAGCTCATAGGTAGGAGACCAGCCTTACTCAGGGTCTGTTCCCATGACTCTTACCTTCAAATCCTAGAGTAAAGAGGGATTGGCTGCAACAGAGGTGTTTGTGACTACTAAATATTCATAACGGCTTCCCCGGATGAGGCCCAACTCCTGGCCATCGCCAGGGTCGGATGACGCGATCCGATCTGTCCCGATGCTAAGGTTACAAGGTTTAGGGTGTGGGCGAAAAGTCCCTGATCACGCTAGAGAGCGAAAGCACCATAGCCGTTGGGGCGTGGGTTTTTTGCGGTCTACCTAGTTTTACTCAGTGTCTGTTCTCCGCGGCCTCTTGCCTTGGGACCTAAACGTAGGGAAGGGTCAGATGGAACAGGTGTTCCCAAATATGCACGCTCCCTTACCAGCCCCCAAGCGGGGCCAGACCCCAGGCTGTTGTTGGGATCAGACGATACGATCCGGTCCGCCCTGACGCTAAGGTCACAAGGTTCGAGGTGCGGGCAAAAAACCTTGATCACATTGGGGAGCAAAAGCACCGTAGCCGCTGGGGCATGGGTTTTTTCGCGGTTCGCCCAGTTTTACTCAGTGTCTGTTCTCCATGGCCTCTTGGCTTGGGACCTAAACATAGGGAAGGGGCGGACGCATAAAAACTAAGGTAGAACAATGCAACCGATAAGGGAAAGTACTTCTTGATTTTAGAAACACAATTTTTCCATAGATATGTTACAACTTGGAAGAAGCTAGAGTCAGAGACAACATATCTGCTTGGCATCTAGTGCGTCGGTGAAGAATCAACCGCTGATGGTCTTGGGCTCCCCAAACGCGCGCGTGCGCCCGGGGTCCAATCGACGTCGTGGCAGGCCATCCGAAGCCTGATGAAATCGACGAAACGCGCAAAGGCCCCTACCTGACGCGCTAGCTGTCGGTGTCTAGAGAACCAGAGGTCTTAAATAGAGTGATGAGTGAATTTATATCTGCGCATCTAGACCCAGATGGTGTGCAAAGCAGACACAAGGGTTATACTAGTTCAGGCAAGAATGGCCCTGCGTCTAGTGGGTTCTGCTGCTTCTCGTGTTGCCTTACACCGGAGTGCTCGTAGTAGGGGTTACAAGCTTTCGAGAGAGGAAACGGTTCCTAGGTCTCTTCGAGGTGGGTGTGTGGTGTGTGTGTGTGATCTATTGTGTATGACCAGAGAGAGTGAATCTGTCTGTTCGAATGACACCTAGATATGGCCGCTGCCTCCCCTTTTATAGCTTCCAAGGGGTAAAAGGTAAAATAGGGAAAAGAAGAAAGAGAAAAACAAAAAGGTGGCCTCGAGTGTGGCTGTCCTCCTCCTTATCCGGTGGGAGTAGTTTTACCTGTAGCACAAAGGCATCGTGGGCATTGAGCTTTTGGCCTTTCCATCCGCTGGTGCGACACATTGTGGCCATGCTTCGCCCTGTGTGTTGCTATGCAGTTGAGTATGGGCGGTACGTGCACCCAGATTTGCATGGAGAGAGGGTTAGGTGGCACAGTGGTCGCTACCCCTATGGCTATAGAGGTATGGATGTCATGGTGGTGGAATGACCTGGGCCATGTTGGGTTAGGGCATGGTTCCCGCATTCCTATTGACTGTGCGTGGTCACGTCTATCCTATCGACGGGAGTGAGTGCCATGGTGAGGGCCCCCATGGCTCCCTGTCTTGCCAGAAGGCTCCACGTGTCCCTCGAGCCAGGCAGAAGTGTGCCAAGGGGCTCGGGCGCTCCTGTGCCCATGTTGCAAGGGTTGGGCGTCTTTGATGATGTCATGGGGCTCAGGCGAGGCGAAAACTGTTGCCCGAGGCGCCGATCTCACCCGAGACATTTTTGCAAGGCTCGGGCTGGATGGAAGTTGGTCCTTGGCTTCAAGCAACGACATGCTATAAATGCCTTTAGCGGGTTGGTTTTACCAGGGCCCCTACGATGAGACTTTTGTAGATGTGCAAGGTGCCATATTTCACCATCCGTTGGGTACCCTGGCGTATTGACACTCAACAGGTGTGTTGCACCACCACCCCCGTCCACCAAGCTATAAATACCACCTTGTGTGCCTCTCCTCCCTCCCCTCGCCCCATCTAAAGCGAAGCTCATAGTATTGATTTCCCTCCATTAGTTCTCAGGTAGGAGAAGCTCGGAAAGCAATCAAGTCGGGGAAGGAAGTAGTTGGAGGTAGAGCTACAAGATCCAGCCGTTGCTCTCATATCTAGGGTCACCAATCAGAGGTGATGGTGTGACTTGAAAAGAAGGGATGTGGTTTCCATTGAAGAAGTTCAAGTTCACCTCTGGTTAGTTTAGGTTTTAGGGTTCACGATGATCTATTTCATACCCTCTTGTTTCTGGATCTATTGGGCATACACCATGTTTTGGATAATCATTTTCCTATTACTCTTCCACTGTCCCCATCTTCGTTAATTTCTAGAGATGTTATAAGTTATATCAGATTTGTTCTTAGCCGTGTTGTCTCTAGATCCCTGAGTTGAAGAAGTTCAAGTCTAGAGAGGTTATAGGTTATAAGTTGTATTCGAGGTCATGTAATCTCCTATGTAATTTCTGATCTAAGAAGTGAAATCGTGTTTTCCCCTTTCTGATTCTTGCTCTAAATCTCGGGATGAGATTCTTTTTAGGGGTTTTGGTTGTAACACCTCTGGTTTTACGAGCTCGCTTAGCACCTTGGTTAAGGCTTGAGAAAATTATCGTAACGAGTTCTTCGGATTTTAGATCTAAAACTCATAAGAAATGAACAACAAATCTTATGTGACTCACTTTCGCGATTGAGGAGAAGTCAAAGTAAATATTATAAGTTAGTTTACTTAAGGCGAAGACATGTTAACGAAAAACCTAACGAGAAGAGTAGAATAAGTGGTTTTAATCATTAGAATGAAAAACAATTTTTATAGTAAAAAATAAAATATATCTTGTGTATAGTGTTTAAATAAGATTTGAAGTATAGGTTTAGTAGTTGAAAATGTAACTTTAATTTTGGAAGATAAATATTGTTAGCTAGTGCTTTTAGAAGTTCAAAAATCAAATTTGGAATTCAAACCAACCTCAACTCTAAATTTTTCCTTAGTCTAAATAGGCTAGCAATGCCATTTTGGCAATTTAGTTTTGAGAAATTTAGCTAAACACTAGTATCAAATTTTTATTTAGTGATCTGCATCAAGGTGAGAACTTTGTGATGATGTGAGGGTTGAGGTGTTTGGAATTCGATTTGACTACTAAATAAATTTGTCAAAACGCTTAAGAATCAATTGGTTCAGGCCGTTGGGCTGTTTGGCCGCGGTTACCATGCTCCTCGGCGTGGCAATGCCGCGTCTAGCCGCGTCGCGGGCGCACTCTAGCCGGTAGTGGCCGCCTGCCGCCCGCGTCGGCTGGCCTCGGCTTGGTGCGTCTGGCCGGTTACGTGTCACTGTCACTGCTACGGCCGGCGTTGTGGCGTGCCTCTCGCCTTGCCTTGTCCTCTTACTGGCCAAGCCACGTCGAGCCGCCGTGATGCACACGGGGGAAAGCCAAGGCTGCTGCTGCCATTGTTTGGCTATCATGGCACGCACCTCACCACCCGATTTACCTACCATGGTGAATGCCCTAGTATGCCCCACTACTTGTCGCGACGAGGTTGATGACCCTGGTCACAGTAGCCATGGGATGTCCCTTGCTGCCTCGCCTTGTTCCCGCTAGCCAACGCCGATGAGCCCCGCTCGGCCTGGCCGCTCCATTCAAATACGTTGCACCAAGCCTTCACATCTCATCACTTGTGCACACGTGCTCGCATTGTCCCCCGATTGGAGCTACTCATCTTAACTCGCTCGGCTCGCTCAGGCACACTCTCCACGGCCGCCAGTGCACTAGATCACCACCTCCGCACCCTCTAATTAGTTGTAACACCTCTGGTGTTATAGTAACTAATTAACTTGCCATGTCATCATATTGCACCATAACGCATACATGATTAGGTTAATTACAATGTGCATCAACTAAAATGAGTTTACATTCTTAAGTTGGATGTGCTTCTGAGATGTGTGACTCGAACCGAAAACCCTAATTTCGAATGTCACCGCAAATACTTAGTTTATGCCCTATGTAATTTGAGGTGTATGACTGTGTTATACACTAGTGTCAAGCATAGGGTATGAACTCAAGTCCAATATGTAAAATGAAGCTTCAAGTTTGAGTTCGAATTCGAGATCCAAAACTTGTCGCGAGTTTTCCGATTCGAATTTGAATTCAAATTTGGGTAGTTATTAAAAGATTGTCAAAAGTCAATTTGGTCAACCAAGAGTGGCTTTTGGTCAAACATGTGACGCTTGACTCAATGATGCCCTTGGATGATGGTTTGATCACTAAATACTCACCAATTAAAATAGCAACAAATTTCAATTTAAAATTCTTCCAGAAAACCCTAAATCAAAAAACCCTAACTCTACCCCTTTTTAAATAACTCAAAATCTAAGCAAAATTTTGGAAAACATTTAAAACAAAGTTTGTAGATCTTTTCAAGGGCTACAAGTTTAGTGTTTTGAGTTTTCAAAGTTTTAGTGTAAAATCTTGAGTAATTTTGAAAAGAAGCAAATTTTAAAATTTGACCCCTTTTCATCCCCAAACTCAAATTTTAAAATAGAGATAGAATTTGAAAAAGATTTGAATAGCAAAGTTGTAGGTCTTGGTTAGATGTACAACTTTGGTATTTTGAGTTTTTGAAGTTTAAACATAAAATTGAAAGTAACTTCTAAATTATCGAATTTCCGAAAAGTGTACCCTTTTGATTTCAAATTCAAATTTCAAAATCCAGTTCGAATTTGAAAAATGTTTAGTATGAAACTTGTAGAGCTTGAAATTCTGAAGATTTCATATTTTGAGAATTTTTCAAGTTACTACATGATTTTGAGAGTAATTTGACAAAACAGTTTGGATTTAAAAATTTGGGGGGGTGCTACAGTACTTGGCCAATGGCGGCCGGGCACCGCGCGGCATGGGCGCCGGAGCACCGCCGTGGCCGTCCAGGCCCTTCTCGTGCATCTAGGATCTCCACCACGACGTCGTGACCCTTCTAGTATGGTCACCGTGGTCATTGCCCTATATAACCCAAGTCGTCGTGGAGTTGCTTTTTCTTTTCTGTTTTTGCCGTCGCCGCTGCTCAACTCCGTCGCTCACCGCTGCCGCCGTTGAGCCGTATCCAACTAAATCAAATGCACCATCGAGTTCGTCTCATTCTCGTGCATCTCCTAGTCCACCTTTATCAGCCCTTTTCCACCCGAATCGCCCGCACCACCCTTTCCTTCTCCAATTTCGGTGACCGAGCGCCACCAAGCCGCCTCACGTGGCCAGCCACCTCCATCGCTTCTCTGCATCTACCAGCTGCACAGCTACGCTCGGGGTGAGCCACCGATGCTTCCCGTACCCTTAATTTAGTCACTACCGGCTTGTATCGCCGGGACACCGTGAGCCACGATCATCATGCCGCCATGGCCGGTGAGGTGCTACCTCAGGGGCGTTTGTGGTCGCGTGAGTGGTCCGGTGAGGTTCGTGGTGAGGAGTAGATCATGTTGGACAGGTTGGTTGGGTGACCGATGTCATGATCGCTGACCGGCCACCGTGCCGTCGTGGTCGGGCCGCGGCGAGAAAGAGAGAGCGAGAGGAAGAAGATGACAGGCGAGGCCGGTGTGTCAGTGAGAGCGAGGGAGAGTGTGCGCGCGTGGGGGCGGGCCGCGTTGCCGGGCCGCGTTGCTAGGCCTCGCGTGCTACTGGGTTGGGCGAGCGCGTGGGCTACGAGCGAGCGCTGCTGGGCCAAGCTGAGAGAGAGAGGAGAAGTCGGCCCGAGATGAAGATTTTGTTTTCTTTTTCAAAAATGTGAATAGTATTGATTTTGTTTATTTCACTAGAATTTTTATAGAGTTCTAAAAATAGTGAAAATTTTTGAGTAAGCTTTTCAAGGTGTAAATTATCTAGAAAAAATATTAAATGCCAGTTTTGATTACTTCTTGCAAGTTATTTAATTAGCTCAATTAAATATTAAATGCAACTTCTAGGAATTTTAGTAATTAAAATATTAATCCAAAAATTATGAAATTTATTTTGACACTGTTTTAGACCATGACCAACCTATAGAAAAAGTTGTGTGTTCTTTTTGATTGAGTGATGACCTTGGGTCATTAACCCTTAATTATCCTTGGCACCTTAATTACTTGGTTGAGCTCATGATTAACATATCTTTATGAAATAATAATATTGCTTAATGTGATTATGGTTAGTTAGTGAGTTCTGTTGGTTTGTAATGGTACCGTGAAGGAAAGTTGTACTCAAGTTATTAATCATATCATATCATCATCAAGCATCATGTTTATCACTGCATCATGTTGAAGCATGTCATATGCCCCGTGTAGTTCCTGCTTTTGAGGAAGTAGACTTTGTGGAGCAAGCTTCCAGAGGAGAGCAATCACCAGTGGGTTCCAAACCAGACGTCGAAGTCGTTGAGCCCGAGCTAGTCGTCTCACCTGAGCAAGGCAAGCCCCGGTGCATCTAAACCCTTCCTTAAGTTTTACAAATCTTTATCACTAGTACTATGGTTTATTGCATTAAGTAATTAGGAATTGAGTGATAACCCAATTGTTCCATTACCATCCTTGATTATTGCGATATCACCCTTGGTACCTGTTTTATTGAAAATGCGTAGTTATGCTTCACTATTGCTTATTAAGTTAGGCTTTTAAAATGAGATGTTTTAAATGGCACTTTGATGGCATAACTTGATGGGTACTGAAATATAAGAATGAACTTGAGATCAGGCGGGTGGTTTGGCCACTGCTAACTTGCATTGGGCAAAGAGTCTCAATGTAATGTTTTCGCCTTATCAGTTAAGGACCGTCCGTTGTTGGCCCTCGTGTCAAGGAGTTTTTAATAGTACTAGCCATGTACCCATGTTGGGTAAGCCTTACTCGGCTATTCCATCATGAGAACGTCTAACCTCGCACTGGGAGTGGAGAGATGGCGAGAGTAGCGTGTAACCTCGGGGCTAGAATTAGGCCGGATTTGAGGAGTATTGTGCTCTCGGATGATGATGGACACATTCTGGTTTTGGGCAACCCAAGTAAGAGTTGATATATGCAAGATTAGTTCTACATATGTCATGTGGTTAGGAAGTCCTAGTTGGGTAAATTAAGCGGTTCGAATCGTCATTACTCCACGAAAAGGAGTCTTGACCTTGCACCAACATCGTAGTGAAAGAAATGGAATGTGTTGAAAGAATAAGAAAGAATTTCATGAGAATTACTTGAATCTAGATTAGAATCACTTAGAATTGGTTAATGAACTATAAATGATGAAAATAAAAGGTTGAAAGTAAGGACTTACTCTAGTAAGCTTTTTCGCAAAAATCATTTTGATTCTTGAATACCTATACCTTGACCTCCTAAAACTAGCATATCTTTGGAGTCTTTTCCTTAGTCGGATAAGTCTTGTTGAGTACCCTCAGTACTCAGGGTTTGTTGAACCCTTGTTGCAGGTGCGGTTCATGAGCAAGCCTACTTTGAGTCTTACTGCATGACCGTTGTCATTGAAGAAAGTGACGATGAGTAGATTGTGTGGCCTCTGGGCAAGGCATCTCGCTTGAGTGTTGTGATAAAGTTACTACGGGTACTCCACTACTACTGGTTTGTAATAATGCTACTTTTGGTTTGAGGTTTGAAAACTGTGGTTTATAAACTTAAGTTATGTAAAACTTCTGCTCTTTTACTCTGATATTATATTGAATAAACTGTTGTAATATTGCAATACTCCTGTAATTGGATCCTATTCGGAGGAAAGCAGGCCTTTTAGGTTATGAGGTACATAAGTATGGCTGTCAGAGGTCATAATGACAATGACAGGTACCTGTAGGCCATCATAATTTAGGAGGTTCTGTGATATTAGCCTAGCCCTGAGCTTCGCATCTTCGATTCCTCGCACCAGCGGGTGGCTTGGGAAGTCAGCTAGGCACCCCATCTTCCCCGAGTCGGGCCAAGTGCTACCGACCGCCAATTTGGCATTTTCACGGTCGCCGGTCACCTAGCCGCCATGGATGGCACGGTTGGGAGGTATGGCCTGGGTGGTCGATAGCAACTCGATTGCTTGTGCCCTTGAATTCACCGTGACCCCCTCTTTTCGATGCTCGCGTTATCTTGACCAGGTCGGCCATCGGTGATGAGGCGACGCGAGGTTGCTCGACTCGAAGCGCCATCACGCGGTGTGGGCGCACATGGCCAGAGTTCCTCGTCCTTCCTGCACCTCAACCGGTTGCACGGCCGTCCTCGTGGCAAGCCACTCCTGCTCCCCTGCAATCTCTACTATCTCGATAGGCCGTAGGCTCACCGAAACGGACGCACCGCCATGGCGGGTGGTCCGCCAACGTGGACTGCTTGATGGGAGCTACTGTTTAACTTCTCTCGTTGCCTCAGGTTCCATTTATGCTTCTCGATGCTCGTCAGCCTGTTAGTTTGGCCGGTCCCTCGCTTATTTGGTCAGAGTAGAGGCGCTGTGCCGGCCAGAGCCACGTCGGCATGCGTAGGGTCATCATGGACCGCCCTGTTGTGAACTCAGCACTTTGCGGGGTGTTTGGTGCAAAGTCTGAGTCTATTGAAATAGTGCTATGCTGAGTCACTTGATTTACTAAAAGTGCAAGCCCTCTTCTGCAAAAGCGTAGGCACATGGGCGGGCTCCCCACCACGGGCCGCTTACTGGGCTGGTCTGCTGCGTGCGTGGCCGCCCCCGCACGGGCCATCGGGAACGTTGGGCCGAATGGATGCTGACTGCCTTTTTCCTTTTTCTAATTTTTTTTCTAATTTATTTCTGAAACAAACTTGCAAATTCAATATAAATTTGTGTAGCTATCAAAAATAGTGAAACTAACTTTGTTAAATTCCTAAAATCAGGATCTATCTGTTAGTGTATTTTATCCATATAGTTGCATAATATTTTTAGGAGTTCGCTAATTATTGTAAAATGCTTAATATTGCTAAGTATAAACTTATGAGAATTTTTATAAGAAAATAGTAAGAGTTTTGACTCTTATAATTTTGCAGTAAACTCCTAATTTATTACCTACTCTCTGTAATTTTTGTAGCTCCAAAATAATTAGTTTGCTATGATAGTTAATGAGCCCTAGTTTAAATATCTACTAGATCGATAAAATGAATAAAGCAACACTTTGGGTTCATGTAACTAAAATATTTGTTAGGAAAATAATGTCTTATTTAACAGCATGGGTACATAGCCATGTACGTTAGAGTTAGCTCGTTAGCTTGTAAAGCGTATCATGTTCTCCTAGTTGTAATTATCGTTGTCTAGTTACGTCTCTGTGTTGCCTTCACGTATATCATAATAGGAATGACGATGGATCGTGAAGTCATCTGGAGTAGCGGAAAGGATGGTGATTCAATGATCGTGGCACATGATGGAATACTAACTTTTGATTATCTCTTATCCAGGCAAGCCCTGGTGCATAACCCATACTTTCTGCACTTTATATTATGTGATATGCATTAAGTTTTAAGGAGTTAAATGAAACCCATTTGTATATATATATATCCTTATCCTATGAGTCTTACTAGTATACAAGATCGTGTAGATTGCTATGCTATAGGACTCCGGTAGAAGTCGAGTGATTGCCTGTTACTCGCAAGAGATAGGAAAAATATTATTGTTACTATTATCATATTACCATCACATGAAATATATATATATATATATATATATATATATATATATATATATATATATATATATATATATATATATATATAGGAGACTAGGCGGGACTATACTTGGATGTGGACCTAATTGGGCAATCCGAGCGAGACTCTGGTTGCATTGTTCCGCCTGTGTCAATTGAGGACCGTCTGTTGCTGTGGATGGTAGTCAGGTCATAGACTTATTATTCTGAGCACATACTTATTTATGAGAGCGGAAAGATGTGTTACTCTCTTATCATGGGTCCTGGCTCTTTCCGAACCAACTGTTAGGGGTGAATTATTGGGTGGAGGTCTAAGCACCGCACTGAGGCCGAGCCTCAGGTGTTGGGGGCTTGGAGTTCCAGTTTGGACGGGGACCGAAACCCCTTGACAGAAGTGGAATGGGTTGGTCTTGTTTGTGCCTAGGTACAAATGAAGCGTGTGTTTCAGGGTACCCAACTGGGATACATTGATTCGTGAATCGCCATTTCTACGTGACGGTACGAGTTGGCTATGGTCTAGCACCGTAGTAACAACTGAAATATGGAAGATGATAAAATGGTTCTGATTGCTCAACCCTTGCTGGAAAGTAGCATAGTTGCTTACATAGAATGATTGGTTAATGAACTAATGATGACTGCTAATCAAACTTTAACATAAGGATGCACCTTTAGTAACACTTCCTGCAGTTGCAATAACCCACAAGCCAGATAGCCTTGCATATCCTTGGAGTCTTTTCTTTCCTTTTGTCAGGTAAGTCTTGCTAAGTACAATCGAGTACTCAGGGTTTTATTTCTCCTGTTGTAGGTGCCAGGTGGATGCTAGAGCTGAACCTTGTGTGTGGAAACCTAGGCTTAGAGAGGATTCCTTTCATGCTGCGATCGTAGTGTTTATATAAAACCCTCGTTAAATGTTTTATGAAGAAAGATGGTATAATCTGCTATCATACCTCGTATATAAATCTTCACCATGTTAATGCTTCACCATGTCATTAAATAAATCTTTATTTCCACTGTAACTTTGATCATATGTTTATTTTCCGCTGCAAGATAAAACTTATGAACCTGAAATGTATAAACTCCTTTACATGCAAACTATTTTAATTCCGCTGCTGCATTCAACTAATCTAGTACTCCGACATTGAAATAAACTGATGTAAGAAATGGTTATAAATGTTGTAAACTTTATTCTCTCATTTACGATCCTGATGAAAAATATGGATTTTCGAGTTCTCCCACGGTGTGTGCTCGACAGAATTGTTGAATTAGCTCACTTTTGGGGTGCTTAATGTCTAAGGGAAGACAAGTGCCCCCAGAAGTGAGTTATTTTAGACGGTTCTGCCACATCATTGCTCACGTTTTAACCACTCATCAATGGAGAGTAAAGAATTTAACATAACACCCTATAACTTGTAGGTGGTGATGACCTTGCCACCTCTCTACTTCTACTGATACTAATCATGTATACGCATGTTAAGCAAGACCCTAGGTAAACATGTTTGAAAACAAGGATTGGTAATATCAAGGAGAGAGTATCATGTCAAGGTAGGTTCTACACAAGCATAGGAACTAGAGAAAGCCAATCCCATGTACAAGAAGCGTGAGGCATGACAGAAGTAGACACACGGAAGGTGTGGCATGAGGAAGTGATAAAATAGAATGGGGCAAAAAATGATGATTAAACTCTAATTGCAATCTCTAAACATGTGGAAGAAAGTAGGTTCACAAGAGATAGGTCTAGCTTAGGGGTGTTAAGGTACTAACCCTATCGAGTAGGGTCAGTTAGAATGTTCATGGATGGTGGTCACACCAGATCTAAGGAAAGATAGAACTAACACAAGCTCTATGGGGATTTTGCAATATGGCCATGTAGGGTGGCTTTCAAACCAATTATGCAAGTTTGGTTGGCTCAAAAAAAAAGTTATGGATTGCATTGAGGGTTGTAGTCGGACCGGGAGTGTCTACGGTTAGACCGACATTTCAAGTCAGAGGAGGTTATAGGTTTTGGTGGGAGATGGTGGATATATCAAACTGAGTTACGGTTAGACCCTATGGATTCTTGGTCCAACTATGGTTCTTTGGCTAAGTTAGAGATGTGTGATCCGATCGGCCTCAGGATTGGTTTAACCACGTCTTGAAAGAGCATTGCTCAAGGTTTATTAATGAGCTTGCCGGTTTTTGAGGGGTTTGTTCCTAGGGCTGATGAACTCATATCGTCACTTAATCATGACATAAGGCGATCCATATCATATCTAGGTCGTATCCTAATCTGTTACAAGGAAATTAGAGTTAGATCTAAGTGTATCTTTATAGATTGATCGGCTTCTAAAACTATCTATGTTACAAGGAAATTTGAGTCAAATCCGAGTGGATCTTTATAAATTGATTGGCTTCTAAAAAACTATATATCTAGTCTATGTCTTGTCCGCCAAGTAGTCGAGGTACCCCATCCGGTTTGGGTCTTCCGTACAGCTCGATCAGCCTACCACGTTTCAATTGAGTTGTTTTCCTTGCGGCGAAGGTACCCAGGGCCCACTATATATAACGGCAATGACGTCCACGTCCTAAATAAGTCCCTACCAAGCGAGAACTTCAACGGACTTTCCTAGTTTGCTTGAAAACTAGTCGTTCTTTGCATAAGCGCAGATTTATCCCTTTGTAGGTTTTATTGTAAACCTAGTCGCCCTTTCCTGTGAAAGTGTTCGGTGCAACCCGACAAAACCGGGTATCCCGGTTTTTTAGACAGAGTGCCGAGTTGTTGTAGTGTTTGGCCAACCTTTTGCGCCAACAAGATAGTATCGAGCACGCCCAATGTGGTTTGGTGAATTGAAATAACATTAGTCACCAATTCATCCTTAAGAAAAAAATACCAAAGACTTGACAAAACAAAGGAAGAGTACTCGGCAATCGGCACGGTACGGTAGAAAGCAGAAGGCAGACATGTCGCCTTCAATCCAGCACCAAATCAAACCTACAGAATTGATAATAGAAATGATTATCTAATGGGATAAACAAAGGGAAAATACAAGCTTGTACAGCTCAGGAAGACCATAAACCGATTACAATATATCTAACAGTGTGTATGTATTTGTTTAGTTCCCTCTAATAACATGCAGGATTCTTAGAAATAGCTAAACAGATGTTCGATGAAGGCAGTAGATTATGGATTACGGTACTGCATATGATACACAATTCAACATGAAAGGGGAAAAAATAGGAAATTATATATTTATGCTTACTAGGTTACAGTGACGTCATGATCAGTTCGGCTCATCGGAGAACCGTGGTTCTAAGCAGTCTCTTCTTATAGTACTTGGAGTGGCGTGGCTCAAAGAGACAAGGGTGGTGGCCAGCCTCCTTCCCGTCCCACTCCAGCTTCTCCCACAAGTTCTTCTCGCAGTCCACGACAGGGCGGTCATTTGGGCGGTCGGTGGTAGCGGGGAGGCGCTTAAGGCTCCAGCATCCTCTTAAGGTGATGGTCCTGAGCTCTGGAGCAAACATCTTGGCTTCACAGATCTGCTGCAGCTTGGGTAGCTCTTGTAGGTAGATGTGCTTCAGCTTTGGGAACTCCAACACACCTCTTGGATGATCAGTAGATATTTTGTTTAAGAACTCCGCCTCCACAGGAAAAACCTGACTAAGATTACCACAATAGACGATGTGTAGGGTGTCAAGACGGGACAGGGTATAGAACCACGACAGTGGGAGGACAAATGTTAGCTTAGGACAGAAGTGGAGATGTATAGCCTGCAGTTTAGCAAAGGATTCAGTGTCCTTGACATTGGTTGTTCTTCCTTTACTCCAGATACATCGGGCCATCAAGAGATCAGCTGCCCAAAAGGTCTCTAGAGCATTAAAGCAGACGACATCATAGTTCGTGGCGAAGACACTGTCCAAACTGGGGCATCTCTCGACACAGCACCACCTGAGACAAGACCAATAAATCTTCTTCTTCTTCGTGTCTTCTACCTCTATAGACATCATGCTTTCAGGGATAACGGTCCTGATGGATGAATTGTCATGCACGAGCAATGAGTATATCCTATTCATCAAAAGGATTGCAGCGCTGATTTCACGAATGGTTACCATATTAGAGTTGCTTATTCCCTCACCAATCTCTACATGGCGGTCCAGTGGCTGAAACTTCCTCGCACTACTTGCCTTGTCAATGTTCACGTCGCTGTAGGTCAGGTGAGTCTTGGGGTCTATTATTGACTTTTGTAGAGGGCCCATCTTCTCCTTGTAGTTGTGTTGTCCAACATCTTTGCTACTAGAAGAAGATAAGCAGATATTAAGATCATATTTACGTTCAGTGTCCCAGCAAAGTTTATTGGCGCTTGCTAGCACCAACCATTGAAGGAACCTCATTTCCGTAACAGCAATAAATGCACGACAACCTTCTTCTCGTTCTTTACTGATGAAAAAATTATCATGTAGTGTTTTTGCATTGTTAGCTGCTTCTGTGCCTCCCCGAGTGTCAATGCCTAGCACCATTAGCCTCGGCATTCCATGCTTTGGCCATAGGATAGCACGAAGCCGTTCACATCCCAGCAAGATGACACGCTGTAGCCATGGGACCTGCACCACTTCATCACTGAGGTCAAGTGTTTTGATTGATGTGTTTGAGAGGTCCAGCTCCTCAAGGTTCTATATTGACCCATGCAATCTGAAATTGACCAGTCTTGCACAACCAGCCAAGGAGATACGGGAGATTTTAGCTTCTCGTTGAGATCCTCCAGCTAAGCTAAATGTTTCAAGCGATGGAGGGAGTGTTTCAGGCACAACTTGTTGCAGTCCAGTACAGCCATCTAGAATAAGGGTTTTGAGGCTGATTGCACCAGACAAGCTTGGTAAAAATTGTATTGTGCTATTCCCTGATAGGTCAAGAAGCTCCAGCTTCACCATATCCATAAATTCATCCTTATTACTTGTCTCCCAAGGACTTGTAGGCTCAATCACTCGAAGCTTATGAATGTTACCAAGACATCTCCATGAAATACTGTTGTGCCAGATTCTTCCCCTCTTTACATTTATCTCCCTAATGTTTGTTGTCATTTTCACAATTGTATTTGGGGATAAAGCCAATTCCCAATCAGTGCGGCATATGTCCAGCACCCATAGGCTTTGAAAGAATTCTATTGTTGGTCTATTATTTTGCTGCTGCTGCTGCTCCTCCTCCTCCTCCTCCTCCTGCTGCTGCTGCTTCTGCTGTTGCTGCTGCTGCTGCTCCTCCTCCTCCTCCTGCTCCTCCTCCTCTTCCTCCAACACCTTCTTCAGCACCTCCTCCTCCTCCTCCTGCTGCTCCTCCTCCTCTTCCTCCAACACCTTCTTCAGCACCTCCTCCTCCTCCACCACCTCTTCTTTGTTTTCTTTCGGTTTCATTGATTGATGATCCGTACAGCTATCAAGTCCAAGAAATCTTAGGTTTAGGCAACAAAGGAATGGAGGTGAAGCAAAGCTGAAGCTGCAGTGGTAGAGCTTCAAAACATGAAGTTGCTCGGATCTTTGGAACATTTTCATGGGTAATGGCAAAACCGAATGGCCATGTTCTCTTTTGACTGCCAAAAAGCAAGAGGTTGTCTCAGGCTGCACAGTTGGTACAATATCTTCACTAGATTTGGTGGTTGCAATCCAGGATGTTGTGTCAGCACCGGAATGATAGAACTTACGAGCAGATGAGTAGCCCTCCAGTCGCAACTCTTCGTGCAGACAAGTGGCAATCTCCCATGCTTGCTCTGATCGAAATTCTTTTAGAATCCCATCACAAACCCAATAGTTGGAGGCATGAGCAGTCCAGTTGAAGTCTAGCTTGCCATTCCCCTTGGAATTCAATGATATCAAATACCTGCAGCATATTTCAGCTATTTCCTGAGTGACTATAGGTTTATTCGTGTATTGTACTATTTCTGCAGCTTCCTGACGCAGTATTTCAAGCCTGTAGGATACATCTGAGGCTGACCTTCCAGAAAATAATGAACCAAAGCAAAGATATGAAGTGTCCACTTTCTCAGTTCCCTCAGGTTGTCGTTTATCAGGTTTAAGATGATCTGAAACTTCCTCCCTTTGTTTGATGGCATGAAGCCTTCCACGGAAGGTCCACAGTACCTTCCGGAGAATGTTTGACCAAGGATCTGCAGCAGCTCGAGGAATACCAAGGTCATTGAAATCAACCATGGTATCACTCCCGTTGTGGAAGACCACTAAGGAGCTCTGTCCTTGTAGGACTCGGTATATCTCTCTCCCAATGTCTCTTATCTCAGTTCTAGAGCCTTCATCTACTCCAACTAAATCGTCCTCTTCATCTTGTCTATCAAAAATAGCCATGACGTGTTGAGGAAGTCTTAGTTTCTGTGCAATTGTCCTCTGCAGTGCTCTCCGGCTTTTCCACCTTGAACAGTCAATGTGTATAATATTATCATCAAATTTGTTTCTCAGAGATGGCGGAGGCTGTTCAGCAACAGAATTAAGGACAGCAGATGCACCAAGTCCATCCCATCCATCAAAGTAAATGACCTGGTTTCGCACCCTTGTGTCCTCCAAATAAGGAGCTAGGTTTTTCACAGCCTCTTCAACAGTATTGGCATGAAAGTCCTGCATTTGTCATAGGTAATAACGTAAGGCATTATTTCTACAGTCTGGTACTAAATTTAATGTTGAATAATGGAAAAAACCGGCTTATTTCTACAGTAATGTGAAAAGAAATCCAGGAAAACCTGCTTATTACTTACTAGATATGGTAGCCGCCACCAAACTACCTTATTATAACAAAAAATGGAACAGATCACAGACAATACATATGCCACATGTGTATGTCAACTATCACAAAGTAAAACCATGCCCTTTATCGGTCTGGGATGAAAATGGAAATTTACCTTAAACTCTGGCTTTGAAGACTCTGAACCCATCCACGTTCCGCCTGGTGTACCTTATCTGCATGTAGATGATCAATGGACGAATAAATTAAAACCCATTAAGAAAAAACATATTTAGATGGTTAAATGGAATTTATATGTGTCCAGACTTAAAGGGCAGACCCAGTGTCAGAGGCTCCCACACGAGTGGGGTCTGGGGAAAGGAATAACCGAAGCAAAGTCTTACCCCTGCAGAAATTCTGCAGAGAGACGGCTTCGAACCCAGGACCTGGTGACTCGGCGAGCTAGCACTCACCAACTGCACCAGGCCTGCCCTTCATATGTGTCCAGACTTATATATAAAAAAACATACATGGAAGTAGGACGTTGGTTAGGCACCTTGAGAGCAGCCATGTATCCACTATCCAGTGCCAGTACCACACCGCATAATATTTGACAAAGGAAGCTATAGTTGTGTATATGCGAGGAACTTGCTAACTGTTGATGCCATAGCTTGATGCAAATATGCAATGAGCTTCTGATGCCATTTCCTATGTAGCTTTGCCTTTAGATTCTGCTTTCGGTGCTTTCACTAAAGTGAAGGCTGATGGTTCTTTGCTTTGCTTGGGGTTGGAGCTAAAGGATAAAGATGAAACTGCCTTCCTTCTGCCAGAGTAGTATGCATGATGCATGAACACATCAGGCGCTCAGCCTTGTTTGAATATAGGAAATAGGAATAGGATAATAATAATAATATAAAAAAGAACTAATGAAATATGCATATGGTCATTTTGCTGGAGCTCAGAAAAGAAAAAATAATAGTTTGAAGAGATAAATATACAGAGAACACTTCCCATTAGACTGGACATCTATCTTTCTACCATTTGCCACGTGGTTGAGGCATAAATATCATAAGAATATCAGTGGTTTTTTTGGGGGGTGGGGGGGGTGTGATATTACTATATTCCAAATAGACACAGTCACAATGACATGGTGATTAATGGCCCCCCTCGTTCTAGGTGGCTAAGTATCATTCTAGATCTAAGCATCACAAAGGAAATGAAGTACACACAGATAGATAGCTTTTACAGTTTTTAGTTATTGGTTGGACTACATGTACCTGCATCCATCCATAAGTAATAAGTATATATTTCTATAATTTTGCAATCATAAAAAAATTTCATATAAGTTATCTATTGGCTGGTGGCCTGCGCTACACTTCAACAAATGGCATGACAATTGCTAGAGTGATAATGTTCTCTGTATTGGATAGATGAAGGGGGTGAACCCCCAGGGTACATATAGGCACAGAGTGCCAACCCTAACCCTA
Source organism: Saccharum hybrid cultivar R570 (assembly GCA_038087645.1). NCBI lineage: Eukaryota > Viridiplantae > Streptophyta > Magnoliopsida > Poales > Poaceae > Saccharum > Saccharum hybrid cultivar. Next base: position 4,094,643 of record JAQSUU010000059.1, read on the forward strand.
ATGGGCCTTGCCCTACATGGGCCGGCCTGGGCTGGAGGCCCACACACACACACACACTCCAACATCCCCCCGCAGTCACAACGGGGGCGCACACACGATGAGACTAGAGACGAACAAAGCCGAAGCGATGACATCCCCTGCAGTCGCAACCGTGTCGCGGACGTTGTGGCTGGAGCGAAGAAGTGGAGGATAGCCCTCTTTGTGCCGAAGTAGCCGAGGTCGAGGTCGTCGTGGTCGTAGCCGAGGTAGAAGTCGCCGAGTCAAGGTGGCAGCGAAGACGGTCGAAGGCGTAGTCGCAACACCGAGCTGTCGTGGCCGCGGAACGATGAGCCGAGCCATGCGGCGGTAGGGGTGCCAAGCGATGGCAGCGCACCCGGATACCTCGGAGACCGTGCTCAGAGCAGGGGTGGCGGAGAAGTCGAGGTCCGCGCTCAGATCAGGGGTGGCGGAGGGAAGAAGTGGGGTGGCGGCTTTCCTGCCCGCCCTCGTAGAAGTCCCGCGCTCAGAGCAGGGGTGGTGGGGAGGGGGCGTTGTTCGCGGTAGACGGCGAAGGACATGGACTCCGGACGAGCTTGCTTGACGACGACCGGCGGCGGGTGGCGCGACCGCCTGGAAAGGCGGCGACACCGGCGGTGAAGGCAGACCACGAGCAGCGCCGCTGCAGCCAGAAGGGCGCAGCAGCTGGCTCGTCCTCGGGATTGTCGATGAAGACGACGAACGGTAGGGTGACTCAATCCCGGTCTCGGACCAGGCAGAAGAAAAAGGATACAGAGCAGAGCAGAGCAGCCCACAGTCACGGAAGGAGCCTGAAGCAGAGGAGCTGAGTCAATGGCTCTAGGCGGACACACCTCTCGTGACGTGACGCGCAACGAGCAGGCAGAGCAGGGCTGCAGACGGATGGCAGCTGTCAAAGATGAGGTGAGGCCGGATGGAAGCGGTGGAGCCGGCATGCGGATGGCGCAGGCGGTGCATCCTGCAGCTGAGGCACATGCTGGTGGCGGGTGCTCGGTGGAGCAGCACGCCGCGTCCGGCGCTACCCCAGATGACGGCTCCGGCTGAGTGGAGCTCGAAGGCGCGTGAGGCCGACCTGGAGCAGGAAGAGGCGCAGGTGCAGGGACCGCTCCCGAAGTGGGACCGTGTGGGCCGGGCCGCCATGGATGTTCGATGAGAAGAGGGTAGCGCCAGCGCCAAGGCCGCGTGAGGACGAGCTAGCGGGACCGCGGGTGGCCAGGACAGGGTCCGCGGTAGTGCGGGCGACCCCAGAGCCGCGGACGAGGCAAGGCAGCAAGCGTCCGTGGCGATGCGGTGGCCCGTGGTCGTGAGTGCCGGAGGAAGCTGGTTCGCGGAGGCGGGCGTGGAGGCGATCCGGCAGCTCGGTGGCTCATATCCGGCACCGGTCGGACTGGATCCAGGCTTGGCGGCGCCCGATCTACAATCGGGGAAGACGGATCGACGCCGATGACGCTTGATCTAAACTCGGGGAGGAGCTGCTGCTGCTGCTGCATAAACTGGTACGGAAAGGAAAATGGTGGGTAGAGCTTGGTGCTCAGGTTGCTGCCCCTGGGAGTGGAGTTTGCTCCTCCTAGGGGCAGCGCAGCGGAAGAAGGCATGGGAGGCAACCGGCAAAGATCAAACCTTCGGCTGTGATACCATGCTAGAGTGATAATGTTCTCTGTATTGGATAGATGAAGGGGGTGAACCCCCAGGGTACATATAGACACAGAGTGCCAACCCTAACCCTAATGGGCCTTGCCCTACATGGGCCGGCCTGGGCTGGAGGCCCACACACACACACACTCCAACACCAATGATACTGATGGTTATTATTTTTAGAATATACTACTAATTTATTTTAAATTATATTGAAATCCATGCTAATAGATTACATATGTTGTTATGTTTGATAAATTTGTACATTTTTATTAGAACATTATAACATATTCACATTGATAGTTTGATTGTAAACACTCTATTCTTATTAATAAAACTGTTAAATATATGCGGAGATCGTGGAGGATATGTTTGCATCTAGGCCTCCAAGGTAAGATGAAAATGATTTTGGTGGCCAATGACAACACAAGCCATTGTGACTAACTTTGTTTTGCAAGGGGATTTCTATGGTTAGTCATACAATGGTATTCAAAATGTGGCCCACAAAATTGGATTTCTTAATGCACCAAGAAGTGCTAAGAAGATTAAGGACCTTTCTAGTATTAAGTGTCACAAAGGAGATGAAGGGCACTTAGGTAGAAAGGTTTTTATAGTTTCTAGTGTTGGTCATACTATCAAGGGGGCTACATGAGAGTAACTTGACCATTGTAGTCTAGGGAGTGGTTTGTCGTGCACACTTTTGAAAACTCTAGGCTATTTATCTGAAAATCAAGTCAAGGACATGGAAAGTCCAAGATGAAACTCAAAGTGGATTGAATTGGAAGAGTTTCATACTTCTTGTTTGACCAGACATTGACCGGACAAACAATCTCATGCGCTGGACAAATGATTGGACAGAGTAAACCTAAGTTTGAAGGCAGAAAGTATCTATCCGGTCCAAGGTAGGTGATGGATCAGACATATACAAAGGCTTTGAACAACTTGGGAGCTCTCTGGACAGTCATGCAAATGTCCGGTCGAGGTGATTCTCGATGACCAAACTAGCATCATTTGATCCTGAGAAAGAAGAACATGGATGAGGTATTTGCCCGGTCTGTGTTTGTTGGATGGACCGGACTAATACATCTCTGCCAGAGAGGTTTTGTACGTCTCTGTGAGGAGGCGTTTGTCCGATCCTATCATTTGTGGTTGACTGAACAAATATGTGAGGTTTTTGCTGACCGTTGTAAAGGTGTACAATCTGAGGAGGTATAAGTCGAGTCAAGGCATTTTATTTGTCCGGTCAGGAACAATTTTTGTACACACTTTTCCAACGGCTCTACCTCCATCTCCGGGCTATATAAGGATCTATTTTCACCATTTCTCATGAGCAAGAATACAGGGCCTCTTGCATCTAGGAGTATTTGGAATGCTAGAGTAGCAAAGTGTGCCACATTCACTCTCTCTAGACTAGGTTAGTCAAGTGAGATCTTGTAGCTTGTTACTCTTGGAGATTTGGCTGCTCCTAGATGACCTTGGTGCTGAAAAGAGCTTGATCAAGCCCTTGAAGCTTGTGGGTGCAGTTCGAGTTAAGATTTGTATAAGGTTGAGGTCCACCTCTCCAAAGATGGAGGAGACACTACTAGTGAAGCACTTGTGTCCTGCAGCGGCACAAAAGGAGCAATACTCTTGGCTAATAGTGCTCCAACTTGGAGTAGGGAGTGTAGCCAACACCTTGATACCATTTATCTTTATGCATTTTGATCTTGCGCTTGTTTGCTTTGTTGCGTGATTGATGGACGGAGTGCAGGTGCAGCTAAGTTGATTATTATGCTAGTGTGTTGCACGTAGATAGGTTCCTTTATTGCAAATTCTACGTGGGGCACACTAACATGAGAATTGTTGGAGTATATGTCTGAGGCCCATGTGGCTAGGCCCATGTGGCCCATGTATGCTACTCTATATAGCTACTCTTCTAGGGTTAGCCTAATCAATCTAGTCCATTCATTCCAACATGGTATCAAGAGCCTAATTTTCTTTTCCCCTTCTCCCTTCCTCCCTCCCGCCGCCAGCAGCTGCCAGGTGACCGCCAGGCGCCGCCGCCCATGCCGGCGCGCCGCTGGCGCCATGGCCGACCACCCTGGCAACCCTCCTCCTCCCTCCTACTTTCTCTCATTCCCTACCCTCTCCGGCGCAACAACCTGGGCCCAAATTGCCGCCACTACCGGTTCCCCTGCCGCGGGCGCTACCTCTTCTGCCGATCCGCCTGCCACCGGCGTGGGGATGCCTCCTGTTGCGGCAGGCCCGGCCATGCGCCCCGCGCTGGCGCTCACAGCCGCGCCCAGGGCCATGGCTGGCCACCCGCGCCCGGCACTGGAGGTCGGACCTCCGCTGGATGCCGCCTCCACTCTAGTTCTATCTGCTGCGGGCGACCCAGCCGCGCACAAAGCCCCTGCTCCCCTAGCCGACGGTCTCTCCCTAGATCCGGCCGCCGCAGCAACCTACGCCGCCGCTGCCGCAGCGGCTGCCACCGGGCTGCCACTCTCCCTCTCTCAGCGTGCGTTTTTCGCCGCTGGGGGAGCAGCGACTACAGGGCTAGATGGGCAGAACACCAGGGTTGCAGCTCCGGGCGCTTTCCACTTCCCTGCTCCGCCACTGGCCACCCTCTTCGCCCCTCGGCCCTCTTCTGCCCTTGTTGCCACGCTCGTCTCCGCCAGGGCAGCGGCCGCCACTCTGGCACGAGCGGGACGCTGCCGACACTCTGGCCCGCCAGCTTCTCGCCCAGGACGGGGGGCCACCTCCACCGGCTCGACAGGCAACCTCACCTCCACCACTACGGCTATCCATCATGACCCGGCCGATCCCCTCGTCTCGCAACTCCACTACCAGGCCGGCGGTGTCCAGAACATCTGGCTCCTCGTACCGGTTGTTATCGACCCCGAGTCGCCCTCGTACGCCCGTTGGCGGGATCTGGTGGTTCTCACTCTCCGCCGCTACACCCTCGACGACCACGTCCTCGACGATCCCATGCCTGCGGTCCAGACTCCATCGTGGCAGCGTATGGACAGCATCGTGCTTTCCTGGATCCTCGGCACGATCTCCATCGACCTCCACGACTTCGTCCACAACACCACCTCCGCTCGCCAGGCCTGGCTGGCACTCGAGGGCTAGTTTCTGGGCAATGCTGAGGTCCGAGCTCTGCGACTGGACACGAGCTTCTGCACCTTCGTCTAGGGAGACCTTGCGGTTGGCGAGTTCTGCTAGAAGATGAAGGCCATGGCCGACTCCCTCGGTGACCTGGGCTAGCCCGTGGAGGATCGCATCCTCGTCCTCAACGTCCTCCGTGGGCTCAGTGACCGCTATGCCCACCTGCGGACGTGGATCACCTATCAGCGGCCCTTCCCCACCTTCCTACAGGTCTGTGACGACCTTGTCATGGAGGAGCTCACTCAGGGCATCCAGCCGAGGTCCGCCACCACCCCAGGGTCCTCGTCTTCCTCGACGGCCCTGGCTGCTACACCGCCACGCCAGCCTGCTCCACCCCGTCCGTCTGCTCCACCACCATCGTCTCTTCTTGGTCCTCCTCCCTCCGGGCCGAGCGGAGGTGGGGGGGTCATGGCGGTCGTCGCCGACGCGGGGGGCCATGGGGGAGGCCGTGGTGGAGTCACCCCGCCAGTTGGCCCACCAGGGGGGCACCATGGCCTTCCTTTCACAACCCGTGGTCAGGGCGCATCTCTATGTGGCCCTACCACGCTCTAGGTGGTGAGACTCACCCACCGGTGGCCATGTTCACTGGTGCTCCACCTCCCGGCGTCTCCACTACACCTCCGTGGGCTACTCCCTCCGGCACCCCGCCCGGGCTTACCGGCTGGGACCAGGCAGTCTTGACGAGGTCGTTCAGCACCATGGGCTTGACACCTCCATCGGACCTGAGTGGATCGCCGACTCGGGTGCCACCTACCACACCACCCTTGACCCTGGTATACTTTCTTCTGTCCACTCTCCTTCTTCTTCTCTCCCCTCATCCATTATGGTCGCAAATGGTTCATGTCTTCCTATCACCTCTGTGGGTACCGCCGGTGCTCATGGGTCCTTTCGTCTTCCTAATGTTCTTGTTGCACCCTCTATGGTTCACAACCTCCTCTCTATTCGTCGTTTTACAGCTGACAACTCATGTACTGTGGAGTTTGACTCTTCTGGTCTTACTGTGAAGGATTTGGCTACCCGGCGTCCTCTGCTCTGATGTGACAGTACGGGGCCCCTTTACACCCTCCGTTTTCCGGCGTCTGCCTCGTCGTCTTCACTTTTGTTAGTTGCCTTCGCCACCACCTCTTCTACTACTTGGCACCAGCGCCTCGGCCATCCTGGACGTGATGCCCTGATGCAGCTTAGTCATAGCTCAGACATTCGTTGTACTCGAGCTCATGATGAGCAGTTGTGTCATGCGTGCCAAATGGGCCATCATGTTCGTCTTCCTTTTTCTAGTTCTTCTTCGCATGTGGCTCACATTTTTGATCTTGTACATTGCGACCTATGGACGTCTCCTGTACTCAGCATTTCTAGCTATAAGTACTATCTGGTGGTGGTTGATGATTTTTCTCACTATTCATGGACTTTTCCCTTACGTGCCAAGTCTGAGACATTCCCCGCGCTTCACCATTTTTTCGCTTGGGTTTCCACTCAGTTTGGCCTCACCATCAAGGCCATCCGGTGCGACAATGGCCGTGAGTTCGATAACTCCACATCCCGGGCCTTCTTCCTCTCTCGCGGTGTCCAGTTGCGCATGTCTTGCCCATACACCTCCTCTCAGAACGGCAAGGCGGAGCGCATGATTCGCACCACCAATGACATCATACGTACCCTCCTTCTCCAGGCCTCACTCCCGGCTCGTTTTTGGGCAGAGAGCCTGCACACCACCTATCTCCTTAACCGCCTGCCTTCTGCTGCTTGCCCGGCTCCCACGCCGCACCACGCTCTTTTCGGTACCCCTCCGAGGTATGACCACCTTCGAGTCTTCGGGTGTGCGTGTTACCCTAACACCACGGCCACTGCTCCGCACAAGCTGGCTCCCTGATCCACTCTCTGTGTCTTCCTTGGGTACTCCCCGGACCACAAGGGGTACCGCTGCTACGACCTCACCTCTTGTCACGCCTTGTGGTGTTCAATGAGTCTATCTTCCCCTTTTCCACCACCACCACCCTTCCACCTCCGGGCTTGACCTCTCCTCTTTGTTTCCCACTGATGCGGTGGTCGAGCCACCTTTGCCGTTGTTTCCAGTAGGTCCTACGGCCCCGTGCCCTAGCTCGCCGTCGGCCAGTGCCTCCCCTGACCCTGCTCCTCGTTCGAGCATGGACGGGGCCCCTTCAGGGCCGGCCCCTGTCATTTCGACTGACAGGGGTCCCAGGCCAGCGCCTCCGGCTCTGACTGCGCGCTTCGCCCGGCCTGTACTCGTGTACCAGCGCCAGGCCCGGACTGCGCTGGTACCTTCACTGTAACACCTCTGGGTGCTAAGCATGCATTCACATCCTAAATCATGAGCATTTGCATTTCATGCATGATCATCATCACATGTAAATTAAGTTAGAATTTATTTAAACTGTGATAATCATGTCTGAGCTCTGAATTATTAAAAATCCTAGGTAAAAGTGGTAAAAATTTGTGGAGCTATAATTTTAAATAACTTAGAATTAATTAGCATGATTTTTGGAGCAAGTTTTGTATTCAAAATCTTTCTAAATTGTGCTTCTAAAAATATTTAAGAAAATTGAGTTTTCATTTAAAAATTTGACTTTAAATCCCTAATTCAAAATCTGTTTAGAAATTTGAAAAGTGCCCTAAATGAAAGTTGTAGAGAATAAAATTTTGAACAACTTTTGTTTTGGGGTCAATTTGTGAAAATATCTTTTTCATCTTGGGTGTTAAGCATGCATTCACATCCTAGTAAATTAAGTTAGAATTTATTTAAACTGTGATAATCATGTCTGAGCTCTGAATTATTAAAAATCCTAGGTAAAAGTGGTAAAAATTTGTGGAGCTATAATTTTAAATAACTTAGAATTAATTATCATGATTTTTGGAGCAAGTTTTGTATTCAAAATCTTCCCAAATTGTGCTTCTAAAAATATTGAAGAAAATTGAGTTTCATTTAAAAATTTGACTTTAAATCCCTAATTTAAAATCTGTTTAGAAATTTGAAAAGTGCCCTAAATGAAAGTTGTAGAGAATAAAATTTTGAACAACTTTTGTTTTGGGGTCAATTTGTGAAAATATCTTTTTCATCTTCAAAATTTGAATTTGAATGAATTTAGAAAATCTGGAAATTTATTTATAAAAAGAAAACAAATTTCCTCGTCTCTTGGGCCGCTGCCTCCCTTCCTGGCCTGCTCTCGAATCGGCCCGGCCCAGCTCTGCGCGCTGCGTCCGCCTCACCCCGCCCGCGTGCCCGCGCCACGCCTCGGCCGCGGCAGGAGCTGCTCGCCCCATGGCCGACATGCGCCGCTCGCCGGCGACACCTGGCCATCCGTGGCCCCCACGAGCACGCGCCTCGCCATTTCAAGCCGCAGGTGCTCCACTTCCCGCTCTGCCCTCTTCATTCTTCCTCCCGCGCTGCCGTCCTCTCCACCCCACACCGAGCACCGCTCGAGCCCTCCTCGCCACCGCCACCTCCGCTGGTAAAATTGGCCACCGGTGGTCCATCGCCGCCCTCCATCGCGTGCACGTCGCTCCGCCTCCATCTCCGACACGTCGTGCTCGCCTTGATTTCACCATTTGAGCTAGGTATGTTCGATTTGAGCCGTGTTGCCGCCGTCGGTCATGGCGCCGTCGCGCTCGACCTCACCGTGGGAAGGGTGTCTCCGCTGTTTCCTGGCCCTTGAAAGTGACTTTGCCGCGTTCGCCTTCCTCTCGCGGACCCGGTGCGCACCTCGTCTTGCCCGATCATGGCCATTGCATTCATTTCATTCATCATGTATTCCCACTTTATGAAAGAAAGTGAACCTAATTATCTACATTTCATTCATCATGACCATTGCATGTCATTTCCGTAATGCATCTAGGCAGAAGCACTTATACGATTGCATCCTACAGGATCACAGGAAGTAGCTCAGGTAGCAGTTCCCGAGGAGCCAGAAGAGCAGCCCGAGGAGCAGAAAGTGCCCGAAGCCGACGAGGAGGTCGGTGAGGAGCTTCCAGAGTGCCCAGACCAGCGTCCGAGCTCTTTCAAGAGAGGCAAGCCCCGGAGCATTTCTTTCCCCCGGTTCGCAATTATTTTATTAATGCTTTACTTTAACTGCTGTATTATGTTTAGAAGTTGTTTGCAACCATTGCTGCATTATACCTTGTTTACTCCATTCTACCCTATCCTTGTCACCCTGTTAACCGCAGTCAAGTAATTGCTTAGCTTGCTTAGACCGGTAGAAGTCGGGTGATTTCCTGTCACCTGCGAGCTATAGGTGTTTACCTGGATCTGCTTGAGAAAAGATGTCGTCAGGAAATAACTAAGTGTTAATATGAAATTGAGACCGGACAGAAACTTGCAGGTTTTCAGACTGTAGTGTTTTCCGTCTATGTCGATTAAGGACCGACCGTTGTTGGACATTGGGTCTTGTTGAACGTATGCCTCACATTTAGCTGGCCGGATAAAGTACCTTCCGACCGCGAAGCTGGGGGATTATTCGGGCCGAGTGGATTGCCCGCAACGCATTGTACTGGAGCTATAGTGGCAGGATACGGGGGCGCGATGATAAGGCCAAAGAGCAGTCGGGCGCCCCCCGGGTACATGTGGTTCCTGGCAAGCTCGCGACTTCACCTGAATGGTTGACTCGGTGACCAACACCTCACTTTAGCGGGTGAGTGAGGTTTGTGTGAGGAATAACTTACCTGCTGGTTAATAATCGATTCGAATCGCCATCGTTCACTAGATAGTGAGCACTTGACTTGAGCTACTTCATCGTAGTAATATTGATAGAACACTTGGACAGTTATATGAAATATGACATGATGAAAGTTGTTAGTGATCATTGGGTATCATTACCTGTTTAATTACATGTTACTTTAGTACAGGTGCAAATATAGTTGACAGGTTAATAAAGATTTAACTTGATGCAAAGCTTTTGTAAAGATTCTCTAAATACTAAAAATGCCCTTTTGCAAAGAAGTCAGCTACCCCACCATAAAGCCTGTCATGATTCCTTGGTGTCTTTTATTTTTGGTTCTGTCGGGTAAGTCTAGCTGAGTACCTTCTCGTACTCAGGGCTTTGTTCCCACTTGTTGCAGATGGGCAGATGTATTACGGCTACTGTATCAACTGCCTCTATCCTGCAATGGAAGAAGCTTAGGACCATGGGCAATGGTCATTCACTATATCTCGTCTGATGCTTTTGATGGAATATGATCCTGAGCTGGCACTGTATTATGAACTCTGTGTGAGTGTGTGATTTGAACTAAATGCTTCCGCTACTTTCATTTGAAACTGGTTTGTAATAACTATGTTTAAACTCTGATGTATTTATGACGCAAACTTTTATGTAACTTGTAATGGTGACCGCTGAACTTATTACGATCTTGGCTGGTATGTAAGTTGGTTTGAAATCCGTCATGATTTCACGGACTACCGGGTTATACGGGCTTAAGTTTGCTAAATCGTCTGCTCGATGGATGATTTTCTCACTTAATCTCGTATAATTGGTTGGTTCTGTTACAGCTGGTATCAGAGCATGGTTTAGCGTGTTTACTGTTCACAAGTGTATTTAAAACAAAAATGTGTTTGAAAAACGTGATTTACAAACTAAGAGTGTGTCAGTGGTCATATCCTTTATGCCCAGTAAGGACTCTAGGTGGCTTAATTAAGTACTGACTTGGGGGTTCTTGCACCATATTTCTCTTTCGTTGCTCATACGGCGTGCTATTGTATGAGTGCCACTTACTTGAGTGGTAATGTATGGATCAGTTGCCTCTACGCCTCAGTAAGTGTGAGATGTGAGAGCATGATCGGATACACCGCTGATCTAGGGAGAGTGCTTATATGATACTGGAGTACTTACATATTTTACGCATGTTTTTACAAAAGTGTCGCATGTGTGGTTGTTCCGTCCGTTAAGGCGATGTCGTTAATAGGACGATGTTTTGGGTGGTTACTACCGTTGTACGCATATCTAGGGATTCGTGTAGAGCGTGTAGATAGATTTACTGCTTTCATGCATGCATGGGGTTTTGGGCTGAAATGAATCTTCTGCATGTACATAACAGTGTTTCTCGTGTAGAACGTATTAGTTACGTTTATGAGAGATCGCCTGTATGCCATCGAATTCGTCGATAGATATCATTTATTTCTTAAGTTTGTGAGAACGTAAGAAACGTGCATGCATCATGTTGCTTGCGCATTTCATTCATGCCATGCATTCCTCCCCTTATAAATTGATTATCCCCTTTCGATAAAATTTATACCAACTTAAAATGTGTTCTCACCGGGTAATCGAACTTTTGGTACAGATGGCCCACACGAAGCAGACTGCCCGTAAGTCCACAGGTGGAAGAGCACCCCGACGCCAGTTGGCCCCGCGGGAGCGCTGCAGCACGGACACCTTTCTGAGCGAGTTTGGCATGCCAACTTTGCTTTGGAGAGTGCTCCATGATGTGGGGTACCCGGAGGGTCAGGAGCCGGTGTACTCTTGGAGTGAGAGCCAGTTGGCAGAGGATGGACTGGCAGTGGTGGAGATCATTGTCCCTGCTCTTGGTGATGCTCCAGAATGGGATGGTTGGCACTTGGAGTTTGAAGGACGCACTCCGGTTGAGGGTGCAGAGGGAGCAGCTTTCCGTGTCATTCGGGACATAATGAGCAGATTTCCCAACGAGCTGGCAGCAGCCTTGGCTGGCACTTTTCCAAGAGATGATCCTCGCGATGCTATTTGGGTGCAGCCGCAAGGAAGTGCTTTAGTCAGAGGCCCAAATGAAGGACATGCTAGCGACAACCACGCTATGAGTGTGATGTATGTAGCTATCAGAGCATACCAGGGTCTTGAGTGCACCTATTGGACTTTGATTGGTTTGCGTGGTGATGATCGGCTCAAAGCAAGAAAACAAAAGAAGAAGCAGGCACGTGCTATCGCTAGTTTGCAGGAGCAGTTGGCTGACATGAGCTTGCAGCGGGACTAGGCTCTAGAGAGAGGTGATAGTTCTCTACAGCGGGTGCATACATTGACTTAGGCCAACAATAATGCAGACCGCATGATTGGACAGTTGGTCCAGAAAAGGAATGAAGCCTGGAACGAGAGGAACCTCCTGAGGCAGAGGGTCGAGGAGCTAGAGGAGTACAATGTCAACTTGCATGAGGAGTTTCATGCGCTTTACAACGGAATTGGCCCGTATGCTCCTCTAGAAGCTGCCGGTATGGACGTCGACGACGATGAGGACGAGCTCGCAGCCGCACCTGCCGACGACGACGATGACATTGCTACTGATGGTAGCGATGGTGACGTCTCTGACCCCGATGATGGCCCCGAGGAGTAGGCTAGTTGCTTCGCGTTAGCTACTAGGCCCTGTTACAATGACCTTCTTTTGGCTTCATGTATCTTGATGTATCTCATTTGAACCTTGAGACTTGGTAGAATGTTGGATCTTGGTTGTTCATGCGATACCTGAACGCATAAAGTCCAGTGTGTGTATGCTGGCAATGTGGTTGTATTGGACACGATGTTTGCATTTGAAGTAATTTCATTAGTGGTGTTGTTTTAATTGGAATGCGATTATTGTGCCTCTGTTTTGTTATATGACTTTGTTCTCTCCAATGAGTTTAGTACGGCATAATTTTTCATTCACTCACAATTACTACAACTTCGCTTAATCATTACTTATTGCTGAAATATGCAGATGGCAAACACTCGACGCGCCACGTATGAGGCTGCTGAAACTGGTGGAAATGGTGCCGAGGCAGGTGGAAGTGGTGCTAACAACGCCAACCATAATGAGCCACACCCAGAACCGCATTTGCCGCCTCCTCCACCGCTCACTGCAGAGATGTTCTTTGCACAGTTTCTGGGAAGTCAGCGCAATACCGAGCAGTCACAGAAGAATATGGAAGATTTTCTGCGTACCATTGCCAACAACGTGCAACGTGGTAACAACCAAGGTGGTGGCAATGGAGTGAATCAGTGCAGCAATTTTAAGGATTTCATGGACACTAGGCCACCAATTTTCAAGGAAGCAACCGAGCCACTTGACGCTGAAGAATGGATTAACACTATGGAAGATAAGTTCCGTTTGTTAAGGCTGACAGAAGTACTAAAGACAGAGTATGCTGCACATCAGTTACAAGGACCAGCAGGGATGTGGTGGAAGCATTATCGCACCACCTTCCCTCCAAATGCTCAGATCTCGTGGAGAGATTTCACCGAAGCCTTCCATGGAGTTTATATTCCATCAGGGCTAGTTGAGATGAAATTGGGAGAGTTCTTAGCTTTAAATTAGGGTACCAAAACCGTAACACAGTATTTGTATGCCTTCAACAACTTGTGTCGTTATGCTCCCGACATGGTTGACACAGATGCTAAGAAAATTGCTAGCTTCAAGAGAGGGTTAGGTTCGAAGATGATGAAGCATGTGGGTACCAATACCCGCACCAGATTCAATGACTTCATCAGTGATTGTCTGAAACAAGAGAAGAACAACAACGCGTACACCGCATCCAAGACTCGTAAGAGAGCCTTTGAGTCAGGACTGTCACAGTCCAGAGTTATCACTGCTAATCGTTTAACCTATCGTCCGTCTGCACCTAGTGCAAGGTTTAGGCCACCGCAGCATAAGACCTAAAACTACAAGGGACCGCAGAAGCCGTACAAGATGGCAGTGCCTCTAGCAAGGACAGCCGCAACCGCGGGACAAGGTAACTCGAAGGGAGCTATCGGATCTGCTGGTACAGTAAAGGGACCTTGCTATAACTGTGATCAGCCAGGCCACTTTTCCAAGTTCTGCCTTTATCCGCCCCGAAAGAAGCAACAGACTTATAATGCTCGAGTGCACCACACCACTGTGGAGGAGATTCCTGAGAGAGAGCCCGTAACTGCTGGTAAGTTTCCTGTTAACCAAAACCCTACAGTTGTTCTGTTTGATTCTAGATCATCGCATTCTTTCATGAGTCAAGCATTTGCACAGAAACATGAACAACTATGCACAGACTTAAGTTATGGTTACCATATAAGTTCAGCAGGGGCTGATGTTTTAACCAATCAGATGGTTAGAGGGGCAACCCTTGAGTTAGGTAGTTGAAAGTTTCGAGTTAACCTGATAGTCATGCCTGGACTAGTTCTGGATGTCATCATAGGGATGAATTGGATGAAAGAATGGGGAGCAGTTATAGATACAGGAAGTCGGGTACTTACCCTAAAGGATCCCCAGGGAGAGGGTATTTTTCAGGTACCATTGCCCAAAAGAACAGACCTTATAAGTGTAACATGTGCTCTGGAAGTCATTCCGATTCATCAGATTCTGGTCGTGTGTGAGTTTTCGGATGTATTTCCAGATGAGTTACCTGGTCTTCCGCCTGATAGAGATGTTGAGTTTGGAATTGAGTTGATCCCCGAGACAGCTCCAATTTCAAGGAGACCTTATAGGATGCCTCCGGATGAGTTAGCCGAGTTGAAAAAGCAACTAGAGGAGTTATTGAACAAGGGGTTTATCTGACCAAGTAAGTCTGAATGGGGATGTCCTGCCTTGTTTGTGAAGAAAAAGAAAGAGGATACTTTGAGAATGTGTGTGGATTATAGGCCTCTTAATGCTGTAACTATCAAGAATAAGTATCCCTTACCTCACATTGATGTTTTGTTCGATCAGTTAGCCAAAGCCAGAGTGTTCTCTAAGATAGATTTAAGATCAGGTTATCATCAGATAAAGATTAGACCACAAGATATACCGAAAATCGCTTTCTCTACCAGATACGGGTTGTACGAGTATCTTGTTATGTCCTTTGGCTTAACAAATGCTCCTGCATACTTTATGTATTTGATGAATATAGTTTTCATGCCAGAATTGGACAAGTTTGTGGTTGTGTTCATTGATGATATTCTAGTATACTCTGAGAATGAGAAATATCATGAAGAGCATTTGAGAATTGTCTTAACCAGACTGAGAGATCATAAGTTGTATGCTAAGTTTAGCAAGTGTGAATTTTAGTTGAAGAAAGTTCCTTTCCTTGATCACATTCTGTCGAAGAATGGAGTATCCGTAGACCCGGGTAAAGTGCAAGAGGTTATGGAGTGGAAGACACCAATCACAGTTTCTGAAGTTAGAAGTTTCTTGGGTTTAGCTGGTTACTATCATCGTTTTATACCAGACTTCTCAAAGATTACCAAGCCAATGATAAGTCTGCTACAGAAAGATCATAAGTTTGTATGGACAGAGGAGTGTGAGACAGCTTTCCACACCTTGCGGAAACTGTTGACCACTGCTCCAGTTCTAGCGCAACCGGACATTGAGAAACCTTTTGATGTGTTTTGCGACGCATCAAAAACAGGATTAGGTTGTGTTCTTATGCAAGAAGGAAGAGTCATTGCTTATGCCTCTCGCCAGTTGAGAAAGGATGAGATCAACTATCCGATGCATGATCTTGAACTTGCTGCCGTAGTGCATGCCTTAAAAATTTGGAGACATTACTTACTTGGTAATGTGTGCAATATTTTCACCGATCACAAGAGTCTCAAGTACATCTTCACCCAACCTGAATTGAACATGAGACAGCGAAGATGGTTAGAATTGATCAAAGATTACAACTTGAATGTGCAATATCATCCTGGAAAGGCCAATGTAGTGGCAGATGCTTTGAGTAGAAAGTCACATTGCCTGAATGTGCAACCTTTGCTCGAAGATGATTTTGATCTACTGCATCCTGCAGTGTTACACAATATTCAGATTAGTTGTTCTTTAGAAAGTAAGATAATAGAAGGCCAGAAAACCGACAAAGGGATATTCCATATCAAATAAAAGATTAAAGAAAAACCATCCAAGCACTTTAGATCGGATGAACATGACGTGTTATGGTTTGATGACCGTCTTGTTGTTCCTAAAGATAGAGAGCTTAAGAATAAAATTATGGATGAGGCTCACCTTTCAAAGTTATCTATCCATCCCGGAAGTAGCAAAATGTACCAAGAACTAAGACCTCGTTTTTGGTGGACCAAGATGAAGAAAGAGATTGCAGCGTATGTAGCCAGATATGACACATGTTGCAGGGTAAAGGCTATTCATATGAGACCTGCCGGATTGTTGTAACCTTTGTCTGTACCCAGTTGGAAGTAGGATGATATAAGTATGGATTTTATCACATGTTTGCCCACTACTCAAAAAGGACATGATTCGATTTGGGTAATTGTGGATCGCCTTACAAAGACAGCTCACTTTTTACCTGTCAAGACAGCTTATAGACCACCTCAATATGCTGAGAAGTATATTGCTGAGATTGTGAGATTACATGGCATACCGAAGAATATCGTGTCTGACAGAGGGTCACAATTCACTGCTCACTTTTGGGAGCACTTGCATAAAGGTTTGGGGACGAGTTTAATTCGTAGCACTGCTTATCATCCTCAAACAGATGGTCAGACCGAAAGAGTTAATGCTGTTCTGGAAGATATGTTGAGAGCTTGTGTGTTATCTTCTAGAGATTCATGGGAGTCATGGTTACCTTTAGCAGAGTTCGTTTACAATAATAGTTATCAAGAAAGTATCGAGATGGCACCATTCGAAGCTTTGTATGGCAGAAAGTGTAGAACACCACTTAACTGGATTGAGCCAGGAGAAAGAAGATACTACGGTATTGACTTCGTAGAAGAAGCTGAGAAGAAAGTTCATATCATTCAGCAAAATATGAAAGCCGCTCAATCCCGTCAGAAAAGCTATGTAGATCGAAGAAGGAGACCGCTTGTGTTTGAAGTTGGTGACTATGTTTATCTGAAAGTCACGTCAATGAAGAAGAAACAGTTTGGAGTACGGAGAATGCTTGCAGCCAGATTTATGGGACCATATAAGATCTTGAAAAGAAAAGGTCCAGTCACTTATAAGTTGGAGTTACCTGAGACAATGGGTGCTATATTCCCAGTTTTTCATGTATCGCGTCTCAAGAAGTGTTTGCGTGTTCTAGAGGAAAAAATTGAACCTCGAGGCATAAAGCTCAAGTCAGATTTAGTATATCGTGAGCAACCGGTTCAAGTGTTGGACTTTAAAGAAAGAGTTACTCGGAACAGTGTGGTAAAAACATATAAGATACAATGGAGTCATCATGATGAAGGAGATGCAACTTGGGAAACGGGTGAATATCTAAAAAAGCTTATGAGAATTTTTATAACAAATGGTTCGTAACCTAAAATCTCGGGACGAGATTCTTATAAGGGGGGAGGGTTGTAACACCTCTGGGTGTTAAGCATGCATTCACATCCTAAATCATGAGCATTTGCATTTCATGCATGATCATCATCACATGTAAATTAAGTTAGAATTTATTTAAACTGTGATAATCATGTCTGAGCTCTGAATTATTAAAAATTCTAGGTAAAAGTGGTAAAAATTTGTGGAGCTATAATTTTAAATAACTTAGAATTAATTAGCATGATTTTTGGAGCAAGTTTTGTATTCAAAATCTTCCCAAATTGTGCTTCTAAAAATATTTAAGAAAATTGAGTTTTCATTTAAAAATTTGACTTTAAATCCCTAATTCAAAATCTATTTAGAAATTTGAAAAGTGCCCTAAATGAAAGTTGTAGAGAATAAAATTTTGAACAACTTTTGTTTTGGGGTGAATTTGTGAAAATGTCTTTTTCATCTTCAAAATTTGAATTTGAATCAATTTAGAAAATCTGGAAATTTATTTATAAAAAGAAAACGAATTTCCTCGTCTCTTGGGCCGCCGCCTCCCTTCCCGGCCTGCTCTCAAATCGGCCCGGCCCAGCTCCGCGCGCCGCGTCCGCCTCACCCCGCCCGCGCGCCCGCGCCACGCCTCAGCCGCGGCAGGAGCTGCTCGCCCCGTGGCCGGCATGCGCCGCTCGCCGGCGACACCTGGCCGTCCGTGGCCCCCACGAGCACGCGCCTCGCCATTTCAAGCCATAGGCGCTCCACTTCCCGCTCTGCCCTCTCCATTCTTCCTCCTGCGCTGCCGTCTTCTCCGCCCACACCGAGCACCGCTCGAGCCCTCCTCGCCACCGCCACCTCCGCCGGTAAAATTGGCCGCTGGTGGTCCACCGCCGCCCTCCATCGCGTGCACGTCGCTCCGCCTCCATCTCCGACACGTTGTGCTCGCCTTGATTTCACCATTTGAGCTAGGTAGGTTCGATTTGAGCCGTGTTGCCACCGTCGGTCATGGCGCCGCCGCGCACGACCTCACCGTGGGAAGGGCGTCTCCGCTGTTTCTTGGCCCTTGAAAGTGACTTTGCCACGTTTGCCTTCCTCTCGCGGACCCGGTGCGCACCTCGTCTTGCCCGGTCATGGCCGGCAACGGCCATCGGCCTGCTGCCCGCGCGGCCGCGGCACCATGGTCACCGTCGTGACCACGCCCCCCCTCTTGGCCTCGTGGACCGAACGGTTTTGGGCCGTAGCCCAAGCCGGGCCGGCGCGCCTGCTGTCCCCGCGCTCGCGCTCGGGCCGAAATCCATAGCCGGCCGGTTGACTTCACTGGGCCAGCCCGTTGGCGATAAGAAAAATTATTTTTCGTTTTTCTTTTATTATTTGAAAATGAAAATGGTTTGGAAAATGTTTGACTACTCAAATTTGCTTCAAATCTGTTGAAATAAATTTTGCTAGATTCCTTATCATCAGATCTACTTGGGAAAAATATTGCATGTCAAGTTTGAAATACTTTTCTGTAGAGTTTTTATTTAATCAATGAAATTGTTGTTTTCTTGTTAAATATGTAATAAATCACATAAAGCTCAGAAAAATATGGTTCCACTTGTTATAATTTTCTTTTGTGATGTACTTTCTAGGAAAAATATATGTCATGCATGTTCTCTGGAAAAATCTTGAGTTGTAGTACAAGTGTTTAATATTGTTAATAATTGTTATTTTTGCTAGAGAGAAAAATATGAATAAAACATGCATGTAAGAATTTTTCTATAGTGATTGTTTATTGTGTAGAATATAAGAAAAATGTTAAATCTGTTGTTTGATACTTTTCATAGTACAAAGTATTTCTATGCTCATTTTTAGGTCCTAGCTTGTTATTTTTGTGTAGACATTTCTAGTAATCCAAATACAATGAAATTTTTGTGGTATGCTAGATTAGATGATAAAAAGCTACTGCAATTTTCTCAGATTTTTCTATGCTACCAAAATAGGTGTTGCTATTCAGACCTAGTTGTAATTAGGGTTTAATTAATCTTGTTAATGCATGATTAGTTAGTAAGGTTTGTTTTGGTGTATCTTTAAAGCATTTAATAAGATGTGTTGACTTAGCATGGTAGTAGTAGTAGAAGAGAATGCAGTAGATGACATGTGCTTGTAGTCTGTATTCTTGGATGATGTTGACTATCTTGTAGAAGAAATGTATTCTCACTTTACGAAAGAAAGTGAACCTAATTATCTACATTTCATTCATCATGACCATTGCATGTCATTTCTGCAATGCATCTAGGCAGAAGCACTTATATGATTGCATCCTACAGGATCGTAGGAAGTAGCTCAGGTAGCAGTTCTCGAGGAGCCGGAAGAGCAGCCCGAGGAGCAGGAAGTGCTCGAAGCCGACGAGGAGGTCGGTGAGGAGCTTCCAGAGTGCCCAGACCACCGTCCGAGCTCTTTCGAGAGAGGCAAGCCCCGGAGCATTTCTTTCCCCCGGTTTGCAATTATTTTATTAATGCTTTACTTTAACTGCTGCATTATGTTTAGGAGTTGTTTGCAACCGTTACTGCATTATACCTTGTTTACTCCGTTCTACCCTATCCTTGTCACCCTGTCAACCGTAGTCAAGTAATTGCTTAGCTTGCTTAGACCGATAGAAGTCGGGTGATTTCCTGTCACCTGCGAGCTATAGGTGTTTACCTGGATCTGCTTGAGAAAAGATGTCGTCAGGAAATAACTAAGTGTTAATGTGAAATTGAGACCAGACGAAAACTTGCAGGTTTTCGGACTGTAGTGTTTTCCGTCTGTGTCGATTAAGGACCGACCGTTGTTGGACCTCGGGTCATGTTGAACGCATGCCTCACATTTAGCTGGCCGGATAAAGTACCTTCCGACCGTGAAGCTGGGAGATTATTCGGGCCGAGTGGATTGCCCGCAACGCACTGTACCGGAGCAGTAGTGGCAGGATACGAGGGCGTGATGATAAGGCCAAAGAGTAGTCGGGCGGCCCCCGGGTACATGTGGTTCCTGGCAAGCTCGCGACTTCACCTGAATGGTTGACTCGGTGACCAACACCTCACTTTAGCGGGTGAGTGAGGTTTGTGTGAGGAATAACTTACCAGCTGGTTAATAATCGATTCGAATCGCCATCGTTCACTGGATAGTGAGCACTTGACTTGAGCTACTTCATCGTAGTAATATTGATGGAACACTTGGACAGTTATATGAAATATGACATGATGAAAGTTGTTAGTGATCATTGGGTATTATTACCTGTTTAATTACATGTTACTTTAGTACAGGTGTAAATGTAGTTGACAGGTTAATAAAGATTTAACTTGATGCAAAGCTTTTGTAAAGATTCTCTAAATACTAAAAATGCCCTTTTGCAAAGGAGTCAGCTACCCCACCATAAAGTCTGTCATGATTCCTTGGTGTCTTTTATTTTTGGTTCTGTCGGGTAAGTCTAGCTGAGTACCTTCTTGTACTTAGGGCTTTGTTCCCACTTGTTGCAGATGGGCAGATGTATTACGGCTACTGTATCAACTGCCTCTATCCTGCAATGTGAGAAGCTTAGGACCATGGGCAATGGTCATTCACTACATCTCGTCTGATGCTTTTGATGGAATATGATCTTGAGCTGGCACTGTATTATGAACTCTGTGTGAGTGTGTGATTTGAACTAAATGCTTCCGCTACTTTCATTTGAAACTGGTTTGTAATAACTATGTTTAAACTCCGATGTATTTGTGACGCAAACTTTTATGTAACTTGTGATGGTGACCGCTGAACTTATTACGATCTTGGCTGGTATGTAAGTTGGTTTGAAATCCATCGTGATTTCACGGACTACCGGGTTATACGGGCTTAAGTTTGCTAAATCGTCTGCTCGGTGGATGATTTTCTCATTTAATCTCGTATAATTGGTCGGTTCTGTTACATTCACCTCCGCCGGTGGCTCCTCCTTCACCGGAGTCACCACCGAAGCCGTCTTTCTCTCCGCCGGGGACACTGGAGTCGTCGCCGCGGCCTCACACCGCTCTCGTCGAGACACCGGTGTCCCATCCGCCGCTCCTTCACCGCCACCCGCGTCATGTTCATCCTATGGTGACACGACACGCGGCTGGGACCCTGCAGCCCCGGGCTCTTGCGGCGATGCCCGGTGACTCGCAGGTCTCTCCTATACCCTCTTCTGTCCACGAGACCTTGCTGGATCCCCACTGGCGCCACGCGATGGAAGAGGAGTACGCGGCTCTCCTCGCCAACCAGACCTGGGATCGGGTGCCTCGTCCACCCAGCTCCAATGTCGTCACCGGCAAGTAGATCTGGACACACAAGCGCTAGGCTGATGGCACTCTCGAGAGGTACAAGGCTCGTTGGATTCTCAGGGGTTTCACTCAGCGGCCTGGTGTTGACTATGATGAGACCTTCAGTCCAGTGGTGAAGCCGGCTACAGTCCGCACGGTGCTCTCCCTCGCACTCACTCGCTCTTGGCCCGTGCATCAGCTGGATGTTAAAAATGCTTTCCTGTATGGTCTTCTCACTAAGACAGTTTACTGCAGTCAGCCGGCCGGGTTTGTTGACTCCTCGTGTCCGGACATGGTCTGCCGGCTCAACAGATCTCTCTACGGCCTCAAGCAGGCCCCCCGGGCATGGAACTATCGCTTTGTTGCCTTTCTGCGATCATTGGGATTTGTGGAGGCCAAGTCCGATACGTCACTGTTCATCTTCCACCATGGAGCTGACACTGCATATCTACTGCTCTATGTTGATGACATTGTCCTCACCGCCTCTAGTGAGTCACTCCTTTGCCGCATCATCATCTCTCTCCAGCAGGAATTTGCTATGAAGGATCTGGGTGAGCTACACCACTTCCTTGGGGTCACTGTTGCGCCTCATCCTACTGGACTTCTCCTTCACCAGCGGCAGTACACTCTTGACATCCTTGAGCGAGCTGGGATGACAGACTGCAACCCCTGCTCCACTCCCGTTGACACGCAGGGCAAGATGTCCGAGGCCGAGGGGAACCCGGTGTCTGATCCCACCGCGTACCGGAGTCTTGCTGGTGCTCTCCAGTACCTCACCTTCACTCGACCGGACATCACTTATGCAGTTCAGTAGCTGTGCCTTCATATGCATGATCCGCGGGAGCCCCACCTCACTGTCCTTAAGCGCCTTCTCCGCTACCTCCGAGGCACTGTGGGCTACGGCCTGCTCCTTCACCGGCGGTCCTCCTCCACCGAGATGGTTGTCTACACTGACGCTGACTAGGCCGGATGTCCGGACACTCGGCACTACACCTCCGGCTACGCTGTCTTCTTGGACGGCAACCTGGTGTCCTGGTCGTCCAAGCGTCAGCAGGTGGCCTCCCGCTCCAGTGCCGAGGCGGAGTACCGCGCCGTGGCCAATGGCGTGGCCGAGGCCTCTTGGCTCCGACAGCTCCTGGCCGAGCTTCATAACCCTCTTCTCCGGAGCACACTTGTCTACTGCGACAACGTCAGTGCAGTCTACCTCTCCACCAACCCCGTACAGCACCAGCGGACCAAGCATGTGGAGATCGACCTTCACTTCGTCCGTGATCGGGTTGCCATCGACGAGGTGCGAGTCCTACATGTACCTACTACGTCCCAGTTCGCAGACATCTTCACCAAGGGCCTCCCATCGTCGACCTTCACCGCCTTCCGCTCCAGCCTCAACATCACCAGTGGCTAGTTATGTCTGGAGGGGCTCGTATGTATTTTCTTTTCCTGGTGTACAGTCTGACTCCGCTGCGTCGGTAGTTCATACTGCGGGGGGGTGTTGGAGTATATGTCTGAGGCCCATGTGGCTAGGCCCATGAGACCCATGTATGCTACTCTATATAGCTACCCTTCTAGGGTTAGCCTAATCAATCTAGTCCATTCATTCCAACCAGAATCATCCTAGTTGCACTCTTATTATGCTTCATAGAATGGTTTTCACGGTAGTATGATGGCCCTAAGGATTTTTCATTTTAGTGTGATTTGTTCTTGCAAGTACTAGTTGCTAGGCTTCAGCTAGAGGGGTGACTAGAGTTAGGCAC
Source organism: Saccharum hybrid cultivar R570 (assembly GCA_038087645.1). Classification (NCBI taxonomy): domain Eukaryota; kingdom Viridiplantae; phylum Streptophyta; class Magnoliopsida; order Poales; family Poaceae; genus Saccharum; species Saccharum hybrid cultivar. Next base: position 4,117,606 of record JAQSUU010000059.1, read on the forward strand.
TTAGCCTAAGGACTTTGTTCAAAAGCTCAACGCCCCCCCCCCACCCCCCACCCCCCCCCCCCCCCCCACACACACACACACACACACCCCGCTTCAGGTAATCGATCCTTTCAATATATAATTCAACATCTGATGTACTTGCAAAAAATGGCTTTTTATGTTATTGTAGCAAGAGTATAATGTAGATCCTAAGACTTTTTTTTAATAAAATATAAATGGAGAGTTAATAAAATGTCCAATAGGCATTAAAGTTTCAAGTGATAATAAAAAAATGTAGCAAATAAAAAAATAAAAGCCAAAATATAGATTCATATTCATGACACATTTGTTTTTTCTTAGCGTAGAATACAACAGGAGAAACCCCCACTGTGAGATTTTATAAAGAAAAAAGGGTAAGAACTGTACAGGGAAACAAGCACAACAAAAACCACCCTAAGAGGCTGAGAGAGCCACTTGACAGCCAGAAAACTAAGAGAAGGGATCTATACAAAGGAGGAAAAAGAAGAGTGTTTGTCCTCAGACATCCTAAGAGCTTGCAGTCTAGCCTCGTCTAAGAAGGAGCATTTTCAGGAGGAGAAAGAAGGCCATCCTCTGTCATTTAAATAATGATTTCAACTAAACAAACGTTAAAGGCACACAAATGTGATGCAAAGAGGAAAACTATAAGTATAGATGGTGGAATATGAAGTTTCTTAAGAACGTTAAAGACACACAAATGTGATGCAAAGAGGAAAACTAGTATAGACAGTGAAAGATATGAACACAGAGAATAAGGATATGAAGTTTCTTAAGTAGAAATTATATGGATCGGAAAGAGAACAGAACCACGAAACGTGAACAGCCTATCATAACATATAAAGGCTAACAACCTTGATTTTCCCACGCCAGCAAAACATAGTATTGGAACGAAACAGTTTTCACACTTCACGAAGAACCCACCAAAATCATTTGCAAACATGAAGTTACACCATGAGGGTCCTGTGCCTATGATAGTACGGTACACACGCCACAGGCACATGGCATGCTCCTCTTATTTGAAGCACACACAAAACCATAAAGAAATTAAGACAAACAAGTGATACGTCGTCAGCCTCATCAGAGGCACAACTTACAATTTTGTCAAGTAACAAGCACACCCAATGCAGCTAGCTTGGTGGATGAACTGCAAATAGTATCAGACACCAAGTTTTATTCTTCAGAAAACACACCATAGACCTGACAAAGCAACAGAAGCACTCGGCATGGTAGAAAGCAGCAGTGAGACGTGGCTATCAATCCACCAACAAACCTACAGAGGTGATAAAAGAAGGGTTTGATTAGTGGAATAAATTAACGGAACTTACAAAGCTAGTACTAGATATTCAGAAAACCAAAATAAACTTGATCACTAGCTGTACCTATTATTGGTCGTTAAATTGTAGTACCATGTAGGATTCTTGCAGATAGCTAGATAGATCTTCCATGAGATCTGCAGATAATATTCTGCATATGATACATATGAAAACATAAAGAAAAAAAACAAATAAGAGAAAGGAAACAATTTATTCATGTGTACCTGGTCAACTGATGGGACAGTTAATGCTTTAGTGGCGTGGGTCAAAAAGGGAAGGGTGGTGGCTAGCCTCCCTCCCATCCCACTCGAGCTTCTCCCACCATACCTTCTCACAATCAACGACAGGGCGGTCATATGGGCGGTCAGTGGTGCCCGGGAGGTGCTTAAGGCTGCAACATCCCCTCACTGTGATGGTCTTGAGCTCAGGAGCATACATCCTGGCCTCACATATCTGATGCAGCTTGGGAAGATCATGAAAATATATGTGCTGCAGCTTTGGGAATTCCAAGACACCTCTTGGATGGCCAGTGCCTATTTTGTTCAGAAACTCTGCTTCCACAGGGAATACGTGGCTGAGGTCACCACAACAGACGATGTGAAGAGTCTCAAGGCTAGACAGGGTATAGAACCATGACAGTGGAAGGACAAATGTAAGCTTAGGACAGGAGTGGAGATGTATAGCCTGCAGTTTTGCAAAGGATTCAGTGTCCTTGATGTTGATTGTTCTTCCTTTGCTCCAAATGCAACGTGCTGTCAAGAGATCAGCTGCCCAAAACGTCTCTAGTTCATTAAAGCAAACAATATCATAGTTAGTGGCAAACACGGTGTCAATATTGGGGCATCTCTCCACACGGCACCACCTGAGACAAGACCAATAAATCTTTGTCTTTTTTGTCTCTACTTCTATGGACATCATGCTCTTGGGGATAACAGTGCTGATGGAAGAATTGTCATGCACAAGCAATGAGTAGACCCTATTCATCAAAAGGATTACAGCCCTTGTCCCATTTATGGTGACCACATTAGAGTTGCTTATTCCCTCACCAATCTCTACATGGCGGTCCAGTGGATGAAACTGCCGCACACTATTGCTATCATAATTTACACTGCATTTCTGTAGAGGGACCATTTTCACATTGTTATAGTTTTGTCCAACATCTTTGCTAGTAGAATACAAGCAAATATTCAGATCATATCTAGGGTCAGTGTTCCAGCAAAACTTATTGGCACTTGCTAACACCAATGACTGAATGAACCTCATGTCCGAGACAGCAATAAATGCATGGCAACCTTCTTCTCGTTCTTTATTGACAAAAGAATCATGTAGTGTTTTTGAATTAACTGCTTCTGGGCCTCCCCGAGTGTCAATACCTAGCACCATTAGTTTGGGCATTCCATGCTTTGGCCATAGGACAGCACCAAGCCGCTCACATCCCAGCAAGATGACGCGCTGTAGGCATGGGACCTGCACCACTTCGTCAGTGAGATCAAGTTTTTTTATTGATGTGTTAGAGAGATCCAACTCCTCAAGGTTCATTACTGACCCATGCAATCTGAAATTGACCAGTCTTGCACAACCAGCCAAGGAGATACAGGAGATTTTAGCTTCTTGATCTCCAACATCTAAGCTAAATGTTTCAAGAGTTGGAGGGAGTGTTTCAGGCACAACATGTTGCAATCCAATACAACCATCTAGAATAAGGGTTTTGAGGCCAATTGCACCTGACAAGCTTGGCAATAATTTTATTGTGCTATTCCCTGACAGGTCAAGAAGCTCCAGCTTCACCATATCCTTAAATTCATCCTCATTGCCTGTCTCCCAAGGACGTGTAGGGTCAACCACTCGAAGCTTGTGAATGTTACCTAGACATGTCCATGAAAGATTGTTGTGCCAGATTCTTCCGCTCTTTATATTGATCTCCCTAATGTTTGTTGCCACCATCTCTATTGTATTTGGGGATAAAGTCAATTCCCAATCTGTTCGACATACGTCTAGCACCCATAGGCTTTGAAAGAATTCTCCTATTGTTGGTCTGACATTTCCCTCCTCTTCTTGTTCTTTGTATTCTTCTGGTTTATCATGTGGTTCATCCTTGCAGCTATCAACTCCAAGGAATCTTATGTTTCGACAACAAAGGAAAGGAGGTGAAGAAAAGCTGAAGGTGCAGTGGCAGAGTTTCAAAACATGAAGTTGCTCTGATATTTGGAACATGTCCTTGGGTAATGACACTACTGAACGGTCATCTTTTTCCTTAATTGCCAAAAAGAATGATGTTGTTTCAGGCTGTACTGTTGGTACAATACCTTCGGTGACCACAATCCAAGATGTTGTATTATCAAAGGAATAGGTCATTCTATAAGATGAGAGGCCCTCTAGCCGCAACTCTTCATGCAACGCAGTGGCAACCTCCCATGCTTCCTCTCGCTGGAATTCTTGTAGAATCCCATCACAAACCCAATAGTTTGAGGCATGAGTGACCCAGTTGAAGTCTAGAGAGGTGGCAGCATTGGAATGCAATGATAACAAATACCTACAACAAACTTCAGCTAATTCCCTAGTGACCACAAGCTTATTCGTGTATTGTGCTATTTCTGCAGCTTCCTCACGCAGTATTTCAACCCTGTGGGATAAATCAGAGCTTTTCTTAGAAAAAATTGAACCAAGGTACAGATATGAAGTGTCCATTGCCTTAGTTCCCTGTATTTTGTTACGTGCATCGGTGGCACGAAGCCTTCCTTGGAATGTCCACAATACCTTCCGAAGAATATTTGATGAAGGGTCTGCAGCAGCTAGAGGAATGCCAAGGTCATTGAAGTTAACCATGCTATCGCTTCCGTTGTGGAAGACCACTAAGGAGCTCTGTCCTTGTAGGGCTATCTCTCTCTTTTCCTCCTCCTCCGTTGTTGTTGTTGAGAGAGATATCTCTCTCTTTTCCTCCTCCTCCTCGTTGTTGTTGTTGAGAGAGATGTATCCACTATCCAATGCCGGGGCTGCAGCAGAAATATTGCAAAAGACGCTATACGTTTGTAGCATGAGGAACTTGCTAACTGTCGATGGTATAGTTTGATGCAAATCTGCAAGGAGCTTCTGATGCCATTTCTTCTTACTTTGGCTTTAGTGCTTTTACTACAGCGAAGGCACGCAGGTTCTTTGCTTTACTTGGTGTGGGAGGCAAAGGATAAAGCTGGAAGTGTGCCTTCCTCTTTAAACAAATGTACCACATGCACGGTCCCTTACAATAGCTGCGCCATGGTCCAGCCCACATATCTAGAAAAAACTCCTTCATTGCCACTGAAAATTATAGTGCTTCTCTCAATGACATCGAAATTTTCAATTTCCCTTTAGTGTCATCAAATGAAATTTGCGATTCCCTCAGTGTCATTTCCGTTCATGTGCCGTTAGTGGGGTGTCATATTGGCGGGAAATTGGCCATTTTGGTCCTCCCAAGCAAATGAAGTGAATTTTGTCCCTTTCCTTCAATGCCATTGTAGGTAGTGAACAGCAAGCATGAGTTTATTTGTGCAACACAAATAAAGTCACAAACACATGTTCATCACATCTCTGAACATCAACTCATCGAACAGCTTCTCTGCCACATATGGAGCACCACAATTACAGTATGAATTCAACAATGCATTTCCACCTGTTGAGAAGGAATCCATTCCAACTTTCTTGACTAGACCATGAACTTGCTCTACCAAACCCAAATGCAGGCAATACGTCAACAAGCAAGCCATCTGACAAGGAATCGCCGCTTCTCGGGAGCTCCCTGAACCAGGACACAGCGTCGTGGCCGCGACCAAACCGCATGAACGAAGAGATGAGACAGTTCCAAGTTCCAGGTGACGACGCTTCTTACCGTCATTTCACCGAACACCTTGAGCACTTCGTCGAACGAACCGTCCGCTCCGCCTGAAGAGCCCCACTAGCGAGGTCCCCGGGTAGGGCTCGCGTGGAGCAGCCCGTGTCTTGAGGATATGCGGGTACAGTTGCGCGGTGCAGAAGGCGGTGATGTAAGGCGATGGGAGGAGCGAAGGTGAACGTGGTGGGTGCGACACCGGTCGCACTCAGGGAGAGAGCGTCGCCCAGACGGCCGGCGCGGGACGTGACGAGGAAGTTCAAAAGGGACGCGGAGAGCGGCGGGCTCGGACGCGGCGTCGCATCGAGCAGGCGGCAGGCGCGGCATGGGGGAGGTGGAGGGAAGAGCGCGGCGACGGCGCATGGAGAGGTGGCTTGAATCGTGGTCCGGTCTGATTAGCCCTCTATCTAACAAAGGCAAGCCACTACACTGCGCTAAGAGGAAACATGCACTCCATTATCGTGGCCCTGCTCATCTCGCCGAAATTTCACTTACGCTGAAATGCTACGAGAGGAAAATACTGTTGGTTTCGCTAAAGTGGTGCAGCAGAACGGGTCCAATCTTCTCAAATCATCATGCCAGACGGCACTGTTACCAGCTTTCATGAAGCGATAGTCTTTCAGGTTTAGCGAACCAACCATGCTTGCAAATAAAAACTTACACAGCATAAACTTCAGAGCCTTTGTGAGAACTGAAAACATCCTGATAGTGTTATCCTATTTGATACTTTTATTTCGTCCATTCACATAATGCTTTGCAGTACCACTGTGCAAGTGCAACACCAATTTTCTACTGGCTATACGGCTCCTTTTGGATTGCAGAGGGTCCTGCTGCTGGTAACAGTGAATCTGTAGAGTGCAGCACCTAAAACCCGTTTATTAGACCGGTGGAAGTGGAACCTGCCTACTTTAGTTAGCCTTCTCAGATGTCTTGAGCATACAAACCAAGGATGTCAACTTCTGGATATCATTTTCGTTGCGCATCAGCGCGGAGCCAGAACAGGCGTTGCGGAGCGCGCCCACCACCCTAGTCTTGAAGATTAACCAGTAAACAACTTCCCCGGCAGAAACCACGCAATTGGCACTAATACAATCTAGCCGAACGGTTTCAGCAATGTTAACTAAAAATAGCACCAATCTGGAAAAAATAAAACACCAGACATAATCAAATGGAGGCATATAAAGAAACTTATCTGAATAGCAGCAGACGAAGGCGTCTACATTCAAAATATAAAAATCTAACAACACCGGTTGTATTGTAAGAGTACAAACATCTATCCCCACGGCCTCCTGCACCATTCGTCCTCTTTGTAAACACTTCTTTCATGGCATCACTCTCTGCCGTACCTTGACCGCTTGCGATCATCATGTTCCACATCATATTTGCGTCTTTCTGATTTTTCTTCCCTTCCTCGGTCGGATCTGTCATCGTTCCTCTGCCTCTCACCTCTTAATCTCTCAGGTGACTTGTCACGCCTATGTCTGTCACGGTCTTCTGCTCTTCTATCATCGTGCCTACTCCTAGATTCTCGTTCTCCATACCGCTCTGATCTCGATGGTTCACCATCCCTAGAACTCTGACGGCTGTTTACATTTCTCTGAAAGCGTAACTCACAACCATCAGAATAGGATGGTTACTGATAAGCTACAAGCTCAATTATACTAGGATACATATTTCCACCAAATAAAAGTAGAACCAAAGCGATCACCTGATGTTCATTAGGATTAAAAATTTCCACACTCAAAGAAGCATATGCACATGTGAATGACTAACAGAAACTTTATCACAAGTGTGCATTATTTTTATTTATAAGAAAAAAAAATCTTGCTTTGCATCTGTCTAAAGACTTGCAGCTTGCAATTACAAGTTTGTAGCATATCTAGAAACAAGGAAACAGGGGGTATGCTTGCAAGAAACATTATGTTAAATTGACATGATACATGATACATGATACCCATTTTCTAGCTAGTGATGCATCTGAAAATAATGTTTATAAAAACACAAATTACTGCAAGTCAAGTATTGGTTTGCAAACTGTGCATTCCCAGTGAATAATCCTAGAACCAAGGGCATACATTGACCTACCTGCTCATCATGCGAAAATTTGCAGGATGCTCCACGGTTGCACTCGCCTTTCTGGAAAGCATAGCACATGCCTCGGCTCTTTGGTACATCACTGTGTTTGTCATGCTCCCATCGTGCACCGCTATCCTCTTTAGAACCCCAACCGGTGTTTGCATTTCTCTAAACAATAGTCCACAAACATCAGAATATGTCACCAAACCAATAACAATAACAAACAAATATGTTGCTGTGCAAAAATGATTAGAATCGCTATACATAGAAAGTAGAAAAATGAATTTTGAAATTAAGCACAGGCAATGGTCTTTCAGGGCCTGTATGGATACGAAGCAATTGGACCAAAACAAATCTCAAAAGTTTTCCATGGTGACACCCCACCACCCCCACCCCCCCCCCAGCCCTGGTCTAAAAACAAATAAACAGGGCATTTTGCACAGGTGACAAGCCACAGAATCCCACAACAGTGCAAAGGAATCTCACAAATGTAAATATGGGTTTCACCCTGATTAGGCCTTTCAGTGATTCAACTGGAGTACAGGTTAAGCCATGTCAATACAAAGACCTAGCGCATTGAAGCTTATGTTGCTTCCACCAATCACGAGAAACATTGGTAAACTTCATTAAACATTGGTTGTGAGTTGACAGGATACCCATCACCCCTCAGCGACCAAACTGGTTGACAACCGATATATTTCTTCTCAAAGATATTACCGGCATTGGTTTGCTTACTGGCATTCCCAATGGATAATCACACGATAGTTTTATCGATGCATTTACAGCACACTGACCTGCTCATCATGCGAATATCTGCAGGAAGCTCCCCGGTTGCACTCGCCTTTCTGGAAAGCGTAGCAGACTCCACGGGCCTCCCTCTTCTTCTGCTGCTCCTCCTCATCTTCCTCCTCCTTCTTCTTGTACTTGCTCACATGGTCAACCCTTATGATCCTCCCAAGAACTTTAGCTCCATTCAAATTGTCTTTGCCATGCGAAATTAGGCAAACAGGAATAATAATTATTAGAACTCGAGCAGGTAATTAACTCAAACTGAATACAGAGGCGACCAAAGATAAGAAGGAAATAGGGGCGAAAAGGATGCTTACCAACAGCAAGAATCGTGCTTCTCTGGTCCTCGTAGGCGAGGAACGCGAACCCCTTGGATTTTCCGGTGCCCTTGTCGCGCACGAGGTTCACGTCGACTACCTCACCGTACCTGCCAAAGGGGGAGACAGGGGACTCGTCAGATCTCCCTGCCGGTATCCATTCCAAGGGGAAGGGACGGAAGAAGGGAGGGAGGGAGGGCAGGGCAGGGAAAGGAAAGCGTGAAGCGGAGACGGCGAGGGTCTGCAACTCACTGAGCGAAGATGGCGAGGAGGTCGCCCTCGGTGAGGTCGAAGGGGACGCCGCCGACGTAGACGTAGGCGGAGTCCTTGAACTTGGCGTGCCACGACGCGTCCTCGCCGATGCCCATGAGCGCCTCCTTCTGGTTGATAACCTGCGTCCGCTTCACCTGCGTGAGGGGATTCATCGCTGCCGCTCCGGCCGCCGGCGCCGACTACTCGAACGGCGACGGATTGGGAGACGAAGAGGAGTCGGGTCGGTGTTTGGGGTCGAACGGGCTTTTGGATTTCGCTAGACCTGATCAAAGGGTCGGGCCAGGAAAACCGTGCCCCCCGGCCCGCGGCCCACCGTGGCGGGCTGAAAATTCAAGTCTGGACGGGTGGACCTGACCTGGAGATTTTCTGGGTCGGGTCGTGTCTGCTCCCTCCGTCTCAAGTTAAATTAGCTTCTAGAGTTATCCTAAATCAAACTATTTTAAACTTGACATCTTTATACAAAAAAAACATCAACATTTATGACACTAAATTAGTATTAATAGATACAACATGAAATATATTTTCATATTTATTTGATGTTATTAATGTTATATCTCTTTTATATAAAATTAGCCAAACTTAAGGTAGTTTGATTTAAAGTGATTTTATGAATTGATATATTTTAAGACAGTGATAGCACTTTTTTTTGAGGTGCATCGTGTTTTCTCAAGTATAAAAGTCTATCTCATCTCCTCATCAACTACTTCTCTTAATTGGTAAACCGGATATTTAGACTTCTCTAACTTTTGTTGTCCGATTTATCTCCCTAAATGGTTTCGACACGTGTGACACACGAGAGAGAGAGAATCGTGATAATTCATAAGTCAACTAGACTTTAACAAAAAATTATAGAATAATCTTTAACATAATTATCTAATATTTTCTCCAAAAAAATATGCATTTAGAATTACTAAAATCTGATTTAGTCTTTGAATTTCGAAATTTGAAGTTTTTTTAATATTCTTGATAGATTAAAACAATTTTTCTATGATTTTTTAGATCATATCAGGTTTAGTATTTTTAAATGCATATCTTCCTTAAAAAGATTATTTGAAGTTCGTGTATCACATACATAATCTATATCTATATATCTTATATTTTAATTAATACTTAGCACATGCAATTATATCTTCATTCAAGATATTCACATCATTAAATAATATCATTCACTAATATATATTTAGATGTCCACATCACTCAATGTATTATGATAGTTCTCCATTTATATAAGTAATATGATTTTTTGTTTTAGTTGAACTTATAACAATCCATCTCTTTGGTTAGCTAGAGGTTCCGATCCATCTCTTTGGTAGGGAAAAACTCGAGCAATCCTTCACAAAACTAGCACAACAAGTCCAAATGACTTAGGGCATCCACAGTACACGTTGTCGATTTCGATAATGACGTGGAGCGACCTACACCCTCGTCCCAAAAAAAAAAGAGTTATTCTCGCTTCCTAAAAAGTCAATAACTTTTAACTTTGACCAAATATATTTAATAAAATATTAATATTTATGGTACATAATTAGTACTCCCTCCGTATCGGATTTAGAAGTCGTTTTGGATAAGGTTTGGGTCAAACATTGGGAATATAAATCATCAATAACTTTTAAGTTGTTAAGTTTGCAAATGTAAAAATTATATGAATAGATTTGTCCTGAAAAATACTTTCATAAAAGTATACATATATCACTTTTCCATAAATATTTTTTATAAAAACAAGAGGTCAAAGTTGTGTTTTGGAGACCGTGTCGTTGTCCTAAACGACTTCTAAATCCGATACAGAGAGAGTACCATTAGGTAAATCATTGAATATACTTTTATAATAAACTTGTCTGGAGATATAAATGTTGCACACATTTTCTATAAACCTAGTCAAAGTTGAGAAAATTTGACCAACACGATTCCCATAACGACTCTTTTTTTTGAACGAAGGGAGTATAATTTTAATATCAAACACTTTCATTTATGTTGTAGGGTCCTTGGCCCTCCATATTTCAAAAAAAAAAACTTGTATCTATGGCCCCGTTCGGCTGTGTTAATAAGCCGGCTGAAAAACACTATTGGCTGATTTGGTGTGAGAGAAAAATACTATCCCGACTGAAAAAAAACAAGCTGAAAAAGACGGATTATAAACCGGATGAACAGTGACTATATTCTCTTGTGATTGATTGCGAGAGCAAAAAAGCAACGCAGGTCCACTGTATCATTGGGTTGATATCTTTCTCGGTAGTGACGAACTAATTGCTAGCGTCCTTTATGTCAGTTTTTGAGCATAGCCAGTAATCAAATTGTTAGCTCAAATCGTTTTGTTACGGACACCCTTAGCGGGATAAAATTAGGGGTTGCCTGTACATTCAATTATTCCTTTTACAAACACGAGGAAAGGTGTCGATTATTGCTTTATATTCCATTCGAGTTGTGCATTGTCCCAATTAAACAATTTGACGAGGTAAATAAGAAGCGAAAAGTATAGTGTGGTGAACAGACCATGTTACGGACGGCACACAAACACCAATTTGTTTCACTATGAATCCATGGGATGTACTTTTATAATGCATTTCTTTATGTTGAGAATATCATTGTATTTCCCCATATTTTTTAGATTTAAAAGTTTTTTTGAAACTAGATTTAAAAGTATTTTACTAGAACGCCAAACCTAAAACATAAGAGCAACTCCATTGATTTTTTTATTTTTAACACTTTTTTAAAACTATTTTCAAATTTGACACTATTTATTTATTTTTTTCAAAACTAACACTTTTGGTCGCGCCTATTGCCCTGGCACGGCCAAACCATGTTGCCGCGCCATGCATGGCGGCGCGGCAGCTTAGGTGACGTGACAGCGGACCCGGCCGCTGACCGCTAACGTGGCAGGCGCTACCGCGCAACGCCACATGGTGCGGCAAGGCCCAACACAGGCCCGCGTTGCTGGCTCCTCTGCCCATCCCTCTTTCACTCTCTCACTCGTATCCCTCGACATGGCACCGCCACCCTCTCGCTCCCTCAACGCGCCACCGCCGCTCCCTCGCTCCTGGACGCGCCGCCGCCGTTTTCGCCGTTCATGGCCGCCACCGGCCGCTCCCTGGCCTCCTCTCTCCCTCCCCACAACCTTCCCCGCTCTCCCTGGCTCCCTCAGCCACCCGCCCTCTCCCTCCAGCTCTCCCTCAATCCCTCGCCGACGACGGCAGCCATTACCACCAGGCGGCCCCTCTTTCCCTCCCTACCTCCCTCTCCGCTCTCCTACCATCCCCTAAGCCGCTCCCATCTCTCTCTCCTCGCTGGATTCGAGCGCCGCCGGCCGACCATTGCCGCCACCGTCAACCTCGTCGCCTTGGGGTGAGCCCCAATCTACATGCTGTTAGTGAAGTTAATCCCCTTCTCTATTTGGTGGATGAATTGAACTTTGGTTAGTTAGGATTAGGATTAAAAATTTATTTTACTGATTAGTTAGGGTTACCAATTTGATGATATTATTTAGGTTGTATTATAGTTTTTGTTGTATATTTAGGTATAGTTGGTTTTAATTATTATAGTTAGTATAGGTTGTAATATTAGATTAGTTGGTGTAGGTATTAATATTAGATTACATAGTGTAGTTAGTATAGTTAGTTTAGTCTATTATTGTTAGCTAGTATAGTTAGTTAGAATAGTTACTATAGGTTTTAATATTAGATTAGTTAGTGTAGTTATAGTTAATATAGGTACGTCGATTTGGACGACTTGATAAAGTTTTCCCAAATGCTTTTGTAGATGGATTATTGTATCCGAGTTTTTTATGGAGGAAGTTTTAGAAAAGAAGATGGTATGTTTGAGGATATAGAAGAAGAACTGAAATGGTTTGATGAACCTCCTAGATTCAACGACCTTTGTGTCCGTTTGAATGCAAAATTTAGCGGTGATTTCACACTGAAGGGGAGGTTTGATAGTGGAAAAACTAGGGCACACTTTGTCCTGATGCCTTTGCGCAACTGTGCTCACGGGTCCTGCTACAATAGGATGATCCAAGGTTCCATTGTGTCCATGGCTGACGTGGTGTTGGAGAATAGGTACAGGATGCAGTGTCTCTAGGATGGGCCATTCTCTGTGGCACGACAGAAGGTGGTACAGAGCCGCAGCAAATGACTAACAAGAAGCCATCGTATCTTTTTAACTAAAAATATATTCTATAAAAATAAAGCCTGCACGACTTAGTTACTATGTTCCACATTTTTCCTTTACTTTGAAAAACTTAAGATGGGCCACCTCTGCTGCATGGTCCTCGCTGCATCCAATCCCTTCATGTATAAAATGCAACCAGTTAGTAATGTGATTGTATTACATTTAAAAGCAGGCAACGAAAATAACAAGGCTTTCAATCACTCACTAGCACACAATGCAACAACATGGTCGTTCAAGACCTGCATCTATACTCTTGCCTCCTCCCTTGCCTCCTTCCTTGCCCTCTCCTCCTCTGTCTTTCTCCGTCTCTCCAGCCCCCATTTATCAAGGCTAACACTGATCGGGTTATGAAAACCGCGCTGTCTAGCAAACTCACGCATCTTCTTTATGTGTTATTTAACAAAGAGCTCGACGAACTGAGGTCCATAACCAAACTTCCATGCAATTACTTGCTTTGCCTCGATTTCATCCAGGAACTTTGCTTGACCATCATAAGATTCTCACTTGCATTTTTTAGTGCTCTGTTCAAACGAAAAATTAGATTATAAGGCTTCACAGAAGAAAAATATGATTTCATGTTTTACACAACAGTAACCAACCTCATCATAGTCAACCATATTGTAACAGGCCCAAATAGGCCAAGTGGACCAAAATCACGGAATGGGTCGATACTATTGCAGCCTGGGAGGGGGGCTGTAGATGGGGTTACTGTACATCCGGACTCTGGTGCTGTAGCGGTTTGATACTGTAGCTCGGACACTGCAGTATTCTGTTACTGTAGCATCGCGCCTGATCATGCAACTAGAAGTTTAGTACCCTATCGTGAAACACTGTAGTAGCCTGACACTGTAGCATCATGAACACTGTGCAACCAGAAGTTTAGTACCATATCGTGAGTCTGAGGATCGCCTGACTACCTTAAATACCAGGGCCAAGGACGCGTAGTAACCTTTGGTTAACCGTTTTGAGCGAAGCGAGGATGAAAACTCAAGCGGGTTGCTACGCAGGTGGGACCACTACTCGACAGAGTGGGCCTGAGCCGTGTATGTCGGGACTGGATGTTACACATATGGCTGCACCAATGGACTATTCCAAGCTCCAAAGAGACTAGGCCATAGTTGGCTTTGACACCACATTCGCACATGACAGGAGGTGCTTCAATGATTATCCTTTATTTCTTCTTTTTCTTTGCCTTTGGTGGCTCCGGCCATTGATTCTTAGGACCATAGAGCCACTCCTTCAAACGACACTTCACAAATCCAAAGCACTAAAAGAGAATAGATTAGTACACGCACACGTAGATATAAACATTTAAACAGATACACTTTCCACTTTACTTTGTGCTTGTTGGGATAGACAAACTCCAACGTATTCTTAGGATTTATCACAGCTCGATCTCCGCAATCGCACAAAGGAGGTTCCTCGAGTCATCTAACTGTGGCTAGGTGCTCCTCCTTAGCCGTCATTGGTGGGGGTTAGGGGGAGGTGGAACCCACCGCTCGAAGTGCTCACGTGGGTGTCTCCCTCTCCACCAATTGTCAAAAAGGAGGTACCTTGAGTCAAACTTGTCTGGACCATCGATCCACTGAAAAAAAGGCACCTCTCATGGCCCTACACAACAAGATTCTAATAAAACATTAGTAACCTACTAACACAAATGAAGAAAAAAAGGTATGGAAAGAATTACTTACATTAAAACGACTGCATGTATAGAAGTGTCGGCGTTGGTCCCGCGGGGGTCCTATGCCAACGAGTGAATCAATGCTGCATGTCCCTAATCTGGATGGTGATGCAAGGAGAGTACACGGTGGTTTATCCTAGTTCGGGCAAAGGAAGGCCCTACGTCCAGCGAGGAGGGGGTATTGTATTTCCTTACACCTAAGTGCTTGCGTAGGGGTTATAAGCTGTGAGAGAGGGAACCGATCCTAGGTCTCAGAGAGAAAAAAAAATAAGAGTACAAAGGAGATTGCTTGAGATGTTGATCTTCTATGGTGGGATGGAGACTAGTTTTTTGTCGTCCGTTGTTCGCCCCCCTTTTGTAGAGCCCCTGCCTGCCCTTTTATAGGGTAAGATGAGGCAGGGACGCCGGGGGTGCATTTGAGGTGAAGTTTTGTCGATCGCTGTGGAGGCTGCTATAGCGACGTGCCCCAAGAATGGCCGGCCATCCCTGGACACCATGGTGACGTAGAGGATGAGACGGTGAAAAAACTCCGGGTCATGTGTCACGTAAGCCTTACATTCTTGTTTTGACCGTCGGTGGGTCGAGGTGGATCGAGGATGGGT
Organism: Saccharum hybrid cultivar R570; assembly: GCA_038087645.1. Taxonomy (NCBI): domain Eukaryota; kingdom Viridiplantae; phylum Streptophyta; class Magnoliopsida; order Poales; family Poaceae; genus Saccharum; species Saccharum hybrid cultivar. The sequence continues at coordinate 4,132,698 of JAQSUU010000059.1, forward strand.
CGAGGTGGATCGATGGTGGACGGATAAGGCCGAGTCCCTAGGATCGCGGGGTACAGTACTTGTCGTATTCTCACTCGAGGGTGATTAGTGGCGGAATAGTGCATGGTATGGTGCGTACAGTGACAGGTTTTCTCCGCCCCATCCCGGGATGAGCAGTAAAAAGTGAGATTTGACACCGGTACTGCCTCCATGTCGGTTGTTGTTGTAGCCATGGGGGTAGGAAGTGGTTGGTAGTCGTATTAAATGCTCTGACTTTTGTCTCGGAGTTAGTGAATAAGGTGGGTCGAGTGGCCTAACCCCGGGTCGTGCGAGTCGGAGATTTCTCGGTAGTGGAGGCGTCTTATCGAGCGAGCCTCGTACGAGTCAGAATGTGGTTGAGGCGTCCCGTAGAGCGTGCCTCGTACGAGTCGAAACGTGGTCAAGGCGTCCCGTTCGCTGTTTCGGCTCGTCCCATTTTTGTGGGCAGCGATTTTGGCGTGGTTTTGTTTTTCTTAATCGTTGATTGTGGGTACCCCTTATTTTTGGTACCCGACAGTAGCTCCTGAGCCTTTGGGTGAGTGTGGGCCACTCTCACAGAGGCTCAGCGAGTCATGAACTGGAGTTGTAGCGTCATAGCTTTTTCCGGTGGCGCACCCACCGGGTGTAGCCCCTGAGGCCTCGGTGGAGTGTTTTGACTCCTTCGAGGTCTTTTGTATGTTTTATCGAGGAATGCTCTCGTATCATGGCGTGTTTTGTCCTCTTTTGTTTGAGGTTTAACCTTCTGCGGTCGAGCCCCCAAGCCTCGTGCGCACGAGGTCGATCAGAGTCTTGGCTATCTTTTATCGTTCGACCCTCACGCTCCTTTAGGAAAAAGGAGGAGGGGTGGGGAACGTCGTACTACCCTCGTCGGGCGAGTTCCGACGGTCTCTGGTGAGCTGTTAACGGAGAATTTGAGTGGGAGCCCGTGCTCCATTCGGTAGGAGTCGGCTAGCGGCCATGGAGGCACTCTAAAAAATGCCAAAGAGTAGTCGCGTGGATCTCGGTTCCTTGTGATAGGATCCGAGGGCTCGATGCCTCCCTCCGAGGGGATTCCTCTGTTGACCTCTCTTTTAGCCTCGAATACGTCTGGGGTGCCTCGAGAGCATGGCTCGAGCCCTGGCCTTGTACGGGCGTGTCCCTAGTCGTCCCTGACTCCGTTACTCAAGGACAGCTGTCGAACCCTGGTCGAGGGACAGCTTTCGATCCCTTGAGGTTTATATCAGGCTCGGAGCCCATTACCCAATCGTCTGGGAATATCCGTCTGCGGATCTTCTTCCGGCCCGTTTGGGGCACATCTTTTTAGGAGGGGAAGCGAGATCGGTGTGGTAGTGGGCGGCGTGGTGTGTCGGTTACAGAGTGAACGACGGACACGTGTCCCTATCTATGGGTTTTGAGGGAGCGATTAGGTAAGGTCATTGAATGTGGAAATTGTTCCTACCTTTTCGCCCACCCGTTGGCCTTCCATCAGGGTATAAGTGTGAGGCCCGGGGTTCCATATTCCCCCTATAGGCCATTTGCGTCTCTGCCCTCTTTGCTCTTTGTGCGCCCTTCAGCCGCCATCCTCCGCCGTCGTTGCTTCTTCCTCTACCGTCGCCGCACGCCGTTTTCCGACAACCATTGCGGGCAAGAGCCAGATCCTTCCCGCGGACACGTGGGGTCATTCCTCGGTGATGGAGAGGAAGCTAGAGGAGTTGGTCCACGCTGGACTTTTGCAACCAAGGGCGAGCCGGACCCAGCCGAAGTGGAGGGTGCCGCCGTCCGACCACCGGGAGCCGGCGCCCCCGGAGGGATACGTGGTAAGCTTCGTGGCTTTCCATGAGGGGGCTCGGAGTGCCACCGAGCCGCTTCATGTGGGTGCTCCTCCACTACTACAAGGTGGAGCTGCATCATCTCGCCCCCAACTCCATCTCACAGGCTGTCATTTTTGCGGTGGTCTACGAGGGGTACCTGGGGATGGAGCCACACTAGAATTTGTGGCTCCACCTCTTCAAGGCGGAGCATTTCACCAAGAAGGCAGGCGAGCGAGGAGTGCGGCACGCAGTGCATGTAGGGAGCTACACTCTCCAAGTCCGGGTGGGTCGAGGTGAGCAGTACATCCCGGCGTAGCTCATCTCATCGAACAGCGGCTGACATGACGGATGGTTCTACCTGCGCAACGACGGTGACCGGCTGCCGAGATTCTCCGGCCTGGCGCAACGACGGAGGACAAGTCGAAACTGCAGCCGCTCCTCGACGCGTTGAGGAGGCTTCATCAGCGCGGGTTGACGGCGAGAATGGTGGCTGCCGCATTCCACCATCAGAGGGTGCTGCCGCTGACGCAGCGCCAGCCCCGGATCGATGAGATGACGCCGGAGGCTTCGCTAGAGGGGAGTTGGATGTCGCACGAGTCCCTCCCCCTCGATGAAGTCATCCGGCGTGCACGGTGGATGGTGGGGAGTTTCAAGCAGGAGGACATCGATAGGGTCCCGATGCACCTCACTCAAGGCTTTGAGCCTCTGGTAAGTATTGTTTTTAACAGCCTTGAGTCCTTTTGCTTCCTGATTCCCTCGACTAAGTCGGTCGAGGCCTCTGTGCAGGATCTATCAGCGGTCAAGGAGTCACGGACGCTGGTTCCGGAGGATCGGGCTACTCAAGAGGCTAGACGCCTCTCGGCGGCCTAGAAGAAGGAAGAGAAGGACGCTGCTAAGAAGCGTCAAGTCAAGAAGACCCTCGAGCGCGAGGCGTTGAAGAAGCGCCGCCGCCAACAGAGCCTCGAGGGGCTCCCGATCGAGGAGTCTCCCTTCGAGACGGTCTCAGGGGAGGATGAAGATAGCAGCGACGACGATGCTAGGTCGCGGTATGATACCATGACTTTTCTGGCACACCTCCTCGACGTGCGGCCCTTGCTAGAGCCCGTTGGGGGGTCGACTTCCCAGGCATCGAGGGAAGTCTCAGCGCCCGTCGAGGGGGAGGGAGAGCCAGCAGAGGGAAGGGCCTGAGCGGGTCCTTCAGAGAGGGGAGCTACCTCACCTGGGGTCCCACAGGGGAGGTCGGTGGCGCCGCGCCCGCGAGCCCGATTGCCTCGGACTCTGCCGGTGGGCAGAGCAACAACGTCGGCGTCGGAGGCTAGGGCGCCATTGACGGGCATAAGGACTCGAGGCCAGATAGCCTTGTCGGCACAGAGGTCCTCAGGCACCCCGTCAGCTCGGGCTCCGAGGAGCACCTTGCCAATAGGAGGCTCAATGGAGGGGCCCTCACAGATGCCGTCGGGTGCCTCGGGGAGGCCAGAGTCTAGGCCCCTGATTCCCATATCTGGGTAAGTACCTCACCTTGTCTTTCCATCAACGGTAATCTCACTTGTTATTCTGACGAGTTTATTTGCTGCTCAGCCATAAACGCAAGGCGGAGCTCGCGACTCCGACTCCCGTCAAGGCGCTTAGGTTGGGCGCCGCCTTGATGATGTAGACGTCGGCCGATGACGCTGCCTGGGTCATGAGGTGCCAGGCTGCGATGGAGCGGCTCAGGACGAGGGAGGCCGCCGCCAAGGCGGGGGCAAGCACCCAGGAGGTCGCTGGTCCTGGTGATGCTGCGCGGGGGCCAGAGCTAGTTGAGGCAGTCCTAGGTGGTGCCTGGCGCTGGTGGGTCAGAGCGTGGGTCGATCGCGATGACCTAGGCGACCATCGAGGCCGCTGAGGCTGAAACATCCGTCCGTGACGCGGGGTGGGCAGATGTCGAAAAGTTAAGGGAGGTGGTGGAGGCCCCGCCAAAGGCGGGGTAAGAAGCGGCGCAGCCGGAGTCACAACCGGCACAAGAGGAGTCACAGCCGCAACAGGACCAGCCCACAGAGCAGGCGGTCGAGGCGGAACGGGGGGTGGTCGTGCCACCGTCCAACGTACAGGTGGTGGTGCCGACAGTCGAGACGCTAGCCCCGCCCTAGGGGTCGACCCCGGCCGTGATTGACCTTACCGTCGATGACTCTCCTTCTGACAAGGGGAAGCAGAAGGCGGACATCGAGACGGTTGACACCCCGGATCGGCCTGGTACTTCTGCGGCGTTGGGGGATGACCTGGCCGAGGCGTCGGCTAGGTGACCTGACTACACAGGGCTGGCGCTTGTACAGGCAGAGGAGGAGCTTCCGCGCTGGGGTCGGTCGACCCTTGAGTTCAGGGACGCATCTAACCCCAGCGCCGAGCCCTTCTTTGCCCTCGACGACAAGGACGAGGTGCAACACTGGGAGTTCATCGAGGGACTCCGTAAGCACTCCCTACAGTCCCTGCGCATGGTCATGGATACCTTGGTGCGGGGTATGTCAGAGGCTTTTGAGGTAAGCCGGGTTCGTTAGTCTTTCCTTGTGTTGTATCCTTCCTTTCTCCTTGGTTCTGATTTTTAGGTTTTAACTATGGTCAGGAGCTCAAGGAGCATTCTCGCCGCAAGTCACTCTTTATTCGTCATGAGAGTGGCGTGTGGGTGGCGCTTGCTCGTCAACGGGCTCTAGTCGAGGAAGCCAACAAGAGGCTATCCTAGAAGAGCGCCAAGGTGGACGAGCTCCGCGTCGTCCATGCAGCGGTTAGGGAGGAGGCGGCACGGGCCCGGGAAGCTGAGGCCAAGGCACGTGAAGACGCGGCAAGGGCTTGGGAGGAGGCAGCTAAGGCTCGTGAGGACCTCGCGCCGCTGCTGGCGCGTGTGAAGGAGCTCGAGGAGGATGTCGCCTTGGTCGGCGGTCAGCGTGATGCCCTCAACATCCAGATCAGGATGGCGTCTGCTCATGTTGGAACCTTGGAGGATGAGGTTGCGACATTGAAGGGGACGGTCCGAGAGAGGGACGAGGCTCTCTCGATCACCGGTCGGGAGATTGAGGCGCTGAGGGCAGCGGTCCATGACAAGGACGAGGCTCTTCGAGCGTCGGAGAAGGCGCGTGAGGAGCTACGTGATGAGGTCGTGGGTTGGCAGACCCACGCTGAGGGTAAACCTCTTGTTGTGTTTTGGCCTTGGCCTCGGGGTCCCAGCCTTATGCTAACTTGGTGTTTGTGTTTCAGAGCTGGAGAAGCAGCAGCATGCGGCCTAGGCGATGGCCACCTCATTCTAGAACCTCTTTGAGGCCGAGGCCGGGCGGACCCAGTTGCTCTAGGGTGCCATCACCTCGGTGTGTAACGGCCTAGGGGTCGAGCCCGATGCCAATACTAAGGAGGATGCGCTGGGGAACTTGTTCGTTCGGCGGATGGCGACGCTGGGCCGCCTCGTCCGCGTGAAGATACGAGGCAGGCTGCATCACGACGTGAAGAGGGCCATGGTAGTCGTTCGGTCTGGGTTCAAGTATGACATGGACCTCATCACTGATGGCTTCATCACGGATCCAGACCGGACTGACGAGGAGAATGAAGTCGCCTGCTTGAACCTGATTGAGGCCGCTGAGGAGCCCGGGGGTCGCCTTGCAAAACTTTTCGAGGTCGAGGTGGTTTCGCCTGCCAATGATGAGGGCCTGTGAGCCAAAAATGGGCATGAGGGCCCGTGTAAATAAGTTAATATTCGTAACTTGTGTTGTGATGGCCTCAGGGGCCTTGAAACATTTAGATGTAAATTTGTACTAAATGTTCATTTTCGTTTGAGTCTTTTGTTCCCTTTCTTACTTGAATCGTATTCTTGCATGATTTTCTCAGCGCGCGGTTGCACCCCTTGGTGTGAGGGAGTGAGTGGAGGTACCGTAGCTCAGAGGCATAGGCGATCTCGCTGCTCGGCAGCCCTCAAGCCTTAGGGTGCGTTTGCGGCCTCGTGAATTATGTAAGAACTTGATTCGAAGCGTAGGGAAACGTTAGACGTGAGTTTTTTTAAAAAATCGTGAACTTTTATTAGGTCTACTTAGCGTGCGGTTGCACTCCTTGGCGTGGGGGAGTGAGTGGAGGTACCATAGCCCGGAGGTGTAGGCGATCTCGCGGCTCGGCAACCCTCGAGCCTTAGGGTGCACTTGTGGCCTCGTTGACTTATGTAAAAGTTCTCTTATTTTTGAAAAAATGCGAGCTTTTTGGGGACACAGGGGGTTCCCCCTTGCAGCCCCCGAGGGAGGGTCGACTCTGAGGAAACAGGGTCAATCCTTCCTAGTTTTTTATGAAAGAATGCTTTGAACACCGATGTATTCTTTATTCTATCATGAGATTGCAAAATAATTTACAGAGCCTCGAGGCTTTAAGGAAAAAAGTGACATAGCTGTTCAATGTTCCATGTGTTGGTGAAGATTTCGCCTTTCTCGTTCGATAGTTTGTAGGTGTCGGGCTTCAATACTTCCACGACGATGTATGGCCCTTCCCATGGCAGAGTAAGCTTGTGTCGTCTCTTGTTGTTCTGGCTTTGCCGTAGCACCAGGTCATCGACATTGAAGTCCCGTCTATGGACGTGTTTGTCGTGGTAGCGTTGGAGACTTTGCTGATACCTTGTCGTGTGTAACAGAGCCACATCACGAGCTTCCTCGAGCTGGTCGAGGGCGTCCTCTCTTGTGACGTCATTGTTTTGCTCGTTGTAGGCTTTCAGCCTTAGGGATCCATATTCTACATCAGTTAGGAGCATAGCCTCAGACCCATAGACTAAGAAGAACAGAGTGAACCCCGTGGCTCGACTCGGCATCGTTCTTAGGCTCTACAGGACCGAGGGGAGCTCGGCGGCCCATTTTTTGCCGTGTTTGTTTAACTTGTCAAAAATTCTTGGCTTCAGGCCTTGTAGGACCATGCCGTTGGCACGTTCTACTTGGCCATTTGTCTTTGGATGAGCTACGGCTGACCAGAGCACACGAATATGATGGTTGTCACAGAAATGCAAAAACTTTTTGCCAGTAAATTGGGTGTCATTGTCTGTGATGATGCAGTTAGGAACCCCAAAGCGGTGGATGATGTCAGCAAAAAAATAGCACAGCTTGCTCAGACCTGATGCTAGTGATAGGACAGGCCTCGATCCACTTGGAAAATTTGTCAACAGCGACGAGCAAGTGGGTGAAGCCACCAGTTGTCCTTTTCAGGGGTCCGACCAAGTCAAGCCCCCAAACGACGAACGACCATGTGATGGGAATAGTTTGCAGGGCATGAGACGGGAGGTGGGTTTGTCTTGCATAGTACTAACATCCTTTGTAGGAGCATACTAGCTTGACGGCATCGGAGACTGCGGTCGGCCAATAGAAACCTTGTCGGAATACGTTTCCAACGAGGGTTCGAGCGCCGCGTGATGACCGCAAGCCCCGAGTGTAGATCATTGAGCAGGTTCCTACCTTCCTCATTTGTGATACAGCGTTGGAGGATGCCCGTAGGGCTACGATGATATAGCTCCTTGTTGTAGCCAAATATCACAAAGGATTTGGCCCGGCGAGTGATCCGTTGAGCCTCGATCTTATCCGAAGGGAGGTCCCCTCGAGTGAGATGGTCGAGGTACGAAACATGCCAGTCAAGCTCGAGGTTGGTTGGTGGGGTTGAGCCTTCCACCTGCATGGCTTCAGCCCTGGTCGAGGGGGCTTCCGCCTCAGGTGGGGGATCGAGTGATGGCCCGTCGACCCCTCCATCTGCCCCGATGTTGACGGATGGTTGATGGAGATCTCTCGCGAAAATGTTAGGTGGAACTGTAGTTCGACTAGAAGCGATTTTTGTGAGTTCATCGGCAGCCTCATTATATCTGTGTGCAACGTGGTTGAGCTCGAGGCTATGAAACTTGTCCTCAAGGCACCGTACCTCCTCACAGTAGGCCTCAATCTTGGGATCATGGCAGCTTGAGCTCTTCATGACCTAGTCGATCATGAGCTGGGAGTCACCACGAACGTCGAGATGTCGGACCCTTAGTTTGATGGCAATTCGTAGGCCCGTGACGAGCGCCTCGTACTCGGTGACGTTGTTGGAGGTAGGGAAATGAAGCCGGATGATATAGCGCATGTGGACTCCGAGGGGTGAGATGAAGAGCAAGCCCGCTCCTGCTCCCGTTTTCATCAGCGACCCGTCGAAATACATGGTCCAAAGCTCGGCCTGGAGCTGAACCGGAGGAAGTTGAGTGTCGGTCCACTCCACTAGAAATCTGCTAGCACCTAGGATTTGATGGCTTTGCGTGGCGCGTAAGAGAGGATCTCACCCATGAGTTTGACCGTCTACTTTGCTATTCTACCTGAGGCCTCTTAGTTTTGGGCTATCTCTCCCAAAGGGAAAGAAGACACCATGGTCACCAGGTGGCCCTCAAAGTAGTGACAAAGTTTGCGTCGCGTTAAGACGATGGCGTACAATAGCTTCTGGATCTGTAGGTAGCGAACCCTGGTTTCCGAGAGCACCTCGCTGATGAAGTAGACCGGTCTCTGGACAAGCAGGGTATGTCCTTCCTCTGCCCTCTTGATAGCCAGGACCGCACTAACCACTTGCGTCGTTGCGGTGACGTAAAGTAGGAGGGGTTCCCCTGTGGTCAGAGGGACGAGGATCGGTGAGTTGGGCAGCGTAGCTTTGAGCTTTGCAAGGGCTTCTTCAGCTTCGAGGGTCCACGAGAAGTGTTCCGATTTCCTTAGGAGACGATACAGTGGGAGCGCTTTTTTGTCGAGGCGCGAAATGAAGCGACTGAGGGCCGCAAGGCAGCCCATGACCCTCTACACGCCCTTTAGATCACGGATAGGGCCCATTTTGGTTATTGCGTCGATTTTTTCTAGGTTGGCCTCGATGCCACGTTTGGAAACGATGAACCCTAGGAGCATGCCTCGAGGAACGCCGAAGACGCATTTCTCGGGGTTGAGTTTAATGTTCTTAGCCCTAAGGCATTTGAACGCAACGTCAAGGTTGTTTATCAAATTACTGATCTTCTTGGTTTTGACAATGATATCGTCGACGTAAGCCTCGACGGTTGGTCCAATGTGTTCCCCAAAAACGTGTTGCATGCATCACTGGTACGTAGCCCCTGCGTTCCGGAGACCGAAGGGCATTGTAACGTAGCAATACATGCTGAATGGGGTGATGAACGAAGTCGTGAGCTGGTCGGATTCCTTCATTTTGATCTGGTGGTAGCCAGAATACGCATATAGGAATGATAGAGTTTCACATCCCGTAGTAGAATCAACAATTTGATCAATGCGTGGCAAAGGAAAAGGAACTTTTGGACATGCTTTATTCAAACTAGTATAGTCTACACACATCCTCCATTTCCTGTTCTTTTTCTTAACTAATACAGGATTAGCTAGCCACTTGGGATGATGAATCTCCTTGATGAATCTAGCCTTTAATAGCTTGTGGACCTCCTCGCCGATGACCTTGCGCTTTTTCTCATCGAAGCGGTGCAAGCGTTGCTTCACTGGTTTGGAGCCGGCTTGGATATCCAAGGCGTGCTCGATGACTTCCCTAGGTATGCCCGGCATATCCAAGGGACTCCACGCAAAGATGTCGATGTTTGCGCGGAGAAAGTCGACGAGCACTGCTTCCTATTTGGGATCAAGGGTGGCACTGATGCTCAACGCCTTTCCCTTTGGGTCGATGGGATCGAGGGGTACGAGCATGACGTCTTTCGCGGGCTCGAAGTTGCCGGCGTGGCGCTTGGGGTTGGGGATATCGTTGGCCAAACCATCGAGGTTCGCCACCAAGGTCACTAACTCCAAGATGGCTTCCCCGTGCTCGACGCATTCCACGTCGCACTCATAGGCGTGCTCATAGGAGGGCCCGATAGTAATGACACCGTTAGGGCCCGTCATTTTGAGCTTGAGGTAGGTGTAATTAAGGACCGCCATGAACTAGGCGTAGCAGGGGCACCCAAGAATGGTGTAGTATGTTCCATGGAATCTAACCACTTCGAAAGTGAGAGTCTCCTTCCTGAAGTTGGCGGAAGTGCCGAAACAGACAGGCAGGTCGACCCGCCCGACGGGCTCTGCTCGCTTCCCTAGCATGACTCCATGGAAGCCCTCGACGCTGGGTCGGAGGTGCGTCCTCGTGATTCCCAGAAGATCGAGGGTCTGGGCATAGATGATGTTAAGACTACTGCCGCCATCCATGAGCACCTTGGTGAGGCGTGTGTTGGCGATGATGGGATCGACAACAAGTGGGTAGACCCCTGGATTGGGGACGTAGTCTAGGTGGTCATCACGGTCGAAAGTGATGGCCACCTTGGACCAGTCAAGGAAGAGGGGGTTGCGAGTTGTACGGAGAAGACCTCTCGACGTTCTCGCTTGCGCTGCCGTGTTGAGAGGCGCGTCGAGGGTCCTCCGTATATCATGAAGCAGTCATGAATCTCGGGAAACCCCTCGTCCTTGTCGTCTCCCTTGGGATCTTCCGTCTTGTTGTCTTTCTTGATGCCTATGCTTTCAAAGTATCTCTGGAGCATGTGGTAGTCCTCGAGGTTGTGGTTCATGGGCCCTTTGTGGTAGGGACACGGTTCTTTGAGCATTTTGTCAAAAATGCCCCCGCCGGGGGCCCTCGAGGTTTCTTCCGATCAGCAGCAGCAACAAGGTCATCGGCCGGGGCCTTTTGCTTGCCCTACTGGTTCTTCTTCTTGTTGTTGTTCCTTTTCGAGCCCCGGCTGGAGCCACGTGGGATCCTCTTCCTTGCGCTTCTCTTTGTCCTGATCGTTACCAAAGATGGCACCAACTGCCTCCTCGCCGGCGGCGAAGTTGGTGATAATATCCATCAAACCGTTGGCAGTGATGGGAGTGTTGTGGCCCAACTCTGACCAACTCTTTGCAGGTGGTTCCAGAGAGGAAGGCCATGATGACGTCAGAGTCGGTGATGTTGGGGAGCTCGGTGCGTTGTTTGGAGAAACGCCAGATGTAGTCCCGAAGGGATTCGCCCGACTTCTGTTTGCAGCTTCGGAGATCCCATGAGTTGCCGGGGCGCATGTAGGTTCCTTTGAAGTTCCCCTCAAACACTCTCACAAGGTCGTTCTAGTCGTGGATTTGTCAAGGTGGGAGGTCCTCGAGCCAGGCTCGAGCGGTGTTCGACAGGAACAGGGGAAGTTGTCGAATGATGACCCAGTCGTCGGTGGCCCCACCCAACTGACAAGCCAAGTGGAAATCAGCGAGCCAAAGTTCGGGTTTGGTTTCACCGTTATACATGGTAAGATTCGTGGGGGGACAAAACTGAGCCAGGAGTAATGTTTCGCGAATGGCCTTGCTAAAGACCCGAGGGCCTGGTAGCTCGGGTGAAGGGCTTCGATCCTCTGAGCTGTCGTAACACCCGCCTCTGTGCTCGTGGTAGCCTCGAGCTACACCGTCACCATGTTTGCGCCTCCGGCGCTCGATGATGTTGTCACGGGCATCTCGAGGTTCATGGTTGTCGATAATGCATTCACGGATAGAGGCCGCCTTGTTCCGTTGGGCATGCTCGGGATGAACGAAGGCCTCTCTCTCTCCTGTCGGGAGGGCTCCATAGGCTGCTCTGAGGCAAGCCTGCGTTGCCTCGAGGTGGAACTCTTGGCCTGCTGTATGGCAGCGGTCTCGAGGAGTCCTCAGATTTCATCACGGGCTCGATGGGCCTCGGGGTTTGACGGCTCGGGCATGTTATGAAGGAGCATGGCGGCTGCGACCACATTCTGGCTGGCTCGACCGAAAACCGGGGGCTTAACTGCTCGATCCTCGATGATGCAACGATTGACGTCACGAGCTCTCTCTTGAGCTCCTCCGCCATGTGCGCGGGCCACGCGCTCATGCTCAGGGTTTGTTGAAGTAGGCGTATATTTTCTCGTTCCTCGTCGAGCCTGTCCTACAACTCACAAATTTGCTCGAGTTGCATTCCTTGATCCGCAAGGAATTAAGCCTCGTCCCGCTCAGCAGGGAGCTTGAACTAAGATGGCGTGTTCCTTCCTCCAACGGCTGCCTCATCCTCCGAATCTGACGCGATAGCTCCATCGATATTGAAGCACTCGCGAGTCAGGTCGTAGGTGTCATCGGCAGAGTCAGAGTCTGGAGCGCCGAAATAGTAGTACAACAGGTGCATGTGAGGTCGTGCGTCTCTAGGGTCGTGATGTCAAAGGGCAGTCGCACAGAGCTCCGTATCTAGGGTCCTCGTGGAGTCCAGGTACTCGGAAGCTGGCGTGGATGCAACGAGGTCGAGGGTGGAACATAGATGGTGTCCAGGGAGTTCCTCGTAAGCACTCATGCTGATGCTTACAGAAGAAGCATACACCCGGGTAACCGAGTCTAGTCCAAACAGGAATGCTGACGAAGGCGTCGTTCCTAGTGTCAGAGTAGTCGAACTGGCTGGTGGTGGCGCCGCACTGGGCGGTAGAGCGATGGGACTCTCTGTCGGCATCTTACCCTCAGCCAAGCTTATCCTACATAGATCCTCGGTGAGGAAATCTGTGTTGGCGTCTGGCTGAGAGGCGTCGGATCGGGGAATACCATCACCCTCCACAAGGCGATGACGGCGGTTGCGCTGGGCTCACCGTCGCCTGGCGGCGCGTGCCTGATGAGAGCGACGATACTGGCGCAGCGCTCCCCTAGGTTGGGAGAGCTCATGGTCACTGTCAGTCGGGTGCCTGGGCGGGAGGAGAACCATGTCGTAGCCGTGGCCAAAGGACATGAACTCCAAGCTCCCAAACCAGATCACCATGGCCAATGGGAGTGGATGTTCGGGGTCAGCCATCCAGAAAAATGGCAGGAAAACGATGTTGGCACGCAGCGTCCCCTACCTGGTGCGCCAACTGTCGGCGTTGGTCCCGCGGGGGTCCTAAGCCAATGAGTGAATCAATGCTGCATGTCCCTAATCTGGATGGTGATGCAAGGAGAGTATATGAAGGTTTATCCTGGTTCAGGCAAAGGAAGGCCCTACGTCTAGCGAGGAGGGGGAAGTATTGTATTTCCTTGCACCTAAGTGCTTGCGTAGGGGTTACAAGCTATGAGAGAGGGAACCGATCCTAGGTCTCAGAGAGAAAAAAATAAGAGTACAAAGGAGATTGCTTGAGATGTTGATCTTCTATGGTGGGATGGTGACTAGTTTTTCGTCGTCCATTGTTCGCCCCCCTTTTGTAGAGCCCCCTGCCTACCCTTTTATAGGGTAAGAGGAGACAGGGACGCCGGGGGTGCCTTTGAGGTGAAGTTTTGTCGATCGCTGTGGAGGCTGCTGTAGCGATGTGCCTCGAGAATGGCCGGCCATCCCTGGACACCATGGTGACGTAGAGGATGAGACGGTGAAAAGACTCCGGGTCCTGTGTCACGTAAGCCTTGCATTCTTGTTTTGACCGTCGGTGGGTCGAGGTGGATCGAGGATGGGTCGAGGTGGATCGATGGTGGACGGATAAGGCTGAGTGCCCGGGATTGCGGGGTACGGTACTTGTCGTATTCTCCCTCGATGGTGATTAGTGGTGGAATAGTGCATGTTATGGTGTGTACAGTGATAGGTTTTCACCGCCCATCCCGGGATGGATAGTAAAAAGTGAGATTTGACACCGGTACTGCCTCCATGCCGGTTGTTGCTATAGCCATGGGGGTAGGAAGTGGTTGGTAGTCGCATTAAATGCTCTGACTTTTGTCTCGAAGTTGGTGAATAAGGTGGGTCGAGTGGCCCGACCCCGGGTCGTGCGAGTCGGAGATTTCTCGGTAGTTGAGGCATCTTGTCGAGCGAGCCTCGTATGAGTCGGAACATGGTCGAGGCGTCCCGTCGAGCGTGCCTCATATGAGTCAGAACGTGGTCGAGGTGTCCCGTTCGCTGTTTCGGCTCGTCCCGTTTTTGTGGACAGTGGTTTTGGCGTGATTTTGTTTTTCTTAATCGTTGATTGTGGGTATCCCTTGTTTTTGGTACCCGACAAGAAGCAACACTCCGCTGTGTCCGGATGTCTCGATTGAAACATGTCGGCCAGGAAACCACAGTCATAGTTAGGGACAGGGAGGTTCGGAGGGATGGGGCATCTTTGCTAGACGCGTCGGGGTATAATTCTCTAGGATGACCCCGCTTTCGCCAAAATTGCTCCTGATACATGTCTTGCATCTAACAAAATGGTTGTAATTTAACACAAATCAAAACATCACAACTTAAATGTAAAGGAGAACCATTTGCATTAAAGCTAAGAAAATTTAACCTACAATTACAAACAAAAATTGACCTTAGACTAAACATGGTAAACATACTTCTAACTAACTATTTAACCTTAATATTGTCAAAATCGAACTAATATTTACCTCGAAACCCTAGCTACCCATACTTCCCAAATATACTTTTCATACAAACCCTAGCTACCAATCATAATCTTTGAATCCACTGTTCAAACAACAAAGATGCACATCATTACCTTGACCGAGGCCGAGGAGAAGCTTGGGGGCAGGGAGGGACAGAGGCGGACAGGGAGGGCCGGGCGGTGGCCGATGTTGGGAGAGGCTGGAGGTGCCGGCGCGGCCGCCTGAGACTTCCCTCCCCCTTTGTTCAAAGTAAGGCAGAGGGAGGGAGCCTTCGGCGTGACATTAAGTTGGTCTTACCGCGCCGTGTGGGATGACGCGACACTGTCGCACCAAGATCTATGGCGCAACAGCGCCTCCCACATCAGCGGTCAGCTGCTGGGTAGCCATCACATCACCCGCTTTGCCGCGCCGCCATGCATGGCGTGGCAGCGTGGTTTTGCTGCGCCACAGCAATAGGTGTGACCAAAAGTGTTAGATTTGAAAAAAAAATAAACAGTGTCAATTTTGGAAATAGTTTTAAAAAGTGTTAAAAATAAAAAAATTCACTCCAGTAGTACTTAAAACCTTAAACCAAATTTAAGAGTTTGAGGGGAAAAATGAGATCCAATAGGGTTTCTACTAGAGCCCTCAAATTTGAGAAGGCTCTTAAATCCTTCCTCGAGCCCTCATTCCTAGGGGCCTGGAGGAGGCCTCCAAATTTCTGTTGGGGTCGTTGGTCCCTCCTGCTCGAGCATGGATCCACTGCTAGATCTCTCCATTGCTTCCCCATTGCCAACGCACCACCTCCATGACCTTTCCTCTACTTCCCCATTGTCGGCGGACCTCCTCCACTCGCCGCGCGTGGTGCTCACGTCTACCTGCTTGTGGCGCCTTGCTCCCCACACGCAGTTGACTGCTTTGTGACGGCTGGGCCGAGGCCCCCACGCCCTGCTCCCTGGTCATGGCGAGCCTTGCTCCCTGTCCACGGTTGCCTGTGCGATGAGGAACCCTGTGCCCTGCTCCCATGGGTGCCTAGGGCCAATGCCCTGCTCCTGTCCGTGGCTACTTACTACGAGCTGGCCCGTCTCCACCCATGGCTAGGGATGGCCCCTCTCCGCCTGCAGGAGATGCATGGAAGAGTTAGTAGATGGGAAGAAGGTAAGAAAGAGGATGACAAGCAAGTCCCGCATGTCATTGTTTACTAGAATGGTTTTGAGGCCTTTATTTTGAGGCAACTGCTGGAGTACAACCGAAAAATATGACCCTCAAAAGTAGGAAAGCTCCCAAACAAAAAGCAAAGCCCCTGATTTGAGGGCTCCTATTGGGGTTGCTCAAAGAGTAGACCATACACGGGCATACCCTAGACCATGCTCCCGGGCCCTAGCTACACGCGCCATGAACGACCCCTGGCATGCCACAATCGCGCGGTGCAACAGCACGCTTGCTCTCCCTTGCGTGCATCACGCCCGATCATGCAGTCTTATGTGTCTCGCTACGCAAATGACGACGCATCCGCACAGTCATCATGTCCGCGGAGCCGTGCGATGGACGCCACGAAAGCCTGCCGACAAGGACGTGCCTTGCTGAGGAGTGAGGATGCGACACACTAGAAACTACTGTGTTGTATGGTACAGTTTCTAAAGGTGATTTCTTGCTGACGTGGTAGCTATAGAAACTATGAAGTTGTTTCAGAGTTAAGACTCCTCTAAGCTTAAAACAGCAGTGCTAGCACCCGGACGTCTGGACGGACGCGCGTGTTCGGACGCTCACGCCTACGCCTACTACACGTACAGGCAGGGACTGCCCGCACCATTCCCCACGTCGTGCGCCTCTCCTTCCCGCTGCTCCTCGAGCTTCCCTGTTGCGTCGCTCCCCTTCACGCCTGCTGCGTCGCTCCCTTGCTTCCTGCGGGCATGCGGGTACTGCTTGCGCCTCTACCGCCATCCCCCTCTGCTTCCCACACGCATACATGACGCCCAGCAGCCGTAGCAGACGACTGTGGTAGGTGGATCACATTGTAATATATGCAACACCAGATCTACTTTTGCAATATCTAGATAAAATACTTGCAACATATCTTGGTAACAGCTGAAACACTTGCAATAGACATCTAAAACACTTACAAAAATGACTGAAACACTTGAAAATACGTGTGCGGCCATTGCAAAGCATATGCAATATTCAGATGGAACATTTGCAACATACGTATGAAACACTTGAAACAAACACTTGCAATATGCATGTTATGCAACATCAAGATCTACTTCTGCAACATCCAGATGAAACACTTGAAACATAGATCTGAAACACCTGAAAGACTCGAAACATATGCTTGCAACATGTGTATATTGTCATTGCAACATATGTAACATCTTAGATCTACTTTTGTAACATCTAAATGAACACACTTGAAATATCTGTCTAAAACGTTTGAAACACTTGAAACACGACGTCGCCGGCAGCCACGACCTACGTGGTCGGGAACTGCAATAGCTAGCAAGGTCGGGTCAAGGGGACGCCGAGAACAACGACCCAACGTACACATAGATGCAGGAGCACTGGCGACGACCTCCTCCTGGTGGCGCCGGGGTAGTAATGGTGTGGTGAATGCCGTAGCCGCGACAAGCGAGGTGGGATGGAGCGCGGTGGGGGATAACCGTGGTAGCGAGGCAGAGTGGGTGCGGGCGGACGACACGTCACGGCCGCGGTGGAGGCAGCTGCTGCGCGCAGACGGCGCAATGAAAGCAGCTGCTACGGTCGGGAGTGGGGAAATGCTCTGGACAACGTACAGGATTTGGACAGGCCAGAGGCTAGTTGCTTGGACCGGTCCACATACCCAGTAACCAGTAAGCAAGCGTCCGAGCGGACCCACGCCTGGATGTAATAAGCTTTAGGGCTCGTTCGGCAGTGGCCGGACCAGGTTTCGTTCCTGCCCACGGTACTCCAGTTTTCAATACAGGCGTCTCCGTTCCACCCGGCACGACACCCCAGAACGGCTCGTTCCGAACAAAACGAACGGGGCCTTAAGTTTATTCAATCCTACTACTATCTCTACCTTTCGAATCTCGGGCACCCGGTAGCGCCACATCACCCGCTAACCCAGTAACCGTTCGATCCGGCTGGGAAACAACTTCGTCCGTCCGATGCTGGAGCGGTTCAGGTCTTTGCCCGCTTCTACTCCTATCGGATGGTTCGCGAAGTTTCTCGGGCTAGGAGAGCGGGCAGCTGCGTTGGCCGTGCCATCGGCCATCCTCCCGTGCTCGGCGCTCCTCTCCTCGCCCCTAGGCCGCATCGTCGCCGGTGCAGCGGTGCCGCCCTGCCTACGCCCTCTAGTGGCGGCGCGACGCGGCCTCGCACCAGCTCTGCAGGAAACCACGCGCCGACGCCTGCTCCCTCCGCCGGCCGAGCGCTCCCGTACCACGCAACCGCCGCCGAGCCGCGGCCCCGCACGAGATAGCCTCCAACGCTCCTGCGGCCTCCATCGGGTGCGACGCCACCATCGCCAGAGCGGCGTTGGGCGCGGCGCGGCCCCGCAGCACCGGCACCTTCGCCCTCGCGCCCTCCTGTAGCCGCACCGCAGCACCGGCGCCTTCGCCCTCGCGCCTCGCTGCCTCCGCCCCTGCTTCATCGCCTCTTCCTCTCCTCTGCTCCTTCTGGCCGATCTACTCGGCGGCCGGCCCTGGTGGCGGCGATGCGTCCGCGACCGACCCTGGCGGCGACAGTCATGCTGCAAGTTTCCTGTCGCTCCTCATCGCCGATGCCTTTCCCTACCGCCGGCGTCGTCCCAGACTCCAGTTGGTGTCTCATGGTGTTTGTTCCCCACCCGGAGTGCCTGCGTCGTCCATCTGTAGTGGTGAGCCAGGAGGCTGCGAAACCACTTGCCTGATTCGTCCTCCCCTTCCTTCTGTGTGATTGGTTTCCTTTCGCTTTGCCTTCGTCTCCGCTAATCAGAGCCCAAAATTTCCACCATAAAACACCATGCGAGATGCAGTCGTGCTGACAACATACGTGACAATCGCAATGCACATTTCTTTCCATTTCACAACCACGGCCCAAAAAGCTGTAAGAATGGCACACACCATTTTACCAAACATAGAATCCACATTACTGTGAGGAAAAGTTTTGCGCCAAAAAGCTCAGCGACAGCAAAAGAGTAGCAAGCAAAACGCTAGGAAAATACATTAGTTTGGAACAGGCAGTTCCATTGCCGAATTACATGTACTGTCATCGATGCAGCTCCAAGTGCCAGAACCACTAATCCATGGTCAGATACCTTCCAGGTCACTAAATGCATATCACCTACAGCAACATATAAATATAATGATGATGTCTGCCAATTTCCTTGGTACATAAATACCCAATTCAATTTTAAGCATGAAAGGTGTGATTTCACAATTTTGGAAGCGTGGAAGGTGGATTTTAGGTAACTTATTACCATCCTAAACCTGAATGGAAATTTCTTGATTTTGATTTTAGGGAGAGGACAAAGATGCGCTGATAAGATGCGCACGATGATTTGGGCTCTTTTATCACTCTGTCGGTGCAGAAAACCTGTCCTGTTTTCAGAAGTAGCTTACCTTCAACATGCAGAAGCTAACAGCACAGTTGATGGAGAGACACTTCTAAAAGTTGTTTATGATAATACAATTCGGCAAAAAGGCTGCAGGCAGGAGATGGTGCTCTTATTTGGCAGTTCATGGTTGAAGGTAATGCTTTGTTTGGATAAGGATAAACTCAATCCCTCCCAATCCGTATGGAGTGGAAATGAACTATTTTGCACCTCTTTCAATACGTATGGATTGAAGGGCATTGGTATGTTTCCAAACAAGCCCTAAAGAGTGGTGTATAGGATGGCATCTGAGAAGTTGGCCAGAAGATCGACGGAGGCAAGGACAGGAATGATCAGGCTGCTCACAAGAGTGATGAGACATGGCGATGACCAGAACTATTGGATTCCCAGGAAGAGTGGTTCCTATCCCCATAAGCTGCTACACTCAGTGGAATGCTGCCCTAGGAATAGTGTTGTAGATCATTGCTGAATTTTGAATATTTTGGTAATTATCTGATAAGAGCTGATTTTATATTACTTTTTTTATAGTTTTTAACCATTTCTCTATTCCTGGCCATTTTCAGTTTAGCGCTCTTTACTAAAAATAAGGATTCCAGTCTGTTGCTTTGCACATGGTAATTTTTTTCATAGTTTTCTTATATTGCAGGTTCTAAATTACATTCTTGAAATAAAATTATGGAATACGCAGGAGGCCAGTACAAAACAACTCACACCATACCACACCCCACAGGAAATTATCTGCTACCCACGCGCCTGTTCAAAGGAAGAGACTACAACCAAAACACAACACAAGTAAAAGAGAGCCGCTAAACACCACGGCTACCAGCAACTAGACCTCTGAGACCCTTGGCGCCAGCTAGCAACCAGTGATCGGCCTCATCCTGTGCAAGGAGAAGCGCCCGATCCAACCTAGGCGAGACGCCATTAAACACTATGTTGTTCCTTTGCTTCAAAAGGATCCAAGCACCCAGCATGACCAGCGAGTTAAAGCCTTGCCCCACCTCCTTGTTGAAAGAGCTGCCAGCTTGTTGCCACCAAGCAAAGAACCTTGTGGTACTTGGTTGAGGTGCTACATCTGGTAATCCAAAACGATGGAGCAGCTGGTGCCAAAATTGCCGTGAGAAGACACAAGAACATAATAGATGCTCAATTGTTTTATCCTCCTGGTCGCAAAATGGGCACTGCTCTGGATGGGGCAGGCCACGTCGAGCAAGTCTATCAGCCGTCCAGCAACAGTTATGAGCCACCAACCAGAGGAAAAAATTACACTTCCTGGGAGCCCAGTTACTCCAAATCAATTTGCTTGGTTCAAAGAGGATTGCTCCAAAGAAGAAAGCCTCATACGCTGAATTGGTAGAGAATTCTCCTGAAGCCTCCAATTTCCATTTGTGAACATCATTCACCTCAGGTTGAAGTACTACTTCCTGGACCAAGTCCCAAATATATAGAAATTCAGCCAAGATTGCTACAGGGTAGTGGCTTTGAATATCTTGCACCCAACTATTATCCACCAACGCTTCCCTCACCATGCGCCTTCTTGCCTTCTTTTTTTGAACACATGCAAATAACTGAGGAGCCAGTAATTCAATAGAAGACCCATTTAGCCATTTATCAGTCCAGATCTTGAAATAAAATTAGCTAATCCGGTGACCTTTACAAGCTTACCATTATGCTACCAGTTGGTTCTTCAATCAAAGTAATGTCTGAACCTGACACCAGCAAGATGGATTTCAACCACTGCATATCCTTTATTGAATTGTGGAGCTGCTTTCTCAGACTTGCATAATCCAAAACTCAGTATGGAAACAATGGATGGTATATCCACGTCAATTTTCTGATGCATCCAGTGCTGATAGCAAGGCAAATCCATTACCAACTGCTGAAGTTAAAAAGATTTTAGGGAAATCTACTGGCTGCAACAGTTATGCAAGCTGTGCTGTTTTGCAATTCGGCAAAAAAGCCTAGTTAGCCCATGATTGGACACTAATTACCAAATAACAACGAAAATGCTACAATATTTTTTTGCAAATTTTTTTGGAAACTAAACAAGCCCAAGGCGTACTAAGACATGGGCTACACGTCCACGTGTCTAAACCCTTTTTGACCTGCCTTGCCGCCTGGTGACTTGAGTTTGACTCCAACAGTTCCCGTCCACACTATTCTACTCCCGCCTCATTTGATTTCAGATTTGACCATCGCCACCGCCTCCGCCTCGTCCCTCCCGCCGAACCCGATCGACCTCCCTTCCGCCGCACGCCGGCTTCCCTCCTCCTCCGCGCCCCGAGGCCGCGGGCCGCGGCCGCGTTGACCCCCGCGCCTCCTCCTCCACCACCACCGCATCGCCCCCTTTGCGTCCTCCCCAAGCCCCTTCATGCCGTGGAAAGGCATCTCCTCTCCCCTTTTAGCGCCCACCGTTCACCGCCCGCTTCCCCCACCGCCTCTCCCCTTCCTCCCCTCCGTCTCTTCACCTCCAGCCACCGGCGACTCCGCCGGCCTCCGCCCTTCTTTCTCTGCGCCGGACGGCCGGAGGCCTCCTTCCAGGTAACACCAGCTTGCTCTCGTTCGTTCGATCATGTCCACGGACTCGTTGCAGTTGATGTCCTGATGGGATGGGGGTGGACGCGTTGCAGTTCCAGGTGCGGCGTCCATGTCACTGGAGTTCAGGTCCGAGTGCGATGACATCGAGGAGGCCAAGTCCCCCAGCAACACTAGCGTCGCCGCCGTCGCCGTCAAGAACGCCGACGCCTCGGTCTACAAGATCATCCACGGCTACCTCAAGCAGAAGAACAACTCCATCATCAGAGTCGCCGCCAATGTCGCCAGGAAAGCGGCCTCCAACAAGTACGTCTAGTAATTAACACCCCCGCTCGATTTCTCTGTGCTACGTTCACCTGGGAATTTAGTTTGTAATTGAGAAATTGGCCAATCGCTTCACGTGCTGTGTCCAGATTATCGAGGAAGACCTCCGATGTCTTCGACACCTTGCTTCAGAAGCAGCAGAGCAAGTTGGGAAACAAGGCCGGGCCGTTGCTTTCTGGGATCTGTTACTGCATCGCCTCCTGCAGCATGATATTGCTCAACAAGGTGGTTCTCTCCAGCTACAACTTCGATGCTGGAATATCGCTGATGCTATATCAGGTGATTCGGTTTATTCTCCGGTTTTATACATGCGGCTTCAGATTTCGTTGTTCAATGCCATGCAACTGATCATATCTTCCTTTGTGGTTCAGAACCTTATAAGTGTGGTCATTCTTCTCATACTTGAGCTCTTCCGTGTCATTTCAACTGAGGAACTCACATGGAAGTTGATAAAAGTCTGGATTCCGGTTAATCTAATTTTCATCGGTATGCTACTAACTGGAATGTACAGGTACTTCCTGCATAACTCTGCATATAGTACATGTTACATGTGAACCTGTCAGGACAAATGTGACAGTATCCCATCCTTTTTTCATTTCTAAGGTCCTGTTTAGTTCCCAGAAAATTTTGCAAAATTTTTCAAATTCCCCGTCACATCGAATCTTTGGACACATGCATGAAACATTAAATATAGATAAAAAATAAAACTAATTACACAGTTTAGACGAAATGGACGAGACGAATCTTTTAAGCCTAATTAGACCATGATTGGACACCAATTACCAAATAACAACGAAACGTGCTACAGTGTCGTTTTGCAAAATTTTTTGCAATTAAACCGGCCCTAAGTTGTAGTTGTCTCAGTTCTGAAGTAAACTTTATTGGTATGGTAGGCTTGCAGTACTATTGATTAACCCTCCTTTTCTCTTTGACTCTGCAATTCTTCAGTTTGAAGTACATAAACGTCGCAATGGTGACAATATTAAAGAACATGACAAATATTATAACGGCTATAGGAGAGATATATATATTCAGGAAAGGTCAGAATAAGAAGGTTTGGGCTGCACTGTTTCTGATGGTAGGTTCATTCTTGCTTGACACGCCCCTTCTTTTGCTTCCATATATCAAATTAATGACTTGATTATTGACCTTCACGAAGAATTTATGCACGATTTGTTTACTTGAGCAGCTTATGTCTCTCTTCCTTTGCAGATTGTATCCGCTGTATGTGGGGGGATTACAGATCTCTCTTTCCATCTAGTTGGCTACACGTGGCAAATTCTGAATTGCTTTCTAACAGCAGGCTACTCGGTTAGTTCATTTTGTGCTAATAGTTTTACACATCTATAATCTCAATGGATTGCTGTGCATAGGTTGCTGTGATGCATTCGAATCTTTGGTTTTTAATTGTATCATCAATTAATTCATAGCACAATTCACTTTAAGTCCATATTCAACACCAGAACAATGTCAAGCTTAAGTCAAGCTTATTGATTCTTTTTTATGAGGTCAATCTTATTTGTTCTGCTGTGTCTCCAGCATCTCTAATATGCGATCCTTTTATAACAGCTTACACTAAGGCGCTTGATGGATACAGCTAAACAATCAACTAAATCTGGCTCCCTCAATGAAGTTTCTATGGTGTTACTCAACAATGCGCTCTCAATTCCATTCACACTCATTTTGGTTGTAATCTTCGATGAGTGGGAATATGTTTATCAAGCGTAAGAATTTTGTCTTGTTGCATGTTAACCACACCTTTTTAAATAAAAATAAACTTTCATGGTGTGGACTAAGTACTTGGTCAGAGTCATTTGTTAATTGAAAGAACCTGACAGGAGCTCTGCCTCTCAATTAAGGAAAGAAAGAGAGTTTATGTACAGAAAGTGTCATCAGCACAACAACCCCCAAAGGGCGTGCAGAGTAAAGTAAAGACACAGCGCACACGTCCTGGGGGATAAGCTACAAGGTCTAAGTCAGGTTGTTAAAGAACCTAGAGCGTAGGTCGATGTCCTCTTTGGTTTTGGAGGCCACCTGCTGGGCATCCATCACCAAATTTTGGAAAATCCTTATGTTTCTTTCCTTCCATATGTTCCACATTGTGTAGATAACCACCCCATTGAAGTGTCTTCGCCTCTGCCTTGGGATCTTGGCCGCCTCCTCTTCCCACCACGCCCTTATGTTAGATGACTGCACCCTGAGTCGTTTGTTAATGTATTTATTAGCATTTAGAGTAGTTAACTCTATTGATTTGATCATAGACATGTTTTTTGAAAGCAGATCATAGACATGCTATGCATCAACCTTTACCTGTTTATTCCAGTTTAGTCAAAACATATTAAACTTCATTTCGTCATACTGCACAATAAAATTAAACTTCCTTTCATAAAAATGTGTTTTGAATTTGCTCACAGAAAATGCTTTAATCTCTGCAACCAACTTTTGGGAATAAGTGCTGGCTCGTTTGGTAGAGCGCACCAGTCGACAGCGACGTCACCTGGGCTCGAACCCGGTGCCCACCTCCTTTCTAGCGAATTGCCAGTATGCCCTGGCCTATCTTTTTTAAAAAAAAAATCTCTGCGACCAACTTAAATATGAAGTCAAATGAGATGCACCAAGAAAACTAACATTTTTTTATCATCACAAATGGAAATGGTTGCCTCTAGGGTACAACTATCACTGTCCATGCTTCTTCATTTGCACATATATGACTTTCATTTGATTTGCAGTGAAGTTATCAGAGAGCCTATGTTCTGGGTTGTTGCAACAGCTAGTGGTTTGCTAGGTCTAGCCATCAGCTTCTCATCAGTGTGGTTTTTGCATGAGACTGGTCCAACAACGTACAGGTGAGACGGCAGTACTAATCTGTGGTGCCCACAAAAATGTTTTCATAAAAAAGAGAAGAGATCTGCACTCCTGTGAGCAGAGAAGTCCTTATCATTTTGTTCTCTTTTTCAGTCTTGTTGGTTCTCTGAACAAGATACCCATTTCGATTGCTGGTATTTTGCTGTTCAATGTCCCTGTAAGCGTTGAAAATTTCTGTAGCATAGTTTTTGGTAAGTATTTATTTCGCCCATGATATTTTTCTAATGCCCTTCTTTTTACCCATGTTACCCTAACGTTCTCACATTTCTGCATGTTCTCACCAGGTCTTTTTGCTGGGATCTTCTTTGCAAAGGCAAAAATGTCCTAACTGTCCTGTCCCTGTGTGGTTGTAAGCTGTAACATGAAAAGTTCCTGCGACAACTGTACAGAGATATGATCAGAGTTCATAAATTTTTTACATCCTTTCCCTCCATTCAAAGGGTATGTGCCCTCAGTTTTGTAACATGACAATCAATGCCAAGGCAGAAGGAACTCTGCAAGGCGAATCAGCAACTGGAACTCCACTCATCTGATCAAGAAATTGAGCAGGGCGATTATACTACACAATAAAGGAAGGACTTGTGTTCCCGACTTGGTTGTCAACCGATCATCTCCAGGAATTCCTTGCGAAAACATCACTGATCGATTCGGTTTATATACCAATACTTCTGTTGGGTTACTGGGTCTATTGTGTCTCTCAAAGAGAGGTAAATCTTTTTATCTGAGACTGATATACATATACATATACACACCATATCTGGAATCCTGGATTCAGTAGAGTCCATAATTCCTAAACTGTAAAATTGTAAATTGGCACAGCAAAGCCAATCGATACTTGTTCTCAAGTTACTATTGCTATACCAAGAGTAAAGTACGATGGGAGACAAATCAAACATGGTCAGCTAAGTAGCTTAACCATTGTAATAACCCATTTGTCATATACTTAGCTGGGAAAAAAAGAATCACTGGTGCAGCGGGAAGTAAAGTATATTACATTATATGACATCAAAGATCACTGAGTTTTTGGGGGGAGCGAGAGTAACCTCACACCACCACACGTATATATGCGCAGCCAATTTTTTTCTCCCCCAAAGCCAAAATCCAGCTTTGAGTTCGACAATCCATAAACCACGCACACTTGACATGTTCAGCTGCTTTTCTTGGCGAAGAACCCGCCGAGGTTGAACCCGCCGCTGCTGCCGCCGTCGTCGCCGCCAGCAGCCTTCTTGCCGGCGGTGGTAGCGGCGCCCCGCGGTGGCGGCTTGGCGCGGGAGGAGGCGGCGGCCGGCGCGCCGCCGACCTTGTTGAGGAGCGGGTCCGTCTCCACCAGCTGGTCCTTCTTGAAGATGAAGCCTAAGATGATCTCGCCGAGCCCCTTCTCCTCCTTGGCCGGCGCCGGGCCGCCCCGAGTGGCGGCGGGAGGCACGGCCAGCACGGACCGCCGCGCCGGCCGCGTCCTCCCCGAGGTCGGCGCCACGGCCGCCGCCACGGTGCTGCCGAACGCCACCGACGCCATGCTAAAAGCTAGCTTCTTTGCGAGCGATCGGGAACTCGGGATGAAATGAAACAATGGTCTTTTCTTTTTCTCCGTGAGGCGGCGAGGGGTGGGCATATAAGCGGGCGTGGTGACTGGGTGGTGGTCGTGATGGGGAGGGCGAGGCGGCCACAGGCGGCTTATCCTGCCGCGGCCGCTGTGGGGTGGGGGTGCGGCCGTGCGGGCAGCGGACGTGGCGAGGTCGCCGCTCGCGCGCGCGCGTTGCTTGCTGCCGCTGCGAGGAGCCGATCGGGCCGCGGAAACAGCGGAGGTGGACGTGGCTGGACCACGGGCACAGGTGCGGCGGGCCAAGTGGCCGTGGCGCGCGAGAGGACCGTGTGCGACGCACGTACGTAGTCTTGTCTTGGCCTCTTTGGGGCAGTCCGGGGGGCGATTCGTCTTGTTCCCAACCTTTTTTTTTTTTGGGACAACAAACGAGTCTGTTCCCAACTTGAGCAGTTGAGCGCAAGTGCCGGCGCATACGACTGGAACGACTTCTGTTTTTCTGCGGAGATGCAGTGCTGTGCATACGGGCGACCGTGTTTCCTTGGGTTCTACTTAGAGTAAATACTGCAGATTTCAAATTATGAATTCGATTCATACTAATTAGGCTTCTGTATCAACTTCCGTTTTGGTATTTAGTTGAAGAAATCGGTCTGACACAAAAACGAAATTGCGCAGAAAATAGTGCCTCATAGCGATTGTTGTGCAATGTTGTCTAAATCGGAGCGGTGGAATACCTATGTGTTGCATAATAGAACTCAATTCGTGTTTCTAGTGTGTCTATATATATATATATATATATATATATATATATATATATATATATATATATATATATAATGGTCGAACTACTGGAGCCCTGGGCTGCCAATAACTATTAGAAGCCCCAGTCAGCCACCCCATCGGTCCTCTAGCCAGCTGACACGCGCAACTGGCCTAACAAGTGCAGCTGGCCTGACACACGTCAAGATGCATAAAAAATCGCAACGATGCATAAAAACCAGTGGTTGAGTGAATGAAAACTAGTTCATTGCCGCATAAAAACCTTTCCGCGGCAGGCCTTCCAGCTGATATAGGCTGACACAAGGCTGACATAGGCTGACATGCATGCGTCCACTTTAATTTCTTCCATTTTTTCGTGTTAATTTCTCAACGAAACATCCGATTCAAAAACGGTTTTTACCATTAAACTCCTGATATTTTTATGCACGATTCAAGACCCATTGTGAATATATTTTTAAACTTTTTTAAAATTCAAAAATTTGAATCATGTCACATGATGGCCGATTGGATGCATATAGTCACCGGTTAAGATGCATACAAAAGGTTTAAAAAAATATTACATATAGTTATCGGTCAAGATGCATATAAAGGTTTAAAATTGATAAATTTAAAATTTGAATCGTGCCACGTGATAGCCGATTAGATGCATATAGTCACTAGTCAAGATGCATATAAAAGGTTTAAAAAATATTACATAGTCACTGGTTAAGATGCATATAAAAGGTTTAAAATTCATAAATTTGAAATTTGAATTGTGCCACATGATGGCAAATTGGATGCATATAGTCACTGGTCAAAGATGCATACATGATAGCCAATTTAAAATTTGAAAAATATCACGTGATGATGATCCGATTCGTAGAGTCAATGTTCAAGATGCACAGTAACGATCTTGGCGCCAACATTGCATAGAAATTAGTAGTTCAATGAAAATGAAACCTAGTCAACAATGCATATAAACCCTTACAACACACAAGGTGTACACTATATGTAGTGGTACCAACCCACACCACGCATATAACTCATCTCATTCAAGTGTATAAACACAACATACAAACTAACTAACTATTTACATTAACCCATCGGCTACATCAAAGATCACACTACGCCATCGTGCCCTCGTCTCGGGCCACGCAGACGTCGTCCCCGGGGTCAGACCGCTGCCGGCAGCATCTCCCCAATCACATGGACTTAAATTTCTAGTGTGTCCCTCTTCTTCCTCTCATTCTTGCTGCTCTAGTTCCTGTAAGATCAAAACAATGATTATTAAATCTAGAGCCATGCATAGAAGTGCGCCAACTAATATCAACTGCATTAATGCAAAACTCACAACAACGTAGCATATAAATCTAAAGTTGTCAGACATACAGACTTATTAGTGAAATTAATGTCAACAATGTACATAATTGTGCACCAACAATGTATAAAATGGTGTACCAACAATGTATAAAATGCATACCAAATTACAACTTAGCATAACACATCCGAAGTTAACATGTGAATACAAGAAGCACAGATAACACGTCACAAGGAGCATACAATCTATTGCATGGTTGGCATAAAAAATTAGAACCAATGGCATGTCATCGATATAGCAATTACTCATAAAACATGTTTAATACGCGCAAAAAATTTATATAGAAATTTTGCTCCGGATGGAATGCTCAGAATGCATACAAATTTTGTATGTACATGCATACAAAAGCTTTGCTCCAGCAATGCATACAAGAAGCTCTACTTCAGCAATGCATATAGAAGTGCAGCAACAATGTATACAGATTTGTTACAATAGTGCATAATTTTTGCGAGCTCCAGCAATGCATATAGAAGTGCAGCAACAATGTATACAGATTTATATAAGCAATCAGGTTTCATAGACAACTACTCGTATAGTCATAGATCAATAATTTTTTATGCATAATACAAACAAACTGGACTACTGGATGTTGCAGCTCGCAAAAAGATCAAGACTAGGCCATAATTTTTTACCAACAATGTGTAAAAAGAAACATGAATATGTATAAAAGCATAAGAGGAATCAATTGATTAGCAAGCAGAATATGTATAGAGAACGTGATACTACGGAAAGGGAGCAAGCATCAATTGTGCGCCATGTATAGAAATAAAACCACACAAATCAGAGCATGGAAATTTTTTCTAGTTTATTTAGAAACCTGCACTGACCATCATAAAATAATTTGGAGAGCACTCAAAATTCATGGCTTTCATGATTTCCAATACAAGGATGACTTCAACATCTTGTGGAGCTTCGTATGTATATATAGAGGAGGGGGCAGTGGGATAGTAGAGCTTCGTTGGGCTGCTTCCATCCGTCCCATGCCGAACCTCCTATGAAGCGGGATGAGCGCGCCGAGCATCCGGTTATGACACCGGCCACGCGCGCGGAGCCTCCTGCTACGAAGCTTCGCCGGAGGAGGGGCGCCGCCGACCGAAAGCTGCATAGAATCATGTTTTATCATGCACAAAAAAATGGTAGGGAAGGCACAAAAACATATTTTAACAGTGTGTAAATATGTTTTAGGATGCATATAAACATATTTCCTACATATCAGCTAAAAGTGCAACTTAGAGAAATAATGCATAGAAGAATGCTCCACAATGTATACACACTTCTTTGGAATTTGAAATTTAAAATTAATTGGGGTGGAAACCTATGTAACTATGCATAATCACAGTTCCAGCATGCATCTAAACCTATGTAACTATGCGTAATCACAGTTTCAGCATGCATCTAAACCTATGCTGGCAAGCACAAAATCTAACCAAATCTATGCGGCATAAAAATCCAACCCTAAACCTATTGCATGGTTGGCATAAAAAAATTAGAATTAATGGTTGGCATTGATACAGCAATTACTCATAAAACATGTTCAATACGCGCAAAAAAATTGTATAGAAATTTTGCTCCGGATGAAATGCTCAGAATGCATACAAATTTTGTATGTACATGCATACGGAAGCTTTGCTCTAGCAATGCATACAAGAAGCTCTGCTCCAGCAATTCATATAGAAGTGCAGCAACAATGTATACAGATTTGTTACAATAGTGCATAATTTTTGCGAGCTCCAGCAATGCAAATAGAAGTGCAGCAATAATTGTAACAGAACCGACCAATTATATGAAATTAAGTAAGAAAATCATCCACCGAGCAGACGATTTAACAAACTTAAGCCCGTATAACCCGGTAGTCCGTGAAATCACGACGGATTTCAAACCAACTTACATACCAGCCAAGATCATAATAAGTTTAGCGATCACCATCACAAGTTACATAAAAGTTCACGTCGCAAATACATCAGAGTTTTAAACATAGTTATTACAAATCAAGTTCAAATAAAAGTAGCAGAAGCATTTAGTTTAAACCACACACACTCACACAGAGTTCGAAATAAAATGCCAGCTGATGATCATCTCCAACAAAAGCATCAGACGAGACGTAGGGAATGACCACTGTCCATGGTTCTAAGCTTCACCCATCGCAGGATAAAGGCAGTTGATACAGTAGCCATAATACATCTGCCCATCTGCAACAAGTGGGAACAAAGCCCTGGGTACGAGAAGGTACTCAGCTAGACTTACCCGACATAACCAAAAATAAATTGACACCAAGGATCATGACAGGATTTATGGTAGGGTAGCTGACTCATTTGCAAAAAGACATTTTTAGTATTTAAAGAATCTTTTCCATAAGCTTTGCATCAAGTTAAATCTTTATTAACCTGTCAACTATATTTGCACCTGTACTAGAGTAACATGTAATTAAACAGGTAAGGATAACCAATGATCATTAACAACTTCTATCATGTCATATTCCATATAACTGTCCAAGTGTTCCTTCAATATTACTATGATAAAGTAACTCAAGTCAAATGTTCACTATCCAGTGAACGATGGCGATTCGAATCGATTATTAACCAGCTGGTAATTTATTCCTCACACAAACCTCACTCACCCGCTAAAGTGAGCTATTAGTCACCAAGTCAACCATTCAGGTAAAGTCTCGAGTTTACCAGGAACCACATGTACCTGGGGGCTGCCCGACTGCTCTTTGGTCTTATCATCGCGCCCCCGTGTTCTACCACACCTGCTTCGGTATAGTGCGTTGCGGGCAATCCACTCGGCCCGAATAATCTCCTAGCTTCACGGTCGAAAGGTACATTATTCGGCTAGCTAAATGTAAGGCATGTGTTCAACATGACTCGAGGCCCAACAACGGTCGGTCCTTAATCGACACAGATAAAAAACACTATAGTCCAAAACCCTGCAAGTCTCCGTCCGGTCTCAATTTCACATTAACACTTAGTTATTCTATGATGACATATTTTTTCAAGCAGATCCAGGTAACCACCTATAGCTCACATGTGATAGGAAATCACCCGACTTCTACCGGTCTAAGCAAGCTAAGCATTTCTTGACTGCGTATACCAAGGTAACAAGGATATGGTAGAACAGGATAAACAAGGTATAATGCAGCAACGGTTGCAAACAACTCCTAAATGTAATGCATCAGTTAAAGTAAAGCATTAATCAAATATTTGCAAACCGGGAGAGAAATGCTCCGGGGCTTGCCTCTTTCAAAAGAGCTCGGGCGGTGGTCGGGGCACTCTGAAAGATCCTCACCGACCTCCTCATCGGCTTTGGGCACCTCCTGCTCTTGCACCTCGGGCTGCTCTTCTGACTCCTCGGGAACTGCTACCGGAGTTATTTCTTGTGATCATATATGATGCAAATGTATAAGTGCTCATGCCTAGGTGCATTGCAGAGATGACATGTAATGATCATGATGAATGAAATATAGATTAACAGGTTTACTTTCTTGCATAAAGTAGGAATACAACTCTTCTATAAGGTAGTCTACATTATCCAAGAACATGTACTCGTATACTACTACAAATATTCTTTACCATGCCAAGTCACCACAGAAATCTAAGATGCTTCAAAGATACACCAAAGCAAACCTTATCAACTAATCTTGCATTAACAAGGTTAATTAAACCTTAGTTGACACTATGTTTGAATAGCAACACTTCTTTTTGTAGCATATAAAAATCTAAGAAAATTACAGTACTTACTATCATCTAATCTAGCATGCCACAAAAATTTCATTACATTTGGAGTACTAGAACTGCCTACACAAAAATAACAAGCTAGGGCCTAAAAATGAGCATAAAAATACTTTATACTATGAAAAGTATCAAACAACAGATTTAGTATTTTTCCTACATTCTACACAATAAATAATCACTATAGAAAAATTATTATATCCATGTGTTATTCATATTTTTCTCTCTATCAAAAATAACAATTATCAACAATAATAAGCACTTGTACTACACATCAAAATTTTTCTACATAACATGCATGACACATATTTTTCCTAGAAAGTACATCACAAAATAAAATTATTGCAAGTGGAACCATATTTTTCTGAGCTTTCTATGATTTATTACATATTTATCAAGAAAATAGCAATTTTAATGATTAAATAAAAACCCTATAGAAAAGTATTTCAAACTTAACATGCAACATTTTTACATCATAGATCTGGTCTTAATAAGTCTACCAAAATTTATTTCATTTTGTAGCTAAAATGAGCAAGTTATGAATTTCTAAACCATTTTCATATTTTCTGAAAATCATTTTCAAATTCCTTTTTAAACATCAGTCGCTGAAAATGCTAAGTGCACCCGGTGCAGTGCACATGCGCGCACGAGGGGAGACAGACATGTGGGCCCACGACCCCACGGGTCAGTCACCGGGAGAGGGGGAAAGACGCCGGCGGCCACAGCTCGCTGGCGGTGAGGCCTCCAGCCAGGCCAAGGTCACCTTGCTAACCACCTCGACCTCGCGAACTCGATGGCACACACGTGGTGGCCAACGGAGCTCGGAGGACCGGTCACCACCATCCATGGCGAAACGGTGGCGCGGGTGGTCGCCGGCCAGCCATCCACGACCACGATACGGTCACCGGAAGGGTGCTCGAGCATCGGTGAGTCGAGGCGAACAAGATGCGCGTGCAAGAAGGGAAGAAGGTGGGGCGGAGAGGAGTGGCCCACGGAGCGGAAATCTCCGGTGAGCTCGGCCATGCTCCGGCGAGCAATACCCGTTGAAGGGGGCCTTACCACGGGAAACTGGTGCGAGCACGGGCTGCGCGAGGGAGAGGCGGAGCTCGGGGCAAGATGGAGGCGTCGATGGTGCGATGCGGTGACCAAAACGGCAATGCCGGTGAGCTTGCGCGCGGTGAAACCGTGCGGGTGCGGCCATGGGCGCGAGAGAGGCAGAGAGGGGGGAAACGTGAATGGAGAGGGAGATGGTGCGGTCGACTTGAAGGCGAGCGAGCGCGTGCGCGAGAGGGGGCCACCGGGCGCCACCCGACCGGCGTCGCTGGCATGCGGCCGCCATGCGGCGCGCGACGCCTACCGCGGTCGCCAGCGGTGCGCACGAGCGGGAGGGAGAAGGAGGCCGCGCGGGCGTGGGTGAAAGCCCAAGTTTGGTTTTGGTAATTAATGACACCAAGTTGCTAATGCCATGTTTTAAGTGTTTTGAGTTAGGCATAAGCAACACATGTGATGAAGGTGTATGCGGCAAGGAGTGGTGGCCACAAGATCATAAAGAGATGATGCATGGACATGAAATGATGATCATGGTGGAGATGCACATAAAATGAAGGACATGATGATCAAGTGGAAGAGAAGGATCTAAGAGCGCAAGGCAAAGGTATAACTATAGGGTTTTCCTTTTGCCGGTCTAAGATGAGTAGAGAAGTGATTGACCGGGTTTAGGATACATAGCCGACTATCAAGAGGGGCAATCACGGTTAGCTCAGGAATCAAGTGCCACTAGATCATTGTCTTGAGCATATGCATTAGGATCTAATAAAGAGGTAACATAACGCCTTAGAAAATGATTGTGAAATGCTAACACACATGCACATGGTGGTGTACACTTGGTGGTGTTAGCACATTCGGCGCTTTTTGGGGAAGTGAAATGCATATTTTTCTACTGCGCCGGAAGTTGGAAAAGAAACGAAGGCTAACAGAGGTCACAGAGGTGACCAGACGCTGGACTGGACGTGGTCTCTGTATGACCGGACGCGTCCGGTCAGCGTTCAGCGTTTGTGCGTGTTTTAAGTTGATGATCGGACGCGCAGCGCATCCGGTCACTAACGACCAGACGCGTCTAGTCGTTCGGGGAGCTTACTGGACTCTAATCGGACGCTGGCACTATGGCGTCCAATCAGTTCTACAGCGTGTCCAGTCGTTGTTTCATTGTGCGCTACTCAGGCTTGACTAGCGTGTCTGGTCAGTTACGGGACCTGCGCGTCCGGTCGCATCCAGCGCGTCCGGTCTGCACGACTAGCGCGTCCGGTCAGTGCTTCGCAACTTAGCCGTTGCGCGACCGGCACGTCCGGTCAGTTGGACCAGCGCGTCCGGTCAACGCGATTTCGGCTGTTTAAGTTCCTAATAACTAGCTGCGTACCCCTTCGCTATAAATAGAGGATGTCTGGGGTTTGAGGGTAACTCTTGCACATTTTGAGACCTAGAGACATCATTTGAGCTAGAGAACAACCCCTCCACTCATCTCTTTGCTTAGTTGCACATCTTGAGTGAGATTGAGTAAGATTCAAGTGCATTGCTTGAGAGTTGTATTCTAGAGGCACTTGATCTTCGAGTTGCTGCGGATTTCTTGTTACTCTTCCGTGTTTCCCGACATGGTAGACGGCTTGAAGCAGCGAAGGTGATTGAGCTCGCAATTGGAGATTGTTGGAGCCCTCACCAAGTGTTGTAAGGGGTTCTTGAACCTTCCCCGCGGGAGTTTATGAATTGGATACTCTAGTGGAGCTCGTGGCTTGGAGGATCCCCATCTTATGTGCGGTTGTGCGGCGCCCGCCGAGGGCTCGACTCTTGAAAGTCGATTAGCTCGTGAACCGAAAAGTGGGTGTATCGCCACAACGGGGAGTAGCTTGCCGGGAAGCAAGTGAACCTCGGGATAAATTCTTGTGTCATTCTCTTCCCGAGGATTTCTCTTGTGTGGTTGATTTATTGATACTTCTCATCTCTACACGGCAGTATAATCACTCAAAGCTCTTCTCTCGTTTTACTTCTTGTTTCTAGCTTGTAGTTGTTATTGTGTTTAGTGAATAGCCTTGTACTAGACTTGTGTAGGTGGCTTGCTTAATTAGTTAGAGCTAGTGCTTTTGCTTCGCCACCTTTCGTACTAACTTATGATTAAGTAATTATTGTAGAAGTTTTAAATAGGCTATTCACCCCCCTCTAGCCTATTTGGACCTTACAAGTGGTATCGGAGTCAATACACCATTTATTTGAGGCTTAACAACCTACGGTGAAAAAGAAATGGCTCAATTAAGCTTGCACATCAACAACATCAAGAAGGCACCTCACTTTGATGGCACAAATTATGCATATTGGAAGGTTAAGATGACCGCACACCTCAAGTCAATCAATAGAGAAGTGTGGAAGGTCACCGAAATAAAATTTGAGGTTGCTAATCCGGAAGCACCTACACCAGTGGAAGAGAAGAAGCTCCAATGCAATGACATTGCCATTAGTGCTCTTCATGAGGCCTTAGATGACAAGACATTTGAGCAAGTGAAGAACATAGAAGTTGCACATGATGCTTGGGCCAAGCTAGAAGAAAATTTTGAGGGCACCGAAGGCACAAAGACCGCTAAAGCATATATCTTGCAAGAAAAATTTTCAAGCCTTAAAATGCAAGATGATGAGAGTGTACCGGAAATGTTTCATCGGTTACAAGTCATTGTCAATGAGCTCAAGGCACTTGGTGAGGAGGTCAAGGACAACCAATTCTCTATGAAGTTCTTGAGAAGCTTACCCAAGAGGTTTGATACATTGATCACCGTGCTAGTGAGGACTATATTAAAGGATTCAACTCCTCAACAAATATTTCAAGAAGTAATGACCGGTGATTCATATAGAGAAGATGATGAGAAGGATGAGTTGGTCAAGAAGAAGAAGAAAGAAAATGAGAAGAAAGATGATGAAAAGAAGAAGAGTGTGGCATTCAAAGCCACCACATCCAAGGGCAAATCCAAGATTGAATCATCAAGTGATGAAGACTCAAGCTCTTGTGATAGTGATGACATTGATGAGAAGATGGCTCTCTTTGTCAAGCAATTTGGCAAATTCATGAAGAAGAAAGGCTTTCGTGCAAGAAGGAGGAAGAACTCATCCAAGAAGAATGAGCATACCATGAGATGTTTTAGATGCCATAGCAAGGACCATCTCATTGCAAAGTGTCCTTATGATAGTGATGATGAAGATGCTATCAAGAAGGAGAGGAAGAAGCAAAAGAAGAAGCTAGAGAAGAAGGAGAGCTCTTATAAGAAGAAGAATGATTCTCATGTTGCTACTTGGGATAGTGATGATTCCTCAAGTGATGATGAGGATGATAACAAGAGCAAGAAGAAGGGACATGCTAGCATTGCCATCCAAGAGAAGGTCTCCCTCTTCGACACTCCATTGTGCTTTATGGCTAAGGCCGCTAAGGTATCATCTGATGATGAGAGTGATCATGATAATGCTAGTGATAGTGATAGTGATGAAGAAGAATTCACTAAAGATGAACTAATCACTATGCTAGAAGATTGCACTCAATATTTTAAAGAATCTAGAAAGGAGTGCAAGGGCTTGCTTAAGGAAAAGAAAAATCTTATGCAAGGACTTGATGAGCTTAGAGCATCTTATGAGAGTCTAAAGGTAGACCATAAGAAGCTTTAAAAGTCTCACACTAAGCTTGAAGAAGCTCATTCCTCTCTAGTTGAAAAATATGAAAACATACCAACTAATGTTGAGAAGGCTAAAACTTGCAACATAGGCATATCATGTGATATAATTGATGAATCTTTTCATAAGCCTATTGTTGTTGCTCCCACTAACCCCTCATGTAGCGCATATACATCATCTTCATCTAGTAGTGACGGTTTCACTTGTGATTCCACACTAATAGTTGAGAATGAAAATCTCAAGGAGGTAAAAGAGCTCAATCACACCTTAGCTAAGGCTTATGGTGGTGAGGACCGCTTGCTTATGTGCTTGGGTAGCCAAAGGGCTTCTCTCTATAAAGAGGGATTGGGCTATAACCCCAAGAAAGGTAAGGCCGCTTTTGCTCCTCACAAGACTTGTTTTGTGAAGAACAAAGGTAGCTATTACAAAGTGTGTAAGCAAGTTGGTCACATAGAGCAACAATGCATGAACAAGAAATCCAAAGCTAATGTATCCTCAATTAAGTTTGATTCCTTCTATATACTTACCAAGGATACAAATGGTGTTCATGCTAAGTTCATTGGTGCACTATGGATGGGCTCAAAGAAGAAAGCCATTTGGGTACCAAAGAGCTTGGTCACTAACCTTAGAGGACCCAAACAAGTTTGGGTACCTAAAAGGAATTGATCTTATCTTATAGGTCAATTATAAAGCTGGAGGAAGGCATTGGGTGCTTGATAGTGGGTGCACTCAACATATGACCGAGGATTATTGTATGTTCAAATCAATTGATACAAGTCAAAATGGTGGTTTTAAAGCTATCACTTTCAGCAACAACAAGAAAGGCAAGGTCAAGGGGCTTGGTAAAATTGCTATCTCAAATGACATGAGCATATCTAATGTGTTGCTAGTTGAGAGCTTGGATTTCAATCTTTTGTCAGTGGCGCAACTTTGTGATCTTGGCTTCAAGTGCATATTTGGTAGTGATGATATTGAAGTCATAAGTGTTGATGGATCAAATTTGATATTCAAAGGATTTAGACATGGTAGCTTATACTTGGTTGACTTCAATGATAGTGAGACACAATTGACATCATGCTTGCTTAGTAAATCTAGTATGGGATGGTTATGGCATAGAAGGCTTGGTCATGTTGGAATGAAACAATTGAATAAACTTTTGAAGCATGACTTAGTTAGAGGCTTGAAGGATGTCACCTTTGAGAAGGATAAACCTTGTAGTGCTTGTCAAGCCGGCAAACAAGTTGAAAATACACATCCTAGTAAGAGTGAAATGAGCACATCAAAGGTATTTGAGCTATTGCACATGGACTTATTTGGGCCAACAACATACACTAGCATTGGTGGGAACAAGTATGGTTTTGTGATAGTGGATGACTACACTAGATACACTTGGGTGTTCTTTCTTTATGACAAGAGTAATGTTTATGATCTATTCAAGTCTTTTGTCAAGAGGGTGCAAAATGAGTTTGAGACTACCATCAAGAAGATTAGAAGTGACAATGGTACTGAGTTCAAGAACACAAGAATTGAAGATTTATGTGATGATCTTGGTATTGGACATCAATTCTCTCCAACCTACACTCCTCAATCCAATGGTGTAGTTGAAAGAAAGAATAGAACTTTGATTGATATGGCTAGATGAAAGGTCCTAGATGGCTAGAGGGGGGTGAATAGCCTATAAAAATTCTACAAAAAATGCTAAGCAAACTTGTTAGAATAACAAACGGCGTAAAGCGAGTTTTGCTTAGCCTACGGTAGTGATGCAAGCCTCTTAACCACAACTCTAGTAGATTATGATCTCTAGTTCACACAAGGGCTAAGTCACTAAACTTACACTAGAGAGCAAGCTAACAACTACTAGCAAAGGCTAACACTAGAGCTACACAAGATAACTAGTAAATGTAAATACGAGAGAGAGGATTGTGAATCTTATACCGACGGTGGAGTGAAGATGTTGCCAATCACCAAGATGATATACAATCAATCAATATTGACAATAACACAATATGAAGACCAATCACCGGGAGACAAGAGACATAATATTTTTGTTTACCCGGTGTTCACTTGTGCACCGACAAGCTACGTCACCGGTTGTGTCAACCAACACTTAGATGGTTCCTCGGTGTGACCCTCAAGTCACTTGCCCCTCAAGGCACGCCCCGCAAGGCACCACAAGACACCACTCTCAAGTAAGGTAACTCAATGACACGCGCAATCCACTAGAGTTGCTTTTGGCGCTCCGCCGAGGAAAGCACATGAACCTATTACAATCAACCGGAGGTGGCCAAGAACAATCTCCTTCTCTTGCCAACACCTCCAACAATCTCTAAGCCGGCTAGGAGCGGTACTCTCCAAGAGTAACAAGAAATCCACCAGCTAAACCACCCACAAGTGCCACTAGATGCCCTCAAGCGATGCAATGCACTTTGGGATCACTCAATCTCACTTATGATTAGCAATCAAGCAAGAGAGATGAGTAGGAGATGAAGCTCTAGCTCAAAGGATGCACAAGTATGTTAGAAATCACGAGAGACCTCTCCAAGGGCCGGCCAACAAGTATTTATAAGCATCCCATCTGAATAGAGCCATTATACCCCTTCACTGGGTCTTTTTCGGGATGACCGGACGCGCCGGTCAAAACTGACCAGACGCGCTCAACTGCGTCCGATCCTCCAACGGTCACTGAGCCCCAACGGTCAAACCAACGATCGGACGCGCCCTAGGCAACGACTGGACGCGCCCATCAAACGACCGGACGCGCCGCTCAAACGATCGGACGCGCCGATCGCACAGTACCACGCGCCCGCGAAGCAACGACCGGACGCGCTCTAGGCAACGACCAGACACGACAGTGCCAGCGTCCGGTTAGAGTCCAGTAAGCTCTCTCGACGACCAGATGCGTCCGATCGCGTGTGACCGGACACGCCTCGTGTCCGATAGTCCTTGTGAACTGTTGTTCCCTCTGGGCGCCTGACCGGACGCGCCGGTCCCGCAAGTGACCGGACGCGCCGGTTGCAAACCCTAGCACCCGCGCGCCTGACTGCTGACCGGACACGTCCGGTCATACCATGACCGCGTCTGGTGCAACGTCCGGTCACCTTTGTGACCTCCGTTCGCCTCCGTTTCTTTTCCGACTTCCGGCGTAGTGGAAAATAGGCATTTCAACTCCTCGAAAATGCCTAAATCCCACGCTCGCAAGCTCAGCGGGAGGGAGAGAGAGACCCAAACCCTCTCTACCGCTCAAGCTTCAACGCCTTCATAAATGTGCCAACACCAACAAGTGATCACCACCTTGTGCACGTGTGTTAGCATTTTCATAATCATTTTCAAAGGTTTTCCAGTTAGCTCACTAGGCCCTACATGCAATGCACTTCATGAATTCACCTAGTGGCACCCATACGTCGAATAACCGATAAGACTTCCCCTCTTAATAGTTCGGCTATCGATCCTAAACCACTCACACCCTCTATGGTGTCTTGAGTGCAAAAACAAAATGGCCCTATGGTTATACCTTTGCCTTGAGCCCATTTTGTTTTTTCAAAAGATATGATGCACTTCATATCATCACAAGACCGTCTCGATCCATCGACCTTGACTTCACTTGCTCTTCACCGTTGCATCGGTCCGTCAGCACCAAGTCTTGCTCAAGCTTCACCATCGCATGGTCCTTCACTTCGAAGCCTCAACTTGCCCTTTACCTTCACAACCGGTCCATCGAGCCAAGCATTATCTTGGTCTTCATCATCTTAGTCACATGAGTCAATGTCATGTTTCATATTTAATGATGACCTTTATCTAAATCATCCACTTAGATATAAAGGTTAGTCCTAGGTTTCATCAATTAGCCAAAACCAAACTAGAGACTTTCAATCTCCCCCTTTTTGGTAATTGATGATAACCCTCACAAAGATGATTTTGATAATAAAAGTTTTGAACTTGTCATATTTGTCCAATCATTTTGCTCATAAGTAAAGTTTGGACAATTATCACAAGCTCGGTTTTGGTAGCATTAGCTCTCCCTACATATGTGCATAGAGTTTGGATTGAAAGCTTTGCACATATGCATTGAGAGAAGTGTTGAGAGAGTAATTCTACCAAAATGATGCTAAGGTGTAAGAAATGGACCTTTGAAGCGTGATACCAATCGGAATTACATTTTACACCATCCTTAGCATCATGAAGTAACTAGACATCCATCACAACTCAAGAATCCCGTGAGATCAACATTATAGTAAAGGTTCTTGGACCACTTGTAAAGTTTAAGGCACGTCTAGATACCACATGTAAACTATTCCTATGCATGCTAGTAGATCATTTCATCATTCAAGTTATATACTAGTATTGCACCACACAAGCATGTATATTGAATTTAAATACATGTGCAATAAGCAAGTCAAATGAGAATACACAAACAAATGCAACAACTTTGTTTATGAGCTTGCTCCCCTTACTTGTGTGCATCAAAATTTTATTTACCCCTTTA
Source organism: Saccharum hybrid cultivar R570 (assembly GCA_038087645.1). Classification (NCBI taxonomy): domain Eukaryota; kingdom Viridiplantae; phylum Streptophyta; class Magnoliopsida; order Poales; family Poaceae; genus Saccharum; species Saccharum hybrid cultivar. The sequence continues at coordinate 4,173,649 of JAQSUU010000059.1, forward strand.
TCATGTTGAATCATCTTTTTCTCTCCCCCTTTGTCAACAACTTACCCAAAAATGGGAGATTGAAATTGTGGAGAGAAAAACAATGTTTGATGAAGTAGGTTAGAATTTATCAAATTTGGTTTAACCTAGAATACTTGCCAAAGATATTTAATTCGATTTGAACCAAAGACAAGCTTCTTCACTCCTCAAAATAAGGGTTATCTTGCCTATGTTGAATTATACACTTATAGCAAATCTTCTAGATCCAACACTAGGTTTATAAGCTCACAAACATATCATATGCCACCACTAGATCAAAACAAGCATAGAAGCAATAGTGGTAACATATATCCATCAAATTCATTTGATTTATCATGAATGCTCATGCGTACCACTTATTATGTCTACATGCTCTAGCAAGTCCTTAGCATAGGATGAATGACATGTCAATCAACTTTTACCTTGCAATGTCGAAGGAGAGGCATGTCAATAAGTGGGTGGGGTGCATTCAACTCATGTTTGAGAAATCAAGAATGTTCAACTCATTCCTTAGCTTGCAAAACCTCTTTTCATCAAGTGGCTTGGTAAGAATATCAGCAAGTTGATCATCGGTGCCAACACTTTCAATGTCAATATCTCCCTTTTGTTGATGATCTCTAATGAAATGATGCCTTATGTCAATATGCTTTGTTCTTCCATGTTGAACTGGGTTTTGTATCATCTTGATTGCACTTTCATTATCACATAGCAATGGCACATTCTTGAAGTTGAGACCATAATCCTTCAAAGTTGATTTCATCCATAGCAATTGTGCACAACAACTCCCCGCACTCACATATTCGGCTTCGGCGGTAGAGATTGCCACACTATTTTGTTTCTTTGAGGACCATGACACAAGTGATCTTCTAAGTAATTGACATGTGCCACTTGTGCTCTTTCTATTGATCTTGCAACCCCTATAGTCGGAGTCCGAATATCCAATCAATTCAAACTTTGACCCATTGGGATACCATAGTCCAACATCTCTTGTTTGCTTCAAGTACCTCAATATTCTCTTTGCGTCCGTGAGATGACTCTCTCTAGGTGAGGCTTGATATCTAGCACACATACAAACACTAAACATGACATCCGGCCTTGATGCGGTGACATAGAGTAGACTTCCAATCAAAGACCGATATTCCTTTTGATTCACCATTTTGCCATCAAGATCACTATCCAAATTGCCATTTGTACCCATTGGAGTTAAAATTGGCTTTGCATATTGCATTCCAAACTTCTTCAACATGTCCCTTATGTATTTCCCTTGACTCACAAATGTCCCATTCTTCAATTGCTTGACTTAGAGACCAAGGAAGTAGCTAAGTTCACCAATTATAGACATTTCAAACTCTTTGGCCATCATAGCACCAAATTCTTCACAATAAGCTTGATCGGTTGATCCAAAGATAATGTCATCAACATATATTTGTACTATGAATAGATCATTCCCAATCTTCTTAGTGAATAGAGTTGTATCAACCTTGCCCATCTTGAATCCCTTAGAGAGAAGGAAATCCCTTAGCCTCTCATACCATGCTCTAGGTGCTTGTTTTAAGCCATATAAAGCCTTCTTTAACTTATATACATGGTTGGGTTTCTTGTCATCTTCAAATCCGGGAGGTTGCTCAACAAAGACTAACTCATTGATGATTCCATTGAGAAATACACTTTTGACATCCATTTAATATAGTTTGATGTTGTGTGCACAAGCATAAGCCAATAGAATCCTTATTGCCTCCAATCTTACCACGGGAGCATATGTCTCATCATAGTCAAGACCTTCTACTTGAGTGTAACCTTGAGCAACTAGTCTTGCTTTGTTTCTCACCATAATGCCATCTTGATCTTGCTTGTTTTTGAACACCCATTTGGTTCCAATCACATTATAGTCATTTGGCCTTTCTACCAATTCCCAAACATCATTTCTTATGAAATTGTTAAGCTCTTCTTGCATAGCCATGATCCAATCGGCATCCCTCAAAGCTTCTTCTATTTTCTTTGGTTCTGTGGTTGACACAAATGATGCATGCTCACAAAACATAGCCAATCTTGATCTTGTTTGCACACCACTTCTAATATCACCAATAACACTATCAATGGGGTGATCTCTTGCAACATGTTATGGTTGGAGTACTTGCACTTGATTGCTTGAGTTTGGTTGATCACTTGATGTATCTCGAGGAGATGAACTAGCACCATGATCTTGCACTTGAGAGTCACTAGCTAGCTTGAATGGAGAATTGAGCACTTGATCTTTATCATCATCTTGAATATCAATTACTTGCTTTGCTCTAATGTTCCCAATGTCCATGTTCTTCATTGCTTCTACCAATTGAGTTCCACCAACATCATCTAGATTCTCTTCTTCATCTTGTGACCCATTGGTTTCATCAAATTTCACATCATGGACTTCTTCTAGAATGCCACTTGAATTGTTCTAAACTCTATAAGCTTTGCTTGTAGTTGAATAACCAAGTAGGAACCCCTCATCACATCTCTTGTCAAACTTTCCCAATCTAGTGTCCTTCTTTAAGATATAACATTTGCAACCAAACACCCTAAAGTAAGAAATATTGGGCTTTCTTCCATGAAGTAGCTCATATGGGGTCTTCTCTAGCAATGGATGACAATATAGTCTATTGATGTAGTAGCAAGTGGTATTGATTGCTTCATCCCAAAAAGATTGACTCACGTTGTACTCATAAAGCATTGATCTAGCCATATCAAGCAATGTTCTATTCTTTCTCTCAACTAGGCCATTTAATTGTGGAGTGTACTTGGCCGAGAATTGATGTCCAATACTATAGTGATCATAAAGTTCTTTAATTCTTGTATTCTTAAACTCACTTCCATTGTCACTTCTCACTTTCTTGATTCTAATCTCAAACTCATTGTGAACTCTAGTGAGAAAGGTCTTGAAGGTGTCAAACACTTCACTTTTGTCACTAAGAAAGAATACCTATATGAATCTTGTGAAGTCATCCACTATGACAAAGTCATATTTGTTGCCGCCTATACTTGTGTATGTTGTTGGGCCAAATAGATCCATGTGCATCGAATCAAATACTTTGCATGTGCTCATTGTACTCTTCTTTGGATGTGAGCTTCCAACTTGCTTCCCGGCTTGACATGCACTACAAAGCTTATTCTTCTTAAATTCAACATCTTTCAAACCATTGACAAGATTGTGAGTTGTAAGCTTCTTTAATTATTTCATGCCAACATGACCAAGCCTTCTATGCCAAAGTCAACCCATGATTAATTTGGAGATTAAGCAAGTTGTCAAAGAAGTTTCTCTAGCATTGAAGTCAACTAGGTAGAGATTCTCATATCTAAAGCCATTGAATGCCATATTTGAGCCATTCATACTAATGACTTCCACATCATCAACCCCAAAGATATATTTGTAACCAAGATCACATATTTATGCCACGGATAGAAGATTGAAATCCAAGCTTTCAACTAGCAACACATTAGAGATACTCAAGTTATTTGATATTGCAATCTTGCCCAAGCCAATAACCTTGCCTTTCTTGTTATTACCAAAAGTGATAGAATCAACACCACTAATATTATCATTGATTGAGTCAAACATTCTTGATGTACCGGTCATGTGTTGAGTGCACCCACTATCAATAATCCAATGCCTTCCTCTGACTTTGTAATTGACCTACAAGCAAATCAATGAAGCTTAGGTACCCATTTTTGTTTGGGTCCTTGTAGGTTAGTAACTAAGCTCTTTGGTACCCAAATAGCCTTCTTCTTTGGGCTAACAATGGGTGTACCAATAAACTTAGCTTTCACACTCTTCGCCCCTTTGGTAAGCACATAGCAAGAATCAAAAGGTATAGCATTAACAAGGTTCTTGCTTTGGTTTTTTTATTGCAATTATGCTCTAGGTGCCCAACTTGCTTGCATCTATTACAAAACCGACCATTGCCCTTTACAAAGCTAGGCTTTGGAGTTGCAAAGGCCGACTTGCCTTTCTTGGGGTTGTAGCCCAATCCCTCTTTGTTAAGAGAGAACCTTTGGCTACCCAAACACTTAAGCAAGCGGGCCTCACCACCATAGGCCTTGCCTAGGGCGTGAGTGAGCTCATCCACCTCTTTCTTGAGAGTCTCATTCTCAACCATTAGTGCGGCATCACAAGTGAAATCATCACTAGTAGTGGAGGTAGAGTCGGTGTTGGTGGATGAAGAGCTACAAGAAGGGTTAGCATTTGACATGATGATAGGTTCATAAGAGGATTCATCAATTATATCACATGTAACACCTATATCACATGATACAACAACCTCCTTCTTTGCTTGTTGCTCAAGTAGCAATGAGTGAGCTTTTTCAAGCTTGGAATGAGTCTTACCAAGATTCTCATGGTCTTCCACTAGACTCTCATGAGTGGTCTTAAGCTCACTAAGAACTTTATCAAGTATTGCTACTTTCATTGAAAGCTTCTTACACTCCTTGTCCTTGGCAATAGCTATGTCTCTAGTTTGTTGCATCAAGTCATATAGTTGTTCTTTAGTTGGTTCATCATCATCATTTTCATTATCATTATCATTAGCATATTCCATTTCACTTTCATCATCACTCTCATCATATAATACCTTAGTTTCTTTGGTCATGAGGCATGAAGAGGATGAATCAAATAGTGATGGCTTCTTGTTGATAGCAATGGAAGCAAAAACCTTATTGGATGATGATTCTTCTTCATCATCATCATCACTTTCCTAAGTGACCACATAGGCTTCATTCTTGCCCTTCTTGAAAGTCATCTTGGCTTCTCTCTTTTTCTTCTCAAACTTGCCCCTCTTGTTGTTCTTCTTCTTGTCATAGGGACATTCGGCTTGAAGATGTTTGGTGCTATCACAATTGAAGTACTTCCTTTGTTGCTCATTGCTCTTAAAATGGTCATTTCTCTTTTTAAAGCCTCTTCTCTTAATGAACATGTGACCCATTTTCTTGACTACAAGAGCAAGTGCCTCATCATCAATTTCAAAATCTTCACCTTCATTATTGTCTTCTTCTTCTTCTATGATGATAGCTTTGCCCTTAGAGGAGATGGCCTTGAATGCCACGGTCTTCTTTTTCTTTTCTTCCTCCTTCTTCTCCTTCTCTTCGGCATCTTGATCATACTTGTCATATGTCAATACTTCACCAAGTAAATTATTGGGCTTCATTGCATCAAGCCCATCTCTTTGTAACATCATGATCAACATTTTGAATCTTCTTGGTAAGCTCAACAAGAACTTGTGGCAAAAGTCTTGGTCTTATGTCTTGTGCCCTAAGCTCTTGAGATCATTCACAATGACTTGCAATCTATGAAATATTTCTAAGATTGTTTCTTCTTATTTCTTCTTGAAGTTCTCAAACTCACTCTTGAGCCCATATAGCTTGGCACTATTTACAAACTTAGTGCCCTCATATGTTTCACTTAACCTTGTCCATACTTCATTTGCCAATTCTAAATCCTTGATGCCCTCAAATACTTTTGTGTCAATACCATTGTAAAGTGTATTGAGAGCCATTCTATTGCATATTCTATTTGCTCTATCTTCATCGGTGAGATGATCGGGATCAATGATAGCAAAGTCATCCTCGGTGACTTGCAAAACTCTCTCATGAATAGAACCAAGGTATATTGTCATTTTTCTCTTCCAATGAGCAAAAGAACTAACACCATCAAAGAACGGTGGCTTGCCCCCAACATGATTGAACACAATTTGAGCCATTTTTCACACCGAAGGATGTCAAGCCTTGATTAAAATGGTGACCACGGCTCCGGTACCACTTGAAAGGTCCTAGATGGCTAGAGGGGGTGAATAGCCTATAAAAATTCTACAATAAACGCTAAGCAAACTTGTTAGAATAACAAACGGCGTAAAGCGAGTTTTGCTTAGCCTACGGTAGTGATGCAAGCCTCTTAACCACAAGTCTAGTAGATTATAATCTCTAGTTCACACAAGGGCTAAGTCACTAAACTTACACTAGAGAGCAAGCTAACAACTACTAGCAAAGGCTAACACTAGAGCTACACAAGATAACTAGTAAATGTAAATACGAGAGAGAGGATTGTGAATCTTATACCGACGGTGGAGTGAAGATGTTGCCAATCACCAAGATGATATACAATCAATCAATATTGACAACAACACAATATGAAGACCAATCACCGAGAGACAAGAGACACAATATTTTTGTTCACCTGGTGTTCACTTGTGCACCGATAAGCTACGTCACCGGTTGTGTCGACCAACACTTAGATGGTTCCTCGGTGTGACCCTCAAGTCACTTGCCCCTCAAGGCATGCCCCGCAAGGCACCACAAGACACCACTCTCAAGTGAGGTAACTCAATGAACCTCTTACCACAAGACATCCACTAGAGTTGCTTTTGGCGCTCCGCCGAGGAAAGCACATGAACCTCTTACAATCAACCGGAGGTGGCCAAGAATAATCTCCTTCTCTTGCCAACGCCTCCAACAATCTCCAAGCCGGCTAGGAGCAGTACTCTCCAAGAGTAACAAGAAATCCACCGGCTAAACCACCCACAAGTGCCACTAGATGCCCTCAAGCGATGCAATGCACTTTGGGATCACTCAATCTCACTTATGATTAGCAATCAAGCAAGAGAGATGAGTAGGAGATGAAGCTCTAGCTCAAAGGATGCACAAGTATGTTAGAAATCACGAGAGACCTCCCCAAGGGCCGGCCAACAAGTATTTATAAGCATCCCATCCGAATAGAGCCGTTATACCCCTTCACTGGGTCTTTTTCGGGATGACCGGACGCGCCGGTCAAAACTGACTGGACACGCTCAATCGCGTCCGATCCTCCAACGGTCATAGAGCCCCAACGGTCAAACCAACGACCGGACGCGCCCCAGGCAACGACCGGACGCGCCCGTCAAACGACCGAACGCGCCGCTCAAACGACCGGACGCACCGATCGCACAGTACCGCGCGCCCACGAAGCAACGACCGGACGCGATAGTGCCAGCGTCCGGTTAGAGTCCAGTAAGCTCCCTCGATGACCGGACGCGTCCGATCGTGTGTGACCGGACGCGCCTCGCGTCCGATCATCCTTGTGAACTGTTGTTCCCTCTGGGCGCCTGACCGGACACGCCGGTCCCGCAAGTGACCGGACGCGCCGGTTGCAAACCCTAGCACCCACGCGCCTGACTGCTGACCGGACACGTCCGGTCATACCATGACCGCGTCCGGTGCAGCGTCTGGTCACCTTTGTGACCTCCGTTCGCCTCCGTTTCTTTTCTGACTTCCGGCGTAGTGGAAAATAGGCATTTCAACTCCTCGAAAACGCCTGAATCCCGTGCTCGCAAGCTCAGTGGGAGGGAGAGAGAGACCCAAACCCTCTCTACCGCTCAAACTTCAATGCCTTCGCAAATGTGCCAACACCAACAAGTGATCACCACCTTGTGCATGTGTGTTAGCATTTTCATAATCATTTTTGAAGGTTTTCCAGTTAGCTCACTAGGTCCTACATGCAATGCACTTCATGAATTCACCTAGTGGCACCCATGCGTCGAATAACCGATAAGACTTCCCCTCTTAATAGGTCGGCTATCGATCCTAAACCACTCACACCCTCTATGGTGTCTTGAGTGCAAAAACAAAATGGCCCTATGGTTATACCTTTGCCTTGAGCCCATTTTGTTTTTCCAAAAGATATGATGCACTTCATATCATCACAAGACCGTCTCGATCCATCGACCTTGACTTCACTTGCTCTTCACCGTTGCATCGGTCCGTCGGTGCCAAGTCTTGCTCAAGCTTCACCATCGCATGGTCCTTCACTTCGAAGCCTCGACTTGCCCTTCACCTTCATAACCGGTCCATCGAGCCAAGCATTATCTTGATCTTCATCATCTTGGTCACATGAGTCAATGTCATGTTTCATATTCAATGATCACCTTTATCTAAATCATCCACTTAGATATAAAGGTTAGTCCTAGGTTTCATCAATTAGCCAAAACCAAACTAGGGACTTTCACTAGATCAAAGCTTAGTGAATACAATATGAGTCATTCATTTTGGAGTGAAGCCATCAACACGGCTTGCTATTGTAGCAACCGTCTCTATTGCCATGGGAAGCTTGGAAAGACACCATATGAGCTATTGAATGGAAGAAAGTCTAACATTTCATACTTTAGAGTGTTTGGTTGTAAATGCTATATTCTCAAGAAAGGCACTAGATTGAGCAAGTTTGAAAAGAAATATGATAAAGGGTTCTTACTTGGTTATTCTACCACAAGCAAAGCATATAGAGTTTGGAATCTCACAAGTGGCACCTTGGAAGAAGTTCATGATGTTGAGTTTGATGAAACCCAAGGGTCTCAAAATTAAGCTCAAAACCTTGATGATGTGAGAGGAGATCAATTGTCAAATGCAATGAAGAACATGGACATTGGTGATGTTAGGCCAAGGCAAGTTGATGATGATGATATTCATGTGATCAACCAAGTGTGCAAATTGATACAAATCAAGCAAGATCTAGTGGTACTTATGATGAAGCTCAAGATCAAGGTCAAACAAGTGGAAGCAATCAACTCCCAATACTCCAACCTACTAGTATTGCAAGAGATCATCCATTGGACCAAATCATTGGTGGAATTCAAAGTGGTGTTCAAACTAGATCAAGGCTAGTATCTTTTTGTGAGCATTACTCATTTGTCTCATTAGAAGAACCAAAGAAGATAGAAGATGCATTGAAGGATTCCGATTGGGTAAATGTCATGCATGAGGAACTAAACAACTTCACTAGAACTTGTTGAGAGGCCAAAGAACTACAATGTGATTGGTACTAAGTGGGTCTTTAGAAACAAACAAGATCAAGATGGCATGGTTGTGAGGAACAAAGCAAGATTGGTAGCACAATGATACACTCAAGTTGAGGGTCTTGACTTTGGAGAGACATATGCATCCATTGCAAGATTGGAAGCTATTAGAATCTTATTAGCATATGCGTGTGCACACAACATCAAGCTCTATCAAATGGATGTCAAGAGTGCATTTCTCAATGGCTACATCAACGAAGAAGTTTATGTTGAGCAACCTCTCGGTTTTGAAGATAACAAGAAGCCCGACCATGTTTTCAAGCTAAAGAAGGCATTGTATGGTTTGAAGCAAGCACCTAGAGCATGGTATGAGAGATTGAGGGACTTTCTTCTCTCTAAAGGGTTCAAGATGGGAAAGGTGAAAGTCCTATGTTTGGTGTTGGTAATTAGTGACAATACCTAAGTACTAATCCTATGCCTAAGTTGTATGTAGCATATGAGAATTAGTACATTCCAAGGTTGGTGGCAAGATGGACATGGTGATCATGATGGCCACACTTGGATTTGGACGCAACCCTACGTGATCAAGGCAAAGGTATATGCTTAAGGGTTGTGTTTTAGTAACCAAGACACCTAGTGGGTGTGGTTACATTATAGGATAGATAGCCGTACTATAAAGAGGGGAATGACGCGGCTATTGAACTCCTAAGTGCCTCTAGATGTGCATTTCATGATCATATGCATTTGGATAGAACTAATATCGCCTCGAAAAATGATTGTGAAAATGCTAACACACTCACACATGTTGAGATCACTTGGTGGTGTTAGCACATTTGCGATGGCGGTGAAGTTTAAGCGGTAGAGAGGGTTTGGGTCTCTCTCTCCCTCCCGCCGAGCTTGCGAGCGCGGGATTCAGGCGTATTTGACAAGTTGAAATGCCTATTTTTCACTACGCCGGAAGTCCGAAAAGAAACGGAGGCGAACGGAGGTCACAGAGGTGACCGGACGCTGCACCGGACGCGGTCCTTGCAGGACCGGACGCGTCCGGTCAGTGTCCAGTGACTGCGCGTTTTTCAGTTGATTGATCGGACGCGAGGCGCGTCCGGTCACAGGCGACCGGACGCGTCCGGTCGTCCAGGGAGCTTACTGGACTCCGACCGGACGCGGGCACTGTGGCGTCCGGTCAGTTCTTCAGCGCGTCCGATCGCTGGTTCGTTGTGCGTGGCTCAGGGTTGACCAGCGCGTCCGGTCAGTCACGGGACCGGCGCGTCCGATCGTGACCAGCGCGTCAGGTCGTTGCGACCGGCGCGTCCGGTCAGTGTTTCAAAAAGTACCGTTGCGCGACCGGCGCGTCCGGTCAGTGTCGCGAAACTAGCCGTTGCGCGACCGGCGCGTCCGGTCAGTTGGACCGGCGCGTCCGGTCAACGCGATTTCGGCTGTTTAAGTTTCTAACGGCTATATTCGAAGGGGTACGTCTATAAATACTCGTTGGCCGGCTCAAGGCTCTCTCTCTCGAACATTTGACATACTTGTGAGCACTTTGAGCTAAGCAACTCCCCTCCCACTCATCTCTCTTGCTTCTTTGCATATTCGAAGTGAGATTGAGTGATCCAAGTGCATTTGCATTGTGAGATAGCATCTAGTTGGCACTTGGTGGTTGATTTGCTGCGGGATTCTTGTTTCTCTTGGTGGTTGCCGCCACCTAGACGGCTTGGAGCAGCTTGGAGGCGTTGGCAAGAGTTGGTGTTTGTTCTTGGCCACCTCCGGTGATTGTGAGGGGTTTGTGCCTACCTCGGCGAAGCGCCAAAGGCAACATTAGTGAATTGCTCGTGTCATTGCAACCTTTTGCCATTTGGTAGGTTCTTGTGGCGCCTTTTGAGAGGCTCGGTGTGTGACCGATTAGCCACCGAACCACGTGGTGAAGAGGGACACAACGGGGACTAGCGTGCCGGCAAGCACGTGAACCTCGGGATAAATCTTCGTGTCATCACTTTCATATTGTGATTGATTGATCCCGGTGTTTGGTTATCTTGGTATTCATTATTGATCATATTGGTTGGCTCAATACTTCGCCCCTCGGTGATACCCTCCTATCTCTCTTGTATTAATTTCTTAGCTATCTTTGCTAGCTAGTTAGCTTAGCTAGAGTAGTTCTCTTGTGTAGCTTGCTAGTTGTAGTTGTACTTAACTTCTCGGTTTGACTTGTGCGGTTGAGTGTAAATACTAGAATTGTGAATTGGATAGGTGGCTTGCAAACACCCATAGGCTAAGCAAAACTCGCATCTCGCTATTTGTTATATTGATAAACTTGTTTAGCTTGTTGTTGTAGAAATTTTTAATAGGCTATTCACCCCCCCTCTAGCCATCAAGACCTTTCAAGTGGTATCAAAGCCGTGGTCACCGTTTGTAATGCTTAACAACCTCGGTGTAAGATGGCTCAAGTTATGTTCAATCATGTTAATGGCAAGCCTCCATTCTTTGATGGCGTCTCTTCCTTTGATCATTGGAAAAGGAAGATGAAGCAATATCTAGGCAATATACATGAGAAGGTTTGGGATGTGACCAAAGAAGGATACGTCATTCTTGATGAGGAAAACCTCACTCCAAATGACCGCATCAACAAACAATGCAATACGGCGGCACTTGACACAATCTATCGTGCCATTGATGATAAAGTATTTGAGCAAATCAAAGATCTTGAAAAGGCAAATGAGCTTTGGATAAGGCTTGAAGAAACATATGAAGGCACTTCAACGGTAAAAAGTGCCAAACTATATATGCTCAAGGACAAGTTCTCCACATTCAAGATGAAGGATGATGAATCCATCCCGGAGATGTTCTATAGGCTCCAAGTCATTGTTAATGATCTCAAGGGGCTTGGGGAGAAGGTAGAGGACAAGGACTTCTCACACAAGTTCTTGATGTGCTTACCCAAGAAGTTTGCCACCTTGAGAAGAATGATCTTTAGAGAGGGATTGGACAAGGTCAAACCAACCAATGTGCTTGGAGATATAATGACCGATGCCCAATACAATGATGATGAAGATGAGGTAGAAGAGAAGAAGGAGACCAAGGTCAAGCAAGAGAAGCCCATTGCATTCAAGGCTTCATCCTCTAAGGGCAAGAGCAAGGTGGAGAGTGATGATGATGATCCATACGATGATGAGACCATGGCCCTCCTTGTGCACAAGATGGGAAGGTTCATGAAGAAGAAAGGATATGGGGCAAGAAAGAGGAGAGACACTATAAAGGCAAAGACCCTTTGCTACAATTGCAATAACCCCAATCACATAGTGGGGGATTGCCTCTATGAAGATAAGAGACTTCATAATGGGGACTTGAAGCTTAAGAAGAACAAGAAAGAGAATGAGAAGAAAACAAAGAAGAGCTTCACCTTCAACAAGAAGAAGAAGGGTGGTGGTTATGTAGTCACTTGGGATAGTGACAACTCCGATAGTGATGATTATGCAAGCTCTAGTGATGATGAGAGGATCACTCGGGGAGCCATTGCAAACATCGCCCTCTCCAACAAGCTATCCATCTTCGACACTACATCGACATGCCTTATGGCCAAGCCTACCAAGGTAAAATATGATGATAGTGATGATGATTCTTGTGCTAGTGATAATTGTAGGAGTGATGATGAGGAGGATGAGGACTACTCCAAGGATGATCTATTAGGCGTAATAGATCAAATGAGCAAGGGCTACAAGAGAACAACCAAGAAATACAAAATCTTGGAACAAGAGTTCATTGCTAAGTGCAATGAAAATGATGCCTTGATGGAGGAGCTTCTTGCTCTCAAAAAGAGTAAGGAGTGCAAAGGAATTGAACAAGAGCTCAAAGCTCTTAGGAAATCCTTTGATGAGCTAGAGGCCTCTCGTGAGTGTCTAAAGGAAGACCACGAGGACCTTGAAGTTGCTCACACTAGGCTTGAGGAAGCCCACTCCTCTCTACTTGAGCTCATCAAGGAGAAGGACCTCAAGTTGGAGAAGCTCATGAAGGAAGCTAAGGAGGAGCAAGTGATTGTCACTTGTGATATTGGACTAACATGTGATATTATTGATGACTCTTTATTTGTTGGTCCGACTAATGCTTCATGTAGCTCATCATCATCCACCACAACCAACTCTACCTCTACTACTAGTGATTCATCACTTATGGTTGAGAATAAGACTCTCAAGAGAGAGGTGGATGATCTCACCCGCGCATTAGGCAACGCCTATGGTGGGGATGCCCGCTTGCTAAAATGCTTGGGTAGCCAAAGGTTCTCCCTTAACAAAGAGGGATTGGGCTATACTCCCAAGAAGGGCAAGGCGGCCTTTGCTACTCCAAAGCCTCGCTTTGTGAAGGGCAATGGTCGTTATTGCAATAGATGCAAGCAAATTGGGCATCTAGAGATTAATTGCAATAAAATGAACAAGAACAAGAAAAATGCTAATGTACCTTACATTCCTTTTGATTCTTGTTATGTGCTTACCAAGGGTGAGAAAGGTGTGCGTGCTAGGTTTGTTGGTACACCAATTGTGGGCCCAAAGAAGAAGGCCATTTGGGTACCAAAGAGCTTAGTGACTAACCTCCAAGGACCCAAGCAAGTATGGGTACCTAAGAAACATTAAATTGTTTTGTAGGTTAATTACAAGGCCGGAGGAAGGCATTGGGTACTTGATAGTGGATGCTCTCAACATATGACCGGTGATTCAAGAATGTTCAACTCTCTCAAATCAAATGATAGTGGCATTGATAGCATCACATTTGGTGACAATAGCAAGGGTAATGTAAAGGCTCTTGGAAGGATTGCAATCTCAAATGATCATAGCATTTCTAATGTGCTACTAGTTGAAAAGCTCAATTTCAACTTGTTGTCGGTTGCTCAATTGTGTGATCTCGGTTTCAAGTGCATATTTGGTGTTGATGATGTGGAGATAGTTAGTGTTGATGGCTCTAACTTGATCTTCAAAGGCTTTAGATTTGAGAATCTATACTTGGTTGATTTCAATGCTAGTGACACTCAACCTTCAACATGTTTGCTCACCAAATCAAGTATGGGTTGGTTATGGCATAGAAGACTTGGTCATGTTGGCATGAAGCAATTGAACAAGTTAGTGAAGCATGACTTAGTTAGAGGCTTGAAGGATGTCACATTTGAGAAAGATAAGCTATGTAGTGCATGTCAAGCCGGAAAGCAAGTAGGCAACACTCATCCATTGAAAAGCATCATGAGTACTTCCAAGGCATTTGAGTTGTTGCACATGGATCTATTTGGGCCAACTACATACACAAGCATTGGTGGCAACAAGTATGGCTTTGTGATTGTGGATGATTTCACTAGATATACATGGGTATTCTTTCTTGTGGACAAGAGTGATGTATTTGACATATTCAAGAAGTTCATCAAGAGAGTGCAAAATGAGTTTGAGAACACAATCAAGAAAGTAAGAAGTGACAATGGAAGTGAGTTTAGAAACACAAGAGTTGATGAGCTATGTGATGAGCTTGGAATCAAACATCAATTCTCGGCCAAGTATACACCTCAATCTAATGGCTTAGTTGAGAGGAAAAATAGAACTTTGATTGATATGGCAAGATCAATGTTGAATGAGTATAATGTGAGTCATTCATTTTGGGCCGAAGCAATCAACACGGCTTGCTTCTATAGCAACCGCCTCTATTGCCACAAGTTTCTAGAGAAGACACCATATGAGATCTTAAATGGAAGAAAGCCCAACATTGCATACTTTCGGGTATTTGGTTGCAAATGCTACATCTTGAAGAAGGGCACTAGATTAAGCAAGTTTGAGAAGAAATGTGATGAAGGATTTCTACTTGGTTACTCAACTACTAGCAAAGCTTATAGAGTATGGAACCTATCTAGTGGTTTACTTGAAGAAGTGCATGATGTTGAGTTTGATGAAACAAATGGTTCTCAAGATGAGGAAGATAACTTGGATGATGTGAGAGGAACTCAATTGACTAATGCTATGAAAGAAATGGATATTGGTGATATTAGGCCAAAGCAAGTGATTGATGTGGATGACAACAAAGATCAAGTGCTCCAAAGTCCAATCACTCAAGCTAGTGGTTCTCTATTGCAAAATCAAGCTAGTACATCATCTCAAGTGCAACAAGATCAACAAGTGGCTAGTTCATCATCTCCAACTCATGATCAACATCAACATTCAAGCAATCAAGTCCAAGTACTTCAACCAACTAACATTGCAAGAGACCATCCATTGGATTCCATCATTGGTGACATACAAAGAGGAGTTCAAACTAGATCAAGATTGACATCATTTTGTGGTCACTCTTCTTTTGTGTCAATGGAAGAACCCAAGGACATTGATAGAGCATTGAGAGATCCGGATTGGGTAAATGCAATGCATGAAGAGCTCAACAACTTCAAGAGAAATGAAGTATGGGAACTAGTTGAAAGGCCTAAGGATCACAATGTCATTGGAACAAGATGGGTCTTTCGCAACAAACAAGATCAAGATGGGATAGTAGTAAGGAACAAAGCGAGACTAGTGGCTCAAGGTTACACACAAATAGAGGGTCTTGACTTTGGTGAAACTTATGCCCCGGTTGCAAGATTGGAAGCAATTAGGATCTTACTTGCCTATGCTTGTGCTCACAATATCAAGCTATATCAAATGGATGTGAAGAGTGCATTTCTCAATGGGTACATTCAAGAGGAGGTGTATGTGGAGCAACCTCCCGGTTTTGAAGATGACAAGAAACCCAATCATGTATACAAGTTGAGAAAAGCTTTATATGGATTGAAGCAAGCACCTAGAGCATGGTATGAAAGATTGAGGGACTTCTTGCTATCTAAAGGATTTGTCATGGGCAAAGTTGATACAACACTATTCACCAAGAAGATTGGGAAAGACTTGTTTGTGTTGCAAATATATGTTGATGATATCATATTCGGTTCAACCAATCAAGATTATTGTGATGAGTTTGGGAAAATGATGGCAAGGGAATTTGAAATGTCAATGATTGGTGAACTTAGTTTCTTTCTTGGACTTCAAATCAAACAAATGAAGGAAGGAACATTTGTAAGCCAAACCAAGTACATCAAAGATATGCTCAAGAAGTTTGGCATGGAAGATGCAAAGAGTATTACAACTCCAATGGGCACTAGTGGAAGCTTGGATAGTGACAAGAGTGGCAACATGGTGGATCAAAAGCTATATAGATCGATGATTGGTAGCCTACTCTATGTGACGGCATCAAGGCCCGATGTGATGTTTAGTGTATGCATGTGTGCAAGATTTCAAGCCTCACCAAGAGAAAGTCATTTGAAGGCAACAAAGAGAATATTGAGGTACTTAAAGCATACACAAGATGTTGGATTGTGGTATCCCAAAGGTGCAAGTTTTGAGCTAGTTGGATATTCGGATTCCGACTATGCCGGTGATAAAGTGGAGAGAAAGAGCACTTCCGGGACATGTCAATTGTTGGGAAGATCACTTGTCTCATGGTCATCCAAGAAGCAAAATAGTATTGCACTATCTACCGCCGAAGCCGAATACATCGCCGCGGGTAGTTGTTGTGCACAAATTTTGTGGATGAAGGCAACATTGAAGGACTTTGGAATCAATTTCAAGAATGTGCCATTGCTATGTGACAATGAAAGTGCCGTGAAGCTAACCAACAATCCTGTTCAACATCAAAGAATAAAGCATATTGATGTTCGCCATCACTTTATTAGAGATCATCAACAAAAGGGTGACATTGCTATTGAGAGTGTGGGCACCGAAGATCAATTAGCCGATCTATTCACCAAGCCACTTGATGAGAAGAGATTTCACAAGCTAAAGAATGAGTTGAACATACTTGATTTCTCCAACATGAGTTGATGCACTCCCATGATATGACATGCCTCTCCTTCGAGCCCCAAGGTACAATTGGTTGACATGTCATACATTCTATACTAAGGACATGTTTAGTGCATCTAGTCATGATTTCTTATGTTCTAGGATCATTCATGAAAATTAAATGAATTTGAAGTTTATATGGTGCCACTATTGTTTCCATGACTTGTATGATCTAGTGGTAGCATATAACTTGTTTAAGTAGCTTGTGATCCTAAGTGTTTAATCTAGAAAACTTGTCTAAATATTTGCTTCAACATGGTGCATGATAACCCTTCTAGTGAGGTGTGAAGAAGCTTGCCCTTGGATCAAACCGAAGTATTTTATTTATGCAAGCAATCTAGATTGAATCATAAACTTGATCCTCACCCCATATTTTAACATGATAATCTATCTAAAGTTTGCTCCTTGTGGTCAATTGGTGCCAAAGGGGGAGAAAATATTGTTCACAAAGATAGAACTCAAAGGGGAAGACAATGTTGTGGGGGAGAAAAATGTTGTTCACAAGATAGATTCTAAAAGGGGAGAATTGATAAAAGAATGGGATCAACTAAAATTTTGAGCACACAAGTAGGGGGAGCAAGCTCTTAAACATGAATGTTGCATTTCTATGTGCACTTCATTTGTATGATGCATAGTTATGCATTTCGTTTTCTCCGATACATTGCTTGTGTGGTGACTTGCTAGTATAATTTGAATCATGCATTGTGGTACTAGCATGAATAGGAAGTAGTTAGATTTTTCTTGCTTCATGTTTTTCAAAGTGGTACTAGAACCTTGCTTATAATGTTGATCTCACGAGGTTTCTAGTTATATTTGTGCTTTTCAAAGTGGAATCTAACTACACAAGGTGCTAAGATGGTGTTTATCGCAACTCCGATGGTATCACGCTTCAAAGGTCTATAATCTAAAACACTTAGCACCTATTGGTAGACAATGCTCCTAATCTTTCCTATCTAACATGTATGCTTCCAAAATCCAAACATATAGCATACATGTAGGGGGAGCCATTGCTATCAATTTGAATTCATGATCACATGTCCATAATTTTTACACATGGTAGTATACTTGGACAATGTGACATGGGTTCAATCAAAATTTTATCATAATATCTTTGTGAAAGGTTTGTCACCAATTACCAACAAGGGGGAGATTGAAAGTCCTATGTTTGGTGTTGGTAATTAGTGACAATACCTAAGTACTAATCCTATGCCTAAGTTGTATGTAGCATATGAGAATTAGTACATTCCAAGGTTGGTGGCAAGATGGACATGGTGATCATGATGGCCACACTTGGATTTGGACGCAACCCTACGTGATCAAGGCAAAGGTATATGCTTAAGGGTTGTGTTTTAGTAACCAAGACACCTAGTGGGTGTGGTTACATTATAGGATAGATAGCCGTACTATAAAGAGGGGAATGACGCGGCTATTGAACTCCTAAGTGCCTCTAGATGTGCATTTCATGATCATATGCATTTGGATAGAACTAATATCGCCTCGAAAAATGATTGTGAAAATGCTAACACACTCACACATGTTGAGATCACTTGGTGGTGTTAGCACATTTGCGATGGCGGTGAAGTTTAAGCGGTAGAGAGGGTTTGGGTCTCTCTCTCCCTCCCGCCGAGCTTGCGAGCGCGGGATTCAGGCGTATTTGACAAGTTGAAATGCCTATTTTTCACTACGCCGGAAGTCCGAAAAGAAACGGAGGCGAACGGAGGTCACAGAGGTGACCGGACGCTGCACCGGACGCGGTCCTTGCAGGACCGGACGCGTCCGGTCAGTGTCCAGTGACTGCGCGTTTTTCAGTTGATTGATCGGACGCGAGGCGCGTCCGGTCACAGGCGACCGGACGCGTCCGGTCGTCCAGGGAGCTTACTGGACTCCGACCGGACGCGGGCACTGTGGCGTCCGGTCAGTTCTTCAGCGCGTCCGATCGCTGGTTCGTTGTGCGCGGCTCAGGGTTGACCAGCGCGTCCGGTCAGTCACGGGACCGGCGCGTCCGGTCGTGACCAGCGCGTCAGGTCGTTGCGACCGGCGCGTCCGGTCAGTGTTTCAAAAAGTACCGTTGCGCGACCGGCGCGTCCGGTCGTTGCGACCGGCGCGTCCGGTCAGTGTCGCGAAACTAGCTGTTGCGCGACCGGCGCGTCCGGTCAGTTGGACCGGCGCGTCCGGTCAACGCGATTTCGGCTGTTTAAGTTTCTAACGGCTATATTCGAAGGGGTACGTCTATAAATACTCGTTGGCCGGCTCAAGGCTCTCTCTCGAACATTTGACATACTTGTGAGCACTTTGAGCTAAGCAACTCCCCTCCCACTCATCTCTCTTGCTTCTTTGCATATTCGAAGTGAGATTGAGTGATCCAAGTGCATTTGCATTGTGAGATAGCATCTAGTTGGCACTTGGTGGTTGATTTGCTGCGGGATTCTTGTTTCTCTTGGTGGTTGCCGCCACCTAGACGGCTTGGAGCAGCTTGGAGGCGTTGGCAAGAGTTGGTGTTTGTTCTTGGCCACCTCCGGTGATTGTGAGGGGTTTGTGCCTACCTCGGCGAAGCGCCAAAGGCAACATTAGTGAATTGCTCGTGTCATTGCAACCTTTTGCCATTTGGTAGGTTCTTGTGGCGCCTTTTGAGAGGCTCGGTGTGTGACCGATTAGCCACCGAACCACGTGGTGAAGAGGGACACAACGGGGACTAGCGTGCCGGCAAGCACGTGAACCTCGGGATAAATCTTCGTGTCATCACTTTCATATTGTGATTGATTGATCCCGGTGTTTGGTTATCTTGGTATTCATTATTGATCATATTGGTTGGCTCAATACTTCGCCCCTCGGTGATACCCTCCTATCTCTCTTGTATTAATTTCTTAGCTATCTTTGCTAGCTAGTTAGCTTAGCTAGAGTAGTTCTCTTGTGTAGCTTGCTAGTTGTAGTTGTACTTAACTTCTCGGTTTGACTTGTGCGGTTGAGTGCAAATACTAGAATTGTGAATTGGATTGGTGGCTTGCAAACACTCATAGGCTAAGCAAAACTCGCATCTCGCTATTTGTTATATTGATAAACTTGTTTAGCTTGTTGTTGTAGAAATTTTTAATAGGCTATTCACCCCCCCTCTAGCCATCAAGACCTTTCAAAAGGTTGATACCACTCTCTTCACCAAGAAGCTTGGAAATGACTTGTTTGTGTCGCAAATCTATGTGGATGATATCATTTTTGGATCAATCAATCAAGATTTTTGTGAAGAGTTTGGAAATATGATGACTAATGAGTTTGAAATGTCTATGATTGGAGAGCTTAGTTACTTCCTTGGACTTCAAATCAAGCAAATGAAGAATGGCACTTTTGTAAGTCAAGGCAAGTACATCAAGGACATGATCAAGAAGTTTGGATTGCAAGATGCTAAGAAAATGAGTACACCAATGGGCACTAATGATCAATTGGGTATTGATGATAGTGGAAACATGGTAGATCAAAAGCTATACCGGTCTATGATTGGAAGTTTGCTATATGTCACCGCTTCTAGGCCGGATGTGATGTTTAGTGTGTGCAAGTGTGCAAGATATCAAGCTTCACCTATAGAAAGTCACTTGAAAGCAACCAAAAGGATATTGAGATATCTTAAGGGCACTCATGATGTTGGATTATGGTATCCCAAGGGGTCTAATTTTGAGTTGTTTGGATATTCGGATTCTGACTATGGTTGTTGCAAGATTGATAGAATAAGCACAAGTGGCACTTGTCAATTGCTTGGAAGGTCTCTTGTTTCATGGTCATCAAAGAAACAAAATAGTGTTGCACTATCTACCGCCGAGGCCGAATACATTAGTGCTGGTAGTTGTTGTAACACCCCAGGTGTTTATCACCAATTAAGTAGTGGGTTTAAGCTCAAACATGAGTGGAGATGACGATGTCAAGGTTAACCTATGGAGATGAGTCTAACCTAAAGTTAGATGCTGCACCATTGCTTTACATATAGGCCATTTTCAAAGATATATGCTTGGATGGTGTTATTACAATATCTTCATGTGTCTCACCTTAGTACCTATCTATAGTGACCCCTGGAAAAGTTTCATGAAGTTTGGAATCAAAAAGTCACATAAAATGATAAGTTCTATTCCTATTGGAATTTGCACCCTTAAATGGATGGGACTATAGGTCATCAAACAAACCTTGCAACCTTGCCCAAATGACTCTAGATGAACTCTACAACAAAAGTCATGAAGGGATCATGTTGAGCAAATGTCAAGAAATTGCCCCGATTGGCCTAAAACCCTAGTTTCGGCTTTATCGAGTTGATACTTTGACCAAAGTAAAAGTTTGACTTCTGTACCAGTTAGGAGGTTTGACCTTAAACGAAAGTTGTAGTCCATCTTGTGTAGAACAAACTTTGTTTAATGGTCAAGAGCTAGTTTGGTCTCTAACCTAGTCAAATAGAGATCATATTGTGGAATCAGCTGCTGTTTTCAGCACTTAGAAAAATATTCTAAGTCCTCGAGTGGACAGCAGAAAGTTGACAAGTTGGCAACATTTTATCCTCCAATTTCATATAGTGGCTCAATTAGGCTCCTTAATATGAGTTTGAGTACAGTTCATGGGGGACACAATGAATCAAGTGTCATTACATTTGGAGTATATTTGGATCTCCAAAAGCAATTGCTAAAACAGCATGTTTGCAACTTTGTCGCTCAAATGACATTGAGATTGGCATGTCGCGTTCTCCAAAATTTGTTAAGCAACTTGGGTAGGTCCAAATGTAAAAGTTGGAGCTTATATGATGGGGAAAACATACAACAAGATGGCATCTGTTGGACTTGTTTTGACCATCAATTTTCGAAGATTGGTAATCGCTGTCAATGCATTGACAATGCTAGTTTGAGGCTTAATTATCCACTAATTTGTGGCCCAAATGATGATGCACCTTAAATAGAAATTGTAGAGCATGCTGTGGCCAACAACTTTGGTTCAAGGCCCTTGGCCCAAATATGAACAGAACCGGCCCAAAATCGGCCTCCAAGATGGGCACAGAGGCGCCTGCCACGTGCTTGACGAATTGTCCCCTTAGGGAGGGCGTGGCGGCCATGCGCCAGAGCGTCTTCGCCATGAATGCCGCGTGCCCTCTGCGTGTCCGTGCCTTGCCTTCGCCTGAGTGGATGTGGAGAGTCTCAGGGCGCTCGCCGTGCTCCATTCCGCATTTCCCCTCGCCTCACTCCCTCTCTGTTCGCACAGACGCCGAGCCCGCCATGGCCGGCAGGCCAACCTCGCTGTCACCTGTGAACTCGCTGTTCCGCACCTCCACCCCCTCCATGAGCACTAACATTAGCTTCGCCACCATCTCTGGTGCACCGTGCTCATGCTCGCCGAGGTCCACGCCGCCAGGAACCGCCGGTCCCTCATCACCGCGCGGCCACGGCCGCCGAATCGTCGCCGGCACTCGTAGGCAGGCCGTCTCGGGCCACCTCCGACCGAGCCGCTCTGTCTCACTAGTGCGCCCTCGACCCGCCTTGCTCGTGTGACCTCACCGTGGCCACTCCGGCGACCGCCGTGCCCCCCTATCACCACCACCGCCGTGCAACCACCGCAGCCGCCCGCTCCCGTGGCCGGGTGGCCATGAGCCACCTTTGGCCAAGCTATGGCTACCAAGGGATGCGCGCGAGTCTCCTGCCACTCCTCCACTGCCGCTCGTCACCGGAGCGCCGCCCCGGCCGGCCGGAGCCGCGGGCCGGCCGCCTTCTCTGTTTTCCGGCGAACGGAAGAAGAAGGAGACCGATCCCCCCAGTGTCTCTCTCTTATATGACAAGCGGGCCCGGCCAGACCGTGGGGCCCCCGTGTCGGTTTAAGTAGTGGCTGAGTTGGGTAAACAACCGGGTGCGCCTAGCAAATGCAGTTAGGGTGGTTTTAATTCTAATTTTGAATTTCCATTTTATGTAAATCTTCTAAAATCCATATCTCATGCTAGGTAATTCCAAAAATAGCAAAAGTGGACTTTTCGGAAACCTTGAGAATAGATCTATGCAGTGGAGTCACAATATGCTAGATGTTTGTAGATGTTTTCTGATGTTTTTATTTAAGTTTTAAAAATGCTCTAAAATACTTATAAACTTGACTAGAGCCATATCTTGAGTTTTAGAACCCCAAAAATAGTGATTCTTGTTTTGTTAATTTTGTGATGACATGTACTTGATAGGAAAAATATTAAACACACTAATTGTTCACTGTTTTCTTAGGGTTTTGATTGGACCTTGATAAATAAGGGAATCTATATTATATTGCTTGTCATTTTATATCTTGAGTTGTGTTGCTCCAAATGATGTAAAATTTTTATGGTAGTCTTTCCATGCTATGAATGTACTGTGGTAGAAATTTCATGGTCATTGCTTACTGTATGCTTAAGTTATTGATTTAACTTGTTTATAGCTTGATAAATAGCTTATAAATAATATATAAATGGTAAAATAGAAAATGTTGTTCCATTACCTTAGTATGATGTTTCTCTATCATATTGATTCATAATATGGCCTTATGTTCACAGAAAATATTGAGTTTTAGGTTTAACTTGCTCTCACATGATTTATTGCCATAGCTATTTGTCTTTTTCATAGAGGTTGAGATACATATCCAATTAGCTTGAAATTTGTACAGTAGACTTTTGAGAGTATTTTTAGACCCCTGTAATTTTGGTAGAATTTATTGAGTATCTTTATGATGTGGTCATAATTCCACCTAATGATCTAAATAAATTAAGAAAATGTATTAAAAGAATTTATTTAGTAATTGACACTATGTTTTCTGATGTTCATTAGTCATGTATGAAATGTTGGTAAAGTTGGTTTTATCTAATTATATGTTTGCAATATAAGTTAATAATTATTTCTTGCAAATAAGGTTTCTGGACAGATCTGGGCACTTAGCAAAGTTCTTCATGATAATGTGCTTTGTTATGAAACTTATTTATACAAAAGTTGTAGATAATTTATGTATCTAACTGCTGTTAAAATTTGGTGGCATTTGACCATATGGTTTAGAAACTACAGCTGTTCTAAGTTGGGTTCAGATTTATGTTGCTCTCTGTCCTTCCAGGACATATTCTGTACCTTCTGTATTTCGACCTGGTAAATGTTAGAATCAGGTTTAGATGTTTATAAATGAAATGTGGACAATTTCATAAGCTTTCTATGATTTCTTCTTGCAAGTCATTTGGATTTGTAGAACTTCATATATGATTGATTTACCCGCTACTGCATGTATGTCCAGAATTGTTGAAAATACATGATTGCTTGGTTACTTTGTTTGGGTATTGCTAAGTGTGATTCATGTCTTTGGTTATTAAGCTATTACACCTGAGACTTTGTAAATCTTATGTCATGCTTGGTATTGCTTTCTTTGCTATTTAAGCATGTTTGTTTGTGTAAGGTTACTTAAGTAATGTGATGTGCTTACGTGTCTTTACTATAACCTTATACTTGCCTTGATTAACGTGTGATGCATCATCTATTGCATTTCCTTATATTCATGCACTTGCATCTTGCATTTCATTTAGGTACGCTAGATGCACCACGTGAAGGACGTGTTGTGGAGCCAAACCCAAAGATGGAGTTGGTGGGTCTATCCCGAAGATAGAAGGACCGGACAAGTGATAGATTGGAAGATGCTCGCCAAGCGAACTCATCTGACATACTCTAACTTGAGTCGGATCCCAGGCAAGCCCTAGAGCATTATAAGCCTCCTACCTTCAAAGCAATTAATTCTATATATGTTATAAGTATTGTTGCATTAAGTGGTAGGAGTTGGTTGAAAACCTTGCTGCATTATATCATTCCTTGTCCAGATAAATGAATCCTACATAGACTAGGATCGAGTAGATGCTTAGCCCTGCTTTAAGCGGTAGAAGTCAGGTGATTTCCTGTCACCTGCAAGATATAGGGATATTCATATATGGCACGGTTGGTTATATGTGCTATCGTGGAATGGAACCATGTGTTAATAAAATGAAATGAGACCCGGGATGATGATAGTGAAGCGACAAGGCATGGAGGTCTTGGATGTGAATCTATCCCCGTCTGAGTCATTTAAGGACCGATTCGTTGTACGTCCTTGAGTCATGTTGAACGCAGTCTAACACTTAGTTGGCCGGATAAGTCGTTCCGACCGCGAAGCCGAGTAATGTGATTCAGGCCGGGAATCGAATGGTAGGTTGCTTCTTGGAGGAGAGAAAGGATGTGCTTGAGGACATTGGCGTGAGACCAAGGGAGGTTAGAGTCCCTATCACCTGGCAGAGTGTCGCCCTTGGGGTCGTGACATCATTCATACCCGTGATTCCTGAATCATATGAAAAGGTGGCATGTGCGACCCTGGCAGGGGTCTGCATGGTGAGTGTTAGAAATACCCCTCTAGCTAGATAGGAATTCGATTTGAATCGCCGTCGCTCCCAGTTAGTGAGCACTTGACTTGAGCAGCGGCAACGTAGATTCCATTAAATTGAACGGATGGTTAATTGGATCACGATAGAAAGGTTGCCTCAATTTATACCTGCTATGGTTAATATTGTTTGTTCCTAATAAAGTGAGTGCTCTAGTACAGGTGCTAATATAGATGACAGGTTAATGATGATTAACTTGATGCTTAAGCATTAATGATTACTTATCTATATTAAGCTTTTATGCAAAATGTTGTCAAGCTAGCCCACTTTATATCAGCCTTGCATGATCCTTGGTGTTACCTTATTTCTGGTTTATAACGGGTAAGTCTAGCTGAGTACTTTGTCGTACTCAGGGTTTTATCCCCACTTGTTGCAGGTTGTGATGTATCATGGCAACTGCAAGAGTTGGTTGGCTCCTGCCGTAGAGGCGGAGTGTGATCATGGGCATGATCCGTCTAAGTTATCTTCTCTCTACTGCTTTTGTTGGAAGTCAACCTTGGTACTGGCATGTATTTGAAATAAGATAAATGTTAGTTTTAAATTACTTTGCTTCCGCTACTTTTCAAACTAAGTTGTAATAACTATGTTAAACTCCGATGTATATTGAATTACTTGTGAAATGGTTGTAACATGTGACTTGTTATGTTGAATCACTACGATCTTGGCTTGTATGTTGGTTGGTTTGAAATCCCTCGTGATTTCATTGGACTACCGGAGTTATATGGGCTCAAGTGCGAGAATTTGATCACTCCGGTGATTGTTTTTGTACTTGTGCACTTATAATTTGGACGGTTCTGTTACATTTGTTGTGCACAATTACTTTGGATGAAGGCCACCTTGAATGATTTTGGAATCAAGTTCAAGAATGTGCCATTATTTTGTGACAATGAAAGTGCTATCAAGACGACTCAAAATCCGGTTCAACATTCAAGAACAAAGCACATTGACATAAGGCATCACTTCATAAGAGACCATCAACAAAATGGTGATATTAGCATTAAGAACATTGGCACCGAAGATCAACTAGCCGACATCTTTACAAAGCCACTTGATGAGAAAAGGTTTTACAAGTTAAAGAATGAATTGAACATACTTGACTTCTCCAACTTGAAATGAGTGCACCCCCATATTCTTATATGACATGCCTCTCCTCCAACTTAGCAAGGTAAAGTTGTTTGGCATATCATTCATACTTTGCTAAGGATATGGTTAGAACATATAGACATATTTGCATGACAAATAGGCTTATTCATGAAAATCAAATGATTTTGATGTATATATGGTACCACTATTGCTTCTATGTTTGATTGATCTAGTGGTAGCATATGACATGTTTGTGGGCTTGCAAACCTAGTATTGAATCTAGAAAATGAGCTCATGATGTGTAATTCAACATGGTCAAGATAACCCTTATACTTTATGAGGTGTGAAGAAGCTTGTCTTTGGATCAAACCGAATTACATATTCTAGGCAAGTGATCTAGATTGAACCATAATTTGGACTCCCTCATATTGATTGACTTAACTCTTACTAAAATTGGCACCTTTTTGGTGATTTTTGACAAAGGGGGAGAGAAAAGTCACAAAGATAAAAAGTTAAGTTGATAAAGGGGGAGAGAAAGCACAAAGATAGAAAAGTCACAAAGAGGGAGAAAGATATAGTAAGGGGGAGAGAAATTAAAATTGAGCACTTAAGTAGGGGGAGCAAGCTCATGAATTATTGGTTACATTTGTATGTGCATTAACATGATGAATTATTGCGTTGCAAAGATTAAATTCATATTCATGATTGTATGGTGATTGCTAGAGATAGAACTTGAATGATGATTTGTTAAGAGTAGCTTTACAAGTGGTATCTAGACATCTTTTGCTTATAATGTTGATCTCACGGGGTATTTTAGTATTTGTGATCTTTACAAGTGATGTATTACAAGTGGTGTCTAGCTACATCGATGCTAAGGATGGTATATAAAGGCAACTCCGATTGGTATCACGCTTCAAAGGTCCATTTGATAGTAGTATCTCTCCTAAAATTTAAATCAATACATATGTGCACAATTGAGCCAAACTCATGGAAGCACATATGTAGGGGGAGCTAATACTATCGAAATTGAAAATTGATTTCATTTCATATCATATCTTTGTGATGGTTGTCATCAATTACCAAAAAGGGGGAGATTGAAAGCCCAAGTTTGGTTTTGGTAATTAATGACACCAAGTTGCTAATGCCATGTGTTAAGTGTTTTGAGTTAGGCATAAGCAACACATGTGATGAAGGTGTATGTGGCAGGAGTGGTGGCCACAAGATCACAAAGAGATGGTGCATGGACATGAAATGATGATCATGGTGGAGATGCACATAAAATGAAGGACATGATGATCAAGTGGAAGAGAAGGATCTAAGAGCGCAAGGCAAAGGTATAACTATAGGGTTTTCCTTTTGCCGGTCTAAGATGAGTAGAGAAGTGATTGACCGGGTTTAGGATACATAGCCGACTATCAAGAGGGGCAATCACGGTTAGCTCGGGAATCAAGTGCCACTAGATCATTGTCTTGAGCATATGCATTAGGATCTAGTAAAGAGCTAACATAATGCCTTGGAAAATAATTGTGAAATGCTAACACACATGCACATGGTAGTGTACACTTGGTG
Organism: Saccharum hybrid cultivar R570; assembly: GCA_038087645.1. Taxonomy (NCBI): domain Eukaryota; kingdom Viridiplantae; phylum Streptophyta; class Magnoliopsida; order Poales; family Poaceae; genus Saccharum; species Saccharum hybrid cultivar. The sequence goes on from JAQSUU010000059.1 coordinate 4,201,401, forward strand.
GTGTTAGCACATTTGCGAAGGCGGTGGAGTTTAAGCGGTAGAGAGGGGGTTTGGGTTCCTCTCTACTGCGCCGGAAGTCGGAAAAGAAACAGAGGCGAACGGAGGTCATAGAGGTGACCGGACGCTGGACCGGACGCGGTCTCTGTATGACCGGACGCGTCCGGTCAGCGTTCAGCGTCTGCGCGTGTTTTAAGTCAACGCGTCCGGTCACTAACGACCGGACGCGTCCGGTCGTTCGGGGAGCTTACTGGACCCTAATCGGACGCTGGCACTGTGGCGTTCGGTTAGTTCTATAGCGCGTCTGGTCGCTGTTTCGTTGTGCGCTACTCAGGCTTGACCAGCGCGTCCGTTCACTTACGGGACCTGCGCGTCCGGTCGCATCCAGCGCGTCCGGTCTACGCGACTAGCGCGTCCGGTCGGTGCTTCGCAACTTAGCCGTTGCGCGACCGGCGCGTCCGGTCAGTTGGACCAGCGCGTCCGGTCAGCGCGATTTCGGCTGTTTAAGTTCCTAACGACTAGCTGCGTACTCCTTCGCTATAAATTGAGGATGTCTGGGGTTTGAGGGTAACTCTTGCACATTTTGAGACCTAGAGACATCCTTTGAGCTAGAGAACAACCCCTCCACTCATCTCTTTGCTTAGTTGCACATCTTGAGTGAGATTGAGTGAGATTCAAGTGCATTGCTTGAGAGTTGCATTCTAGAGGCACTTGATCTTCGAGTTGCTGCGGATTTCTGGTTACTCTTCCGTATTTCCCGACACGGTAGACGGCTTGGAGCAGCGGAGGTGATTGAGCTCGCAATTGGAGATTGTTGGAGCCCTCACCAAGTGTTGTAAGGGGTTCTTGATCCTTCTCCGTGGGAGTTCGTGAATTGGATACTCTAGTGGAGCTCGTGGCTTGGAGGATCCCCATCTTATGTGCGGTTGTACGGCGCCCGCCGAGGGCTCGACTCTTGATAGTCGATTAGCTCGCGAACCAAAAAGTGGGTGTATCGCCACAACGGGGAGTAGCTTGCCGGGAAGCAAGTGAACCTCGGGATAAATTCTTGTGTCATTCTCTTCCCGAGGATTTCTCTTGTGTGATTGATTTATTGGTACTTCTCATCTCTACACGGCGGTATAATCACTCAAAGCTCTTCTCTCGTTTTACTTCTTGTTTCTAGCTTGTAGTTATTGTTGTGTTTAGTGAATAGCCTTATACTAGACTTGTGTAGGTGGCTTGCTTAATTAGTTAGAGCTAGTGTTTTTGTTTCGCCACCTTTCGTACTAACTTGTGGTTAAGTAATTCTTGTAGAAGTTTTAAATAGGCTATTCACCCCCCTCTAGCCTATTTGGACCTTACAAGTGGGCCGGGCCGCGGGTGCGGCTGCGGGCGCGCGCGGGGGGGAACGCTGGGCCGCTTTGGCCAGCGGGCCGAAAGGGAGGCGGCGGCCCGTTACGGCCGAAATAACTTTTTCTTTTTATAAATGAATTTTCAAATTTTCTAAATTGATTCAAATTCAAATTTTAAAGATGAAAAATGCATTTTCACAAGTTGACCCCAAAACAAAAGTTGTTCAAAATTTAATTCTCTATAACTTTCATTTAGGGCACTTTTCATAATTCTAAATAGATTTTGAATTAGTGATTTAAAGTCAAATTTTTTAAATAAAAACTCATTTTTCTAGAATATTTTTAGAAGCAAAATTTGGGGAGATTTTGAATACAAAAGTTGCTCCAAAAATCATGCTAATTAATTCTAAGTTATTTAAAGTTATAGCCAAACAAGTTTTACCACTCTTAGCAAGCAAATACAATAATTTAAGGTTCAAACCGATGTTTTTCACACTTCAATTTGATTTCAACTGATATTGCATGTGATGATGAACATGTATGTGATGCTAATGCTCATGCTTTGGGATATTAATACATGCTTAACACCCAGGGGTGTTACAATAATGTATAAAGATTTATATAAAGCAATCAGGTTTCATAGACTTTATATAAAGATTTATATAAAGCGAGAGCCACACAGCTGTGACCCACGGGAGCTCATCAAGGCTGCAACCAATAATCTGATAAAAACATCATGGAAAAACAATTATTGTGAAAAATACATCATTGCTACCCAATGCATTAAAACTATGAACAATTTTTTATTCATATTTATCATCAAGCAAATTGGATTACAGGAGCAAATACTAAAAATTGAAGACCCTAGGATACAGATACGTAGGATATAGAGACTCACATTGATGCAAAAACTGAAAATTGAAGATGCTAGCAAGGAAATCAGCCCCTGCGGATGCAAATATATCATTTATCCAAGACAGAACACCAGTTGGGCATGTCATCGAGCACCAATAGGGCAGCAGTTACAAAACCAAATCGAAGTGCAAGGACATATCAATGTGCCCCAGCCAGCAGCAGGACAAGCCCCTGCTCGCAGTCCATGAGGGCATGGTGCTCGCCGCCGCCGCTGCCATCGGTGGGAGAGGGAGTGCCGCTGGAGGGAGATGGGCGCCGCCTTCGCTGACGAGGTTGGGGAAGCGGTCATCGCGCGGGGAAGGGATGGCCACGCGCCGCTAGTTAGGGACGGACGCCGTTGTTGCCGGATGGGGAGGCTGCGCAGAAACAGCCTTCCAACCATCCTACATCCACAACAAAGACATGGTAACATGTTTTAGCAGGCGCAGAAACCTTACAGTGGCAAAGAAAGACATAGAAACATGTTTTTAGTACGGGCAGAAACCTTACAACGATAAGACATGCAAACATGTTTTTGTGGGCACAAAAAACTATTATGGTCCCAACCCAAACCTTGCCTTCCACTTGGACAAATGTATAACTAATAGAGAAATAATGCATAGAACGTAATAAAACCCTCCCTGTGGGGGATTATTTTATCCAAAACCATGACAGCCCAACCCAAACTATTATTCTCACTTTAGGAATGTATGATTAATAGATGAACAGTGCATAGAACCCAAAATACCCTCTCTTTTGGGGATTATTGTATCGGGCTCGTGACGGCCCCAACCCCAAAAATGCATATAACAATGTATAGAATTGTATACCAACAACGTATAGAATTGTGTAGAAGTGTACAAATAACTGTTCCAACAATGTATGTCAAAGTGTTCTAATAATGCATAAAAGTGTGCTCCAACAATGTATAGAATTGTGTGAAAGTGCACAGATAGCTGCTCCAACAATATATAGAAATGTGCTACAATAATATATAGAAATTTGTTCAGACAATGTAGAGAATACATATCCTCCGTGACCAAAAATTAAGAGTTCAATTTCATTGCACGTCATATCAAGGAGAAGTATAAAAACAATAATGATAAATCATAGAAAGTTGAGTATACGCATAGAAGTTGAGGATAATCATATAACATGCATAGAAAAAAAATTCAAGTGCATCAAAATCCACCTATTCCTCTGCCGTGCTGGCCACACCCACGCCGCGAACTTGATCCTTGCAATCCAACACTGTATGGCGGCAGAGCAACATGAGCATGAACTAGCTTTCATGGAAAACAAGAAAAATTTGAGAACACAAGCATGCAACTTGAAAACATAAATTTTGTATGTATGCATAGAAATTTTGAGCCTACACATGTGGAGCGCAACACGTATAGTCCAGTGTTGAAGATTTTGTATGAATGCATAGAGCATGGTGTGGGTATGGGCTGTTACCTATCGTCAGCGAGTCCATTTAAACATGTTTAAGCAAGCGCAGAAACCTATTCATGAAACTAATATCAGCTACGTTAATGCAAAAATCACAGTCAATGCTTGCACGCTGATGGTTCAAGAATCATAAAAATCCAAAATCAATTGCACAGAAACCAAGAAAGCAAAAAATAAATTTCTAGAACTAGTGGTCGGCATCCCTGCAAACAATCTAATTCACAATTTGTATTCAAATCACATAGACACACGGATGATCGAATGTACGTATAAAACCAGCAACCCTGAGTGCATAAAAAAGGAAGTCAATATGAGCATATCAGTTCATCGAACACCAGTAGGGAATGTTATCACCTCGCGCCGTGGCCGTGGACTGCGTCATACACCGGACTGCCTCGTGAGCGCCATGGCCCAGAGCGCATAAAAATAAACATGGAGGCGCATAGAATCATCCATCTACAGTGCCTCCAACTAGCAATAAGTAGACACTATAACATCAGTGTAGCTATCAATAGATGGCTATCAAACATATACTATAAACTGCTCAATAATTTCCCAAGATGCGAGAGCTTAAGGATTAGCAAATATATATTTATCAAGAAGCTTTGAAACTAGTTAGTGACATGCTACTGATGACTGAAAAAGAGCTAAACCAAACAGATTATGCAGTTCAAGTCAGTGACATGCTACTGATGACTGAATGAAAAACTGTAACATCTGTAAACCATGGTACTACGCAGGTACAAGGCTGGCAGAGATTGACACAGCTCCGTCAGTCCACAAGCAGCAAAAAAGAAGAACTTGACTACGGAACAACACACAAGTGCTCTCACTCACCATGGATCCTCAATCACACGAAACTCGGAGGCCATATGGCTGCCTGCATCAGATCCGCAAAGAATCCATCAACGCATCTCCTCCCCTGCCATCACTAGTGATGATATCTAAGAGCGCGAGGGTCTCAGATTTGGATCAGGCGAGGATGGATGGGGAAAGTTTAGGGGCTCACCTGCGTTGAGGTTGCGGTGGCTTCTGACGCAGCACGTGCCTGTCGGCGAGGGGCTCTGCCTCTGCGGCATCAGCGGCAGATCAGCTCCGAGGGCCAGGGCGCTGGGCGCGGGTAGGGCCACGGGGTGTAGATCAGGGTGCGCGCCGCCGCCGAACGACGGAAGCGGGTCCGGGCCGCCGCCGGTTGAAGGGAGCACGACCGCCGCCGGTGGAGGGGATCAGTACCGGCACAGCGCGATGGGCTCATCTGTGAGCTGAGCATGCCGGAGCAGCGCCTCCTGCCTGCTGTCGGGACGGCCTCCACGAGTTCGCTGGCGCTGCTGCTCGCCCGACCGCCAGGGAGCCCGCAGCGCGGCCACGAGAGGTGCTCGGAGCCGCCGCCATCGCCGCTCGCTGACCGTGGCTATCCTCAGATGAGAGAGAAAGTGCGAATTCAAAATGAATGGGGAGAGAGAAGGGCTGGAGGGCCTCGTGGTTGGTTTGAACCAGCTAGGGAGGTTTGGTCCGGTCGGTGCACGCTGGTTCGGTGGAACCAGCTATCGCAGTTTGGCTAGGGCTTTCCCAAACCAAAGAAAAATTTAGTTCAAATATACAAAAGTTAAGAGATACATTTGAAATCTAATCATAAGGGACAATGGTGCTGCTATCTCGGTCTCTGCTTCTCTTGCATTTGGATTACGATGGTCATTAGTTGCTACTTCTACCTGATGCTCAATAGACATTGGGCCAGACCAGAGATGGGCCCATGACTCATGAGAGAGGGAAAGGAGGCGTGCACACGCACAAGCTCCGGACACAGCGCAGATGGTGGAGCCTGAGGCTGGGCCGATGGCCAGCAGAGGCGGGCCTGGGTGGAAGCGGGGGCCGGTGGAGCTGAGGACGTGGAGGATACGGATTGGACGGCACCGTACGTGTACAGTAGCAGGATTGCTGTGGGAGCGCGGATTCTATGAACTATATGAAGTTTCATATTGAAAGCCCTAAGCGCTCTCTCTTTATATATATATATATATATATATATATATATATATATATATATATATATATATATATATATATATATATAAGTCAGTACTACGCACAGTACCACGAAATACTGAATAATACTGAAACGCGACTACTGAACATTACTGAATTTTGTTCAGTATAACAGCTTGGTGTAGAATAGCGCGTGGTACTGTGCAAGACATAAAGGTTAACATCATTAGGCATAAGAACAGGGGTTAGCCATGTATGAGGATAGTGAAGTCTCATGGATTTGATCATTAGACTTCGTAGACAATACGAGCAACCACTTCAAGCTTTTTCCCTTTAAGTAGTTGGAAAAGGAGGTTGTTGATCGGTTGTTTTGAGCTTTATCTTTAGTCCGAGATTCTATGTTGCTTCGAGCATACTAGGTCGCATTCTTCTTTCCTTATTTATTTTGCAATAGTTGTGTGGAGCACCTTGTTATAGAAGTTGGAACTTTTATTTTTTTAAGAAAACTCTCTCCACCTAAAAACCATACTATAGTAAAAATAAAACTTGCCTACATAGGAGCTACCAAAATTGCTACAAATGGACTGTGTAGTGTAGGTACAACCATAGGCCATGGCTTCAATAATTTCTTTCCCAATGCAACTAGAGTTGTACTAACGTGTAATCATCATGTCGAGCAAATCGTCAAAGGCCTTTTCTTATAAAGTGTGTATTTGCCTTATATTTCTCTATGCAAACTCCCATTATGAAAGGAAAAAAAAGAGTGATGTGTAGTAGTTTCTTTTGGCTAGTTTAGCTTTGCATATAACTTTGTATAATACATTCTTTATGCCACTCGAAAATGTCCTCATCTATTTGGATAAGTGCTATTGACATGGTTGAAATGTTTGCAACAATTACTACTATTATAAGGATCGCTATCTACAATAGTAGCACCATTAACTTTAATAGGATTTAGGTCGTAGCCATATCTTACAATTCTTATGTTGAGAACTTAGACAAGAAAAAGATTATACTTTATCACTGACCACTACTATCTACCTAAGTTTGATCCTAAGTAGCATACAAGTTAGGATGGTTATTCTATTTCTAGGATATATGTCCAATGCGACTAAGATTGTACTTTGTAAAAGGTAGCCTCAACTATTCAATGAAATTTCAACAAACATGTGACAATGTACTTCGAGAAAATCAACTAATTTTAGAACATTTGCTACAAATCAACATGGCTAATTAGTTTTCATTGTTTTTCATCCATTATTAATCATTATAGAGAAGACCGCATCGTTTGACTGATGATCTAGTGGTGATATCCATAATACAAACATTGCACTAATCATCATAGATATATTTATTCACCGATCTTATCATTAACAGATCATAGAAAAACTTAATCATTTCATATCAAAATTACACATCATGTCAGCAGGCGAAGTATTTTGTGACAACACTTACTTTAAATACTTGTGTATCCAAACCATGACTGGTTTTACAACAATGACTATAGATCGACATGCATAGTTTGTCATCATGAGTTTACTAATGTATCTTTGGAAGGACCGAATGATCCAAGAGGGGGTGTGAATTGGGCTCTAAAAACTTAAAGCAACGATAAGCTTAACCTATGTAGATCTACTTCAACCATTTGCACTAAGGAACCTAAGACTAAAAAGATCACACTAAGGAGTCATTTGGCAAGGTTCACACTAAGAGAAGGATTCTTAAGTGTGAAAAATAAACCTTTCATTAAGTATACTCTAAGATACAATCCTATTTGCCACATAAATGAACTTGCACACAGCAAGAAGCAAGACATAAACCTAGGGATGCAACCGGGTTTGTCCACAAACCCACAAGTAGGCTTAACTAAGTCCGTTAGGCTTAACTAAGCCTGTTTGCAGGTTTGCAGACAAACCCACTCACACCCCTACATAAGCCTAAGACATGCAAGTAATACAAGAACATAAAAGAGGCAAATATACAACTTGATTTTCTCCATAGTATCAGATTGTTGACACAACCCCCTACTTCATGTTGGAGCACCATAGAGTCACAAAGACTTTGTTTAGCTCCTTGAGTCACGAAGTTTCAAGTCTTCTTCATTGGTGCATACCCATTGTCCACTCTGGAATGGCAGGCTTCAAACCGCGAACACGACTAGGAGCCTACCAACAAGAAACTCCACTGGGAAGGTCACCTAGTTCTCCACCGGACCATTTAGGTGCCCCTAAACACCAAGAGTAACTATCTTCAATGGCACTTTGATGAAAACAAAAGTTAAGAACACCTGATGCACATAAAAGCACACTCTCCAAATTAGTAATGCTTGGATGGATCGCACACTGTAAGGTCCAAATGGCTAGAGGGGGGGTGAATAGCCTATTTAAAATCTACAATCTTCACTAAACAACCACGTTAGTATGAAAGATGGCTATGCTAATTCTAGCACTAGCTCAACTACACTATGCAAGCCACATATACAATTCTAGTGAAGCAAGGCTATGATCTCTAATACACACCAACAAGACTAAGTCACTAAGCTACTTACTCCTATGTGATAAAAGCTACACTAAGATTAGTACAAGAAAGTAAAGAGCAAGTGTCTTGATTCTTATACCAACGATGTAGAGAAGTAATGCACTCGAAGAATCAATCACAATGATCAACCACAAGAGAAATCCTTGGCAAAGAGATGACACAAGATTTTTACCGAGGTTCACTTGCTTCCCGGCAAGCTACTCCTCGTTGTGGCGATACACCCACTTATCGGTTCGCGAGCTAATCGACTATCAAGAGTCGAGCCCTCGGCGGGCACCGCACAACCGCACATAAGATGGGGATCCTCCAAGCCACGAGCTTCACTAGAGTATCCAATTCGTGAACTCCCGTGGGGAAGGATCAAGAACTCCTTATAACACTTGGTGAGGGCTCCAACAATCTTCAATTATGAGCTTAATCACCTCCGCTGCTCCAAGCCGTCTACCGTGTCGGAAAACACGGAAGAGTAACAAGAAATCCGCAGTAACTCGAAGATCAAGTGCCTCTAGAATGCAACTCTCAAGCAATGCACTTGAATCTCACTTAATCTCACTCAAGATGTGCAACTATGCAAAGAGATGAGTGGAGGGGTTGTTCTCTAGCTCAAAGGATGTCTCTAGGTCTCAAAATGTGCAAGAGTTTGCCTCAAACCCTAGACATCTTCTATTTATAGCGAAGGGGTACGCAGCTAGCCGTTACCGGATGACACAGTTCAAAACGTACTGACCGGACGCACCGGTCAGGGTGACCGGACGCGTCCGGTCACTATAGGACAAGCATGAATAGTGCATGTCAGAAGTTACCATTGTTGTGACCGGACGCACTGCACCTGGCATCCGATTAGAGTCTAGTAAGCTCCCACTGCGACCGAACGCCTCCGATCGCACGTGACCGGACGCGCCGCGTGTCCGATCAGCACTCCGCTTCACTCTGCCCCTCTGGACGCCTGACCGGACGCTCCGGTTCCATGAGGGACCGGACGCGCCGGTTGTGCGCTCTTCTTCTGCGCACAGGAGAACTGACCGGACGCGCTGGTCAGGCTAGACCAGCGTCCGGTCACAAACTCTCTCTACGCCGTGTTGAACTGACTGGATGCATCCGGTCAAACCGTGACCGTGTCCGGTGCAGCGTCCGGTCACCACAGTGACCGCCGTTCGCCTCCGTTTCTTTTTCGACTTCCAGCGCAGTGGAAAATAGGTGTTTCACTTCCCCAAAAAGCGCCGAATCCCGCCTCGCAAGCTCGGCGGGAGGGAGAGAGGAACTCAAACCCCTCTTTACCACTTAACCTCCACCGCCTTCACAAATATGCTAACACCACCAAGTGTACATCACCATGTGCATATGTGTTAGCATTTTCACAGTCATTTTTCAAGGCGTTCGTTAGCTCTCTACTAGATCCTAATGCATATGCTCAAAACATTTATCTAGTGGCACTTGATTCCTGAGCTAACCGTGATTGCCCCTCTTGATAGTTGGCTTTGTATCCTAAACCCGGTCAAGCACTTCTCTACTCATCTTAGACCGGTAAAAGGAAAACCCTATGGCTATACCTTTGCCTTGCGCTCTTAGATCATTCTCTTCCACTTGATCATCATGTCCTTCATTTTATGTGCATCTCCACCATAATCATCATTTCATGTCCATGCACCATCTCTTTGTGATCTTGTGGCCACCACTCCTTGCCACATACACCTTCATCACATGTGTTGCTTATGCCTAACTCAAAACACTTAACACATGGCATTAGCAACTTGGTGTCATTAATTACCAAAACCAAACTTGGGCTTTCAATCTCCCCCTTTTTGGTAATTGATGACAACCATCACAAAGATATGAAATGAAATCAATTTTTAATTTCGATAGTATTAGCTCCCCCTACATATGTGCTTCCATGAGTTTGGTTCAATTATGCACATATATATGGATTTGAATTTTGGGAGAGTTACTACTATCAAATTGATGCTAAGGTATATAGAATGGACCTTTGAAGCGTGATACCAATCGGAGTTGCCTTTATATACCATCCTTAGCATCAATGTAGCTAGACACCACTTGTAATACATCACTTGTAAAGATCATGAACACTAAAGTACCCTGTGAGATCAACATTATAAGCAAAAAGGTGTCTAGATACCACTTGTAAAGCTACTCTTAGCAAATCATCATTCAAGTTCTATTTCTAGCAATCACCATTCAATCATGAATATGAATTTAAGCTTTGCAATGCAACAATTCATCATGTTAATGCACACACAAATGCAACAAATAATTCATGAGCTTGCTCCCCCTACTTTGTGTGCTCAATTTTAATTGATCCCTTTCCACTATCATTTGCTCCCCCTTACTATATATTTCTCCCCTTTGCAACTTAACTTTTTATCTTATGACTTTTCTATCTTTGTGACTTTTCTCTCCCCCTTTGTCAACAATCATCAAAAAGGTGCAAATTTTAGTGAGAGATAAGTCAATCAATATGAGAGAGTCCAAATTATAGTTCAATCTAGATCACTTGCCTAGAATATGTAATTCGGTTTGATCCAAGGACAAGCTTCTTCACACCTCATAAAGTATAAGGGTTATCTTGACCATGTTGAATTACACATCATGAGCTCATTTACTAGATTCAACACTAGGTTTGCAAGCCCACAAACATGTCATATGCTACCACTAGATCAATCAAACATAGAAGCAATAGTGGTACCATATATACATCAAAATCATTTGATTTTTATGAATGAGCTTATTTGTCATACAAATATGTCTATATGTTCTAACCATGTCCTTAGCAAAGTATGAATGATATGCCAAACAACTTTACCTTGCTATATTGGAGGAGAGGCATGTCATATAAGAATGTGGGGGTGCACTCAATTCAAGTTGGAGAAGTCAAGTATGTTCAATTCATTTTTTAACTTGTAAAACCTTTTCTCATCAAGTGGCTTTGTAAAGATGTCGGCTAGTTGATCTTCGGTGCCAATGCTCTCAATGCTAATATCACCCTTTTGTTGATGGTCTCTTATGAAGTGATGCCTTATGTCAATGTGCTTGGTTCTTGAATGTTGAACCAGATTTTGAGTCATCTTGATAGCACTTTCATTATCACAAAACAATGGCACATTCTTGAATTTGATTCTAAAGTCATTCAAGGTTGCTTTCATCCAAAGCAATTGTGCACAATAACTACCGGCACTAATGTATTCGGCCTCGGCGGTAGATAGTGCAACACTATTTTATTTCTTTGATGACCATAAAACAAGAGACCTTCCTAGCAATTGACAAGTGTCACTTGTGCTCATTCTATCAATCTTGCAACCACCATAGTCGGAATCTGAATATCCAATCAACTCAAAATTATACCCCTTTGGAAACCATAATCCAACATCATGAGTGCCCTTAACATATCTCAATATCCTCTTGGTTGCTTTTAAGTGACTTTCTCTAGGTGAAGCTTGATATCTTGCACACTTGCACACACTAAACATCACATCTGGCCTAGAAGCGGTGACATAGAGCAAACTTCTAATCATAGATCGGGATTGCTTTTGATCTACCATGTTTCCACTAGCATTAACACTCAATTGATCATTTGTGCCCATTGGTGTACTTATTGGCTTAGCATCTTGCAATCCAAACTTCTTAATCATGTACTTGATGTACTTCCCTTGACTTACAAAAGTGTCATTCTTCATTTGCTTGACTTGAAGTCTAAGAAAGTAACTAAGCTCTCCAATCATAGACATCTCAAACTCATTAGCCATCATATTTCCAAACTCTTCACAAAAGTCTTGGTTAGTTGATCCAAAGATAATGTCATTCATATAGATTTGCAACATAAACAAGTCATTTCCAAGCTTCTTGGTGAAGAGAGTGGTGTCAACCTTTCCCATCTTGAACCCTTTAGAGAGAAGAAAGTCCCTCAATCTCTCATACCATGCTCTAGGTGCTTGCTTCAAACCATACAATGCCTTCTTTAGCTTGAAAACATGGTCGGGCTTCTTATCATCTTCAAAACTGGGAGGTTGCTCAACATAAACTTCTTCATTGATGTAGCCATTGAGAAATGCACTCTTGACATCCATTTGATAGAGCTTGATGTTGTGTGCACAAGCATATGCTAATAAGATTCTAATAGCCTCCAATCTTGCAACGGGTGCATATGTCTCTCCAAAGTCAAGACCCTCAACTTGAGTGTATCCTTGTGCTACTAATCTTGCTTTGTTCCTCACAACCATGCCATCTTGATCTTGCTTGTTTCTAAAGACCCATTTAGTACCAATCACATTGTAGTTCTTTGGCCTCTCAACAAGTTTCCAAACTTAATTTCTAGCAAAGTTGTTTAGTTCTTCATGCATGACATTTACCCAATCGAAATCCTTCAAAGCATCTTCTAATTTCTTAGGTTCTTCTAATGAGACAAATGAGTAATGCTCACAAAATGATGCTAGCCTTGATCTAGTTTGAACACCACTTTGAATTCCACCAATGATTTGGTCCAATGGATGATCTCTTGCAATGCTAGTAGGTTAGAGTATTGGGAGTTGATTACTTCCACTAGTTTGACCTTGAACTTGAGCTTCATCATGAGTACCACTTGAGCTTGCTTGATTTGTATCAATTTGCATATCTTGATTAATCATATGTATGTCACTATCATCATCAACTTGCATCGGCCTTATATCACCAATGTCCATGTTCTTCATTGCATTTGACAATTGATCTCCTCTCACATCATCAAGGTTTTGAGCTTCATTTTGAGACCCTTGGGTTTCATCAAACTCAACATCATGAACTTCTTCCAAGGTGCCATTTGTGAGATTCCAAACTCTATATGCTTTGCTTATGGTAGAATAACCAAGTAAGAACCCTTCATCACATTTCTTTTCAAACTTGCTCAATCTAGTGCCTTTCTTGAGAATATAGCATTTGCAACCAAACACTCTAAACTATGCAATGTTGGGCTTTCTTCCATTTAATAGCTCATATGGTGTCTTCCTAAGCTTCCCATGGCAATAGAGACGGTTGCTACAATAGCAAGCTGTGTTGATGGCTTCACTCCAAAATGAATGACTCACATTGTATTCGCTAAGCATTGATCTAGTCATATCAATCAAGGTTCTATTTTTTCTTTCAACTACACCATTGAATTGAGGAGTGTATGTTAGTGAGAATTGATGTCCAATACCAAGATCATCACACAAATCTTTAATTCTTGTGTTCTTAAACTCACTACCATTGTCACTTCTAATCTTCTTGATGGTAGTTTCAAACTCATTTTGCACCCTCTTGACAAAAGATTTGAATAGATCATAAACATCACTCTTGTCATAAAGAAAGAACACCCAAGTGTATCTAGTGTAGTCATCCACTATCACAAAACCATACTTGTTCCCACCAATGCTAGTGTATGTTGTTGGCCCAAACAAGTCCATGTGTAATAGCTCAAATGTCTTTGATGTGCTCATTTCACTTTTACTAGGATATGTATTTCCAACTTGTTTGTCGGCTTGACAAGCACTACAAGGTTTATCCTTCTCAAAAGTGACATCCTTCAAGCCTCTAACTAAGTTATGCTTCAAAAGTTTGTTCAATTGTTTCATTCTAATATGACCAAGCCTTCTATGCCACAACCATCCCATACTAGATTTACTAAGCAAGCATGATGTCAATTGTGTCTCACTATCATTGAAGTCAACCAAGTTAAGCTACCATGTCTAAATCCTTTGAATATCAAATTTGATCCATCAACACTTATGACTTCAACATCATCACTACCAAATATGCACTTGAAGCCAAGATCACAAAGTTGTGCCACCGATAAAAGATTGAAATCCAAGCTTTCAACTAGCAACACATTAGATATGCTCATGTCATTTGAGATAGCAATTTTACTAAGCCCATTGACATTGCCTTTCTTGTTGTTGCCGAAAGTGATAGCATCAAAACCACCATTTTAACTTGTATCAATTGATTTGAACATACAAGAATCCCCGGTCATATGTTAAGTGCACCCACTATCAAGCACCTAATGCCTTCCTCTAGCTTTGTAATTGACCTACAAGATAAGATCAATTCTTTTTAGGTACCCAAACTTGTTTGGGTCCTCCAAGGTTAGTGACCAAGCTCTTTGGTACCCAAATAGCTTTCTTCTTTGAGCCCATCCATGGTGTACCAATGAACTTAGCATGAACATCATTAGTACCCTTGGTAAGCATATAGAAAGAATCAAACTTAATTGAGGATACATTAGAATTGGATTTCTTGTTCATGCAATGTTGCTCTATGTGACCAACTTGCTTGCAACTTTTACAATAGCTACCATTGTTCTTTATAAAACGAGTCTTGTAAGGAGCAAAAGCATCCTTGCCTTTCTTGGGGTTATAGCCCAATCCCTCTTTATAGAGAGACGCCCTTTGGCTACCCAAGCACATAAGTAAGCGGTCCTCACCACCATAAGCCTTGGCTAAGGTGTGATTAAGCTCTTTTACCTCCTTAAGATTTTCATTCTCAACTATAAGTGTGGAGTCACAAGTGAAACCATCACTACTAGATGAGGATGATGTAGATGAGCTACATGAAGGGTTAGTAGGAGCAATAACAATAGGCTTATGAAAAGATTCATCAATTATATCATATGATATGCCTATGTTGCAAGTTTTAGCCTTCTCAACATTAGTTGGCATGTTTTCATATTTTTCAACTAGAGAGGAATGAGCTTCTTCAAGCTTAGTGTGAGACTTTTGAAGCTTCTTATGGTCTACCTTTAGACTCTATAAGATGCCCTAAGCTCATCAAGTTCTTGTATAAGATTTTTCTTATCCTTAAGCAAGCCCTTGCACTCCTTTCTAGATTCTTTAAAATATTGAGTGTAATCTTCTAGCATAGTGATTAGTTCGTCTTTAGTGAATTCTTCTTCATCACTATCACTATCACTATCACTAGCATTATCATGATCACTCTCATCATCGGATGATACCTTAGCGGCCTTATCCATGAAGCACGATAGAGTGTCGAAGAGGGAGACCTTCTCTTGGATGACAATGCTAGCATGTCCCTTCTTCTTGCTCTTGTTGTCATCCTCATCATCACTTGAGGAATCATCACTATCCTATATAGCAACATGAGAATCATTCTTCTTCTTATGAGAGCTCTCCTTCTTTTCTTGCTTCTTCTTTTGCTTCTTCCTCTCCTTCTTGATAGCATCTTCATCATCACTATCATAAGGACACTTTGCAATGAGATGGTCCTTGCTATGGCATCTAAAGCATCTCATGGTATGCTCACTCTTCTTGGATGAGTTCTTCCTCCTTCTTGCACGATAGCCTTTCTTCTTCATAAATTTGCCAAATTGCTTGACAAAGAAAGCAATCTTCTTATCAATGTCATCACTATCACAAGAGCTTGAGTCTTCATCACTTGATGATTCAATTTTGGATTTGCCCTTGGATGTGGTGGCTTTGAATGCCACACTCTTCTTCTTTTCATCATCTTTCTTCTCATTTTTCTTCTTCTTCTTCTTGACCAACTCATCATTCTCATTATCTTCTCTATATGAATCATCGGTCATTACTTCTTGAAATATTTGTTGAGAAGTTGAATCCTTCAATGTAGTCCTCACTAGCACGGTGATCAATGTATCAAACCTCTTAGGTAAGCTTCTCAAGAACTTCATAGAGAATTGGTTGTCCTTGACCACCTCACCAAGTGTCTTGAGCTCATTGACAATGACTTGCAACCGATGAAATATTTCCGGTACACTCTCATCATCTTGCATTTTAAAGCTTAAAAATTTTTCTTGCAAGATATATGCTTTAGCGGTCTTTATGCCTTCGGTGCCCTCAAAAGTTTCTTCTAGCTTGGCCCAAGCATCATGAGTAATCTCAATGTTCTTCACTTGCTCAAAGGTCTTATCATCTAGTGCCTCATAAAGAGCACTAATGGCAATGTCATTGCATTGGAGCTTCTTCTCTTCCACCGGTGTAGGTGCTTCCGGATTAGTAACCTCAAATTTTGTTTTGGTGACCTTCCACACTTCTCTATTGATTTACTTGAGGTGTGCGGTCATCTTAACCTTCTAATATGCATAATTTGTGCCATCAAAGTGAGGTGCCTTCTTGGTGTTGTTGATGTGCAAGCTTAATTGAGCCATTTCTTTTTCACCGTAGGTTGTTAAGCCTCAAATAAATAGCGCCTCAGCTCCGATACCACTTGTAAGGTCTAAATGGCTAGAGGGGGTGAATAGCCTATTTAAAATCTACAATCTTCACTAAACAACCACGTTAGTATGAAAGATGGCTATGCTAATTCTAGCACTAGCTCAACTACACTATGCAAGCCACCTATACAATTCTAGTGAAGTAAGGCTATGATCTCTAATACACACCAACAAGACTAAGTCACTAAGCTACTTACTCCTATATGATAAAAGCTACACTAAGATTAGTACAAGAAAGTAAAGAGCAAGTGTCTTGATTCTTATACCAACGATGTAAAGAAGTAATGCACTCAAAGAATCAATCACAATGATCAACCACAAGAGAAATCCTCGGCAAAGAGATGACACAAGATTTTTACCGAGGTTCACTTGCTTCCCGGCAAGCTACTCCTTGTTGTGGCGATACACCCACTTGTTGGTTCGTGAGCTAATCGACTATCAAGAGTCGAGCACTCGGCGGGCGTCGCACAACCGCACACAAGATGGGGATCCTCCAAGCCACGAGCTTCACTAGAGTATCCAATTCACGAACTCCCATGGGGAAGGATCAAGAACCCCTTATAACACTTGGTGAGGGCTCCAACAATCTTCAATTGTGAGCTCAATCACCTCAGCTGCTCCAAGCCATCTACCGTATTGGGAAACATGGAAGAGTAACAAGAAATCCGCAGTAACTCGAAGATCAAGTGCCTCTAGAATGCAACTCTCAAGCAATGCACTTGAATCTCACTCAATCTCACTCAAGATGTGCAACTATGCAAAGAGATGAGTGGAGGGGTTGTTCTCTAGCTCAAAGGATGTCTCTAGGCCTCAAAATGTGCAAGAGTTTGCCTCAAACCCTGGACATCTTCTATTTATAGCGAAGGGGTACGCAGCTAGCCGTTATCGGACAACACAGTTCAAAACGTACTGACCGGACGCACCGGTAAGGGTGACCGGACGCGTCCGGTCACTACAGGACAAGCGTGAACAGTGCGCATCAGAAGTTACCATTGCTGTGACCGGACGCACTGCACCTAGCATCCGATCGGAGTCTAGTAAGCTCCCACCACGACCGGACGCCTCCGATCACACGTGACCGGACGCGCCGCGTGTCTGATCAGCACTCCGCTTCACTCTGTCCCTCTGGACACCTGACCGGACGCTCCGGTTCCATGAGGGACCGGACGCGCCGGTCGCGCGCTCTTCTTCTGCGCACAGGAGAACTGACCGGACATGCTGGTCAGGCTAGACCAGCGTCCGGTCACAAACCCTCTCTACGTCGTGTTGAACTGACCGGACGCATCCGGTCAAACCGCGACCGCGTCCGGTGCAGCGTCCAATCACCACAGTGACCGCCGTTCGCCTCCGTTTCTTTTTCGACTTCTAGCGCAGTGGAAAATAGGCGTTTCACTTCCCCCAAAAGCGCCGAATCCCGCCTCGTAAGCTCGGCGGGAGGGAGAGAGGAACCCAAACCCCTCTTTACCACTTAACCTCCACCGCCTTCGCAAATGTGCTAACACCACCAAGTGTATATCACCATGTGCATATGTGTTAGCATTTTCACAGTCATTTTTCAAGGCATTACGTTAGCTCTCTACTAGATCCTAATGCATATGCTCAAAATATTTATCTAGTGGCACTTGATTCCCGAGCTAACCGTGATTGCCCCTCTTGATAGTCGGCTCTGTATCCTAAACCCGGTCAAGCACTTCTCTACTCATCTTAGACCGGTAAAAGGAAAACCCTATGGCTATACCTTTGCCTTGCGCTCTTAGATCCTTCTCTTCCACTTGATCATCATGTCCTTTATTTTATGTGCATCTCTACCATGATCATCATTTCATGTCCATGCACCATCTCTTTATGATCTTGTGGCCACCACTCCTTGCCACATACACCTTCATCACATGTATTGCTTATGCCTAACTCAAAACACTTAACACATGGCATTAGCAACTTGGTGTCATTAATTACCAAAACCAAACTTGGGCTTTCACACACACTTCACAAAAGTCCCTCTATATTAGTCTGACAACTGAGGTGAAAGAGTAGCTCGAAATGAGTTAGGGAAAGGCACATATATAGTGTGTGAAGATCATGCTAGCCTTTGGAAAAAGTTTGTAGACACCTAAAATCTCCGGATGATCCGTCGGGCGTCATGGCATTGTACTAGATCAAATAGAGATTATATATAGGCCAGTTTTCAATGGTCGAGAGGGAATATGCCTCACTAGATGATTTACGGGGTGTCACAAAGTCAGCACCAGATTATACGACGTAGTCTAGTGACTTGGCCAACTTGATATAGCTAAGGCACACTGTCACTAGATTATCGTCATGAAGTCTCCACCGGTTCATACAGTACACACCAACAACACAATCAAGGAAAGGCCTCATAGGATGATCCACTTGGGTGTCACAAAGTCACCATTGGATCATACATCACATACGAGTGAGTTTGCCACTTGACACATCACCAAGGGTGGGCCTCACCGAATGATCCACCGTGGTGTCATGAAGTCACCACCAGATCATACAGTGATCGCTTTGTTACCAAGGCCAAATTTGAAATTGACTATGCATAGTGCCACATGATGATCCACTAGGTAAGTAAACCAACCATACGGTGCACTCTCCACTACATATTTTGAGCTCATTTTAAGTCTAATCTCACTCGATTCAACTTCTTTAAGATCCTTGGCTTAAAACATATCTAGTGGGGCCACTTAGGTTCTTACTTGGTGAGAATGCATGCACATCCAAATGATCTCAACTTGAGCTCCTGTCAACTTGCGTGGCTTGGACCCCCATTATAGTACCACCAAAGGACAAACAAAGCCCTATATAGTCTATGTTAAGTGTCTTTGAGCACCAAGCTTGTGCTTGACTCTATAGAGTTCTTAGTCTTTGCAAATATCCTTTGCTTCATACTTGTCATCCATTCATAGCATCCTCGACGATGAGGAAACCATGTGGCCAGAAGTGATTAACTCAATGTGAATGTATTCCTTGCAAAATACAGGTTAGTCACAAACACTTGTATTCATCAATCAGAAAAACCCCAAATTTGAAAATGGGGCCTAGATCTATTCAACCTTGTAAATTATGAGGCTGAGAAGTGCTACAAGATCTAATCAATCAAGTGATGTTATATATAAGAATCTAAGCTTTAATATGATCACTAGATATATATAGGCGACTTCATATGCTATCTCTTCTATCAAAAGCCTGCCAAACTTCTTGACTTGTCTGATATCACATACCTCAAAAATTAGTCAATGTTTCACCATAAAACCCTGAAGAATGGATGGAAGTACTTATCACAAGCAATCTAAAGATTTACATCATATAAGTAATAAAGTTTAAAATCACAAACATTGATATTATGTACAACTTTACAATCACATCACTCAAAGATGATTCTTTATACACAAAACATGGGACCACCAAAACCACTGCAAATGAATTATGTACACCCACCCACATGCTTTGGCTTACATAAAGTCATTGAAGTTGTAACATATAATCTTGGGGGAGGGGGGTTTGATGGTAAAGGTTCTTTTCTTTTAATAAAGAGTATACTTCCCATGCATTTCTCTTTACAAATATGGTGGCCCATTATAAAAGGAAAAGAAGTAATGTATAGTTGTTTGTTTGAATAGTTAGCTTTGAATATAGTTTTATCAATGCATTCTTCCATCCATTCGTAGCCAACCTCATCTTTAGGCTAAATGTATAACTTTTCAATACATTCTTTACGACATTCATAACCGTCCTCATCTTTTGGCTAAGTGTATAACTTTTTAATACATTATTTAAGTCATTCATAATTGTCCTCATCTTTAGGCTAAATGTATAACTTTTCAATACACTCTTTAAGCCATTCGTAACCATCCTCATCTTTTGGCTAAGTGCTATTGATGTGTGGTCTAAATAGCTAGCAACAATTATTAACATTGTAAGGCTTGCTACCTTGTGCTATTGATGTGTGGCCTAAATAGTTTGTAGTTGTATGTTACAATTCAGGTGACAAAAGATTACCCTCTTAAGATGTCATATATTACTACTATAAACTTGAGTTTGATATTAAGTAGCGTAAACATAGGATTGTTATGAGATTTCTAAATCTTGACTAAGGGAAATAATATTAAACTTTGCAGAAGGTAATCTCAATAATTCAACAAAATTTTAACAAGCACAGGACAATAATATACTTTGTCAGTCTACTTCAAATACACATAAACATAAAACTGACCAGTTTTACAACACTTGATATGGATCAACAAGCTTAACTACTTGTTGCGATTTATTCATCTCCTTAACATAGTTTTTTTTAAGAGAGAGACACCACAATACATGTTCAATCTAGCGGTGATATTTATGATAAAGGCGTTGCAATTAATCATGGTAGGTATATTTATTTGCGAATTCCATCATGTCTCTTCCATTAAAAGATCATAAAAAACTTAAATCATGTCTATCGCTAGACTCCTTCATTTTAACAACCAAGCGGCAATGTATTTCGATACCACCTAACTTTAAATGCTTGCGTATCCTAATTCCAAAATGTCATTGGCTTTATGAGCTTTACAACACTAACTATATCAAAAACATGATCGTCTTTACATCATTGACTGTATCCAAACGCGACCAGCTCATGGTTGGATGTCGTGGTTTTATTGATGTGTACAACAAATTCTTATAAATCCAACAAACCAAGTGGTGGCATCAATGGTATAAGTAGGGTCCTATTAATCACTCTATGTATATCCCTTCGACAAATAATCTATTTATCATCTCTTTTTATCAAAAAGTTGCCAAAAACTAGACTTATGTGATATCGAACACAACTCGGTCACATGAGCGGCTCTACAAGCTTTATAGCATGAACTATATCGAAAACATGACCGCCTTTATAGGCTTTACAACGTTGGCGGTATCCAAAACATGGCCGGCTCATCGACCATATACCGACATCCATGGTTGGCCACCGTGGTTTTATTAATCTACCCTATAAATTTCTAGAAATCCGCCAAACAAGCGGCGACATCAATGGTATAATTAACCGTCGTCATATCTCTTTTATAAAAAAAATCACCAAAAAACTAGACTTACGTGATATCGAACACCACCAAAACGTGACCAGCATTGACTATATCGAAAACGTGACTGACTTTTATAGGCTTTATAACATTAGTTGTATCCAAAACGTGACTAGCTCATTGACCATATACCGACATTCATGGTTGGCCGCCCTATTTTTATTAACCCGCCCTATAAATTCTTAGAAATCCGACCAAACAAGCGGTTGGCCGCCGTGGTTTTATTGACCTACCCTATAAATTCTTAGAAATCCAACCAAACAAGTGGCTGGCCACCGTGGTTTTATTAATCTGTCCTATGAATTCTTAGAAATCCGATCAAACAAGCGGCACCATCAGTGGTATAAGCAACCGTCCTATTAATCACTCTAGGTATATTTATTTGGCAAATAATCTCTTTATCATATCTCTTTTATAAAAAAATTCACCGAAAAACTAGACTCGTGTGATATCTAACACCACCAAAAACGTGACCGGCTCTACGAGCTTTATAGCATTTACTATATCGAAAACGTGTCCGGCTTTATAGGCTTTATAGCATTGGCTACACCCAAAACGTGACTGACTCATTGACCATAGACTAACATTCATGGTTGGCCGCAGTGGTTTTATTAATCTGCCCTATAAATTCTTAGAAGTCCAACCAAACAAGTGGCTGGCCGCCTTGGTTTTATTAATCTGCCTTATAAATTCTCAGAAATCCAACCGAACAAGCGGTGACATCAGTGGTATAAACAATTGTCCTATCAGTCACTCTAGGAATATTATTCGGCAAATTATCTCTACACCCTATCTCTTTTACCAGAAGTCATAGAAAAACGACTCATGTGAAATCAAACACCACTAAAATTAAAAAGGGCCAGATCATTTCCACCATATAACCCTTAGGAAGTGGGGTGGAGGAGGTACTCATCATGATTCATGTTCATGCCAAAGGCGCGTTCACATGGTGAGGTTGCCGATTTAGGAAGGCAGCGCAGCCAGCCGGCAGCCACCGCTAGAGGCGGCGTCCCTCACAAAAACCCACACCCTACTCCCCTACAAAGACAACGGCAAGCCAAAAAGAGAGCGGGACACCAACCCGGGCGCCAAAAGCCCCTCTCCAAAACCACGCCGTGCCGCCGCATTCCAGCAAACACCTCGCCGGCGGAGGCGGCGCTCCGGATGGTCGGGTCCGACGTCCCTCCCGGCGGCTCTCGCGCGGCCCCGGGATCCCCGGAGCGTCCCAGGAAGCGTAAGAGCAGCGCCTCGGCCGCGGACGCGTCGCCCAGGCGCGCGACGCGGAGCTCGGCGTCGTCGTCGGCGGCGCAGGTGGACGTGGAAGGCGCGGTGGCCTGGGCGCGTCGCGTGGCCGCGGGGGAGCTGTGGGCGGTGCGCGGGCGCAACCGTGGCATCGACGTCGACTTGGAGCCGCTGGGGGCGCTGATCCTGGCGGTGCGGCACGTGCGCTCCGAGCTCGACCCCGACGACCCCAACACGCCGTACTACAAGGTGACGCGCCGACCCGCGGGGTTTTTCTCTCGACGCGTTCGAATTCTTGGGATTTGCGTGCACGAGGATGGCCGTCTTCGCGGCGCTCTTGTCTAGTTTTGTTCTAAAAGCCAAAAGGGATCAAATATTGCCGGTGTTTTCAGGCTTGCCGTAGTTCCGATCCGTTCGGGAAAAAAAAGTTTCGTTAGGTGTCTTTCACTCGTCACCATTGCATGTCGCTGTATTCGTTAGGACACGGAATTATCAGGTGTTGTCTCTCCATGCGTCTCGCTTCCTGAAACCGTTGCTTCAGAGCGAGATTCTCGGCTGTCTGGATGGCAATTAGTTCGTCTGCACCTTTCATTTCTCGTGTCAGATTCTGTGTCCGAATCCGAATAGTACACGTCATTATTAGTTGGACGGGCCAAGATTGTCTGTATCTTTCATTTCTCGTGCCTTTTATTCTTGTTAGCAATTCTGTTATTGTTTGATATGACTAATTCTGCCTCTTGAGCATGTTTAAGATGATCAAATGGAGAGTGGTGCTATTAATTTTTCACATTATTGTGATGGAATCATCTTGGTCATGGTTCCCATGTCAAGATTATATGTCACATTGATGGATGGTGGTTTTATTGGATGAAATTATTGACTGGAGTTGTGTGTTTGTAAAAGGTATCGTTAAATTGTTGCCATCATCGTCAAGTTCTGCTGCTGCCTTGTCATTAACGTTTTTTCACTGTTACCTTGTTTCAGATTTCTGATGGTGTAGTTATTGTTGTTTCATTATTTCCTTGATTGAAATTTTCTGATTGTGTCACATGATACGCCTAGTTAGTATATATACTGGAAAATTGCATTGCTAGTTTTATTACCACTCTCATTGTCGACGTTGCAATTTGTAAAAGGTCTACTGTGACTTCGTAGGAGGTATATTTTTTGCTTAATTACATTATTATTATTATGGTTAGATTTTCATTGATTATGTAGGAAAAGGATTCGGGCAAGGCGTTGTTTCTTTATGTTTTATTCTATCACTTATCATGTGTCCTCCGATGGTTAAGTATGATAAACGAAGAAAGAATTCAATGAGCCATGACCTGCGCTGTCCGATGTTAGTCAAATCAGATGATTTAACAAGTGCAAGTGCTTGTGTATCCCCCTTTCAGATGTTAGTTCATAATAATTTATTTTTGCTCATGCTTCAGGAAATAAAGTATCATAGCTGTAGATATGTGCTCCTGGTCATGCATGAGTAGATTGGTTCTTAGGTTTGCTAAATTGTCATATATCAAGGGTCTCAATACCCCAGTTATCCTGACTAGTAATAGTAAGTAGAAATGTGTGTGAAAATTGTTTGCCATAAGACTGAACATTTTTTGTGCCCATCTCTGCTGTCAATGAAAAACATATATCGCCGATCCTGCTTCCAATGGCAATCTTGATAAATATTTGTTGTTATTACTGTTTGGTGCCTTATAATTTTTCATCTACCATTTTTAAGTTTTGTTCAAGTCATTGTCTAATTCAATTCTGCATGCTGACAGAAACAGAAAAGACATCACAAACAAGACACAACGAGTTCTGGAAGGAGAGCTGGTGAACTGAGTCACTTATCTAGTTTTCTTGAATCAACGAGGAAATGTATTGGGATAGACCCTGTCACATGTCAAGCTGCTATCCCTGAGTATAATGACCCATCTGAGGAATGTAAGGCTAACTACAGAAATGATAAAGATACCTTACAAAGGATGGGCACGGTGATCAGGCTGCCACCCATTGTGGAGCCACCGAAGACAAGGAAATGTTCTCATCCTGGATCTGAGGATGACAATTGTAAATGTTCTCATCCTGGATCTGAGGCCTGCGTAGAAGTTCATGTAAAAGAGGCCTGGAAGAGGGTTAAGTATCAATTGGGTGATCAAGCTTTCAAAAACTGTGGGTTCGGTGCAATGGGTGAGCGAGTTCTGAAGTTATGGACTACAGAAGAGAAGAAAAAACTTGCTGATATTGAGAAGTTGATTCCTCAGAGTAAGAGTTCTGATGAAGATTTCATGAAGGTTGCCTTGGAGCAGTTTAGCTCAGAGAGAACAACAGATTTGGCTAAGTATTACTACAACGTTTTTCTTCCAAGAAGGTTGGCCAGCCTGAATAGAACAGAGGCTACGAACTCCATAGATGCGAGTCCAGATGATGAAGGCAATAATCAAGATGATGACAACAAAGTGCATCGCTCTGAAGAGAAGAGTAAGGCTCTGGATCGTCTTCCAAAAGGTAGCAATATCACTTATGCCTTGAAAACCATTTTACTTTGTGCAACATAGTTCTACCAATCATATGCTATCATTTTCACAGAATATTTTCTGACTAAAGAGCAAGTAATTTCTGCCATTTATTAGGGTGTATGTCAACCTTGTTCATTGGATTTTCCATAATGATATTGCTGTGTTGCATCTGTAAATTTCCGAACAGAGACACTACCTGCACTATAATAATATCAGTGACCATTTTGGAAGCTGGTAAAGGTCCTTGTTAGTAATATACATATTTAATCAATTAAGGGTTTGTACGTCCCTGAAAAATGAAAAAGGATTTATAACTACATGGAGGTTGGCTATTGCTTTCTACTTATAATGCTAAACCCACATCAAATTACATTTTGATACTTCTAAAAGGGGATGAGTAATCCAGTTTTTTCTATTGACCCCTCAAATGACTTTGAAAGTTTTGTGTATCCTGTCTGTGTACATGTCGATTGGTTATGTGTGTGATTCTTATAGTGATTTTTCTTGCTGTAAACAGCAGTCAATTGTGACAGTAGTTTATGTCTCTTCCACTTGCGAGTTGAACATGTCTATCCTTGCTAGTGTGCTAATTGCACTCAGCTTTCTTTGACAGGTCCCGGAAGTAGGAGAAATGCCATACATGCGGCTGACATTTTGCTGCGGAGGAAGAGGAACTAGGAAAAACCTGAAATACCTTAATTGCTTTGGACAATTGTCCATTCTTTTTTTCAAGTGGAGCTGGGGTAGTCTTCAAGGTCACATATCTCTGGATATATGCAGTTGGAGTTGGAGTAGAAAAATATCACTTTTGCAGCGCTTGAAAGTGAATGGTTATTAGGTATCGAACTTAAATCAGCTACCAGTGAGTAGACACTGGAGTAAACATATGCTGATGAGTTAGTCTAACCTTTTTTTCTCCTTGAGAGAGCGTATATGTTCATGCATCGTGCCATTTTGTATGGACGCACATAATAGCAAATCGAGAAAAAAATACATGGTATAGAGATGCAGAGAGTTTACCAGATATGTTGTGGTCACCATTTATAGATTGTTATGACATACATCCTGGTAGCGAAATTTTGTTCAGGTGGTTTGATGCATGTTTTTCTCTCTGCTCCTTGATAAGCTGCTTTCTTATAACTTGTCATGCCTATTGGCAGACTGTGGTATGCTGGCACAGAGATATCATTATGGAAAACTCACTGATGCCACTGGGTATCCAATACCCGTACCCATCCAATGATCCAATACACAAACAACTCATACTTGCGGACATCTCAGAAAAGAGTAAATGCAAACGGTATATTCCACAAGTAACTTTCTCTAGTAAATGGTTGAAATTGGTGTACCTAGTAACTATACTATACTACGAGAGAGGCCTGGCAGGCAAGTAATTACTCCCTCAGTTTCAAATTATAAGGTGTTTTGGTTTTTCTAGATATATTGTTTTTACCATGTATCTACCATGTATCTAGGCATAATGTATATCTAAATGCATAATAAAAATTATGTATCTAGAAAAGCCAAAACACCTAATAATTTGGAACAGAGGGAGTACTAATCAGTGTACTAATTAAAAGTGTTAGCAAGTAGAACTCAAAATAACAAGCAGCATCTTAACAATTTGCAATTTCTTGTCTAGTAATCGCTAGACATTGAGCAACTCCAAGAAGCACTACAGTCTGCTATACACTATGATATTAATACCAGCGATAAAATAGAGTGCTACAATAGCTCATGCTACCCAACACAACATAATTAATCGGACAAAAGACCACCTCTCTTGCGCAAAACAGTGGGCACAAGTAGAAACATCCATTATACAAAAATCAAGTGAATTCCATGTTCTGCAATACTTGCCCACTTCATAAACCAGAATCAATTGAAATGGTTTCGCAAAAAAAAAAGAATCAATTGAAATGATTTCATGCTTTTGAGCTAAACAACAATTCAAGCTGTCTTTAGCACACATTTGTTTGATTAAAACTCACAAGATAAAGCTAGTAGTTTGTTCAATAAGGAGAGGTACGACCATTGTATGACAGTACAATTTAGGACATTAGTTGAATGTCTTTCTGTGATCACAGGGAGGAAAAATTAGTAGAGAAATTCTTCTGTGACTAGTGACTACAGTACATCTGGGATGCAATAGTGATCCCAAAATTGAATATTAATTATGAAATTTCCAGACAATAGAGAGAAATATCTTGAAATTGAATTGCCTTAGTAGATAAAAGGCCATTGAACTTTGACTAGAAGACAACTGCAATCGGTTGAACTCAAACAATGACACATAAATGATTGATATAACAATTGGCTAGAGTACTAAATCCCAATACTATTCTAGTCGGAACAATGTAACATAGCGTTTGATTGGGGGATAAGATGGAATGAGATGATCCTGTCGCTATTTTGAGGTTTCTTGTTTGGTCGAGGAAAATGGGACCCTATCCTCTGTTTGGTTTGAAGACACTAAAAAATGGGATGAGACTATGGCATGTGGGGCCCATAGGTCAACATTTTTTCCTCTTCTTCTCCCTTTCATCCTTGCTCACGAACTCTGCCCTGGGGACCTCGGCCCCGCGCCGTCGAGCTCAGCCTGCTCCCCCTTCCCCAACGCCAGTGAGCTCGGCTCATCGGTCACCGCCCTCGAACCCGCCAGCCTGCTGCCCGCAGCGCCAACATCAAACCCGTGCTGCCACGCTCGGCTCATGGCCCCCCTCGGCCATCCACTGCCTACACCGCCGCTGACGGTCCTTGGTCGGCGCGGCCCAACGTGCCTGCGGTCGGCGTCCGCATGCCTGCACGACCCTCTTCTTCCTCGCCCAACCCTCTTACGCGCGCCTGTCCCACCTAGGTTAAATCTGTCTGTCATTTTTCTAGGGGCAAAGTCATGCCGCATCTTGGGGTATATTCTCTAGTGGGACGTCCCTCTGTTCCATAACCAAATATTATCTCAAAGTAGGATGTCTCCGTCCCTCAAACCAAACACTACCTAATATAAAGCCGGGGGGACACAACATACTATTAGAGTTAGAGCTAAAATATCAATGGCTTTAGACCCAGTTTACCAGATTATCAATGTGGGTGCCAGTATATATTCAACGTAACCACTGGATGCTCAACAGTAAAAAAGTCATTTCAGTAGATAACTAGATATGGGCATCCTAGAAAACTTCAAGAAAATTTTACTTTTAATTGGCTAGACAAACTGTCCATTTCATTCAAAACAATGGCAGACCTCATGATAGATATAAGTCATTTACATGTGCATGTTTGTATGAGCAAATAAAAGTGTGCTTCAGAAAAAGGATCGGCATGTAGATGTCAATTAATATCCTGTAAACCATGCGGGAGGTGGTGTCCACAAACCACAGTGGCCTTATATGTCTTCGTCATGCTCCAGTATAAACCATTTGTTTACACTCTCAGAACTCGTTCTTTTCCTTTCTTTGCTATTACATCTGTGTCTTAATCCATCTCTCTAATCCTGATTCTAGAATTTTTGATGCACTGCATTACAGGATCTCATATAGTTTGAAATTTTTGGCAGTTCCTGACTGGGCCTGGTGTCCTATAGCTCTTGTAAATTATAGAAGCATCCACCAACACTCACTGCCTTTCTTCTCCTCTTTGTCTGTGGACACATACATAGGCTTTGCAATTCTGTCAAGTGTGTTGACAAGAAGATTGGACAGATCAGCCTCACCAGTGAAAGTGAAATCATCTTCCTTGATAACCTCCTCATCTGCAACTGCTGCCTTGTCAGAAGCATCTGCTGCATTGGGCTTGGACACAATGCCAAGGATTGGTGAATCCTCCAGTTTTGGCAGGGAAGCAAACTGGCAAACATTACGGATTTGCTCTCGTTCTTCTGTGGTTTATGGCCAAGATGCATTAAGATACACAATTAGTTGATAGAAAGGTTCACAAAAGCACACATTTCAGAAAATCACAAAGTTGGGAGAGATAAAAAAAAAGCAAAGAGAAAATCTATGGATTTAGTGATTGTGTGTGTGTGACAGGTGAGGCATCTCACCTTCATTGGGCTTTATTGGCCCTTTCTCCACCACCTCAACCACTTGCTCTTCCTTAGGATCATCACTTACTGTAGGCCCGTTGACTGCATCAGAAGAATCAGCTGCACATTCAGAAACAATCGTCATCAGTGTCCCCACGAAATCTACAATTCGATAACAGTAAATGAAGGAATACAAAAACCAGCATTCAAGCAATAACAAAAATACACGAGTTAATCCGGAGAAGCGAGAACTTGACCTCACCTTTCTGACCCTTCCGTGCTGCCACCCTCACCTTGGATCTTGCTGACCTCCTCCTCCTTCTCTTTGCCGTGGCCAATTCTTCTGCCTCCACAGTTGCCATAGCCTCTGGTGCCACTGTCACCTGGCCTGGCTGCACCTCTTCCTGTGTCTTATACGTTGTGGCCCTCCTTGTCACATTCTTGCCTTCCTGTGGTTTTGTGGCCTCCTCCACCTTGGGAACAACTTCATCATCTTTAGGATCTTCAGGCCCAACGGTTGTGTCAGAAGAATCAGCTGCACATTCAGAAATTAGCAGATAGCTCACGAACAATACAAAGTCTACAATTTCAAATTACAACATACTACTAATAATTCAGCATCAAAATCAGAACTAAACAATCGAAGTTGAGAACTTGTCCTCACCTTTCTGCCCCTTCCGTGCTGCCGCTGCTACCTTGGATCTTGTGGACCTTCTCGTCCTTTTCTTCGTCGTGGCCACCTCTTCCGCCGTCCTCTGATCCTGCTGCAAATCCTCATGTGTATTATATGACACGGCTCTCGCCATGTTTTGACCTTTCTGTGGCTTTGTGACCTCTTCTTCCACCACAATGACTACTGCATGCTCTTCAGAATCACCGCAGGTCTTATCTGAAACTACTGCAGACGCAATGGCCGCATCGGAAGAATCAGCTGCATATTCAGAAAATTAGTGTAAGCGACTGTTGGCCAACATTAGCCAAATTAACCTTTCACAAAGAATTGTAAACGAAGGACTCTTACTGGCAAATTACAGGAAATCAGTACGGAAATCAATCGATACAATTTACACAGGGGAAGCGTGAACTTGTCCTAACCTTTCAGCTCCTTTCGGGCTGCCGCTTGTACGTCCTCCTCTTTCTGATCCAACGCGATCTTCGCCTTGGATCTCGCTGACCTTCTCGTCCTCATTCCTACGGCCGCCTCTTCCGCATCCACAGGTGCCGCAGCAGCCTCCCCTGCCACCGTCCTCTTGTTCCCCGGCAAGGTGTTTGGGGCCGGCACCACCTCCTCCTCCTCCGTCTTACGTGCCCCAGCCTTCCTTGTCTTCCCACGTGTACGGCCACCGCGAGGGAGCGGGCACCCGTGCTCCTGCCCCTCTCCGATCGCCTCTTCCGCCTCCGGGGGCACCGCAGCCTTCCGTACCGCCGTCTTCTGGCACCCCTGTAAGGTGGCTTGGTCTGGCACTGGCACATCCTCTTCCGTATTACCCGCTGCGACCATCCTTGTTTTGGCCCGAGCACGGCCGCCGTGGGGGAGCAGAGACCCGTGCGTCTGCTCCTCCATGTTAGTCACCTCCTTCATCGCCGACATCGGCGGCGGCGGCGGCGCCGTCCTCCCGATCTCGTCGGTTCTGTCCACCTAATCAACACAGCAAACAACCTCCGCATGCATCAAATCGACCACCCCAGTTGCCCCCAAACGCCCCACGAACACGCATGGGAATAGATCCATAGAGATTCACCCCGAACAAAAGATTCACCACGAACAAAAGGAATAGAATTGAGGATGCTCACCGAGGGGAGGCACTGAAGCGCTTCCGCCATGGCCGCGTTGGACATGTTCGCGCGGATGCCATTGCTCTTGCAGAGCGCCTGGAGCTCTCGACGCGGGAGGGAGTGGAAATCCATGGCCGCCGCCGCCGCCTCCTCTCTCGCGTTTCCCCTTCAAGTGCCTTCTCATCCGGGCTCCTCTCGATCCGCTGCTCGTTTGAATATTTGAACGTTAGAAGAGACGCTGCTCAGTGTGGGCCGGGCCCTCATGGTGGCGTTTGGTGTAACGTAACCTTCCGGGGCCGCTGCATGTGGGCCAACTCCAGGTCGCCTGCTTTGCCGTCAGTGGGCCGGGACAAACGGACGGCCGCGATGCGAGGGCAACTTCACATGGCGGTGGCACACCTGCACACATCTTCCCTGGTGATAGACGGAGAGAATTCGTTGCATCCATGTAGATGTAGCTAATAAAATAGCTAAGGCCCCTTTGGTTATATTTTTGTTAAAGTTTAACTCCCATCACATCAATGTTCCCTCAAATGCATGGAGTACTAAATGTAGATTAATTGCATGCATGTCGGTACAGATTAGGAGTAATTTACGAGACGAATCTATTAAGTCTAATTAGTCAAATATTGGAAACTTTTTGTCAAATAAGACGAAAGTGCTGCAGTGTTTGTTAAACTTTAACTCCTCAAACCAAACACCTCCTAATTATTAGCTGGATCTTTAGTAATAACTATCTCATTAGTTGAATCAAGTTAGATAATAAGGACAGTTCCAATGCTAGAAACTATACATGCAGTTTATATACATATTAATTTTTATAGACCCTACATATAAAAACCATGGCTCAAATGGATAGTTTCAACAGGACAATTTTTTATCTAATCACATACATTCTCTCTCCATTCTCTACCAATCACAGTCCTTCATGTCTTAGTTCTCGTGTAGACATGGTTTCTAACTTAGACCCGATTTCTATGATTTTTTATCTCTCTCTTCAATAACTACCTTACCACATCAGCAAAACGTTTAGGTGGCAGTATAATTAATGTTCATGGAAACTACGGTGGTTCTGCATTAGGAGTGCTCTAACAGCTAAAATACTAGTTATCTTAGCAACATTTTTCATTAGCTATGCATCCAAACATCCTCCAGCTAATAGGTAGCTAATAGTTAGCTAGCTAATATTATATATGAATTATTAGCCAGCTAACTATTACCGGATATGAATCTAAACGGAGCCTATGTGGTGGCAAGCCAAGCGCATCCTCAAGCAAAATCAATGGGCGTTCATGTAAGGTTGGCAACAGCAAATCAGCCATGGATGCAGGCGTCGGTGCCACAGACGGCCCCATCTCCGGTTGCGCCCTTACCAAGACCTTCAGACGTGAGATGTGATCGGCTGGCGTCGTCCCCAAACGGACGAGACAACCTCCATCTCCATCTAATCATCTCAAAGTTTTGAATGTAGCTTCTAGCAACGGCGTGGCTAGCGCCCGGATGTCCGACCGGACGCGCGCCGTCTAGACGCCCACGTAGCCCCGCCCTTGTCTGCCTCGCCCCACCCCGCACGTGCACGCCGCCCCTGTCACTACGCTCGCAGCTCCTTCCAGCGACCCGGTCCTCTCTCTCTCCGCGCGGGTGAGACCCAAGAGCCGGGAT
Source organism: Saccharum hybrid cultivar R570 (assembly GCA_038087645.1). Classification (NCBI taxonomy): domain Eukaryota; kingdom Viridiplantae; phylum Streptophyta; class Magnoliopsida; order Poales; family Poaceae; genus Saccharum; species Saccharum hybrid cultivar. The sequence continues at coordinate 4,234,112 of JAQSUU010000059.1, forward strand.
AAGGACAAGCACGCCCCCGTCCGCAAGACCCAGGTGCGCCACGCGCCCTGACCACCGGCTCCTAGCTCGCCACGCCCGATCCCCCGGCGCCCATGTCATGCCCCAATGATTCTCTGAACACACCTCTTAACACATGAAACACTTAAATACACACATACGTCTGAAGCAGATGAAACATTTGGAACATTCACTTGAAACATGTGTGTGAAACATATGCATCCAGATAAAAAAACTTGCAACTTGCAACATGAAAGCACTTACTGCAACATAAGACTGAAACCGTTGAAACCATTGTAACATACCCTTTCAACATGTGTGAAACATATGCAACAACCAAATCCAAAAAGCTTGCAAATATACGTCTGAAAACAGATGAAATATTTTGAACAAACACTTGCAAGATGCCTCCGAAACACTTGCAACATATATAACATCCCGATCTATTTTTGCAACATTCACATGAAACACTTGCAACATACCTCTGAAACATCTGAAACACTTGAAATATATGCTTGCAACATGTTAGGCGCGCTGACGAACTCGATAATCGCCTCGATGGGCAGTTTAGGGCTGGGAGGCGGCGGAGCAAAGAGCTCCACGGACTTGGCCCCCCACGAGCTTCTTCCGCTACCGGGGCGCAAGGAGCCTCAAGGCCAGCGTGAAGTACGGCACGACCTCGACGCCCTCGCTGTCTCCGACCGTAGGAGGAGGTGATGAGGAGGACGCCGGCGCCAAAGCCGGCGATGAGGGCAGGGGCGGGCGAAAGGCGTGACTCCAGCGGCGGAGCCTGGTGCCGTAGAGGCGAGCGAGGGCCAGGGGCGGAGGGAGAGGTGCTGAGCCATCAACAAGTGCGGGGCGGAGGAAGTGGAGCGGAGCTGGCGAGAGCGCGTGAGACAGAGCAAGAGATTATTTTATTTTATTTTATTTTATTTTATTTAGGAATACGGCACCCTGACGGACGGAACCGTATCATTATCGTTCCAACAAAGTACAGATTCCTACATTCTTACATTATGAGCGCGAACTAAATTCTTTAGATATTTGTAGAGAGCGTCCTTGTTCGCTGGATGGTTTCTGGTTGACTGATTCTGGCCGATGCTGATTTGTTGAGAGAAAAACACTGCTGAATGGTTGATTGATTCTGGCCGATAAGATCAAGCGAACAGGCTAGTAACAAAGGTTCCTCATTCTTGTGTCCCCTTGTTGTTTCTTCACTAACAAATTTTGATTACCAGTGCGTTGAATTGGACAAGAAAAGTACGCACTTCTTTGTCAAATCCGAAAACTTGATTGCAGTATACGGTACAAGATAACAAAGTTTTACATACAAATATATCTGCTGCATTAAAGATTTGTACTAATCTGACCAAGTCTGATTGCTACGCCCGTTCCAACCGGACCGTGACAGCGCAGGACATTCTTCTTCTTCCTACCTGATGAGCGTTTCATATTTTTTTCCCCATTTCAGACGTCCTTCAATTCCTAAAAAATGGCTTGGCTCACATGCGTATCCTTCCTGGGCAACGTTATTTCATTCCGAAAGAGTTCACATAGCAATTGTATAATTGACGGTCAGTCTGGTACCTTCTCAAGAAAAACCATTGGTGCTCCGCTCTCAAGAAAATGAACCAGGAAGAATCAGCAATAATGCGCAGGCCATCCTCGGCATGCCATGCGGGTCCCGTTGACCCAGAGGCCGGACGGCGACAGCAACCACGCCCCGTTCCGCTGAACAGCGTCGAGTCGTCGCCCCATATCAACGCCCTCGCAGCGCCGGAGATGACGCGCAGCCGGCACCAGATCCTCAGCTGCCTCCCCACATGGCATCATGGCCAGCAGCGTCAAGGAGGCAGTCCAGCAGTAGCAGCAGGAAAAGCGCCGAGCTTTCGGGCCCCGGCGCTTCTTACGGCCATGGCCGGGCAGCCTCCTCCCCTGACGCCTACGGCTACGGCTGGCAGCTCTCGTCCTACAGCACCCGCTCCTCCCAGGTCAGCAGCAGCGGCTCCCTCAGCGCGGCGGCGCAGCGGGTCGCCGGCGCCTTCACCAGCTGCTTCGTGCCGCGGAGGCAGGCAGGTCACGACCGAGGAAGAGGAGGAGGAGAAGAAGAGCAGGCGCTCCGAGTGCCATGTTTCCATAGATTCAGGTATCGGTGCAGTCATGTTTCCTCTTTCCCCTCTTCGGCTCTTCTTCAGTACCAGTAGGTTCATATCAATCCCGTGGAATCCTATCATGGATGAAATGAAGCAAACTTCTCTGCTTAAAATTAGCACCAAGCAAGCATTGAACTTTCGAATTACGAAAAAACTGAGCGTGTGGAAGCTTGGCAAATTTCGAGTGCAGCAGGATCATGGCAAGAAGGAAGGGCTCTCACCATTGCTGACGTGTCCAAGGCAACATCAAACTTCAGTGAAAAGAACATGATAAGGCAGGGACGCTCGAGCACGATGTACAGAGGAAAGCTCAAGGATGGGTCTCAGATCGCCGTCAAATGTGTTAGAAAGGTTAGGAACCGAAGATCATAATCATCCGTGTTTTGTATTGCTCATAGAGCAGGTGAATTGCAGTAATGTTACTAATTAGCTCTCCTCTTCTGTTGCCTCAGCTGAACGGTCAGAATCTGACAGCTGAACTCTGGAGGGAGCTTGAGACTCTTGAGAAGATTGAGCATAGGAATCTGGCGAGGCTCTTCGGATTCTTTGAGCGCACAGTTGACAGTCTTGTCGTAGTCGAGTATGTCAGCAATGGTTCCTTGAGGGAACATTTGGATGGTATGCAGTGTTGCTATGGATCATCTTATTCATTGTGCTAGTTTTTCATCATCGTTATTGCAGCTGCCAGTAGACCACAGTTTTAATGTAAACTGTTCTGTTCTATACTTCTGCCATAGAATCTGCATCCATAATCCATGTTGCTTTTCTTTCCGCCGGATGCTGGAACTGTAATAATGAATGGTCGAGTGCATAGAATCTGATACTTCTCCATTTTGCGGTGTGAACAAAAAAAAAACAAACCTGCAGAATCCTGTGGAAATGGTTTAGAACTCGCGCAACGGCTCAACATCGCGATCGATGTTGCTCAGGGCATCACCTACCTGCACGAGTACAAAGGTACGAAGCCGATTCAGTATATGTTCTTCAGATCATACTGTTGTGTGATTGTTGCAACGCATGGTCAAACAGAGTAGATTGGTATGCTACTATGCTAGAACAAGAAATGGAACCTGTCTGATTGTCTGAAACTCACAAGGTATCATGGTGAGTTGCAGAGCATCCGGTCATCCATGGAGGCATCCGGTCGTCGGGCGTGCTGCTGACGGACGCACTGACGGCGAAGGTGGCCGGCTTTGGGCTGGCCGGGACGGCGGCCTCGGGCTCGGGCTCAGGCTCAGGCTCGGATGCGACGCCGGCGAAGGGCGCCGCCGGGTACGTGGACCCGGAGTACCTGAGCACGTACCAGCTGACCGACAAGAGCGACGTGTACTCCTTCGGCGTCCTCCTCGTCGAGCTCGTCACCGGCCGGCCGCCCATCGAGCGCAGCCGCGGCGGCGAGGCCCGGCTCACCACCAAATGGGTAAGAAAATAAACAATCCGAGAATTGCATCTGTGTGCGGAGCTGCGATGCTCACAGCCGTGCCGTGGCCGTGCCATGCAGGCGTTGCAGAGGTGCAGAGCAGGGGAAGCCGTGGTGGCCATGGACCCCAGGATGCGGCGGAGCCCGGCGTCGGTGGCCGCGGTGGAGAGGATGCTGGCGCTGGCAGCGCAGTGCGTCGCGACGGCCAGGGATGACCGGCCGTCCATGCGGCGGTGCAGCGAGCTGCTGTGGGCCATCCGGAGAGACTACCACCGCCAGGATGAGCCTCGCTGCGCCGCCGTCGCGGAGGAACGAAGCGACGAGTGGGTCGTCAGGTAGCTTAAGTTTGTAAACCATTCAGAGGCTACAGTCGGATTAGACGATGCGTGCTTTGGATTGATTGATTGGTATGGAAGTGTAACTAGCCTGTACGTGGTGTTTTTTTTTCTGAACTGCCTGCCAAATGGCCCAAATGGTGAACTGCTCATATGAAAATTATCTCTCACTATAGATTTCTCATGCGTTCGGAGTATGTGCATGTAAAATTTTAGAAACTCATGCAATGACAGTTTTTCATGGTGCCAGGGAATATACATGAACTAAAGCTGCAGATTTTTAAATACAACCTCTATGATTATTATCAAATAACCTATTCATTGCAACCGATACATATATACAACTCGTGTCTCGCAGACTCAGACATCAAGCTGTATTCTGACAAAAATGGGACAAAAGTACAGCGCACATACTGAAATGCTGTTTAGATCAACACACCAAGGCAACAAGAATACTGTTTCCCAGGCTACACGAAGCCCAGTACAGTGACGATATGCTTGTTCTTCAGGTGAGCCAATATAATGCATACCAGTTTGAAAGTGGCTCAAGGTGTGTACAAAATTCTTCTGCAGAACTAAATGGGTCTATTGTAAAACTAAAACTATAATCCTTGAACTGGTTAACTGTTGGGAGCAATACATTACATGTTTTCTATGCAGATTAAAATCCCCCAGTATATTACAGTGTGAACAAGACATTTAAGTCATGGAGATGTTGGGAACTAACTTAAAGTCACTTTATCTGCTTCAATGGTCCCCCCGCCATTTCACCACGTGAAGCACTACTCAACATTCTGTGAAAATGTTGGGGATACTCTAAGTTGCTTTCTCAGCTTCAATGGATCCCCGGCATTTCACCACATGAGTCACTAGTCAATATTCCGTGAAAACGATGGCAGTGGTGCACCTTCTTGGGGGCGCAAGATGACGAGAACACCAAACATTCCAAGCATTGGCAGTAGCAGAAGCCATTTCAGCAGCTTATAGTAATGCATGTGGAAGGTGAGTGAGAACTCATCGGAGAAATACAGCCCATTTTTATCAACCATCTCCACGACTACAGTTCCAGTAGTTCTAACAGGAACAGTGGGAAGCATCATTCGTTGATTCCCTGGTTGATGATACACACCACTGACCACAATGCGCCTATCTCCTTGATAATTCCCTGGAACAAGTAAAGTTACCTGAAATTGAACCATAAAACAAAGGTAGTTGAAGTTAGTGTACATATTTTAGCTCATTCCTCACGCGAGACTTTGGGAGTAAGAATATACCGTCACGTTATAAGGACCTTGATTCCCATAGGGCACTCTGTACTTGTCAATTATTTCAAACTCTACCCAGAAATTCTTGCCCTCTTCATCACGGAAGGTCCTGGAACCATGCTTAACATAAATACCTTCACGGTTGTACTGATATGCAGCATTATTCCTTCCTTGGTTTGATGACCTCCATTCCTGCCATCAAATTAGAATGAGAAGCTTGGTTGGGGAAAAAATATAGAATGAGAAATTCTCTCTATCATGCTAACCAAGTGTTTTACAAAGTTTAAACATCCAAAAATCGAAAGAATAAAAATCTTAAAGGAGATATGTGATTCTGAAGTTCAAACAAGGTTCAAGCATAGGTTGCAAAGGGTTGACCGAGAGACCAATGCTCTATCCGAGATGAGTCAAATAATTTAAAGTAAATTGAAGACCTACAGAAACAGATTGCCAACCTTAAGTGGATGGTGTGGTGACTGAGTGGAAAAGCAGAAGACGTTTCCATTCATAGTGGTAACAATAAGATCAAGGTCATCTCCACCATCCACATTGTCAGCCAAAACCATAGTGTACCTGCCAGTCAAAGCGCAACAATCAACCGACTTTATTGAAGTGCAGTACATAATCCCCAACAATGATATCAAACATCTAGCAAAGCAAAGAAGATATGGCGTACGAGGTCTCTCCAATGTCAACAACATCAGCACAGCCACTTGATCCCTCAATCAGATATAAATAACCATCAAAGGATGTTGTAGCAAGAGTTAGCCCTTTTGCATTTTCTCCATGTTTACTCATGTCGACCAGTAGAACAGGACTCATGATTCTTCCATGTGTTCTATATGGGAAAGGTTGGATTTTTGAGCCATCCTTTCCACTGAGAACATAGATGTTTCCTGACACAGTTGGGACCACAACATCAGTGTGGCCATCTCCATTGACATCACCAACAGTAGGTCTCTGTCATCATATGATAATAATCAGACTACATCATAAAAATCGTAGCCAAGTAATAACAAAATGAATACTGAGTTATAATGTTCTCAGTCAGTCTCAAAATAGCGTTGAGACCATTTGGGGGGAGCTTCTGGCTTTTGGAGCTTCCTGGGGAAGCAAAAGCTCCCACAAACAGGGCCATAGCATAAGTTTAAGACAAAATGGGAGAATCTCAAAGTAAACAATCTAAGCAAGATTTTGGATGTACGTATTGCTTTGAGCTAAACTAAGAATGCATCTTCAGCACATGAATCACTTGCAGCATACAGATAATGACAAGACATGTAGTGCCTTGCCATACAGATAAAAAACGAGCTAACTAGGCAACAATCAATCAACATCTTATACAAAAGAAATACATGAAACTTGCCTGTGGAATCAGACTCTTTAGATGCACTTCCCAGATTTCTTCTCCCTCAGCAGTCCATGCTGCTACATTTCCATGGGAATCAGTGGTAACCATCTCGATTTTGCCATCATCATTGATGTCCGCAGCAATGACTGGTGCATGGATCTCTGCCATCTCAAGGGGGAATTTGTTCCTAACCTTACCTAATTCACAGAATCAAAATAAGAAGAGGGCATGTATACTTTTATGTATATAAACAGTTTAGCAGCGCACAGAAGGCAAGAGGTGTGTGTCATTTCATTCAGATTTAAGAAGAAAGGGTACCAAAGTACAACACCGCATACAAGACACCCAGAGCCCAACACACCAATACAGAACTTAAATTACATCACCCCCCCCCCCCCCCCCCCCCCCCCTCTCAGTAGTCTTCTGTTTTACTAGGCAGCAAATCCCTTTTTCTCTAGCCAGGGAATAAATCATATTTTTCTTTCAAGGTGGTGCCTTAGTCAGGAATGGAATACAGATCAGCGAACTGGTGTGCTCTACCCTTTACCAGGGTGGATTATTAGTTATTATCCCACTATTTGTAACTACACCAATAAATACCACTATCTAGTAATGAAAGCTACTCCCTCCATTCCAAATTATAAGATGTTTTGGCTTTTCTAAATACATAGTTTTTGCTATCACTTAGATTCACTATGTCTAGATACATAATAAAAGCAATGTATCTAGAAAAGCCAAAACTTTCTTATGATTTGGAGCGGAGGGAGTATTATTTAGAAACTTGATATGTAGAAAATATAGGGAAAAACCAGCTTAGAACAAAGCTTCCTTTGGATTCAATCCTTAATTAATATTAAGAGACTACAAACTTACCTCGATGATCGATAACATAAAAATAGCCATAGGCAGTTCCAATAAGGATGTCCAAATATCCATCACCATCCAAATCAACCACAGTTGGAGAGGAAAATACATGAGCACGGAAATTTACAGTATCTGTGCTCAAATCAAACTCTGCAGCCCATTTAACTTGCCGAGTGTCAAGGTTAAAGACAACTATACTGCTTGCAACATATTTTCCAATGTCAATTCCTTCCAGTTCTTTTGCATGATCTGAATCACGATAATATCTGCAAATAAAAACCAGCAAACACAAACCAAAAATTCTCAAGTGAGTTTGTGGTAGCAAGTTCTGTTAAAAAAATAGTTTTCATCAATCATAAAAGCAAGACTAACAAACACCTAGCATTGGCACCAAAGAAAACACATTGAGTTCACGACTAACACCCGAATTGGCACATTTTTGCTGACAAAAAAATCTGTGCCTGCCAGTTGTGAAAGGAAAGTACAAAATATAATATGGTGACAAAGTTTATTAAAAGAACCAGGGAAGCTAAGGTTCAATCTGAATAAGACCTACACATGATAATGTAGAAATAAAGTTTCGTGATTTTATTCTTGGGACACAAGTTGCACATATGTTTCTTTTTTTTCATTTTCAAGGCCACTTAAGTTCAAATTCACATTGATAGACAAACCGCTAAGCCTCAATTTTATATGTAAGTAAACCAAATTTTAATCAATTTGAAGTCATTATTAAGAAGTCATGAGTAACTTGAACAGGATGTGTTTGTAGCAAAAAGAGAAGCCTTACTCATGATCAAAGAAGTATGATACAGCAATCACCATTTCTTGTACACCATCTTTGTCAATATCTGCGATTACCTGTAGCAAGAATGTGGATGATAACTCAAGCCTATTTATGAGATGGATAGAAAAAACATAAGCAAAAGGAACTAAAGCATCACTTACTGGGGTGGACAAAATGCTCTGAGATGGATAGAAAAAAAAACATAAGCAAAAGGAACTAAAGCATCACTTACTGGGGTGGACAAGATGTGGGCATCTATGCTGACATAATCTTCCGCTTTCTCATGTTCTTGTTCTTTCCAGTCCTCATCTCCCCACAAACGATCATCAACATAGTCATCATAATCATAATTGTACTCATCAGGTAGATCTTCTGGATCCCGAAACAAGTCAAATGATGCATCTGCATCTTCATCTAGAGGCTCACTATTTTCAACAGTGGCTGCTACTTTTGCTCCCGAATCACTTTCATGAGTTTTTGAGCTTCCTGTTTGCTCGTCACTTTTGTCAGCTGTTTGAAGCAAACGTCTCTGAGTATGTGATTGTGATGTATTCTCTGCTTCAGTAGTAACACTAGAGATGCTCCCAGAATGAGTGTCGTTTACATTATTCGGCAACTGCACATTCTCTTGCCCTTGGGTAGAATTAAGTTTTGCTTCAACTGAGTGTTGTTCGGATGTATTTTTCAGGGCCTCACTTCCCTCCATACTACCTACAATGATAAGCATATATAAATAACAAAACAGATAATTCTTGCATATTTTACAAAAATGAAATGCATAGAAGGTCCATATCCACAGCAGTTAGTATAGTTGGTCCTGGTGCAACATGCATGCAAATTTTTCCCCCTCAAAGCAAGTTGATGACATCAGGAGTTCTGCTAATTGATAGCAAGTTAAGCTTTATCATGAGATTCAAAAACCAAAAAAGACATTTCTATCAATAAAGTAACATTCAAGATTGCATTCCTATAGAAGATTCTTGGATACCTGATTTATTCTGATCTATTACAGGAGTCTCCTTAGAAGTAGCCTCTTTGGCGATTGAACTGTCATGAACATCTGGATGGGAGCGGTCAACTGGATCTGGATTTAGCCCAACATACCAATCTTTACGTACTTTTCTACGAGGTACCTCAAGCTTGTCCATCATCATATAACCTGACACCCTACATAATAAACAAATAAATATTGCTGGATTTAACAGGGAGACATAAAACTGTCTGTCATAGAGTTCCTGACCTAAAGAAATTTACAACCCCGTTGTATGTAGCCAAAGCTATTTCCCGTACACCATCCTTGTCAATGTCATAGAGAAGAGGACTTGAATGAACATTTGACTGATGAAATGCAGGCCATCCTGAAAAGTGTATAACAAATAATAACCAAACCAATTTATTTTAGCATGTCTTAAAAGTTCAGGAGAAATTCTCAAAACTCTTTCAGGAGCCAAAAGGGTATTTACGACATCACATACAATAATTAGGTACAGATGAGACTTCTTTTCAGAATCTGTAAGGAAGAACTAAGAATGTAAAATGGCAATGAAACAACACCTGGCACTTTGTCTCCATCAGTGCCTTCAAGAACTTCTAAGTGATGAACAAATGATGGCACCACTACTTCCAATTTTCCATCACTACACAACAGAAAAAGGTTCATTAACAGTGTGTCTATTATGAAATCTTATGCAGGAAAATTCATTAAAATACTAATAGGAAGAACGGAAACATATGTTTGACCTTTTGAAAATCAACTTTGTGAAAACTGCATATATAAATACAAGAAACAATATGGTCTAGTGTTGGTATTGGCAATGCTGTAGTCATTCAATTTTGCATAAAACACTAATAGTTACAGAATGTTTGTTGTGAAGTTGACATTGTTTATGCACGACACAATATCCTGACATGAGCAACAAATAAAAGACATAAAATGATTAACGTGTTCAGAAACAGCAGAAGATAGAGAGAAAGATCTCTAACACAGATAACCAGAAATGGTGTGATGCTAAAGACAGACGCCAAATTAAGTGACAAATACCTGTTGATATCAGCGACCAAAGGAGTTGCATAAATGCTGGAACTAACTTCAGTCTGCCATCTCAGCTCCACATGCTTTGGACATTTGGTTTGCAATAAAGCATCTTCATCTCTATAAGACAATGTATAGATAAACTTATTGGGTGTGTTAAGCAATTCATGTAGACGACCACTATTACTTAACTGACTTTAAAGGCATGGTTTCAATTGATATAGTACTTAGATATGTGTCAAAAATTGAGCGACAAGCATAATTGAACTTACATCCTAAGTTCACTATTGCAGATGTTAACTTAGCTGAAATTAGTTGAATGCGTAGAAAGTCTAATTCCTATGACATATGCACCCCAAAAAAAAAGGAATAGGCCTTGCATCAAACAACTAGTACATAGTTTGCTCATTATTTAGCATTTATCAGATTTCTATGTGCCATGCAGCAAGTATCAATTAAATGCAGGTAAATCTCTCTCAGCACTAATAGTATAATCACTGAGATGACCTGTACGAGAACATACTACTAGTAGAACAGATGCTTGCAGTTGCCACAGGTTCAGACATGATCAATCCAAAAAAATTAAGTGATACTCAGATTAACCACACTTACTTCAAACAGTTTATAAGATCAGCTCTGACTAGGCTGCGGTCATAGTGTGAGCCTTACATACATATAAAAAATGTTTCACTTTGGCAGCTCTACTTTCTAAATCTTGTGTCGATACTAGATTACAGACAGGATTGGAGGGCCACAGTAGTTGCTATCTCTTTTGGAATATGAACAGAAGTAGCAGCAATTTCAAGCTATTCAAAAGCGACCATAATGCTCAAACCAAACAACAGTTGCTCACTTTCATTTTTTTTCAAATTCACTATACCACGTGGTGCTTAAACCCCCGAACCTCAAGAAACCAAATGCGAAACTGAGGCTGCAGCACTCAACGATCGACAAACAGGTGATCACTAGACAAATCCAACGCCTAAATCAACACCAGCGGCACGCTAGCATGTTAGCACCCAAAAGCTCGTTAATCTCACGAGAACCCACAGGGACCATCCGATCGCTCCAAGCCTCCAAGAGTCCAAGGATCCAGCAGCTACTCCAAGGGAAGGGAGGGAGGGGATTTTGGGAGAAGCGCGCGATGCTCACAGGTGGGGGTAGGCGAGCATGTCATCGCTGGCCTCGCGCTGCCGGAACTTGTTGGTGGAGTTCTTCGCCTCCTCCGCCGCCGCGGCGCCGGCGGCAACGAGGAGGGCGCACGCGGCGGCGAGGGCCAGAAGGGGACGCATCTGCGGGTAAGCCAGACCCCAGCCCCTCCGTAGGGCAGGGCTCACGCAGCCGCGCCGGAGTGCCGGAGGCGGGCGCGGGGGAAGGTGGATCTCGCGCGGTGCGCGAGTGCGACTAGGCGGCACGGGGCAGAGGCAGTGGTCGCCTGGTCGGAGCCAAGCCAAGCCAGGAGCGAGGGAGCACGAACCAGCTGGGGCTTTTTATATTTTTACCATTATGATGGTTGGCCATCGTCCGATCAGAAATTTGGAAATCTGACCCGTTATTCGCGTGTCCCTTGAAACTTGACCCGGAATTCGTAAGCCTTTGAAAATATGACCCAGATCGTTTGAATTCTTTGGAAATTTAGTCTTTTCCCAGATTTCACAATTTCAATAATTCCAGCCATGTGTTTTGGTGATAGCAGCGTCACCACGGACCCCTTCACCCGCCGGCCTAGAGGCGCCAAGGGGCCGACCTTGCTGCTCGTGCACGACGGTGGCCTTCCCAACCCTAGAAAGAAGAACAAAAGGTCAAGCCATGGATGGGGCGGGGAGGAGGAGGCGCAAGGAGAAGCAGCGGAGGAGGGAGGCGCAGGGCGCTGCCCGCGGGCGGCAGCCGGCGGCCGGACCTGGCCAGAACCCCGGCGGCGGACGGCGGAACGTCGGGCGATGCCGCGGCCTGTACGCGCGGAGCGTCGGCCTGTACGCGCGGCCTGTACGCGAGGAAAAGTAGCGATGTGTTACTCCTTCTCCAGCCACGGAAACAAAGAGATAAGGGAGGGGCAATGAAGTCTTTTCCCTGCCTCAAACAGTGCAACAAGATTTATGGAATTACATAAAAAGAGAAAATCCCGAAAAGACTAAATTTCCAAAGAATTCGCACGATCTGGGTCATATTTTCAAAGGCTTACGAATTCCGGGTCAAGTTTCAAGGGGCACGCGAATAACGGGTCAGATTTCCAAATTTCTCTCGTCCGATTCTCGCCCTTATAACTTCCCTATATTTTTACCATCTTTAAACGACGACTCTTTCATTTGGGCCACATTTGAGCATCTGTCGGAGCCAGCCCAGCTGATACGGTGGCGCTAACTCAGCACAAGCAGGCAAAATGACGACGCTGCCCCTAGCCTCATTTCATTCTAAAAATGCGGCAACATATCTATCAACCTTAACAACTAGTCTAAACGCAGAATCAAGATCGATCCTGGCATCATCATAAATAGTGAAAACAATGAGGAACTAGTCTGTTACTATGCACATTCACATTGAGTTAAGTCCTTACCAAGGAGGGCAACCACCACCGCTAGCCATGGTGACACCGGAGAAGGCGACCTACATCAGAAGCCTACAAAGCAAACAACCGAGGAGAGAAGTCAAAGTCAGTGTCCATTAACCCTAACCCTAATCGATGCCAGCTCTGGGTCCAAAAGGGGAAGCAAGGCCACGTACCTTCGATCCGTTGCGGCGAGATCAACCAGCGGGCAGCAAGGTCACCACTGCCGGTCGCCGTGGCGCTGAGAAGGCGAGGATTTCTGTTGAAACTGAAAGTTTAATGTTGGTTCCGTAGGTTTCGTAAGACACTGTTAAACGAAAAAGGGAAAATAGGAATCGCAGGGCTTACTGTGCAGAGGAAGGAGGAAGGACACGAAGCATGCACGATCGCGTTGCCCGCAGGGGGATCTGGCGACGTCGCCTGAGTTGCGCCGCTAGAGCTTGGGCCGCATAAGCAATGGAGGCAGAGATGGCCGAGTCGCGGCTTATCGCGTCGGCGGTGTCGTGGTGACCAGAAGCGGGGCGTGGACGATGCTCGGCAACGCGACCTCGCCGAGAGCAGCACTAGAGGCGGCAGCGGCAACCGACAGAGGTGGGAGCGGTGGAGCAACGTCCTTCCGCGGACGGTGCTCGATAGCGCGGCTTCGCGAAGAGCAGCGCCAGAGCGCGGCAGCGGCGACCGACAGGGGTGGGGGAGAGGCGTGGGGAGCAGGAGGCGGCGGCGTCGGTGCGGGGGGAAGGAAATGAGGACGGAGATGGCTAGGGCAGGCCCGGCACCGCGTTTTTAGAAGGAAATGGGGCCAGGGGCAACGTCGTCATTTCGCTTGCCCATGCTGAGTCAGCGCCACCGTGTCAGCTAGGCTGGCCTGCCAGATGCTCAAATGTGGCCCAAATGAAAGAGTCGTCATTTAAAGATGGTAAAAATGTAGGGCACGTTATAAAGGTGAGAATCGGGCGATGGCCAACCATTATAATGGTAAAAATGTAAAAGCCCTCGAACTAGCTCAAGGAAGGGTCGGATGGTCACTGACAGACAGATAGGTCCTAGGCGATGGGTTCGATGGCCGGCGCCGTGGGCCCATCAGTGGGGTCACGTGTTATAGCTGTGGTAACTGGCACTCCCAATGTAGAAACCATCATAGGATTCTATGGATATTAATTGTACTGTCATCTAAGCGTTTTGTTGATATGACAAGATAGTTATTGAAAAGAGAGAGCAAAAAATCATAGAAACCGGGTCTAAGTTAGAAACCATGTATACACGAGAACCAAAACATGAAGAGATGTGATTATAGAGAATGGAGAGGGAATGTATGTGATTGGATAAAAAATTATTAACTGAAAACTATCTATTGGGACCATGGTTTCTATATGTATTGTCTATAGAAATTAATAGGTACATTGGGACTGCCCTAAGGCCAGTCTAAGTGGGGGTTTCATGGCTCAGTTTTCCAACACATTCATATTTTGGAAACAGTGCAGAAGAGTTTCATCCTATGAAACTCTCATACTCTCATGAAACTTTCATCATCTATCTTCATCAATACAGTGTCATGTCAGCATATTTAATACCCATGAAACTCTATAAAACTCCCATTGAGACTGGTCTAATCTTCCAAACAAATTTCAGGTCCTCAAACTTAGTTCCAAGTTTTATTGAGGTTCCTATTAATTCAAATTACACGTTCCTCTTTTTAAACTTGTTCTATGTTCTCATCTCGACCCCGTTACATGGAAACCACACACTCAAATGTCTAAAGTTATATTATTATACCATTATGGTTGTCCACCCCCGCAAACACCGTCCTCGCTGTAAGGTCCAAATGGCTAGAGGGGGGGTGAATAGACTAATTAAAACTTCTACAAAAATTACTTGTCCACACGTTAGTACGAAAGGTGGCGAAGCAAATGCACTAGCTCTAACTAACTAAGCAAGCCACCTACACAAGTTTATAACAAAGCTATTCACTAAACACAACAACAACTACTAGAAAGAAACAAGAAGTAATACAAGAGAAGAGCTTCGAGTGATTATACCGTCGTGTAGAGATGAGAAGTACCAATCAATCAATCGCACAAGGGAAATCCTCGGGAAGAGAATGACATAAGAATTTATCTCGAGGTTCACTTGCTTCCCAGCAAGCTACTCCCCATTGTGGCGATACACCCACTTGTCGGTTCGCGAGCTAATCGACTATCAAGAGTCGAGCCCTCGGCAAGCGCCGCACAACCGCACACAAGATGGGGATCCTCCAAGCCACGAGCTCCACTAGAGTATCCAATTTGCGAACTCCCGCGGGGAAGGATCAAGAACCCCTTACAACACTTGGTGAGGGCTCCAACAATCTCCAATTGCGAGCTCAATCACCTCCGCTGCTCCAAGCCATCTACCATGTCGGGAAACACGGAAGAGTAACAAGAAATCCGCAGCAACTCGAAGACCAAGTGCCTCTAGAATGCAACTCTCAAGCAATGCACTTGAATCACACTCAATCTCACTCAAGATGTGCAACTATGCAAAGAGATAAGTGAAGGAGTTGTTCTCTAGCTCAAAGTATGTCTCTAGGTCTCAAAATATGCAAGAGTTGCCCTCAAACCCCGGCCAACATCTATTTATAACGAAGGAGTACGCAGCTAGCCGTTATGGACGACGCAGTTCAAAACGGGATGACCGGACGCACCGGTCAGGGTGACCGGACGCGTCCGGTCACTACAGGACAAGCGTGAACAGTGCGCGTCAGAAGTTACCGTTGCTATGACCGGACGCGCCCTAGCGTATGACCGGACGCGTCATAGCGTATGACCGGACGCGCCCCACCTGGCGTCCGGTCAGAGTCCAGTAAGCTCCCATCACGACCGGACGCGTCCGATCGCACATGACCGGACGCGCCGCGCGTTCGATCACCACTTCGCTGCTCTCTGCCCTTCTGGACGCCTGACCGAACGCGCCGGTCCCGTGAAGGACCGGACGCGCCGGTCGCGCGCTATGCTTCTGCGCACAGGTGAACTGACCGGACGCGCTGGTCAGGCCAGACCAGCGTCCGGTCACTCACCCTAGGCACGCTGACCGAATGAACTGACCGGACACGCTGGTCAAGCCGTGACCGCGTCCGGTGCAGCGTCCGGTCACCACAGTGACCTCCGTTCGCCTCCGTTTCTTTTCCGACTTTCGGCGCAATAGAAAATAGGCGTTTCACTTTCCCAAAAAGCGCCGAATCCCGCCTCGCAAGCTCGGCGGGAGGGAGAAAGGAACCCAAACCCCTCTCTACCGCTTAAACTCCACCACCTTCGTAAACGTGCTAACACCACCAAGTGTACACCACCATGTGCATGTGTATTAGCATTTCATAATCATTTTCTCAAGGCGTTATGTTAGCTCTTTTACTAGATCCTAATGCATATGCTTAAGACAATGATCTAGTGGTACTTGATTTTTGAGCTAACCGTGATTGCCCCTCTTGATAGTCGGCTATGTATCCTAAACCCGGTCAATCACTTCTCTACTCATCTTAGACCGGCAAAAGGAAAACCCTATGATTATACCTTTGCCTTGCGCTCTTAGTTCCTTCTCTTCCACTTGATCATCATGTACATCATATTATGTGCATCTCCACCACTTGTGATCTTGTGGCCATCACTCCATGCCACATGCTCCTTCATCACGTGTGTTGCTTATGCCTAACTCAAAACACTTAACACATGGTATTAGCAACTTGGTGTCATTAATTACCAAAACCAAACTTGGGCTTTCACTCGCCTCTGCCACACTGCAAATGCCTACTTTATATGTGTAGCTACAAGCGCTATAGCATGCTCGCCCTACTACCCTACGCTTTCCTGTGTTGCATCATTGTGTTATACTGCACTCACATTGGGTCTCCGCTGCAACAACGGCCTTGCCATTGCCAAGGTTGGTGAGGAAGGTTGTGACAGTGGGGAACTGAGTGCAAGAAGATATAGAGAATGAGCATGAACTCCCACTCAATGGTGAGGAGTGCGGTGGTGGCGATGAGGCGGCTGTCAACGCCACGATGAGTTGGAGCAAGAGCGATCAAGTGGAATCGAGGAGGGCCACGGCGGCGATGAGGCTCAGTTAGGACGTGTGGTAGAGCAAACATGACAAGAGCAGCCAAAGCGACATGGTCCTATGAAGCTAGGTCTGCACATCTCTCGAGAGATCCCACCGCACGCCTCGTCCCCTGTGCTATACACCACTATGGGTGAAAGAACACAATGCGGCCACACGAGTGTGGTGGGCACATGTAACGTAGTGCGGAGAAGGTGACGGTCCAGGATGCTACAATATATATGTCTTTAGAGAATTGAGCGTGTATTTTAAAAGTACCGGACCTAGATGAGAGCTCGTGACAAGTTTAAGAAGCTAAATGCGCAATTTAAAAGTACGAAGACGTGGGTAAAACTTGAAATAAGTTTAGGGAGCTGAATATGCAATTTAGAAGTACCAAATCTAGACAAGAACTTCGAACAAGCTCGAGGACGCTACTCTAATCTTCGATTAGCCCTCAACTCTCCATGAGATCGCGGTGACCGCGAGCATAGGAGATCCGGCGACCCTGAACTTCTGAATCGTGATCAGATGGTAGATTTACCTGCCGTTGTCCGACCAGTAAATTTTGCAACGATTTCATGAACAATTGTATTGTAGGAACGATTTCATGAACAAATGTATTGTAGGCGGGTGATAATAGGCATCTGATAATGGCGATCAGAGAGCCAAGCGATTGCAACGCACGGTCGCCGTCTGCGAAGGACGGAGGAAGACCCCAGAGAGTAGAGCATCTGACACAAGACCACGTGCGTAACCGTAGATGCGGGCTAGCGTATAATGCTAAAGAATCTGTTGCAAAAATAATAATAATAATAATGCTAGAATCTGGAAGTCAGAGCTACGTACAATGCTAGAGCACGTCCTTGCTACAAGTCATTGCACATCGCTCGTGGTTGAGAAAATTGAAATTTGATGCTCCTCAAAACTGGGCTTCGCCGAAATGGACTCTCTGGGATGAGCTTCGCGGGAAAGAGATTCTCAAATGAGATCAAACTGCTAAAAAGGATTTTGAGGACTTTACAATTTTATTTAGGTAATCTGAGTCAATGGAAGCACGTGAGATTACTCTTTTGCCCCTGGCGTGGAACAGACGCTGCGGTTCATCTCTGTTCTTGCGTCTACGAGAAACGGAGCGGAGGGGCGCCGCCAACCGCCTCCGATAGCCCTCGGCGTGCGCGCCAGCGACTGGCTGGACCGGGCCGACCCCTGCGCCTTCTGGTCTGGCGTCGCCTGCTGCGCTGGCCGCGTCGTGGAGCTCCGCCTCTCCGGGCTCCGCCGCACTCGTGCAGGTGCCCGGCGCGCGGCCTTCGCCGTCGACCAGCACCAGCTCCGGCGGGTCACCACCCTTGAGGCGTTCAACGCCTTGGTGTTCCCCCTCCCCGGCCGGATCTCGTCCTGGTTCGGCCGCGGCCTGTCGCCGTCGTCGACCTCCGCTCCGCAGGCGTCAATGGCGAGCTCCTGACCGACCTCGCTGCCCAGCAAGGGAAGATGGGAGGAGGAAGAAGAAGATAGCAGGAGGAGGAAGAAGAAGATGGCAGGGTGGGCTCTTAGCAGGTGCGACCGTCGACGCCGACACCGTCGGAGCTAGGCCGTCGATGCGGCGGCACCCGTCTGCTCCTCCCTATCTCGTGTCGCGCGAGTCTCCGCCGTACGGAAGAGAGACGAGAAGAAATCGACGTTCCCAGTCCGATAGGAGTTGGCCAGGGGCAAAGGAGTAATCACATGGTCCTATTGACTCAAAATCCTTTCTAGTTGTTTGATCTCGTTTGAGGATCCCTTTCTGGTGAAGCCCACGGTAACAAGTCCATTTCAGCGAAGCCCAGTTTTGAGGAGCATCTAATTCCAATTTTCTCCTCGTGGTTGTGAGAAAACTTGAGTTGGCTCGCACCATGATACATGTAGAGATTGTACGTCGGTAAATTACTGTACGTTTTATTTTATAATTTTGCTATTTGTCTGTCGACTGATTTTTGGTGTGGAAATCTGTCAAATTATAGGCCATTGATTATGCTTTTAGATTTGTGCGACTTATTGGGTTTGTACTACTCTAACGGGTCTGTACATACACATGTGAAACCGGTATCCATTTTGTTTTGAGCAGAGAGCTGCTCTCTTCCTCGCTTGTGTTGTGTTGGCTCTTCCCCTCCTCTTCTGGTTGCGGGCCGGCGATGGGCGTCGACCTCCGCCTCGCTTGCGAGCGGACCGGGTGCAGTCTGGTCACTGGCTGCCGGATGCCGGATTCCACGCCCCTTCAACCTCCCACCTCTCTGCCCTCAGTCAGCCCACACGGGGGCACGCGGCGTTGGTTGTTGTGGTTGCCGTCGGGCGCCGGCTTCTCGAACCGCTCTTCGCCGACTGGGCTCTCGGATTACGAGGTTTTTTTTTTGTGTTTCATCTCATGTTTATTAGTTGTTCGCTGTTCAATTTGGCTTCTATTGCCCCCGATTCAAGTTTTGTTGTCTTTGTTTTCAGATTCAGATCCCCAGATGCTAGTCAAAGTGCTGATTCGTGAATTGCTAGTGGTGTCTGAACTCGTCGGCCTCCTACTCCTGCGAGCCTGCTGTGTGTTTATACTCCCCCGCGCGACCTCAGCACCTTTTCTACACTGTACGTCTTGCGCGTCTACAGCCCCTCTGTGGGTGTGTGGGTGTTTTTGTGTGTGTGTTTAATTTTACTTGAGATGAGAATGAGATTATTCAGCAAGCAGCAACCAGTTGTGTGAAGATTAATTCATTGTTGCATATGCAACAGACTAGCAGTTGTACCGGTTAGATATGGAACTGACTTGTTCTAATTGGGCAAATGAGATGCAACCCAGCTAGCTTAGTTGAAGCTGCTATGCCATCCTTGTCTTCATCTGCTAGGTGCTCTACTAGTTTGTTGCTTGGATTGTGCAAGCAAGTGCATATGAATGGTGGTAAATTGCCAATGCTTGGTCTGGTAAGAAGGACCTGAGGGGCATTCACGTTGATGACATCTCTGAACTGAACTACTGATTGATCCTGCACGTGTTTCTGAAACTATTTCTGCACTCCACTGCATGTCTATTTCTCATTGTGATGATATGAGGTTGCAAATAAAACAGGATATCGATTTTGTAAATGCTTTTGGTCAGCAAACTTTCATTGCAGTTATCATTTTCGGGGGTCGTATGCTTTGGGACTTGGTGCGTTGAAAAGGCCATCGAAACAACATTGATAGCGCTCGTGGAGCTCCGTCACTTGTTAGTAGTTGTATGCATGTTGTCGTTTATAAGTAGTGGTTGCATGGTTTCGGGCCCGGTCTTCCTCATAAACTGGCTAGGTTCTCCTCTTCTTATTAATATATACCGTGACATTGTGTTAAAATTTTGAGTTATACTGTTTGGATTGAAGGCCATTTACATTGAGAGATGATAGTGGGCTGAAGTTTGCTATAACATTGTCTGAAAGATTTTCAATTTTACTATTTGGATTAGAATCTTTGGTAGAAAGTTTTATGAGTTATCATCTTAGATAATATTTTTTCAGTGATTTTGGAACATACATTATTTATAACAATATTGTAACCCATTTTTTATAAATTTATATTTATATGTTGATGAAATTCTATATGTGAATGTTGCATGTGTCTGTTGGAAAAAAAATCATGAGTGAGTGCTCATATTCTAATTTGTGTATGGCCACAGGTGTATGACTGAGATGCCTTGTACCTGTGTTTTTAATCCCTGTTTTCGTGTGGCTGCCGGCGTGTGGCTGAAATTTTGAACTGAATTAATTTTTGTAGATCTGCATAGCTGGTCTGCACAAAAGTAGAAACATCAGGTCCTGGAAATACGCACATTTTTTTTTTGTGTCATTCCATCTTATTTTCTTACTTGGTTTCGTGAGTTAATGTTTTTTCTGGAAATGCTTTCTTCGGAAGATGGATTCCTTTGTGTGCTACATTTCATAGCTTGATTTGTTGTTTGTCTTCGATGTTCTCTCCATATAGATGTGATCTATTCTTGCAGTATCTTGTTTGTTGCTTACTAATTTGCTTAAATGGTTGCCATATGTGCTATGTACATGTGGTTTTAATCTCTTTTTTCATGTGGCTGTCGGTGTGTTTGCTGAAATTGTGAATTCAATTTATTTGTCTTTAGAGATCTGCATAGCTGGTTTGCACATTAGTAGAAAACACCAGGTCCTGGAAAATACACAAGTATTTTTTGTGTCATTCCATCTTATATTTTTGTGTTGGTTTGGTGAGTTAATTTTTTCTGGAAATGCTTTGTCTCCTGCTTCAGTTGCGGTTGCTGCTTGCTTGAATAATACGGTTGTGGCTCCAATGTCATTTCTTTATTTTTTTGGATGTTTTTTTTTACTTTTTCAAGGACCAGAAGAGTAAGGAGGATGTGTATTGTTAGTTTTTATGGGCCTTTTTTAATATTCTATTTTCTAGCTGTGGTCTTTTTTTGGGGGGCCTTTTTGCTGATGTTGGTTTTTTTGTTTTAGTATATCTACATTTCTGCTGTTTGAGCTGCTGCTGCCTATTTTTTCTGCATTTTGGAGCTGCTGCCGCCATCTGACTGTGTCTGTGTGTGGGTGCATGTGTGTCTTTGTGTGTGCCTCTCTCTCTCTCCCTCTGTTTGTGTGTGTCTGTCTGTGTCGGGTTTTTTGTGGGTGTGTTTTCCTTTTTTCTTTTTCTTTTGGCATTAGCTGTTTTTTCTATCTCTCTTTGTGTCTATTTCTCTCTCTCTGTGTGTGTCTCTCTATCTTTCTCTGTACTAGTTGATTTGGTTGAGTTGTATTTGTTAGTGGTTATAAGTAGTTCATTAGTTTTTTTTGTGTGTTTGTGTGTATATATTCCCTCTCTCTCTCCCTCTATTTGTGTGTGTCTTTGTGTGTTGGTTTTTTTTTGTGTGTTTTTCCTTTTTTTTTTTTCCTTTTTTCCTTTTTCTTTTGCCATTAGTTGTATTTTTCATAGTTGAGTTACTGAGTGTGTGCGCGTGTGGGTTGTTTGTGTGTGTGGTTGCCTTTTTTGTGGCGCTGCTGCTGTGTGTCTCTCTGTCTCTGTGTGTGTCTTGTTCAGTTATAGTTGTGGTGTGTGTGACTGAGTGTTTTTTTTATTTTTCTTTTGCCATTAGCTCTATTTTTCTTAGTTGTGATTGTCTATTTATTTGTTTTTTCTTTTTTTCTTTTTCTTTTGTTCTTTTTTTAGAGTTTTGATTTGTCTATTTTAGTTGAGCTGAGTGTATATCTAGCTGCTATCTCTCTGTGTATTTTGTCCTTTGCCTTTTTTTTGTCCTTTGCCTTTTGAGTTTGTCTGTGTGTGTCTCTCTGCTATCTTTGTGTGCGAGTCTGTATGTGTGTGTCTTGGTGTGTGTTTCTGTGTTTGTGGGTGGGTGGGTGAGTGGGTGCATGTGTTTTTGGGGCTGATGTTTATATTGTCTATGTATCTCTCTCTGTGTGTTTCTGTGTTTATGTCTTTGTCTGATTGATTTATACTTTGTTGAAATGCAGATGGATGATATCTTCCAACTGACCCAGCCAAGATTTAGGTGGGAGTCTTTTCTCTGCTACCATGCCTCCTAAGGCCCTTGAGATTACCCGCAAGTTCATGAATAAGCCACTGAGAATCACATTTTATTACCTTCTGCGTGAGGATGGGGTAAAATGGCTTTATGTCTTATCTATCATTTTTTTAAATAAATCATTGTTTTTAGACAATTTTGTTTCTTCAGGCTATTGCTAAGAAGCTGGCTGAGTTTACAATCATAAAGGGTGCCACCACCATCATCGGTGGTGGTGATTTTGTTGCTGCTGTTGAGAAGGCTGGGCTTGCTAACAAGATGAGCCATATTTTTTCTACCAGGTGTCCTTTGCCTCGATGATGCCTAAGGTACTTGGTTCCGCCAGCTCGCGTCCCATGTTTGTTTCGGCTCTATGTGTGTGTGTGAGCGGATGTGTGTGTCATTTACAAACTGCGTCGTACGTCTAATGTCAGGTTGCTAAGTAGTTTTCATTTCCCACACCTTTTCTTTTACATTACCAGTTTGTATGCTTGATATTTTTTGCCACCTCGCTGTATGTTTTTTCTTGCTGTATTTGATTAATTTTTTAATTTATCTTCCCTGTTTACCATAGAGTTAGGAATTGTACTCAAAGGTGGTATGTGATGAGGGATTGGTGATTTCTGGCTGTCCTGGTGTTATTGCTTGTTTTTTTGTCATCCAAATCTGAATGAGTGCCGGAAATGGAGATCTGGGATCCAGAAAGTTCTTGCTTTGTTCCCTCTGAAAACATCCTCCTAGCGATCACCGCTTTGTTACTTATGCTCGAGTTGTTGCCCTTTTAAGAACTGAAGTCAAATTTCACTCTGAAGTCTGAACTTATGCTATAGTTGTTGCTTTTAAGAACTGAAGCTCCAAAAAATGCTTAGTGGGATTCTGTAAATTTTTTGAGGATTTCATGTTGTGTGCACTTAGTCAGCTACCCAGCTCGCCTAGTTGTAGTCGTAATCTGTATAAGAGAAAATGAATCATGCAGTTGGCGCTGTTGTTTAGTATTTCACCTTTTTTCTCTGACTATTAACATTCAGAACTAAAAATTGTGGAAATCTTAACCCATTTAAATTCTTATTACAGGTTTCTGACTCAAGACCTCTGCCCAAAAAAGTGTTGCATATTGAGTCAGAAGAAACATGAATCCGCATTTCTTGGGTTTCATTCTCCCTTTTGTGGCATCTCTGCTGTTCACCAATTTCTTGGGTTTCTTTCTCCCTTTTTTTTTCTCCTAGAGAGGCACACAGATCCATTCAGTAAGTAACTATTGCTTTGTAAAGTAGGACTGTAGTATATCCATACCTGCACCGTAATGAAAAACTATCACAGTGGGTATAAAATCTCAACTAATTTGCAAATTTTTAAGATTTCCTTACGGAAATGGTACAGATTGATGGAGATTTATAGTAGAATACATTGACTTGATCTGATATTGGTGCTCTTTCTATAGACCTATAGTTAATGTGCAACTCGGATTTTTTGACGTTCGCCTTATTAATGTGTTTTATGTTCTGATTAGGATTTCTCCTACAGGCCAGGGGACTGGCTAGTCTTTGGTTCTGAAACAAAAGGATTGCCTCAGCAAGCCCTTGATTGGTGTAGAGAAGGCCTAGGCGGTGGAATCCTCTGAATTCCCATGGTGGAAACCTACGTCTGGTGTCTGAATCTCTCCTTCAGTGTTGGAATCGCACTGTATGAAGCAGCTAGACAGCTGAACTACGAACAGCTTCAGTACCAGCCTAAGCTCCCAGAGGAAGCACGGGGGCTATTCCCAGAGGACATTTATGCATGAAAACTTGTGCCTGAGAACAATTCATTCATATAGTAACGGATTTTTATGCTAATAGTAACGAGTTCTGGATCTTTTGTTACTCATTACCCGTGTTTTGAAAATCTGAAAGTTTTTTGAGTTGAAATCTGTCAAATTTTCAATACTGATGTGTTAGCTGCCCATTTGTCAAAAATTTGACAGATTTGAGGTTGTTAAATCTGTCAACAGATGTCTAGAGAGACCCGTGAAACGTGAAAACACGGCGATTTTCATAAACGAAATACCATATAAGCCCTTTTTCATTGCGCAGGTGAAGCGGGTTCTGGCTTCTCCTACTATCAAACAGAGCCTAAAAGAAAGATTCTCTGGTTAAACTAGCACTGTACGTTTTATGAGGATTAGCAAGCATTTTTAATTCGGGTCTTGTTCACTTTTCATCCCAACCCAAAATATTTTCTCGTCCACTCATCACATCAAATCTTTCGACGCATGCATGAAGCATTAAACGTAGGTAAAAAAGATAACTAATTGCATAGTTTGTCTGTAAATGTCGGGATGAATCTTTTGAACCTAGTTAGTCTATGATTAGATAAATTTTGCCAAATAACAACGAAAGATACTACAGTAACTTTTCACCCTCGGACCAGAATTGATGGTGCATGTTGTAGCTCCTTTTGTCTTGTTCTACCCGACGCTGCGTTCCACAGGGCATCTGCCTCCTGGATTTGGCTTCCCTGTTGTCGGGCTGGCCTCTTAAATCCACGACCCACCCTCACCCTCACACCCGTTCCGTTTTCGACGGCATCTTTTCCGCCCCGCTCTCCCACTCCCCCACGCCGATCACTCACCCCCACTCAAAGGAAAGCAAGCAGCTTGGCCGGCCACAGCCCACAGGGAAGGCTCGGTCGCAGCGCCGAGGAATGGCGACCAAGCCGGTCACCGTCGGCGACCTCATCCACCGCGTCGCCTCCTCCTGCCTCTCCAACCGCCTGCCCTGCAACTACACCCTCCGCGATTCCGTCGACAGCGACCTGGACGACGACGACGACGACCCCTTCGCCGACGCCGTCTCCAGCAGCGAGAAATGCCGGCGGTCCCCGTCCGCTGCGGAGGCGGAGGAAATCGAGGAAGAGGAGGGGGAGGAGGAGGAGGAGAAGCTCAAGATCTGGGAGGAGGAGGAGCAGGAGAAGGAGAGGCTGGCCGCCGAGGCCAAGGGCGCCGAGCGCGCCCGCGACGCGGACGCGCTGATGGCGGAGGTGTTCGACGCCGTCTCCGGGGTGCGCCGCGCCTACGCCGCGCTCCAGGGCGCGCACTGCCCCTGGGACCCCGACAAGATGCGCGCGGCGGACGCGGCCGTCGTCGCCGAGCTCCGCCACCTCGCGCGCCTCCGCGACCGCTTCCGCCGCTCCGCCGCCGCGGGCCACATCCCGCGCCCGAACCCCTCCGTGCCGCCCCTCCGCGAGGCCGTGGCGCCGTACGAGGCGGCGCTCGACGACCTCCAGCGCCAGCTCCAATCCAAGCAGGCCGAGGTGGACGGGCTCAAGGAGAAGCTCGCGGCGGCCACCAGCCGCCGCAACGGGCGCCACCACCACCACCCCCTCTCCAAGCAGAACGGCCCCGGGGGCGTGCCGACGGCGGAGCTGTTCACCTCCTGCGCCGAGCAGGCCCGCGCGGCGACGCGGGCGTTCGCGGGGCACCTCGCCCACCTGATGCGCGCGGCGGGGCTGGAGCTCGCGGCGGCCACCCGGTCGCTCACCAAGATCCCGGTGTCCTCCCCGCAGCTGGCCAAGCACGCGCTGGAGGCGCACGTCACGCGCGCCCTCCTCGGCGGCTTCGAGCACGAGTCCTTCTACCTGGACGGCTCCCTCTCGTCGCTGCTGGACCCCGCCGCGTTCCGGCGGGAGCGGTACGTGCAGTTCCGCGACATGCGCGGGATGGAGTCCGCGGAGCTGCTGGGCGTGCTCCCGACCTGCGCCTTCGGCCGCTACGCCGCCGCCAAGTTCACGGCGATTCTGCCGCCGCGCGTGGAGGAGGCCGTCCTGGGCGACGGCGAGCACCGGAGGGTGGTCAACGCCGGCGCGCACCCGCGGACGCCCTTCTACGGGGAGTTCCTGCGAGCGGCCAAGGCCGTGTGGTTGCTGCACCTGCTGGCCTTCGCGCTGGAGCCGCCGCCCAGCCACTTCGAGGCCGGCCGCGGCGCGGAGTTCCACCCGGAGTACATGGAGAGCGTGACCAGCGCGCCCCCGCACGCCGGCGCAGGCATGGTCGTCGGGTTCGCGGTCGCGCCCGGGTTCCGGCTGGGGAACGGCGCCGTCGTGCGCGCCCGGGTCTACCTGGTGCCGCGAGGTGGCCGACCGTGACAGACCGATGCATGGCGCGGCGCCACGGTCCACGGATCACCCTCCTCCGACAGAGTTGTTGGTGGGTGCCAATGCGCCCTGCTGGAGCTGGAGCTGGACCTGGAGTTTCTTGCTGCATCTCACCATCTCATTGGTGAAGAACAGTCGTAGTGGTAGTAAGGCTGTACTGGTGACTCCGTAGATTTTTTTTTACTTCTGCTGGTTAATCTAGATTGCCGTTCTCTCTCAAGCAAAGTAATCACCCATGTTTAAGAGGACTTTTCGTATCATCATCGTTTGGTAATCATCACCTGTTCATGAGTTGATCATAAGGGACAGCTGCAGACTTGCAGTGGTACTCATTCATATGACATTCAGTTCAACAGTGCAGAGCGCGTTCCAGCCTCCACCACATGTCTGGCCCTGTACGGTTGCCTTATCCTTGTAATACGTACTTTTTAACTTATTTTTTTAATTAAACTAGTATTTTTCTTTTATAATATATCAGTAAATAGTACTTTTAGTCATAGGCCCTGTTCTGCAGGTCATGTTTCGGCTTGTTTCAGCTTTTCTCTCACAGAACACTATTGAATCAGCCGAAACCAGCCGGCTTTTCCACCCGCCGAACCAGCCCATAGCTTTTGAGCGAAGGCAACGGGTGCTTGCTGCCCTGGCGCTCGCTGCTAGAACACGGAGTACAATTCTCCTCTTGCAGTTGCAGGAGCAGGGGACGGGACATTTTCAGGATGTTGACATGGCAAGCACGTAATCTGTCTGAAAATTATTGCAATTATGGCCATGATAGAGCAGTTCGGATGAAGGGAATGCATATTTTGTCTGAACATTACTACTTCTAGATCTTGTTTGAGGGCAAATCTGTGGAAGCTGCCCGGAAAGCGAAAAGCAAAAGGAGGAAGATTGTCTTCTTCCTAACCCCCTTTTGGCACAAACAATTAAGCTGGGTCTCTTTCCACAAAGCCATCTCTGTCTGGTGTCTGCCGTAGTTCAGGAACCGAAGCAAGCCAACGAAGCCCCGGGTTGCTGCGTGCACAGCGCGTAATAATTGAAAAGTGGCTAGTGATCCAAGTACTCAAGGGAAAAACAATCTCAGAAAATTCGAATTGCTATTTTGATTTTAACTTATTTATAAATGAATACAGGAAGATGAAGTACGAAATGAATGGCCTAAGGGACTGACAAAATTGAAATATTACTTTCTGCATTTGAGCAAAGTGTGAACAGCATAGTGGAAGTCAGTGAGGTATCTCAACTTCAGCATCCTCATTGTTTATAAACTTGCATTTCAGTAACCCCTGACAAACAAAAAAGAAGAAGAGGGGAAATCAATTTCAATGGAATAAGGTTATAGAACACATGCTAGTGAACTCAGTGGTTAAGGTAGTGTTTAGATGGTGTAAAAGTTGGTGTAAAGTTCCTGTAGCACTTTTCGTTGTTATTTGGTAAAATTTATCCAATCATGGACAAACTAGACTCAAAAGATTCGTCTCGACATTTACAGACAAACTGTGCAATTAGTTATTTTTTTACCTACATTTAATACTCCATGCATGCGTCTAAAGATTCGATGTGACAGGGAATCTTGTAAAATTTTTGGAAGTTTGAGGGATCTAAACACTGCCTAATTTTGATGGCAGCTCACGTGCAGATGTGGTATTTGTTTCTCTTGCTGATAACTGGGTCTTGAACGGTCCACTGTCCACCCACTGAAGTTCCTGCTTCATTCACTCAGGCCCAGCTGGAGGCCTGGAGATCTGGAGTTGGTGATAAAAGTTATCGGTACTGTGATACATAAACACAAGATGCCTGTTCAGACATTAAGCACAAAGTGAGACACTCTAGCAAAAAGCCACAAATTTGAAAATTTCCTCTCCTGCGTCTAAAGTATGGAGGAGCTCAGATAATCTCCTAAAGAGAGACAATTTCATATGTGATGGAATCCTGAAATTTTGTCAAACAATGGAAAAAATACTTATCATGACGGCGGATCACAAATCAGAGAGTGCAATAATAGTGGCAGCGTGTTCTACTATACAATCTTTGGCTAACAGGTGAAAAAAAACATGCTCTAGAGTCTAGATCTATCGTTTCTTTTGTTAGCCTACTACCATAATATGCTTGCCAAAGTCAAAAGCAAGGAGTTAGAGGCGTTTTCAGACCTCATTGTTTACTATCATTGTCATCCACTTCAATTGCCTCAATTTGATCAAAATCAAGATCCACAAAGCTCTCTTTCCCAAAAAGTATCAACTGGACAGTGGCCTGTGAGAGGTAACACTTCTTAGAAAACAAAACAATACCAAAAGAAAAGGTGTTGCAAAAAATAATTATACAACTAGTTCACTAAGGAAAATTTGTACTCAGCCCAACCTTCTTGTTTTTGCGATCCACTTCCAGGATGGAACCAGTGAAGTCTGCAAAAGGCCCAGAGAGAACATGAACAGTTGCACCAGGCGAAAAAGCACTGTGTCTAGTGCCACCTTTTGAGGACGCTTTCTTAAACTGCTTCTTGATCTTATTCATTAACATAAGTTCAGATTCTTCAACAGGTTTACTGAAAGGTTCAACGTTTCCCATATTCTCCATTTCCTCAAATTCTCTGTCAACTCTCTCTTGTTCCTCCTTCTCTTCTCTAATAATTGATTCAACTTCATCAATTGGAATAGGTTTTGGCTTTTTAATCTGTCTCTTTCTTCATAGTAAGACAGGTAAAAGAAGTGTAAATCAGAAAAACTGAATAACTGATCAGTGATCACAGAAGAGATAAAGAGATATGATCTGCTATAGACCTACAGTATTAATCTACTAGCAGTATATAAATGTCGTGATTAGGATACTTCACATGCCTTTGTAACAATTATGTTAGACAAAATACTGTGATCAGCGTTGTTCTGGCCAAAGAATATCCAGGTCATTAGAGAAGTATGTTGAAGGATGGCATATATTTTATTTGGACATAGTTACAAATATCCATAGCAACCGCCATGGTTTCAAGTCTTTCTTCAAAATATTTACAGGATGTGATGCTGTCTAAGGTCAAGTACTACTGGATAATTCAAAAACAGGATATGAAAATAACCACCTAAAAACAAGAATCATAACAATGCCAATAAAACAACGTGTCAACAAAAGAGGAGCAAAAGTGAAGGAATGGAAAGAACTGAGTGAGGTACTCACATTGAACCAACTGTAGCTCCAATAAAACCATAACAACCCTCTGTGTCTCTGATGAAATCATGAAGTTCCTTGTTTAAGGTACAATGCAGAAAGACCAACCCAGGATGTAGAGGCTTCGATTTAATACTGATTGCACCACTTTTTAATCTCCTCTTGACTTGGATGGATGGATTGTAAATCTGCAGGTA
Organism: Saccharum hybrid cultivar R570; assembly: GCA_038087645.1. NCBI lineage: Eukaryota > Viridiplantae > Streptophyta > Magnoliopsida > Poales > Poaceae > Saccharum > Saccharum hybrid cultivar. The sequence goes on from JAQSUU010000059.1 coordinate 4,263,946, forward strand.
ACTTTAGTGAGAAATAAAATGCTGAAAAGAAAATGGTATGCAAGTGAACTAGTGAAGTCATTCAGATGGACTAGTAGTAAACCATTTCCTATATGGCTATGAGGAACGGTGATCAGGAGAACTTCATTGTCAGCATTCAGATTCGTACTAGATGTCTAGATCTCTTAATCCAAGTCTTGCTACAATTAAGCATTGACAGTCAGTAATCTTAATGTAGATTTTCTTGTCACAGTGATTATACTGTCCAAGTAAGAGAGTCACAGTTACAAGTTTGTAAGAACATAAGTACAGTTTCACCATTTATATATATACCCTCAATCTCTTTCAACATAGTAATCTAAGATTCACATGTTAGGTATGAAATTATGTAAGCCGCAAGAATACTGCAACGTGATGTTGCTCATAACATAATCTGTATGAATACGACGCTCATAACATAATCTGTATGAATAAGATGCGACAGCCTAAAAATTAAATGCTCGTCAGGGCAGTGCTTAATTCGGGCGGCACGGACGCAATCAAGCCAACAAAACTAACGACAGGAGGAAGTGACACCTTGAAGGTGACTTCCGGGTAGCGTCGTGAGATGGCCTTGGTAAGGAGGTCGACGTAGTCGGTGCCGGGCGCCATGGAGACGCGCACGAGCCACCACTGCGGCCCCAGCTCGGCGAGGAGGTCGAGGTTGAGATCCTCCCTCCACGACCGCTTAGGAGGCTTCTTCCTCCGCCGCGCCGGCTCATGGATCAGCCGGTCCTGCACCTCCTCCTTCCAGTCCGTCGCACGCAGCTCCCGCCGCTCCCGACGCTGCGCTCGCTTTTCCCGCGCCGTCAGCTCGCCCCCTGCATCCTCGGAAGCCGAAGCAGATAGGCACACCGGTGCGGGGAGCCGAGACGCCGGCGCCGCCGCGAGGGAGCAGCGGCACGGGACCCGGAGGAGCGGATAAGCCAAGCTGCTCATGGCCTCTTCGAGTCTTCGGCGAGGAGCGAGCGGTTTGGATTTTGGAAGAAGACGATTAAAACGTTCTGCATTACTCGTGGACCCCAGTTGTAAGTGAGTACATTTGGGCCTCGAGGCCCATCAGGATTTAGGACGACGCTTGGCTTGCGTGCCGGGGGCTTACAAGTGGGCCCTTCTGTCAGTGAGCTGGCCCATTCGGGGTGCGGCCCATGTGAGGAGGCGCGACTGCTCTCGTCTGTGTTTGCTTCCTCCGCCGCCGGCAAGGAAGGCGAGAGCAAAACCCTAGCTAGACTTGGCGAGTGGGGCGAAGGCGCGGCTGCTTGTCCGCGACATCGAATTTCAGCGCCGCCCGCGAGATCCCCGGCCTTCGTTCTCTTCCCCCGTGAGGTCTGATTCTCGTGTTGCTTCTCAGCTCCACTCCTGACGTGCTGTTCTGAGATTCTATTCTGTTGCTTCGCTCTGTTCTTTGCAGGAGAGGTGCGGCAATGGCTGGGAAAGGCGGGCCGACCAACTTGGAGAAGGAGCAGGTAGGTTGGCGCACTTTGATCCCCCTTTTCGGGTTTCGGTTTCTGGATTTGCTGCTCTTGCTAAGATTGGTACTGTGCGCCGTTCACCGTACAGATGTTTGGGATGGCGGAGAAGGAGATGGAGTACAGGGTTGATCTTTTCAATAGGTGAGTGACATGCATCTTGCTTCCTTGAGATCATTAATTCGTAACAAGTAGGCCGTTGGTGGCTACCATTTTGGTTGCAATTGGAGATTGCTAATTCAGTTCATAATGCAATCTTTAGTTTCCTCATTTCCAACTAACTGAAGGAATTGGATATGTTCCAAGAAAAGGTGAATGTGGTGGCTTTTCCTAAATAGTCATGCAAGTCCTGATACAATTAGGCTTGAATCTTCCAAAGACCTCTTATCTGAAATGATCAGTGGCGGATCTAGGAATGGACTACGCCCCGGGCTAACTACGCTGTGGCCGTGGGTGTGGCCGGTGACGGAGGATTTGCCCGCTTCAGTCACTGCGCGGCGTCAGCCCCTCACAGAGGAACAGAGCTCCAGATCTTCGCCGGCCACCATGGTGAGGATGAGGAGAAGCTGGAGAGTGGAGAATTGTGTGGGTACGAGCAACGTGGCGTGCGGGCGGCTGCCGGCCCTACCGACTGGATGCGTTGAACGGTGGGCGGAGGCCAGAGGTCGGGACTCGTGAGCTGGGAGCCTGGGACGCGTTGAGCGGATGCGGCCTGTGCCTGCAGGAGTGCGGGCACCTGGTGGGCTGGAGGCTGGGCTTCGACCTGCGCGGCTATGAGGAGCTGCTCCCAGTAATTTTGGGCCGCGCCCCGGGCTGCAGCCCCCCCAGCCCGGGCCGTGAATCCGCCACTGGAAATGATAATCGTTAATGTAATCTTAGGGTTTTCCTGGGCGTCTGAAATGTGTGTGTTGTTTATGTTAATTAACAACTCAACAGTTGGACATGTCTACTCTTATATTATATCACTCCTCTCAATCCAGGCCTTGAATCATTTAGGTTTCTTTTGATTTATTTATGCTTGCTCCGACAGTGTCTTTATGCTTTATACAGGCTTACACAGACCTGTTTCGACAAGTGCATTGAGAAAAGGTACAGATATGATCAGCTTATTTTTTTAAATCTATTATTTGTAGTCCTGTTGGCACATCCTTATTTCTATGTAACAAATAACGCTTTATGATGTTATATATGGATAATCACCAAATAATTTAACTAAGCTGCAATAATTACACCTCAAGCTTGGAACTTCTCATGGCGTGTTAATTGATAGCCAAGAAGGATCTATCATCTGTGAGATTGAACTATGATTTTTTTTCTCCTGTTTGTTCGTTTTATTTCAGGTATAAAGAAGCTGAGCTCAATATGGGTGAGAACAGTTGCATTGATCGATGTGTTTCAAAGTATTGGCAGGCATGTTTGTTGATACCCTTTCTCTTTGGCCTTTGCGGATTCTTTTTTATGCTTATTCCTAGACTATGGAGTATATCATAACTTGACTGTGCACTGATTGAATTTGTCAAAACTCAAAAAAAGTTGTCCTTGATGGTGTCTTTCCTACTTTAGGTTGGAAAAGAATGATGTATTTCTAGTGTACCTCAGCACCTGCTTATTGTGAACAAATAGTTTGTGATATCCATCCACAGACCGCAGATGCCTGGAGATATGCTCGATCTATGTTTTTTCTTTAGCATGGTGATCTTGATGCAGTAATCTTCACTTTATATATCTAAAGGAACAGTGCCACTTGCAGATTTTATAGTTCTGCTTATTCCATAGCACAATAGCTTTCCTGCTGCTCCACCTATGCCCGATTACGCATGTTGATATACTGGCAATTAATTCTCCCATTTGATATGTGATGTTTGCTGGTTTGTGTCTCACCATATTAACCCCTATCTTTTGGGTCTTCCTTTTCAGGTGACTAATTTAGTCGGTCAGATGCTTGGGAACCGGCCTCAGATGTGAACTGAGAAGCACTGGTTCCATTTTGTAGCAGAATCCTATTGCTCTGTTTCTTCTTTTTGGTTGGTTTTAGAATGCCGCCACCTGCTACTAAGTACACCAATACAGCGACAGACAAGCTAATGCGTGGACTACTTTAAAGAAAAATCACGGTGTCTTACCCTTTCCAGTGATGCGCATTCTCTCTGAATCATGAACTGGGAACATGCCTGTAATAATTTGATACAGCTCTAGAGTAATTCTGTCTCGAAAGCTTGTCCTGTTTCGTAGTTAAATTCTGGATTTATGTTCCTCCGAGGTAATTAGAGTACTTTGCGAATCTCTATGTATGTCATCCACAGTAAGATTCTTAGGTTCGTTTTTTTCCTGACTAACATTGGATTATATCAATTATTATGTAGTATCAATTAGAGTATAATCTATGTGTATCATACACAGTAAGGTTGTTATGATCGTCTTTTTCCTGACAACAGCGGATTATTGCAAAAAAATAATAATGTGGTGTCACTTAGTGTATAGTCAATGTGTACATCCACAGGAAGGTTGTTAGGATTGTTGCGTATCACAATCGAGTCATTATATCAATTATTGTGCACTCCCCATGTTCCTAATTATAAGTCATTCAAACTTTTATAGACACATGTGCATAGATAAAGTTACGCACCTAGAAAAACTAAAACAATGCCTACTATATTGGGATCAGATGCATAGTTGTGATGTGTAGGGTGTTGTCGACGATGATCGATGAAATCCTGAATCATATGTGTACTGTACGATGCTTTAGGGTTCATGTATATTTTTCAAATGGTTTGTAATAGTCTCTGTTGTCTACTTGGTTGGCACGTTCGATGGCGGCTCGGTGCCATAAACTGTGTTTGGGTTATCCGAAAGATCATTGTGCATTTGGCCCTTTCCTACCAGCATTACCTACACCTTCATGTGACTGTGGCCTACCGGCCTCTGTGAAGCAATCAAGGCATCCGGAGTCAGCCGGTCATGCTTACTACACGTGCCAATTGAAGCGCCCCTAACACTTGATCGCGTTGTAGACCCATGCAACTCCAAGCTGGTGCCTTTACTCCCTTATTCTGGTTAGGAGGGAAGGGCATGCAACTGGTCGTGGAGCTGTAGTAGAGAGGCTGAAGGTACATTCGCCTCTCGAAAAAAAAAACAAAGAAGCTTTGGCTGTAGGAGGAGAAGAAGAAAGATATTAGGAAAAGGTACAAAGTCCCGTTGCCATCGATGAAGACTCGCGAGAGGATTGACGTAGACTTTGCTCAGGAGCATGGTCGACCTCTTTCATGATACTTTGGCGAATCTGATTTGCTAAAGTTTAGGCGAGAAACCAACGAGAGGTACGAGTGGCTCGAGAAGGAGGGTGTGAGAGAGAAGGCCTTTTTCTAGAGGAGGGCCAAGGAGGAGGCTGCTAGGGCCGAAGCCGTGCATGGGACTATGAAGTGTCACTCATGTGAGCACTTAATGTTTTATTTTTCTAACGTCTCCATTTTAGCATCTTTGTACAAATTCAAATTTTGTTTCCTATTTGTAGGGGATGCACCGACTATGGCAGAAAACAACGGACGTATCCCAACGATGCTGGTGGGCAATGACAATGATGAAGATGAAATGATCTACAATTCCGATGTCGATGACGATGAGCCTTTTCATCATTGGTGCGACTATTAGATTGTAGTTTCAGTTTGAAGTCCTGTAAATAACTCGTGCTCAGAGAAGTACATATTTTGACAGATGCCAATAGGCCGGGTTGGCATTTGCTAGTTGTTGTATGTAAGTAGTATGTGTTGTGTCAGTACTAATGATGCAGCTACATCTTTTGTCAGATGCCAAGAAGATTGACTTCTGTTTTGGTTTTCAGTTTCATGTAAGCGCTCTGCCAAAAGCTAGTAAAATTCACTTAGGAATGGAACTCGGTGTGAATATTTGGAGTGAGCTACGGATTATTCCTCCTGGCCGGAGTCCCACCCGGTCAAATCATATCGATCCTAGAACTAGATCAATGACTAATGGTCTAACGGAAGCTAATATTTCCCTGTCAAAATAATCATTTTCATACACAACGCGCTCACGCGCGCGCGCGCGCGCGCGCGCACACACACACACACACACACACACACACACACACACACACACACACACACACACACACACACACACACACACACACACACGACAAGCTCATACACACACAAAATCATTTTTACACATGGTACATTGACCGTATATATAAATTAGGTAAGATTTCAATTTCATGCTTGGCCGAGACTATTGTTTCCAAATTGAAGTCCATCAACCATAAAATCTCAACTTTTCATGTTTTTGTCCCAATGACATAAGCTCCTTTTGAAGATTATACCCACATATATGGAGAGAAGCCATGAATCCACGGCCCTCGTATAGGCATGAGATAACACCTATGTTATATCACCTTCAAGGTTATCTAAAATTCTAAGGTATCGCTACACATGTTGTACGTGTCAACTTAGAGTGACATATTCCCTTGTTACCCCTGGATATTCCACTTCTTGTACAATCCATGAGCCCACGACCCTTGTACTAGGCATGAGGATAACACCTATGCTATATCACCTTCAAGGTTATCAAAAATTCTAAGGTATCGCTACACATGTTGTACATGTCAGCATAGAGTGACATATTCCCTTGTTATCCCTGGATATTCCACTCTATAAAATTATGGCAACATCATGTATCTACCAAGTAATAATACTTGCATCGTATTCCCTGCTAATATGTCTTTGTCATCTCATATATTTGATGTGTTTTCAAGAGGATTTGACACAACTAACTTACTAAGGGGCTGTTTGGTTCAGCGCCTACACCAGCCACCAGTCTGTGGCGTCGCCAAAGTCTGTGGCGGGGGATATGACCGCCGCACCTGTGGCGCATATTTGTACTGCAAAAGCTGAAGGCTGCCACACTTTAAGGCTGAACCAAACACCTCCCTTTGCTCCGTGGCCCGCAGGTTAGGCAGGCGATGTGTGGCGACAATCCAAACAGGCCCTAAGAATTCACTTATTTCATTTATTATGATTCATATTTCATTTTCATCGAACTTGATCGGTAATTGTTATTCCCTCAGAGGTGACTGTTCTGTGATAATACTTACATTTTTGTTAATTGTCTAACTAATGTTTGTGTAAAAAAACTCATTTTTACACACGACACACTCGAGCACACATGCACACACAATTGCACAACACAAGTGCATACACACATAAACCTAGGGCACAACAGCAAACACAAAACATAACCACACCACCACAAACAAAATAGAGATTTGATATGGCTCTCTCATAGATATAATACTCCTACACACACACAGAGAGAGAGAGAGGCCTTAATTAGTTATGTACATACATATATAAAATAGAGCCCAGTTCCCTACAAGCCATTATAAAAGATCCAAACTCCATATCAACCACTGGAAAAGTTGTTGTGATCTTTACACCATGGTTTCATGTTTTTTGTTCTTTCTATACCACAACGATTACCTCCATTACTTAAAGTAATGTTAGGATGTCAATTATTTTTCAGAAATACCTGTTTTGCGCTTGCTTTCCTATTACTTAGCTGTTGTTCGTCGAAGCCAGTTTTACCCAACACCAGAAGCTGCCGCTTGGCGGCGTCAGCGCTGGCAGTGGTGGGAACGGCCAGCAGCAGCAACCCAAAGGATGGCGGGGGCAAGGGTTAGAAGTAGCAGCCCAAGGACACCGACAGCAAGGGCCAGGGCCAGTAGAAGCAACCCAAGGGTGGAGCAAGAGATGGTCGCGCAGGCGCCGGCGGCGTGAAGGACGCGAAGATGGTGGCGCCTCCGCTGTAGCTACAGTAGTTGATGTAGATGCAGCAACAGATGCGGATGAAAGGGGATGAAGTTCCCACCGGAGCTCATGGCCATGGGCAGCGGCAAGATGCCAATGCTGATTCGATGTCGTTCCCGGCGGTGGTGCAGGCGCAACCGGCGGCCAAGGACACCAAGACCGTCAAGTTCAACCTCCCTGGGGAGGATGAGTTCAGGGACGACGGCAGTGAGTTCGACGAATTCGAGGACGAGGATTTCGATGATGACATGAACGATGACCCAAAATGATGATGAAGCCCATGGGCATGTCGTCGACCGCTGCCGGTGGTGACAAGAAGGGTGGTGGCGGGAACGAGATCCCGGTTCAGATCAAGGGGAACGCCAACAACGATGGCAGGGTCAAGAAGGTTGGCGACCTACAACAACAGACGCAGAATGGCATGCGTGGCGGCGACGCCCTAGGCGGTGGGAACTAGCCTGGCCAAGGCAAGATGGGCGGTCTTGACGGGCCGATGATGGCGGCGGGCGAGGAGGTTGAAGGGTCGAGATGGCGGACTAGAGGGGGGTGAATAGTCCTTTCTAAAAATAATCACGTCGGTAAACCAAAACAAATGCGGAATTAAAACTATCGGTCTAGCCAAGACTACACCCCTCTATCTAAGTTCACAAGCACCTCACAAAGATCCTAATTATGTAACTAAGGTGCTTTCCTTAGCAAGAGCTCTCCTAAATAATTCTAGAGAAAGATCACACAAACCTATGCACTAGTACTTTAGCAAAGCCGGGGAGCTCCTACACAATTCTAGTAAGCAAAAGCACAAAGCCACCTATGCTCACTAGCAATGCTCAATAGCAAGGCAACTAATGCCAAACTAGAGAGCGCAAATTACTTAGCTACACAAACTAAGCAATATGACTAACAAGGTTACACAAACCAAATTAGTCACACAACGGAAGCTACTTCTATGATACACAAGTAAAAAGGTAACTAGCTAACTACATAAGCAAACTAGTTACAAGAGCAACTACACAAGCACAAGTATATGAATGTAAAAACAAGCTTGTGAATCGAAAGCAAACCATCGAGAAGATGTACACAATGTTGACACGACAGTTTTTCACTGAGGTTCACTTGGTTGCCACCAAGCTAGTTCCCGTTGTGGCGATACACCCACTTGATGGATCATGAGTTAATTAACTATCAAGAGTCAAACCCTCAGCGGGTGCCGCACATCCACTCTCAAGATGGGGATCCTCCAAGCCACGAGCTTTACTAGAGTTGCTCTTCGCGATCCCCGCGGGGTGAGCACAATCCCCCTCACAAATCCTCCTGCGAAGCCACATATAATCTCCACGCGTGCTTCAACGGAGTCGCAAGTCACCAAGCCGTCTAGGAGGTGATAACCTCCAAGAGTAACAAGCACCACCGGCTTGCAACTCGATCACCTAGTGCCACTCGATACAATCCTCACGATGCAACGCACTAGAATCGCTCTCTCACTCGATCGGATGATCACTATCAAGCTCAAGTGAGTTAGAGGGCTCCCAAGCACACTAACACAAGCCACCAAGGCCTAAGGGTGCTCAGCTACCGGCCAAGGCCGGCCAAGGCATCTATTTATAACCCCATGGTCAAATAGAGCTGTTACCCCTTCACTGGGCAAAAATTCGGGACGACCGGACACACCGGTCGAACTGACCGGACGCGCTGCATTGCGTCTGATCACCCAGCGTCGTCCACGTGTCCTCCGCGTTCAACACCGAACGCCCGATTTCAACGGTCACTGCGCGCCAACGGTCAAACGTGATCACCGGATGCGCCGCTCAACCGACCGGACGCGCAGGTGCGTGCAGTACCCGCGCGCGCGACGACATGACCGGACGCGCTCCACGCAACGACCGGACACGACAGTGCCAGCGTCCGGTCACGGTCCAGAGAGCTCCCATCACGACCTGACGCGTCCGATCGCATGTGACCGTACGCGTCGCGTGTCCGATCAGCTCTTCGCCACGCTCTACTCCTCTGTGTGCCCGACCGGACGCTCCGGTTCCACGAGGGACCGGACGCGCCGGTTGTAAACCCTAACACCTGCGCGCCTGACTGCTGCGTTAAACTGACCGAACACGTTCGGTCAAACCGTGATCGCGTCCGGTTCAGCGTCCGGTCACCACTGTGACCTCCGTTCGCCTCCGTTTCTTTTCTGACTTCCGGCGTAGTGGAAAAAGTCGTTTCAACTCCTCGAAAACGCCTGAATCCCACCTCGCAAGCTCGGCGGGAGGGAGAGAGAAACCCAGACCCCTCTCTACCACATAAACTCCACTGTCTTCTCAAATGTGCCAACACCAACAAGTGTTCACACCTTGTGCACGTGTGTTAGCATTTTCACAGTCATTTTACCGAAGGAGTTAACCACTCAACTTGCCACGCCACTCGATCCTAGCAACGATGCATAGTTAGATCACACGAGTGGCACTAGATGACCGATATGCAAATAAGTTTGCCCCTCTTGATAGTACGGCCATCTATCCTAAACCCAGTCATCAACTTCTCTACACACCTATGACCGGTGAAATGAAAATGCCCTAGGTTATATCTTTGCCTTGCGCAATCCACTCCATCTCCTCCGACGTTGATGCAACACATGCACCAACCATATCACAAACGATATGATCCACTTCATATCATCATGTGACCGTATTGGTTCATCGATCTTGACCTCACTTGCTCTTCACCGTTGCCTCGGTCCATCGGCGCCAAGTCTTGCTCAAGCTTCACCGCCTCGCGGTCCATCACTCCAAAGCCTCCGACTTGCCCTTCACACTTGTAACCGGTCCATCAAGCCAAGCCTCATCTTGATCTTCGCCACCTTGGTCACATGATTTCATGTCATGTCTCATATGCAATGAGCTCCTTCATGACACAATCATCTGTGGACTAATTCCCTGTGTATCTCACATAAACACAATTAGTCCATCTAAGGTTGTCACTTAATTACCAAAACCAAACAATGACCTTTCAGAGGTGCTACACGCAGTGGCAGAGGTGACGGGGTTGGACCTGTAGCCGCCGCTCTGGGTAGGGCCAGCTTGAACATGAGGCACAACGAGGAGCAGAGGAGGCTGGAGGATGAAGAAGGATGACACGTGGGCCCACCTATGAGGGGCAAAAGGGACAATCACTTATGGAACCAATCGCAAACACAACCACTCAACCAGAACCAACACACAAAAAGATTATTTGATATGGTTCTGGCTCATAGATACAATAATGCTTCACACACACGCGAGCACGCATGCCCGGACACGTGCGCGCGCGCACACACACGCGCATGAACAGACACACACAACACACACACGAACACACGCGCGCACACACTTATGTAGGAATATATATACTCCTACACACACCAAATTATTTTTTCATGCATGGTATGTTGAACATATATACATTTTAGGGTGGTGGCTTTAAGTAGAATTTAAATTTGATGCTTGGCTACAACTACTATTTCTTAATCAAAGTTCGTGAAGAGCAACGCCGTTGAAATCAAAGAGGCATATAGAGAGTGCCTTTTGACATGCTGGCTTCTACACGAGTGCCCACATTGAGAGCCGGCCTTGTGTGCTCGCGAAACTCATGAAGTAGTCTAAAAGAACTCACCTTAACGGGGAGTAGTAATAGCTCTAATAGTCTAGTAGTGTAGCTCGTGTAGTTGCGTTACTTGAGTATCTCGATTAGTTGTGTAGCTAGCCTCGGTAGCTTGTGTGCGCTGTAGCTTAATTATAATTCTTGCTATTAGAATTGTTTAGGAGGCCTGTATTGAAGTGATTAGACTAGGGTACTCCTCTGTCCTCTAAAAACGTCATTCTGGGATTCAAAAATTGTTCTATAAAAAATGCTAGCAGCAACAGCCCAAGGACGCTGGCAGTAAGGGTCAGGGTGCAACAACAACCTAAGGGTGGAGCAGGCGGTGGTGGCGCTGGCGCCAGTGACGCGTAGGACGCGAAGATGGTGGCGCCGCCGCACCCGCAGTCATCGTTGCAGCAGCTCCAATAGCTGATGTACATGAAGTAGCAGATGCAGATGAAGGGGGTGAAGTTCCCACAGGAGCTCATAGCTATGGGCAGCGACAAGATGCCGATGCCGTTCCCGGCGACGGCGCACGTGCAAGCGGTGACCAAGGACACCAAGGCCATCAAGTTCGACCTCCCTGGGGAGGACGAGTTTAGGGACAACCACGGTGAGTTCGACGAATTCGACGATGAGGATTTCGAGGACGACGGCCTCGACAACGACTTGTACGACGACCCCAAGATGATGATGAGCCCATGGACATGCCGCCGGCCGCGAGAAGGGTGGTGGCGGGAACAAGATCCCGGTTCGGATCAAGGGGAACTCCAACAACGGCGGCGGCGACAAGAAGGATGGCGAGGCGAAGCAGAACCAAGGTGGCGGGGCGGGGCAGGGCCAAGATCGGTGGCGGCCCGCAACAGCAGCCACAGTAAAAAAATTATTCTTATACATAACACGCTTAAGCACGCACACACAGAAATACCAACACACTACATATACACACACAAACCAAGGGCACAAGAGCAACCACAACACACTGTACACAAAAACCAAGGGCTGAGCACGTTGTACACACAAACCAAAAGTATGACAGCGAACACAACACAACCACGCAGCTATGCCCACACACAACAAAATTTGATGCGGTTCGAGGGAAAAATATTCGATACGGCTTCCTCCCTCATAGGTATAATACTGCTCAACACATACACAAATATAAAAGATAATGCAATAAGTTGCCTTTTTTGTGCTCCCTTCCTCTCAGAATAAGTGCACATCTCATATTTCGAGGAGTCAATTAATTTTAAGTTTGACTATATATAAAAACAAAAAATATAAATACTAATATTTATAATATAAAATACTTGATATTATTAGATTAATCATGTTATATATTTTTCACAACAATCATATTTATAGATACAAACATCAGTACTGTATCCTATAAATTTAATTAAACTTTAGATTAGTTAACACCTCGAAGCACGAGATATGTACTTATTTTGAGACAAAGAAAGTATAGTGCATAAGAGAGCTTAGCACTAGAGATGCCCTCAAGGATTAACATAGTTGAAGGTTGCCTGACCTCAAATATCTTAAGTTGCACGAGTTCAAAAGTTTGTATATACATGAATTTGTTGAAATAAATGGAAATTCTGTCACTTTACAAACTCACATCAACAGAATGCTATTGCAAACTAGTTGCCCATTCCTGTATTCATTAATATATTGGTGGTGTAATAACAGCCAACCTAGGAGTTTGACTTGTAAAACCACGGGAAATACCGATACAAGTTAGGGAATACCAAAAACAGCCCTACTGGTGGCAAAGCATTGGAGGGAGGCACCCGAAATGCAGGCGATCTAGGTACAAGCAGGACAGGGTATCACAAATCCAGGGCTATACAGATCTAGCTCTACTATTCCTTGCAGCTTCCAAGGCAGTGCCAATCTTCAGTGCTTCTTGGCTTTCAGCCTCCCTTCCCAGGTTATGAAGTGCCATGGCCTGCAGGTAGTGTCCCATCGGCCAGTCAGATGCAATAACCGCGGCTCTCTTTGCATCCTCAAGGCCTTCCTGGGGGTTGCCAATCACCACATATGCGAAACATCTCCGCGCCAGCATGGTTGGAGCCACCGCTGCACCTGAGTCGAGGAACTGCCAAGTATACAATACCACAGATTAATAACCTGAAGGTGCTAGGAAAACATACCAAAAACATAATCCTGCAACACAGACTACTTCACACTGCCTGTGTCTTCATTATCATACCACAAAGAACTACGGAGTAGTTCCTAAACATTCGCACAACTGTGTCAATAGGTGTATCATCGCAATTTTAGCTACAAAACCTCCTGACTAAACCACAATGCTTGAAACGCCTTACACATGCTACTTAGCGACTGTCATAGCAACCCAGTACAGGACAAAAAATTGAGCCATTACTCTGAAAACCCATAAAAAAGCCTAGTTGGAATAAAAGCAATCTAAAAGCAGCTGAATACAATGAAATGGCAAAGCTAGCATTCTGAAATAGGACAAAAGGTAAGTACAGATATAGGAAGGAGAATTATAGGTGTGCATCAGATGATAATATAAGCATACCCTTGAGTAACACTCAATTGCAGTCACGAATTCCTTAGACTTAAAGGCATTGTCTGCATGCCTCTTAACAACAAAGCTCTCAGATACATCACCATTCCATGACTGGAGAGATAGCTGCAAGTTCCAACATTCAAAATACAAATGTAAGAATATTTATGACTGAGCATGATTATATAGTTGTAATGTGAATGTAACCTCAAAGTTGTGTTTCATGCATGTTGTAAACTGAGATTCTATATATTAGGGCTAACCCTAGAAGGGTAGCTATATAGGTTCCATACATGGGCCACATGGGCCTTAGCCACATGGGCCTAAACACATACTCCAACACCCCCCGCAGTCTGAACTACCGGCGCAGCGGAGTTCGAGGCTGAACAAGAAAGAACACGCACAACCCCCCACAGACGCAACTAGCCACCGGTGATGTTGAAGCTGGAGCGAAACTCGGCGAAGGTCGAGGACGGGAGGCCTTTGGTGAAGATGTCCGCGAACTGGGAGGTCGTCGGAACATGAAGAACCCGCACCTCGCCCATGGCCACCCGATCACGGACAAAATGGAGGTCGATCTCCACATGCTTCGTCCGCTGGTGCTGGATGGGGTTGGTGGAGAGGTAGACCGCACTGACGTTGTCGCAGTAGATCAGTGTGCTCCGGGAGGGTGGAGTGTGCAACTCAGCCAGCAGCTGCCGGAGCCAGGCGGCCTCCGCCACGCCGTTAGCAACGGCGCGGTACTCCGCCTCGGCGCTGGACCGGGAGACCACCGGCTGGCGCTTGGACGACCAAGACACCAGGTTGCCGCCCAGGAAGACGGCGTAGCCGGAGGTGGAGCGGCGAGTATCCGGGCACCCGGCCCAGTCAGCGTCGGTGTAGACGACGAGGTCGGTGGAGGTGGTCCGGTGAAGGAGGAGGCCGTAGTCGAGTGTGCCCCGGAGGTAGCGGAGGAGGCGCTTGAGAGCCAAGAGGTGAGGCTCCCGGGGATCATGCATGTGGAGGCAGACCTGCTGAACTGCATAGGTGATGTCCGGCCGGGTGAAGGTGAGGTACTGAAGGACCCCGGCGAGACTCCTGTATAGGGATGAAAACGGTACGGATATTTTCCGACCGTATTCGAGACCGAATCCGTTTAGAGGGGTTTTAATCCGTCCGTATCCGAGTCCGGATATTTAACATCCGATACCGTATTCGTATCCGAATATTTAAATCACATATTTATGATGTCGATATCCAATCATATCCTATCCGGCATTTTTTATACTATCCGTATTCGAATCCGAATCCGGACATAAATATGAAAACAAATACGATATCAGTGATATCCGTCCGTATCCGATCCGTTTTCATCCCTGCTCCTGTACGCAGTGGGATCGGCCACCGGTGGCCCCTCAGCCTCAGACAGCTTGCCCTGAGTGTCGACCGGAGTGGAGCAGGGGTTGCAGTCAGTCATCCCAGCCTGCTCCAGAATGTCCCGAGTGTACTGTCGCTGGTGAAGGAGGAGCCCGGCAGGACGGTGCTCAACAGTGACACCGAGAAAGTGGTGGAGCTCACCCAGATCCTTCATCGCGAACTCTTGCTGGAGTGCGGTGATGATCCGGCGGAGAAGTGGCTCGCTGGAGGCGGTGAGGACAATGTCATCAACATAGAGCAGCAAGTATGCAGTGTCGGCTCTATGGTGGTAGACGAACAGGGACGTATCAGACTTGGCCTCCATGAACCCCAGGGTCAGCAAGAAGGCGGCGAACCGGTGGTTCCACGCACGAGGTGCCTGCTTGAGGCCGTAGAGGGACCTGTTGAGCCGGCAGACCATGTCAGGACGGGTGGTGTCGACGAACCCCGCCGGCTGACTGCAGTACACCGTCTCGGTAAGAAGGCCGTGGAGGAAGGCGTTCTTGACGTCCAGCTGGTGGACGGGCCAAGACCGAGCAAGTGCCAGCGATAGCACGGTACGGACGGTGACCGGCTTGACCACCGGGCTGAAAGTCTCATCGTAGTCGACGTCAGGGCTCTGAGTGAAACCCCGGAGGACCCAACGAGCCTTGTAGCGCTCGAGAGAGCCGTCGGCCCGGCGCTTGTGGGTCCAAATCCACTTGTCGGTGACGACGTTGGAGCCTGGCGGCCAGGGCACCAACTCCCATGTCTGATTGGCGAGTAGCGCTGCGTACTCCTCTTCCATCGCGCGACGCCAGTGAGGGTCCAACAGGGCGTCGCGGACGGAGGAGGGTACCGGAGAGACCACCGCATCGCCGGTCGAAGACTCGAGGGCACGAGGCGGTAGGGTGCCGGCCGCGTGTCGTGTCACCATCGGGTGAACATGCCGCGGGTGTCGGTGCAGCAGCGGCGGGTGGTAGACCGGCGGGGCACCACGAGCCGGCGGAGACAGCGGTGGTGGTGTCGGTGTCCCCGGTGGAGAAGGGAGCGCGAGCGGCGGCGGCCGCGGCCTGCGCTGGTACACTCGTACCGGCGCGGCGAACCTCGACGGAGGTGCCGGGGCAGGTGCCGGGACGGGATCCGACGTCGTCGACCGACACAACCCCCCCGGGGCAGCAGCGGGGGACGAAGGCCCCGGGTCTGCACCAACCGGAGAGGACGGGGCCGCGCCCGAGGACGACGGGCACGGACCTACTGGGGATCCGGGACAGGAGGCCGGCCCGGCGCGCGGCGAAGCGGTACCTGCAGGAGACCACGAAAAAGGTGGCTGAACCACCGGGTCAGTGGGAAACAGGGAGGGTGGGTCAGGTACCGGAGGGGTGTTGGTGCTAGAAAAGGGAAAGACGGACTCATCGAACACCACATGGCGAGAGATGAGAACCCGTCGGGAGGTAAGGTTAAAGCACCGGTACCCCTTGTGATCTGGGGAGTACCCAAGAAAGACACAGAGCGTGGAGCGAGGGTCCAGCTTGTGAGAAGAAGTGGCAGCGGTGTTGGGGTAACACGCACACCCAAACACGCGGAGGTGATCGTACCGAGGCGGGGTACCGAAGAGGGCGTGGTGAGGAGTGGGAGCGGGGCAGGTCGCGGAAGGAAGGCGGCTAAGAAGGTAGGTGGAGGTGTGCAGGCCCTCAGCCCAGAAGCGAGCGGGAAGAGAGGCCTAAAACAGAAGGGTACGCACGGTGTCATTGGTGGTGCGAATCATCCGCTCAGCCTTGCCATTTTGCGAAGAGGTGTATGGACAAGACATGCGGAGGTGAACACCGTGAGAGAGGAAGAAATCACGGGAAGTGAAGGAGCGTGGTAAACGTATCTGACTTTGCACGGAGAGAAAAAGTCCACGAATAATGCAAAAAATCATCAACAACCACAACATAGTACTTATAACCGGAAATACTCAGAATAGGAGATGTCCATAGGTCACAATGTACAAGATCAAAAATACGGGCCGCATGGGAAGTAGAACTAGAAAACGGAAGACGAACATGTCGGCCCAATTGGCACGCATGACACAGTTGCTCATCATGAGCTCGAGTACATGAAAGACCGGAGCTACGACTGAGCTGTATCAGGGCATCACGTCCAGGATGACCGAGGCGCCGGTGCCAGGTAGTAGAGGAAGTAGAAGCGACGAAGGCAGCTGACAAAACGGGCGGCGAAGAAGACGAAGGAGCCGCCGGGAAGCGAAGAGTGTAAAGGGGCCCGGTGCTGTCACATCGGAGCAGAGGACGCCGGGAAGCCAAATCCTTTACAGTAAGACCAGAAGAGTCAAATTCCACAGAACAAGAATTGTCAGTTGTAAAACGTCGAATAGAAAGAAGATTATGAACCATAGAAGGAGCAACAAGAACATCAGGAAGACGAAAGGAGCCATGAGCACCGGCGGTACCCACAGACGAGACCGAAATACAAGAACCATTTGCGACCATAATGGACGAAGGAAGAGAGGAAGAGGGAGAGTGAATCGACGAAAGTATACCGGGGTCAGGAGTAGTGTGGTAGGTGGCCCCCGAATCAGCGATCCACTCGGGTCCGACCGGAGGTGTCAGGCCCATGGTGCTGAACGAGCGAGCCAGGGCCGCCTGGTCCCAGCCGGTGACCCCCGGTGGAGTCCCGGAGGGTGAAACCCACGGCGTAGCAGGGAAGGCGCCGGGTGAAAGACCAGCAGGAGGAGCTCCGGTGAGCATGGCCACTGGTGGGCGAGTGTCGGCTCGGGGGCGTGGTAGGGCCACATAGAGATGCGACCGGACCACGGGTTCTGGAACGAAGGCCATGGTGCCCCCGTGTGTCCCGGTCGGTGCCGGAGCCTGGGGGTGACCGCCCCGGCCACCCCCGCGGCCCCCTCCACGGCGACGACGAGAGTCACGACCCCCCCACCTCCGCTCGGCCCGGAGGGAGGAGGGCCCAAGAGAGACAACGGTGGCGGTGGAGCGGTGGACCGCGGTGGAGCAGACGGACGCGGCGAAGAGGCAGCCAGGGCCGTCGAGGAGGACCCCGCGGAAGTGGTGGATCCCAGCTGGAGGCCCTGCGTGAGCTCCTCCATGACGAGATCGTCGCGGACCTCCAGGAAGGTGGGGAAGGGCCTCTGGCGGGTGATCCACGTCCGGAGGTGGGCGTAGCGGTCGCTGAGCCCCCGAAGGACGTTGAGGACCAAGATGCGATCCTCCACGGGCCACCCAAGGTCCCCCAGGGAGTCGGCCATGCCCTTCATCCGACGACATAACTCGCCGACGAAGAGGTCACCCTGTACGAAGGTCCGGAAGCTCGCGTCGAGGCGCAGAGCCCGGGCCTCAGCGTTGCCCAGGAACTGGCCCTCAAGGACGAGCCATGCCCGGCGCGCGTCAGGAGAGGTGCGGACGAGGTCGTGGAGGTCCAGAGAGATCGTCCCCAGGATCCAGGAGAGGACGATGCTGTCCAGACGAAGCCATGACGGGGTCTGGACGACGGCCAAAGCATCAACGAGGACGTGGTCGTCGAGGGCGTAACGGCGAAGAGTGCGAAGCACGAGGTCCCGCCAGCGGGCGTAGGAGGGCGACTCCGGCTCGAGAACGACCGGCACGAGGAGGCGAATGTTCTGGACCCCCCGGCCTGGTAGTGAAGCTGCGCCACGAGCGGGTCAGCCGGGTCGTGCCAGAGGACAGCGGTGTGAGACACACGGCGACCTGGCGAGGCAGAGGAGTTGGCCCCAGCGACCGGGGAGGCGGGAGAGAGGAGCCGCTCCGCCTCGGCGATCTGGCGAGCCAGGGCGTCGGCCGCTTCGCGCTCCCACACGAGGGCGGCCGCCCGCACCCGGGCCTGCCCCTCCGCGGCAGAGGCACGTGCGGCGGCGAGGGCAGCGGCGAGAGACGAGACGTCACGGCCGGCGTAGATGTGGGAAAGCAGTGGTGGTGTCGGGGCCGGAAAGGTCTGGGCACCGGTAGGAAGGAGGTTGCTGGCGTCCAGCCCGGCGCCGGGAAGGTGGACGGCGTCGGCGGGGCGCTCTGTCAGGGCAGCAGCAGCAGCCCCCCCCGGTCCTCAGCGCCTCCTGCAGCAGCGGTTGCCTCAGGAGCTCCCCCGCTCCCCCCGACCGCAGCAGCGGTAACAGAGGAGGCGCCCCCTGCGGCACCCTCAGTAGCGGCGGCTGCTGTGAGGGCAGCGGCGGGGTGAAGGTGAGGAGGAAGGGTGGCGCTGAAGGCAGGAGAGAGGCAGGGGAAAGGCGGCCCCCTTGAGCAGTGCCAACGGCGGTGGCTGGCGGCGCCAGGGGTGCGGCGGCGGCTGTAGGGCGCAGAGGAGGGGCCGGGGAGAAAACCGCGGCCTGCAGGGGCGCGGTAGGGCCCATGGCCGCGCCAGGTGGGGGCCAGGATGGGCCCGCACCCGCGCCTGTGGTCCCGCCGGTGGCTGGCGGTGCCAGGGGGCGAGCCACGGCGGCGCCAGGTCGGGCGGCGCTCAGGGACGCGGCAGCCGCTGTAGGGGAGTGGGGGCGCAGAGGAGGGGCGGATCCGGCCACCTGGGCCCAGTAAATGGGGTGGGAGAGGGGAGGGAAGTGTTGGAAGAGGGAGGGAGGAGAGGGATCGGCCATGGCCGGCTGAGAAGGAGGCAGCAGGCGGCGGCGCCCTGCCTGGAAGCTAGCCGGCGGCTGGGAAGGAACAGAGAAGGGAAGAGAGAGGCTCTGGTACCATGTTGTAAACTGAGATTCTATATATTAGGGCTAACCCTAGAAGGGTAGCTATATAGGTTCCATACATGGGCCACATGGGCCTTAGCCACATGGGCCTAAACACATACTCCAACAATGCAGAATGTGACAAGCATATGGATGCCATTGTTTTATCATACATCCAAGACCAGTAAGATTGTCAATGCAAGTTACCAGAATTTACTTAGTAAAAACAGAGTAAGATAAGGTATATTTATCGCATTCATGATTGATCAGAATCCCTACAATATATGTATTTTATCACATTAAAGCAGTATAAAACGGGGGTAAGATAACATCTTCTCTCTTTTTCTCTGTTTATCACAGAGAGTACAGTGCAAACAAGGGGGAAGCAGTATATAACATGAGCTGGCCATGCAAGACCATTGTTACTTGCTGAAAAGAGTAAAGCACAATAGTGTTGCAGCAACAAACATCCTAGGAATAAGGTTAACTGGCAAATAGTTCTTTTACCTCAGCATTAGCCGCGTCGTCCTCATTATATCCATCATGCAGCAATATTTCATGCACCTCATTCAGGTCTGCTCTGGCAAAAGCTTTCCCAATAGCGGATAAGGAAACTCGATCTGAGTTTTTCTTATCATGTTGGATCCCCAGCAAAGTGTGCGACGGAGTCTGCATTAAAATTCAGTTAGAACTATTAAGCAAGGAAAACTGTAAAAATAATGACATAAGTCCACATGCTAGAAAAAACAAGATAGAATGTGTGGCACACACGAACAACCTTTGTGTTCTCAACACATGCACTAAGTGCATTCGAACAAAATAATATCGGACTTACTACCTCTAATTTACAATTGAAACATAATTTAACAAGGGGCATTTGCATACTCAAGAATCATCATGGTATAAGAATTTTAACATGAAGAGACTATAGTAAGAAAGAACATTACAGAAGCATCTTTCTGGAGACTTGCGAGACCGGATACCACAGTTTTCAGATTTGGCCGGTCACGTGCTTCATATTGCAAGCAGCGGGATGCTAATCGCATCAAGTCAGTTCCATCAGAGTTGGATACATGACCTTCCAAGCAAGAATCCATCAGCACTAGAAAGTTCTTTCCTCTTATAAGGTCGAGTGCCTACAGGGAAAAGAAAAGGTAATGTCAACTCGTTCCCTCGAAAAAATATACCAATGGCAAAAGATAAATATCCACACACAAAGGACTAAATAAAGGAGAGAAAAGGTTAGTATAAAATTTATTTCTATATAAATTCTAGAATATGTTAATAGCACTACAGCGCCAATGTATTATAATTGTAGAATATGTTAAAAGCACACAGAGTAGGAAAACTTACATGACTTGGTGGAATGTGCTTTCCACTCAGGAGATCAAGCAAGACAGTGCCAAAACTGTAAACCACACTCTCAGGACTTACTCTGCCTGCAGAACAGATAACAGTTAAAGAGGCACATCCCCAAAATGTTTCATGGGATACTATTGCTAGTGTGTGACACATTTACCTGTCTTAAGATACTCAGGAGGCGTGAAAGCCAAATTAGTACTGTAACTCTTTCCGTCCCTGCTGTTCTTCATAAGACCAAAACATGATAGTCTTGGGTTACCATCCTACAAAATTGGCCCACAGTCAAAACACAAAAGGATTAATGCTTTTGTATGAAAGATCTGAGAAGCAACTAATGCGAACAAGTAAAGACCTACCACATCAAAGACGACCCTGTATGCATGCAGATCATGATAGAGTGCCCTCCCTTTGCTACTGCAGTAGTCCAACGCCTGTGCCACATAAAGCGCAGCCCTCATCCTCATAGCCCAACTCAATGGATTTGTCTCCCCTGCCACATATAACCACCATGAGGATAAAATGCAGCTATCATCTTTTTTAACACAGCAACTATCATATATTAGATTGATATAATCCACTTAAAGATCAAAAATCCTAAATGCATAAAGCTCCTAACAGCCATACCCCTTCGAGAGTGGTCCATAAATGAAAGGTCATAGCAATTCAAATCATCCCTAATAAGTACCATTTGTTGGAAGCAACATTTGCAGGTTAGATGCAAATCAAGCTACAGATATCCTCTAGCATGGCCTAAAAATCAATGGCATGAATGACTGCTGCACCTCCAACCAGAACAAAGTAACAAAGTGACACGACCCAATTTTGGTGATTAAAAGTAACTATAGAAAACCAGCGTCTTGATTTCTTGCTAGCCTAAAGTACAGAAACAGCACCAGATAAAACAAACAGGTAGAGGATTTGGCACTAGAAATTACTTCCACCCTCTGCGGCCGAAGGCCACAATTCCACAGTGGTTACTGGTACTGAGGTACAGACACAAACACACATCCTTAAATATGGTGACTAAAATTAATTATAAAAGACCAGTGTCGATTTCCAGTTAGCCTAAAGTACAGAAATAGCCCCAGGCAAAGCAAACAGCTAAAGAGTTACTATGCAGCAGAAACTAACTTGAACAACACTCTACAATTGAAGGCAACACTTCCAGATTGGATACAGGTGACAAACACACATCCTTAAATATGGGTCCCAATACCATCACCTTGATGCTACATTGAACTAGTACCACATCAGAATCAACTCTAACAAGCCCAGATGTGCTAGTTGCAGCTAATGTAAGAGAAGAGTGAGGAAGGAGAAACCAAACATACAGTGGAAAAGATGCTTTGCCAACGTCTCGTGCGGCATGAACTCTGCGACGAGGAGACGCTCGCCGCTCTCGCAGCAGCAACCGATCAGATTGGCCAGCCGACCACTGCGCAGCTGCCCAACAGCCCTCGCCTCTTCCTGCACCCACGGACACACAGTCATTCAATCAGATGCCACAGAGGCAAGACGAACATAAGAAACAATCCATCCATCACACGGAGCAAGGTACACGAACCAGGAACTGGCGTGAATCCGGCCAGGCGGAGCGGCCGAATCGCTTGATGGCGACGGTGCGGCCGGAGCTGAAGAGCGTGCCGCGGTAGACCACGTTGGGCGCCTTCTCGCCGTGCTCCGACACGATGCGGTCGGGGGCGAAGCCGTCGGTGGCCGCCCGGAGCTCATCGAGGCTGTACTCGGCGAACACCGGCACGCCGCTGCCGTCATCCTCGGCGGCGCCATTCTCTGCACACAGGGAATCGAACACGGCTGTCGGATCAGGACCAAGGACGCGAGCAGACAGCCAGACAGACACAGCGGCACACCACGCTCGGAATCAACAGCAAACCACTCGCTGTTAGCTTCGCATTGCTCTCCGCCACGAGAGTGCACGAAGAAACGCCGAGAACCAAACGCGATTAAGTCCACAAACCTCGCGAGAGCAACCGAATTCGCTGAACCGAGCGGAGGAGAAACGTGAGGAATCAGCGCAGCAAGTGGCGGCCGTCGGCCGGAGCGAACCACGATTCGGATGGGATCGGAGCCACAGTTCGAGCGAGATCGACGGGGCCGCATCCCACCAAACGGAAGCGCGAAATCACGCACGCGGAAACGAACAGCAGAAACCCCGGAAAAGCCGCAGCAGAAAAAACAACCCAAATGCCGGGCCGACGCCGCCGCCCCCCAACAACAGAAGAATCAGGCGCGGGGCGCGGCGAGAGTGTGATGAGGAGAGAGAAAAACAAAAACACGGAGAATCCTTGGGAGAGGCAGCGGTGGTGGCAATGTGCGGTAGGCGGCGTACCGAGCATCGGCGATTTGAAGTGGGGAGGCCACCAGCAGACGGAGAGCTTGGAGCAGCGAGCACCCATGGCCACGCGAGCGCGCTCGCTCGCCTAGATCTCGCAGGCAGCCGCAGCAGGCGACGGTTCCGTCCGCTCCTCCACCACCTCTCGCTCGCCTGCCTGCCTGCCACTGGTAGGACTCGAATAGAGTAAGACTAAAATACTTGCGAGGTGCGAGAAGGGGGTGGGAGTGGGAGTGGGGAGGGAGGAAGAAAGGACTCGGGTGGGGCGTCCGGGTTGTGGATCCGAGGAAGGAGGTGGTGGTGGGCTTTTCTGCTCTTCCTTCCCCCTGCTGTCTGCAGCCTGTTTGCTGCTCCTCAACCTTTCTTCCTCGCCTCCCCGCATTATATATACTCGCGAATTTCTTTTTCCTTTCCACCGGAAAACAGGAGGATTTTGTGGCCTTTTGATTGAAAGCACCAGGTAGGCAGGTATCCACATGTAAATTATTTTGAGCTAGGAGTATGCTTCGGGTTTATCTCGAATATACGGTTGAAAAATGTTCCGAGGCTTTTATTTATTTTGCGTGTGTGGATGGACTAGGGTTTATGTGCACATGCTAGTGTTCGAGAAAGCATGCTAGATCATGGGAAGAACATCTAACGCCTCGAAATGGGTCATCATACACACTATGGTACTATTTTGTTGTTATTAGATAACTTTTATTTGATACTATATCGGTAATCATCTATTATAGTAGCATATGAGTGAGCACTTATAATGTTCTGTGTGCTATGTGTCGGGTACCTAAAACTATGGGTACCTTAAATCAACGATTAAGAAAAATAAAACGCTACCTGCAAACGAGACGAGCCAAAGTAACGGACGAGACACCTCGACTACGTTCCGATTCGTACGAGGCTCGCTCGACGGAACGCCTCGACTACGTTCCGACTCGTACGAGGCACCCTCGACGGGACGCCTCGATTGCGTTCCGACTCGCACGAGGCTCGCTCGACAAGGCATCTCGACTATCGGGAAATCTCCGACTCGCACGACCCCGGGTCGGGCCGCTCGACCCACCTCGTTCACCAACTCTGAGACAAAAGTCAGAGCATTTAATGCTACTACCTACTACTTCCAACCATCATGACTACAGCAGTAACCGACGTGGAAGCAGTACCGATGTCAAATCTTACTTTTTACTGCACATCCCGGGATGGGAGGTGAAAACTTGTCACTGTACGCACCATACCGCGCACTATTTTGCCACCGATCACCCTCGAGGAAGGATACAACAAGGACCGTACCCCACGATCTCGGGGATTCGGCCTTATCCACCCGTCCTCGACCCGTCCTCGATCTGGCCTCGACCCAGCCTCAACCTACCATCGGTTAGCAGGGAGAAAAGGCCGATGTGGCACGGGGCTCGGGGTCTTTTCACCGTCTCGTCCTCTACGTTACCATGGTGTCTAGGGATGGCCGGCCATTCCCAGGGCACGTCGCCACAACCACCTTCACAGGTATCGACAAAACTTCACCTCAGGACGCCCCTGGCGTCCCAGCCTCCTCTTACCCTATAAAAGGGCAGGCCGGGGCTCTACAAAGGGGCAAGGCAGAAGAACAACGAACCACAGACAACGAAAAACCAGTCTCCATTCTACCAGAGAAGATCAACATCTCAAGCAATCTCCTTCGTACTCTCACTTTTCCTTTAAGACCTGAGCTCGGTTCCCTCTCTCACAGCTTGTAACCCCTACGCAAGCACTTAGGTGCAAGGAAATACAATACTCCCCCTCTCCGCTGGACATAGGGTCTTCTTTTGCCTGAACTAGGATAAATCTCCGTGTATCCTCCTTGTATCACCATCCAGATTAGGGACACGCAACATTTGATTCACTCGTTGGCTTAGGACCCCCGCGGGACCAAACGCCGACACTATGGACATGGATGTGTTGCTCAATCTAAACAAACATAATGACAAGAGTTAACGAATTTTTGCATGTGTAAAACTCTTTCTATAAATTTTGAACAGGATTTGTGGTTTGTTTGACAAGTAGCTACAAACCACCCCATAACTATCAAATCATGCCTGATTTTTATAGAGTACGAATGTATAACAGCTTTTTTTTTGAAAAAAAACGACGAGCTCTGTCTAATCACTTAAGGTAGAAAGCAAATTTGTACAAGAACGCTGAGCGGCAAGGAACTCCAGCCAATGAGGGCCCTCCATGTCCATGGCACTTAAAAGGAAAACCAAAATGCTAAAAAACTAGATCACAAATAGCTCACACAATCACATGTCCTATTCCGGTAACAGTTTAGAAATGTGCTGATGTGCGCCTCCATTGCATAATATCTTCTTTTAGCATTATAGCAATATCTTCTTTTACCATTATATATAGCAACATTTGACGGCATATCAACTGAAGTAGCATGTTGGGAGATGCGGCCATTACTTTTCTTCCAAATATTCCAAGTGTCACAAAGGAGGTGTATATAGCTTGAGGGTGCGTATGATCATATTCAAGTTGTTCGGCTGATAGCATTTGTCGCTGATAAGCCGACTGCAGCTATTTTATTATGAGAGAAAAACATCGTACTATGGCTGATAAGCCAGCCGATAAACCTTATCACTCACTATTGTGGCGTTGTTGCAAATTAATTGGTGATTTCGAACGGCCCGTTTGGCCATTTGGGTCCCTTGAATTTCCGGTATTTTTTGGCATGCATACTCGATATGATAGTGCTGGTGCTGATGGTGTACAAGACAAGTGGCTGCTTCGGAGGACATGATGGGCAACAAGACCAAGTCTGGAATCATCCCAGGCCCGTATTTGGCCCAGTGCAAGTGGGGCGACAGCACTAGGCCCCCAAATTTTAGGGTCCCTCAGACTGGACTTCAAGAGGCTAGTATGGACCTTTTGGTTTCGTTTTTTTCCTGGTGGCTCTACGTGAGTTTTTTTTGTCACGTTTTGACTGAGAGTCGAAGCCACGAAGCCGAAGTGAAGACGCCGCCGGTTCTTCTCGCGAATGCGGACTGCGATTTTGGAATCCAGCGGGCGATCAGCGTTCGGCGATCCAGCAATAGCCAATAAGCATCGAAACTTCAGCAATCACCAATCAGCTGATCGCAGCTGAGCAGCAACTCAGAGTATTTTCTTAGCTAATTAGTAACACCCATCATATGCCTGTTTTGATATTGTGAAAAAACATGTTTTTTATATAATAGAATTAAATGCAGTATAGTTATTTGTATTGCTCTATAAGGCCCCATTTGTGTGAATCGCACCAGGGCCTAAAATTCTCGGGTACGGCATCATCCTTTCCATTTTTTCAGGCCAACAATTTTACGTATGTGTTGTGGGCTTCATTGAGATTATTTGGAATTGCCGTGGCTGCCCAAACAATATGATTACAATTCAATCAAATTCTATAGATCCAAACAGGCTCTAAAGGAAAAGGCTTAGAATTATGTCTAGCTAGCGACACAAAAGGCTCGTATTCGTTTTGGACGCATAGTAGTTGCTAGATAAAGAATTGTAGTAAAAGTTTTAAAGAATTCATGTGTATATTTATTGGGACTATATTATGGAAATGCGTTCTTGAGGACAAAATGCTTCGTCAAAGTTACCGGAATTATTTATCAAATAGTAGTGTGTTTTTATTTTTATGACAAGATAGATATTTGATTTTCCTTTTTATTATTTTCAAATTAGTTTGTAGGCTTGTTAGTGCTATGCGGTGCTTTTTTTTTGGAACCTAAAAAATCTCATAGTTTTCATTTTTCTCTTCCACGTACAACTCCATTTCCTAAAAGTGTATTGTTTTGTAAAAGCTGCCATTGTGCCACACCTAGCTAGGTAAGCACCGGAGTGGCAGATCATACCAACAATTTGATGATAAATGGTTACCTGATTCAAATGAGTGGATCCATATCTTAGTAGTTTTTTATTTAATTTATAATAAGACGATACCTTTAATTCACAAGTAATAGCCATATGGTTTAGTACATACTAACTGATGCTAACAAATGATACTCGCATTATGATATACTTCAAAATTTAGCACTTACGTATTAGTTTCCATGCAGGTAACGGTACTAGTAACTCCTAGTCAAAAGCAGTAGCGTTTTACTTTATTTAGCACTCAATAAAATCCATCTGATTGCACGAGTTGCAACAATAAATTCCACGCTTCTGTCTGAACCAAAGAATAGATAGATGACTTAGTTTGCCACAGCCTGCCACGGCCATACGGTTTATTATTACCGATAAGCACGAGATTGTATTGGCAATGTGAAGCTGATGCCTGATGGAACATATAGCCACCACAGCACACCATATAGTCGTTGGCTGGCACATGCATGTGTGGAAGCAACGGCCAAGCACTTACGAGGATCGAAGTCGCTGTCAGAATAACACGGCGCAACGCGAGTCGTCGTTAATTAATTATAGATACAACAGATAAACCTCCTCACATGGCGGCGTCGCTATCGGCCATCGCTACGTAGCGATGCATGGCTTTGACCAGTCTCGGCAAGCGATGGAGCGCCTGACGGATGGATCGATGGATGCGTAGTGCAGGCATATGTTCGCTTGATGCATGGCACAGTATACAATTATACGATTGGCAGGCGAAAGGAAAGGGCACACGCGTCGTCGTCGCCTTCGGCAGGCTATAAAGGAGGCCCATCGGCTCGGCTGCAAAGCGATCGAGCTGGTAAAGCCGCGGCAGCAGCAGAAGTGACGAGCAAGAGCAAGTAAACAAATGGAGTGTGTGCGCTCTGGAATCTGGATTGTTAGTACTATATTCCGTATTAGCGTTAATTATATAAGCCCCGTACGTCCAAGGGGACAGATCTGATTGCCTGTACAGTACGTCCAAGGAGTATGATCGAGTAGTACTAGTACTACTACCGCCGAATCACATGAGCACCGATAGGATCTTGTTCCGCGTCGTCCGGGCCGCATCAAAAACGATGGATCGAGCTTTCGTTACCACACGTTGCACGCAATGGCACATCATCAGCGCCTAATAATGATGTCACGGACGGCGACGGGATCAGAAGCGATAGAGAGCGGGGACAGAAGATTGTTACGGAGTAGGAGTAGTTGTTCCTCCTACACTACACGCACGCACGCGGCGGCGCGGCGCACGATTCGGCACGGGGCCCTCGTGATGGAACCGCACCCACTGAATCCATATGAACGCGGCCAGAGACAGCACCGTCGCATCGCGCGTCGCACGGCGCACAGCTACTGGAGTACAGTAGTAACCTCCGCTACGGCACACGGCAGCGGGCCACTCGTCTGCTCGCTAGTGGCCAGACCCAGACAGCGCAGTGCGTGCGTGCGGCCGCTGGGGCCGGAACGCCTTTTTCCGTCCCCCCTACTATTTCCGTTCCCCGTGCGCGTACGGGACGGGCAACATCTTTTGTCCCTCCCTTCCCTCCTCGCCTCCTCGGCGCTCGACGTGACGGGCGGCGTAAATGCGCTGCCGGCCGAGCGCGCGCACCCCGTAGCCCGTACCACGACGCGACCGCGCGCACGGTGGAGGGGTGCCGGCCTGCCTGCCTCCGATTCATTTCGTGTCTGTCCCGACACCGGGGCCGGGGCTTCGCGTTCGCACGCACGAGGGCTGCCCAGGCCTTCAATGGCCGCAGCTGGCGAGGCGCTGGAAACTGGAGTGGCGTTGACATTTGCGCATGCAAGCCGGCGAGCGGCCACCGGGCTGGCAACTGGCAAATGGCATGCATGGTTCAGAATCAGAATCAATGCCACGGCGTAAAGTGCTCCTGCAACAACCAAGATCGAAGAAAATTTCAACCCGATGAATAGTACCACTTTCGTCTTATTTGGCAAATATTGTCCAATCATAGACCAACTAGGCTCAAAAGATCCATCTCGTGATTTTCAACTAAACTGTATAATTAGTTATTTTTTTACCTACATTTAATACTCCATGCAAGCGGTTAAAAATTGATGTGATGGAGAGAGAGTGAAAAAACTTGGAACTTTGAGGCAAACTAAACAAGGGCCAAATGCAGGCTCCTGTTACTGCACTGTTACCAGTGTCTTGCTAGACAGTGAACGTGGCGGCGGACGCGACGAACACCTGTAATATAGTAACCCCGACGCCGTCGTTCCGTACGGGCACGACACAGGTGACGCGTGGAAGCAAACATTCCAGAACGTCCCCGGCCAGGACAGGAGAGGTCGACGACCATTACCCGTGCGCTCTTGGCACGCACAGCACCGGTACTTATCTGTCATGACCATGCGATGCGATCATCCCTTACGGCGTTGGTTTCGAGACGAGCCATGAATCGAACCTCGCTCACCAAGGCTGGTTTAGATGTAAAATTTTTTCGTTGTTATTTGGCAAATATTATCCAATCATGGTCTAACTAGGCTTAAAAGACTCGTCTCGTCCATTTCGTCTAAACTGTGTAATTAGTTTTATTTTTTATTTATATTTAATGCTTCATGCATGTTTTTTTTTTAAAATTTTCTCGATCTAAACTGGGCTCAACCGCGCAAGCCCGTGCTATACCACGCTTACGTACTCCTACACATTTGCATTTATTTTTTGGCTACTCCTACATGATCTTGCCTCGTGATGAATCCGTCGGACAGAACAGAGCAGGGCAGTGAGGCAGTGGTACGTGTGCACAGTGCCATAGAATTGTTGGCAGCACAGCCATCGCATCGCGACATCGCAGCGTAGGCTAGGGGCCTAGGTCCTAGAGGTACGGTGACGCAGGTCGTAGCTGCCCGGGCGCCCTGCTTTTCGTACGCCAGGCCAGCCCTGCCGGCTGCCGCTCCTGCGCCGCGCCGCTGCCCTGCCCGCTACGCAGGCGTCGGGGGCTGCTGCGCCTGCGCGACAGGCAGGCGCCGCGGATGCGACGGATTGAAGAATCCCCCGTCCGTCCGCGCACGCAACGGAGACGGCGACGGCGACGCACGCGCCGGAGCGACCTCGGGACTCGCACCCTGTTCGTCGTCTAGCAGTTTTTCTCTCACAGCAAATTATTAAACAGTACTTTCAGCCACATGTATTTTTCTCTCACATCAAACCAACCAACGGTACTTTCAGCCACCCTAGACCAACGAAACGACCAGGGTGTCGGAGAGCCCAAGGAGAGGCAGTGATCACCCCGCCGATGATCTCACGGCAGACGACGGGTTGCGTTGCGTCGCAGTGTCAGCTGCACTGTATGCATGCGTCCGTCGGTCCGGCGTGAGGACGTGAGCTACCGTGGATTGGATGGATGGAGATGATGGACGCGTGAAGCGAGGGCGCTGGCCGGCTGGGTTGGTGGCAAGGCAATGATGGTGGCCCAGGCAGGCAAGGCAGGCCGCGCTGCGCGAACCACTGGCACGTCGCCCTGCTTGCGCTGTCCTGCCGGCTGCCGCTGCCCACCCCAGCACCCCTGCCCTGCCTAGTACTCCTTCCACGAGCTGCCCGGCGGGCACACCGCACACGGCACAAGCACGCGATATTCTACTCCACTCCTACTCGCCTCGCAAACTTGGCGATCACAAGTGTCATGATGCGGCTAGAGATACTACGCTGCTGACGGAGGTAGCTGTAGGGTCGGATCACGGGAGCGCCTGCTGCCGTTGCCTTCCAGTTTCTTCGGCGTTGTTCAGATAGCTAAATTCACCCCTAAATCTCGCTATACAAAAAGAAGGTTTCTCGTCACATCAAAATATCGGCACATATATAGATTATTAAATATAGATAAAATAAAAAATAATTATACAGTTTTGTTGCACTTTACGAGACGAATATTTTAAACCTAATTAATCAATATTTTGACAATTATTATCAAATAAAAACAAAATTACTATAGTGTTCAACATTGATTCGGCACCCCGCATCCAAACGAGGCCTTCGTTAGAAAAGAAAACGAAACCAGTGGTCTTTTATTAGGACATGGAGATGCATTTAGGACATGTCGCCATGGCGCCAGTTTTGGAGTGCGTCTTCTTCCTTTTCCTAATTCTCTTTCTCAAACCATTCGCTTTAGGCTCTGTTTAGTTTGTGTTGTAAAATTTTTGGAAGCACAATAACTCTTTCGTTTGTATTTGACAATTAGTGTCTAATTATGAGCTAATTAGGTTCGAAAGATTCGTCTCGTGATTTACAACCAAACTGTGTAATTAATTATTTTTTACCTATATTTAATGCTTCATACATGCGTCCAAAGATTCAATGTGACGGGAAATCTTGTAAAATTTTTGGAACTTTGAAGGATCTAAACACACCTTTAGCAAAGTTTATTTCGCCCTCTAATTAAGGCCTTATTTTCGCCCTCCAACTAAAGCACCACCATTTATATATATCTCCTAGAAAAAAAAATCCTAGAATACCATCCAAACAAAAACTATACTAGATCATAGGAGATTCCAGCATATACAGATTCTAAGAATCTCAGGGTGTGTTCACTTCCCATACAAACTCAAAATATTTCTCTTCCATTTATCACATCAAATATTTGGACGCATACATGGAATATTAAATGTAGGTAAAAAAAATAACTAATTACACAGTTTGTCTGTAAATGTCGAGATGAATCTTTTAAGCCTAGCTACTTCATGGTTAGATAATATTTGTCAAATAACAACGAAAAGTGCTACATAAACTTCTCACGTACTTTTTACCAACTAAACACACCCTCAAAATCTAATGAAGCACAGATCACGGGGCCTGTATAAAAAGAGCACCGGCCAATGGCAGAAGCGCCGGCCAACCCAAACCCAGCACGTTCCGTGCAAGCAACGAGTCAGATGAGGAGGCCGCCATTTTGAGATGCAATGCAGCTACGAAGAAGGTGTCGCCAAGGCGCCAAGCCAACACGTCGGGGGCAAGATGTACTCCGTACGCTTTATGCTACGCCCATCCCAGGGAAGAAGAAAACTGGAAAGGAAGAGGAGGCAAAGGCAGGAAAGGGAGATCACTGTCGCTGTGCTGGGTGCCCCGTTAGATTCCTTCCAGAACTGATACCCTCATACAGTACTGTACTCCGATGGAGAACAGCTACTCGTATCGGCGAATCAGCGATCAGGGGGGCCGGGGGGCGAGGGGAAAAAGGCGACGGCGAGGCGTGTGCGTGTCCCCGTGGCGTCGCGGCCGTGGGGGGCACGGCGGCGGCAGCATAACGTGCCCCCAGGCCCCCGTCCCGACGGCACGCTGTCCCGTCGTGTGTCTCTCCTCCACGGCTCCACCCGCCCGCTGCTTTTCCGAGCTGTGTCTACGTAAACGCAAGCCGTCCAGTGTCCAGACATCCTCCGGTCGTTGGTAGGATGGGGCGCGCCATTATATTATTGCCGAGACCCTGCGTAATCCACCAGTATCGCTGTGCTACGCCCGTCCATCCACTTGCCTGAGAATGACACTCTGTACTACGTTGTTGGTCTACAGCCCTACTCCAAACGCCAAATGGGCATGATTTTAGTAACGCTCCTTCGGACCAAAAAAAAAAAAGAGAGTGATAATTTTAGCATGGCACCGTGTCAAAACATTATAGATAGACATTGTTAATATTTACGATACCAAACAAATACCATTAGATTATTATAATATTATAGTATATCTAGTATGTGCCATAAATATTTTATCTTTTTTTTTGTAAATTTGATAAAATTTTAGATAGATTCACTAAGAAAAAAAGTAATATTTTTTTAAGACGGAGGTAGTACTCTCAAGTACTGTACTACTACACCACTACTAGTGGCCGGCCAGTTCTTGATCTGGGAGATCTTTCTTTGGAAAGTAAAATAGTCACATGTGATTGGATTGTGGGTGTCCGGGCGGGACTAGAGAGCCGTTCGGCTATGCTGATAAGGCGACTAAAAAACATTGTTGGCTAATTTGTTGTGAGAGAAAAATATTGTTTCGGCTGAAAAAACAAGCTGAAAAGTACGAATTACAAGTCGGATAAACAGGGCCTAGGATTTATTTGGAAAAGAATATGTACGTGGGCCTGTGTGCATTCACAGGCCAGCTCGCGCGGCTGATACGCCAGCTGGGCCTCAGGGTAGAGCTCCGAAATTTGCACGCAGGTGTAGTTGGGTTGGGTCTCACGAGAGTGGGCCGTTGGATCGATTGGAAGGAATGTACGTAGGCCCAGCTGCTGAGAGTAGCCGGGCTAATAAATTACGTGAGCTGCTAGGGAGAAAGTGCCTGGGCGACGCAGATTTTATTCAGCTACGTTTTGGCAATGTGTTTCAGTGTTTGGCTTGAGGAGTGTCCTTTTAAAGTTAGTTATAAGGTGCTAATTTAACCCAAGTTTGTAGAAAAACAGGAAAAGTGGTTCTTGGGCAAGTGTATATGGATATAATTCAACTATTATAGATCAATTGAAGAAACAAAATGTTTTGGGGGCCAGATGACTCTTGCCACTTTGCCAATTGCCAGTGTTTCCAATCTTCAAGAGACGTCCCTGTTACTACTTACTCCGTACTACAGAGTTTACTGGCACATGAGGTTTCAACTTTCCAGTTTGTTGTAAAAAAAAACACTTTCCAGTTGGTTCTTTAATTTGAGCTGTGGTGCACCTGTAAATTCGGCCCATTTACTGTACAGAGTTACGTGGGCTATACGAACATGATCTCTAACTCTGTGAGGGCATGTTTAGTTCCAAAAAAATTTAATATTCCCATCCTATTGAATGTTTGACACATGCATTGAGCATTAAATGTAGAAAAAAAAAACTAATTACACAGTTTGGTAGAAAATCACGAGACGAATCTTTTGAACATAATTAGTCCATAATTGGACACTAATTGACAAGTACAAACGAAAACGAAAGTGCTACAGTAGCCAAAGCTGAAAATTTTAGCGAACTAATTGACACGGACAGATCTTCGGTTTGTCAGTACTCTGCTCGCTCTACTGATATCCGATCCTGAATTGCACATGAGAATCGATCGAAAATATCAGCCGGACGCGATGGCCGATGGAGCATGGGCCCACTTGGTTCGCTTCTAAAATTTATCATGCTATAAATGTTTGGTAAACCATGATTTTAACTAATATTTAGTTTACTACTAAAACTTGCCAAATTCTCGCATTTAGTTCGTCAAATCTATGGCAACTCTTATCCCAACATCTTAATTATCATGCTGTCGCTGCGCTGAAGACTATGCAGACCGGCTGATCGGGGCTGCTAGCTTGAGAGTTATCCTCCTCGCCATCTACGTCGGCGTCGTGTCTACCTTACATTACACTTACACCCAGATCCAACCAGACCAACCCCGATGGACTTGGAGAGTTGTACCGGACTACTCTAAAATATCTATCGTTTTCGTTTCTCGAAAAACAACTTTAATAAATATATATTAAAAATATTAATATTTATGGTACATAATTAGTATCATTAGAAAGATCTTTGAATCTAGTTTTTTAATAAATTTATTTAAAGATATAAATGTGTCACGCATTTTTTATAAATTAAGTCAAACTTGTGACACGAAAACTGAAAATAATCTGGGACAGAGGGAATAGTGCTGCAGTGCAGTAGATGACTCCACGAGATGAAGACGTGCCCCTGCCCATAAACGGTCGTCACTTATCGGCGGCTGTGCGTAACTGCATAGCCCTGAAGGCATGCGGTTTGGAGATTTGTACCGGACCTAACGTCTGATCGGCACGGTCGTTCGTGTACGCGTGGCACGTGTGGCCTTCCATGCCTGCAGCAGGCCTCCGTTCCGATTCCATGGAATGATCTGAAGACCTGATGATGTGGCTGCACCTGACGGCACGTACGTGCACGGCGCCGGTCCGATCGATCCTGTCGTTTGCAGCCCCGAGATGAGGTTGCAAGCTGCTTCAGTGCTTTGCAAGCTCCCCCTGATGGCCACTTGAAGTCAATATAATTCAATGCTCGACCTGTCTCAGCGAGGTTTAATTTGGGGAAAGCTATACACATCTGTTCGGGCGCCATAATAGAGCTCGGGCAGCGAAAGCCATCACGCCACCACCCGCACCAACCATGGCCGCCGTCCACGGTGGGCGCCGCCGGCACGTGCTGCTGTTCCCGCTCCCGTACCAGGGCCACATCAACCCCATGTTCCGGCTCGCTGGCCTCCTCCACGCCCGCGGCTTCGCCGTCACCGTGTTCCACACCCAGTTCAATGCCCCGGACCCGGCGCGCCACCCAGACTACTGCTTCGTCCCCGTCCCCGACGGCAGCCCCGCCCCCGTGCCCGTCGCCATGAAGGACGTCGTTGCTCAGATCATGGAGCTCGGCCTCGCCTCCGTCCTGGAGGAGTACTCCAGGGACGCCGTGGCGTGCCTCGTCGCCGACACACACCTGCTGCCGATTTTCGAGGTGGCTGCGAGGCTCTCCGTGCCCACGCTGGCACTGCGTACCGGCAGCGCCGCCTGCTGTGCGTGCTTCCTCGCGTACCCGATGCTCTTCGACAAAGGCTACCTCCCCGTGCAAGGCATGCGTGTACTCTCCTGTCCCGTCCATATACGTTTCTGAGTACTTTCCACTTCGTAGGAGCACACGCTTGATGCTGTCTTGGATCAACGTGCACCTCGCTTGTCCATGGATGCAGAGTCGCAGCGTGACATGCCGGTGCTGGAGGTGCCACCGTACCGAGTGCGCGACCTGCCAGTTATCGACGAGGATGGCGGCGGCCTGGTGCGCGAGGTTATCTCCCGCGTCACGACTGCTGTGAAGATCTCCTCGGGCCTCATCCTCAACACGTTCGACGCGCTCGAGCGCCGTGAGCTGGAGGGCCTCCGGCGGGACCTTGCCGTGCCGGTGTTCGACATCGGCCCGCTCCACAAGTTCTCTTCCGCCGGCGACAGCAGCCTGCTGCTCCCGGACCGGGGCTGCCTGGAGTGGCTGGACGCGTGGCCTCCGCAGTCGGTGCTCTACGTGACCTTCGGCAGCATGGCCTGCATGAGCCCGCGGGATCTGGTGGAGACGGCGTGGGGCATCGCCGGCAGCGGCGTGCCGTTCCTCTGGGTGGTCCGGCCGGGCATGGTCAGCGGGTCCGCGGACCACCACCAGCAGCAGCTCCCCGAGGGGTTCGAGGCTGCGACGCACGGGCGCGGGATGGTGGTGTCGTGGGCGCCGCAAGAGGAGGTGCTTGGCCACCGCGCCGTGGGCGGGTTCTGGACGCACGGTGGGTGGAACTCGACGGCGGAGAGCATCTGCGAAGGGGTGCCGATGCTGTGCCGCCCCTACTTCGGCGACCAGATGGGAAACGCGAGGTACGTGGAGCATGTGTGGAGGGTGGGCCTCGAGGTGGGCGGCGACCTCGAGAGGGGCAGGCGATCCGCCGGCTCATGACTGGCGAGGACGGCGCGGAGATGAGGACGAGAGCCGGTGAACTGAAGAAGGCGGCAGCGGAGTGCATCGGAGAGGGCGGGTCGTCGTGTCTTGCCATTGATAAGCTCATCACGCACATGTCCCTGTAAAATTCGCACGAGTCTGAATCACGAAATTTGGCTGAACACCTTCTGGCGAGAGTAGCTCAGCTTTCACTACTTTTATATGGGAATATTTTCACTAAGATGTAAGTTTTTCCCATGTATAGCATGGATAGTGAGCTATCTCTTCGTATAGATTTTTTGCTAACAAAATATTTTTTTTTTTTTGAGAAATCTCTGAAACATGCTCCTCATAGCATGGATAGTGAACTTCTCCATTCTCCTCTCGCTCAGGTAGGCCTAAGTGCGCCCATGGTCGCCACCAGGGCGTGGGGTGCCGAAGCAGAGCCATTGTGGCGTGTGAGCGTGGGGTAGTCAAGCCATTGGGCCGTCGGGGTGCTAGAGTGGAGCCGCCGGGGCGCCAAGACAGGTCAAGAAAGTTGCACCTCCTTCAATCTTCATGCTCCGCAACTAACAATAGCCATGTTAGTTGCAAGGGAGTACTAGGCTCCGCTCCATTTGGTAGGGTCTGTCTCCTTCAGCGGAGCTTTACCAAACGTTTTAATAAGTGAAGCTGATTAGAGTCCTTTTTTAGTGAAAAAAGAAGTCATTGGAGAGGAGTCCTCCCAAACACACCTTAAGCAAGAGGCTGTCTGACCGGTTCTTGATTCGACAGAATTTTTTAAAAGTTGATTTTTTTTAGCAAGGATTGTGGGTGTCATCCGGGAGGGGCTAGGACTAGGACTTATATTTATAGAAGAAAAGGCGTGACTAGCACCCGGATGTTCGGACGCTAGCCCTCCATCCAGACACCCATGCCGTTGCCCCCTTCTCGTGTCTTGCGTGTTGCCCGTTCACGTCTACGCTCGCTCGCAAGCACGTGGGGCCTGCCCGCGCCAGTGGGGACCGTCTCTGCCTTCTCGCGCCTGACACTAAGGCAAGACAACAGAAAAGCACGAAGAGAGAGATGCAATACTCAATCTAGTTTTGAAACATCCAGATGCAATAATTGCAACGTACGTCTAAAAATAAATGAAACATTTGAAACATGTGTCTGAAACACTTGCAAAAATATCTGAAAAACACTTAAAAACATTGTATACATACACAACATCCAGATAAAACGCTTGCATCATATATGTAAAAACATATGCAACATCCAGATAAACACACTTACAACATACGGCGGAAAAAAGATGAAACACTGAGAACAGGAGCTTGCAACATACGTGTACAACCATTACAACATGTGTAAGATCCTGATCTACTTTTGCAACATCCGTATGAAACACTTGCAACATACATTTGAAACGTTTGAAACAGACGCCTGCAAACATGTGTTTTTCACCCTTCTTCCGCACGACGCAGCACAGAGCAGAGGACGACCACTTCCGGCCAGCGGACAGCTGAGGATGGAGCGGCCAGTTGCACCTGCGCCTGGGCTGGGCCTGGCTAGCGACGGGCTCCTCTCCTGGCCAAGCCTGGGCGCGGCGAAGGACGGAGCATGGCGGCGTGCCAGGAGACAGAGGCGTCGCTGCCATCGCCGAGCACGCGCATGGAGCTTGGAGGCAAAGGGCGAGGCGACGACGACTGGGCCCAGTGGCAGCAGCGGTCGATGGGGCGGCTAGCAGCGTACCTCACGCAGAGGATTCCTCCTCTCCGCGGGAGACGGAGGTGCCGCGGGGATGGGGAGCGCCGCGGGGATGGCAGCAGCGGTGCACCGGAGTGGGCGGTGGCGCGACGGATTGGGGTGATTGGACGACCACACGGCGCCACGAAGCCGCAACGCACGAGCATCGAGTGGAGGAGACAAGCTTCCATGGAGATTTCAATTTTTTTATTTAGATGAGTAGGAGGCAGTGAGTGAAGTGAGGCGTGTGTTGGAACTTCCATACGTTAGCATTACCGTAGAAGAAAAAAGGACGCGCGTGGGCCTGTGTGCGTTCGCAGGGCTGACTCCATTTCGTGCGGCTTACGCCAGCTGGGCCTCAGGGTCAGCGCTCCAAAATTTGCACGCTGGTGTAGTTGGGTTGGGTCTCACAAGAGTGGACCGTTGGATCGATTGGAAGGAATGTATGTAGGCCGAGCTGCAGAGAGGCGGCCGAATTAATTACGTGGGCTGCTATGGGGGAAGTGGCGAAGTGCCTGGGCGACGCAGATTTTCTTCAGCTTCGTTTTGGCGTGAGCGTGAGCGTCCTTTTGAAGTTAGCTCTGGCGACGTCTCACGTGGAAACCACATCTTTTATAAAAACTCATGTAAATTATAGTAAAAAAGTCATCTAAATTCATTAAAAAATCACACATGTAGATGATATGATAATACACAACCTTGTAAAATATATTGTCCAAATTTATTTTTATATCTCACAAACGAAGTCGAGTTTGGATAAGATATTTTACAAGGTTGTGTATCATCATATCATCTACATATATGATTTTTTTATGAATTTAGATGACTTTTTTGTCGTGGTTTGCACTGGTTTTTACGAAGGGTGTAGTTTTCACCTGATACGTTGCCGAGTTTGGCAAGACACTCAAATTTGTCCGATCAGGTTACTATGTGCTGAAAGGTATTCACGTATGTGCACGAAGTTAAGAAGGAAGGTGCAGAAACCAATCAGAGCACGAAGTGGACTTTTGCATGGTGAACTCCATGCGTGATGGCGTGAGTTATTTTTGGACATGCTGGTATTGACCAAGGAAGGTATTGGAGTTGGAGCTGGAATCTAAGCATATCACGTTTGCACGTACGTGATTCTGATTGACCGAATAGGAAAAGAAGCTTAAGACTTTGTACTCTGTTCGGATCTTGCTGTAACTCGTGGAAAGACCGGCCGCTCTATAAATATGAAGGGTGACGGCCGATTCACAACCCACAATCGAACCTATCAATACACATATACTATTTTCTTATCATGTTTTCCAATCTAATAGTTCTTCGTTGTCGACGATATGATGTTCATCGCTTCAATGATGGCGAAGCCGTAGAGCGGTCAGGCCGGCTAGGGTAGCTCATAGCCGCCGCGCTCCCTGACGTGGTTCATCTTGGGCATGTGGAGTTTCGGGTTTCAAGAGACCTCGGCGATGTGTCTTGTGTATCGTGCTCCCGGCGAGGCTCCTCCGGGGACGTGTCATGCGTATCGCACTCATCGCCGGGGGCACACGGTGACGTGTTCGTGTGCGAACAGTTAGCTATAGATATCTAAGGTGCTAATTTAACTAAGTTTGTAGAAGAACAGGAAAAGTGGTTCTTTGGCAATTGTTGAGTGTATATGGATAGAATTCCACGATTAGATCAATTGAATATTGAATTGACGAAACAAAATGTTTTTGGGTACCACTGCCACATGACTCCTTGCCAGTGTTTCGAACGACGTCCCCGTTACAACATACTAGAGAGTTACAGGCACATGAGGTTTCCACTTTCCAGTTGCTTCTTTAAATTTGAGCTGTGGTGCACCTGTAAATTCGGTGTCCACTTACTGTACAGAGTTACGTGGGCTTGTTGCATACGGACATGATCTCTGACTCTCTGTGTGAATCTGACACGATCAGATCTTTGGTTTGTCAGTACTCCCTCTGGTCGTTCTACTGATACCTGATCCTGAATTGCTGATGGCCGAAGGGCGATGGAGCATCAGCATCTTATCTTGCTGTCGCTGCAGCCGTACACTACCCAGACCGGGCCGATCGCCACGAAGCCGGGCAGGACACCGGCGACGACCCGTGTGGCGGCCGTAACTAGCTGCTACCTTGAGAGTTGAGACCATCCAAATCCAAATCCTCCTTGATCGCCGTCTACATCGGCGTCGTGTAGCTTACACCTGGATGGCCCGATCCAACAAGACCACCCCCGATGGACTTGGAGGAGAGTTGTACTAGACTAGTAGTGCAGGTTTCGCAAAAAAAAAAAAAAAAAAAAAAAAGACTAGTAGTGCAGATGCTGCAGTGCAGTATGTGCCTGCCCATAAAACGGCTGTGCGTCTGGCCCTGAAACTGAAAACATGCGGTTTGGAGGTTTCCATGTGCTGGCGTGCTGCTGGACGTGGACCCGACCTCGGCGTCTGATCGGCACGGTCGTTCTTGTACACGTGGCACGTGTGGTCTTCAATGCTACTAGTAGTTGCTAGCTGCTGCAGGCCTCCGTGCACGGTGCCGCTCCGATCGATCTTGTCATTTTGCAGCCGCGATGAGGTCGCAACGTGCTTTGCAAAGTTCCAGCCACAGATGAAGCTCCTCGTAAGTATGCGAACAATTTTCTTGCCGTTTTTTTTGTAAAGTCACTGGCAAGTGAGTTTGATTATAACTCTGCTCTCTGCAGTACGTAGATTTACAGTCAGAGGAACCAATTCCATATTCGACGTGTCTCGAGAAGTTTCCTTTCGTTTTTCATGCCTTTTTTTATTTATTATAACTCCCCAAGTGAAGGAGCTGAAGTGCTGAACTACTGTCGCTCTCGCCACAGGCGTTCAGCCGAATTTCGTGATTCAGGTTCGCGTGTCTAGAATTTTACAGTGACATCATGTGTGTGATGAGCTTATCAATGACAAGGCGCGACGACCCGCCCTCGCCGGTGCACTCCTCTGCCGCCTTCTTCAGCTCGCCGGCTCTCGCCCTCATCTCGGCGCCGTCCTCGTCAGTCATGAGCCGGCGGATCGCCGCCTCGACGCGGCCCCCTCTCGAGGTCGCTGCCCACCTCGAGGCCCACCCTCCACACGTGCTCCACGTACCTCGCGTTCCCCATCTGGTCGCCGAAATAAAAGGGCGGCACAGCATCGGCACCCCCTCGCAGACGCTCTCCGCCGTCGAGTTCCACCCGCAGTGCGTCCAGAACCCGCCCACGGCGCGATGGCGCAACACCTCCTCCTGCGGCGCCCACGCCACGATCTTGCCGCGCCCGCACGTCGCGGCCTCGAACCCCTCGGGGAGACGGTGGTGATAGCTTGATAGGATCTTCTAGTAGAGTACCGAGTTCGGGAACAAGAGAGAAACTGTGGAGTAGATCTAGGAGTTTAGGGATTAGACCGTCGTTGGAGGGAGCGGATCCGGAGGCGTCCATGGTGTTGATGTCGCGGTGGAGTAGATCACGTCGTCCTTCGGGCCTCCACCGACGCTGACCGACGACGGCGGTGCGGGAGTAGAAGGGAGGCGGCGCGGTGGTGCTTCCCGACGCCACTACGCGATGCCGATCGGAGGCCTAGGGTTTGTGGAGTGGGTTTAGGGCACGACGAACCTTGGGTTAAGTGCCTGCGGCCCCCACTCCTCCTTTTTATAGCGCAGCGCGTCGGGGGCCCACCAACCATGGATCGGTTGGGCGCCCCCGATCAGGGCGCGATCCAGGGGGAAACAAGGCCCCAGCCGTTGGGCTGGGCCTGAGATCAATCCAACATTCTCCCCCTTGATCTCATCTCTGCTTTCTCGCTTTGTTAACCCACCCCATCACAAATTAGTGTATTGAGCATGTTTCATCATAACAGTTATTACCATTAGATTAGATAGCCACAGACACTTTTCTGTTCAGAGGTGAATTCTCGCCTTGGGCCCTCTTACTATCCAGGAATCATAGGCTTTCCTTTAAACCCATGCCGGCTACGTATTCTCTGAACACATTGGGCGGTAAGCCTTTCGTAAGCGGATCCGCTAACATCTTTTCTGTGCTTATATGTTCAAGACTTATGACGTGATCCCGGATTTTATCCTTCATAACATAATATTTTATGTCAATGTGCTTGGCGGCATTGCTTGACTTATTGTTGTGAGCATACAACACTGTTGGCTCGTTATCACAATACAACTTTAGTGGTTTATTGATGCTATCGACCACCTTTAAACTGGGTATAAATTTCTTAAGACAATTCACCTGTCCTGACGCCTCATAACAAGCAATAAACTCAGCATATATTGTGGACGATGCAGTGACTTTTGTTTGTTTTGAGTTTTTCCATGATATGGCTCCTTGCGCGAGAGTGAATATATACCCTGAGGTGGACTTTCTATCATCTCCCGCGTAATCAGAATCTCAATATCCTACTATTTGTAGGTCATCAGATCTTCTGTAGGTTAGCATGAGCCCTTTTTTGCCTTGCAAGTATCTTAAGACCTTCTTTACTAAATTCCAGTGTTCCATACCTGGATTACTTTGATATCTGCCAAGCAGCCCAGTCACAAAAGCCAGGTCTGGGCGTGTGCACACTTGAGCATACTGTAAGCTTCCGATAGCTGAAGCGTATGGAACGGCTTACATGCGATCGCGCTCGAACTTGCTCTTGGGACATTGATGTTCCCCATACTTGTCACCTTTTACAATAGGAACAGGTGATGGTCTACACTTATGCATATTGAATTTCTTCAATATTTTCTCTATATATGCCTCTTAGGACAATCCCAATACCCCTCGGTTTCTATCTCGGTGAATCTTTATGCCCAAAACAAAAGAAGCTTCACCTAAATCTTTCATATCAAAATTTGAGGACAAAAACCTTTTGGTTTCCTGTAGCAGAGTGACATCACTACTTGCTAGTAGAATGTCATCTACATACAGTACTAGGAAAATATATTTCCCATTCTTAAACTTTGCATACACGCAATTGTCCTCAACATTCTCTTTAAACCCAAACTTTCTGATTGTCTTATCAAACTTTAAATACCACTGTCTGGATGCTTGCTTTAATCCATAAATGGATTTCTTCAGGCGACAACCCATTCTTTCTTTGCCTGTCACAACAAAACCTTTCGATTGTGCCATGTACACTCTTTCTTCTAGATCCCCATTGAGAAACGCTGTCTTCACATCCATCTGATGTAATTCTAGATCAAAATGTGCCACTAGGGCCATTATGATTCTAAAAGAGTCCTTACTCGAGACGGGAGAGAATGTTTCATTGTAATCTATCCCTTCTCGCTGAGTAAAACCTTTTGCTACCAGTCTTGCTTTATACCTTTCTATGTTTCCTTTGGAGTCACGTTTCACTTTGTAGACCCATTTGCAGCCTACCGTTTTGGCTTATTCAGGAATTTCCTCTAGGTTCTAAACTTTATTGGTACTCATGGACTTTAATTCATCTTCCATGGCTTCTTGCCACTTAGATGCTTCAGTGCTCCTCATGGCTTCTTCAAATAAGGTGGGTTCATCCTCCATCTGAACTTCTTCGCATTCATAGACTATGTAG
The DNA here is from genome assembly GCA_038087645.1 of Saccharum hybrid cultivar R570. NCBI lineage: Eukaryota > Viridiplantae > Streptophyta > Magnoliopsida > Poales > Poaceae > Saccharum > Saccharum hybrid cultivar. The sequence continues at coordinate 4,307,729 of JAQSUU010000059.1, forward strand.
TCATCTGGAATAGGAGACTTTCTCGCTCTTTGAGGTCTGCCAGAAGGTTCTGCTACTGGCATTTCTTGTTCTTGAGGCTGATCTTGTTGGGGCTGCTGTTCATCGACTATGGGTTCATTCGGCTCCTGAAAGATAGGTTCCGAATTAGTCGTAGGTGAAATTACAGCAGGTGTTGTCACCACTTGCGTAGGTCCAACAACAACAGGCAGCGTGAAGTAGGGTTCCTGCACCATAGGAATGGGCACGAACACCCGCTTCTCTTCAAGGGTGATTTCTCGCGCTGTCTTGCTCCCCCTGATCATCTGATCTTCTAGAAAACTAGCGTGTCTTGTTTCCACAAACTTGGTATGTCTACCAGGACAGTAAAAATGATAACCTTTCGACTTTTCTGGATGGCCAATAAAATGGCAACTTACTGTTTTGGGGTCTAGCTTTCCTATGTTTGGGTTAAATACTTTTGCTTCAGCAGGGCTCTCCTAGACACGCAAATGGTTGACTGAGGGTTTCCTGCCGGTCCACAACTCATACGGTGTTTTAAGTACTGACTTGCTTGGAACTCTGTTGAGAATATGAATGGCGGTTTTTAAGGCCTCCATCCACAAACTCAGTGGCAGAGTGGAATAGCTCATCATGCTGCGCACCATATCCATTAGAGTACGGTCACGCCTTTCTGCTACTCCATTTTGCTGTGGGTCGCCCGACATTGAATACTGGGCTACTATACCATTTTCCTGTAAGAACCTTGCAAAAGGTCCAGGAACTTATCCATAAGAGGTATGTCGACCGTAGTACTCTCCCCCACGGTCAGATCTTACTACTTTGATTTTTCTGTCTAGTTGATTTTCAACCTCAACCTTGAATATCTTAAACTTGTCTAAAGCTTCTGAACGTTCTTTGATTGGATATATATATCCAAAACGAGAGTAGTCGTCTGTGAATGTGATGAAGGAATCAAAACCATTCACAGATGTCACTGGAAAAGGTCCACAGATGTCTGTGTGGATCAATTTCTAGTACTCCCGTGCTTCGCTTAGCGCCTTTCTTTATGTTCTTTACTAACTTTCCTTTAATGCAATCAACACATTACTCTAACTCTGAGAGTTCTAGTGGTGGGAGTATTGATTCTTTAACTAAGCGTTCTATTCTCCCCCTCGAAATATGACCTAAACGACAGTGCCATAGTTTCGATGAGGAATCAATTCTTTTCCTTTTATTGCTATCATCTGCGGGTATTGCATTCTCAGCATTATTACATTCAGCATTCACATTCTCAGACATAGATAATAAATAAAGTTTGTCTTGTCGGAAGGCAAGACCCACACACTGATTATTTAACTGTAGCTTATAGTTGTTCTTGCTGAAATGACAATCAAAACCATAGTCTGACAAACATGAAACTGAAATCAAATTTCTGGCTAAAGAGGGAACATAAAGAACATCATGCAACTCAAGTGTGAAACCACTAGCTAAAACTAGAGATAAATTTCCTATAGCTTGAACTTTAGCTTCAACACCAGTGGCCACCTTAATCTATCTTTCTCCTCTTTGAAGGGTTCTCCCTCCATTGAATCCATGCAAAGAGTTTGCAACATGAACAGTTGCACCTGAGTCAATCCACCATGTGGATCTAGCATAGCTTAGATATAAGGATTCATCAACAAAAGTTATAATGTCCTCACCCTTTACTAGGCAGTGTCTCATGAACTTGGGGCAGTCGTGCTTCCAATGCCCTGTCTCATTGCACTATCTACAGCGATCCGGGTCCTCCTGCTTCTGCTGGTTGTCTTGTTTTGGCTGTGCTTTAGGCTGTGAAGAGCTTCCTCCCTTATTATGATAGGTGGAGGCATCTGGAGCTTTCTTGTTATAGAATGGTTTCTTGTTCTTTCCTTTGACAAAGTTCACAGAACCACCATTTGCATTCTTTAGCCTTTCTTCTTCTTGCACACACATAGTAATCATCTTCTCTAAATCCCAGTCCTCTGGCTGTGTGTTGTAGTTAACAACAAATGTCTCATACTCTTTAGGAAGGAAGTTTAGAGCTAGGTGAATGATGAAACCATCTGCCAGGGGCATCTTTAGCTTGTCTAACTTAGCTGCCATGGTGCTCTTGCTCAGAATGTGCTCTCTCACACTCCCCCCTGTGAACCTCATGTTAGTGAGTTTCTGGATTAGGGTGGAAGCATGAGCTTTGGTAGAACCAGTGAACTGATTCTTTACTTTCTCAAGGTATTCTTTTGCTGTGTCACATTCTGGGATGGCACCTCTTAAGCCCTCTGTGATGGTTTTCTTGAAGACAATCTTACACTTGCGGTTTGACTTTTCCCACTTGTACTTCTCAAGATTATACTTTGCTCTAACAGGAGCATAGTCTCGCTTCCGATTAGCAAAAGCTTCATCGGTCTCATTTTGGGCTCTTTCGGGCTCCTCTGGCTCAGTGGGCTTTGGCTCCTGAAGAGCCAAATCTATCTCAGCAAGTGCTAGAGCTGCATCAAGTTCTTCGCGCCACAGAACATAGTTCCGTCCCGTCAGCTTTGGGATTGCACTAATAAAGTGCATCGCATTGAGCGCTTAGTCTGAAATTAAACATAATAAAATAGTGAGGGCATCAACATTAAATCTAGGAAAGAAAAAATAATTGTATATCTTAATTTAACGTTGGTCAAAATCAAGATATACAAAAATTAACTTTGTACATAAATTCTAATCACCGTTGGGCAGAATAGAATAAATGCATAAAATATTAGAGCTTGCGCAGCGGAAAACTTTAATTAACTTGCTATTTCTCAGAAGCATAACTTGCTGACTTTGCTCTCTAAGTAATAAACACGTTGGTGCAATTAAATAGAGTTTAATAACTGGGCAGAACAATTATTTAAATGCTTTTGAAAAAATAAAAAAATAAAATAAAAAAAATTTCACTGTGCTTAACGGGCTGCGGCCAACGAAGCAGCCCACGGCCACTTGCGGCCCAGCCTGACTGCGCGCGGGAGGGGGTGCGCTCAGCCAGGTCGCAACCTGGGCCGGCGGCGCGCATTCGGCCCAGCGCCGAAACCCGCCTGGGCTGAATCTCGGGTCCAGCAAATCCTGACCGTTGGATCACATCCGACGGCCCTCCTTTGATCTCGGGTGAACAAAACCCCAAGGCAGTCCACCGGTGAAACCCTAGCCCCATTCTATCCGTCGCCTTCTCTTTCTTCTCTCTATCCTCTCTCTCAGCCGCTCCGAGACGCAAGATGGAGGAGCGCCCTGCGATGGCCGGTGAGAAGGACGGCGCCGCCCCGAGGCCCCTGGCCGGTGCGCGCGCTCGCCCATTGCGGAGCGCGCCGCCGTCTAGTGGCTTCGTGTGCGGTGCCTCGCTGGATGACCGGTTACGGAGAGCCGCGCGGTGGCGTGGTATCCCCGGCCGGTCTCTGTGCTTGTCTCGGTCGCCGGCGACCCGGCGGCGGTGCGGGGAGGACCGCGGCAAAGGTAAGTGCATGGATCCCCCGGCCCTTCCTCTTTGCTTTTAGGGTTAGGTATTCCCTTTCCCGTTCTTACACGTCTGGATCTGGGTGCTAGGGTTAGGGTTAGGAAAAAGGAAAACCCCTCCTTCTACTTGATGTGCTCGTTGGGTAGTCCCCGAGCCCGATCTACTACTAGATCGACCGATACCATTGATAGCTTGATAGGATCTTCTAGTAGAGTACCGAGTTCGGGAACAAGAGAGAAACTGTGGAGTAGATCTAGGAGTTTAGGGATTAGACCGTCGTTGGAGGGAGCGGATCCGGAGGCATCCATTGTGTTGATGTCGCGGTGGAGTAGATCACGTCGTCCTTCGGGCCTCCACCGACGCTGACCGACGACGGCGGTGCGGGAGTAGAAGGGAGGCGGCGCGGTGGTGCTTCCCGACGCCACTGCGCGATGTCGATTGGAGGCCTAGGGTTTGTGGAGTGGGTTTAGGGCACGGCGAACCTTGGGTTAAGTGCCTGCGGCCCCCACTCCTCCTTTTTATAGCGCAGCGCGTCGGGGGCCCACCAACCATGGATCGGTTGGGCGCCCCCGATCAGGGTGCGATCCAAGGGAAAACAAGGCCCCAGCCGTTGGGCTGGGCCTGAGATCAATCCAACAGGTGGTCGTCCGCGGACCCGTGGACCATGCCCGGCCGGACCACCCAGAGGAACGGCACGCCGCTGCCGGCGATGCCCCACGCCGTCTCCACCAGGTCCCGTGGGCTCATGCAGGCCACGCTGCCGAAGCTCACGTACAGCACCGACTCCGGCGGGAACGCGTCCAACCACTCCAGGCAGCTCCGGTCCGGGAGCAGCAGGCTTCTGTCTACGGCAGGGGAGAGCTTGTGGAGCGGGCCGATGTCGAACACCGGCACAGCGAGGTCCCGCCGCAGGCCCTCCAGCTCGCGGCGCTCCAGCGAGTCGAACGTGTCGAGTATGAGGCCCGAGGAGGTCTTCACGGCAGTCACGGCGCGGGAGATAAGCTCGCGCACCAGGCCACCGTCATCCTCGCCGATGACTAGCAGGTGGCGCACTCGGTACGGCGGCAGCTCCACCACCGGCATGTCACGCTGCGACTCTGCATCCATGGACAAGCGACGTGCACGTTGATCCAAGAAAGCATCAAGTAGTAGAAAGTAGAAACGTATATGGACAGGACAAGAGCACACGCATGCCTTGCACGGGGAGGTAGCCTTTGTCGAAGAGCATCGGGTACGCGAGGAAGCACGCGCAGCAGGCGGCGCTGCCGGTGCGCAGCGCCAGCGTCGGCACGGAGAGCCTCGCGGCCACCTCGAAAATCGGCAGCAGGTGTGTGTCGGCGACGAGGCACGCGACGTCGTCCCTGGAGTACTCCTCGAGGACGGAGGCGAGGCGGTCCCGGAAGGCGGCCTCGCACGCGACGCCGAGCTCCAGGATCTGAGCGACGACGTCCTCGATGGCGACGGGTACGGGCCTGCCGTCGGGGACGGGGACGGGGACGAAGCGGTAGTCCGGGTGGCGCGCCGGGTCCGGTCCGGAGCATTGAACTGGGTGTGGAAGACGGTGACGGCGAAGCCGCGGGCGTGGAGGAGGCCGGCGAGCCGGAACATGGGGTTGATGTGGCCCTGGTACGGGAGCGGGAACAGGAGCACGTGCTGGCGGCGCCCACCGTGGACAGCGTTGCTACGTGCGGCCAAGGTTGGCGCTGGTGGTGGCGTCATGGCTTTTGCTGCTCGAGCTCTAGTACCTTTGCGAGTGAAGCGGTGAAGGCGCACTACATATATAGCATGGATAGCGAGCTACCTCCTCGTGTTGATTATGTTTTTTTCTTAAGAAAATCTCGATACCGGAATTTAGGCCCACTTAATTTATGGATATGGATATCAAAGCAGCCCATCAAACTAAGGCCCCATTTGGTGCTGCTGCTACGAGGCGCTCTGGCTCCAGCTCATGAAACATTCATTGTTGAGAAGGGAAAATTGGCTAGTTGCCTTTTGAAAGAGTAGGCTTCGCAACTTTACTATTTAGAGCAAGTCACAAAAAAAACTTTACTATTTAGAGCAATGACATCACAAAATTATCAGCCAAAAGATGTGTAATTGAGGGGGGGGGGTTAGTTGGTGGGTTGAAAAATTTTAAGGTGTTACATCGGATGTTTCATTAGATGTCAGAAGAGATATTCGGATAGTAATAAAAAACTAATTACATAACTCGCCTGGAAACCGCGAGACGAATTTCTTAAACCTAATTAATCCGTCATTAGCACATGTTTACTGTAGCACAGCATTGTCAAATTATGAATTAATTAGGCTTAAAAAATTTGTCTCGTAAATTTATCGCAATATGTGTAATTAGTTATTTTTTGTATACATTTAATACTCCATGCATGTGTCTAAACCTCCGATGCGATGGGGTGAAAATTTTTTGGGAGAAACTAAACACCCCCTGAGCAACTTGATGAGCGTCTCGTCAGTACTCAGGCTGTGTTTAGTTCCCCATGGAATGCAAAATGCAAAATGCCAACTACTTTGAAATGATGAAATGCAAAATACCAAAAATTTCATGGGTGTGTTTAGTTACATTCAAAATGCTAAATTTTTTATGGGGTGGGTGAGAGCTTTTTGGCTTTTTTTTTTTGGCCTCTTGAGGCTAAAATCTAAAATAGAGAATGGATACCTTTTTGCCAAAAATTTTACATGATGTTTAGTTCCATTATGTAAAATGATGGGCCAAAACCTAAAATTTTTGGGTGAAATGAGGAACAAAATCAGTTACTCAGTTGTGAGTTGGAGAACCGAACGGCCGGTCACCGCCGAAGGGGAGCGTGTGATCGGGCACATGATCCCATCGCGGCATCATCGCCGGCAGGCTGGCCGGTGGCCGCTTCTCTCAGTACTGAGCTACTCAGTTGTGAGTCGAGAATTGTGATCCTTTAATTTATTCCAAACTCTATGTGTTTTTCTAAGAAAGAACATGCTTAGCACTATATCGTTGAGAAAGCGAGAGTTCAAATTTCACTATTAAACAAGGGTCACACGCGAGCGAATAAAATAAAGGGGGACCATGTGCATTGTCGGTCATGCTTGGTAAGTTGGTTTGGAACTTGGAACTATAATTTTCTAATCTACTAGAATCATGCTCGTGCGTTGCATTAGGAAACAAAAAATAATAATATCATGATAATTATAAAATTTTATTAATTATTGCTATATAGAAAAAACGATACCTTAGGCATGACATTCACTAAATTCACGACCATGATCCTTTGTGAAGTTCACGACCGCGAAAATGTTCTAGTTTTCTGGTGGAGCCATTGACCGCAGGGCGATGGTCACAAGACGCAGACAATACTTTTTCACGCTTTTTAGTGTAGAGATATGGTAGAGAACATATTTAGATATGTAGAAGAGACAGAGATGGAGATTAGAAAAAAGATATGGTGTTTTATCTAGTGATTTAGAGACGGAGAAGCGGGTCAGATGGGACTCACCGAGCTTCATTTAGGCCCTGTTTGTTTCCAATGGCAAAACTTTTGTCCTGCATTTTAAGCCTTTTTTTTTGACAAATGGATCCAAATAAGTAGACTAAAAGTGAGCAAAAGGGAGGCTAAAGTGGCAAATGGATTCAAATTTCACTATTAAACGAGGGTCACACGCGAGCGAACAAAATAAAGGGGGACCATGTGCATTGTCGGTCATGCTTGGTAAGTTGGTTTGGAACTTGGAACTGTAATTTTCTAATCTATAAGTACAAACAAATAGCTCCGTTTCCTCGTAAGTTTAGTGTTCTGTACTTAAAACCGATGCCACGTGAATTCTCTCGAGGCCTTCACCACCCGTACATTTTGGAAGGCGAAGGTTAATTTCGTGTGGTTTAGAGAGAAGCACTCTCCTGGTTGAATCCAAGCATCATGGGAACTTCCCATCATACCAAAGGCGGGGGGGGGGGGGGGGGGGGGGGGGGGGGATGCACTAGCGTTGTGCTTGCCCTGGCTGTGCCTCCATTTGAAAGCTAAAATTTGCGCCACAAATGCTTAGTTGGACTCGCCCTGAACATGGTTTGGTTACAGCCGGGTTTTACCCGTGAACCAACCCAAAGTAAACCGTATGTACGGGTCAGATACGGGTTGGTTTCATTGGTTCCAAATTGTTGAACCCGTATAGAAAAATTTCTGATGCCACCAGCACCGTACAGTGCCTGCACGCCGCCGCCGGCGTTGAGCAGCAGGACCACGCGCGGCTCTCTGGTTCGTTCCCATCCCAATGGCAGGGATGGACGGCTGGACGCGTAGCTCCGCACTAGACTCCTGAATACTAATCGCCCGTGGCGCACCGCGTGCTGGTGTGGTGCAGGGCGCCGCCGCCTTCGCGAACAGGCCGCCACCCAACCTCCCCTTCCGGCTCTTTCTCCAGCGGCCAGCGTAACATCACGTCCGGCGCGTACGGCTCTTCTCCGCTCGCCGGAGCCCCGCCCAGCCCGCCGGAGTGCCCCGCTCCGCGCGAAGGAGCGCCGCTCGCCGGAGCCCCGCCCGCCGGAGCGCCCTGCCCCGAACGCCGGAGTGCCTCGCCCCGCACGCCGGAGCCCTGCCCCACGCCGGATCATCGCTCGCCGGAGCCCGCCCCTCCCCGCCCGCCAGCGCGCCGCCGGAGCCTCGCCCGCGCCGCCGTGGCACCTCGGTCCTCCGCCGCGGCTGCTCCCGCGCGAGCCCGGTGAGTCTACCTGGCTGCCGGCAAGGCCGCGCCCGACCACGCCCGTGAGGCCGCACCCGTCGCAAGCAGCGCTACTCATCGTGAGGAATAATGTTTTTGTGGCGCACATCACCAGACACCAGGTCGCCGGCGGACGGACAGCCCATCGACTCCCCGTTCGGGCGTTCCCCAAGTACAAACCGTGGAACCCATGTAACCCGCGGCTTCCGAACCATGCGGCCGGCATGGCCTATGGGCTGGGTCGGTTTTTAACCAGAAACCGGATAAACCAGACCATGAACAGGGTTAAGTTGGACCAAGAAATCAAATGGACCATCTGTCAAGTGTCAATTGTTTGGAGGAGAGAAATAAACGAAGTGCACCCTTTAGTCCAAACAAAAAACATTAACGCCCACTTTTCAAATTCCATGTACTATTCGCATTCCAGTGGTCAAAAAATAAAATGGACCATCTGTATTTTTATCTTTTTTTAGCAACATCTGTATTTTTATCATACATTTCCACATGTTTTTTTTTGTGAGTGGAATGCATTTCCACGTGTGATCACTCGTTTTCTACCAGGCCCATGGCACTTTAGCAGGGAAAGAGGAATATTACATGGGCCAAGCCCACATCCGTCCATTTCCTCCAACGCGCCCACCTGCAGGCCCAGCTCCCATCTTCGAGACGAAGCGCGGAGCTGGTGCTGCTGCTTCTCGTCAGAGTTGAGAACCGAGACAGAATCCCCCAATCCAAGCGAGGGTTTTGCTGCTGCTCCGGCCGGACCCCAGGGCGAGAAGAAGCAGCGCGGCGCGGCGCGATGGCGGTGGGCGACCTGGCGTTCAAGGCGCTGACGGCGGGACTGGGCGTCGCCACGCTCTACCTCGCCGCCACCTTCTCCGTCAACGTCTACCGCGGCCTCTCGTGGCACTCCGAGCAATCCGTAAGCCGAACTCCCGTCCGCCTTCTCCTCCCTCCCCCCCAGCCCCGGCGATTTGGGATCTCTCGGCTCCCCGCCCACCGATTCGCTGTGCCGGATTCGACCAGGCCCTCGCAATTACCGATGGATGATGTGCGGCCGCGGTGGCGTGGGCGCTGCCCCGTGGTTGTTTGTTGTTGCCTCGCTTGGTTCGCCTTCGGTCCATGCTTTGGCTTGGACCGTTCAGCACTGCTGCGCAGATTGGTCTTCTGGACGGCCGCGTAGCGACTGTGTTCACGGGCGCATTGGATCATTTTTGCAAAGCATACACGATAATTCAGGGATCCCATTGGACAAACCTGTTTGCTAGCTTGTGTTAAAACGAATTCCATTTCTGAAATTAATTTACTTAGCTTTGTGCTCCTCAGTATCAAGGTTAGTTGCCATTGAATTTATTTGGTGCGGAGCAAACTGTGGTAGTGGAGCTGCTTGGGATGAATATGTTTGTTGTTCAGATCAGATGTTTTCTGCAAACATCAAGGTTTGATTACTTCTTAATGTTCTTTGTAATGTCAGAACCAAATATCTGCTTTGCTTAGTGACCCATTTGCTGCCTATTGTGAAGAGTTCGGCCATGGTCTTGCAAATTAGGAATGAAAAAGTGGCTTTTTGAATGCATTCGCGTGATTGTTTGTTGTCAAGTGTGCTTCCTTCCATGGTTGGCTTAGATAAAAACTATTGCTCTGGTTCATGTTATGAAAGGATGGAATGTACTTGTATTGCTGTTTACCTCTGTATCACGGCTTTGCAAGCGTTAACATGACAATCCAGCGACCCCATTGGGTGTACATATTTGCCATCTGTTACGTGTACAAGCAATTGGTGTTAGAACTTGAGCCTATCTCTCAAATTAAGTTCTTTAGCGTTTCTTTTTTCCGCTGCGAAGGTTACTGAGTGCTTGGTGCAAACTGCAGTAATGGGATTATGAAACTACCTGGGATGAACATCCTTGTTGTTTAGATAGGATGTTTGTATGCTGCAGTCTAAATAGAAGGTTAAATTACTTTTGGATGTTCTTCATGTCAGAAGTAATGTCTGGTTTGGTTTGGATCCTCACGTCTGGTCCAATGTTGGGACTTGGGAACTTCCCCAATCCTCATTGTCCCTGAAATCTGATTAGCATGGCTTATTTTAGGCTAAATTTGTCTGGATCTTTTTCTCTACGTCCTGCCAGAACTTGGTGCACCTTTAATTGAGGTGTCACCAAATTCTGGGGATCATATACTTGCATTTCTGTGGCAAAATGAGTTCTCTATAACTAGGTTTGCAATGCCCGATTAGTGGTATTTGTATGGGTAAACCCGTGTGTGAGTGAAATTGAATGCAGAATTCATGTTATAGGCGGGATGCAATTTCAGCTTTCAAAGAGATTGCTTCTTAGAAGGGCAGGCTTGGTGCAGTTGGTGAGTGCTAGCTCGCCGAGTCACCAGGTCCTGGGTTCGAAGCCGTCTCTCTGTAGAATTTCTGCGGGGGTAAGACTTTGCTTCGGTTATTCCCTTCCTCAGACCCCACTCGTGTGGGAGCCTCTGGCACTAGGCCTGCCCTTTTTAAAGAGATTGCTTCTTAGTAACAAACTAAACACCTAGACTCACAGGTGCTACATAAATAATATGTTTTTATTTAAGAGCGTGGGATTTGAGTTATATTATGAGCCTGTTCGCTTCGCTGAAAAGCCATGACTGAAAGTATTGTTTGTTGATTTGTTGTGAGAGAAAAACACTGTTCCGGTTGAAAAAACAAGCTGAAAAGTACGGATTATAAGACAAGTGAACAGGGCCATATCTTGGGCTACCTTAGTCAAGGCCCATGTTTTCTAAAATATCCTTAACTCCTGTGCTAGCATCTTGCGTTTCTTCTTATTTCAAAGATGGTTTTTACTGTTGTTTACTGTATTGTTTCTATGCATATTCTTCGGAGCCGTGTGTTAACATTTGCTGTTGTGCATTGCAGAAGCTAGAAAAGGTGAAAACCGAAGATTGAAAAGGATCACGAGGCAGTTTTAGATAGCAGATGAAAAGAAGGGAGGGGGCCTTTTTGTTGTTGTCTTATCTTTCGTGTCAATTGTGTTTGCTTGTCCCGTAGACCTTTCAAGATATCGAACTGTATCTTCTATGTGGAGCCGTTCGGCTGTGCTGATAAGCCGGCTGAAAAACACTGTTGGCTGATTTATCGTGAGAGAAAAATACTGTTCCGGCTGAAAAAACAAGCTGAAAAAGACGGATTATAAGCCGCTTTTAAAAGGGCCTGTGATATACCATAGTCCATATACGATTCAAGAAGCTGTTTGGGATGATTATTCATCTTTCGGGACACACCCTGTTTAACATATTTGGTTCAACATGGCAGCATCATAAATGGCTTTTGAAACATTTTTGCTGTCCACCTTTGCGTGTGTATTTCCTCTGCAGCCAACTTTCCTGAGCATCTCCAACAGTCCTCCTTTTCTAACCGTTTTTTTCAAAAAAAAATGTTATTTTGGAGAGTTTGGAGCTCCAACAATTCCTCAAACCTAACCCCAATGAGAATTTTTTTTTCCAGTCTTTCAAATTATAGCCTTTTACCCCTCAAATAAAGGGGAGACATCTCCTCCCCTAATCTACTGTTTTTTTCTTATTGGGGATGGATTTTCTCATTCTGGAGGAGAGAAATCCACTGTTTTTTCCTCATTGGGGATGAATTTTCTCATTCTGCTAGAGAGGAGACCATCAAAACCCCCAAAAAACACTTTCTTATCTCCCTCAATAACTAGTTTTTGGGGTTGGATTTTTCTCTTACCGTTGAGATGCTCTAATGGCGTGTATAGCACCTTAAATAGTACTGAAATAGGGTTCATGTAACGGCAAGCCTAGCGCCCGGACATCTAGCCCTAAGCCTGTGTCCGGACGCGACTTCTGTTCGATGACCCGCCACACCCCCTCAAATAGGCTGCGCCCGCACAACAGGAGATCGCTCGCCCGCCGCGCCCATGTCACCACGCGCCTCCGCCCCTGCTCCCAAACCGCGACGTACGTAGCCCCCTTCGCCCAGCGCCCATCCCGCTTCGGAGGCAGCGTCTGTTCGTACGGAGCTCTCTCGCTTGCGCCCGACGCACGCATCTCCCTCGTCCCGCGCCCATCGCTCATCCCTCGTTCGTATGGATGCCTTGCCAGCTCCGGGATAGACGATGCAGCAGGAGGAGGGAGGAGGAGAGATGCAACCGTGTTAAGAAGGTTTCCCAGCTCTTTTAAATGCGGCAGAAGTGGAGGGCAAGATACAAGGTGTCTCTATTTGTGTCAATGCCCCGAGTATTACCCATCTCTTGTTCGCTGATAACTCGCTGCTTCTCCGAAAAGCAAATGAAAAGAATGCAACACATCTTCGACATGTACTACATCCGTATGAGGTTTGCTCGGGTCAAGTAATTAATAAAGAGAAATCTTCCATAATGTTCAGTAAAAATACCAAGGATGTGGAGAAACAGAAGTTCATGGAAGTTCTTGAATTAACTCGAGAATCAGTAAATGCTAAATATTTGGGGCTTCCAGTCTACATGGGGAGATCAAAGGCGAGCTTGTTTTGCTATGTCTTGTTTTGATCTTAGGCCATGTTTAGTTTCCAAAAATTTTCAAGATTTCCCGTCATATCAAATGCTTGGACACATGCATGAAACATTAAATGTGGACGAAAAAAAACTAATTACACAGTTTGGTAGAAAACTACGAGACGAATCTTTTGAGTCTAATTAGTCCATGATTATACACTAATTGATAAATACAAACGAAAATGCTACAGTAGTCAAAGCCAAAAATTTTCGCGAACTCAACGCACCCTTACTAAATCCTTGTGTGATGAGATGGGCAAGATGATCTGCAGATTCTGGTGGGCACAACAGAATAAGGAGAGAAAAATGCATTGGGTCTCTTGGGAGCAAATGTGCAAGACAAAGGAAAAGGGTGGGCTCGGCTATAGAGATCTGCATATGTTTAACTTGGCTACGTTGGCCCGACAAGGTTGGAGACTCATACAAAATCCAGACTCGCTATGTGCTCAAATCCTACTCGCCAAGTATGGTGTGAATGGTTCTCTATTGGAAGCTAAGGAGGAGCCAGGGATTTCATACTCTTGGCGCAGCATCACCAGGGCGAGAAGGGGCAAACATGTGAAGAGGTGGCTGGTGATGTACTCCGACTGCCTGCTGATCTGAAGCGAGGTGGCCTAGATCAGCCAACCCGAGCTCCCAGAGCAACATAGAAGTGGACACCGCCACCTGAGGGGCAACTAAAAATCAATACTGATGGTGCTTTTGTCAAGGAAACGCTGAGCGGCGGATGGGGATTTGTTGTCCTGGATCATCAAGGAGAAGTGGTTGCTACTGGGGCTGGATGATCAAGAGTGGTGCTGGATGCTTTTACAGCAGAAACATCAGCCTGTGCCAATGCTTTCCAAACTGTGACTGATTTCAGAAACTCGCGGATTCAATTGGAAATGGATTGCTCTGCGCTGCGGCAGGCGCTTTGCACATCTCTACATACTAATCCTGCACCCAAAAGCGGGCTAACGGATAGGGCCACGTCGCCCGTTAGCCCGCTGGCCGTCCGATCTGGCGAACTCGCAATGGTGAGCGTTCAATTGCGAAGCGGTTTGGTCCCTGCCCATTTCTTTGCCAACCCGAAACCTCGGGAGCTTTCTCGGGCTCGTCCGTCGAGCGAGTGGCGGCGCGACATCGGCGAGGGGCGTGGCGCGGCCCCGCGAGCTAGCCGGATAGGGCCACCACCGCGCACCACAGGCCCGCCGGCGTTTGCCCTCCACCTGCCGCACCACCCACGGTCCACCTCTCGAGCCGCCGCCACCGCCCCAATCTGGGACGTGGCGCCCTGCAGTCAACATCCAGTGCCCGGGTAACGAAGCCCTCGCCATCTCCTTCCGCTCCGCCTCGGCCTCCATAGCCGCCGCCTACTGCCTGCAGCCAGCCCCGAGTAGGTGAATATGTGTTTCCCCTACCACTCGGCGTCCGCCTGCCACGACGTCCGCGACGAGAAGCAACGGCCCGAGCCACCCCATGCCCTCCACTGCGCTTCACCACCCAGCTGCAGCAAATGGCATGCTCGACGCCCGCCACTAGCCTAGACCCCTACCGTGTAACTGGACTGCATGCTGGTGCTTTGACGGCTGCGCCTGTGCCCACCATCACCTCCGATGACATGGTTGACGTCAAACTGTTGGCTGCACACAACGTATTCGACCATATGCCTTTGAGGTATATCCTGATGAATGCTAAAAAAGCTTTTCTTTTTCTCTTCTCTTTGAGATTTTATACAAAAAAGAAACAAGACATGCTAATCTGTACTAGGCTTTGAATATTGATAGATTGATTCCACATTGGAGTAGCATTTCAATTGGACAACCACTGCTTGCATGTCTTCTTAGCACCCTTTTCCTGTCATACTGCAGGTCCAAGCAAAGCTCGAGATCAGGATATGATAGCTTGTAATAAGTAGTTATTACAACCTATTGCCAATCATTCGCATTGGGCACTGTGATTTGTTCTGGGTGAGTTTGCAGCTGCAGTGCCTATAGGTTGCAGTGGATTCTCACCACCATGCTGCTTAATAGTATTCCAAGATTATAGTTAAATTGAAACTGGATTTGTAAATGCGATTGATCATAAACATAGCAACTGGATGCCTACATTCTACTTATGTACAGTGAAATGTTCAAAAATCCCTCGATATGCATTACAATATGAGCTTCCTGTTTATGCAATCTGGAGTTGAAACATAATAATATCTAACTAGACACAATTACAGAACATAACCTGTTATCATTAAAGTACATCATGGTGTTATACGATTTATGATGATGTTTCAACAATATAAGAGCACATATTCCATATAAATTTTACCACAGATATAGTTCAAGTATTAGGCACACAATCCGTACTTACAAATGTGTCTTGACATATGATTGTGCTAATCTAAGCACTTTGGTTAATGGTTAGTTCTTTGCTCGTTGTACCTGAGAAAGACAGGTCAGAATCCATTTTTTTCTTTGTCACTTTAGTACCAGCCTCTCCACAAGACGACGATAAACTAAAACTGGCAAGCCTCTTTAGACGGCAAAACAGATTCCATTCTTCCACATGTCCAAGATGATCCCTGTAGAAAGCAACTGCATGTGTACAACTACCCTGGTGGTCAATGCCAATCACACACTTGATCTAAATAATCTGCCATTTTGCCAAGATTATTTTGCATCGGTCTATATTGGTTGTTTTATCTCTCTTTGTTTTGCTCTAAATACTACCACAATAGTCAATGCTTGTAGTGTTTTTACAAGGGCTGGGGTAACACTTCTCTGTTTGCCTGCCTATTTGTTTGTTCTTCTATGTAGGTTGAATTGTTTACATGACCCATCAGAGGACACTTGAGCACATCATACGACAGACACCAGCAACATCAATCTTCACTGTTGCTACTGGTTCTGTGGGATCGACCCATTTCGTCCCACCACATGCCCTGTGCCAAACAATACACCTTAATGATTATTTTCAGTATGAAATATCCGCAAATAGGTTCTTCGTGTACCAGCAAATGCAAATTTCGAATTGCTATTTCACTCATACATTACATGAATTATCCTTTTCTAACATCTTGCTGTCGATCAGTAGTTTCTCATTTTTTAAAGAAAATCTTGGGCATAATCATTGTTTTGGGACTTCAAATATATAGTGCTTGATTCTCATAGTCCTCGTTTCCTTTTAACATGTTATCAGGAAGAATGGTGGCAAGATTGGTGGAAACAGAGCATCAGCTCTTGCTCTTGACCTCGCATACTATCCATTCAATAATTGATAAGTATCAAAAAAGACACCGACCGATATCATGTGTGTCAATCTTTTTTTTTTAAGAAAAAAGGTCTGTGCTCCAATCTTTAATATGACTAAATAATCAGATGAATCAGACTGAGTAATCATTTTTAGAATTTTCTTATTCTCATATTCTATCCATGTACTGATGAAAAGTGAATGATTTTTTATCCATCTTTCTGGCCTCTTCCCTACAGGCCTCTGATTTTTTTTTCTTTAGTGCCGTCCAGATAAATACACGGCCGGCTACTCTATCAAATACAACTAAATAATAATGGCCCAAACAAATGTCAATACCCCGTATGCCCATTTATTCACTGTCAATGGCCACACTCCAACGATGGCGTGGCAAAGCCGCGCCTGTGTTTCTAGTCCCACATGGATTTTGCAGCTTGCGGGATGCTCATCAAGGATGTTCGGGCTATTCTCCATGACCACTTCATGTGTAGCAATGTTGTCGAGTTACCAGTTATAATGAGAAGGCCCTAGAGAATGTAATTCAGCGGCACATAATCTTGCTAGTCTGAGTTTGGGTTGGGACCCGGGCGAATCCTTTGTTTGGACAAGCCCCCTCCCGGAATTTGTAATGAACCTTGTGTCTCGCAATGTTGTCGAGTTACCCGTTATAATGAGAAGGCCCTAGAGCCATGGCTTGGAATAAAAAAAATACCTGATCTACTTTTGAAACATCCTAATACAACGGTTGCAACATAAAGGCAGTTGAAACACTTGAAACATGCTTATAAAACACTTGAAAAACACACCTGAAACACTTGAAAACCATAGCAACCATACGCAATATCTGAATAAAACACATGCAACATATGTGTGAAACATATGCAACATCCATATAAAACACAATTGCAACATACGTCCGGAAAACACAGATGAAACATACCTACGAAACATCTAAAACACACGAAACATACTCTTGCAACATGCTTCTGAAACAATTGCAACATATGCAACATCCCCCCGATATACTTTTACAACATCCATATGAAACAAATGCAACATACCTCTGAAACACCTAAAATAATTGAAACATACAATTGCAACATAAGGGGGAGAGAGAGCATGATGCGGAGAGTGTGATGGCCGTTGGATCTGCGGGCATTGGGGGCTCCCGATGGGGAGGACGCCGGTGTTGGGGGAGGGGCGCAGCCGGGGTGGGGGAGGAGGACGCCGGGTTGGGGGAAGAAGCCGCCGAGGGTCGGGGAACATAGGGGAGGGAAAGGCTACGTCGATCGATTCAGGTCGCCAGGGGTTGGTGGCAGCGGCCAGCGGTGGCTGCTCTAGAGCATGGGCATCACCGGTGGTGGCGACGAGGACCACTGCGATGGTCAACGAGGACGGCCCGCGCGCTGCCGTGGTGCAACCACCACTTGCATCGAGTGCCAGGGTGGGGGAAGGGGCCATCGGGGTGGGGGAAGGAGCCGGCGGCGGCCAGGAAGCATCGATGGCCGCGTCGTCGAGTGTGTGCACGGGACGTGAAAGGATAAGAATGGGGAGGGGCGCGAGCGCTGCGGGAGTGAGCGGTCGAGGCGTCCGTCCGTCCGGGTGTCTGGTATGAATCATTATCGTTCATGTCAAGGTGTTAACTTAGAGAAGCACCCATGTGGGATCTGCTAAACTAAATGATAAAATCAGAAGTTTTCTTTCCCCATCCTCATCTCTTCCTTTGCCTCCATTGAAATGCGGGATTTCCTTTCTATTTCCTGTGTTTTCATTTATTTAGACCCCTTTTGAATATGAGACTTTTCTCTATCTTTTTCTATGAAATTACTATAGATTCATGTGAAACTCCTACATGTAAAGAGGCTTTTAGTCTTCTCTCATCTTTCTAGATGCTCAATTTTGCGATATTTCGTAGTAATAGCACCCCTTGCAAGCTGTGCGTTAGTGAATTGCTCTATCTCATCTCATCTCTCAAATCTTACTACCACAAAGAAACCAAGAGTAAATTATATCGACAGTCCCTAAACTATTACATCATTTTGTCCATGTCTATGAAATTACACCGCTAGGGGAATCCACGTTTTTATGGCTTTGACTTCATCGGTTTTGGTTTCATAAGCCATTCTCACACGTGCATGTTTAGGGTAAAAGCCTTGCTAAGACTGAAGAGGGCCTAACATCAAACAAGCAAAACCAGAGATTAGTAGTAATCCACGCCATGACCTTTAAAGAGGGCATGCGCTGTGCCACCAACATTTCCATTCCCTTGCTCCACCCTGTCTCTTGGCTAGCCTTATGGGTGCTAAATAAATAATATTCATTTTTATTTAAGAACGTGGAATCACTTACAATTTTGGGCTACCTTATGTCCTGGTTCATTAGATCAAGTAAAATAAGTTGGCAGCTGCTAAAAAAACTAACGGATCAAACAACCCAATCTATGATGTGGGCTCCTTTCTTCAAGGTTATTTCATGTTACAGATGAATTTGTGGGATAAAACCAATAAAATCAAATGGAATATCCTTGTTGTTTATGGAGCAGCTCATGATAAACAAAAGTTGGATTTCCTGTCTGAACTCTCCTCTTTTTGTTCAAGGAACTCTGATCCCATCCTTATAGGTGGTGACTTCAATATTATCAGGTTTGCTCATGTGAGAAATCGACATACTGGGGGTACAGAGATTCTCTGACCTATTTAACACTCTCGTTGATTTCCATGAACTTAAAGAAATTGAAATGTCCGGTGGTACCTATAGTTTGTCCAACGATCAGGAGATTCCCACTTTAGGAAAACTGGATAGGATTCTAGTTTCCAAAGATTGGGAAGAGCTATTCCCTCATGTTTGTGTCAGAAAGCTACCTAGGGAAGTTTCTGATCACAGTCCCTTAATTCTCTCCTCTGGTCTAATGACACATGCCAAGAAAATTGAGTTTAGGTTTGAACTCAGTTGGTTATCAAATGATTTCTTCTCGGCTGTGAATAAAATCTGGAACAAACCATGCAGAGTTGTTTCGGCTCTTGATAAAATCCAACAAAAATTGAAGTTACTGAAGCAGTACTTCAAGGGGTGGGATTTTAACTTGCAAGGAGAATTAAGAAAACAAAGGAAACTAATTAGTGAGGAGCTTAGTAAGTTGGAATCCATGGAGGAAGAAGAAGGGCTCAATGAGGAGCAGATGCTTAGGAAAGTTTGGTTGGTCAAAGAAAATCTTAAATTGCTAGACCAAGAAGAATCTTACTGGTATAATAGATGTCATGAGGAGTGGTTGTTAAAGGGTGACAATAATACAAAAATTTTTCACACTATTGCTAGTCGTAGGAGAAGAAAGAACACTATAGTTTCTCTTGAACATGAGGGCAACATCATTGAAGGGGACGAAAATTTGTTAAAACATGCAACAGAATATTATTTTGGGTTGTTTGGACCTGAAACTGAGCTTAATATTCACATTGACCACAGTCTTTGGGATGAAGTTGAAAAAGTTTTTGTGGATGATAATATTATGCTCTGTAGTCCATTTTCTGAATATGAAATTAAGGGTGCCCTATTTCATATGAAACAAATAAAGTTGCTGGACTAGATAAGATCCCTATTGAGTTCTATCAATCTTGTTGGGATATAGTAAAAAATGATATCATTCAACTGTTCAATGATTTTTATGAGAATAAGGTTGATATCAGTAGAATGAATTATGGAATAATCACCTTGCTACCAAAGGTTTCAGATGCATCTAGAGTCCAGAAATTCAGGCCTATTTGTTTGCTAAACTGTCTTTATAAACTGATCACTAAGGTGCTGATGATTAGATTGGAAAAGGTGGCTGAAAAGCTGATTCACCCAAATCAGACAACCTTTATGAAGGGGAGAAACATCATAAGTGGGATCATGATTCTCCATGAAATTCTTCATGAAACTAAGAGGAAAAAGCAAATGGGGTCATCCTTAAACTTGATTTCAAAAAGGCATATGATAAAGTTAATTGGAGTTTTCTTTTTGAATGCTTATCAGCTAGAGGTTTTGATGATCAATGGTGCAAATGGTTGAAACAAGTAGTAATGGGTAGTACTGTGAGTGTTAAGTTAAATAACCTCATAGGCCTTTACATCAAAAGTTATAAAGGTGTTGGACTGGGGGACCCCCTATCTCCAATTATTTTTTTAACTTCATAGCTGATGGGCTTACTAGAATGATTCATAAAGCTCAGTCTAATGGCTTGTTTTATGGGCTTATTGATCATATCATCACTAATGGGGTTGATGTACTTCAATATGCTGATGATACTATAGTTTGCTTGAAACATGATCTCAATGGAGCTAGAAATTTGAAACTTCTCTTATACATGTATGAGTTGATGGCAGGCCTCAAAATTAATTTCTATAAGAGTGAAATCATAACTATAAATGATGAAAATAACTGGGCTGTTGTTTATGCTGATCTTTTTAATTGCCAAGTTGATACCTTCCCTATCAAGTACCTTGGGGTTCCAGTTAGCCCGAGCAGGCTGCATGTAAGTAACTGGTTGCCTCTTGTCGATAAATGTGCTAAAAGACTTGATACTTGGCAGGGGGGACCATGTCCATAGCTGGTAGAACTACTTTGATTAATTCCAGCCTAAACAATGCTCCCATATATCACATGTCAATTTACCTCTTACCCAAGTCCATAATCTATAAACTTGATAAGATTAGAAGAAGATTCTTTTGGCAGGGTGGGGGCACTAAGAGAAAGTATCATCTTCTTAAATGGACAAAAAAATTTAAGCATAAAAAGAAAGGGGGTCTGGGAATTAAAGACATATGGAAGATGAATGTAAGCTTAATGACTAAATGGTGGTGGAAACTGGAGAGAGAAGACGGTTTATGGCAAAAAATCATCCAGTTCAAATATTTGTGTGGCAAATCTATTTGTACTATGAAGCACAGACAATTAGATTCCGCTATGTGGACTGACTTGTTGAAAATCAGACATATGTACCTTTAGGGTAGAAGGATGAAAGTCAATGATGGTAAGAATACGTTGTTTTGGAAAGATGCTTGGTTACATGACAAACCTCTTCGTGTTTTGTTTCTAGATCTGTTTAAAATGTGTGGGCAGCCTGACATGTTGGTGTTCCAAGTAAAACTTGATCCCAACTGTGTCACTTTTACTAGATGGCTAGTGGATGATTTTGCAAATGTTAGGAGAATATTCTGAGTAAAGTGAATGCTATTCAATTGAATGATCAAACTGATGTAGTAACTTGGCGCTTTAACTGTAGTGGCCTTTTCAATGTCAAATCCACTTATAAGGCTATGACTAGTAAGGAGGCTAGGCCACATCATAAGAAGATTTGGAAGGGGAAAATCCCCTCCAAAATCAAGATCTTTTTATGGCTTGTTATGAACAATGCTATTCTCATTAAAGATAACTTGATCAAAAGAAAATAGTCAGGATCCCCAACATGCTATTTCTGTGATTGTGATGAAAGTATTCAGCATTTGTTCTTTCAATGCAGTACAACTAAATTTGTGTGGGCAATTATTGCTCATGCTATTGGTGCTACGAATATCCCAAGATCTTTTAACCAATGTTGGAATTGGTGTGAACTGTGGCTCCCATATGGTGCTAAGTTCCATACTTTGGGTATCGCCGCATCTGTTGGGCAATTTGGAAAACACATAATGTGGTTTGTTTCGAAGGCAAAACGGTTGTTAATCCTGCTGCGATCGTTTGTTATGCATGTTCGCTCATGAGTTACTCAGCAGGCCATTTTCTGGAGAATGACAAAGAACGCTTGCTAGAGGGCGTGAAGACTATGCTCGCGGTTGCGACGAAGCTGGACCAATGTTGACGGTCACTAACACCCGTTTTGACCATCAACATTTCACCCAAAAGCAAGAAAAATCATCATCACATGTGTAGGATTTGTTTTATAATTCACCTAGTTCCACTTGTACATAGAGATTTATTTGTATGCAGGAAATTTGATAAAAAAAATAAGCAAAAAGGTGACAAATATGGACACATGGAGACAAGTGAACATGGCAGGAGGCCTTGGGGCCACTTGGGCCCGCTGGCCATCCCCACAAGGGTGCTGCCTGACCCTCCAAAGTGCCACCTGGGCACTTTGCTAGGTCAATGATCTGTGGGAGCTCCTCCTCAGCCAATGGGACGTGTTGATCCAAGTCGGTTTGATCAACGGTTACGATGGAGAGCACATGGATCCATGGACCCATTGTCATAGGCTTGGAGCCTCCTCAACCGACTTCCTATCCAAATTTTGACATGTGTTGTCTTAGTAACCGCCATTAGGAGCCAACCAACACCGTACGATGCAAAGGTGGTGGAATGGAGGGCCGGGCGGCGCCCTCCCTAGGCCGCTCGGCACCCAAGTTTCCTCCACCGCCTTACTTGATGCTCTATAAATACCTCCATTACCTCTAGACACTATAAAAGGAGCAGTTGTAGGGTCGAGATGGCGGACTAGAGGGGGGGGTGAATAGTCCTTTCTAAAATTAATCGCGTCTGCAAACCGAAACAAATGCGGAATTAAAACTATCGGTCTAGCCAAGACTACACCCCTCTATCTAAGTTCACAAGCACCTCACAAAGATCCTAATTATATAACTAAGGTGCTTTCCTTAGCAAGAGCTCTCCTAAACAATTCTATAGCAAGGTCACACAAACCTATGCACTAGTACTTTAGCAAAGCCGGGGAGCTCCTACACAATTCTAGTAAGCAAAAGCACGAAGCCACCTATGCTCACTAGCAAAGCTCAATAGCAAGGCAACTAATGCCAAACTAGAGAGCGTAAATTACTTAGCTGCACAAACTAAGCAATATGACTAACAAGGTTACACAAACCAAATTAGCCACGCAACGGGAGCTACTTCTATGCTACACAAGCAAGAAGGTAACTAGCTAACTACACAAGCAAACTAGTTACAAGAGCAACTACACAAGCACAAGTATATGAATGTAAATACAAGCTTGTGAATCGAAAGCAAACCACCAAGAAGATGTACACAATGTTGACACGGCGGTTTTTCACCGAGGTTCACTTGGTTGCCACCAAGCTAGTCCCCGTTGTGGCGATACACCCACTTGATGGATCACGAGCTAATTGACTATCAAGAGTCAAACCCTCAGCGGGTGCCGCACATCCACTCTCAAGATGGGGATCCTCCAAGCCACGAGCTTTACTAGAGTTGCTCTTCGCGATCCCCGCGGGGTGAGCACAATCCCCCTCACAAATCCTCCTCCGGAGCCACGCACAATCTCCACGCGTGCTTCAACGGAGTCGCAAGCCACCAAGCCGTCTAGGAGGTGGCAACCTCCAAGAGTAACAAGCACCACCGGCTTGCAACACGATCACCTAGTGCCACTCGATGCAATCCTCTCGATGCAACGCACTAGAATCGCTCTCTCACTCGATCCGATGAACACTATCAAGCATGAGTGAGTTAGAGGGCTTCCAAGCACTACCACATAAGCCACCAAGGCCAAAGTGTGCTCCGCTCCTAGCCACAGCTGGCCAAGACATCTATTTATAACCCCACGGTCAAATAGAGCCGTTACCCCTTCACTGGGCAAAACTCGGGACGACCGGACGCGCCGGTCGTAACTGACCGGACGCGCTCAACCGCGTCCGGTCGCCCTGCGACGTCCACGTGTCCCTCAAATTTCAAATGCGACCGTTAGATCCTCTAACGGTCACTGCGCCAACAGTCAAATCCCATGACCGGACGCGCCTCTCAAAATGACCGGACGCGCCGGTCCCGATGACCGGACGCGCCTGCCGAACGACCGGACGCGCTGATCGCACTGACCCACGCGCCCGCGACGCAACGACCGGACGCGACAGAGCCCGCGTCCGGTTAGAGTCCAGTAAGCTCCTTCAACGATCGGACGCGTCGGTCCCGCGAGTGACCGGACGCGCCGGTTACAAACCCTAGCACCCGCGCCTGCGCTGTACTGACCGGACGCGTCCGGTCATACCATGACCGCGTCCGGTGCAGCGTCCGGTCACCTCTGTGACCTCCGTTCGCCTCCGTTTCTTTTCCGACTTCCGGCGTAGTGGAAAATAGGCATTTCAACTCCTCGAAAACGCCTGAATCCCGCGCTCGCAAAGCTCGGCGGGAGGGAGAGAGGAACCCAAACCCTCTCTACCGCTCAAACTCCAACGCCTTCGCAAATGTGCCAACACCAACAAGTGAACACCACTTTGTGCACGTGTGTTAGCATTTTCACAAACATTTTACCGAAGGAGTTAACCACTCAACTTGCCACGCCACTCGATCCTAGCAACGATGCATAGTTAGATCACACGAGTGGCACTAGATGACCGATATGCAAACAAGTTTGCCCCTCTTGATAGTACGTCCATCTATCCTAAACCCGGTCATAAACTTCTCTACACACCTATGACCGGTGAAATGGAAATGCCCTAGGTTATACCTTTGCCTTGCGCATTCCACTCCATCTCCTCCGACGTTGATGCAACACATGCACCAACCATATCACAAATGATATGATCCACTTCATATCATCATGTGACCTTGGTCCATCGATCTTGACCTCACTTGCTCTTCACCGTTGCGTCGGTCCATCGGCGCCAAGTCTTGCTCAAGCTTCACCGCCTCGCGGTCCATCGCTCCAAAGCCTCCGACTTGCCCTTCACACTTGCAACCGGTCCATCAAGCCAAGCCTCATCTTGATCTTCGTCACCTTGGTCACATGACTCCATGTCATGTCTCATATGCAATGAGCTCCTTCATGACACAATCATCTATGGACTAATTCCCTGTGTATCTCACATAAACACAATTAGTCCACCTAAGGTTGTCACTCAATTACCAAAACCAAACAAGGACCTCTCAGCAGTGGTGCTCGATGGAGAAGCGCACCATCTCATTCCATCACTCCAAGTGATGAGTAGTAGCTAGGCTAGCTCTATAGCTCTACTACTTAGAAGTAGAAGATAGGGAGAGAGTGAGGAGAAGCTTGGAGAAGGGCCGAGATTGTTGGCATCCTCTCCACTCGAGCTTTGGCGGATGAAGCTCTTCTTCGAGTGAAGTCCGACATCTTCTGTGTGGTAACTCTGCTCTTTTGCATTATTTAAGTTTCATTTATATTATTGTGTTTATTGGTTTCACCGCTTGGTTAGAGTGCTCTAGCCTTATTTTATCATGTACAGGATTAGAGTAGTGAGTCTATAGATTAAGCGTGGTGCTTAGACTATAGCTTGCCTGTATTTATGGCTATGCCTCCAGATAAATTGTGGTAGGTGGAAGGTGGTGATAGCCCTGTCCATTCTTTGTATTCCACCACGATAGGTTTAGTTATTAAATCGTAGGGCTCGTGGTGCTATTGTGCCTAATCAATCCTCTGGGTGAGGTTAGGGTAGGTACGCCCCAAAGTAAACAACCATGATATAGTATTCCTTAGTCTTGCCTTAGTTTAGAGAAACCACATATATCCTCTCTACCTATTATTTTTCCCTTGTTCTATTCCTTGGATAAATTTAGTTCTTAGTCTAGTTCACTTCGCGTTCCCCGTGAAAATACTATATCTTGGAATACTCCTGGGTGAAAGCTACATTGACATCTATGCGCTTGTGGATTTATTTGTTTGCCATATCTAATGTCAACAACCAACTTGAGCTGAAGAAAGGTTAGGACGAAGATCAGGACTCAAGGATGAAGTGAAAGCATGAAGCTCGTTGGCCACGGAACATCAGTCTGGTGGCTTATTTTTTGGAGTAGTCTTCTACCTGCTGTTTTACATAGGGTGTGTTTAGATTCAAAAACTTTTTATGAAAAACTACAGTAACGAATCTTACGGCACATGCATGGAGTATTAAATGTAGACAAAAAAACTAATTGCACAGTTTTGTTGGAAATCACGAGACAAACGTTTTGAGCCTAATTAGTCTGTGATTTGACACTAAAGTGCTATAGTAACAAATGTGCTAATAACGGATTAATTAGACTTAATAAATTCGTCTCGCGGTTTCCAGACAAGTTATGTAATTAGTTTTTTTATTAGTATCCGAAAACTTCTTCCGACATTGTACGGAACTTCCGATGTGACATTATCCCAAAAACTTTTGACCCAGCTAAACCCACCCTGACTCTCACTTCTGCTGAATCGCAACTGCCAAGAATGGCAGGCAGCTGAACGAAGGATGATTGGAAGAATCTCTCTCTTTCTCTCACTGACTCTCACGTATGCATGTGGATCGGTGTGGGGGCGTATCGTATTAGCTTGTTCGTATTTTTTTCTTTGTTCCTTGTCCTTGCTTTTACTAATCCTTTAGCGAGTTCTGTGCCAATCTGTCCATAATTAGCATTGGAATATTGGGTTCTTACATATAGAGTGGAAAAAACGGAGGGAAAGCATTGTTAGGTTGATCTCTCCTCTAATGAGCCCAACGACTCATTAGGCCTTGATCCGCGTCCTGATCGGGGGTGCCCAGCCCAATACTGGCTGGTGCCCCCATCGTGCAGCACTATATAAAGGAGGTGGGGGAGCCAGGGCTCGAGTCACGTGGTTCACCTGAGCCGCCACTCCCCACCTACAACCCTAACCGATCTTGAGGGTCGCGCTGTGAGCGACGGGAAGCACCACTGGTGTTCAACGCCTCCACGTCGTCGCGGGACTTCACTGCCACCGCTTTCTCGACCGTCATTGCCCTAGTGCAGATCATCACCTCGATGAACAGGATGGTGACTGACTCTAGCTCCAACATTGCACCTGCTGTGCCCACTGATGGTCTGCACCATCTCACTCCTCTCTCTATCTCTGCTCTTGGATCTAGTAGTTCATGTAATAGGATCTATTTACTTCCTAATGTTAAAGTTGAAACCCCACTGATCTACCCCATTAGATTCGATTGAATCTAACAATGGTATCAGACACCTACACATGGTGTAGATCTAGATTGGGGAAAGAATAGAAAGAAAACCGATTTCAAATCAGAAAAGAAACCAAAATTGCTATCCTAACCCTAACCCTAATTGGGTAAAAGAAGAAAAGGAGGGCGTAGAGAGAACCTACCTAGGCCCTGCCGCCCTTACCGCCGGTGGTTTTTGGCTGCTGTGCGGAAGAGCAAAAGAGTCGCCGCTCGCCGACGTTGTGCCGCGGCGCGCGTGCGCGAGTTCAGAGACACCGTCATGAAACCGCTCGACGGTGGTACGCTCTCCCTTGTGGGGAACGCGCACGCCGGCGAGGGGCACCGCGGCGGCGTCGTCTTCCTCCACCGTTGACTGCCATGGCTGACAAAGAAGCTGTGACTAGATTGTGCGCTGGAGAGAGCAAAGGGAAAGGATAGAAATGGCTAGGGTTTCTCAATCGGGCGGCCGGCTTCGGGTTTTGTCATCCCAATCGGCGCACGTGGCCGTTGGATCAAGGGCAAGGCTGATTTGATGGCCACCAGTGAACCAGACCGAAATCGGCCCAGGCGGGAGGCGGCTTTCCTGGCCCAGGCCTAGGTTGCGGCCTGGGCGTGGGGAGACAGCGCGCACCGTGCGAGTGAGGCCAAGGGATGGCTTGGGCCGTGGGCCGGTTTTCCTACTGGGCCTTGGCGGTGAGCGTGGCACGCGCGCTAGGCCTTTGGGCCGGTTCTGGTCATCGAGCCAAATAACAGATGACTTTTTTCTTTTTTCCAGAAGCAAATTTTGATGTGTTTAAAGAATTTGAATTGAATTTGTTGCAAATCTCTGTACAAAAATTTATCCAACGTTATTTTTTTGTTCAGTAAACAGTAATGTTGCTTCTGGAAAATATTATCATAAAAATTTTATTCTTGTTTCTGCTGCGTACTTATAGATGTTAATTTCATTATTAAATTCGAACCAACGGGAGAATTTAATTTTGAAAAATAGATAAAATTTTAGATGATTATAATATTGTTATTATTCTGACCAATGTTGATTAATAGCAGTATTATGATGTTATTATAGTTTTTGTCATGCATTGATTCTATTTCTGCCCAACGGTGATGTAGAATTAATGTAAAAGGATACAATGTATGTTTTAATTTTGACCACCGTTGAAACTAAAGCATGAAATTATTGTTGTTATAATTATGTTCTCACTTTATTTGAATTCTGTTTTCAGGAGGATACTCCTTGATGGGGTTCATCAAAGACATTCCTCCACTCAAAGGTGACAACTACACCGAGTGGAAGAAAAAGATTGACCTCGCCTTTGTCTTGGCCGAGGTGGACTGGGTAGTCACCACACCGTGTCCCACTAAACCTGTGGCACCAGTGAGGGAGACTAACGAATCTGATGCTGATTGGCAAAAGAAAGAGAGAGACCATGCTCCCATACAAATGACATATGACCTGTAAAAGCAAAAGTGGGTCAATGCCAATAAAAAGTGTGTGGCTATCATAAAGAATATAATTGAGCCTACCATAATGGGCTCAATCCAAGAGTGTGACACCATCACCAAGTACTTAGAAAGAATAAAGAGTCAGTTCTATGGCTCTTCAAAGACATATGCTACTCAGCTAATAAAGCAGCTGATGACAGAAGGGTACTCTGGAGGTGGAAATGGCACTGGCATAAGAGAGCACATATCAAAGTTAAATCATTTGAACAACAAACTAAAACCAATGGATTTGGCTCTTAAGGAAGAGTTCCTTGTCCTTGTGATTTTTTGCTTCTTTACCAAAAGAGTGACACATTTGTTGTCAATTACAACATTCAACCCAAAAAATAGGATCCAGAACGTTGTATGGCAATGTGTGTGCAAGAGAAAGAGAGAATAAAGGCCGCCAATGGTGGTACTCTCAGTTTTGTTAAAGATAATAAGAGAAAGAATGTCAATACCAATGTCAACTCTCCCTCAAAACCAAAGGGCAAGAGTCCCATGCAGCATTAGGCTCAGCAGAATAGGTTTATAGTGAACAAAGATCAATGCCTCTACTACAAGAAGGAGGGACATTACAAGAAAGATTGTCCTGAATTCTTAAAGATGATCATGGCAAAGAAAGGTGAGAACATTATTACGTTTGTAAATGAATCTCTGTATCTACAGTATTCTAAATCTACTTAGTGGATTGACTCAGGCGTAACTGTTCATGTTGCTAATTCTTTACAGGGATTCCGTTCGACGAGGACTACGCAAATAAGTGAAAGACACGTTAAAGTCGCGAATGGAGTCCAAGCAGATGTCGAAGCTGTCGGCGATGTCTCTCTAAAGCTTGCTGATAGCTACATTCTTTCACTTAGAGATATTTTATTTGTTCCTTCATTACAGAGAAACTTGATTAGTGTGTCATGTTTGGACAATGATAGATTTGATTGCCATTTTGGAGATGGCAAATGTGAGATATTGTGTAATAATGAATGTGTTGGTCTTGCTTTTCAAAAGGAAGATCTTTATTTGTTATCACTTCATGAAAATGTGAATTCCGTATGTGATGTGAATGAAAACGTATCCTCGTTTGTTAATGCGAATAGAAAATGAAAGAGAACTCAAAATGCGTCGTTGAAATTATGGCAGTATCGTTTTAGGCCATATTTCGAGGGGGAGAATAGAGAGACTAGTTAAGAATGAAATTCTTCCTCCATTAGAGTTCTTAGACTTAGAACAATGTAGAGAATGTATTAAGAGAAAATACACAAAGAAAATTAAAAAGGACACTAAACGAAGCACATGAATTTTACAAATAATCCACACAGACATTTGTGGTCCTTTTCCTGTGAAAAGTGTGGATGGTTATGACTTGTTCATAACATTCACAGATGATTACTCCTGTTTTAGATATATTTATCCAATTAAAGAAAAAATAGAAATGTTGGATAAATTTAAGATATTTAAGACGGAAGTTGAAAATTAGCACAATTTAAAGATTAATATAGTCTGATCTGATCATGGTGGGGAGTACTACGGTCGGTATACCCCATGTGGCCAAGTTTCTAGACCTTTTGTAAGGTTCTTACAGGAGAATGACTTAGTAGTCCAGTATTCTACACCGGACGAACCTCAGCAGAATGGAGTAGCTCAAAGGCATAACTGTACTCTGATGGATATGGTGTGTAGTATGATGAGCTACTCTAACTTACCATTGAGTCTATGGATGGAGGCGTTAAAAACCGCTATTCATATCCTCAATAGAGTACCAAGTAAATCGGTGCCCAAAACACTATATGGACAGGAAGAGTACCCTCACTAAAACATTTACGTGTGTGGGAAAGTCCTGCTAAGGCTAAAGTGTTCAACCCAAATATTGGGAAGCTAGAGCCCAAAACAGTAAGTTGTCATTTTATTGGCTGCCGTGAAAAGTGAAAATGTTTTCATTTCTACAGTCCAGAAAGATATACAAAGTTTGTAGAAACGAGACATGCTATTTTCCTAGAGCATGAAATGCTGAGGGGGAGCATGGTGGCTCGAGAAATTGATCTTGAGGAGAAGTAGGCATGTGTGCCCACTCCGATGATTAAGGAATCATTCTTTGAACTACCTGTTCTTGTTGCACCAACTGTGCGAGACACTGTAGTGCCAACACCTGTTATCAGTTCTCCTGTGGTTACAGTAAATAATGATGAGGAACATATCCCTCAGGATCCTATAGAAAATGATGCCACAGATAAGGGGGAGCAACAACAGCCCCAAACAGAAGATGTGGCAAATGTGGAGGCCCCGAGAAGGTCTTAAAGAGTTAGAAGATCAGCTATTCCTGATGATTATGAGGTGTATAACACTAAAAAATTTCAAATGGAGGGTGATCCCACTTCATTTGAAGAAGCCATGAGAAGCGATAATTCATCTAAGTGGCTTGTGGCCATGGAAGATGAAATAAAGTCAATGAGTATCAACAAAGTTTGGGACTTAGAGCCTATTCCTAAAGGAGCCAAGACACTAGGCTGTAAATGGGTCTACAAGACAAAACATGACTCCCAAGGGAATATTAAAAGGTTTAAAGCGCGACTTGTGGGAAAAGGTTTTACGCAAAGAGAAGGGATAGATTACAATGAAACGTTTTCTCTAGTTTCATGTAAGGATTCCTTCAAAATTATAATGGCATTAGTGGCACATTACAATTTAGAGTTACATCAGATGGATGTAAAAATGGCATTCCTAAATAGGGATCTGGAGAAAAATGTTTACATGGCACAACCGAAAGATTTTGTCATGGAAGGAGAAGAGCGAATGGTATGCTGCCTAAAGAAATCAATTTATGGGTTAAAGCAAGCTTCAAGACAATGATACTTGAAGTTTGATAGAACAATAAGGAATTTTGGGTTTAAAGAAAATATTAAGGATAATTGTGTTTATACAAAGTTTAAGAATGGAAGGTTTATCTTCCTAATCCTGTATGTAGATGATATCTTACTTGGTAGTAGTGATGTCGGTCTACTACTGGAGACAAAGAAGTTTTTATCCTCGAAATTTGATATGAAATACCTTGGTGAAGCGTCATTTGTTTTGGGCAGAGAGATTCACCGAGATAGAAGTAAAGGGGTATTAGGACTATCACAAAATACATACTAGAAAAAGTTTTAAAGAAATTCAGTATGCATAAATGTAGTGCCTCACCTGCACCCATGGTCAAGGGTGACAAATATGGGGATTTTCAATGCCCTAGGAAGCAAATAAGCTCGATCAAATAAAAGTGGTTCCATATGCTTTTGCTATCGGAAGCCTACAGTATGCTCAAGTGTGCACGCGCCCTGACTTAGTTTTTGTTATCGGGTTACTTGGCAGATTTCAAAGTAATCCAGTGATTGAACACTAGAAATTGGTAAAGAAAGTCTTGCGATATTTGCAAGGTACGAAAGGTCTCACGTTGACGTATAGAAAATCAGATTCTCTCCAAATAGTGGAATATTCAGATTCTGATTATGCTAGAGATGATAGAAGATCCATGTCAGGATATGTGTTCACTCTCGCAGGAGGAGCTATTTCATAGAAAAGTTCAAAATAAACCATCACAACATCGTCCACAATGTATGCCTAGTTGTAGCATGTTATAAGGCAACGGGGCAGGTGAACTGGCTAAAGAAGTTTATACCCAGTTTGAAGGTGGTCGACAGCATACATAAACCACTAAAGTTATACTGCGATAATAATCCAACAGTACAGTATGCTCACAACAATAGGTCAAGTGGTGCTGCCAAACACATTGACATAAAGTATTATGTCATGAAGGATAAAGTTCGAGATCAAATTATAAATCTTAAGCATATAAGTACTGAAAAGATGCTCACAGATCCGCTTACAAAAGGCTTACCACCCAACGTGTTCAAAGAACATGTAGCCGTCATAGGTTTAAGGGAAAGACTATGACTCCTGAACTATAAAGGGCCCAAAAGTTAAAGTAACTGTTTTAGATCAGAAACATGCATTGTAGCTGTCAAATCTATCGGTGATTGACCGAGACGATGAAACATGCTCTATGCACTTATTTGTGATGGAACGAGTAAAGTAAAAAGTATTTAAGTTAAAGGTTATAGGTTAAAGTATAAATTGAGATCAAGGGGGAGAATGTTAGGTTGATCTCTCCTCTAATGAGCCCAACAGCTCATTAGGCCTTGATCCGTGCCCTGATTGGGGGCGCCCAGCCCAATACTGGCTGGTGGGCCCCCGTCGCACAGCGCTATATAAAGGAGGTGGGGGAGCCAAGGCTCGAGTCACGAGGTTCACCTGAGCCACCACTCTCCACCTACAACCCTAATCGATCTCAAGAGTCGCGCTGTGAGCGACGAGAAGCACCACTGGTGTTCAACGCCTCCACGCCGTCGTGGGACTTCACTGCCACTGCTTCCCCGACCATCGCTACCCTAGCGCAGATCATCACCTCAACAAACGGGATGGCAACTGGCGCTAGCTCCAACAACCCACCTGCTGTGCCCACTGATGGTCTGCACCATCTCACTCCTCTCTCTCTCCGCTCTCGGATCTAGTAGTTCATGTAATAGGATCTATTTACTTCCTAATGCTAAAGTTGAAACCCCATTAATCTACTCCATTAGATCCGATTGAGTCTAACAAGCATTTCTGCATTGACATCGACTAAAAGATGTTGTTACGGACTTATGGCTAGTTTTCTTGACTAAATCGTACACTAATCACGAAGATTAGGACCGACACTACCGAAATCAAAACAAACACTAGGCAGATCGAGGGCACGCACAGGCCAACGGCGATATAAAGGAGACGTGCATGGTCTGTGCTACCACGTGCGCCTTTTCCCATTGACGCAAGTTCCACTCCCATGGATCTCGTTCCATGCCGCGCGCACCTCTACATCGGTGCCGAGAACCCTTGCTAGCCGATCCACCGCCACCACACCACCTCGAGACCGGCAGCATGGCCAGCAATGACGATGACATCTTTCAGCCCACTGATGAGGTGTCGATCGCCCTCCAGCGCGGCCTCCGCACCAAAACCATCGTCGACTGCAGCTTCATCCACCGCACCGATGTGTGCTCCGCCGCCCCCGAGGAGCTGGTCGCTGACCTGCAGCCAGTGCCAGGCACCGACGTGATGGAGGACGAGTACAACAACGTGTGGTATATCTACTACCCCAAGCGAAACAAGAACACCCAGGGCAAACCCGACGGGCACAGGCAGCGCGCCGTGGAGCCCAACGGCGAAACGTACTGGCAGTCGGAGACTGGTCCGAAGCCCGTGCAAGGAGTGCCCGGTGCCACATTCTACAACTTTTCATACGACCGCAAGGAGAAGGAGGGGGCTTCGTATCGGCGCGTCGTCGATAGGATAGGATGGTGCATGATTGAGTTCGACGACACGCAGGGCGGCGGCGGCGACCACGTGTTGTGTAGGGTGCACCGCTCGTCCTCGTCTCTCACCAAGAGGAGTTCAAGTCGTTGTCCTCGTCCAAGAGGAAGGCGGCTGGCGAACACCTCGAGGCGCTGCCAACCAAGCTGATTCACGACGAGCAGGTGCAGGTGCAGCAAAACCCCACCGCCTTCTTCACCAATGCTTACCCGACAATGCCCTGCTATGGTGGTTATGGACCTCCCCAGGACATGGATCTCGTGACGATGGTCGGAGGCGAGGAGGAGCATGGTGTGCAGCAGCCACGTGTTGAGCTAGAGTACGGCAGTGTAAGGTCCTAGATGGCTAGAGGGGGGTGAATAGCCTATAAAAATTTCTACAAGAAACACTAAGCAAACTAGTTAGAGCAACAAACGGCGCAAAGCGAGTTTTGCTTAGCCTACGGTTGTGATGCAAGCCTCCTATCCACAAGTCTAGTAGATTATGATCTCTAGTTCACACAAGGGCTATGTCACTAAACTTACACTAGTGAGCAAGCTAACAACACTAGTAAAGGCTACCACTAGAGCTTACACAAGATAATCTAGTAAAAGTAAACGCAAGAGATAGGATTGTGAACCTTATACCGACGGTGGAGTGAAGATGTTGCCAATCACCAAGATGATATACAATCAATCAATATTGACAACAACACAATATGAAGACCAATCACCGGGAGACAAGAGACACAATATTTTTGTTCACCCGGTGTTCACTTGTGCACCAACAAGCTACGTCACCGGTTGTGTCGACCAACACTTAGATGGTTCCTCGGTGTGACCCTCAAGTCACTTGCCCCTCAAGGCACGCCCCGCAAGGCACCGCAAGACACCACTCTCAAGTGAGGTAACTCAATGACACGCGCAATGTAATAGAGTTGCTTTTGGCGTCCCGCCGAGGAAAGCACAAGAACCTCTTACAATCAACCGGAGGTGGCCAAGAACAATCACCTTCTCTTGCCAACGCCTCCAACAATCTCCAAGCTGGCTAGGAGCGGTACTCTCCAAGAGTAACAAGAAATCCACTGGCTAAACCACCCACAAGTGCCACTAGATGCCCTCAAGCTATGCAATGCACTTTGGGATCACTCAATCTCACTTTTGATTTGCAATCAAGCAAGAGAGATGAGTGGGAGGAGATGCTCTAGCTCAAAGGATGCACAAGAATGTTAGAAATCACGAGTGACCTCCCCAAGGGCCGGCCAACAAGTATTTATAAGCATCCCATCCAAATAGAGCCGTTATACTCCTTCACTGGGTCTGTTCGGGATGACCGGACGCGCCGGTCATAAATGACCGGACGTGCTCAACCGCGTCCGATCCTCCAACGGTCAAATCCCATGACCGGACGCGCCTCTCAAAACAACCGGACGCGCCGGTCCCGAGTGACCGGACGTGCTCTAGTCAACGACCGGACGCGCCGATCGCACAGCACCGCGCGCCCGCGAAGTAACGACCGGACGCGCCCCTCGCAACGACCGGACGCGACAGTGCCCGTGTCCGGTTTGAGTCCAGTAAGCTCCCTCGATGATCGGACGCGTCCGATCATGTGTGACCGGACGCGCCTCGCGTCCGATCATACTCAGTTTCCTCTGGACACCTGACCGGACGCGCCGGTCCCACGAGTGACCGAACGCGCCGGTTGCAGACCCTAGCACCCGCGCCTGCGCTGTACTGACCGGACGCGTCCGGTCATACCATGACCGCATCCGGTGCAGCGTCCGGTCACCTCTGTGACCTCCGTTCGCCTCTGTTTCTTTTCCGACTTCCGGCGTAGTAGAAAATAGGCATTTCAAGTTCCCAAAAACGCCTGAATCCCGCGCTCGCAAGCTTAAACTTCAACCCCTTCGCAAATGTGCCAACACCAACAAGTGATCACCACCTTGTGCACGTGTGTTAGCATTTTTATAATCATTTTCGAAGGTTTTCCAGTTAGCTCACTAGGCCCTACATGCAATGCACTTCATGAATTCACCTAGTGGCACCCGTGCATCGAATAACCGATAAGACTTCCCCTCTTAATAGTTCGGCTATCGATCCTAAACCACTCACACCCTCTATGGTGTCTTGAGTGCAAAACAAAATGGCCCTATGGTTATACCTTTGCCTTGAGCCCATTTTGTTTCTCCAAAAGATATGATCCACTTCATATCATCACATGACCGTCTCGATCCATCGACCTTGACTTCACTTGCTCTTCACCGTTGCATCGGTCCGTCGGCGCCAAGTCTTGCTCAAGCTTCACCATCGCATGGTTCTTCGCTTCGAAGCCTCGACTTGCCCTTCACCCTCACAACCGGTCCATCGAGCCAAGCATCATCTTGGTCTTCATCATCTTGGTCACATGAGTCAATGTCATGTCTCATATTCAATGACCACCTTTATCTAAATCATCCACTTAGATACAAAGGTTAGTCCTAGGTTTCATCAATTAGCCAAAACCAAACTAGGGACTTTCAATCTCCCCCTTTTTGGTAATTGATGACAACCCTCACAAAGATGATTTTGATAATAAAAGTTTTGAACTTGTCATGCTTGTCAAATCATTTTGCTCGTAAGTAAAGTTTGGACAATTATCACAAGCTCGGTTTTGGTAGCCTTAGCTCTCCCTACATATGTGCATAGAGTTTGGATTGAAAGCTTTGCACATATGCATGAATAGAAGTGTTGAGAGAGTAATTCTACCAAAATGATGCTAAGTTGTAAGAAATGGACCTTTGAAGCGTGATACCAATCGGAGTTGCCTTTTACACCATCCTTAGCATCATGAAGTAACTAGACATCCATCACAACTCAAGAACCTCGTGAGATCAACATTATATGTAAAGGTTCTTGGACCACTTGTACCACTTGTAGTGCTTTAAGCAAGTCTAGATACCATATGAAAACTATCCCTATGCATGCTAGTAGATCATTTCATCATTCAAGTCCTATACTAGCATTGCACCACACAAGCACGTATATTGAATTTAAAAACATGTGCAATGAGCAAGTCATATGAGAATGCACAAACAAATGCAACAACTTTGTTTATGAGCTTGCTCCCCCTACTTGTGTGCATCAAAATTTTATTTACCCCTTTATCATGTTGAATCATCTTTTTCTCTCCCCTTTG
The DNA here is from genome assembly GCA_038087645.1 of Saccharum hybrid cultivar R570. Classification (NCBI taxonomy): domain Eukaryota; kingdom Viridiplantae; phylum Streptophyta; class Magnoliopsida; order Poales; family Poaceae; genus Saccharum; species Saccharum hybrid cultivar. The sequence continues at coordinate 4,344,559 of JAQSUU010000059.1, forward strand.
TCAACAACTTACCCAAAAATGGGATCAAATTGTGGAGAGAAAAAAAAAGTTTGATGGAGTAGGTTAGAATTTAATTCGATACCACATGTAAGGTTAAAAAATTTATCAAATTTGGTTCAACCTAGAATACTTGCCAAAGATATTTAATTCGATTTGAACCAAAAACAAGCTTCTTCACTCCTCATAATAAGGGTTATCTTGTCTATGTTGAATTAAACACTTATAGCAAATCTTCTAGATTCAACACTAGGTTTACAAGCTCACAAACATGTCATATGCCACCACTAGATCAAAAACAAGCATAGAAGCAATAGTGGTAACATATATCCATCAAATTCATTTGATTTATCATGAATGCTTATGCGTACCACTTATTATGTCTATATGCTCTAGCAAGTCCTTAGCATAGGATGAATGACATGTCAATCAATTTTACCTTGCAATGTCGAAGGAGAGGCATGTCAATAAGTGGGTGGGGTGCATTCAACTCATGTTTGAGAAATCAAGAATGTTCAATTCATTCCTTAGCTTGCAAAACCTCTTTTCATCAAGTGGCTTGGTGAGAATATCGGCAAGTTGATCATCGGTGCCAACACTTTCAATGGCAATATCTCCCTTTTGTTGATGATCTCCAATGAAATGATGCCTTATGTCAATATGCTTTGTTCTTCCATGTTGAACCGAGTTTTGTGTCATCTTGATTGCACTTTCATTATCACATAGCAATGGCACATTCTTGAAGTTGAGGCCATAATCCTTCAAGGTTGATTTCATCCATAGCAATTGTGCACAACAACTCCCCGCACTCACATATTCGGCTTCGGCGGTAGAGATTGCCACACTATTTTGTTTCTTTGAGGACCATGACACAAGTGATCTTCCAAGTAATTGACATGTGCCACTTGTGCTCTTTCTATTGATCTTGCAACCCCCATAGTCGGAGTCCGAATATCCAATTAATTCAAACTTTGACCCTTTGGGATACCATAGTCCAACATCTCTTGTTTGCTTCAAGTACCTCAATATTCTCTTTGCGGCCGTGAGATGACTCTCTCTAGGTGAGGCTTGATATCTAGCACACATACAAACACTAAACATGACATCCGGCCTTGATGCGGTGACATAGAGTAGACTTCCAATCAAAGACCGATATTCCTTTTGATTCACCATTTTTCCATCAAAATCATTATCCAAATTGCCATTTGTACCCATTGGAGTTGAAATTGGCTTTGCATCTTGCATTCCAAACTTCTTCAACATGTCCCTTATGTATTTCCCTTGACTCACAAATGTCCCATTCTTCAATTGTTTGACTTGGAGACCAAGGAAGTAGCTAAGTTCACCAATCATAGACATTTCAAATTCTTTGGTCATCATAGCACCAAATTCTTCACAATAAGCTTGATCGGTTGATCCAAAGATGATGTCATCAACATATATTTGCACTATAAATAGATCATTCCCAATCTTCTTGGTAAATAGAGTTGTATCAACCTTGCCCATCTTGAATCCCTTAGAGAGAAGGAAATCCCTTAGCCTCTCATACCATGCTCTAGGTGCTTGCTTTAAGCCATATAAAGCCTTCTTCAACTTGTACACATGGTTGAGTTTCTTGTCATCTTCAAATCCAGAAGGTTGCTCAATAAAGACTAACTCATTGATGATCCCATTGAGAAATGCACTTTTGACATCCATTTGATATAATTTGATGTTGTGTGCACAAGCATAAGCCAAAAGAATCCTTATTGCCTCCAATCTTGCCATGGGAGCATATGTCTCATCATAGTCAAGACCTTCTACTTGAGTGTAACCTTGAGCAACTAGTCTTGCTTTGTTTCTCACCACAATGCCATCTTGATCTTGCTTGTTTTTGAACACCTATTTGGTTCCAATCACATTGTAGTCATTTGGCCTTTCTACCAATTCCCAAACATCATTTCTTGTAAAATTATTTAGTTCTTCTTGCATAGCCATAATCCAATCGGCATCCCTCAAAGCTTCTTCTATTTTCTTTGGTTCTAAGGTTGACACAAATGATGCATGCTCACAAAACATAGCCAATCTTGATCTTGTTTGCACACCACTTCTAATATCACCAATAACACTATCAATGGGGTGATCTCTTGCAACATGTTGTGGTTGGAGTACTTGCACTTGATTGCTTGAGCTTGGTTGATCACTTGATGTATCTCGATGAGATGAACTAGCACCATGATCTTGCACTTGAGAGTCACTAGCTAGCTTGAATGGAGAACTTAGCACTTGATCTTTATCATCATCTTGAATATCAATAACTTGCTTTGCTCTAATGTCCCCAATGTCTATGTTCTTCATTGCTTCCACCAATTGAGTTCCACCAACATCATCTAGATTCTCTTCTTCATCTTATGACCCATTGGTTTCATCAAATTGCACATCATGGACTTCTTCTAGAATGCCACTTGAATTGTTCCAAACTCTATAAGCTTTGCTTGTAGTTGAATAACCAAGTAGGAACCCCTCATCACATCTCTTGTCAAACTTTCCCAATCTAGTGCCCTTCTTTAAGATATAACATTTGCAACCAAATACTCTAAAGTAAGAAATATTGGGCTTTCTTTCATGAAGTAGCTCATATGGGGTTTTCTCTAGCAATGGATGACAATATAGTCTATTGATGTAGTAGCAAGCAGTATTGATTGCTTCATCCCAAAAGGATTGACTAACATTGTACTCATGAAGCATTGATCTAGTCATATCAAGCAATGTTCTATTCTTTCTCTCAACTAGGCCATTTGATTGTGGAGTGTACTTGGCTGAGAATTGATGTCCAATGCCATAGTGATCACAAAGTTCTTCAATTATTGTATTCTTGAACTCACTTCCATTGTCACTTCTCACTTTCTTGATTCTAATTTCAAACTCATTGTGAACTCTAGTGAGAAATGTCTTGAAGGTGTCAAACACTTCACTTTTGTCACTAAGAAAGAATACCCATGTGAATCTTGTGAAGTCATCCACTATGACAAAACCATATTTATTACCACCTAAGCTTGAGTATGTTGTTGGGCCAAATAGATCCATGTGCATCAAATCAAATGCTTTGCATGTGCTCATTGTACTCTTCTTTGGATGTGAGCTTCCAACTTGCTTTCCGGCTTGACATGCACTACAAAGCTTATTCTTCTCAAATTCAACATCTTTCAAATCATTGACAAGATTGTGAGTTGTAAGCTTCTTCAATTGTTTCATGCCAACATGACCAAGCCTTCTATGCCAAAGCCAACCCATGCTTGATTTGGAGATTAAGCAAGTTGTCAAGGAAGTTTCTCTAGCATTGAAGTCAACTAGATAGAGATTCTCATATCTAAAGCCCTTGAATGCCACATTTGAACCATCCATACTAATGACTTCCACATCATCAACCCCAAAGATGCATTTGTAGCCTAGATCACATATTTGTGCCATGGATAGAAGATTGAAATCCAAGCTTTCAACTAGCAACACATTGGAGATACTCAAGTCATTTGATATTGCTATCTTGCCCAAGCCAATAACCTTGCCTTTCTTGTTATTGCCAAATGTGATAGAATCAACACCACTATGATTGTCATTGATTGAGTCAAACATTCTTGATGTACCGATCATGTGTTTAGTGCACCCACTATCAATAATCCAATGCCTTTCTCCGGCTTTATAATTGACCTATAAGCAAATCAATGAAGCTTAGGTACCCATTTTTGCTTGGGTCCTTGTACGTTAGTAACTAAGCTCTTTGGTACCCAAATAGCCTTCTTCTTTGGGCCAACAATGGGTGTACCAATAAACTTGGCTTGCACACCCTTCACATCTTTGATAAGCACATAGCAAGAATCAAAAGGTATAGCATTAACAAATTTCTTGCTTTGATTCTTTTTATTACAATTATGCTCTAAGTGCCCAACTTGCTTGCATCTATTGCAAAACCGATCATTGCTCTTCACAAAACTAGGCTTTGGAGTTGCAAAGGCCGACTTGCCTTTCTTAGGGGTGTAGCCCAATCCCTCTTTGTTAAGAGAGAACCTTTGGCTACCCAAGCACTTAAGCAAGCGGGACTCACCACCATAGGCCTTGCCTAGGGCGTGAGTGAGCTCATCCACCTCTCTCTTGAGAGTCTCATTCTCAACCATTAGTGAGGTATCACAAGTGAAACCATCACTAGTAGTGGAGGTAGAGTTGGTGGTGGTGGATGAAGAGCTACAAGAAGGGTTAGCATTTGTCATGATGATAGGTTTATAAAAAGATTCATCAATTATATCACATGTAACACCTATATCACATGATACAACAACCTCCTTCTTTGCTTGTTGCTCAAGTAGCAATGAGTGAGCTTTTTTAAGCTTGGAATGAGCTTTACCAAGATCCTCATAGTCTTCCACTAGACTCTCATGAGTGGTCTTAAGCTCACCTAGAACTTTCTCAAGTATTGCTACTTTCATTGAAAGCTTCTTACACTCCTTGTTCTTGGCAATAGCTATGTCTCTAGTTTGTTGCATCAAGTCATATAGTTGTTCTTTAGTTGGTTCATCATCATCATTTTCATTATCATTATTATTATTATCATTATCACTATCATGAACATATTCCATTTCACTTTCATCATCACTCTCATCATATAATACCTTAGCTTCTTTGGCCATGAAGCACGAAGAGGATGAATCAAATAGTGAAGGCTTCTTGTTGATAGCAATGGAAGCAAAAGCCTTGTTGGATGATTCTCTTCTTCATCATCATCATCACTTTCCCAAGTGACCACATAGGCTCCGTTCTTGCCCTTCTTGAAAGTCATCTTGGCTTCTCTTTTTTCTTCTCAAACTTGCCCCTCTTGTTCTTCTTCTTCTTGTCATAGGGACATTCGGCTTGAAGATATTCGGTGCTATCACAATTGAAGCACCTCCTTTGTTGCTCATTGCTCTTGAAATAGTCATTTCTCTTTTTGAAGCCTCTTCTCTTGATAAACATCTTGCCAATATTCTTGACAACTAGAGCAAGTGCCTCATCATCAATTCCATAATCTTCATCTTCACTATTGTCTTCTTCTTCAATGATGGTAGCTTTGCCCTTGGAGGAGATGGCTTTGAACGCCATGGTCTTCTTCTTTTCTTCCTCCTTCTCCTTCTCATCAACATCTTGATCATACTTATCATATGTTAATACCTCTCCAAGCAAATCATTAGGCTTCATTGTTTCAAGCCCATCTCTTTGTAACATCATGATCAACATTTTGAATTTTCTTGGTAAGCTCAACAAGAACTTGTGGCAAAAATCTTGGTCTTGTGTCTTGTGCCCTAAGCTCTTGAGATCATTGACTATCACTTGCAATCTATGAAACATTTCAATGATTGTTTCATCATCCTTTTTCTTGAAGTTCTCAAACTCACTCTTGAGCCCATATAGCTTGGCACTCTTCACAACCTTAGTGCCTTCATATGTCTCACTCAACCTTGTCCATACTTCACTAGCCAATTCCAAATCCTTGATGCCTTCAAACACTTTTGTGTCAATACCATTGTAGAGTGTATTGAGAGCCATTCTATTGCATGTTCTATTTGCTCTATCCTCATCGGTGAGATGATCGGGATCAATGATAGCAAAATCATTCTTGGTGACTTGCAATACTCTCTCATGAATAGAACCAAGGTACATTGTCATTTTTCTCTTCCAATGAGCAAAAGAACTAACACCATCAAAGAACGGTGGCTTGCCCCCAACATGATTGAACACAATTTGAGCCATTTTTCACACCGAAGGATGTTAAGCCTTGATTAAAATGGTGACCATGGCTCTGATACCACTTGTAAGGTCCTAGATGGCTAGAGGGGGGTGAATAGCCTATAAAAATTTCTACAAGAAACACTAAGCAAACTAGTTAGAGCAACAAACGGCGCAAAGCGAGTTTTGCTTAGCCTACGGTTGTGATGCAAGCCTCCTATCCACAAGTCTAGTAGATTATGATCTCTAGTTCACACAAGGGCTATGTCACTAAACTTACACTAGTGAGCAAGCTAACAACACTAGTAAAGGCTACCACTAGAGCTTACACAAGATAATCTAGTAAAAGTAAACGCAAGAGATAGGATTGTGAACCTTATACCGACGGTGGAGTGAAGATGTTGCCAATCACCAAGATGATATACAATCAATCAATATTGACAACAACACAATATGAAGACCAATCACCGGGAGACAAGAGACACAATATTTTTGTTCACCCGGTGTTCACTTGTGCACCAACAAGCTACGTCACCGGTTGTGTCGACCAACACTTAGATGGTTCCTCGGTGTGACCCTCAAGTCACTTGCCCCTCAAGGCACGCCCCGCAAGGCACCGCAAGACACCACTCTCAAGTGAGGTAACTCAATGACACGCGCAATGTAATAGAGTTGCTTTTGGCGTCCCGCCGAGGAAAGCACAAGAACCTCTTACAATCAACCGGAGGTGGCCAAGAACAATCACCTTCTCTTGCCAACGCCTCCAACAATCTCCAAGCTGGCTAGGAGCGGTACTCTCCAAGAGTAACAAGAAATCCACTGGCTAAACCACCCACAAGTGCCACTAGATGCCCTCAAGCTATGCAATGCACTTTGGGATCACTCAATCTCACTTTTGATTTGCAATCAAGCAAGAGAGATGAGTGGGAGGAGATGCTCTAGCTCAAAGGATGCACAAGAATGTTAGAAATCATGAGTGACCTCCCCAAGGGCTGGCCAACAAGTATTTATAAGCATCCCATCCAAATAGAGCCGTTATACCCCTTCCCTGGGTCTGTTCGGGATGACCGGACGCGCCGGTCATAAATGACCGGACGTGCTCAACCGCGTCTGATCCTCAACAGTCACTGCGCCAACGGTCAAATCCCATGACCGGATGCGCCTCTCAAAACGACCGGACGCGCCGGTCCCGAGTGACCGGACGTGCTCCAGTCAATGACCGGACGCGCCGATCGCACAGCATCGCGCGCCCGCGAAGTAACGACTGGACGCGCCCCTCGCAACGACCGGACGCGACAGTGCCCGCATCCAGTTTGAGTCCAGTAAGCTCCCTCGATGATCAGACGCGCCTCGCGTCCGATCATACTCAGTTTCCTCTGGACACCTGACCGGACGCGCCGGTCCCGCGAGTGACCGGACGAGCCGGTTGCAAACCCTAGCACCCACGTCTGCGCTGTACTAACTGGACGCGTCCGGTCATACCATGACCGCGTCCGGTGTAGCGTCCGGTCACCTCTGTGACCTCCGTTCGCCTCCGTTTCTTTTCTGACTTTCGGCGTAGTAGAAAATAGGCATTTCAAGTTCCCAAAAACGCCTGAATCCCGCGCTCGCAAGCTCGGTGGGAGGGATAGAGAGACCCAAACCCTCTCTACCGCTTAAACTTCAACCCCTTCGCAAATGTGCCAACACCAACAAGTGATCACCACCTTGTGCACGTGTGTTAGCATTTTCATAATCAATTTCGAAGGTTTTCCAGTTAGCTCACTAGGCCCTACATGCAATGCACTTCATGAATTCACCTAGTGGCACCCGTGCATCGAATAACCGATAAGACTTCCCCTCTTAATAGTTCGGCTATCGATCCTAAACCACTCACACCCTCTATGGTGTCTTGAGTGCAAAACAAAATGGCCCTATGGTTATACCTTTGCCTTGAGCCCATTTTGTTTCTCCAAAAGATATGATCCACTTCATATCATCACATGACCGTCTCGATCCATCGACCTTGACTTCACTTGCTCTTTACCGTTACATCGGTCCGTCGGCGCCAAGTCTTGCTCAAGCTTCACCATCGCATGGTTCTTCGCTTCGAAGCCTCGACTTGCCCTTCACCCTCACAACCGGTCCATCGAGCCAAGCATCATCTTGGTCTTCATCATCTTGGTCACATGAGTCAATGTCATATCTCATATTCAATGACCACCTTTATCTAAATCATCCACTTAGATACAAAGGTTAGTCCTAGGTTTCATCAATTAGCCAAAACCAAACTAGGGACTTTCAGACGGCGAGTTCAACTTCGATGAGTTGCTCAACATCGACGAGCAAGTGCAGATGCAGGACCCCGCTGCCTTCTTCACCAATGCTTACCCGACGATGCCCTGGACCTCCTGAAGGCGTGAATCCCGCAACGATGGTCGGAGGCAAGGAGGAGCGTGGTGTACAACAGCCACGGGTTGAGTTGGGGGCGGAGCACGCCGACGGCGGCGAGTTCAACGTCGAGGAGTTGTTCAACATGGAAGAGTTCACCAATGCTTACCCGACGACGACGATGCCCTGCTATGTTCATGGTGGTCCCCAAGGCATGGACGACCACGCCATGGTCGGAGGCGAGGAGGAGCGTGGTGTGCAGCAGCCACGCGTTGAGTCGGAGGCAGAGCACGATGATGACTTGGGAGGGTTCAACTTGGACTTGCTCAACACCGACGATTGGAAAGGCTTCCTGCAGATGCTCCAAGCCGAAGGGGAGCAGGGGCAGTAGCAGCCATGCGCCGAGCCAGAGCGATTTTTTTTATTTTTAACACTTTTTAAAAACTATTTTTAATTTTAGCACTGAAAGTTTTTTTATATCTAACACTTTTGGCCGCTCCCCACGTGAGGGAGTGGCATTTCAACTTTGCCGCTCCCCACGTGGAGAAGCAGCAATGCTGCTGAGGTGGCAGTGGCAAAAAAGGGGCACGGGGCTGCCGCTCCCCCTGGAGGAGCGGCAAGGCTGCCGCTCCCTAGATCAGGGAGCGGCAGCGGGGGGGAGGGGGCGCAATATGTTTTTAAAAACTATGCCAGTAGAACCAACCCCCCGCTGCCGCTCCTTGATCTAGGGAGCGGCAAGCCAGACAGAAGAACGTCCGACGCCACGCCCGTACCCCCTCGGGCGCCCACGTGTGGATGGACGCCAGCAGCGGCGGTGCAGTGTCCCCCCCCTCCCGTGCGGCAGCGGCAGCAGCAGCGCACCTCCACGCGCGCGCGCCCCCTCCCCCACGTGCCCCCCACGGCAGGGCCGCCCCCTCCTCGCGCAGTAGCTCCCCCTCCGTGAGCATTGCCCCGCGAGCAACGCCGAGCCTCCTCCCCCGAGCACTTTGGCCTCGATAGCAGCTCCCCGCGTCCGAGCCAAGGTAATTTTTTTAATTTTTTGATCTATTATAATCGTTAGTTAGATTAGTTTGTTTAGTATTGTTAGTATAAGTAGTTAGTTTAATTGTTTAGTTGGTATCATTAATAAAGCTAGCATAGTTAGTATAAATATTATAAATAGTTATTTTAGTTAATATGATTAGTAAAGTTAGTATAGGTATTATAAATAGTTAGTATGTTTAGTTTAGATTAGTGAAGTTAGTATAGGAGATATAAATAGTTACTTAGGTATTATAAATAGTTAGAATAGTTAGTTTGTTTAGTTTAGATTAGTGAAGTTAGTATAGGTGATATAAATAGTTACTTTAGTTAGTTTAGTTAGTATAGTGTAGTTAATAAATTTAGTATAGTTAGTTTGTTTGGACGACTTGATGAAGTTTGCTCGAATGGTTTTCAGATGGATTGTTGTATTCGAGTTTATTTCGGAGGAATTGTTAGGAATGAAGATGGTGAATTTGAGGATATGGAAGAGGAGTTGGAATGGTTTGATGAACCGCCGAGCTTCAATGACCTTTGTGTGCATTTGAACGCAAAGTTTGGCGGTGATTTCACAATCAAGGAGAGATTTGACAGTGGGAAGACTCAGGCAAAATATGTCGTGATGCCTTTGCGCGACCCTGCTCATTAGTCCCGCTACACTAGGGTCCTCGCAGGCTCGAACTCACCCATTGCTGAGGTGGTTGTGGAGAATGGGTACAAGTTGGAGGATGATCATCATGACGATGTTGGAGGTGACGAAGAAGCAGTTCCATTCACATCCAGTCAGTTATATATGGATGGTCAGTTGACGCAGGAGCAGTTGCATTCACATCCAGTCGGTTGTATAAGCAACAACTTCAATGTGAGGGAGTTCGAACGTGAAGAGCAGGAGCAGGCGGAAGAGAACTGGTTCGGTCATGACGACCACGGCGACGATGACGACGACGACGATGATGACGACGACGACGACGATGATGATAGAGCTGCCCATGCGACGTTGGTTCATGCTACAACGTTCGATGTTTCACTTTCGGTGCTTCATGCCATGTCGACTCAGGGCAGGTTGGTCCATGATTTGCTAGAGAGTGGTGCGCCGTATTTTGATTCGTGGGATAGGATCAGCGAAGCACAACATTATGTTGCACCGCCCCCTTACACAGAGGCAGAACTCATGCAACTGAGCCAGGGCGGTGTACCTTTAAGTGGTGGTCCGAACTACAGGGATGTCAGCATGGTACATATGGCAGTTTGTGACACAGGTCTGCAGATGTGTGCAGAATCACTGTATAACCATGAGCATGTAATCCTTCAGAAGGGCATGATATTCAGTACAATGTCAGAGATGAAGCTCTTTCTTCAGGATTATGCTGTGTACCACCATAGACCATACTTGGTGACTCATTCCGACAAGAACTTGAGGTACCACATTACCTGCAAAGCAGGTTATCCATGCCAGTGGAGGCTTACTGCAAGGAAGAAAGTGAGTGATGGCAAATGGAGGATAAGTAAATTGGTCCAACCCCATTTATGCTTGGATAACAAGGGTAAAGAATATCATCCATAGCTCACTGCATGTTACCTTGCCCATCGTATATTGGGGCTCGTTGACAAGGATAATGACGTCTCGGTCTCATATTTACAGCAGTCCATATATGAGCTTGTAAAGTATCATGTGAAGTATAGCAAGGTTTGGCGTGCAAAGCAAATTGCAATGGCAATCCGATGGGGTAGTTGGGAGGAGGCGTACAACCGGGTTCCTCGAATACTGTCTGCAATGAATTACTATAACCATGGCATAAAATGGTTTGTGGACACCGGTTGGATGTTTTTGCAGAACTCGGTGAGGCATGTGCTACATCGTGTTTTCTGGTCGTTTGCTCAGACGGAGCATGCTTTCCAGTTCTGTAGGCCAGTGGTCCTTATTGATGGCACTTTCTTGACGGAAAAGTACAGGGGCACTTTGATGATGGCTGCAGTGGTTGATCCGGAGGACCAGATAGTACCAATGGCTTTTGCTTTAGTAGAGGGAGAGAACAATTCGTCGTGGTCATGGTTCATGCGGCTTCTACGTACCCAAGTGCTTGGGGCATCACGCACTATATGTTTGATCTCGGATCGGCACGCAGGGATTCTCCACGCCGCCGATGAAGATATCGAAGGATTCCCGTCTTTGGTGCATAGATGGTGCATGCGTCATTTTGCAGCTAATTTCTGGCGGCGTCAGAGGAAGAAGGAGGTTAGTGACATGGTTAAGGCTCTATGTTGTGTGCGTATAGAGTACCAGTTCAAGGAGAAAATGAGAGAACTAGACAAAGTGATGAACCAAGCCGCCAAGACATGGTTACAGGACCAGATGGAACAGAAGGAAAAGTGGGCACTAGCATACAACGAGGGTGGATTCAGGTACGACATCATAACCACCAACTCGTCTGAGTCTTTCAACCGTGTGTTCACCGGAGTTCGCTCGTTACCGGTGTCTGGGATTGTTGAGCTCTCTTTCATGAAGTGCAACGAATATTTTGTGAAGAGGTGGAAGCTCGAGCAGAGGAATATAAGGGAGGCTAGGGTGTGGGAAAAAGACAGCCACTCATTTTATTAAGGAGGGAGAGGAATTGGCCAAGCAGCAGATTGGTGAGCCATACGGACCTCACAGGCATATCTACAGTGTACGGGGGTTGGGTGGCACAAGCATGGGCGGTGAGCGTTACGGTGGGAGGAACTACCATGTCGATTTAGACAAAGTTGAGTGCAGTTGTAACGTCCCTCAAATCATGCATGCCCCTTGCTCTCACATGATCACGGCCTGCAGGATGCGCGTATATGACTACTTGGCTTTGCCATATATGTCTCCTTTGTACCTCCGTTCGAACACCGTTCGGGTATGGGAGAAGAGCTTCGAGCCTTACCTCGACTCGTCACAGTGGCCCTCATATCATGGACCTGACTACGCGCTCAATCCGGCCCTGCAGAAGTCGGGCAAGGGCAGAAGAAAGAAGAAGCGTCTCAAGGGGGATATAGATGCTATGAAAGGGTACGGCGATGACATGTACGGAGGGGGAGACTTCAACGAGACACGTGGGAGGAATTTGTGCTCGGTTTGCAAGCAACCGGGTCACAAGGCTAGCAGGCAAAAAAGACCTGGACAACAGGTCTGTCCATATTAGTTTGTTAAGATAACCTAATATACATGTTCTTATTTGTACCGTTATGTTTTATGCTAACATATGTTTTTGTTCAATTTTTAATATTATTTACACTAACTCTTTTTTTCAAATCTGAAACAGGATGCAGGAAGCTCCTCCTCCGATGTCGCACCCGCAGTACCCCTCCTGAAAGCATGTGATCGTGGTACATTGACACTTGTTGAGACCAAGTCACTGTTCTACAAGCTTGTGACTCCAATGAACTAGCACAACACTGCTTACATAGTAGTATTAAGCATCAGACGACGTTCCAGAGATGAAGACGTGTTGTGAATTAAATTCTTCTGTTCCGCTGCCTGAAGATGATTTGTTGTGACGTGCAGTGCTACGTTGAGAGCAGGAATGGAAGGTGGCTGGCCGGGGCTTGAACGTCCGGCGACGGACTGAATACTGGCGGTGGAAGAACAGAGAGAATACTGGCGGTGGAAGAACAGAGAGAATACGTGGGGCAAGAGCCAGAGAGCAGGAGAGATTGAACTCAATCTCCGGCTAAACTTTGATTAACAAATGTTTTAGGCCTTATAGGTAAATCCCAACAACTTCCTGAATTGACTGACTCAACTTAACCGATAAAAACTCATCTAACAAACTAGCTAGCTACTCCTCCTGACTTTGTGGACGCCGAACTGTGGTGACCGCGCGTGCATGGCCCTGCTGTGCATGTCACGCCCGGCTTCCTAGCCACTGGAACGGCTCCTGCGCTGGTACTTCTGACCGAGCATAACATGATTTCTTTCAGACCACTTGTCTGAAGATTAATCGAGGAGATGGCTGTACAAAGAGAAATATTTTTCAAGCGCTGAAGTTTAGGAGGATAGCCTGAACTTCATCTAAAATTCCTTCTGAAAGTTGACCTTGTGGCAAATATGTTGTTGCTCGTAGTACGCGTATATGTCTGTCTTATTTATGTAAATTAAGTAAATGATTATGACTACTGAAAATTCCATTTCGAGGTAAGTCAATGTAACGTGCTAGTATCTTATAAACTTTCCCTTGTCTGACTATGACATAACACAGCTGACTGTAAAGATTCACTCGTAGCATGATTTGACAAAGCTACAAATCTCTATAATCTGAATAGGATCCTTCACGCTACACTAGAGTTGATGAACAATGTTCATCACATATTGATCAATCATGATGAATAACTAAGAGAAACTATGCGCAACAGCTGTAACATTAAAACAAAACAACTATATGCATTAATTCCTTTAGCTTCATACAGCTTACAGCATCATCTTTCTTTGTCAGGCGTTTGCAGAGTAATGAGAAAACCACTCATCGTTTGGTGGTAAAACACAGAACACTAAGCTACATGTACATGATTAGCAGACAGAAACATGTCCTGGGACAACGAACTCGCAGCTCTGCTCGGTCGGCTCGGTGCATGGATGCTGCAGCCCCTGCTCTCCTGCGCCTAGGAAGTCTTCGAAGCCTTTCCACTCGTCGGTCTTGAGCAAGTCATGGATGTTGAACTCGCCCAAGTCGCCGCCGTGCTCGGGCTCAACGTCTCCGACTCCAAACATCGCGGGGTCCACGCCTTGGAGGCCACCATGACCATAGCAGGCGGGCATCGTCAGGTAAGCATTGGTGAAGAAGGCGACGGGGTCCTGCTGCACCGGCATCTGCACCTGCTCGTCGATGTTGAGCAACTCATCGAAGTTGAACTCGCCGCCGTACTCCGCCTCAACGAGTGGCTGTTGCACACCACACTCATCCTCGCCTTCGACCATCGTCACGGGATCCACGCCTTGGGGAGGTCCGTAACCATAGCAGGGCATCATCGGGTAAGCATTGGTGAAGAACGTGGCGGGGATCTGCTGCACTTGCATCTGCATCTGCACCTGCTCGTCGTGGATCAGCATGGTTGGAGGCGCCTCGGGGTGATCGCCTGCCGCCTTCCTCTTGGACGATGACGACGACGACGACTTGAACTTCCTCTTGGCGAGAGACGAGGACGAGCGGTGCACCCTGCACAGAACGTGGTCGCCGCCGCCGCCCTGCGTGTCGTCAAACTCCGTCATGCGCCATCCCATCCTGTCGAAGCGCTGCCGACCCGACGCCCCCTCTTTCTCCTTGCGGCCGTAGGAAAAGTTGCAGAACGTGGCGCCGGGCACGCCTTGCACGGGCTTCGGGCCATTCTCCGAGTGCCAGCATGTCTTGCCGTCGGGCTCCACCGCGCGCTGCCTGTGGCCGCCGGCCTTGCCCCGGGTGTTCTTGTATCGCTTCTGGCAGTAGACATACCACACGCTGTTGTACCCATCCTCCGTCACGTCGGTTCCCGGCACCGGTTTCAGGTCGGCGACCAGCTCCTCGGGGGCGGCGGAGCAGATGTCGGCGCGATGGATGAAGCCGCAGTTCACGGTTTTGGCGCGGAGGTCGCGCGACGCCTCGTCGGTGGGCCGGAAGACGTCATCGTCGTTGGTGGCCATGCCGCCGGTCTCGAGGAGGTGGCGGTGGATTGGGGGTGACGCCGATCCAGACGTGCGGCCGCCGGCGTGGAAAGATCGATGGAGTGGAACTGCGTCTACGTGAAAAGGCGCGCGGCAGCGCAGACCATGCACGTCTCCTTTATATCGCCGCCGGCGTGTGCGTGCCCTCCGTCTGCCCTAGTGTGTGTTTTGATTTCGGTAGCGTCGGTCCTAATCTTCGTGATTAGTGTCCGATTCTGTCAACAAAACTAACCGTAACAGCATCTTTCTGTCGATGTCAATACGGAGATGCTTTCCCTCCGTTTTTCCGGCTCTGTATGTCAGATCGCCTGCTTCCGAACCTTCTCCGATATCCGATCCACAACCACAAGTCGTCGCCGAAATTTCTCCAAGATTTGTGTTATTAATCAAATCAACAGAGGAGGACGCAAGACGCTGCCTCCGGAGTCTAGGATATTTTAAAAAAGAAAAGTAGTTAAAATTATTCCACTCAAGTTTAGTCTATGTCCGAATAGTCTCCTGAACTAACGTTGGTTCAGTTTCAGTAAGTCCAACGTTGGTTAAAATTATTCTTTAAGAAGATTTATTATTTTTACTTCTCCTAGTACAAGTTGAGTTTTGTTTTCAAATTCCGAATGTCTAGCGCCCGGACGTTCGGACGGACCAGTGTCCGAACACCCGCGCTTGCTTCACGTGGGGGCCATGCGGCCGCGCCGCTTCGTGTCCCGTGTGCGCTTCGTGTCCCGTGCGCATACCGTGGTGCCCCCTCCACATCCATGTGCATGCGGCCGGGCCCAGCAGCTACAGCAGGTGGCTGCTACAGATGGATGCCACTGCAACATGTGCAACACTAAGATCTAACTTTTGCAATATCTAAATAAAACACTTGCAGCAGACGTCTGAAACAATTGAAACACTTACAACATACGTTCCATGAAAACACGTTTGTAGTCATTGCAAAACATATGCAACATCTAGATAAAACACTTGCAACATATGTATGATACATCTGAAAGACTTAAAACATACGCTTGCAACATGCATGTATATGCAACATACAGATCTACTTTTACAACATCCAGATGAAACACTTCTAACATATGTCTAAAACAGATGAAACATTTGGAACATACACTTGAAAACACTATTGCAACATGTGCAGCGTCCCGATATACTTTTGCAACATCAATATAAAACACTTGCAACGTACCTCTGAAAACATTTGAAACACTTGAAATAGATGCTTGCAAATGCAGTCTTAGGGCAACATCTTACGGCTTTGGAGAATGGATCCTCGTCGGCGTATGGAGTTCTATCCCGGCTGTCACGGGCTACACGCGAGAGAGTTCCGCCCCGGCCACAGCGAACTAGGTAGGCGGGTGCGAGATGTGCGTGGACGGGTTCTGCCCAGGCTGCCGTGAACTGCACGTGGGCAAGCTCCACACCCGGCCACAGCGAGCTAGGCAGGTGGAGGCGGAGGTCTTCATAGCTGCCGACCAGGCGTCTGGCCCCGTGGTGGAGGCGGCAACGGTCTCCCTCACCATGGGCGGGCGGTGCAACGCGGTCGGTGGAGCTCGTGCGTACGCGGCTAGCGGTGGCGCTCAACGCTCATGCATATGTGGACGCGGGCGCTAGCAGAGCTCATGCGTACGCGATTGAAGGGCGAGCAGTGCGGTGGAGCCGATGCGAATGGAGAAGATAAGATGTCGCTCTGTTTTCTCCTTTTTTTGGAGAAACTGTGTATGTCGATGAAGGGAGCAAGTCTGTGGGCCGGTCCGTAGCCTAGCTAGCCGCGTCTGGACTGACCGGCGTCGCTCTGTTTTTTTTTTGGAGAAACTGTGTATGCCGATGAAGGGAGCAGGTCTGTGGGCCGGTCCGTAGCCTAGCTAGCCGCGTCTGGACTGACCGGCGTGGAACCGGCGCCCGTGGTGAAGCATTAGCGTTTCAAATTTCGTGAGTTGATAGTGGGCATCACAATTTAGGTTCAGAAAATTCATAATGGAACTTTCTTTGTCGTGCTTCATACCGTTTTTGTTTTTCTAGCGTTAATTTTATTACTACTAGCAACATATGCTATGAAAGTATATTCCATTATTATTATCTAATAATACGTATTTGATATTATAAATGTTCATATATTTTTATATAGATTTTGTCAAACTTAAAACTATTTAACAAATGAGAATTTCAAGTAAAGCTTCTCTCTGAACAAATTCTTCCATTGTATATAACATACTATTGCCGTCTCAAAAATGATACAAATTTAGATTTAGATTGAGTCAAACTTCTTTGAATTTGACTAATTAAGTATATAAAAGTTTTGTTAAGATTTATTACTCCCAAATGTACAGTATAAAAATGTATTTAATGATTAATCTAATACTACTTATTTGATATCATGAGTATTAATATTTCTTATAGATGTGGTTAAGTTAAAAATTATTAGATTCATCAAAAATCGAGAATTGCATCGAGTACCAGTGAATGCAGTCTTGAGAGACTGAAGACAAGTAACTAGCACACCTTGCGCAGCTGTGTCTTGTCTTCCGCTTTGCGCCTGGGCTCGACGCATCAAGCATCTGTCGTTCGTTCCAGAGATGAAGATAAAAATAGTTCAGTTCCGTTGTCTGAATATGAGATGTTTAGACCAGTTGTCTGAAGATAAGTCGAGGAAATGACTGTACAAAGAAAGTTATTTATCAAGGGCTGCGTTTGAGGAACCAGTGCAACCTGAACTTCATCTAAAATTCGTCGTGCAAGTTGACCTCGTAACAAATATTCTGTTGTTGTTCGTTGCTCGTCATATGTCTGTCTTATTTGTGTAAAGTAAATGATTATGGATAATAAAAAATGTATTTCAAGTTAATGTACTGTGCCATCTGTGAACATCGACTTATCTGACATAACACTAACACAGCCGACTGTAAAGATTCAGTCGTAGGATGATTGGCCAATGGCCATTACCAAACCAAGTCTCATTGGCAAAGCCAAAGCTCTATAATCTGAATAGGATCCTTCAGGGTTCATGCTACACTACAGTAGAACCGTAGAACAACTTTCATTGCTTGTTGAACACATTCATCAGTCATGAGTCATGGCGAATAATTGAGAGAACGATTAACATTGTAACAACTGTAGTAACATCAAAGTAAAACAACCATACATGCATTCCTTTGATTCAAAACAACATCAAGTGTTTACATCAGAGAAGCACTCATCCTGTCAGTATAGTTGCCCTGCTCCGGCTCAGCGCTTGGCTGCTTCTGCCCCTGCTTCCCTTCGGTTCGGAGCATCTCCAGGAAGCCTTTCCACTCGTCAGTGTTGAACTCTTCAATGCTGAACAACTCCTCGACGTTGAACTGTGTCATCTGTGAACATTCACTTATCTAAATAACACGGCCTACTGTAAAAAAACTAAAGATTCACTCATGATTGACCAGTGGCCTTTACCAAAGCAAGTCTCATTGACAGAGCCACAAAGCTCTATAATCTGAATATGATCCTTCAGGACAGGCCAAACTACACTAGAACCGTAGAACAACTTTCTTTGCTTTTTTTTAGCGATCGTTCATAGCACGTTTTTCATGAAGCAGAAAGGATTGTTTGTTACACACAGAGGAACCACGGTAATCCAAGGTTAACGAAGCCCTACCCGCTAAGCTCGCACGCAATTGTGATTACATGATAGGTTTGCGACAAAGGGAAAACAGGTGCCATACTCCACAGATCAGAGCAGTGCCATTAGCGACCTCAAGTGCTTGTAGCCGGCCAAACACCAGGCGTCGATCTTTTCTTGGATTAGCACTCCTAATTGCACTGCAGATGTTGCGACTCCGTTGAAAGTCCTCGCATTTCTCTCCTTCCAGAGCAGCCAGCCGATGAGGAAGAAAAGGGAGTCGAAGCTGCGATGGACTGTCTTGGGCAGCAGCTTCCTGTTGTGCAACCACCGTTGGATCGCCCTTTCCTCCTGCACAACCATGACGTTCTGGAGATGCAACCTTCTGATCCAGGAATCCCACACCTCTCAACTGAAAGAGCACCTAAGCAGGATATGATCCATCGTCTCCGTTTCCTGGTCACAGATGACACAAGTGTTCGACTCTTGAAGGCCATGGCGAAACCTCCTATCTGCCGTTCAACAATGGTCGTGCATCACGAGCCAAAAGAAGAATCTGACTCGTGGCGGCACCGAGGTCTTCCAAATCTGTCTGACGCCAAGAGGTGACGAGGAGCCGAGGAACATGGCGCCATAGGCAGACGCCGCCGAGTAGTTTTGGTTAGCCGTCAGTCTCCAAGAGAAAATATCCGGTTGTGTCGATAGCTGAACCCTGTCCACGAGATCACATAGGCGACTTATCTCAAGGAGTACCTGCATAGTCCGCGGTCCAGTGATGTGTCTTACCCTAGGCATTGCTGTTCATAGCCTCTGCCACCGTGACCTTCATCTTCTTGACATTTACAGTGGCAAAGACAGCGGGTGCAAGTGCCATTGGGCTCGAGCCCATGAGCCAATTGTCAGTCCAGAAGAAGGTCGACATGCCATTCCCCAAGGTGTACGTCATGGCTGCTTGGAACACCGCCACAAACGTCCGCTCACTGGATCTTAGCGCAGGTTGTCCCTTTGAACATGCTTGGCACTCCCAGCGCACCCACAACGCAATGACTGCCCGTCGTAGGTCAGAGATGCCAAGACCCCCAAGCTCCCGAGGGCCGCAGACGATCTCCCATGCCACCTTGCACCGTCCAGCGGCAGCAGATTTAGAGCCACTCCAAATGAACCCTCGTCGAAGCTTGTCAGTTGACTGAATTTCCTAGGGAGACAAGCACAAAGCGATGGCCATGTGAGCTGGGATGGCCAACAACGTTGCCTTTACCAACGCAGTGCGACCGACGACGTTCAACAAGTCACCCTTCCACTTTGGAATGCGAGCAGCCACCTTGTCAATGAGCGGTTGCTCCTCTGATTTCTTAGGCCATCTAACCGAGAGTGGAACTCCTAGGGGATGCCCCTTACCCGTGCAACATCAGGCTCAGAGCAGTGCATCGGCATCGCAAGTCTTTTGTCCAAGTTTGAAAAAAATCCCAGAGGCTAAACCAAAGATGGCCAATGCCACCTTCACCGTTTCAAGGTCCCGCACCATGGGCGCAACGAAGAGGACGAGATCGTCCGCGTAGAGGCTAACCCTGCAGCCCACGCTAACGTGCAATGGGGTCAGGAATTGTTGTTGCTCCACCCAACGTAGGGCATGGTTAAGGACCTCCATGGTTAGCACAAACAACATGGGCGATAAGGGGTCGCCCTGGCGAAGGCTATGCTCATGGCAGATCCTTCTACAGGGCTGTCCATTGAGCAGTATCTTTGTGCTTGACGTGGATAGAATGATGGATATCCAATTTCACCATTGACACCCAAAGCCCAGTGGCGGATCCAAAGGGGGGGCTGGGGGGGCTCCAGCCCCCCCTAATTTCTTGATTTCAATGCTAATTACTGTAGCAAAAACTTGATTTCACCGTTAAATCTTCGTGCAAATCAACATCTCTGTTGTTTTAGCCCCCCCTTATCCCGCATCCCACATCCGCCACTGCCAAAGCCCATGTGTCGAAGAACCTCTAGGAGGAAGGTCCAAGATACCGTATCAAAGGCTTTAGCTATGTCAATCTTTAGCAGGATCGCTGGGAACTTTCTGTTGTGCAACTCTTTGCAAGCAAGCTGTACTTGCCTGAAGTTGGCATGTATTCGCCGGCCCTTAATGAATGCACATTGGTTGTGCAGCATGAGCACATCCAGTACCCCAGATGCCTAGCCAAACACTTGGTGACCAACTTGCCGAAGCTATGGATTAGACTTATCGGCCGGTAGTCATGGATTTCGACCGAATGCTCCTTCTTCTTCAACAAGATCATGTAGGCATCGTTTAGGTGGTTGAAGCTTCTCGAATCCTGCGACCAGAACGCATTGAACGCGTTCATAATATCCACCTTGATAATCTCCCAAGTCTTCTTGTAGAACAGGCCCGTGAAGCCATCGAGGCTGGGCGCTTTGTCGTTCGGTAGGTCCATGATGACCGCGTGTACCTCCTCTTCAGTGAACATGTGCTCGAGCGCGATAGATCAATTGCCGAAACACCGATGGCATGCAAATCAAATCTTCTTGAATGCTCAAAGTTGGACCCCAGAACCTCATTGAAATGATCAAAAAGTGCAGCGACCATCGCCGTGTCACTGACCACTCCAACCCCTTACCCAAAGAGAGTCAATCCTACTCTTGTGGCTTTAATGATAGGCCTGCAGGTGGTAGAGCCTAGTGTTTGCGTCCCCCTCTGCTAGGAACAGCAGCTGCAACCGCTGCTTGACGATAGTGCGGGCTAACGAGGCGAGACCAAGGACCCTTAGCTTTAGGGTTTTGCATAAGGCAGCTTCCCAGTCTAACAGCGCCCTACTCTCCTGAGCCTCATCAAATCTTAGGATGACATCCCTAACCATTGCTAGCTGTAGACGAACACTGCCGATCTTGGTGTTACTCTAGCTTCTCAGTGCCTTCGTGACGTTTCTGAGCTTGAAGTCACTCACCTGGAAAGGGTCTGCATTAGTCAGTGTCGGCGCCCAGGCGTTGGCAACTGCGTCATTGAAGCTGAGCAACTTAACCCAGAATGACTCAAAGCAGAATCGCCTCTTCGTCCCCGAAAGCGCATGAAGCTAGAGTAGTAGGGGACAGTGATCAGAACAGTCCGAGGATAGGGGTTTAAAGACATGGTGTGGGAACGCGGCAAGCCAGTCGCTCTACGTGAACATGCGATCTAGCAGCTCCAGTGTCGGCCGATCCCTCTCACTCGACCACATGAATCGCCTACCAAAAAGGTTAAGTTCCTCCAAGTGCGCTCAATTAAGGAATGATTGGAATCGTCTCATGCCTCGTCGATCTAAGCGGTCGTTGTTCTTGTCCTAGGCTCGGTAGATCATGTTGAAGTCTCCGCAAAGGAACCAAGGTCCTGGGAAAGCATCTCTGAAACGCAACAGTTCATCCAGAAATTCAACCTTCTCATGGTCAAGCTACGATCCATAAACGACGGTGATCCACCATGGCCCGTGCAACGGAGCCTTCTCGACGATCTTGGCTAAGAGAGTGAAGCGCCCCTTGGTGACATCGCTCACTGTCCAGAGTTCTCTATGCCAGCCCAAGAGGATACCCCTAGACACATTTATTACAGGGGGTAGTCATAGTCGAATGCTGGTCCTAGGATTTCAATGGCCAAGGAGTTACATACTGTGGAGAGCTTGGTCTCCTGAATACAAACGAGAGTGGCCCGCTCTTGGACCAAGAACTCTCGGATGACATTGTGATGTGCGCGACCGTTGAGCTCCCACACATTCCAAATGAAGCAACTAGCTAACAGCGACATAAATTCATAGCCTAGCGACAGGGATAGATGAGCACTGGAGACTACGCCTCAACAGTGCCCAACTCAGCCATGTCAAGCTCCATGGCTACTGGGTTGAAGTCACCGGAGAAGAGAATCTGCAACACCTGTTGCTTTCTTGCTAATATTGGTCTAGAGAAGGCCTCGAACTTACGTTCGATCTCTGAGTCTACTGTTGCGGTGTCAACATCCATTCCCAGCTTCCTCATAAGCAGATTCTAAGCCTATCTAGTGGTGTTTGTGCCCTAGGCCTGGCAGCTATGCGACCGCTGCACCTCAACGTGTGGATGGAGACCGGCATCCTGGAGTAGCATAGCCTCAGCCCTCCGTGAATGATCGGTGTCTACATCGGCACGCACATCATAGCCTCTAGCTCCTCCTGAATAGGTATTGCATCGTGAGCAGCACCACCATCTAGGATAGGGTGGCTATCCCTAATGCCGTCCTTCAGCGTGGGTACTGCATTGCGGGCACCACCATCATCCAGGCCTAGTTCGTAGTCCCTGATGCCGTCTTTGTCAGAGGACACAGCATTAGTCGGTCCCTGAAGCTCAAGCTCCATGACATCAAAGCCTAGAGCGACAGCTCCATCATGTTGGCTTGGCATGAAGCAGTAATCTAGCCCACCGAAGGAATTGGGCCTAGACTCCCCCATCCAAATACGTGGGCTCTTATCGAAATGTGCCCCAACGAACCGGTAACGTTCCCCAAGTTGGGCCGAACGGGCAGAAGCCAAGTCAGGCGATGTGGGGGTATTAACCCCTATACCCTTACGGCTAGACTTGGGCTAGCCCAGACTAGAGGGCCCGACCCACCAGAAGATCACGCGTGGCCCAGTCGATCTGCTCGACGCCCCACGCAAGGAAGGAAAGCAAACTTAGAGATCAAGCAAGATCCTGGTCGGTTAGAATAGGAATCCTTATCTGGCCAGCTATGGCAATTGTAACCGAGCAGGATTAGTTTCTAGATTTATAACCCTGCCCCCCAGACTATATAAGGTGGGCAGGAGACCTCCTCAAAAGACATCTCATCATACACAGCAATACAAATCAGACGCAAGACATAGGTATTACGCCCTCACGGCGGCCGAACCTGGATAAAAACCTTGTTGTGTCTTGTGTCACCATCTAGTTCATAGCTTGCGCACCTGTCTACCGATAAATCACTACCTTGGGCATACCCCTTGGTAGACTACTGTAAGGTCCAAATGGCTAGAGGGGGGTGAATAGCCTATTTAAAAATCTGCAAGCTTCACTAAACAACCACGTTAGTATAAAAGATGACTAAGCTAATTCTAGCACTAGCTCAACTACACTATGCAAGCCACCTATATAATTCTAGTGAAGCAAGGCTATGATCTCTAATACACACCAACAAGACTAAGTTACTAAGCTACTTACTCCTATGTGATAAAAGCTACACTAAGCAAACTACACTAGGATTAGTACAAGAAAGTAAAGAGCTAGTGACTTGATTCTTATACCAACGATGTAGAGAAGTAATGCACTTGAAGAATCAATCATAATGATCAACCACAAGAGAAATCCTCGGCAAAGAGATGACATAAGATTTTTACCGAGGTTCACTTGCTTTCCGGCAAGCTACTCCTCGTTGTGGCGATACACCCACTTGTCGGTTCGCGAGCTAATCGACTATCAAGAGTCGAGCCCTCGGTGGGCGCCGCACAACCGCACACAAGATGGGGATCCTCCAAGCCACAAGCTCCACTAGAGTATCCAATTTGTGAACTCCCGCGGGGAAGGATCAAGAACCCCTTACAACACTTGGTGAGGGCTCCAACAATCTTTAATTGTGAGCTCAATTACCTCCGCTGCTCCAAGCTATCTACCGTGTCGGGAAACACAGAAGAGTAACAAGAAATCCGCAGCAACTCAAAGATCAAGTGCCTCTAGAATGCAACTCTCAAGCAATGCACTTGAATCTCACTCAATCTCACTCAAGATGAGCAACTAAGCAAAGAGATGAGTGGAGGGGTTGTTCTCTAGCTCAAAGGAAGTCTCTCGGTCTCAAAATGTGCAAGAGTTGCCCTCAAACCCCGGCCAACTTCTATTTATAGCGAAGGGGTACGCAGCTAGCCGTTATCGGATGATGCAGTGCAAAACGTGCTGACCGGACGCACCGATCAAGGTGACCGGACATGTCTGGTCACTACAGGACAAGCGAGAACAATGCACATCAGAAGTAGCCGTTGCTATGACCGGACGCACTTCAGCGTTTGACCAGACGCGCTGCACCTAGCGTCCGGTCAGAGTCTAGAGAGCTCCCACCGTGACCGAACGCGTCCAATCGCTCGTGACCGAACGCGCCGCACGTTCGGTCAGCTCTACGTTCAGCACTACCCTCTGGGTGCCTGATCGGACGCTCTGGTTCTGTGAGGGACCAGACACGTCGGTTGCAAACCCTAGCACCCATGCGCCTGACTGCTGTGAGAACTGACCGGACGCGTCCGGTCAAACCGTGACCGCGTTCGGTGCAGCGTCTAATCACCCTGGTGACCTCCGTTCGCTTTCGTTTCATTTCTAACTTCCGGCGCAGTAGAAAATAGTCGTTTCACTTCCCTAAAAAGCACCGAATTCTGCCTCGCAAGCTCGGCAGGAGGGAGAGAGGAACCCAAACCCCTCTCTACCGCTCAAACTCCACCGCTTTAACAAATGTGCTAACACCACCAAGTGTACACCAACATGTGCATGTGTGTTAGCATTTCACAAACATTTTCAAGGTGTTATGTTAGCTCTCTACTAGATCCTAATGCATATGCTCAAGACATTGATCTAGTGGCACTTGATTTCTGAGCTAACCGTGATTGCCCCTCTTGATAGTCAGCTATGTATCCTAAACCCGGTCAATCACTTCTCTACTCATCTTAGACTGGCAAAACAGAAAACCCTATGGTTATACCTTTGCCTTGTGCTCTTAGATCCTTCTCCTTCACTTGATCATCATGTCCATCATATTATGTGCATCTCCACCATGATCATCATTTCATGTCCATGCACCATTTCTTTGTGATCTTGTGGACACCACTCCTTGCCACGTACACCTTCATCACATGTGTTGCTTATGCCTAACTCAAAACACTTAACACATGGCAATAGCAATTTGGTGTCATTAATTACCAAAACTAAACTTGGGCTTTTAACTACCGACCAGGTTTCATTTACAGTGGCACGCCAGGTAGGGGGTGTGCGTACAACTTCCCAGGCGAGCAAGATGGTCATCATCCCTGACTCCGTGGTTGTGGCGGACGGTCTCTTGTTCACTATCAGCCAGATCACTTGGACAACCGACGTTAGTAGCTTCACCGCCACTGCCACGAAGGAGGTGCAGATCTAATCTATGTCAACCACGTCTTCATCGGCTATGGCTACGACCACACTGGCTACGGCTCTGACCACCCCAGCAACGGCTCCGGCCACGCTGAAAACTCATCGACCACTCCCTTACTACAAAGGAAGGACGATCGACAACACTGACCTAATCGAGGCTATCGACCAGGTCAGCCTCAAGCTTTTTGAAACCCTAACTTTGGTAGATTCCATCCAAAATCAATCTACCGAGCAGGTGCAGCTTCACCACAATAGATCTACCCGACCAGTTCGGACTCGCCGCCCGACGCAGTTCGATACAGATCTAGTGGTCATCACTACTCTCCAAGGATGCACGGTATGCCTTCGCCCGGTTCCTACGCCCGGCTTTAGGCCCTTTGAGTACCAAGTCTCGATGGAGGATCGCTAGGCCCTCCCGTACGGCCTAAAAAACGCTGCTTCTGAGTACGCCTATCGTACACCTCATCTGTTCATGGATCCCATGAAGCCCGACCATGTTTTAGATTTGTACTTCCTGGATATACCTCAACCACCACCGAGCAATGCTGTCAACATGGTCGATATCTGGGAACATAATGAAGGCTCGGTTCATACACTGCCCGAAGAAGGCGGCTCCAGCACTGGGTCTACACGCTCTGTCCATACCGAGGCTGAACACCTCGACCACGACGAATATGATCTGGATCCACTACCATACCCTTCGGGTTTCTCTCTGATCCCAAGGTTTCCACCCAGGCGTGGCGACATGGTGCTCAACATCAGCAATGACGAGCCGCTAGTCGTGGGAGAAACTGACGAGCAGTGGCGGTTTCATGAACAGCGTAACACTGATCGCGCCGAACACCGTCATCAGGAGGCTGAAGAAGAAGCACGTTGCAGGGGAACCTGACCTCGAGATCTAGCCAATGCCTTTGACAGAGTGGGCGATCGGCAAGTTTTTAGGACCCCAAGCGCCAATGTGGCAGTGGCCATGGCCAATTTGGACTGATTACCAAACACGCCAGAAAACCACATGGTCCACGAGGACATCAAAGCATATCTGACCGCTGCCATGGGCCAAACCGTCGAGCTCGCCCAGCGAGCTCGAGCTGCCACAAGCACATCCGTCGCGTCTAGTCAGAGCCATCGATCCCGCGCTTCAGAACATCCAAGTCGCCAACATCATGACGATCTGCTTCCACCCAATCTTCCACATGGTGACATCGGCGGCGACGATGGTGGACAAGATGGTGGTCGAGGTCATCGTGACAATAATCGCAATCGACGCGGCAATCGAGATTAGGAGGTTGACCAGAACCCTCCTCGTGATCTTCGTCAACGTCTTCCTCCTCGTGACGTTCGTAGCCATATCACTAGTCGTGCTAATGACCACACCGAACAGGGTGACCGAACATGTCCGGTCACTACAGGACAAGCGAGAACAATGCGCGTCAGAAGTAGCCGTTGCTGTAACCGGACGCGCTTCAGCGTTTGACCGGACATGCTGCACCTAGCGTCCGGTCAGAGTCTAGAGAGCTCCCACCGTGACCGGACGCGTCCAATCGCTCGTGACCGAACGCGCCGCACGTCCGGTCGGCTCTACATTCAGCACTACCCCTCTGGGTGCCTGATCGAACGCTCTGGTTCCATGAGGGACCAGACACGTCGGTTGCAAACCCTAGCACCCACGCGCCTGACTACTGTGAGAACTGACCGGACGCGTCCGGTCAAACCATGACCGCGTTCGGTGCAGCGTCTAATCGCCCTGGTGACCTCCGTTCGCTTTCGTTTCGTTTCTGACTTCCGGCGCAGTAGAAAATAGCCGTTTCACTTTCCTAAAAAGCACCGAATCCCGCCTCGCAAGCTCGGCAGGAGGGAGAGAGGAACCTAAACCCCTCTCTACCGCTCAAACTCCACCGCTTTAGCAAATGTGCTAACACCACCAAGTGTACACCAACATGTGCATGTGTGTTAGCATTTCACAAACATTTTTAAGGTGTTATGTTAGCTCTCTACTAGATTCTAATGCATATGCTCAAGACATTGATCTAGTGGCACTTGATTTCTAAGCTAACCGTGATTTCTAATGCATATGCTCAAGTCAACGTCTTCCTCCTCGTGACGTTCGCAGCCATATCACTAGTCGTGCTAATGACCATTAGGCCCACGAGAACATGCGCCGTATCTAGTATGATACCGAACACGACCTCCCAGGCCTCAAACAGTCCACTCCTCATCTCCAACAAGTCATATGGCTGTGAAACTTCAAGCTCGAAAAACTTAGGAAGTACGACGGCAAGGACCCCGAAAGCTAGATCACGCTCAACAAGATCACCATCTAGTCCGCCGCAGGCGACGAACATGTAATGGCTAATTATCTTCCAGTTGTCCTTGATCAAGTAGGTCACCAGTGGCTCTTGAGTCTACTAGAGAACCAATTCGATAGCTGGGCGCAACTCAAGCGGGCCTTCATCGACAATTCTATCACCACGTGTGATCAGTCGGGCAACAAGTACGACCTCGAGCGCATACATGACCGAGCGGGCGAACCACTATGTGACTACATCCGACATTCCTCGGATATGCGTCTCAAGATCCCCAAGATCTCTCATGATGAGGCAGTCTCGGCCTTCATCAAAGGCCTTCACCATCATGATGCCCTTAGAAGTAAGCTGCTTCAAAAATGGCCGACCACGATCTCCGAGTTGCTCGCTACCGCCAAGAACTACGTGGATGCCGATGACACTGAGAAGATTATTAAGGACAACGTGGGTGGGTCATTATGCCCCGAACAGCCATCGCGCCATGATGACAATCGCAACGACCGTGGTCGAAATGATCGTCATCGGCGCAACGACAACCGCAACTTCCTAGACAACCGTGATCGGCGGCATGACCGCCGCAACGCCTTCAGAGGCAAGCGTCCTCGTGAGGACGATCATGAAGTTAACGCGGTTAAGAAGCCAAGTGGTCACCGGGACAATCAGGAGGACTACAATAAGGCCCTGAAGGGTCCCTGCCAGATCCATCCCAAGGCCAATCACACCATGGAGAACTATCGTTTCGTCAGGAACATCTACGCCAAACAACTTACTAACGACGATGCTCCAAAAGCCATTGATGATAGACCGCGGCGTGACGGTGATGACGATGATGATGATGCACAGGATAGAAATCCTCGTCACCAATACGTCAATCCCACCAAAACTGTCCACTCCATCTTTGGCAGCAAGGTGTCCTTAGAGTCCAAGCGCGAGCGCAAGCTATTGAAGCGTGCTTGTTTGAGCGTCGTCAATACTGATGATCTCATCTCTGATCCCAGACTCCCGGCCTGGTCCCACCGTGAAATCTCCTTCAGCCGAGCGGATCGGTGGCGGTAATTCCGGAACCTGGTCATTTCCCCCTCATCCTCGACCCCTGCATCAACAATGTCCAGTTCGAGAGGGTGCCCGTCGACAGTGGCAGCTCCATCGACATACTGTTTCATAGCAGTTTGCCTACCCTTAAACTAACTGAGGCTGACCTCAAACCTTACGACGCACAGTTTTGGGGCGTCCTTCCCAGATAGAGCTCTATACCTCTCGGCCAAATCACGCTCCCTGTACAGTTCGGCACTCCCAACCACTTTCGCACCGACTACGTCAACTTTGTGGTCACGGATTTCGAGGGTACTTACCATGCCATCCTTGGTCGACCAGTGCTTACCAAGTTCATGGCCGTGCCACACTACTCTTACTTGGTGCTCAAAATGCCTACCGAGCAGGGTGTCCTTACTCTCAGAGGCAATGTTTACACTGCCTATACCTATGAAGAGGAAAGCTTTAAGGTAGCAGAGGCTACTGACCTCTCAATCCGCATGGAGCAAACCCTGGTTGACGCCTCCAAGATTCTCGTCGATAAGCTAGAGATCCCAGAGCGCCAAGTACCTCGGAAGCACATCAAGTCCAATGAGCACAAGGAGATCCAGCTGGTCGATGACGACCCTAGCAAGACGACACTTATCGGGGCCAACTTGGATCCTAAATAGGAAGACGCGCTCGTCAGGTTCCTGATGGACAACGTCAGCGTGTTCACGTGGAAACCCGCTAACATGCCCGATGTTCTTCAGCACCTGATCGAGCACTCCTTGAATGTCTCGAAGACCTCAAGACCTATCAAGCAAAAGCTATGACGGTTCACTCGCGACAAAAAGGAGGCTATTAGGGCAGAAGTTACCTGACTTTTAGTAGCTAGATTTATCAAAGAAGTGTATCATCCGGATTGGTTAGCCAACCCGGTACTTGTACGCAAAAAAATAATGAATGGAGAATGTTCGTTGATTATACCGATCTCAACAAACACTGCCCTAAAGACCCCTTCGGCTTACCTCGCATAGACAAAGTCGTTGATTCCACAGCCGACTACGAGCTCCTTTCTTTTCTTGATTGCTACTCTGGTTATCACCAGATCGCTCTAAAAAAGGATGATCAGATCAAGACGTCCTTCATTACGTCGTTCGGCGCCTACTGTTACACGACTATGTTGTTTGGACTTAAGAACACAGGGGCCACATACCAGCGTGCTATCCAGCAATGCCTTGTTGATGAAATCAAGGATGATCTAGTCGAAGCCTATGTCGATGATGTGGTCGTGAAAACTAGGGAAACTCATACCCTGGTCGATAATCTTCAGCGTACCTTCATGGCCCTTAGCAAATACCAATGGAAGCTTAATCCAAAGAAGTGTATCTTTGGAGTCCCATTTGGTATATTACTAGGCAACGTCGTTAGTCATGATGGCATATGCCCCAATCCAACAAAGGTAAAAGCCGTTTTAGATATGCAGTCTCCCAGAAACGTCAAGGATATCCAGAAGCTCACCGGATGTATGGCCGCCCTTAGCCGCTTCAACTCACGACTAGGCAAAAAGAGTTTGCCTTTCTTCAAGTTACTTAAGGCTT
The DNA here is from genome assembly GCA_038087645.1 of Saccharum hybrid cultivar R570. Lineage (NCBI taxonomy): Eukaryota > Viridiplantae > Streptophyta > Magnoliopsida > Poales > Poaceae > Saccharum > Saccharum hybrid cultivar. Next base: position 4,374,997 of record JAQSUU010000059.1, read on the forward strand.
CAGAGAAGTTCGTATGGTCTAGGGAGGCTGATGTTGCCTTCACACAGCTCAAGGAATTCTTAACCTCTCCTCCGATCCTTACAGCCCCTTAGAAAGACGATGTTCTTCTTCTCTACATTGCGGCCACCGACCACGTGGTCTCTACAGTTATCGTGGTCGAGCGTGAGGAACCCGGCCACGTGTACAAAGTCTAGTGCCCTGTTTATTTCATTAGCAAGGTGCTCAATGAGTCCAAAGCCAGGTACCCTCAAATTCAGAAACTAATCTATGCCATCATAATTACATCCCAAAAGTTAAAACATTACTTCAACGGATATCGGGTGGTGGTCAGGACCAGTTTTCTGCTTGGAGACATCATCCAGAATAAGGACGCTAATGGACGCATTGTCAAATGGGCGATGGAATTATGCCCCTACTCTTTGGAGTTCCAGAGTCGTACAACTATTAAGTCCCAGGCACTGGTCGACTTTATCGCCGAATGGACAGACCTCAGTGCACCTCCCGATCAGGGGCCAGTCAAATACTAGAAGATGTATTTCGATGGCTCCTTGAACATCGATGGAGCAGGAGCAGGCGTGCTCTTCATTTCACCAACCAACGAACAGCTCCGCTATGTCCTTAGGATCTATTTTCCTGCATCTAACAATGCTGCAGAATACGAGGCCTGTCTCCACGGCATGCGGATCGCGGTCGAACTCGATGTAAAACGTCTCTACATTTATGGCGAATCGGCCCTAGTCATTAACCAACTTAACAAAGACTGGGACATGACTAGTTAAAAGATGGACGCCTATTGCAAAGAAATCCGAAAGTTGGAAGGCAAATTCTACGGCATCGAGTATACCCATGTGGTCCAGGACAAAAATCAAGCAGCTGACGAGTTGTCTAAGTTGGGGTCATCCCGAGCTCAAGTCCCACATGGCGTGTTCGTCCAAGACCATCTTAAACTGCCCGTCAAGGAAGAAGCAGATCAAGTGGTCGAGAAGCCTCCAAACTAGCCTCTGGTGGCTACGGTTCCCCCTCCCCCCTGGAGTATTACGGATTCCTCTCCGACCACATCTGCAATACCTTCGACCACTAACATTGAAGATTGGAGAGTACCTTTTATCAAGTTTTTACAGGATGGGACTAGATATACTGATCGAACAGAGAACGAGTGGCTCATGCGCCGCAGTAAGCAGTATGTACTGGTCAACGGTGTCCTGATGCGCAAAAATACAAAGGAGGAAGTTTTGATGAAGTGTATCACTTGCGAAGTAGGTATTCAACTGCTCCATGAAATTCACAGTGGTACTTGCAGCAATCACGCTGCCTCTTGGACCCTGGTCGGCAAAGCCTTTTGAGCAGGTTTCTACTAGCCGTCTGCCGTGGCCGATGCAGAGAAACTCGTCCGGCGCTGCGACGGATGTTAATTTTTTGCCAAATGAATACACGTACCAGCACATGAGATCTAGACCATACCAGCCTCCTGGTCCTTTGCATGTTGGGGACTGGATATTATCGGTCCTTTTAAGCCGGCCCCTAGCAACTTCAGATGTGTCTTCGTGTTGATTGACAAGTTTTTCAAATGGATATAGTACATGCCTTTAACAAAGGCATCATCAGAGAAGGCGGTTGAGTTCCTTGATCAGATTATACATCGTTTTGGCCTTCCCAACAGCATAATTACAGACCTGGGGACTCAGTTCACTGGCAGTGCATTCTAGGACTTCTGCGATGAAAGGAGCATAGTTGTGAAATACGTGTCAGTAGCACATCCCAGAGCTAATGGGTAGGTCAAAAGGGCCAATGACATGATCCTCGACGCGTTGAAGAAGAGGTTGTACAAGGAAAATGATAAAGCTCCTAGAAGATGGCTTAAAGAATTGCCGGCTATGGTCTGGGGACTGCAAACCCAGCCCAGTCGCAAACACTGGCGCCTCCCCATACTTCATGGTCTACGGCACCCAAGCAGTACTCCATGCAGATATCGCTTTCAGATCACCACGTGTTGAGAACTTTGATGCAGACAGGTCTAAGGAAGCACGTGAACTCGAAGTCAACTGCTCTAAAGAACGGCGCTTGACTCTTGTGTGCGTACAGCCAAGTACCTAGCTGTACTGCGCAAATACTATAATAGGAATGTCAAAGAGCGATTCTTTGTGGTCGGGGACCTGGTCTTGAAGTGGAAAACAAACCAAGATGGCATGCACAAACTTTCATCTCCTTGGGAAGGGCCATTCGAAGTCATCGAAGTCACTTGGCCTACTTCGTACAGGTTGGCTCACCTAGATGGTGCTGAGGTACCCAACTCCTGGCATATTGATAAGCTTAGGTGTTTCTACTCCTAGAACACATCAATAAAGATATGTAACTTTCTTGTATTTTGATTGTTTCAATGAAGCATATATTTTTCTCCTTTGATCACTCTAACATGTTTATTTAGAGTCTCCTTTCTTTCAAATACTTTTATCAAAGACCAGTTGACAGACCCACCATTCTTTCTCAAGTCCTCGGAGCCAGTCCTGTCTCTGGCTTCTCCCTATGCGTGCACGGGACCTGCTCTCTACGCTCTGGGTGGTCGGCGGGTGCTCCCTGGTCAGACCTATGCGCTCTTACGTGCAAACAGGCTCTGCGCCTCGCACTCAGACCACAGATCTGACTGGGGTCATGCAGATTCTACAAGATGACGCGTCTACCAACTGATACCACTAAACTAGAATACTTATACGTTCTAACTTAGTTATCAAACAACAATATATAAGCTTAATACATTTTTCCACAAAACAACACAAGCTTACATTGCTGCAATAGTACTTTATTACAAGCTTACCTGACGAGGTACAAGTTTACAATAAACTAAAACTATTTCATGGTCTACAGCTATAGGTAACCAGCCACTTGACGATGAGTGATCGGGCTGGATTTTGCTACCACCTATTTATGGCTATGGTGTTGCCTCCGCTGGTCGAGCTTGAGCTACATGAGTCTGGCTGGTCGTGACCATAGGCTCTGGCTGCTCCTTACTTGTAGACTGCCCGGCCTGGGACTGGCTAGTCAAGACCGCAGTCCTAGGTGGTCGGCTCGAAGACCCCAGAGCAAATTTCGTCAGCGTCCTATGCGACGGTGGCGTTGTTGTTCCGCACAGATTTATATGCTATTCCGCACAGATTTATATCACCAAAAATCATGGTCGCCAGCTCTGTCAGTTGGTCTCGTAGCTCTCTCGCTTCCTATACGCCAACTTCCTTGGGATAGCCTTTGGCGAAGCGCGTGAAGTCGATCAGGGGATAATGCACGTGAACCATCCTTAGCACATGGCCCCCCGCAAATTCCCCAGCCTCCTTCACGAACTGCTGCAGCCAATCCTAGGCAAGTTGACACTTGTCTATCATTCCTCGTTGCTATACCTGAGGCTCTTCTGACGGTAGTCCTGGATCGAGCAATTTGAGCACTGGCCCGATCCCACGCACCATTTGTGTGCAGCAATCTTTCCAGAGGTCACGATCCTTTTGTAGCTCCACAATGTGTTTCTTAGCATTGACCTTCAATGCTGTGCAAGGGCATTCTGATCAAAACAATACCAAGGGACATAATTTGACTCGTGAAACCAAGAACAAGACAACAGTCACTTACTGGTTATCTCTTAGTTTTTGGTTTTCACCTCCTCGGTCATTTTCATTGACTGGTCTCGGAGCTGTGCGTGGTCCTCTACCAGTCGAGCATTCTCCGCTGATAATCGGGCACTCTCCTCGACCAGGCGCGTGTTTGTCTCTTGAAGCCTGGTGACTTCCTTCGCCAAGTCTACAACAAGCTCTGGAAAACATATAAATACATACCAATAGTATTTTCCAGTATTTGTGGGCGCACGGCTAAGATAAGTTACCTGTTCTTTCCCGCTCTTTCTAGCCAAGCTGGAGAACAACATTGAGTCTTTGTGACTCGCTTTCTGCTTGGTCCTTTTCAGCCATCTCGAGCAGCTTGCGTAGCCGGTCCACTTCGGCTGTCAGCTCCTTATTATCTTCGGAGATGCCTTGAATCTGGTCAAAGCACCATTTACGGTACTTGACAGTCTTCATGAGGCCCTACAAGCCAAATACAGTATAGTATAAGCAAGAATACAAATTTGACTAGATCTATAACAGTACTTACGTAGTACACCTACCTGTACTTCTCCAATGAGCCATCTTGCTGCCCGCTCCACTCTGTTCGTCTCCTCATCGATGGAGATCTCTTCGTGGCAGACATAGTGGTCTCCACGTTCACGGCAGACGTATATGTGTTGTCGCCCATCTTGTGGGTGACCTTGGATTTCCTCAATGACGTCGTCATCAGACTCTGCCGTCTGCTCGGCACTGGTTTGCTTTTGCTCTCGACATAGCCCGGCCAGTGACGACGTTGCCGCTTATTTCCCCCTAGCTGCGGCGTCAGGTAGACCACCTTGCGTTGACCACATGGGGGTCGTGGTCTGCTTAGGCATGCTCTGATTGGTCTTGAGGACTTGCTTTTCAACCGGTGTCCCCGGAAGGCTTTGCTTGGGCGCCACCTGCTTCGATGCCTCGCTGGTGGTCGACGCGGTTACCCCGGCAGTGCTCGAAAGGTTTTGCTCGGGCGCCACCTGCTCCGGTGCCTTGCTGGTGATCGATGTGGTTGCCCCAGTAGTGCCTAGCTGCTCGGGCCTCTCCATTGATGCCGAGCTAGGATGGGACATCAGAATAGTTACCTTTACTACTTGTACGCTCGCTAACACTATTGATGTAGTTTTGAATGAGTTTTCAGGAACTTACAGATCCGAGCTCCGGTGGATGGTTGTGAAGGCATGACGACACGGCTTCCCCTGGCTTGTGTGCTAGGCGGAGGAACCCTAGCCTCCATCCTGTGGTGGTGGCCTAGCTTGCTCTTCCGCTGTCCTCACGTCAGGTGTTGGGCCCGCTGGCGGTGTCTGGCCCTCCTACGACCCTTTACCGGTGGGGTCAATCCCCCCTATGTTGTCTGCTCACTCCTCCTCTTCTGAGGGTTGAGCATGTAGGCACTTGCGTCCTCGTCCTCCTCATCCTTCGACCAGTCTCACACCATGCGACGACGCTTCCTGGTCGAGTCTTCTGGGGCCTTGTCTGCCTGAGGACTTCCGGCCCTCTTCTTTGACTGGCCGGCGGTGACTGACCTTTTCCCGGCATCTGCTTGGGCCCCGGCTTCGTGGTCATCCTCGATGTCCATGTAGCACCGATGCACATTTAGTGGGGGAGGCTCCACGCTCTGCGGTTGCTCCACTCCAGGCGCCAACGACACATAAAGGTTGTGCCTCTCCACGCCGTGCACCTGTTATGCATGCAAAGACAAGAGCAATTAGGCATTTTTTACTTTACGGTGGTCAGCATAATTTTTTCTTCCTCGTTGCAAAAAAGGTGGATTGTTTACCTTCGAGGCTGGTCGGATAAGCTTATATGTGCGCTGGATCTTGCTCGAGCGGGAGTAGCTCTGGTCCGCCAGATTGAATAACTCCCTAATCTAGCGTACAACTTCATCGTGGTCTAGATCCTCCGACCGCATCCTCGTCTGGTCGGCTAAGCCTTAGTACTCGTACCCGGTGTGTATCCTCCTCTGGCATGGCTGCACCCGACGGCTGAGGAAATTCCCAGCTACAGCCACTCCGTCAAGACGATTCCACGGGAGCAGCGTCATCAGCTCCTCCACTTGCCTGGTTAGCTCTGGTCGCTTGTTCCAAGCCACCCTCTTCTCTAGAATGTACCCGACGTCACACAGTGTGCTACTGTCAGGCTCTTCATGGATGTAGAACCATTTCTTGTACCAATCGGTGAGAGATGTGTTCCAAGGACAGTTGAGGTACTCTTGTTTCATTCCGTCTCGGAGCGTCAGGTACACTTCGCCCACGATTTTGGAGCCGCCTTGAGACCCTTTCTTCCTCAAGCAGAATAGATATCTAAAGAGGTCAAAATGGGGTTGGATTCCCCCATACACCTCACAAATATAGATGAAAATAGAAACAAGGAAGATCAAGTTGGGATGCAGATTGCAGATTCCAATCTCGTAATACAGGCAGAGACCTTACAGAAATGGATGGACCAGAACCCCAAAACCTTGCTTGAAAAAATCTTTGAAGATGACTATCTCACCAGGCTGGGGATTGGGGTAGCTGTCGCCATCTGCTGGCCACCATCCTGCCAGCTCTCGGTTGTGAAGCACGCCCAATTCGACGAGGTCATTGATGGTCGATTCGGTGCATTTCGACTTCCACCATTCCTTCCTCATCATTTCAGCTCTTTTCATCGCCTCTGTCTTGGCCATCTTCTACCTCTCTCACCTCTTTGCTCTGGCTTTGATGGTGTATAGAGAGCACGTCGCTCCTAACTGCGGCGAGGTATGCTAATGGTGGCGGCAGAGTAGAACTAGGGCAAGCGGGCTAGGGATGCAGGCGGCTAGATGGCAAATGCGACTGTTAGGCGTACATGGGAGTAGCCACGATTCGGCTATTTATCTCATTGACTGTGTCGTTCCATCTCCCCGAGATTCTTGGGATACGTGTGCAATAAACGTGGCACGATCCCTTCGGTTTCTCCTTTTTTCCCAGTTACTGCGCCAGTAAATGCGCCCCTCGTTTCCTCTGCAGGCGGGCCCACACTGGCATGCTACGCCTGACAGATGGCCCATTGTGACACTGACACAACAGATGAGCATGCCAATAATGCCACATCAGTCAACTTTTTGTGACAACATGTCAGAGCAAAGCAGGAAGTAAAAATATCAATTGAATACTCCGTCTCAGATGGGAATATAGTAAGAGGTACTTGGGGGACTGGTTTACTCATGCACAAACCACCGAGCGCGTTATACTCTCCGAACAGGCTTGGGGCCTTGCCGAACGCGTCTCCTGCTCGAGAACTCGTCATCCATACCTCATGACGTGCTCGGGGACTGCTTCTACCACTCTCTGTCCATAGCTCAGGGACTCGTCGACCGCATCTAATGCTTCTTGGGGACTCGTCGACCATGTCTCATGCTGATCGGGGACTCGTCAACCATACCTCACGATGTGCTCGGGGACTGTTTTGACCACTCTCTGACCACAGCTCGATGCCTGATTTCCTCAGCTACATGTGAAATTGGACTCACATATAGTTAAGAGTTCATTATATTTTAGACCTTGCTATAAGGCTCATACTTCGCCTTCCAGCTAGCTCGGGGACTACATCGGTACGATGCACTTGTCGGTGCATCTCAGTATCAAGTTTCCATGGAGTTTCATTTTAGACCCTAGCACTACGTACCTACGTCACCTACTACCAGGCTCGAGGACTAAGTGGGCACACTTCACCTAGCGGTGAATATGTTTATTTTTTGACCCCTACGCTTTGTTTACCCTGCTTACATTTCTTTTCAGAAATACAAGTGGGCACACTTCACCTAGAAGGAAATCTTTTTCTTTTTTCTCTGAGCACTATACATTCTTTGGACAACCTACTTCTTTGGCAACAACAGTGGTCGGCTGTATTGTAAGCTGGTTGGAAGCCTGCAATGGCTGCTCGGATGGTGTCTGACTGGTCAGAGACGTCAAGGACTCAAGCCTTACTGTTCAGAGAAGGTCAAGATGGCATGTCGCTTTACAATGCATAGTGCTCGGGGACTAGCTGTGGGGGTATTAACCCCTATACCCTTACGGCTAGACTTGGGCTGGCCCAGACCAGAGGGCCTGGCCCACCAGAAGATCACGCATGGCCCTGTCGATCTGCACGGTGTCCCACACAAGGAAGGAAAGCAAACTTAGAGATCAAGCAAGATCCTGGTCGGTTAGAATAGGAATCCTTATCTGGCCAGCTATGGCAATTGTAACCGAGCAGGATGAGTTTCCAGATTTGTAACCCTATCCCCCGGACTATATAAGGTGGGTAGGGGACCTCCTCAAAAGACATCTCATCATACACAACAATACAAATTAGGCACAGGACATAGGTATTACGCCCTCACGGCGGCCGAACCTGGATAAAAACCTTGTTATGTCTTGTGTCACCATCTAGTTCGTAGCTTGCGCACCTGTCTACCGATAAATCACTACCTTGGGCATACCCCTTGGTAGACTGCCGACCAGGTTTTATCGATAGGCGAACAGAGGCCCAACATCTCCGTGCTCGGGGGCAGTTGTGACTCTAGCCCTAGAGTTAATTGGGCCTCTAGCTGCATCGGATCCAAATCAAATCCTTGGTCGAAGGTGATGTTGACAGCCCTAGCCGCAAAGTCAACTTCGTAGACTTGCGGCGTCACGCACAGGCATGATGGCATGCCTGACAGGGCCTGCTCCCTAGCATCAGACACAGGTGTAGATGTGGGAAGAGGTGCTGTGTCGCCTCAGTCTTGCCCCCACGGTGATGTGACATCTGAGATCTTGCATCCCTAACTGCCATGCCTGAAAAAGGCGCCTACTACTCTAGGACCATGCCCTACCACCAAGTGAGCATCGGCCTTTTGCGCACCATCTTGTATGGATCAGGGAACCACCTGATCGCCAGCCTAGCATGGCCCAACTTGCTCACGCCGCCATCAACCGGAAGCGTCCTCTTGCGCCTCACGCTGTCGCGGCTGAAACACCGGGCCGGAGCCCCACCCAAGCGACGGGCCGCCATTCCCGCCAGTGGGGCGAAAAGTGGTCGGACCAAATGACGATGATCTCGAAGGCCCATCAAGACCAGGGTGGTTGCCATTGAAATTGCTATCACCACTATCATCAGAATCATTGGCACCTGGGAATCCATCGTCATCCGAAGAACTCGACGTTGCGTCCCAATCCTGGTACTCAACCACGCGCATCCAAGCAAGGTAATGCATGATTGGCAGATGGGTGACATGATCTCATGCTTCCTAAGGAACAAGATGCCCGAGTAAAGTGGCTCCCGAGGCTTCGGAATGATGAGTAGCTTCTGCTCAGGGACGAGTAGTGGTTGGAGGCACCATGCCGTGACGAAGAGCTCACAAGCATCGTCTTCATCAAGGCGGCGGATGAGGCGAGCTCAACCTAGGCATAGGATGACCCAAGGAGCTGTTGAGCCACCTTCGCACTCAGAGCATGGGCAGGGACTCCCTTGATGCCGACGAGAACCTTGTAAGTGAATGCCATCGCAGTCACCCGAGATAACCGTGTCTAGTGACACCACGTGAGCATGAACGTCAATGACCCCTCTGACGGAGGTGCGTGGGGCACCCGCTCAAGGTCATCTCTACAACTGAAATGAATGATGAAGTCCTCCGGGGCGTGCCGCAGCACCGACATTGCCGCATCGTCAATCAGGAAATGACTGCAAAGGTGATCCCGGACCATCGCAAGCATGACCGACGGTCTGGTACCACCGATCATGGCAACCAGAGCCAGAAACACAGCATCTTCTGCTGCCTGGATCTCAGCCGAGCGGGGAACGACAACGAGCTCAACGACCGAGCGTTTGACCATCGCCGAACGACGATGACGCCCCTGTCGGAGCTGAAGACGCGGGCGTGAAGACTGATCACCGCCCACCCGAGCAGCGTTCGCTGACCGTGCCTGCACAAGTGGATCCACGACAAGCGGCTCTCCCACGTCCTGGCTAGCGCCTCCCGGTAGCCCCCCAGAACCGCCAGCATCCCCAACACCAGATGTCGGCTAATCAACGATGTCCGGGCTGGGCGGAGCACAACAATGGGGAATGGATAGAGACCGACCAGTCGACGCAGAGCGAGCAGAGACCGTGTCATCACGAGTCGTCCACCAATGCACTAGAGAAGCACGACGCCGTGGCGTACCGCGCCGGCCTCCAGCAACAGTAGGCGAGTGACCCCGCTTGGAACCGGCAACGGCTGGGGCATGAGGGCAGAAGCGCGCACGATGCCCCTCACGACGACAGTTGTGGCATCGCGATGGGAACTTGCAGTCCGCCTTGACGTGATCATCACCGAGGCAGTTGAAGCAGAGGCCGACGAGGTCCACCGGCACCAGCTTTGCCATCCTGGGCAGGGACCAGCGGTGCTAGCGACGACGACTGCGGACCTCGCGGAAGCCCTCGGCGTCAGGTTCCACGCATAGGCTAGCCAGGTGGACGACGACGAAGCAAAGCCTATCCGCAGGTGGTGGGGTGGTCGGGCCAGTACGGTGGAATGCGCGCTGCGCGTCAGCCATGAAGCCAACCTGCGCAACAGGATGGCGATTGCAGTGCCAGCAGCGTGGACGCCTGCGATGCCCATCGGCCATCACAACCGCCTTGCCCTTATCCTCAATAGCTGGTGACGGCGCATCCGAGCCAAAGGAGGCCTCCAAGTCAGAGAAGGAGATCCGCTCACCCTTGCCGAACCCCGAGACGGCCGGCGAGAACGACTCTGCGTCAGGGTTGAGAGCCGACGAGGAGTGCGCCTGTGAGTCGGCCTCCTCAACCTCATCCGCCCACGAATGACGAGAGGGGGAACCACGCTCCATGACCGGGGGGAGGGTGGGTGGGGGTGCGACTGGGTGGTAAGGGCTGAGAATGGGGGTGGGGTGAGAGGTGGACGTCGGTACCAGAGTGGAAGCCGACGGGGAAGGGCTGGTGGCCGCCGGCGGCCTGGGTGGCCGCCGGCGGTGGGGGAGGGGGAGGGAGCTAGCTCAGCTCAGCTCACAGTTCACCTTCGCAACTTTCTTTGCTTGTTCAACACTTCAACACATATTCATCACTCGTGAGTTTGAGAGAACGATTAGCTACGTAACAACTGTAGTAACATCAAAGGGTGTGTTTAGTTGGTGAGAAGTGGGTGGAAAGTTACTGTAGCACCTTTCGTTGTTATTTAGCAAAATTTGTCTAACCATGGACTAACTAGGCTCAAAAGATTCGTCTCGACATTTACAGACAAACTATGCAATTAGTTATTTTTTTACCTACATTTAATGCTTCATGCATACGTCTAAAGATTCGATGTGATGGGTGGAAGAGGAAATATTTTGGGTATGCATGGGAAGTGAACGGGGCCAAAGTAAAACAAAACAACCATTCATGCATCCTTTGATTCAAAACAACATCATCTTTAATTTCTCTGTCAGCAAGTGTACGTTTACAATCAGAGAATCACTCATCCTGTCAGTGTCATATGGTGGTACAAGTAAAACAAAGATCAGCACGCATAAAGTAGACCCCCGAAGATGATGATCCCGCCGCCCTGCTCCGGCTCGGCGCATGGCTGCTGCTGCCCCTGCTCCACTTCGGCTTGGAGCATCTGCAGGAAGCCTTTCCAATCGTCGGTGTTGAGCAACTCCTCCAAGTTGAACCCGCCCAAGTCGCTGCCATGCTCTACCTCCGACTCAACGCGTGGCTGCTGCACACCATGCTCCTCCTCGCCTCCGAACATGGCAGGGTCATCCACGCCTTGGGGACCATCATGAACATAGCACGTCATCGTCGTCGTTGGGTAAGCATTGGTGAACTCTTCCATGTTGAGCAACTCCTTGACGTTGAACTCGCCGCCGTCGACGTGCTCCGCCTCCAACTCAACCCGTGGCTGCTGCACACCACGCTCCTTCTCGCCTCCGACCAACGTCACCGGATCCACGTCTTCGGGTGGTCCATAACCATAGCAGGGCATCGTCAGGTAAGCATTGGTGAAGAAGGCGGTGGGGTCCTGCATCTGCACCACCTCGTCGATGTTGAGCAACTCATCGAAGTTGAACTCGCCGCCATACTCCGGCTCAACGCGTGGCTGCTGCACACCATGGTCCTCCTCGCCTCCGACCATCGTCACAGGATCCACGCCTTGGGGAGGTCTATAACCATAGCAGGGCATCGTCGGGTAAGCATTGGTGAAGAAGACGGCGGGGTTCTGTTGCACCTGCTTGTTGTGGATCAGCTTGGTTGGCGGCGCCTCGGGGTGATCCCCTGCCGCCTTCCTCTTGGACGACGACGACGACTTGAACTTCCTTTTGGCGAGAGACGAGGACGAGCGGTGCACCCTGCACAGCACATGGTCGCCGCCGCCGCCGCCCTGCGTGTCGTCGAACTCGGTCATGCACCATCCCATCCTATCCAAGCGCTGCCGACCCGACTCCCCCTCCTTCTCCTTGCGGCCGTAGGAGAAGTTGCAGAACGTGGCGCCGGGCACGCCTTCCACGGGCTTCGGGCCAGCCTCCGAGTGCCAGCACATCTTGCTGCCGTCGGGCTCCACCGCGCGCTGCCTGTGCCCGCTGGCCTTGCCCCGAGTATTCCTGTATCGCTTCGGGCAGTAGATGTACCAAACGCTGTTGTACCCGCCCTCCGTCACGTCGGTGCCCGGCACCGGCTGTAGATCGGCGACCAGCTCCTCGGGGGCGGCGGAGCACACGTCAGCGCAGTGGATGAAGCTGCGGTTGACGGTTTTGGCACGGAGGCCGCGCAGGAGGGCGACCGATGCCTCGTCGTTGGTGGCCATGCCGCCGGTCTCGAGGTGGTGGCGGTGGATCTGCTAGAGTTCTCGCCGCCGGCCGAGAGGTGCGCACGGCGTGGGCGTGGAACGATCGATGGGAGCAGTGGAATCTACGACGATCGACGTGAAGGTGTGCGTGGCAGCGCAGCCCATGCAGATGCAGGTCTCCTTATATTGCCTTTGCCTGTGGCGCAGTGCGCATTTCGGTTACGGTAGCGTCGGTCCTAATCTTCGTGATTCTTTGTGATTTTTTTTTTTGGCTTCCGATGTCCATTAGTATTCAGTTTAGTTCTGTGCCAGGTTCCCCTAAAAAAAAGTTCCGTGCCAAGAAAACTAACCGTAACATCGCTTCCGATGCCGCATCTACCGCCACGGAAGATATTTTAGAAAAGAAAAATAATATTTTTTCTAAAATTATTTTTTTTCCATCCAAGTTTACCTATGTCAGGATAATATTTTAAAGTAACATTTGGGTCAATTTCATCCAACTTACCCTTTAACAAGATTTTTTTTAACTTCTTCTAGTACAAGTTGAGTTTTGTTTTCAAAATTTGTGAGTTCAGAAAATACATTATAAATTTGTCATTATCAAGCTTCATATTTTTTTTTTGTTTTTCTAGTGTCAATTTATTACTATATATGCCCAACCTTACTACGAGTGAATGTCGAAGGAGTAATTTGGACTTTGTCCTTTAGAAAACATAGGCTTTGACTAGTAGCCTAAAATTATAACTCTGATTCCACTCTCTTAAATAAAAAAAACATATTATTTATCTAGGAACTAGTTTGAATGATATACCGGACTGAAATGGAGAATTCAATATCTCAGGTAAGCAGGTGGGTACAGGGCGTTTAGTTGGACAATCTCTTTGTTAGGAAGCTGAAATTGCACCCAGCCTATATATCATGGCTCCTGCATTCAGCAATTGATCATTCAATTACACTGGGGCTTATATCTACTGCAAATCTTCATTCAGTTACACTGGGGCATATATCTATCACTAAAAGGTACTGTGAATCTAATTAGGCTCTGTTCGGTTACGGCATTCCGGGTTGTTCCTGGCCAAGAACGGTTCCGGCCTAGTACAAATTAAAGAAACGCTGAGACCGGGAATCAATTCAATATAACCGAAGGAGGCCTTACAGAGAACTCAAAGCAAAGGATCCCAAAGTGGAATATGTGGCACAAGGCATGTTAACCTAAAGAACAAAATGCACCACGGGTTCATTACCTATTCTCCGTGTGTCACTTAGGTCTAACACATTTCAAAGTGCAGGTTTGGATCCTTAAACTTATTATGACGTGCACAGAAGATCCATACCTCTTTGTTTATGCTTTCTTTTTATAGAAACCCCCCTCTATTTCTTTTTCTTTCACATGCATATCCCTCTCGCCGTCCAGCTCTCCTCCGCACGCTCATTGGCTCACCGGCCATGCCCTAGCTCGCCGCCAGCTCGCCTCCACGCCCACACACGTCGTGCTGTTGGCGTGTCATGTGAGTGAGCAGGCAGCCTCCTGCCGTTGTTAGGGCGCCCCAAGACTCGCCGCCGTCTGGTGGCCTCTGCAAACGTGACCCAGCCCCCGTCGCCACCGCCGTTCGGATCGTCCAGGAGCACCAAGGAGCTGCTCGACGGCGTCTCCAGCGAGGTGTGCGTGGGAGAGCTGTTCGCGGTCATGGGCGCGAGAGGGTCCGGCAAGTTGACGCTGGTGGACGGCCTTGGGGGCAGATCGCGCGAGATAGCCTCCACGGCGGTGGGTTCACGCTGAACGAGGAGCTGCTGCATGGTCGGTGGCTGCGCGCCCGCGTACGTGATGCAGGACGACCTGCTGTACCCGATGCTGACCGTGCACCAACCCACCACGCTCATATTCGGCATCCTCGATAGTCTCCTCCTCTCGCGCGGACGCACCCTGTACGCCGGAACTCCTGCCGGACTGAATCCCTTCTTCGCTGAGTTCGGCGCGCCTGTCTCGGGCAACGAGAACCTGGACGAGTTCGTGCTCAACACCATCCGCGAGTATGAGCGCTAGCCCAATGGCGACGTCCAGCTCGCCGACTTCAACGTCAAATGGCAGCACAGAAGCTCATCGTCGACAGTAAGTCACTGGGTCATCGGTGCCATGTGTGTTCATCAAGTGCTCCGCCTTCACCAACACGGGGTGCATGCCAGAAGTGATGCGCCTAGGCAATGGGCACCACCATGGTGACGGGCTTCATCCTGGCCACCATCTTCTGGCTGATAGATTTCATAGTTCATCAGTTAGTTAGATCGGGTACAAGTTCATCATTGGAAACAACCAAAACAGTGGTTCACAGTATATGCATAAGACCTAATACAACTACTACTGCGAGTACGAGAGAGGAAAAGGAAGGGGTAGAAATTGCAAACCATCAGTAGGCGCAGGTGTAGCAGATCCGGAGGAGGCGCCGGTGTTGGAGTCGTTCGCCGGTGCCATCTGCGCGCCGGCAGCGACGGTCGATGGAGATGAGAGTCGACGCAGTGACGATGGTGGCGCAGTGAAGACGGTGGCGGCTTCCCGTCACTGGCTGCGCCCCTTCTCAGATCGGGATCGGGAATATCGGTGGGGAGTGGCGGCTCAGGTGAACCTCGTATCTAGAGCCAGCCGGCCCCCACCTCTATATATAGCGCAGTGTGACGGGGGCCCACCAACCATGTAGGGTTGGGCGCCCCCGATCAGGGCGCGAGAAGCAAGGCCCAAAAGGCCGTTGGGCCTAATGGTAGGAGATCAAAACCCAACATTCTCCCCCTTGATCTCTCATCATTTTCTTCGTTCTTTAATTTCATACTCAAACTTTCGATTCATATTTTTCTTGTTTCTATCCTATTCCATCGCAGATTAGTGTATTGAACTGTTTCATCGTCACAGCAATTAGTGCCGTTAGACTAACAGCCACAACACATTTCTCTGTTTGGAATGAAGTTTCTTCTGGGCCCTTCGTATGTTCGGGAATCATAGGCTTTCCCTTAAACCCATGCCGGCTACGTGTTCTCTGAACACGTTGGGTGGTAAGCCCTTTGTGAGCGGATCCGCGAGCATTTTCTCTGTACTTATATGCTCAAGATTTATAATATGATCCCGAACTTTATCTTTTACAACATAGTACTTTATGTCAATGTGTTTGGCAGCACCACTTGACCTATTGTTGTAAGCATATTGTACTGCTGGGTTGTTATCACAATACAACCTCATCGGTTCATTTATATCATCAATCACTTTCAATCCGGGTATGAATTTCTTTAGCCAATTCACCTGCCCCGTTGCCTCATAGCATGCTACAAACTCGGCATACATTGTCGAGGATGTAGTTACGGTTTGTTTGGAGTTTTTCCACGATATAGCCCCTCCTGCGAGAGTAAATATATATCCTGACGTGGATTTTCTTTCTTCTCCCGCATAATCGGAATCTGAATATCCCTCTATCTTCAGGGAATCAGATCTTCTATACGTTAGCATGAGGCGTTTCGTACCCTGCAAATAACGCAGGACTTTCTTCACCAATTTCCAATGTTCTATTCCTGGATTCTTTTGATATCTGCCAAGTAACCCGGTGACAAAAGCCAAGTCAGGGCGTGTACACACTTGAGCATATTGTAAACTTCCAACTGCTGAAGCATACGGTACCGCTTTCATTCGGTTAATCTCATATTCATTCTTGGGACATTGATGTTCCCCATATCTATCGCCCTTGACAATAGGAGCAGGTGAAGAACTGCACGCATGCATACTAAATTTCTTCAAAACCTTTTCTATGTATGCCTTTTGCGACAATCCTAGTATTCCCTTTCTTCTATCTCGGTGAATCTATATTCCCAAAACGAACGAGGCCTCACCGAGATCTTTCATATCGAAGTTTGAGGACAAGAATTTCTTCGTTTCCATTAGTAGATTGACATCACTGCTAGCAAGTAGAATATCATCCACATACAAAATCAGGAATATATACTTTCCATTCTTGAATTTTGCGTAAACGCAATTGTCCTCAACATTTTCCTTAAACCCAAAACCTTTTATCGTTCTATCAAATTTCAAATACCACTATCTTGAGGCTTGTTTCAATCCGTAGATTGATTTCTTTAGGCGGCATCCCATATTTTCTTTTCCTTTTACAACAAAACCTTTCGGTTGTGCTATATAAACATTTTCTTCCAAATCCCCGTTAAGGAACGCCGTTCTTACATCCATTTAATGTAATTCCAAATCATAGTGGGCCACAAGTGCCATTATAATTCTGAAGGAATCTTTACATGAGATTGGAGAAAATGTCTCATTGTAATCAATCCCTTCTCTTTGCGTAAAGCCTTTCGCCACAAGTCGCGCTTTAAACCTTTCTATATTCCCTTAGGAGTCATATTTTGTTTTGTAGATCCATTTACAACCTACTGTTTTGGCTCCCTTAGGAATAATTTCCAAGTCCCAAACTTTGTTGGTACTCATTGATTTCATTTCATCTTCCATGGCCTTAAGCCACTTTGATGAGTGGTCGCTTCTCATGGCTTCTTCAAATGAGGTGGGATCATCCCCCATCTGAAATTTTTTTGTTTCATAAACTTCATAGTCATTAGAAATTGCTGACCTTCTTGTTCTTTGAGACCTTCTAGGGGCCTCTGGCACTTGTTCCACATTGGGCTGTTGTTGTTCTTCCTCATGTGCGACATTTGGTTCTATGGGTTCCTCAAGGACAGGTTCCTCATGTTCATTTATTGTCGCCACGGGAGAACTTGCAACAGGTGTTGGCTCCATAGTGTCCTGCACTGTGGGCTCAACAGCAACAGGTAGCGTAAAGAATGGTTCTTCAACCATTGGAGTGGGTACATGTACCCGTTTCTCCTGTAGGCTTATTTCTCGTGCTACCATGCTCCCCCTGATCATATTATCCTCCAAGAACACAGCGTGTATTGTTTCTACAATTTTCGTATGTCTGTCAGGACAATAAAACCGATATCCTTTTGATCTTTCTGGATAGCCAATGAAATGGCAGCTGACTGTCTTAGAGTCTAACTTTCCTATGTTTGGGTTAAACACTTTTGCCTCAGCTGGACAGCCCCACACACGCAAATGGTTAAGTGAGGGTTCCCTTCCTGTCCATAATTCATACGGTGTTTTAGGCACCGATTTGCTTGGTACTCAATTAAGTATGTGAATGGCGGTTTTCAGTGTCTCCATCCATAAACTAATCGGTAAAGTGGAGTAACTTATCATGCTTCTTACCATATCCATTAGGGTACGGTTACGTCTTTCAGCCACTCCATTCTGCTGAGGCTCCCCCGGTGTGGAGTACTGAGCGACTATGCCATTTTCCTGTAGAAACTTTGCAAACGGTCCAGGAATTTGGCCATATGGGGTATGTCGCCCATAGTACTCTCCACCTCGGTCTGATCGTACTATCTTTATTTTCTTATCATGCTGATTTTCAACCTCAGCTTTAAATATTTTGAATTTATCCAATGCTTCCGATCTTTCTTTAATTGGATAAATATAGCCATAACGAGAATAGTCGTCTGTGAATGTTATAAACGAATCATAACCATCCACGCTTTTCACAGGAAAAGGACCACATATATCAGTGTGGATTATTTCTAAAGTTCCTGTGCTTCGTTTGGCATTTTTCTTAATTTTCTTGACATACTTTCCTTTGATGCAATCAACGCATTGTTCTAAATCTGAAAATTCTAAGTGCGGAAGAATTGATTCTTTAATTAGCCGTTCCATTCTCCCCCTCGAAATATGGCCCAAACGACAGTGCCATAATTTCGAAGAGGCATCATCAATTCGCTTCCGCTTCTTAGTTACATTCGCAGATGTGGAATCATTCATATTCTCATCGCATACATTGTTCGTATTTTCATCAAGAGATAATAAATAAAGCTTGTCTTGTCGGAAGGCAAGACCAACACATTCATTATTAACAAGTATCTTACATTTGCCATTACCAAAATGGCAATCAATTCCGTCATCATCAAGTTTCGAAACACTTATTAAATTTCTACGCAAAGAGGGAACATAAAGTACTTCTTTAAGTCTAAGTACAAAGCCATTATTCAATTCTAAAGATAAATCTCCAATAGCTTCAACATTGGCTTGCACTCCATTTGCAACTTTAATCGTTCTTTCTCCTCTTTGCAAGGTTCTCGTCCCACTTAACCCCTGTAAGGAATTTGCAACATGAGTAGTTGCTCCTGAATCAACCCACCAAGTGGATTTTGCATAACATAAATACAGGGATTCATCTACAAATGTAATAAATTCATCACCTCTTTTCAGTAGAGATTTCAGGAAGTCTGGACAGTCTCTCTTGTAGTGTCCCTTCTTAAAGCAGTGCTTGCATTGATCTTTCTCAGCTCCACCATAGGAGTTGTTCTGCTGATTTTCAGATTCTTGGGGTTTCTTTCCCTGTGAATTTGAGGAAGAGGCCTTATCCCACTTGGGTTTCCCTTGTGGTTTAAAGTTCTTGCCATTAAAGTTCTTTCTTTTGTTATCCTTCACAAAATGAGCGGACTCACTCTGTGAGGATTTTATCCTCTCCTCTTCTTGAGCACACATTGAGATAAGTCTTTCTATGCCCCATCTTTCAGGCTGCATATTATAGTTCACAATGAAAGTATCATATTCTTTTGGCAAGGAAGCAAAAATCAAATGAATCAGGAAATCATCTTCCTTCAAATTCATTTCTTTCAGCTTAGATGCCGTGGTGTTCATCTTCAAAATGTGCTCTCTGATGCTACCACCAGTATATTTTTTATTCACAAGTTTCTTTATCAGTGAACTTGCTGTGGCCTTGGTAGACCCAGTAAACTGACTCTTGATTTTATCAAGATATTCTGTGGTAGTAGCACATTCAGGGATTGAGCCCCTTATCTGTTCTTCTATGGTGGCCTTAGCTACCAATAAGCACTTGCGGTTGGAGAGAGTCCATTGTCTATGTTCAAGATCATATTTCATTCTTATCTCAGCATGATCACGCTTTCTAGTAGCGAAATCAGCGTCAGATTCATTTTCGCCTCTCACTGGGTCCTCTGGTTCAATGGGACACGGTGAGATGATGGCAAAATCGACCTCTCCCAATGCAAGTTCTAATTCATATTTCTCCCGCCACACACGGTAATTTGTCCCGTTGAGTGTCGGGATGTTCGAGATGTTCACAATGCATTTGCCTCCTGAAACCATATCAGAGTAAGTGAGAAATATTTATATACGAAATCATATGTTTTAACTCAACGTTGGTCAAATTGAAACATATAATTCATCTATGCAATAATTTTACATCACCGTTGGGCAGAAATAAAATTAATGCACAATTTTCATAAATCAAAATTATAATATTGTTATTAACAACGTTGGTCAGAAAATAACAATACTATAATTTATTTTCAATTATTATTCATTTTTCAAAACCAAATTCTCCCGTTGGTTCGAATTTGATAATGAAAATAATTATATCAAGTACGCAGCGGAAACAATAAAATTCTCATAATATTATTTTCCAGAAGCACTAAAAAAATTTCATTATTTCTGAGCAAAATGTCGTTGGACAATATTGCACGAAAGTTCATATCAAAATTCTATTCAAATTCATTCAAATATTCATCGAATTCATATAAAGATTGCTTCTGAAAAAAAATCATCTTCTTGAAATTCGGCCCGAAGGCCCATCTTTCTCGGCCATGCGCCCTCCCGCGCCTAGCAAAACACGGCCCGCGGCCAATTCGGCCCAGAAGCAGCTGCACGCCAATGAAGCCCATTTCTCTGCAGCCGCAACTTACGCGAAAATGGCCCGTGGCCCACTGCGCGCGCGCTGCACTCCCGCGCCCAGGCCCTAACCTGGGCCTGGGCTGGCATTGTGCTCGCCCGCCTGGGCCTAAAGCTGGCCCAGCTGATCACCGATTCATCCCGACCGTAGATCCTGATCCGACGGCCGAGAGTGAAGATCGGGTGAATAAAACCTTTCCTGGCCGCCTTTCACCCGAAACCCTAAGTCAGTTTCTTCTCCACCTTTCATTCTCCATTCTTAGCGGCAGCTTCAACATAGGCCGTGACGGCCGGAGGGAAGGAGATGGTGGTCCCGTCGCCGGGCCCCTCGCCAGCGCGCGAGCTCGCCCTAGGCAGAGCTCGTCGCCGTCGAGTGGCCCCGCGTGCGGTGCCCAAAGCCGTCAAGCGGCCCCGGCGGCCCTTCCCCGTGAGCACCGGCCACCGCCGGTTTTTTTTTTCTTCCACTGCGCGCAGCCGCGCCTTCCACACGGTTGGGTTCGTGGTTTCGTTAGGGTTAGGGTTTCTCGTTACTTTCCTGATCTGAAAAATCAAATCGGTGTTCATGTTGTTCTTCTTTTCTTTACCCGATCTAAATCTTCCTCTAAAGAACCGTGGCTCCGATGCCATTGATAGATTTCATAGTTCATCAGTTAGTTAGATCGGGTACAAGTTCATCATTGGAAACAACCAAAACAGTGGTTCACAGTATATGCATAAGACCTAATAC
Source organism: Saccharum hybrid cultivar R570 (assembly GCA_038087645.1). Classification (NCBI taxonomy): domain Eukaryota; kingdom Viridiplantae; phylum Streptophyta; class Magnoliopsida; order Poales; family Poaceae; genus Saccharum; species Saccharum hybrid cultivar. Next base: position 4,395,876 of record JAQSUU010000059.1, read on the forward strand.
AACTACTACTGCGAGTACGAGAGAGGAAAAGGAAGGGGTAGAAATTGCAAACCATCAGTAGGCGCAGGTGTAGCAGATCCGGAGGAGGCGCCGGTGTTGGAGTCGTTCGTCGGTGCCATCTGCGCGCCGGCAGCGACGGTCGATGGAGATGAGAGTCGACGCAGTGACGATGGTGGCGCAGTGAAGACGGTGGCGGCTTCCCGTCACTGGCTGCGCCCCTTCTCAGATCGGGATCGGGAATATCGGTGGGGAGTGGCGGCTCAGGTGAACCTCGTATCTAGAGCCAGCCGGCCCCCACCTCTATATATAGCGCAGTGTGACGGGGGCCCACCAACCATGTAGGGTTGGGCGCCCCCGATCAGGGCGCGAGAAGCAAGGTCCAAAAGGCCGTTGGGCCTAATGGTAGGAGATCAAAACCCAACACTGGCGCCTCGACGACACCCCCAAGGGCGTGTAGGAGCGGCTGGGCTTCCTCGCCATGGCCATGTTGTCCACCATGTTCTACTGTGTGTGCGCCGACGCGCTGCCGGTGTTCGTGCAGGAGCGCCACATCTACGTGCACGAGACCGCGCACAACGCCTACCGCCACATCTCATACGTGCTGCCGGTACTTCAAGCAGCAGGCGGCGCCGGGGGCGGTGACGGTGAGCCCGTACGTGGCGCAGGCGCCCTTCAGCTTGATGCACCGCCACGTTTGCTGGCTGGAGCACACCGAGAAGCCAACCTCATCCTACTCTCCTGCCACAAGTCCTCTGACGGCGCGCAGAGCACGCTGAACAACGCCATCCGCTCCATCAGCTAAAGCGTGCTGCAGTACACATGCCCTGCTCCATTGCCATCCTCGTGGACTACGGCCTCGCGTCCAGGTAGGCGTGCACCACCACCGCCAACAGCCTGCTCCAGCGAGGTAGGGCACGGCCGATGAGCCAATGAGTGCGTGCAGAGGAGAGCTGGACGGCCGGAGGGATGTGCGTGTGAAAGAAAAAGAAATAGAGGGATGTTTCTATAAAAAGAAAAACATAAACAAAGGGGGTATGGAGCTCCGGTGCACGTTGTAATAAGTTTAAGGACCTAAACCTGCACTTTGAAAGGTGTTGAACCTAAGTGACACAGGGAGAAAAGGTAATGGACCTGTGGTGCATTTTGCTCTAACCTAAACATCTGATCAGACCGAGCATCACAACGACTGGACCCCAACAAGGACATGATTTTTTGTAGGTTTTGTAGAGACCAACGTACAGCATGTCAGCATTCATGTCTGATCTTTGATATAATGCAAAAACAGATATAGGTAAGACATAAAAAGATACAGATAGTCCATATATCATCATTCTATCCGCGCAGAGTGATGTAGTTCATAATTTTGTTTTTAGTTTGTTGATGAGAACAAGATCCTGCTAGATCAGTAGACCAGGAACAACACATCCAGCAACAGTTTCTGTGTAGACACATACAGCCGGTTCCCTTCAGAAAACAAGGGAGGTGAAGCCACACAATAGGCTAAATGACAGTAAATATTCGTAAAACATGCCAGAATTACAAACCGTTAACAGAAGCACTAAAAGTCAACAGAAAGGAGGGGCACTATGTTGTGTGAGAAAATGTACAGAGAAACCAAGACTTGGGTACAACAATCCATTCACTGGAAACACGCGTGATTGTACTGATATACAACTCAAGCTGCAATAATAACACATTAGTAAAATTCTCTATAACACGGTTGTACCCACAAACCAGAAGCCTACTACATATCTTCAATCATGTTGTGAGCAGCAGATAAACAAGGCCTTTCAAATATTCAACTATCTCGGACCCACCAAGTTTTGAAATTCCAAATACTCTGTCGACAAATGTTATTGGAACCTGGAGAGGAGAAGGCAATCAACGATTCATTTACCAAAGTCAAGAGATGATCCAATATTATTCGATGATGAAAAACGAGACACCACAGTCCACAGTGGCATACCTCTTCAATGTGATAACCTTTCCTAGTAGCCCTAACAATCATCTCCATCTGGAACACGTAGCCCTTGCTGACACATGAGGAGATCAAGTCTTCCAGGACATCTCGCTTATATAGCCTATTATGATATGCTCATCAAAAGAGGCGATTGAAGGGTGGGTATTTATTCTGTTCGAGATAAAAGAAAGACAGACCTAAATGATCCGGTTAAATCTGAAGCTCCAGGCTGTAGTAACGTTTGTGCAAGAACATTTGCACCTCTGCTAGTCAGCTTGCGCATGAGATTCCAACCATGGACACCACCATTCTTAACATACCGTGTGCCAGTTACAATGTCAGCTCCAGTTTCCTTTTGTTTCCTGGTTAAGGAAATAACATGATTAAAAAAGACAAGTTTTCTAAACTACTTCATTTCAGTAGCCTAGGAGCCCAAAGGGACCAACTGACAAGCTTTACTTGAATTGTATTTTTCAGCTATTGGATTTAGGGTTTAGTCCGGTTAGGATCCATTGTCGTCTAGTCCGGTTAGGATACCTGGCTTTCACCCAGGCGACCCGGGTTCAAATCCCGGCAATGGAATCTTTTTAGCCTACCCCAACTTGCTTGGGACAAAAGGCTATGTTGATGTTGATTCAACAACCGTGACACGATTATTTTTTTGTCGCTAAAGATATTTTGAGAACAAATCGGACTGAGAATTATACGCACTAAAAAAATAGATTTGAGGATGCGGACTAATATCTGTAAAATAACATGTCGTAGAAACCCAATAACTCTTTATATCTTCAGAGATACGATTCTTACCTAATAAAGCTTGGCAAGTATTTTGGCTGTTCAGAGTGGGAAAATAGTTAGTAAGCTAGGAAGAAAAATATTGTAAATAGCAAACATAACAAAAGTAGTAACAGAAAGAAGAAAAGGCGAAAGATTTATACATGGTGAGATAGGTCTGCATCCATGATAACGACAAATTCCCCTGAGGCATGCTTTAATCCATGTAAATATGCAGTACCTGGATATTTCCAGTTGCTACTTAAATATAAGTGGGGAGAATAATTTCAGTAAAAAGTCAGATGTCTAAACTCACCAAGTCCTAGCTTCCTTGGTCTAGCTCGCAGTAGCTGGCATCATGTCAGGTTAAAGACAATGCATTAAGCCATCGCACTGAATAAACAGATTAACACCAGATGTACAAAAATTTCAAGTGGACCAGGAGCATATACTTACAACAAAATCTTCACCATATACTTGCTGCAGTTGTTTTACAATGTCCTGAGTTCCATCTGGACTACCATCATCCACAATAATGATCTCAAAGTTCACATCCCTGAGGTAAAAAAAATGTCAAATCAGGTTATATAATATTTAAGAACTTGGCAACATATCTATATGAATGTAACAATTTATCCTTTCCACCACAGTAGCAAGCTTCCAGCAAACAATGGAAGTTAAATAATGGCCATGTAACGCATGGTGAGTAGTTATTAAGGCGCTAAGGCGAGACATGGCGAGCCACCCCCTTCCAATCGCCTAGGCGATCATAAGGTGAGGCAAGGCAACGCCATATGATTATAAGAAACTTCAAAGCAGCAGCACAGAGGAAGGAAAAAAAAGAAAAAAGAAAAGAAGAAAAGAAGAAGGACAAGACACTAAGAAAGGCCCAGCCCACCAGCCAGCCCATATATCCTTCCTGGTGACCTATCTGGTCCCTCAGCCCTCCCCATCGACAAGCATTCGGTCTCCGCCGCCACTGCCCCTCTCTGTGCGAGACTCTTCTCTCCGTCCCTCCCTCTCCCGTTCTCCATTTGCGCTGCTGCTGCCCGCAACCATTCCTCCCTACCTCTTCCTCTCCCCTTCCTCACTGCTGGTGCCGCCCCCTTCCAGATCCCCTCCAGTCGCCTGTAGATCGCAGATCGAGAGTTGCTGACTGCTGCTGCCCCTCCCAGATGTCCGATGTCGCAGAAGTTTGCGACGACCATAGCGTCTGGAGCCGATGGGGATGGAGCAGAGACAAGTGCTTGGCCTTCCAAGTCCTCCTCCAGTTCTTACTCTCTCTTCTGCCTCCCCTCCCCTCTTATTTTGCTGATTTTTGGTCGTGGAGATGGGGACGCCCAGGTTTTTTTTAGCGCCTCGACGCCTAGGCGACGCCTTAATAACTATGATGGTGACATTCTAAGAAAAGGGACACGCAACAAGCCAACAGTTGCAAGTTGTAATACCTAATAGTGCATTTGATATCCAAGCAGGAGAGCTTCTCATGACCCATTTGACATATCCGATGAACTCATAAAAGTTTTTGAAGTTTTTTTGTCTGATGGATTGAATTAGGCATGCCCAGCAGGGCAGCATTAGAATGAAGCGTATCTATGATCTGTATGGCCAAAATACACAAGTAAAAAAAGGAAAACTGGTTGCCACTATGACAGTTCAAGACTTCGATAAACAAGAAGCAAATTCTAGCTCAAATGTTGGCAAAATAGCACTAGAAAATTGTTTCATTTCTTGTTCTCAGAAAAAAAAAACAAGTGGACAGTGATCACTTCAACAGTACTGGCATCATTAGAACTCTACAACTATATATTGTAAGATGTGCAAGCAGAGCTCAAGGGAGGGCTGGTTAATGTCCACATAACAGAGTTCGAATTGAAGCAAAGAGGGAACATAAAGAACCTATGTCATCTATTTGGACGCATATTGGAGTAACAAGTGATTCTACTTTATGATTCACATGTGCCTGCAGTTGGATCTCAGAGCAAGGTAACACCTAAACAGATATCGGCAGCTCCATTCACATATTCAGATCAGATCGGTTCTTGTAAAGTAGATTATTAATCTAATCGATCCAGTTGACGCACGCAACCGAGTGACATCTAATGAAATCGAATCCGACAACGTTCACCACGAAGACGATCTCAACGCAACCGTAGCAGCAAAAGGCGCAACGGAGAGAGACAGATCAGCGCCGGCCGGGAGAAAGGGAGCTGGGAGCTGCTTACGGGAGGTGCTTGAAGATGAGGTAGACGATGAGGGCGACGTTGAGGCGCTCGTTGTAGGTGGGCACGATGATGCTGTACGCGCGCTTGCGGCCCGCCGCCGCCTCCATGGACGGCCGACTGGACACAGCACCGGATCTCTCCCTTCTCCTCGAGCGAGCGCTCCGTCGGAGCCTCGCTGGGTCGCTGGGTCGCTAGGTCGGGAACAAGTGGCTCCGCAACTGACCGTCGTCGCTCGCAGCCCGCAGCCCGCAGCCGCCGTTGCAGAGGAGGACGAAGCCGGCGAGACGAACAAGACCAGGCAGGATGGCCGGGCTCAAGTCCCCATGGGCATGCGTGTCAATGGGTTTAGGCCTGCGCAACCTTCGGGCCCAGGCCCATAGCCTAGACATTGAGCATGTTCACCCAGCTTATAATCTGTCTTTTTCAGCTTATTTTTTCAGTCAGAACAGTAATTTTTCTCTCACAACAAACCAGTCAATAGTGTTTTTCAGCCGGCTTATTAGCCCAATCGAACGGGGCCATTGTTATGTTCTGTCAGATAGGCTAGTGAAGAAGTTTTGAGGCTGTGGAGTTTGTGCTTGAGAATCGGCGAGCCAACAATGATGCACACTTATAGCTCGCAGCTTGATTTATAGTCAGATGGATAGGTATGTTTGGTTCTATGGTGTTTGTAACTCATACTCTTATAATACCGGAAAATGATGGGAAGAGTTTTCTCAAAAAAAAAAGATAGGCTAGTGAAGAAATAAAAGTTTTTAAAAAAAAAGGATAGAAGAAATTTAAAAACTTTGAAGACCTCTAGAGCATCTACGATAGTCTTTTTAAATCTCACTCTCTAAATCATTATTTGGAGAGTCGTTTGCATAAAAATATCATTCTATATCTTTTTCCTCTGTCTTTCTAAATCTCACTCTCTAAATCATCATTTGGAGAGCCGTTTACATAAAAATATCATTCTATATCTTTTTCCTCTGTCTTTCTAAATCTCATTCTCTAAATCATCATTTGGAGAGCTATCTTTGGCTGACGAAAAATCCGGAATAGAAGATGGCTATATTTAGATAACCAATTAAAGAAGTTGTTGGGGTGATTTTTTTTCACCAAAATCTCTATTCGTAGAATTAGAAAGAAATATAGATAGTCTCTTAGAGTTGCTCTTACACGCTTCTTTTAGTTCCAAAACCTACTTTGTATTCAAAATTGTGAAATTCAAATAAGAGGTGTTAAACTTACTTTGTATCCAAAATTGTGAAATTCAAATAAGAGGTGTTAAACTGTTAAGTTAATAATGTAAGCACACGGAAATACAGCACACAAAAAAGAGAGCCAAAAATAAACTGAAAGTACCTCACAGGGTACCACAAGGAACAAATAATGTACTTACTCACTTGGTTTTCATTTAGGCCTTATGGTCTAGCGGTTAGGACATTGGACTCTGAATCCAGTAACCCGAGTTCATATCTCGGTAGGGCCTATTTTTGTTTCATATATTTCCTGAATTATTTTCCTAATTTTCTGTTTTATTATATCATTTTCCCTTTTTGTGTCTCCCTGTTTCTCGTCTCTTTTGGGTTTCATCTCTAGCCTACCCCAACTTGCTTGGGACAAAAGGCTATATTGTTGTTGTAGGTGGCCGCCTAAAATCAGTTGAAGATCATGCGCCAGATGTTATTTTTCTATAACTGATCTCATATACAGGGTTAAAGAAAAAGCAGTCCAAATCTTCTTTTCCTCTCATCTTTAAATAATCATTTAAACGCAATAATTGATACAGAAAACACAAATTCCAAATGCAGCAAGATAAAGAATCCATAGTAGCATCGTAGAATATATATACACACGAAGAGAACATAAGATAACAATTTAAGCTACAAAAATAAAAAGGTTCAGTACTTTCTGGCAACGACATGTTTCGTTTGCGCCTTAAACTAATCAGGCTAGAATGATTCTTGCACTCTGAGTGTCTGAAGAAGTCAGAAACCAACAGTAACATTTCATTCGAACACATCTAAACATACTGCCATCTCAAATTTGCACAAGACTTCTTGCTATATTTTGGAGCTGATGAAGACTTTGAACTGGCAAGGCCATGAAATGCTACGAGTTCTTGTGCCAAAGGGATTTGAAAGGCAACTGAGAAAACCATGACTCAGAGCCTGAAGATTTAGGAGACGCACTTGAAACAGCATGCGGATCTCGCCAGAACTTGAGAACATAAAGGCTCTCCTCCTCAGTACATCTCTTCAAGACAACGCGTGATGCATACCCCATCTCGCTCATCAGATGGCATATATCTGAAGGATCATTATCTTCGAGGGCCACCATGTACAACCACCCTCTTTCTGATAGCATCTCACGCACAGCAGGAAGGATCCTGTCTATCACTTGGCGCCCGTTCAAACCACCTGCCCAAGACGAAGCAATGCCTTTGCATCCAACTTCTTCCACAGGAGTTGGCACATAAGGAGGGTTAACAACCGCCACATCAACCATACCAGCAAGGCGTTTATCAAGACCAGACACGATATCAGTAACAATCACATCTGCATGCACCCCATGAGCCTCAAGGGTCGCTTGAGTTGTCTCGGCAGCATGTTGGTTGTTGTCAGTTGCTAGGTACTGGGCTCCAGAGCCTAATTGCCTGAGCATGATTGCAAGAGAGGTGATGACATAACCACTACCAGACCCTACCTCCATACATAACCTTGGCTGTAGTGTCAAAAGCTGCGCTTTGTCTGAGAGTAGTGCATCAACAAGGGCAAAGGAATCATCACATGGCTCGTACACATCTGGATGGCTCGCAACAAGCGGAATTTGTGCAGTGTTTAATGTCCTCCCAGAAGAAGCCTGCAAAAATAAGTTATTGTCATGCAACTAGCATAGACATTCGCTTAAATACATATAGATTGCACATATTTATATTTCTATCTTTTTAAAGCAAGCACAATCATTGGCTAGATGAAACGAAATAGTACATGACAAAATGGATAACATGTTTTTTAGCACTCCAGCAGTGAACATAAAAAAGAGCACTATAGTTGAATGTCACTTAGTGGAATTGGATAATATCACGCCATTCATTTCCTGTAAATATACAACATTTTGGCGACCGAAATGTCTCTCTTACATTAAGGATATCCAGCAACATAGTTTAAGGGCATTGATGGCCACCAGAACAGTTCAACATGGTGACTAATATGCAGTACTTATAACACACTATGGTTCAGTATGTTGAGGACTTCTTTTTAGTGGGCATATTGAGGACTTTTGAGATCTTCAACAACACATTGTGGCCGTCATGTCTCTTTCTGCCCAAGCCCAACCTAGATTGTGGTAGGTAAATGACTTCAGTGCTTATTACTGAGAAAATTTGTACCAAAGATTGATTCAGGATCAGATTCCCGAACTACTAAATCCAACTTTAGTGAGGATGGGGATCGCCGCCGCCCCTTCCCGGCAACTACCTCGCGTCGGTAGCGCCGCCATGGATATTCAAAACGAGCTCGGATCCTGCACCTCACCACCTCCGCTAGGTTTCATATCGGAGGACACGAGGACTCCGCTCCCAAACCCTCGGCTTTTCTCCCAATCTGGAATCAGACGTAGGAGGACGAAGTGCTCACCTTGCCCCTCCTGGGAAGCCCCTTCTCGGTGCCGCTGGGGAGCGCCGCCAGCTTCCCCGTCGCCGCCGCGCCGTCGCCGGCGCCGTCCGCCATGGAACAGCAGTCGCTGGGCCGCTGGGGGTGACTGGATGAGAGATGCCGCCGCGATGTTGACCTGTCGCAACTCGCAACTCGCAAGTTGCGTGCGGCGGCGTGCTGCTGAGAGAGAATAGGAAAGGAACGGAAGTGTCATTTTAACCGAAGCCGCCGCTATCAGCTGGTGCCTCACTTACACCCCTAGTTATAAAACCATCTATTTTATATCTCAAATTTTTCAAAACCGTTCAAAGTACACTCTGTAGTAGTTTTGGACGGCGTTTTAGTACAGTAACCATGGTTTTGCTACAGTGACGACGGTTTTGCTTTTTTCTTTTTCTATTTATTTCTACTGAATATTTGAAAAATCATAGTAAATCACAGAAAATCATAAAATAGAAAATCTAATTTGTTAGACTCCACATGAGTAGATCTACACAATGAACATATAATATAATATGCTTTAGTACAATTTTTTCTGTAGCTTTAAATTAGTTAGAAAATCAAATTTTATCCGTAATTAATTGAAATAATTCATAACTACAGTTTCTATGGTCCAATTATGGTCAAATTTTCATGATGGGATTATCATTATATGGTTGAACTATAGTAAAAATTTCATACTTATTGGATCATATTACTTAGTTATAGATTTATTTAGGTTTATGCTTGTTAAATATACATAAATCTATAACTAAATTATACATGATCCAATCAGTATGAAATTTTTACTACAGTTCAAGCATACAACAATCAGTTCACTATAAAAATTTAACCACAATTGGACCATAAAAGCTGTAGCTATGAATTATTCTAATTAATTACATATAAAATTTGATTTTCTAACTAATTTAAAGCTACAGAAAACATTTATACTAAAGTATATTATATTATATATTTATTGTGTGGAGTCCAATAAAATTAGATTTTCTATTTTATGATTTTTCCGTGATTTACTATGATTTTTTAAAGATTCAGCGGAAATAAATAGAAAAAAAGTTAAAACCTTCGTTACTGTAACAAAATCATAGTTACTGTAATAAAACCGCCGTCTAAAATCACTCTACGGTGTAATTTGAACGGTTTAAAAAAATTCAAAGTGTAAAATAGATAGTTTTATGGTTAGAGGTGTAGGTTAGACACCGGCTCATTCTTGGGGCTAAACAGACTTTTCCCCGGCGGAAAGGTCGGTCAGGCTCAGCCCGCTCGAGAGTGCGCGCTGCGACTCTATCCACTTCCCCCGGAGGCAAGAATCTCCCCTCCCCCCCACCCCCCCAAAAAAAATCCAAGGCGTGGTGGAATCCTAAACCCCCTCCGCGCGCGGCGATGGCGCTCGTGGCCACCGCCACCGTCGCGTCGTCGTCCTACCACTGCGACATCCTCCTCTTCCCGGGGGGCAGGAGGAGCTGGCGCGGGCCGAGGTGGAGCCGCGGCGGCGCGGGCGCGGGAGCGAGGCTGGCGGTGCTGCAGCGTGCGGGCGGCGGGCTTGCGGTGCTGGAGCGAGCGGGCGCGGGCGCGGGGTCCGCCGTGCTGGAGCGGGCGGGGGCCGGGGCCGGGGCCGGGGCCGCGGCCGCGGCGAGAAGGGAGGAGCTGGTGCCCGCGGGGAATGGCAGGAACTCGTACGAGGTGGAGTCGCTGATCGACCGGCTGAGCAACCTGCCGCCGCGGGGCTCCATCGCGCGCTGCCTCGAGACGGCGCGGCACCGGCTGACGCTGCAGGACTTCGCGGCCGTGTACCGCGAGTTCTCCCGACGCGGGGACTGGCAGCGCTCGCTCCGGCTCTTCAAGTACATGCAGCGCCAGTCGTGGTGCCGCCCCGACGAGCACATCCACGCCATCGTCATCGGCGTGCTCGGGCGCCAGGGCCCCGCGCTGCTCGACAAGTGCCTCGAGGTGTTCCACGACCTCCCCGCCGAGTCGCGCACCGCGCTCTCCTACACCTCCCTCATCGCCGCCTACGCGCGCAACGCGCTGCACGAGGAGGCCTGCGCGCTGCTCGACCAGATGAAGGCCGCGGGGGTCGCGCCCACCGCCGCCACCTACAACACCGTGCTCGCCGCCTGCGCCCGCGCCACCGACCCACCCGTCCCCTTCGACATGCTCCTCGGCCTTTTCGCTGAGATGCGGCACGACGCGTCCCCTTCCGTGCGCCCCGACCTCACCACCTACAACACCCTCCTCGCCGCCGCCGCCGTGCGCTCTCTGGCTGATCAGTCTGAAATGCTGCTGCGCACTATGCTTGAGGCCGGCGTCTCCCCGGACACTGTATCTTATCGTTACATTGTGGATGCCTTTGCCAGCGCCGGCAGCCTCCCCCGTGTAGCCGAGCTGTTCTCCGAAATGGCTGCCATGGGGAACACGGCGGATGCCTCTGCGTATCTAGGACTCATGGAGGCACACACGTGTGTTGGCGCCACGGCTGAGGCGGTGGCTGTGCTGCGGCAGATGCAGGCTGATGGATGTGCGCCAACAGCTGCCACTTACCGTGTCCTGCTCGATCTTTATGGAAGGCAGGGGCGGTTTGATGGAGTGCGTGAACTCTTCCGGGAGATGAGAACTGCTGTACCGCCAGACACGGCCACATATAATGTGCTTTTCCGTGTATACGGGGATGGTGGCTTCTTCAAGGAGGTGGTGGAGCTCTTACATGATATGCTTGAAACTGGGGTAGAGCCTGATATGGTGACCTGCGAAAATGTCATGGCTGCCTGTGGTCGTGGTGGTCTCCATGAGGATGCAAGAGAAGTTCTTGAATATATGACCAGAGAAGGAATGGTGCCTACTGCAGACGCCTACACTGGCCTGGTTGAGGCTCTTGGCCACGCGGCTATGTATGAGGTCAGGAAACAAATCCAAACATCTTAACCCTGAGTAATCCCACTTGTGATGAAATGATTTATGTGTGACCTTTTCGGTATGCAGGAAGCCTATGTTGCTTTCAACATGATGACTGAAATTGGTAGCTTGCCAACTCTTGAGACCTACAATACTCTTGCGTTTGCATATGCTAGGGGTGGGCTCTTCCAGGAGGCTGAGGCCATCTTTTCTCGGATGAGTAACAATGCTGGCATTCAGAAAAACAAAGATTCATTTGATGCCCTCATCGAAGCATATTGCCAGGGCGCACAATTGGATGACGCAGTGAAGGCATACATGGAGATGCGCAAATCCAGGTTTAATCCAGATGAGCGGTCCCTTGAGGGGGTACTTAATGCCTACTGCATAGCAGGGGTCATAGATGAGAGTAAAGAACAGTTTGAAGAACTTCAATCTAGCGTGACACTGCCCAGCATTATTGCCTATTGCATGATGTTGTCACTATATGCTAGGAACGACAGGTAATGGTGAAGGACTCCTTGTCTTAATCTGACACATATTCCCTCTGGAAGATTGCTCATGGTTTTATAACAGAAATACTGGTGCTAATAAACAATGCATTGCATATTCTTGACTGAAACTTAGATTGCATTAACAACGTGTTATTAGTTTCCTTATGAAACTAACTGGTTTTGGGGTGTGTGTGTGTGTGTGGGGGGGGGGGGGGGGGGGGGGGATAGGAAAATAGATTTATGAACTGTGATTTGATGTGCTTGTCATCAACATTTTAGGTTGCTGATCAAAGTTCAAACTAGCAATTGTAACAATAATTGGCAAAAACAATTGACCCTCAGTCTCCAAGAAAAAAGTTGGACCACCAAACAGCATGCTGGTAAGCATCAATGGAATTTAAATAATAATTTATCAGATCAGGGATCCTGATTGTTCACCCTTACCAATACAATTAAGCACTCAATTTCAGAAGCAGTTGTTTCATGGTGTGTTGAGTCACACATCAAGGTACCACCTGTTTACACGATGGTACTATTGGGTATGAATTCATATTTATTATATGCTTTGTGGTGGAATAGGTTTCTTCCGTTATTTTGTGTGCTCTTTCTGGTGCTTAGCAATCTTACGTTGGCCATGGATATTGATCTAGGTATGGCCTACATTATTAAGGATTTCAGGAAACATCAATAATGGACAACGGCACAATACCTATAGTGCGATTATCAGTTTGAGCCGAACAATTGTCAAGGAGACAATCAATGCTTTGGATGCAAAGCATATTTGTGTTTATATAACTTAGGAGTCACTGAAAATATTATCTTGTTTGGTGTCAGATATGACATTGATGTTCAGACCACATTCCCTATTTCTACCCAATGTGATTGGACCACACCATAATTAATGTTCATTTTCAGGTGGACTGATGCGTATGATCTGCTGGAAGAAATGAAAACAAATCGTGCTAGTAGTACACATCAAGTAATTGCTTCCCTAATCAAAGGGGAATATGATGATAGCTCCAACTGGCAAATGGTTGAATATGCCCTTGAAAACAGTACCATGGAAGGCTGTGACTATAGTTTACGGTTCTTTAATGCTCTCCTGGATGTGCTTTGGTGGTTTGGTCAAAAGGGCCGAGCTGCAAGAGTTCTGGATCAAGCTGTACAATTTGGGCTCTTCCCTGAGTTATATCGTGACACCAAGCTGGTCTGGTCACTAGATGTACATAGGTAATGCTATATGTTTCGTTCATAGTATTTGCGTTAAGCAACCTGATTTTCTATCGGCCAGGCTGTGCTCACTATTAGTTTGCATTTCAGGATGTCAGTAGGTGGAGCACTGGTGGCTGTGTCAGTATGGCTCAATAAGCTTTATGACAGACTAGTAGAAGATGAAGATCTTCCACAGTTAGCATCTGTTGTTGTATTGTAAGCTTCCAGCCTCAAATGTTCCTTTCATATTATCATCTTATGTTGCTCTCTTATGGTAATATTCTTGAATTAGCTCTATAATTAGTTTTCAGCCGTTTTGTTTGATATATTCACAGAAGTGCAACTTGATTTGGCTCTGTTCGCTTGAGCTTATCAGCCAAAATCAGTCAGCCATGAAACAGTGTTTTTCTCTCACAACAAATCAGCATCAGCCAAAAAAACAGCCAGCCAAACAAAGCATTTAAGTTAATGCTTATACTGCTGTTTGAACTTTACATGAAGAGAGGGCCTTGGAGGGTATAATTGGGTATTTTACTGCAAGTGCAAAACTGAATCGTGAACTTTTTCATAGGATAACAGTACTCCACAATTATTATTTCAATTTTATTCTCATAGAACAATATATTGCCTTCACCCATATATAAGTATTATCTACTTCAGTGAATATTTTCCTGCTGGCCTGCTTTGGTCTATCTGATAGTTTTTCGATATCCAGGAGAGGTGAAATGGAGAAAAGCACAGTTACAAGAGGACTGCCAACCGCCAAAGTTGTCTACTCCTTTCTAAATGATACACTATCAGCATCCTTCCACTTCCCAAAATGGAACAAGGGACGAATCATATGCTTGAAGTCCCAATTGAAAAAGCTGCGGTCAGCCGTAGATTCCTCAAATGGGACTCCTGCAGCTGGTTTTGTCCCCATGACGAACTCCCATTTGCCGTCTCCTGGTTCCAAGATATATACAAGGGAGGATCAATTGGATAATGGTACCGGCCATTTGCCTGACGAACTGTTGGCGGAGGAAAAGGAGTCGGAGCTTCTTGCATTGTGAGTTTTCAGGAGCTGCTGCCCTTCGCATCTACAGTTGTGATGTCAGCGGTCTGAACAAGGGGAGACGAGATGCAGGGCCATATTTTTGGAGTTTGCTCATTCAGATCCCCGTCTCAGTACCATGGCACGTCCATAAGCATTTTTGCCGAGCGTGGCTGGTTTCAGTTATACACGGTCCTTGTGGAAAGGCGAGTTCAGTTATCCATGGTGGATGCTACTGCAGATTCACATCTTGCCTGAAATTTGTCTGAAACTTGTGAGCCGCTGGTAACTGCAGGCTTGGCAGACAACGCTGAACGTCAGTTGCATTTCAGGATTTTAGCTCGCTGTAGGGAGAATAGCTTATGGATGTTGTTAGCCGCTCACTTGCTGTGTATGCCATCCTTGTGCTACGTCCAGCTCAACTCTGTAAAACATGATAGCCTCGTTAGCCTGATAAGTCGCTGTTAGTGAAACATGTCAACTGTTGATACGTTCTGAGTCCTGATGATGAGGGAAATAGTGCCTGTAGTGTGATTTCTTTTCTTATATACAGGGTCCATCGGCGTGCCAAATGTCACTTGAATTTTTTGTTGCTTTATCTGTATCTGTCTGTATGATGCCAATTCTCAGATATTGAAGTGACTTTCGGGCATGTTTAGTTCCAAAAAAATTTCAAGATTCCTCGTCACATCGAATGTTTGGAGATATGCATTGAGCATTAAATGTAGACGAAAAAAACTAATTACACAGTTTAGTAGAAAACCACGAGACGAATCTTTTGAGTCTAATTAATCCATGATTGGACACTAATTAACAAATATAAACAAAAATGCTACTGTAGTCAAAGCCAAAAATTTACGCGAGCTAAACACACAGCTTCATGTTCAAACAAGCAAGAGCTGGGAAATCACAAATGGATCAACTGTCACGTGGGGTAGCCACTAAACGAAGCCACTGACATGTGGGGTCGGGCCTTTCGATTGGTTTCTTCCACCAGCCGACCGTGCTACTACCCAGACCCAGAGTACTCGAATCCGGGAGCCAGAGCCCAGAGACAACTGGAAGCGACGGCGCCGCCGGAGATGGAAATGGAGACGGAGGCGGCGTCGGCGAGGCAGGCGAAGGAGTCCCTGGAGCTGGCGTTCCAGATGTCCCAGATCCTCGACACCGGCCTTGACCGCCACACCCTGTCGCTGCTCATGGCGCTCTGCGACCGCGGCGCCAACCCCGAAGCCCTGGCCGCCCTCGTCCGCGAGCTCTCCTCTGCCGCTCCCCCGACCGCCGCCGCCGCCGCGGTTGCCTCTCCCGTGAGCAACGGCGCCGCGGCCCCGGCCCCCGCAACCGCGTCGATGTTCCCCTCCGGCCTTCGCCATCCCTAGGGTTTGTGATACCCCTTTCTTCCTCGATTAGACTGCTTTTCAGTTAATGAACTAGATCCCGCAGTATGCACAGCCGTTGTGAATGCCTGAATGTAGCATTTCCTTCTGTTGACTAAATCTGTGCCTTTAGCTTATGATTATGATTCACAAAGGGATAATGATTCAGACAAAATGGGCATATAGCACGTGACTGCATAGATGTGTTGCTGACTGCATTTGGCATTATTCAAGTTACAATGTACTTATTTGAGTCACATTATTAGTTTGGAATCTCGCATCTTGCAAACAGGGAATGGTTATGTGAACTGTGGAGTTGGTTATTGTTTCTGTGCAACATCAACAGTTGTGGTAGTTCCTCGTTCTCTATGTCACCCTTTTAGTTATACCTTCTTGAGTAGTGGCATTGTCATGATATAGCTGTGTTGAGGTACTAGTACTAAGACCAAGGAGATACTAGCACAGGAAACTAGAGTAATCTAACACCCCCCCGCAGTCGGAACGTCGCAGCAGCGGACATTCAGACTGGAGCGAAACTCTTGAAAAACAGAAGTAGGCAAGCCCTTGGTGAAGACATCAGCAAACTGTGAAGTTGTTGGGACATGAAGCACACGAACAGCGCCAATGGCAACACGTTCACGGACGAAATGAAGGTCAATCTCCACGTGCTTGGTGCGCTGATGTTGAATAGGGTTGGTGGAGAGGTAGACCGCGCTGACATTGTCGCAATAGACGAGGCAGGCGGAGGTGAGTGGGTGACCAAGTTCCTGGAGAAGTTGCCGTAACCAGGAAGCCTCAGCGACACCATTGGCAACAGCCCTGTATTCAGCCTCAGCGCTGGACCGGGAGACGGTAGGCTGCCGTTTGGAGGACCAAGAAATGAGGCTGCCACCCAGGAAAACGGCGTAACCGGAGGTGGAGCGGCGAGTGTCCGGGCAACCAGCCCAATCCGCATCGGTGTAGACTATCAATTGTGAAGGAGATGTCCGAGGAATGAGGAGGCCATAATCAAGAGTGCCCTGGAGATAGCGAAGGATCCGCTTGGCAGCGAGGAAATGAGCTTCCCGAGGGTCGTGCATGTACAGGCACACTTGCTGGACAGCATAGGCGATGTCAGGCCTAGTGAATGTCAGGTACTGAAGTGCTCCCACAAGGCTGCGGTAGTCTGTATGGTCAGCAACGGGTGGGCCGGCCGCAGCAGAGACTTTAGCACAAGTGTCAACAGGAGTGGAGCATGGTTTGCAATTAGTCATGCCATGGCGAGCCAGGATGTCCAGAGCATACTGACGCTGCGAGAGGAGTAAGCAATCACCCTGACGCTGTACTGCCATGCCCAGGAAGTGATGAAGTGGGCCAAGATCTTTCATGGCGAATTCTTTCATCAGAGCAGCAATGACTCGGCGAAGAAGTGGCTGAGAGGAGGCAGTGAGGACAATATCGTCCACATAGAGCAAGAGATAAACGGTCTCTGTGCCGCGTCGGTGAATGAAGAGAGATGTATCAGACTTTGCTTCAGTGAAACCCAGGGAGAACAGAAAAGATGCAAATCTGCAGTGCCACGCACGGGGAGCTTGCTTCAGACCATATAGGGATTTGTTGAGTTTGCACACATGTTGTGGAAGAGCAGAATCAATGAATCCCGTGGGCTGAGAGCAGTAGACTGTTTCAGTGAGTGTCCCATGAAGGAAGGCATTCTTGACGTCGAGTTGATGGATTGGCCAGTCCTGGGAGTGAGCAAGGGTGAGCACTGTGCGGACTGTAGCAGGTTTGACAACAGGACTGAAAGTTTCGTCGTAGTCGATGCCGGGCCGTTGAGTGAAGCCGCGGAGGACCCAACGTGCCTTGTATCTGTCCAGAGAGCCATCAGCATGAAATTTATGTTTGAAAATCCACTTGCCGGTGACAATATTAGCCTTGGCGGGGCGAGGAACAAGATCCCAAGTGTTGTTCGCCATGAGAGCAGCATATTCTTCTTCCATGGCATGACGCCAGAGAGGATCAGCAAGGGCGTCGCGGCATGACCGGGGAATCGGAGATAGAGCCTCGGTATGGAGGATGCGAGGCTGTATGTATCCAGATTTCCCACGGGTCATCATGCCATGGTTGTTGTCAACCGGTGGAATAGGAACAACACCGACCGGAGGAGCATCCTTGACGAACCGGGGTGGTGAAGGGATGATGGAGGAGCGGCGTAACGGAGCAGCAGCTGATGGTGACGGTGGTGCTGGAGAGGAAGCAGCAGCAGGGGGGGCACGCCGGGAGTAAACCCGAGTGACCGGCGGCTTGTGGAAGCCGTGCGCCGGGGCTGCAGCCTGGGGCAGGTCTGTGGGCGTAGGAGCAGCCGCCGGTGGCAGTGCAGGTGACGCCGGAGGGACCTGGGACTGCTGCGCCACAGGTGATGCATGTGGCCCGGCCGGTAGGGGGGGCCAGATGGTCACCAGATCATCGTCGGGCGACTCAGCCGGGGTCAAATCAGCGGTGGACTGTACAGAGGCGCTGGGTATACCTGCAGTAGAAGGAGGAGCTGGTAGAGGCTCATCATTAGTTAGAAACTCAAGCTCATGTGGGGCTGGAGTCTGGTGACCCGAGAAGGGGAAGGTGGTCTCGTCAAAAATGACATGGCGAGATATGATGACACGATTAGAAGAAAGGTCGAGGCAGCGATAACCCTTGTGGTCAGGGGAATAGCCGAGGAAGGCACAAAGGGTGGAGCGAGGAGCGAGTTTGTGGGGAGCGGTGGAAGTGAGGTTGGGATAACAAGTGCACCCAAAAACGCGAAGGTCATGGTAGGAGGGTAGTGTACCATAGAGGGCGAAGAAGGGAGTGGACATGTTTAGGGTTTTAGTGGGGAGGCGGTTTAGAACGTGGGTAGCAGTGGAGAGGGCGTCAGCCCAGTAGGAGGGGGGCATGGATGCTTGGAAGAGGAGCGTGCGGATAATGTTGTTGGTGGTGCGCAGGATGCGCTCAGCTTTCCCATTCTGCTGAGAGGTGTAGGGACATGACATGCGAAGGGAGACGCCGTGAGTGAGAAAGAAGGAGCGGGAGGCAGAATTGTCGAATTCGCGACCATTGTCGCATTGGACAGATTTTATTTGACACCCGAACTGAGTGCGAGCATAGGCAAAGAAATGCGAAAGTGCAGAAAACGTATCAGACTTGAGGCGAAGGGGAAAAGTCCATAGAAAATGGGAGAAATCATCAAGAATGACTAAATAATATTTGAAGCCTGATACACTGAGTACAGGTGACGTCCACAGGTCACAATGTACTAAATCAAAGGGTTTGGAGGCCCTTGACAAAGAAACAGAAAAGGGAAGACGCACATGGCGCCCTAGCTGACAAGCATGGCACAGGCGATCATCTGCAGACTGGTGGCAGTTGATTGACGAAGACTGAGACAGGTGCTGAAGAGTCTCCTTGCCAGGGTGACCGAGGCGACGGTGCCAGATAGATGACGAAGGGGTGGCAACAAGGACGCAGGGAGCGGCGGGTGTCGAAGGAAGCTGCAAGGTGTACAGCGGCCCGGGGCTGTCACATCGAAGGAGGACGTTCCTGGTACGCAGATCCTTCACAGAGATGCCAGAAGGGTCAAATTCAATAGAAACCTGATTGTCAGTAGTGAATTGACGTACTGATAGGAGGTTTTTGATAATGCCAGGAGCAAGAAGAACATTGTTAAGGCGGAAGGGGCCAGGAATAATCGTGCAGCCGGTGCCAACAACAGGAAGTGTGGCACCGTTACCGACCACGATGGAAGTAGGAAAGGGGGAGACTGAGGGGGTAACAATACCGGGGTTGGCGGCGACGTGGGAAGAGGCGCCGGAGTCGAAAACCCAGTCACTGGTGCTGGGCTGGTTGAGGGACACCGTGCTGAAAGCCTGAGCCAGGGACTGCGGTGTCCAGGGAGCCCAGGTTGGAGGAGTAGGAAGGAGCGGTGCGCCTGGACTTGGTGGAGAAGCCAGATAGCCCGGTGGAGGCGCACCAGCCAGCATGGCGTGCTGCGGAGGAGCATCGGGGCGCGTCGGGGAAAGGCGAGGACCACCAGGTGCGGGACCAGGCCACATTTGGATGGACCCGGTCCATGGGTTGTAGAAGGACGGCCACTGCTGGCCGCCAGGAGCGCTGGTGCCGCCGTGGTTGCCCTGGTTGCGCCCGCCGCGGCGACGACGGCCACGGTTGGCACCAGAATTGGTGCCAGAAGAGCTGCCGGTGGATGGAGTCATAGCCGGGGGGCGAGGATGAGGAGGGCTGGATGCTGGCGTCGACTTGCTTGGTGCAGCGGTGAGGAGGGCAGTAGGAGCAGCAGAGGGTGGCGCCATGTTCAGTTCAGCAAGACGGAGGTCGGCGCGAACGTCGGCGAAGGAGGGGAAGGGCCGCTGGCGAGTGATGATATGAGTCATGAATAGGAACCGCTCGTGGAGGCCCCGTAGAACGTTGAGCACGAGGGTCCGGTCATTGACAGGTTCACCGAGGTCGGCGAGGGCGTCAGCCATGCCCTTCAGCTTGCGACAGTAGTCGTCGACGGTGAGGTCTCCCTGGGACAAGTTGCGGAACTCAGCATCAAGGAGCAGAGCTCGGGACTCACGGTTCCCAAGGAATTGCTCCACAATTCCGAGCCAGGCAGCCCGGGCAGAGACGCCATCGTGCGCGTGGATGATGTCCAGGAGCTCGGGGGAGATGCTGTTGAAGATCCACGACACGACCACACAATCCATGCGCTGCCAGTGCGAGTCAGTGGGACGGGAAACGTCGCTGAGGACATGGTCCTTGAGCGCGTACCGGCCGAGGGCAAGTAGAAGATAGCCCCGCCACTTGGAGTAGTGGGAAGACTTGAGGTCGAGGACGATCGGGATCAAGTACTTGACGTTCTGAACCGCGCAGGCCTGACTGTGCAGGTGCGCGATGGCGGCGGCCTCGGAGGAAGTGGAGCGGACGTCGTCGTCGGAGAGGGCGTCGTCGGCGGCGGAGTCCGGGCGGAGACGCTCGCGGAGTTCGGCCGCCTGCGCCTCCAGGGCGTCAGCCTGCGCGCGCGCCTGGGACAGGGCGTCAGCGGCGGCGCGCACCCGCTCCTGGGCGGCGGCGGCGTCCTTGAGAAGAGCCGCCTCCTGCTGGAGTTGGACGGCCCGATCGTCGTTGGCCTCGCGAGCAGCTGAGGCCTCGCTCTCGAGTCGCTTGGCGGCGGCTAGAGCCTCGTCTCGCAGCTGGGCTGCGGTGGCGGCAGAAATGCCCGGGGCAGAGGAGCCGCCGGCCATGAGCGCGAGGCCGGGAAGAGGGCGCGGACGCCGGGAAGAGGGCGCGGGCGCCAAGAGGGAAGAGGCGGAAGCAGAGGAGGTGGGCGGGAGAAGGGGCACAGGACCCGATCTTTACGCGTGTGATACCATGAAGGCTGGCAGAATGCCAGTTGATTCTGGATTGAATGAAGTGTTTACACAGAGGGTTACAATATATAGAGGCCCAAGGGGCCTGTTCACATAGCCACATAGGGTGGCACACAGCTAAGTAAATAGTAGTAAATGACTAACACAATAACCAAAGAGATACTAGTACTAAGACCAAGGAGATACTAGCACAGGAAACTAGAGTAATCTAACAATTCTCATAGAACAATATATTGCCTTCACCCATATATAAGTATTATCTACTTCAGTGAATATTTTCCTGCTGGCCTGCTTTGGTCTATCTGATAGTTTTTCGATATCCAGGAGAGGTGAAATGGAGAAAAGCACAGTTACAAGAGGACTGCCAACCGCCAAAGTTGTCTACTCCTTTCTAAATGATACACTATCAGCATCCTTCCACTTCCCAAAATGGAACAAGGGACGAATCATATGCTTGAAGTCCCAATTGAAAAAGCTGCGGTCAGCCGTAGATTCCTCAAATGGGACTCCTGCAGCTGGTTTTGTCCCCATGACGAACTCCCATTTGCCGTCTCCTGGTTCCAAGATATATACAAGGGAGGATCAATTGGATAATGGTACCGGCCATTTGCCTGACGAACTGTTGGCGGAGGAAAAGGAGTCGGAGCTTCTTGCATTGTGAGTTTTCAGGAGCTGCTGCCCTTCGCATCTACAGTTGTGATGTCAGCGGTCTGAACAAGGGGAGACGAGATGCAGGGCCATATTTTTGGAGTTTGCTCATTCAGATCCCCGTCTCAGTACCATGGCACGTCCATAAGCATTTTTGCCGAGCGTGGCTGGTTTCAGTTATACACGGTCCTTGTGGAAAGGCGAGTTCAGTTATCCATGGTGGATGCTACTGCAGATTCACATCTTGCCTGAAATTTGTCTGAAACTTGTGAGCCGCTGGTAACTGCAGGCTTGGCAGACAACGCTGAACGTCAGTTGCATTTCAGGATTTTAGCTCGCTGTAGGGAGAATAGCTTATGGATGTTGTTAGCCGCTCACTTGCTGTGTATGCCATCCTTGTGCTACGTCCAGCTCAACTCTGTAAAACATGATAGCCTCGTTAGCCTGATAAGTCGCTGTTAGTGAAACATGTCAACTGTTGATACGTTCTGAGTCCTGATGATGAGGGAAATAGTGCCTGTAGTGTGATTTCTTTTCTTATATACAGGGTCCATCGGCGTGCCAAATGTCACTTGAATTTTTTGTTGCTTTATCTGTATCTGTCTGTATGATGCCAATTCTCAGATATTGAAG
The DNA here is from genome assembly GCA_038087645.1 of Saccharum hybrid cultivar R570. Lineage (NCBI taxonomy): Eukaryota > Viridiplantae > Streptophyta > Magnoliopsida > Poales > Poaceae > Saccharum > Saccharum hybrid cultivar. The sequence goes on from JAQSUU010000059.1 coordinate 4,418,142, forward strand.
TGACTTTCGGGCATGTTTAGTTCCAAAAAAATTTCAAGATTCCTCGTCACATCGAATGTTTGGAGATATGCATTGAGCATTAAATGTAGACGAAAAAAACTAATTACACAGTTTAGTAGAAAACCACGAGACGAATCTTTTGAGTCTAATTAATCCATGATTGGACACTAATTAACAAATATAAACAAAAATGCTACTGTAGTCAAAGCCAAAAATTTACGCGAGCTAAACACACAGCTTCATGTTCAAACAAGCAAGAGCTGGGAAATCACAAATGGATCAACTGTCACGTGGGGTAGCCACTAAACGAAGCCACTGACATGTGGGGTCGGGCCTTTCGATTGGTTTCTTCCACCAGCCGACCGTGCTACTACCCAGACCCAGAGTACTCGAATCCGGGAGCCAGAGCCCAGAGACAACTGGAAGCGACGGCGCCGCCGGAGATGGAAATGGAGACGGAGGCGGCGTCGGCGAGGCAGGCGAAGGAGTCCCTGGAGCTGGCGTTCCAGATGTCCCAGATCCTCGACACCGGCCTTGACCGCCACACCCTGTCGCTGCTCATGGCGCTCTGCGACCGCGGCGCCAACCCCGAAGCCCTGGCCGCCCTCGTCCGCGAGCTCTCCTCTGCCGCTCCCCCGACCGCCGCCGCCGCCGCGGTTGCCTCTCCCGTGAGCAACGGCGCCGCGGCCCCGGCCCCCGCAACCGCGTCGATGTTCCCCTCCGGCCTTCGCCATCCCTAGGGTTTGTGATACCCCTTTCTTCCTCGATTAGACTGCTTTTCAGTTAATGAACTAGATCCCGCAGTATGCACAGCCGTTGTGAATGCCTGAATGTAGCATTTCCTTCTGTTGACTAAATCTGTGCCTTTAGCTTATGATTATGATTCACAAAGGGATAATGATTCAGACAAAATGGGCATATAGCACGTGACTGCATAGATGTGTTGCTGACTGCATTTGGCATTATTCAAGTTACAATGTACTTATTTGAGTCACATTATTAGTTTGGAATCTCGCATCTTGCAAACAGGGAATGGTTATGTGAACTGTGGAGTTGGTTATTGTTTCTGTGCAACATCAACAGTTGTGGTAGTTCCTCGTTCTCTATGTCACCCTTTTAGTTATACCTTCTTGAGTAGTGGCATTGTCATGATATAGCTGTGTTGAGGTGACTAGTAGATTAATGGGGTGTTTGGTTGAGGAGTGGGGTAGTCCATCATACTCTCACTCCTAACTTTTTTGTTTCATTTGTGGAAAGGGAATGGATTGATCCACCATCATCTCATCCCTCATAAGCTAATAATTAGTATAACCACCTCATGCCACTAAAATGCATGTGATGAAGACCACCTCACCTGTGTTCCTGTCCAGACTTCACCATTCATAGGGTTTGTGGCATCCTTTCTTCCCGGGTGAGATTGCTTATCATTAGTCAAACTAGATCCCACAATATGCATTTAGCCACTGTGAATGACTGAATGTAGTGTTTCATTTTGTTGATTAATTTTGCATCTTGGCTAGTGATTCACATTCACAAGCAGATAATACATGGACTTGTGTAGTTACTAGATGAATTGCTTCAGACAAAATGTGCATATGTTACATGACTGCAGACATGTGCTGCGGCCTGCATTTGGCATCAAGATTCAAATTACAATGTCTCTATTTGGGTAACTCAATTAATTTGCAATCTGGCATTTCTACAAATAGGGAATCGAGGTATGGGCATGTGCACTTGGGGGTGGTTGGGGGTGGGGGTGGTTCTATGCAAGTAGAACAGTTATGTTATAGTATAGTAGTGGTATTGTGATGACATAGGTTTGTTGCAGCAACTAATAGATTGATTGTCCATGTGATTTGGTTGAGAATGTTAGTACATCGTGTTCCATCACAAATCGATTTTATGCTGTAGTAGAGTGCTGACAAGTTACTTAATCAGAGTCTAGAGTGCCACAAGCTTCTCAATTGTCCTGGGATAGTTGATCAGATATAGAGGTGATAATCCATGAACAATTGATTGATCGAGTTGAATATTATTGTCTTTTTTTGTGTTCATATGGCGGCAGCTCTACCTATCACTTAAGAAGCAAGAGGTTGTTATTGATTGCAACTATAGATTGAGATTCGATATTTGTTGGAACATAGATAATCAAGCAATGCTATGCGGTGCATGTGGGTTGGCTTCTACATGTACCATTTTCTTTTGTTTCCTGGTGCTGGATAGGTCTAATACTCTGTGATATCACCAAATGGTTACATTGGATTTCAAGTTGGTTGATTGTCGTTATTCTGATGAATGTTATTTATAGCTGTGGTACCCGTTTCAGAACAAAAAAAATAGCGTTGATACTGATACTGCTCAGGACGAAATTAGGCTTCACAACATGGTGCTGTCACACCAATAGCCCTCATGGTGACTTTTAGCTGTAAATCATTTGGCTCAATTTTTTGAGTTTTATATGATACACATTGGTCAATCACTTAGAACTGCTGCTTCAGCATTATCCTGCTGCTTATCTTTTCCATCGCATAGTTCCATGGGTTAAATCTGAGCTATCAAAAGCATTTTGTCCAGGGCATTGAGATTTGAGATTTGACCTAATCCTATCTGAAAAGCATTTGTCTCTTCATGGGGATGATATTTCTTGCATCTGTGCTTTAATCAGGTGCTGCTAAAGTCTGGATGGAACCGACGTAGTTTTTGAAGCAAGAAAACCTGTGGCTGGTTCATAAAGCTACAGAAATCCACGTATCCCTCGCAGGACTTGTGCGGGTTAACAGTAGTTGTATAATCCTGAGGATTGAGGAGTCATTGTCTCTTCACCCATCATTGGACTGCTTCCATCAGTTGTATGTATCGGTTTCACGCCTGGTCTTTCGCTAATTATCCTCTCTTTGACCGTACACATCCTTTCGCGCGCTGGCATGTGCTTATCCTGGGAGGGAACGTGTCATGTCTACCCATCGAGCAGTGACATCTTTATCGCTACACCCCTGTCCTGTTGGAGTGCGTAGTGATACCATCTAGGCCATATAGGGCCCGTTTGCTAAAGAGTCATTTTCGAAACAGTGAAACTATTTTTCTCCTCAAATAAAAACATGGGTTGAGATGAAGCTAAAAAAAAAGTAGCTTATTCTAGTTCTCTCCTTCGTTTGTCACTTCTCTCTCTTCCATGAGATATAGGTGAAGCTATTTTGCTAAACAGTTTTTTTTTTTTCTAAAAACAGCTTAGCTTCACCTAAAAAGTTGTTCACGAAGCTATTTTCTAAGAAAACAGATTTACTAGTGAAGAGGCCTTACTGTTCCTGCACTTGTCCGGTCTCGATCTGATCGAACTCTTGGCCGTCATTACTGCGGTGAAAAAGAGTTGCCTGCGAGTCGCCAATTCATAATTGCGTAGGTTTCATCGACGCCTACAGGCTACAGGTTCTCTAGGTTCAATCCATCGATATCGTGTTACTCCATGATTGCAAAGTTAATATAAATATTATTTGATTGACGGATTGCAAGCTTATTTTAGCTTGGTCACAGGTCAGGAATTGTGGCTGAATCTTGAACGGAGCAAAGCAAACATATTCGAATCGATCAATCAAGTAAACCACTGCACGACTAGGCTGTTAAAGAAAGCCGGCCTGGGCCGACCCGGCCTGCCTCCGAGTGGACCTGTCCTGTGCCGGACCGCCCCCGATGGCCCACCAGCGCAGCCTCAGGTCAGTCATTTTCTAGAGGGGAAATAAAAAAAAAAACGTGTCCATGGAAGCGAACGCGTGGTGCGCCTCTTGTTTGTACGGCGCGGAGGTAGGTCAAGCCGCGGTTGCGACGCGGTGTGGGCGAGCCGAACCAAGCGGCGGCGATCGATCGAGGCCAAGGCGTGGCGTGGCTGTCGGAGATGTCGCAGAAGAGGCAGCCGGATGAGGGCGACGGGCCCCGGCGCGCCAGCGGTGGAGGAGGCGAGGCCGGTGGGAGCTCATCGTCCTCCTCCCTGCCCCAGCGGCCCGGCGAGCCGAAGCGGCAGAGGATCGCCCTTCGCGAGTGAGTTCGCTCTCCCCTCGCGCTCTCGATTGGGTCGCGCCGATTCGTGCGCGGCGCTCTCTGACTCGATGCCGTGGTGACTTGATTGTTCCCCTTGCAGTGTGATCACGGAGGTGATGCGGAACACCAACATCGAGAAGTTCTTAATTGCGCTCGAGCCCCTCATCAGGAGAGTGGTGAGACCGCCTTTTGTCTTTTTATTACTGTTTGTTTACTACGTGGCCAATTTCTCGCTTCTGTGCGTTGAATGAAAATTCTTAGGATTGAATAGTTGGTATGATGTGTGCCCTCTAGGTTGTTAATCTTTCCTTCTGTTGGTTGCATTGACGATACATAGTACTGTTGCAATCCCATCTGTATCTGTTGTTGATGACACTCTCGTCTTGATTTTGGGTCATTCAATCAGTTGACTAATTCAGAAGTTGCAAACATGCTTAAGTTGCCCAACCATTTCCAACTTAATTTATTGGAGCCCTACAAACCTGCACATTGGATAAGAATTAACATGCTTTAGGTTTCGATATAGATGACAACAGCAAGTTCTTCTTTATCTCCCAAACTACTCCTTGAGAAGCTAGGCTTTTATCTATATTGTATTAATAGCTGTATAGGCTTGCTCTCATGGTTGTGTCCAGAATGATTCCAACCCTACAACATAAAGCTTCGTGTCCCTGTTTTCATTCTGTGTCCAGCCATTCCAGTTCAGTGATAGTTTTACAGTGGACTACAGCATAGGTTCGCCTTGAACCATTTGTTTATTTTAGCCATCTACTGCTACCATTGGTTTTGATAGTTTATTCATTCTAGGTAAAAGAAGAAATTGAGTCGGCTTTTGCAAATCATGCCTCTATGATGGCAAGGTATGGAGTTTAAACACTGTTTTTGACAACCACCATGATTTGTTATTGGTCTCTGTATCTCTAATGAGTTTATTTCTTATTTTTCATTAGAAGTGTCACAGACAATGTTCCATGTGTGTCAAAGAATTTGCAGCTGCAGTTCATGACTAGACTTTCTCTTCCAATATTTACTGGATCCAAGATTGAAGGAGAGGGCTCCTTAAGTATAACTATTGCTCTAGTCGACGCTTTGACAAGACAAATTGTAGCACCAGGCAAGGAGTTCCAGATAAAGGTCGAGATTGTAGTTCTGGAGGGGGATTTTGAATGTGGAGAAGATGATGACTGGACAGCTCAGGAATTTAACAATAACATTGTTAAAGAAAGAGAAGGCAAAAGGCCCTTGATTTCTGGGGATGTATTCATTGCCCTTGTTGATGGCATTGGAACAGTAGGGGAACTTTCTTTCACAGATAACTCCAGCTGGACACGGAGCCGAAAGTTCAAGCTGGGTGCAAGAACTGAGGATGGTTGTTTCAATAGTGTAAGAGTACGGGAAGCAAAAACTGAATCATTTGTGGTTAAGGATCATCGAGGAGAATGTGAGTTTATGATTGGATTTTTTAAATTTCAATGCCCAAGCTATCCTTTTACTTTCTTGGCTTCTTGCTCTGCTAGGTTCATTCTAGGCTCACGAACGATTTGGCGTAGTGGCACTTAATTCAACAATTAGATGAAAAATATAAATGAACTCCTTGTCCTCTAGAGTCTAGACTTAGTTATGGAAGACTAGTTGGGGTGGAAGGTGTGGTCATGCATCCAGTATCCCAACCACCAAGGTTTGAAACCTCTTGAACTCAAATTTGGGTGCCTATTTTCTTCTTAATGAAAAACCGCCTAGTTCCTCCTAGGCTGGTCTCGTTTTTCCCCCTCTAGACTTAGTTTTGTAGTATGTTTCCTTAAGTGAGGGGTTTTGATATCCAACTGATCTACCTCTCTAATTGAATAGACATGCTATTTCTCCATTGCCCAAAATGGTATATAATTTAATTGATTATCTCCTATTGACCAGTGTACAAGAAGCACCACCCACCATTTCTTGAAGATGAAGTCTGGCGCCTGGAGAAAATTGGCAAGGAAGGTGCTTTTCACAAGCGTTTGAATAGGGAGAGCATTTGCACTGTCAAAGATTTTCTCACCTTATTAAATCTTGATGCTTCTAGGCTTCGAAAGGTATTTTTCTTGTCTCATGTTGTTCTTCTGATGTTCTGCGTATTGTTGCCTATGGTAGTTGCAGTTCAGAACAAAGATGTGTATTACTAACTCTGCTTTATGTCCAAATCATGCAGATATTAGGTGGTGGCATGTCAGCAAAGATGTGGGAGGCCACTGTGGAACATGCAAAAACATGTGTTCTAACTGACAAAGTGCATCACTACTATCCTGACAGTCTAAACAAAGCTGGTGTTGTATTCAATGTAGTTGGAGAAGTAAGAGGTTTAATATCTGATAAATATGTTTCTGTTGATGACCTTACTGAAAAGGAGAAGGTAACCATGTTGCATAGCTTTCTAAGTTTCCTTTGAACAAGTTCATCCATTTTCCCTATACCTCCACCCATTCTGATCTGGACCATCTGTTTTTACACGTTTGCTATTTTCAGGCTGAAGCACGTGCAGCAGTGAAGCAAGCATATGAACACTGGAAGGATGTCTTTACATGTGACAATGAAACGCTTGTGGAGAACCCTTCACAGCCATTCAATATGAGATCTCCATCTTTGCGTGAAAATCAATATAACCAGTTTCCCACGCAAGTTTCTACTGATGAATTTAGTTTGAGCCATTCGACCATACCATCACCTGACATTTTCTCAATGGAGCCATCAAGTGCTTTAGACCCTTGTGTATTGGAGACCGAAGAAACCAGTGGTAATCAATTTCAGTCGGTGTTGCCCCCAGTTGGGGGCCATGAAGTACCCCAAGAATCTCAGTCACTGGATAAGTTCTCCAACTCTTTGGTATATGATGACTGCACCGCCCATCCCTCATTCAGTGAAAGCTATTACAGCAGTGTAGATCCCAGCATATCCTTTGACACACAAGATCTTGGAGCTGCACTGAAAGGCTTCATTGCGACCATCTCAAAGCCTAAGGCGGCATATAGAGGATGGAGAACATTGTCTTATGTTCTAGGATGGATTTTCTATACCAAGAGAACATTGTCTTCATGTGATGGCGACACCAGTGACTTTCCAATTAAAATAGGACTGCATCAGGGGTCAGCTTTGAGCCCTTATTTATTTGCTTTGGTGATGGATGAGGTCACAAGGGACATACAAGGTGATATCCCTTGGTGTATGCTCTTTGCTGATGATGTGGTGCTAGTTGACGACAGTAGGGCGGGAGTTAATAGGAAGTTAGAACTATGGAGGCACACGTTAGAGTCGAAAGGGTTCAGACTTAGTAGGACTAAGACCGAGTATATGAGGTGCGATTTCAGCGCGACTAGGCACGAGGAGGAAGACGTTAGCATCGATGGGCAAGTGGTGGCCAAGAAGGATACTTTTCGGTATTTAGGGTCGATGCTACAAAAGGATGGAGACATTGATGAAGATGTTAGGCATAGAATTTCAGCCGGCTGGTTGAAATGGCGTCAAGCTTCTGGCGTTCTCTGTGACAAAAGGGTGCCTCAGAAGCTGAAAGGTAAGTTCTATAGGACGGCGATTCGTCCGGCGATGTTATATGGTGCTGAGTGTTGGCCTACAAAAAGGCGACATGTCCAGCAATTGAGTGTAGCGGAGATGCGTATGTTGCGTTGGTGTTGTGGGCACACAAGGAGGGATAGAGTACGGAACGACGATATTCGGGATAGGGTTGGGGTGGCACCAATTGAGGAGAAATTGATTCAACATCGGTTGAGATGGTTTGGACATGTCCAACGGAGGCCTCCTGAGGCGCCGGTGCGTAGTGGAGTTCTAAAGCGGGCCGATAATGTAAAGAGCGGTAGAGGTCGACCTAAACTAACTTGGGACGAGTCCGTTAAGAGAGATCTTAAGGAGTGGAATATCCCCAAGGATTTAGCTATGGACAGGAGCGCTTGGAGATTAGCAATCAACGTGCCTGAACCGTGACATCTTTTGTCTTGTGCCCTTTATGTCCCTTTATGTGTCTCCCTGTTTCTCGTCTCTTTTGGGTTTCATCTCTAGCCTACCCCAACTTGCTTGGGACAAAAGGCTATGTTGTTGTTGTTGTTGTTGTTGTAAGAGAATTGTTGCAAAGAGAAAGAAACATGGGAAATAAGTGTACACACGTCTGTGTAAAATTGCAAAATAAGTGGAGAGATAATGTACATTGGTTTGTTTCTTGTCACAGCTGATAAGCTCCGCTGGTTTGTTCAGCTGTACATGAGAGCATTTTATCAGCTAGGGTTCCCTATGCGGCTGTAAATAATCAGATGAAGTTTTGTACAGGGTGAGGGATGCGCAAGCTGCGCAAGCATTTGTGATTTTTGGCTGGGTTCGTGTATTATTTATATAGTAGTATGCAGTATGCTGCTTGATTTTGCAGTATTTTGGACATTTTGAACCTACATGTCACATTTTAACAAGTTTATGTAGATGGCAATGTGTTTATGGACCTGGATGACACTTCATGATAGCTGGACAGCATGCGCATGACGAATTGGACTTCATTTACAATAGAGCTTTGCCTTGACATTGCATGACAAATTGGAGTCCACTTACAATAGAGCTTTGCCGTCCTCCAACTTACATTAGAGGCTTAAATTTGCCCTTCATCATCAACTATCATAATGACTAATCTAGTCGCTGATCTTTTCTTCTGGGCTTAATCTCCCTTTGCTCCTATGTGGTGTGCCTCGTTAGCGATGGGTACCGCGATGCGAGGCAATAGACATACGTTGACTCCTTACACCTTGGTTTCTTCCTTGCATTCAATGTATCGTAAAAATAGTCCAATGGGCGTGGTGAATGCGCAAAATAAACAAGTACATCACGCCATTGTTTTTCGCTTTTTCTCATTGTTGTAGCCTGGTTTGATATGTGCTTCCAGAAAAGGGTTAAGGAAAAAAAAAAAGGAAAAGTGAAAGCTTAAACCTGAAAGGCCCCAGCTGTTATTATTATTATCACTACATGAGCCGTACAAAACACTTCCCCATGAGTCATGAGCCCATGATGAAACAGAAAAGCTAGGTTGATTAGAGGCTCAGAGAGACGTTGGGTGGGGGGAAGCACTAATAAAGTAGTACTCCGTTTGCATAATCCTGATTCCCTCCATTCATAATGCATGCATCACCGAAAGAAGCGAGAAGCCAGAGAAAAGACAGAGGGCTGGATTGGCGTTTGCAGTTTTGCAGGAGCCAACGTCTTTATTCTCTGCTGACCACCGCCCTGCCAAATCTTAAATCCCTGCACCCAAACACGACATGGTCGTGTCTGATTTTGCTGCAGTGCTTGCAGGGTTAGCACTAATTTACTACGTAGTAAGCCTGCAGTAATTTGTTCCCTGCACATCCATGACCTCGTCTTTAAACTAACGTTCATGCGTAAGGAATATGATAGTAATATCCCCGTCGGTCGGTTTGATTCTTTGCTGCTGAGATGGTTGCAATGCATGGATCCAATCTCCTCCGGACCTCCACGGCTCCTCCACCCTCAGGATCTGTGGAATAAACAAGGGAGAGACCGAAAGAAACACGAGGAGGAGGCTCCCCAGATCCTTTCCTTGCAACTTTCGCCTTGCTTTTTGCAAGGCCTGGCCACTCTGCTCAGCTCGACCTCGACCGACTCCAGTGCCCATGTGGGGATCACTCGTTTGCTGCACGGGTTCCCCCGAATCAAGTGTCCAGGTCTGCGTGTGGGGCCCTCCGCCTCCCGGCCCCGCTCTTAACCAATAACCACAACCCCACCACATATGAGAAATGACCCTGACCAGTTGACCTTGCATGCGTACAAGTAGAAGTGAAGAAAATTTAAAGTCTAGTCATTAAACTTTAGACAACTTTAGCTCTTGAGCCTTTAAACAGGGGTCTACATTTCATAAATTCTAGACCACACAAATGAGCTAAAGTGGTCTAAATTTTAGTCGTTAACTTTAGTCAACTAAAACTTTAGACCTAAAAATCCAAATAGATCCTAAAGCTGCCAGCTGCAACCGTTGAGTTGCTTGGTTAGTAATATAAGATAGTCTACACTACAACTGCAACGGTAGTGCTGCTAGAACAGGCAGCCAACACATGCCCAACATTATTGTGTTCCATTTCTTGCTTTTTTTTTCCTCTACGGAAATGAACTTATTTCTAAAAAAATCCATGTACTATCTATATTGAACTCCTTCGTTCTAAAGAGGCCATGCATCGAAAAGTTAGCATTGTTCACCGCTTTTATCAAACACCGTGTATATGCTACACTTATGTATATTGTTTCGTTCAGTTTAATTGGACGTTTAGCTTGTTTAATAGACCGTTTGGCCTGAATGATGGTTGAACGGTAGTTAACTAATTCTTCAGCGTATAAAAACAATAGGTTGTACCGTATACCAAGCATCTTCCTCATTTCTTGGCAGATGGCCACATGCCCACATGCATGCAATCAAGCATTGAAACATGGCAAAAGGCACCCATCTCCATTTCCTTCGTTCATTGCAGCTGCAGTTGGGAGAAACGGCAGGAGGACGGACACCTGCATCTGCATGCAGCAGGCGTATGATTGTGCTTCTGAAAACAGCAACATGCACTCACCACCGGCACCGCGCCGCCCGCAAGGCCCGCAACAAAACTGGTCAAACCGGCGTGCGTGTGCCTGTGCGGGTGCGGCCAACGGCCATGCGGGGTGTTTTTTTGAACGTACCGCACGGCGCGGGGAGGACGACACGACAGGCGAGGCCGCGTGGGAATTATGGCCGTAATAACTCGGCACCTACGCGGAGGCCGGAGGCAAGGCAACCACCGCGCTGCTCACTGCCTGTGCATGCAGAGCTCTACCCAGTACCCCCGGCGGCCGCCGTACGGGTACAGGGAAACTGGTGTGGTGAGGATCACGTGGGCCTTGTTTAGATTCCAGAATTTATCCTCAAATTCTACTATGCAAAAGAAAGATTCCCCCATCACATCAAAATGCTGGCATATATATAGAGTACTAAATGTAGATGAAATAAAAAACTAATTGCACAGTTTTATTGTACTTTACGAGACGAACATTTAGAGCCTAATTAATCAAGATTTGGATAATTATTATCACATAAAAAACAAAATTGCTACAGTGTGACGGGACATACACTATGCAGAATTTGCCACCCAATTTTGGCATCTAAACAAGGCCGTGGAGAGGAGAGGGCAGGACCAGGACGACGACGAGGCGACGGGGTGGAGACCCGGGAATATTTTACTGCTCGGACACGGCCGCGGGGGAGCCGTTGCCGTTGGGTGTGCGTGGGTGGCAGTGGTAGCCGCTGCGTGCGTGAGTCACCGCGGAGTCATCAGTGCTCACACTCGCTCCCCTCGTGCCTGCGCCTGCGACTCCCCCACCCACGCCACGAGCCACGACGCAGGCCGCACCGCACCGCACCACCCCACGAGGGGAGAGCGCAGCTCGCATCGCACTCCTCACTCCTCAGTCCTCACACTCGCTCCCCTGCGGCTCAGTCCCCGCTACCTCCCTCGTTCCCGTTCGCGTCCCACGGAAAGCTTGGGAGAGACAGAGAGGAGGGAGAAGAAGCAACAAGAACAGCAAACAAACGTACTACACCTCCTGAGATGGCGGCGCCGGCGCCGAAGCAGGAGGAGCTGCAGCCACACGCCGTCAGGGACCAGCTGCCCTCCGTATCCTACTGCCTCACCAGCCCGCCCCCATGGCGTACGCCCTTCCTCTCTTCCTTCCTTCCTCTCTTCCTTCCTTCCCCCCGTCCTCGCCGCCGCCGCCTGCGCGCGTTGCTTCTTGGATCTCTCTCCAGGGCTCACCACTGACGCCGTCTCCCTTGTTTGCAATGCAGCGGAGGCCGTCCTCCTCGGCTTCCAGCACTACCTCGTCATGCTCGGCACCACCGTCATCATCCCCACCGCGCTCGTCCCCCAGATGGGCGGCGGCAATGTACGTTCCTTCCCGACTCTCTCTCTCTCTCTCCTGTCTCTCACTGTCTTCTATATGTGTGTGTGTGTCCGCCGCCGCCGGTGCCCGGTGCGCGGCGCGCGGCGCTCCGGAGCCTGACAAGAAAGCTCGCCGCCTTCTGTCTTTTTTCTCGCGCAGGAGGACAAGGCGCGGGTGGTGCAGACGCTGCTGTTCGTGGCCGGGATCAACACGCTGATCCAGAGCTTCCTCGGCACGCGCCTCCCCGCCGTCATGGGGGCCTCCTACACCTTCGTCGCGCCCACCATCTCCATCATCCTCGCCGGCCGCTACAACGGCATTGCCGATCCTCACGAGGTGCGCCTCCTCGCCTTCCTGTCCTGCCCGGTTCCAAATTCCAACAGAGGTTCATCTCTTTGCTGCACCTGTGGTTGCAGAAATTCGTGCGCATCATGCGGGGGACGCAAGGCGCGCTCATTGTGGCCTCCACCCTCCAAATCATCATGGGCTTCAGTGGCCTTTGGCGCATTGTCGTCAGGTTCGTCTCCTGCTCTCGCCCCCCTGGTGTGTTCAGGTCCCAGTGTACCTCCTCTGATCCCATGTGTCCTGTGCTAACTCCTGTTGCAGGCTGCTGAGCCCGCTGTCTGCTGCCCCCTTGGTCGCCCTCGTCGGATTCGGGCTCTATGAACTGGGGTTTCCAAGTGTATGTCTTTCTACATATAGTACTACATTTTCCCTATATTATACCTGCATGATGTATTTAGCAACAGTGAGATAGTAACATGAATTTATTTTACCCTGTAGGTTGCCAAATGTGTAGAGATTGGTCTTCCACAGATTTTACTGCTGGTGGCACTTTCTCAGGTAGTAGGATGCATCAGGAATTCCTGTTGTGTGATTTTGACCAAAACGGTTGCTGGATCCTTGAGAACAATATGCAATTTCTGTTTCTCTCTTGCAGTACGTACCACATCTGGTCCCCTTGCTGAGTACTGCCTTTGAACGGTTTGCTGTCATAATGTCCATTGCCCTCATCTGGCTTTATGCCTTCTTCCTGACGGTTGGCGGTGCCTATAAGAATGCTGCTCCGAAAACCCAATTCCACTGCCGCACTGATCGATCTGGGCTTGTTGGGGGCGCTCCATGGTAATATAATGCGTCTTTTTCCATGTTCTTTCCCTACCTAAGAGGCAGAGCTTTGTATGTTTTGTGTACTTATTCAGAATGTAACATTCTGCAAAGAGCCTACTTGGCTACTAGATTGATAGATTATTGATTTAAATTTGCAGGATAAGTGTACCCTATCCATTTCAGTGGGGAGCACCAACCTTTGATGCTGGTGAAGCTTTTGCTATGATGGCAGCTTCTTTCGTTGCTCTTGTGGAGGTATGTTATTTGGATATAAACACATGATATTTTTGCAGCTTTGTTTTCCTAGATTGGACTGCATATCATCTTCAAGCTAATACTCCTTATTGCATGATGCAGTCCACTGGTGCATTTATTGCCGTTTCACGGTATGCCAGTGCAACACCATGCCCTCCTTCCGTCATGAGTCGTGGCATTGGGTGGCAGGTATGTCCAAATTCCTTTGTTTGCAGTTGGTGTATCTGAAAATTTTGAATGACATCTGCGCATCTATAACTGCCTTATCCAACTAATTTGTCTATGTGCCATTCCAGGGAGTTGGCATTTTGCTGGGTGGCTTATTTGGAACAGCTAATGGAACCTCTGTATCTATGTAAGTAGATACTAGATGACTGCTGCAAGTACTTTTTATAGTGTGATCATGTGATCTGAATACTATTCGACATTTGTCTGATTTTGAATATTGTTATGGAACAGCGAAAATGCTGGGCTGCTTGGTTTGACACGCGTTGGTAGTAGACGTGTTGTGCAGATTTCTGCTGGATTTATGATATTCTTCTCGATCCTTGGTAAGGCTCATGCTTTTATGTGACCATGTATTCAACAACTTTTGGCTGTAATACTTTGTGTTAAGTAGCTAAGGTTAACTTTAAGGCTGGATTGTTTAAGCTTGTTATCTGGACAGATGCAATTGAGCAATTCATATTATGCTCCTGCACTTCTAATGATAATCAGCTGTTTGTAATGGTAATGATTTTGTGATGCCTTTGTAGGGAAATTTGGAGCTGTTTTTGCATCAATTCCTGGCCCAATTATCGCAGCTATATATTGTCTTCTCTTCGCATATGTTGGTATGTAATACGAAGCAAATTTCTAAACTTTGTATCTTTTCTATATAGAATTGTTGAATTATGAAAAAGCTATGTGTTCTCCTGTACAAACAGGTATGGCAGGTGTTGGGTTCCTACAGTTCTGCAACCTGAATAGCTTCCGAACAAAATTCATCCTGGGGTTCTCTTTGTTTATGGGTTTGTCGGTGCCACAGTATTTCAATGAATACACTTCCGTTGCAGGCTTTGGTCCGGTACACACGCATGCAAGATGGGTAAGATCCAGTTCGAAACACATTTCAGTCTTTATATGATAAGAGCAACATGTTGACACAGATAATTCTATACTTCCGGTTCTCACAAATGCTCATTTGGCATGCCACCTTGCACAGTAGAGTCTGATATTATTGCATCATGGTTTAAAGTTTATAGTGCTTATAGACATCATGGTTCTGTGACGTTGTATTCTGGATGCTTCTGAAATCACCTTCTAGTTAGTTTTAGTGCTTTGACACGCTGAATTGCTGCAAACTAAGAGATGCTTTTCCCTGTTCTCTGTCCAGTTCAATGATATGATCAACGTGGTATTCTCATCAAAAGCGTTTGTTGGTGGGGCTGTGGCATATTTTCTGGACAACACCCTGCACAGGCGAGACGGCACCGTGAGGAAGGACCGGGGGCACCATTTCTGGGACAGGTTCAGGTCCTTCAAGACTGACCCACGCAGCGAGGAGTTCTACTCCCTCCCATTCAACCTCAACAAGTTCTTCCCATCCTTCTGATCCTGCTGCTGATAACTGAAAACAGAGAATGCTGTTCGGTTAGGTTGTTGTGAATTGTGATTTTGGCAATGCCACGCCCAAGCGGCGCTGTTTCTCCTATTTCTGCTGTACCCCTTGAGCTGGAGTTCTGAATCTTGTAGAGCTCAGCGTAACCTATTCGGAAGGAATGGAGAAATTGCTTGGTATTTTTTGATGTAAATTGGGTTGGGTTCTCGGATGGATCGATAAAATGAAAAGAGAACTGCTCCAGTACTACTCCTTTCTATAGATTTACACTCCAGTGCTATTTCAGAGTAAACTAATGCTAGTGCATGTGCAATCGTTGCGGATTTGCAGTGAGATACTGATACTGAGCATTTGCTATTAATTTCCAGAATCAGAAGAGATCGAGTGTGTCCAGTAAAGGACGGAGGACTGCCAGCTCACAGTTCTTTAGGCCGGCACTGTCACATCATAATTTCTATATAACTGGTCTCTTGTCCTGCATCATCCTACGGATTAGCATGTCGCAAATTGCACATCTTATTTGTATCAATTTGTACTATGCGTGTACAAATTGATTTTGCACCTCCATTCATAATGATGTACTCCATCCATTCCAAATTATAAGTCATTCCAAGAATCTTGGAGAGTCAAAACATCTTAAGTTTGACCAAAATTATAGAGAAAATTACAAAAATTTATAATATCAAATAGGCATACTATGAAATATAATTAATGAAGAATATAATAATACTTAATTAGTGTCCTAAATATTATTATCTTATCATATAAATTTGGTCAAACTTGAGATCCTTTGACTCTCCAAGATTCTTGTAATGTCTTATAATTTGGGATGGAGGGAGTATGTAAAAAATTTGTTGTGTGCGTAGTACATAATTCAACTCAAATTGTGGCAAGTCAAGTCACATCAATGATCAAACACTTATATATATCTCTACTATAATTGATCACTTCGAATTATTTTAGGTCCACCAATAAAAACGTCTCCCGCTGAGTAGTCTAGCCATTGTATACCCAGAAAATTACACATAGAAATTTACCTTCATTAAAATCAAGGGCTCACGAAAGAACTACGTCAGATCCAAGGGCCGAGAGACAAAGTTTGATGTGAGGCTTCTCACCTCCTTCGCCCCCGCGCTCTCCCTCTACTACGAATGATGGCCACGCCGTAGTTCAAATCCAGGAATCGCCAAAAAAAAAAACACCGTACCTCGCCAAAAAAAAATGTCGTACGTATGTTGAAATTTGATCAGTTGATTAGCGCGGGGCTGCCGCTACGATCTCCGTGGCGCTGTTGGTCGACGCCACCCGCCCTTGCCCTCGTTCGTGGACGCTGCCCATCCCCGCTCAGCGTGATCTCGACCAGGGCGATCTCGAGCACGGCCACAACGCTGCCCGTCCCCGCTCAGTGCGATCTCGAGCACGGCCGCCGCCGAGTACCCGAACCTGGCGACCTTGATGTGCAGGTGCGCGTCGCCGTGCCGCGTATCCTGATGACCACGTTGGACGAGTTCAGGTCGCCATGGTAGATCTTCCTCGAGTGCAGGTGGAGGAGATCGAGACGCTGCGGAGGGAGCAAGTCACGCTGCTGCGGGTGGAGATCGGCTCCGGCGACCTGGGCCTGCACAAGATCGCCGCCGTAGAGAGCCTACTGGCGGACGTGGAGTTCGTGTTCAACGTACCGTGTCGTGTCTGATCTCTGAACAACCGCCATTAGCCTGCCGTCGATGGCGGCCGACCAGGGCGATCTCCAACACAATCGAGTACATCCAGGTCTTGTTTATGAGCAGCCGGCCAGGGTTCGTTCATGTTGTTTCAGTCATCATTGTTTATCGATCTGCTAAATGCTTGCCAGCTGATGGCCCGGTGCTGCTGCTACCTGCTTGCCTGCTAATGGCGTGTTCAGTTCAGCATTATTAAAAAATATATATCTTGCAATTCAGTCAACCTTCTCAGCTCAGCATCATGACTGGTGCTATTTTTAGTTTTAATGAGATGCTTGTTTTGTGTACATGTGTTCTGTGTATTTGTTTTCTTGCTCTGCTCATCGCTGGCTGCATGGTGCTGTGGTGCATGGCACTATGCTGCTGCTGCTACTACTACATGGCCGGCTGTTGATGGCTAGCTGCTACTACTACTTGAGAAGCAGTCAATTATTTTGTGTGTGTGTGCAATTCTAAAATTCTGGGTGGTGGGGTTTCAAACCGATTTCTGAATTGCACGCCATCTGGAGTTGTAGCCATCTCTGTTTTCAAAATGATCAACTACTTACGATTGTCATCTTGCAGAACAAATCAGCAGCCACGGTCCTATCAAAAAATCGAAGGTCCTGCATGATCACCTACTTCATATAGTAACTCAATGTCTACGCTAAGAGATACACGCGATGCACTAAGTGATATCACCAACATCGTAGGTATGATTTCACATTGTATATATAGCACTTTGGGGGTGTCTTGTTGATTTCCTACACATGTCCAAACCCGCACTATATAAATAAACTGAGGTGGGAGAGGGAAGAAAGGAACTTGCAGCAACGGATTCGTCGAGCTGAGATGTCCGACGAACAAAGGGAGGGGATGAGAAGGAAACAACGTGAGTACCAACATCAGTACCGAGAAAGAAAAAAGGCCGAATCCCAAAACAGTAGCGCTTCCTGTGCATTGACTGGACCATCGCCAATCATAGCAAATGATGTCAATGCTGACCCCGGTATAAGATGAGTTTTTTTAGTATGTTATATTATTCAGGCTCTTTATATAATCAAACCAACGTTAGTACAACTGACCAAAAATATGCAAGTACTAATCACTCTGAGATGACCAAAGCTTGCCAATTATATTGGACAAGGAAAATATCCAACCAAATGCACATGGGAATCATATCCATGTTAGCATTTGCACCGCAACCACAACAGGCAGTGCACTATCTATGACCAGCGGTAAATATCGTATACGAAACTTCATGCTTATTTGAAAGAGTCACTTTATTTTAATCTCTACTATAATAATAATAATAATAATAATAATAATAATAATAATAATAATAATAATAATAATAATAATAATAATAATAATAATAATAATAATGACTAGGCTCACAAACGAGACCCTGTAGATATTTCTAACGCTACGATGGACGCAAGGAACACGCAACAATGGAAAAGAAGAGCTGGGATGACCGACGAATAGAGAGAAGAGAGTAAAAGGAGACACCGTGAGTACCAACGTCAATATCGAGCATGGAAGAGGGCTGAATTGCAAAATAATAGCACCACAGTTGTTCTCAATCAAGACGATGCCGAAATAATAGTTCCGGCATCCTAGCCCGTATGTGAAAAATATTTGAGCACTTATGCATTTCACCAACCGCCTAATATATCATCATGGACCTCAAATCATATTCATATAATATATGTGAAGGTGTGGATTTGGAAACTGGATTATCGACAATAGTGGAAACTGATGAGTCCGTAGAGCCCACGGTTTGGCTACACAGAAATGATAATTATATTCCAATGCAAGAGGCCCACGTACGGTCCTTACCGGTCCATTGCCTACTTCTGGAGAGTTAGGTGAGCACAACAACCGCATGCTACTTTTTAGTTAAAAATAGGGATTTAGATGTTTGCTACTGTACTTATTTTAAAAAATATTTGTAGAAGTTCATATACCAGGCCGGCGCCACAACCATGTAGATGTCCAAACCAATGAAGATGAATTCAACCGTGAACTATTCGAACCAATGCATGATGGTTGGGACGGTGATGAGCATGCCATGGACGACAACCTTGATGTGCACAACGAAAACTTATACGATGAGGATGGAGTCATTCAGGGACATGCACAAGGTACTACGACAACATCTATACGTCATGTTAGAAATCTAGCTTCAATATAGCATATTTATATATTAAATTAAAGTGATTAATACAATGTCTACACAGGTCATGATTATGAGTCATATCACGTGCTTCCAGAGGGCCCAGCTGCAAATAGTGTGACAGATGATGATCCATATGACTTCATCTATCAGAACCTGCCACAACGACATAAATTGAGAAATGTCCCTGGCTGTAGTTACTGTGGTGCGACAAGGTTTTA
This sequence comes from Saccharum hybrid cultivar R570, assembly GCA_038087645.1. NCBI lineage: Eukaryota > Viridiplantae > Streptophyta > Magnoliopsida > Poales > Poaceae > Saccharum > Saccharum hybrid cultivar. Next base: position 4,437,183 of record JAQSUU010000059.1, read on the forward strand.
GTATGAGACATCCGGGTTTTGTTGTAGAAAAGGAAAAGTACAAATACATCTACCAGAGGTTCCAACATAGTTGAAAAGGTTATTCACAAGTCAAGTGGATGATGATGCAAAATATTTCGCTTTGCAAGCCTAGGGGTTACCATTGACCACAAATATAACAATCCAGTAGGGAACAGTATTTATATATTTCGAGTTCATGGCGGGTTGTACGACCGTCTGTACCACCTGGTGCCAGGTGGTGACGACGCTCGGCATTTGCAGCTCTACTTCTATGATACAGAAGATGAAGCCTTATCACATAGAGTCAAAATGTCCCCTGATCTTGATATCAACCTCATCCGGAATATCCTTGCAATTTTGCAGGATAACCCATATGTTCATACTTTTAGGAGAAATGGAGCTTTTCCAAACTTGGATGATTATAGGATTGAACTCAATACAAATATCACACCTGACCAGAGAAGGTACAATGCCCCAACAATGTCCCAAGTTGCTACTATCTGGATGGAAGGGAACGATCCACAGAGATGTTTTGATAGGAGTGTGGTTGTATATGGAAATACCGATCGTCGTCCCCAATATATCCGAGCATATCATGGTTGTTATGACCCATTAGCTTATCCTATATATAACCCACGAGGGAAAATAGGATGAAACAAGTTTATGCCGTACAATGGGGTCCAGTCAATTCACCATCTGCAACCCCCGCTTCTACTAATAATATTAATTACATGGATGATGGGACTACGGGTGGTTATCAAGGTATTCCTCCTATATTATTTTTTGCTGTAATACTGGTACTATTGAATCGCTGCTATATTATAACATAATCTAATATTTTATCTATCTTGCAGCTGATAATAATAACGAAAATCAGGTGGAAGAAGGCGACAATGACGTACAATAAAGTTGAGGTGCTAAGTGGAGTTGCTGATGCAGCATAATCCACAAGATATGTAACTACACGAGAATACTACTGCTTCAAGTTACAAGTTAGACGAAGACTTTTTAACATTATATTATTTGGAGGACGTCTTTTCCAGCAGCCGGCTGTGGATATGTATATAAAGATTGAGTCTACGAGGCTAGATTGGTACTCTAATCCCGATAACCAAAAACTGATACGGGCAGAGCTATACCAGGTAACCACTCATATTATTTTGCTTATTTGTTTTTTTGTTTATGAACTTTGTAACCTTGTTACTGCATTTCGCTAAAATTATACGTGCTAAAATTATAGGGACTGGTTGATGTTATCTCTGCTAGAGAGACGCAGGGTTCTAAGGTTGGCAAGAGAATTGTGCTGCCAAGATCATTCCTAGAATGCGATCAAGACATGCAACAAAGGTTCCTTAATGCTATGTCTATTGTGCAGCATTTTGGCAAGCTTGATTACTTCATCACCATGACATGCAATCCCTACTGGGAAGAGATAACAAGCAATATCGAACCGGGACAGGAACCACAAGATAGGCTAGAACTGGTTGCAAAGTTGCGGGATCTAAAAGATCTTCTGATCAAGAGAAAGTATTTTGGTGATGTTGCTGCATACGTCCATGTTACCGAGTTCTAAAAAAAGAGGTTGCCACATGAGTATTTTCTGCTGATCATGAAGTCAGGGAGTAAGTTGACAACACCAGATGCATATGATCGAGTTATTTCAGCGGAGATACCAGACAAGGATAAATACCCAGAGTTGCATGATCTGGTTATCAACCATATGCTGCATGGGCCATGTGGCGTGCTAAACAAAAACTGCGCGTGCATGGTGGATGGACAGTGCCGCTTTCAGTACCCTCGACAGTTCTGTGAGGCAACCCAACAAGGAAATGACTCCTATCCAACCTACAAGAGAAGGGATGATGGACGTCAAGTCAGGATTAAGAGGGTCGAGTTAGATAACAGGTGGGTCGTGCCATACAACCCTGGTTTGCTCATAAGATACAACTATCACATAAATGTTGAAGCATGCTCAAGCATTAAAGCAGTGAAGTATCTATTTAAGTACATATATAAAGGCCACAACCAAGCATCATTCTCAGTAAATGCATACCAAAATGATAGAGATGATGGTGTCATTAATGAGATAAAACAATATAGAAATGCGAGGTACATATCTCCACCAGAAGATGTGCACAGGATATTCGGTTTCCCCATGTTTGGAGTTTATCCGATAGTATTGCAGCTCCAACTACATTTGCCTAGCATGTAGTCTGTGGCATACAATGATGATGAAAACTTGGAGGATGTTGTGAGTCGCCCAGGTTCGAATAGGACCACACTGACAGAGTATTTCACTAAAAATCGTGAAGAAAGGGCAGCAAGGAAAATATTGTATAGAGAATTTACAGAACACTACCGATGGATCACAGCGAGAAAAGTGTGGCAAGGAAGGAAACAAGCGTCAGGATAGATAGGGGCGGATTGTCTATGCTAACCCTGCTGAAGGGGAGAGATACTTTCTAAGAGTTCTACTAAATCATGTGAGAGGTGCAACATTATTTGAGGATTTGAGAATAGTAGCCGGTGTAACCTACTCCACCTTTAGGGAAGCATGTGAGAAAAGAGGGCTTATCGAGATGGACAGATCCATTGATGAATGCTTGACTAAGGCCACCACTTTCCAGATGCCATCTACCTTGTGAAGGTTGTTTGCTACCATTCTTGTATTCTGTGAGGCCACTAACATACGTGAACTATGGGACAAGCATAAGGATGCTCTAGTGAAAGTCCTATGTTTGGTGTTGGTAATTAGTGACAATGCCTAAGTACTAATCATATGCCTAAGTTGTATGTAGCATATGAGGATTAGTACATTCCAAGGTTGATGGCAAGATGGACATGGTGATCATAATGGCCACACTTGGATTTGGACGCAACCCTATGTGATCAAGGCAAAGGTATATACTTAAGGGTTGTGTTTTAGTAACCAAGACATCTAGTGGGTGTGGTTACATTATAGGATAGATAGCCATACTATAAAGAGGGGAATGACGCGGCTATTGAACTCCTAAGTGCCTCTAGATGTGCATTTCATAATCATATGCATTTGGATAGAACTAATATCGCCTCGAAAAATGATTGTGAAAATGCTAACACACTCACACATGACAAAAGATCACTTGGTGGTGTTAGCACGTTTGTGAAGGCGGTGGAGTTTGAGCGGTAGAGATGGTTTGAGATCCTCTCTCCCTCTCACCGAGCTTGCGAGACGGGATTCAGGCGTTTTCGAGGAGTTGAAACGACTATTTTCCACTACGCCGAAAGTCCGAAAAAGAAACGGAGGCGAACAGAGGTCACAGAGGTGACCGGACGCTGAACCTGACGTGGTCCTTGCATGACTAGACGCGTCCGGTCAGCGTTCAGCGTCTGCGCGCTTTTCAGTTTGATGATCGGACGCGCAGCGCGTCCGGTCACTGACGATCGGACGCGTCCGGTCGTTCAGGGAGCTTACTGGACTCTAACCGGACACGGGCACTATGGCGTCCGGTCATGTTTCTTCAGCGCGTCTGGTCATTGTTTCGTTGAGCGCTGCTCAGGCGACCAGTGCGTCCGGTCACTCACGGGACCAGCGCGTTCGGTCGTTCCCAGCGCGTCCGGTCTGCGCGATGAGCGCGTCCGGTCGATGCTTCGCAGTTAGCCATTGGGCGACCGGCGCGTCCGGTCAGTTGGACCAGCGCGTCCGGTCAGTACTTCACGAGTTAGCCGTTGTGTGACCGGCGCGTCCGGTCAGTTGGACCAGCACGTCCGATCAGCACGACTTCGGCTGTTTAAGTTTCTAACGGCTCTATTCGAAGGGGTACGTCTATAAATACTCATTGGCCGGCTCAAGGCTCTCACTCTCGAACATTTGACATACTTTTGAGCACTTTGAGCTAAGCAACTCCCCTCCCACTCATCTCTCTTGCTTCTTTGCATATTCGAAGTGAGATTGAGTGATCCAAGTGCATTTGCATTGCGAGATTGCATCTAGTTGGCACTTGGTGGTTGATTTGCTGCGGGATTCTTGTTTCTCTTGGTGGTTGCCACCACCTAGACGGCTTGGAGCATCTTGGAGGCGTTGGCAAGAGTTGGTGATTGTTCTTGGCCACCTCCGGTGATTGTGAGGGATTTGTGCCTACCTCGGCGAAGCGCCAAAGGCAACATTAGTAAATTGCTCATGTGAAAGTCCTATGTTTGGTGTTGGTAATTAGTGACAATTCCTAAGTACTAATCCTATGCCTAAGTTGTATGTAGCATATGAGGATTAGTACATTCCAAGGTTGGTGGCAAGATGGACATGGTGATCATGATGGCCACACTTGGATTTAGACGCAACCCTATGTGATCAAGGCAAAGGTATATGCTTAAGGGTTGTGTTTTAGTAACCAAGACACCTAGTGGGTGTGGTTACATTATAGGATAGATAGCCGTACTATAAAGAGGGGAATGACGCGGCTATTAAACTCCTAAGTGCCTCTAGATGTGCATTTCATGATCATATGCATTTGGATAGAACTAATATCGCCTCAAAAAATGATTGTGAAAATGCTAACACACTCACACATGACGAGATAACTTGGTGGTGTTAGCACATTTGCGATGGCGGTGGGGTTTGAGCGGTAGAGAGGGTTTGGGTTCCTCTCTCCCTCCCACCGAGCTTGCGAGCGCGGGATTCAGGCGTTTTTGAGAAGTTGAAATGCCTATTTTCCACTACGCCGGAAGTCCGGAAAAGAAACGGAGGCGAACGGAGGTCACAGAGGTGACCGGACGCTGAACCGGACGCGGTCTTTGCATGACCGGACACGTCCGGTCAGTGTTCAGTGTCTGTGCGTTTTTCAGTTCGATGATCGGACGCGAGGCACGTCCAGTCACTGATGATCGGACACGTCCGATCGTTCAGGGAGCTTACTGGACTCTAACCAGACGCTAGCACTATCGCGTCCGGTCATTTTCTTCAGCGCGTCCGGTCATTGTTTCGTTGAGCGCTGCTCAGGCTGACCAGCGCATCCGGTCATTCTCGGGACCAGCACGTCCGGTCATTTCCAGCGCGTCCGGTCTGCGCGTCAAGCGCGTCCGGTCGTTGCTTTGCAACTAGCCGTTGTGCGACCGGCGCGTCCGGTCGTTTGGACCAGCGCGTCCGGTCAGTGTTTCACGTGTCAGCGCGATTTCGGCTGTTTAAGTTTCTAACGGCTCTATTCGAAGGGGTACGTCTATAAATACTCGTTGGCCGGCTCAAGGCTTCCTCTCTCGATCATTTGACATACGTGTGAGCACTTTGAGCTAAGCAACTCCCCTCCCACTCATCTCTCTTGCTTCTTTGCATATTCGAAGTGAGATTGAGTGTTCCAAGTGCATTTGCATTGTGAGATTGCATCTAGTTGGCACTTGGTGGTTGATTTGCTGCGGGATTCTTGTTTCTCTTGGTGGTTGCCACCACCTAGATGGCTTGGAGCAGCTTGGAGGCATTGGCAAGAGTTGGTGATTGTTCTTGGCCACCTTCGGTGATTGTGAGGGTTTGTGCCTACCTCGGCGAAGCGCCAAAGGCAACATTAGTAAATTGCTCGTGTCATTGCAACCTTTTGCCATTTGGTAGGTTCTTGTGATGCCTTTTGAGAGGCTCGGTGTGTGACCAATTAGCCACCGAACCACGTGGTGATGAGGGACACAACGGGGACTAGCGTGCTGGCAAGCACGTGAACCTCGGGATAAATCTTCGTGTCATCACTTTCATATTGTGATTGATTGATCCCGGTGTTCGATTATCTTGGTATTCATCTCTTGATTATATTGATTGGTTGGCTCAATTCTTCACCCCTCGGTGATACCCTCCTAACTCTCTCTTGTATTAATTTCTTAGTTATCTTTGCTAGCGAGTTAGCTTTGCTAGAGTAGCTTCTTTGTGTAGCTTGCTAGTTGTAGTTTCCTTCTCGGTTTGAATTGTGCGGTTGAGTGCAAATACACTAGCATTGTGATTTGGTTAGGTGGCTTACAAACACCCCGTAGGCTAAGCAAAACTCGTATCTCGCTATTTGTTTTATTGATAAACTTGTTTAGCTTGTCTTTGTAGAAGATTTTAATAGGCTATTCACCCCCCTCTAGCCATTAAGACCTTTCATCGTGTCATTGCAACCTTTTGCCATTTGGTAGATTCTTGTGGCGCCTTTTGAGAGGCTCGGTGTGAGACCGATTAGCCACCGAACCACGTGGTGAAGAGGGACACAACGGGGACTAGCGTGCCGGCAAGCACGTGAACCTCGGGATAAATCTTTGTGTCATCATTCTTATTGTGTTTGATCGATCCCGGTGATTATATATTGTGATATTCATCTCTTGATCATATTGATTGGTTGGCTCAATACTTCGCCCCTTGGTGATATCCTCCTAACTCTCTTGTATTAATTTCTTAGTTACCTTGCTAGCTTGTTAGTGTAACTCTTAGCTTGTATAGCTAGCTAGCTTTAGTTGTAGTTAAATTGTGCGGTTTGACTTGTGCGGTTGAGTGCAAATATATTAGAATTGTGAATTGGTTAGGTGGCTTGTAAACACCTCGTAGGCTAAGCAAAACTCGCATCTCGCTATTTGTTATATTGATAAACTTGTTTAGCTTGTCTTTGTAGAAAGTTTTAAAAGGCTATTCGCCCTCCCTCTAGCCATCAAAACCTTTCAAGTGGTATCAGAGCTGTGGTCACCATTTGTAAGGCTTAACAACCTCGGTGTAAGATGGCTCAAGTTATGTTCAACTATGTCGGGGGCAAGCCTCCATTCTTTGATGGTGTCATATCTTTTGATCATTTGAAAAGAAAGATAAAGCAATATCTTGGCTCTATTCATGAGAATGTTTGGAAGGTGACACACCATGATTATGCTATCATTAATCCCGACAACCTCACCAACAATGACCGCATCAACAACCAATGCATCACTATGGCTCTCAATACTCTCTACAATGGGATTGATGCAAAGGTCTTTGAGCAAATCAAGGATCTTGAGATGGCAAGTGAAGTGTAAACAAGATTAGAGGAAACATATGAGGGCACTTCAACGGTAAAGAGTGCCAAGCTCTATATGCTCAAGGATAAGTTTGCAAGCTTCAAGATGAAGGATGATGGGTCCATACCGGAGATGTTCTATAGGCTACAAGTTATTGTCAATGATCTCAAGAGCCTAGGAGAAGATGTCAAGGACAAGGACTTCTCACATAAGTTCTTGATGAACTTACCTAAGAAGTTTGCTATCTTGAGGAAGATGATCCAAAGAGAGGGTTTGGACAAGGTGACTCCAAACCAAGTGCTTGGAGATGTCATGACCGATGCTCAATATGATGATGATGAAAATGAAGATGAGAAGAAGGAGATCAAGGTCAAGCAAGAGAAGACCACCGCATTCAAGGCTTCTTCTTCCAAGGGCAAGAGCAAGGTTGATGATGATGATGATCCATTTGATGATGAGATCATGGCCCTTCTAGTGCAAAAGATGGGTTGGTTCATGAAGAAGAGAGGCTATGGTACAAGAAAGAGAAGGGACTTCATAAAGGCAAAGGAGGTGCTTTGCTATAATTGCAATAGCCCCGATCATGTAGTGGCGAAGTGCCCCTATGAAGACAAAAGATATCATGATGCGGAGTTGAAGCTCAAGAAGAACAAGAAGAATAAGAAAGAGAATGAGAAGAAAGCAAAGAAGAGCTTCACATTCAACAAGAAGAAGAAGGGTGGTGGTTATGTAGTCACTTGGGATAGTGACAACTCCGATAGTGATGATGATGCAAGCTCTAGTGATGATAAAAGGACCACTCGGCGAGCCATTGCAAACATCGCCCTCTCCAACAAGCCATCCATCTTCGACACTACATCAACATGCCTTATGGCCAAGCCTACCAAGGTAAAATATAATGATAGTGATGATGATTCTTGTGCTAGTGATGGTTGTAGGAGTGATGATGAGGAGGATGAGGACTACTCCAAGGATGATCTATTGGGCATAATAGATCAAATGAGCAAGGGCTACAAGAGGACCACCAAGAAATACAAAATCTTGGAACAAGAGCTCATTGCCAAGAGCAATGAAAATAATGCCTTGATGGAGGAGCTTGTTGCTCTCAAAAAGAGTAAGGAGTGCAAAGGAATTGAACAAGAGCTCAAAGCTCTTAGGAAATCCTTTGATGAGCTAGAGGCCTCTCGTGAGTATCTAAAGGAAGACTACGAGGACCTTGAAGTTGCTCACACTAGGCTTAAGGAAGCCCACTCCACTCTACTTAAGCTCATCAAGGAAAAGGACATCAAGTTGGAGAAGTTCATGAAGGAAGCTAAGGAGGAGCAAGTGATTGTCACTTGTGATATTGGACTAACATGTGATATTATTGATGATTCTTTATTTGTTAGTCCTACTAATGCTTCATGTAGCTCATCATCATCCACCACAACCAACTCTACCTCTACTACTAGTGATTCATCACTTGTGGTTGAGACTCTCAAGAGAGAGGTGGATGATCTCACCCGTGCATTAGGCAACGCCTATGGTGGGGATGCCCGCTTGCTAAAATGCTTGGGTAGCCAAAGGTTCTCTCTTAACAAAGAGGGATTGGGCTATACTCCCAAGAAGGGCAAGGCGGCCTTTGCTACTCCAAAGCCTCGTTTTGTGAAGGGCAATGGTCGTTATTGCAATAGATGCAAGCAAGTTGGGCATCTAGAGATTAATTGCAACAAAATAAACAAGAACAAGAAAAATGCTAATGTACCTTATATTCCTTTTGATTCTTGTTATGTGCTTACCAAAGGTTAGAAAGGTGTGCATGCTAGGTTTATTGGTACACCAATTGTGGGCCCAAAGAAGAAGGCCATTTGGGTACCAAAGAGCTTAGTGACTAACCTCCAAGGACCCAAGCAAGTATGGGTACCTAAAAGACATTAAATTATTTTGTAGGTAAATTACAAGGCCGGAGGAAGGCATTGGGTGCTTGATAGTGGGTGCTCTCAACATATGATCGGTGATTCAAGAATGTTCAACTCTCTCAAGTCAAATAATAGTGGCATTGATAGTATCACATTTGGTGACAATAGCAAGGGTGATGTAAAGGCTCTTGGAAGGATTGCAATCTCAAATGATCATAGCATTTCTAATGTGCTCTTAGTTGAAAAGTTGAACTTCAATCTTCTCTTGGTTGCTCAATTGTGTGATCTAGGTTTTAAGTGCATATTTAGTGTTGATGATGTGGAGATAGTTAGTGTTGATGGCTCTAACTTGATCTTCAAAGGCTTTAGATTTAAGAATCTATACTTGGTTGATTTTAATGCTAGTGACACTCAACTTTCAACATGCTTGCTCACCAAATCAAGTATGGGTTGGTTATGGCATAGAAGACTTGGTCATGTTGGCATGAAGCAATGGAACAAGTTAGTGAAGCATGACTTAGTTAGAGGCTTGAAGGATGTCACATTTGAGAAGGATAAGCTATGTAGTGCATGTCAAGCTGGAAAGCAAGTAGGCAACACTCATCCATTGAAGAGCATTATGAGTACTTCCAAGGCATTTGAGTTGTTGCACATGGATCTATTTGGGCCAACTACATACACAGGCATTGGTGGCAACAAGTATGGTTTTGTGATTGTGAATGATTTCACTAGATACACATGGGTATTCTTTCTTGTGGACAAAAGTGATGTTTTTGACATATTCAAGAAGTTCATCAAGAGAGTGCAAAATGAGTTTGAGACCACAATCAAGAAAGTGAGAAGTGACAATAGAAGTGAGTTTAGAAACACAAGAATTGATGAGCTATGTGATGAGCTTGGAATCAAACATCAATTCTCGGCCAAGTATACACCTCAATCAAATGGCTTAGTTGAGAGGGAAAATAGAACTTTGATTAATATGGCAAGATCAATGTTGAATGAGTATAACGTGAGTCATTCATTTTGGGCCGAAGCAATCAACACGGCTTGCTTCTATAGCAACCGCCTCTATTACCACAAGTTCCTAGAGAAGACACCATATGAGATCTTAAATGGAAGAAAGCCTACCATTGCATACTTTCGAGTATTTAGTTGCAAATGCTACATCTTGAAGAAGGGCACTAGATTGAGCAAGTTTGAGAAGAAATGTGATGAGGGATTCCTACTTGGTTACTCAACTACTAGCAAAGCTTATAGAGTTTGGAATTTGGCTAGTGGACAACTTGAAGAAGTACATGATGTTGAGTTTGATGAAACAAATGGTTCTCAAGATGAGGAAGATAACTTGGATGATGTGAGAGGAACTCAATTGACTAATGCTATGAAAGAAATGGATATTGGTGACATTAGACCAAAACAAGTAATTGATGTGGATGACAACAAAGATCAAGTTCTCCAAAGTCCAATTACACAAGCTAGTGGTTCTCTAATGCAAAATCAAGCTAGTACATCATCTCAAGTGCAACAAGATCAACAAGTGGCTAGTTCATCATCTCCAACTCATGATCAAAATCAACATCCAAGCAATCAAGTCCAAGTGCTTCAACCAACTAACATTGCAAGAGACCATCCATTGGATTCCATCATTGGTGACATACAAAGAGGAGTTCAAACTAGATCAAGATTGGCATCATTTTGTGCTCACTCTTCTTTTGTGTTAATGGAAGAACCCAAAGACATTGATAGAACATTAAGAGATCCAGATTGGGTAAATGCAATGCATAAAGAGCTCAACAACTTCAAGAGAAATGAAGTATGGGAACTAGTTGAGAGGCCTAAGGATTACAATGTCATTGGAACAAGATGGGTCTTTCGCAACAAGCAAGATCAAGATGGGATAGTAGTAAGGAACAAAGCAAGACTAGTGGCTCAAGGTTACATACAAATAGAGGGTCTTGATTTTGGTGAAACTTATGCCCCGGTTACAAGATTGGAAGCAATTATGTTTTTACTTGCCTATGCTTATGCTCACAATATTAAGCTATATCAAATGGATGTGAAGAGTGCATTTCTCAATGGGTACATCCAAGAGGAGGTGTATGTGGAGCAACCTCTCGGTTTTGAAGATGACAAGAAACCCAATCATGTATACAAATTGAGAAAAGCTTTGTATGGATTGATGCAAGCACCTAGAGCATGGTATGAAAGATTGAGGGACTTCTTGCTATCCAAAGGATTTGTCATGGGTAAAGTTAATACAACACTATTCACCAAAAAGATTGGAAAAGACTTATTTGTGTTGCAAATATATGTTGATGATATCATTTTCGGTTCAACCAATCAAGATTATTGTGATGAGTTTGGGAAAATGATGGCAAAGGAATTTGAAATGTCAATGATTGGTGAACTTAGTTTCTTTCTTGGACTTCAAATCAAACAAATGAAAGAAGGTACATTTGTGAGCCAAACTAAGTACATCAAAGATATGCTCAAGAAGTTTGGCATGGAAGATGCAAAGAGTATTACAACCCCAATGGGCACTAGTGGAAGTTTGGATAGTGACAAGAGTGGCAACATGGTGGATTAAAAGCTATATAGATCAATGATTGGTAGCCTACTCTATGTGACGGCATCAAGGCCCGGTGTGATGTTTAGTGTATGCATGTGTGCAAGATTTCAAGCCTCACCAAGAGAAAGTCATTTGAAGGCAACAAAAAGAATATTGAGGTACTTAAAGCATACACAAGATGTTGGATTGTGGTATCCCAAGGGTGCAAGCTTTGAGCTAGTTGGATATTCGGATTCCGACTATGCCGGTGACAAAGTGGAGAGAAAGAGCACTTCCGGGACTTGTCAATTGTTGGGAAGATCACTTGTCTTATGGTCATCCAAGAAGAAAAATAGTATTGCACTATCTACTGCCGAGGCCGAATACATCGCCGCGGATAGTTGTTGTGCACAAATCTTGTGGATGAAGGCAACATTAAAGGACTTTGGAATCAATTTTAAGAATGTGTCATTGCTATGTGACAATGAAAGTGCCGTGAAGCTAACCAACAATCCGGTTCAACATCAAAGAACAAAGCATATTGATGTTCGCCATCACTTTATTAGAGATCATCAACAAAAGGGTGACATTGCTATTGAGAGTGTGGGCACCAAAGATCAATTAGCCAATCTATTCACCAAGCCACTTGATGAGAAGAGATTTCACAAGCTAAAGAATGAGTTGAACATACTTGACTTCTCCAACATGAGTTGATGCACCTCCATGATATGACATGCCTCTCCTTCGAACCCCCAAGGTACAATTGGTTGACATGTCATACATTCTATGCTAAGGACTTGTTTAGTGCATCTAGTCATAATTTACATGTTCTAGGCTCATTCATGAAAATCAAATGAATTTGAAGTTTATATGGTGCCACTATTGTTCCCATGACTTGTATGATCTAGTGGTAGCATATAACTTATTTAAGTAGCCTGTGATCCTAAGTGTTTAATCTAGATCACTTGTCTAAATATTTGCTTCAACATGGTGCATGATAACCCTTCTAGTGAGGTGTGAAGAAGCTTGCCCTTGGATCAAACCGAAGCATTTTATTTATGCAAGCAATCTAGGTTGAATCACAAACTTGATCTTCACCCCATAATTCAACATGATAATCTATCTAAAATTGGTTCCTTGTGGTCATTGGTGCCAAAGGGGGAGAAAATGTTGTTCACAAAGATAGAACTCAAAGGGGGAGAAGCACAAAGGGGAGAATTGATAAAAGAAGGGGATCAACTAAAATTTTGAGCACACAAGTAGGGGGAGCAAGCTCTTAAATATGAATGTTGCATTTCCATGTGCACTTCATATGTATGATGCATAGTTATGCATTTCGTTTTCTCCGATACATTGCTTGTGTGGTGACTTGCTAGTATAATTTGAATGATGCATTGAGTTACTAGCATGAATAGGAAGTAGTTAGATTTTTCTTGCTTCATGTTTTTCAAAGTGGTACTAGAACCTTGCTTATAATGTTGATCTCACGAGGTTTCTAGTTATGTTTGTGTTTTTACAAGTGGTATCTAACTACACAAGGTGCTAAGATGGTGTTTATCGCTACTCCAATGGTATCACGCTTCAAAGTCTATAATCTTAAACACTTAGCACTTATTGGTAGTCAATGCTCTTAATCTTTCCTATCTAACATGTATGCTTCCAAAATCCAAACATATAGCATACATGTAGGGGGAGCCATTGCTATCAATTTGAATTCATGATCACATGTCCATAATTCTTACACATGATAATATACTTGGACAATGTGACATGGGTTCAATCAAAATTTTATCATAATATCTTTTGTGAAAGGTTTGTCACCAATTACCAACAAGGGGAGATTGAAAGTCCTATGTTTGGTGTTGGTAATTAGTGACAATGCCCAAGTACTAATCATATGCCTAAGTTGTATGTAGCATATGAGGATTAGTACATTCCAAGGTTGGTGGCAAGATGGACATGGTGATCATAATAGCCACACTTAGATTTGGACGCAACCCTATGTGATCAAGGCAAAGGTATATGCTTAAGGGTTGTGTTTTAGTAACCAAGACACCTAGTGGGTGTGGTTACATTATAAGATAGATAGCCGTACTGTAAAGAGGGGAATGACGCGGCTATTGAACTCCTAAGTGCCTTTAGATGTGCATTTCATAATCATATGCATTTGGATAGAACTAATATCACCTCGAAAAATGATTGTGAAAATGCTAACACACTCACACATGACAAAGATCACTTGGTGGTGTTAGCACGTTTGCGAAGGCGGTAAAGTTTGAGCGGTAGAGAGGGTTTGGGATCCTCTCTCTCCCTCTCGCCGAGCTTGCGAGGCGGGATTCAGGCGTTTTCGAGGAGTTGAAACGACTATTTTCCACTACGCCGAAAGTCCGGAAAAGAAACGGAGGCGAACGGAGGTCACAGAGGTGACCGGACGCTAAACCGGACGCGGTCCTTGCATGACCGGACACGTCCGGTCAGCGTTCAGCGTCTGCGCGCTTTTCAGTTTGATGATCGGACGCGCAGCGCGTCCGGTCACTGACGATCGGACGCGTCCGGTCGTTCAGGGAGCTTACTGGACTCTAACCGAACGCGGGCACTGTGGTGTCCGGTCATGTTTCTTCAGCGCGTCCGGTCGTTGTTTCGTTGAGCGCTGCTCAGGCGACCAGCGCGTCCGGTCACTCACGGGACCAGCGCGTCCGGTCGTTCCCAGCGCGTCCGGTCTACGCGATGAGCGCGTTCGGTCGATGATTCGCAGTTAGCCATTGGGCGACCGGCGCGTCCGATCAGTTGGACCAGCGCGTCCAGTCAGTACTTCACGAGTTAGCCGTTATGTGATCGGTGCGTCCGGTCAGTTGGACCAGCGCGTCCGGTCAGCACGACTTCGGCTGTTTAAGTTTCTAACGACTCTATTCGAAGGGGTACGTCTATAAATACTCGTTGGCCGGCTCAAGGCTCTCACTCTCGAACATTTGACATACTTGTGAGCACTTTGAGCTAAGCAACTCCCCTCCCACTCATCTCTCTTGCTTCTTTGCATATTCAAAGTGAGATTGAGTGATCCAAGTGCATTTGCATTGTGAGATTGCATCTAGTTGGCACTTGGTGGTTGATTTGCTGTGGGATTCTTGTTTCTCTTGGTGGTTGCCGCCACCTAGATGGCTTGGAGCAGCTTGGAGGCGTTGGCAAGAGTTGGTGATTGTTCTTGGGCACCTCCGATGATTGTGAGGGATTTGTGCCTACCTCGGTGAAGCGCCAAAGGCAACATTAGTAAATTGCTCGTGTCATTGCAACCTTTTGCCATTTGGTATGTTCTTGTGGCGCCTTTTGAGAGGCTCGGTGTGAGACCGATTAGCCACCGAACCACGTGGTGAAGAGGGACACAACAGGGACTAGCGTGCCGGCAAGCACGTGAACCTCGGGATAAATCTTCGTGTCATCATTCTTATTGTGTTTGATTGATCCCGGTGATTGTATATTGTGATATTCATCTCTTGATCATATTGATTGGTTGGCTCAATACTTCGCCCCTCGGTGATATCCTCCTAACTCTCTTGTATTAATTTCTTAGTTACCTTGCTAGCTTGTTAGTATAACTCTTAGCTTGTGTAGCTAGCTAGTTTTAGTTGTAGTTAAATTGTGCGGTTTGACTTGTGCGGTTGTGTGCAAATATATTAGAATTGTGAATTGGTTAAGTGGCTTGCAAACACCTCGTAGGCTAAGCAAAACTCGCATCTCGCTATTTGTTATATTAATAAACTTGTTTAGCTTGTCTTTGTAGAAAGTTTTAAAAGGCTATTCACCCCTCCTCTAGCCATCAAGACCTTTCATCTAGGTGAAGACTTCAGTCGGGACAACACCAACATGTCGAGAGTGGAGCAAATGGTGCTCAGAGACATACGAGATATGCTTCACTCGATGGGTAAAGATATCAGAGATTATGGTTTGACACCTATTTTCGATATGGGTCCAAGCTCCATTGACATGATAAAAGAGGTTAGAGAGGAACAGAATATCTCTGTACATCAAGAACACTTAGATATTTTTGATTCTCTTAACAAGGAGCAGAGAGAAAGGTTTGATGAAATCATTCAGTATGTGTTTTCCAACAAGAGCCAAGTTTTTTTATGGATGGTCCGGGAGGCACGGGCAAGACTTTCCTATACAAGGTGCTCCTTGCTAGAGTTCGGTCCAAAGGATTAATAGCCATCGCAACAGCCACATCTGGCAGCATCAATATTGCCCGAAGGACGCACTGCATACTCTAGGTTTAAAATTCTAATTAAAATTGGGGACAACAACATGTGCAACTTTACAAAGCAAAGTGACACTACAGAGTTGCTTCGTAGGGCATCTTTGATTATTTGGGATGAAATTGCCATGACCCAGTGTCAGTGCGTCAAGACACTTGATAGGTCCCTACAGGATATCATGGAATGTGCTTTGTTATTTGGAGGAAAGGTCATGGTATTTGGTGGAGACTTCAGACAAGTCCTTCCTGTGGTGACACGTGGAACAAGGGCACAAGTAACTGATGCTACTTTGCAAAGATCCTGTTTGTGGAATAAAATAAGGAAGATAAGATTGACACGAAACATGAGAGCACAGTCAGACCCTTGGTTTTCTGAGTACTACTACGAATTGGAAATAGAATCGAGGAAACGATTGGAGATGATTATGTTCGACTCCCTGATGACATTGTGATTGGATATACTGACACGGAGGTGACAGTCAACAAACTCATTCAAGATGTTTTCCCTTCACTTGAAGAACATGCAACATCAGCCACCTATATGAGCTCGCGTGCTATTCTATCGACAAAAATGAACATGTTGTTAAGCTGAATGCAATGATGATTGAGAGGTTTCTACGAGAGGAAAAGGATTACCACAGCTTTGACATCGTTGTCGACGATCCTCAGAATCACTTCCCTATTGATTTTTTGAACTCAATAACTCCAAATGGCCTCCCACCGCACGAGCTGACGCTAAAAACCAACTGTCATGTGATTCTTCTCCGCAATCTTGATCCGAATAACGACTTGTGCAATGGAACAAGACTTATGGTCAGAGCATTGCAAGACAATACAATTGATGCTGAGATCCTTTCTAGACAGCATGTGCGAAAAAGGGTGTTCATACCAAGGCTCCCATTGTCTCCCTCAGATATATTTCTCTTCCTTTCAAGTTAAGAGAAAATAATTCCCAGTGAGGTTAATTTTTGCCATGACAATAAATAAATCGCAGGGACAAACCATCCCTAACGTGGGGATCTACCTTCCAGAGCCCGTGTTCTCGCACGAACAACTTTATGTTGGTTTATCGAGGGGGTGTCAAGATCAACAACAAGAATTCTGGCAAAACCAAAAGATGATTTGGATCCTACTGGGAAGAGCACAAAGAATATTGTTTATAAAGACGTCCTAAACTGGTGATTAACGGTGGGTATTTGTTTTCAGTCAATTTAATTCTTCTGTGAATTTTAGTCCGTGAAGAAAAATTTGTGTTTCTGAATTCTGATATATTTTCAGGAATTTATCACACAATAAGTTGCAGGGCCCAATTCCTGATGTCCTTTCACAGCTGCCATCACTCATGGTTATGTGAGTTTAATGTTTTGATCCCTGATGACTTTCATGTCTTAGAATTTAGCTAAAACAACGGATGATACTAATCTAATCATTATTCTCTATTGTAATGAAAAGCGATTTTTAGACTGGTCCGTAATTTTAAGGACTTTCTACCTGATTTATGGTGGAGACGGGCGCCTGCTGGATGCCCGGCCTGCAGCAGCAGGATCGCCGCTGCCATTGCTTGCTCTTTGCGAGATTTACTGATGGGTGCGATTTATGAATGACAGGTGTCAGAAGCCGTTACGATGACCATACAGCTGAAACGATCACCATGGATTAGTTGACCAAACAGGAGCTGTTACGACGAGGACAACCAGTAGTTTCCAATATGTTTCTCATCTGGTAGGTCATTCTGTACCCAACACATACCGATAGCCAAGACACCATGGACACCACTGCAAACCAGCAAGGTTAAGATGACGGCGCATGAGACTTGAAAAATTTTTGGTGACTTGCTTCTAGCTGCTTGGTTCCTCCATTTACCGACAAGAAAGATATATGGACACGTAGTTCGTTGAGAATGTGTTAATGGAATACCTTGGTTGGTGCTGTAATGCTATTCTTTTTCCTGAATTTTTTTTTCCAGTTCTATCAGTCCTTAGTTAAGTGTTATGCATGCCTGCTACATTTCACACTATTGCTAAAAGATTCAGTCTCGCCATGAAACTGACAAATTCTAAGTGGAACGACACTATTTATTACTGGAAGCGGCAATTCCCTACATGTGTTACAAAAGTTCCAACAAATAAAGATCGGTAATCTCTTGTAATGTGTTTCATCTTTCGTATTACAAAATAGTTATTTGATTTATCAAAAATAAATAAACAACTGCTCTTCTCAAGAAAATTAGGAGACTTCCTTGTATACAATTTCATAAAGTCATGGGGTGGTGTAAGATTACCACCGATCAACACTGTAAACATATATTCTCTAACTATATTATGTACTACATAGAAAAATAATCGCTTAACTTGTTATCTGCCATGCACAGCTATCAAGTTCACTAAGGATGGAATTCTTGGGAGACATTCTGAAGAGCCAATGGATAAAACCATGGCGTTAACACGGGCATTATACTAGTATATATAAAAAGAACATCAATGATGAAACAGGCCACGGCTGAATGGCAAAATTGTGGCCATAGTCTTTTTTTTTTGGATTCTGCAAGATTTTATTTTGATTCACATTTGTCCTTTTTGCTCTAACCAAGGACAGTCTTGTTACGGGGACAGAAACCCCGTGGGGATAAAATCCCCGTGCGGGGACAGGATGGGAAGAAAAATCCCCGCGAGTGTTGACGGGTACAGGGACAGGGAGAATTTTATTTTTATCCTCACGGGGACGGGGATGGTGATTCGTTCCCGGACGGGGAATTCCCGTTGGCATCTTTAGGCCGATAGCCCTCTATCTCGGCCTTCTTGGCCCATATGATGATCGCCTTCAAGGTTCAAGCTGGTGGACCTCGGAGCCAACCGGCCCAACCCATTCAGATCGAGAAATTTCAATATTTGACCCTCAATTCGTGCGCCCCTTAAGATTTGACATCCGATTCGCATGCCTTTCAAAATATAACCCTGAGCACATGAACTCTTTTAATCTGAGGGATTCCTCTCTTTTTCTCTCCTTTTCACTGTTGATGGCATGGCAAAGGACCGTATTGCCCTTCCCTGGGAAAGAAGAAAACGCTTTGCTTCCTGCGCTGTTCGCTCGGACGCGATCGCGAACATCAGCCGCGCAGACGCGGGGGCGCGACTGGCGACGGAGGAACCAGCCGCCGTCCGGATCAGGCCACTCCGGTGCCGGTCCACCGGCCACCTCCAGCCCCCACCCCCCGCCCGATCAGCTCGCTGGCGGCCCACACTCACCGCGCACCCAATCCGCGCGAGCCGAGGCGTCATGGGGAGTTCATCGCGTCTGGCCCATCAATGAGAGGCTGCCGCTGGACCGGACGCCGAGGAGGTCACCACCGCACTGCAGCTGGAGCAGCAGCATAGCAGCGGGGTCCCGTCGTCCTGCTGTCCATGCCCGCCAGCAGGAGCTCGGAGAGTGCGGTGGCGGCTGCGGCGGCCATGGAGGCGTCGGAGGGCGCCGGGGATGGCTCCCGGAAGATGGCGACGCGTGGGGTGGACGCGAGCTCGGAGAGCTCAGCGTCCCTGGCACAGCGGCGCTAGTCGGCGGGGGACGGCGCGTGCTGACTGTGATGGTGGTGGCGCCGCCTGGGCGTGGACTCAGATGGCGGAGGTTCCACGTTTATCCGTAGAACCTCCGCGCCCCGGAACCTCCACGCTCAGGCCGGAGGTTCCGCGTTCTGACTGGATGAGGAAGCGAGGCGCTGGGCGAGCGTCCTGGCCACAGGAATAGAGGGGAGGGTAGTATCGTCATTTCTCATGGCCTAAACAGTGTAAAGAGACAGCTGGAAATAAGAAATGAGACAAATCCTTCATAATCTCTCGGATTGAAACAATTCACGTGCACAGGGTTAAATATTGAAAGTCTTGCGAATTAGATGTCAAATACTGACAGGCTCGCGAATTCAGGTTAAATATTGAAATTTCTCATTCAGATCGCACGCCCCCGGCCGTCCTCGCCTAGGCTAGGTTTACGCTTCCTGGCCGCCGCAGCCTCCACGCCACGAGCGAAAGGAGATCGCCGGAAGAGGGGCGCGGAGATGAGCGGGAGCGCATTCAACGCGTTCAAGTCGCGGGTGCCGGTGGCGTGGAGTCCCCGGCTGTACATCACGCTGGTGCGGGGCCTCCCGGGGACGCGGCGCCTCCACCGCCGTACGCTCGAGGCCATGCGCCTCCGCCGCTGCCACCGCACCGTCGAGCACCGCACCACGCCGTCACTCCTCGGGATGCTCACCCAGGTGAAGCGCCTCGTCGCCGTCGAGACCGAGGAGATGTACAACGCGCGGAAGCAGGCCGAGGCGGAGAGGCTCGCGCTCAGACCCCCGCTCGTCGTCTCCCACCACCCACCGCCGCCGACTCCGAAGCCGGCAGCAGCCGCCGCGGAGGGTGCCGCTGCCACTGCCCAGTAGCATCTGGTAAGCTCCTCGAGTCCCGATCGTCCTGTTGCGGTCAGGTTTTCCATTTTGCTTGTTTGCCCTTGAAGCGTTTGATGCAATGCCCCAACAAGTCAGTGCGCGCTGAGGGGCTGTCAATATACCAAATTTATATGCTTGTTTCTGATCCAACATTCTAGCACAATGAAATAGCTTAGTTCTGCTTATAATGAAGAAGCAGTGAAGAGTTTGTGGCTGCTTTTAATTTGTACTGCATTTCTAAAAAAACTCGACCGGGGCGGTTAAGACTGCCGCCGCAGCTTTCCAAATAAGAAGAAGGTGCCTTCTCACCCGGCGAGAAAACCCCCGAACCCCCACCCCTATCCTAACACGGTGGCCTTTCCGTTGCCCAAGTGAGAATTGGGCCAGTGACCCCCCACGTGCTTTGAATGGGGACGGGCGAGGGGATTTTTTTAACCCAGCCTGAAATTCGCTCCCACTGGATTCGAACTCAGGACCTGAGAGGTGCCGCTGGAGTGACTAGACCAACTGATCTAGCACCCTTTGGCTTGTACTGCATTTCTGTGTTGAGCGCTTTATATTATATCAGACATTGGTCCAATTTTTTCTGCTACTTCTTTTTCCTGGTATGTAACAAAATGGAGGGTGCAACTCTAACCACATTATGACGGATAGCTCTTAAAAGTGTTGGAAAATCAGAGTATTCAGCTGGTTTACTAGTTTAAACAGAAGTAAAAGCGGGATTAAATGAGCAGTGCAAACCTATTTCGTTGTTAAGGTTAATAACAATGATTAAGTTTTTCTTTTTCACTTAGCAGGAACAAATAAAATGACCAAGATCTTTCTAGTTGTTTGTGGTTGACAGTCTAAAAATAGCATCTAGAGGAATGGGCGTCATTGTTACTAAAATTTGGTTAAAAAACTATACAATTAGCCTGACCTATCTATTCTTGTTAACCCTGAGCAGCTAACTGTCTGTTTCAAGTACCACAGAAATTCACATTGATGTCAAGTTCTTAACTGAATAAAAAAGATAACAGTACAAAACGACATTATAATCATTAGTGACATTCATGGGTATGAAGGCGTAGGGCGAGGCGAGGTGACCCACCCCCTTCCAGACACCTAGGCGCGTGGTGAGGCGACACTGGATTTCTTTTGTAGAAAATGGATAAGGGTGATCATTGATTCTATACTGTATGACCTTAATGTACCCAGGCTAGACCAATTAATCTAGTCCTGAAATTCTCTTCATTGTGCGTGTGATTTACTAGAGTACCCAAGAAGCAGATATTCTATTCAGATAGAAATTGAATGATGTAGATATATCAGTGATTATTTCTAATTGTTTCTATACTAGCCAAAATTTGGCACCCTGCCTTGGGAGTACTCATCCAGGCATGTCAATCCACCCCAGGTCCTCGGATTTGAATGCCTAGGAGGGCTGCCTGGTCCAGACAAGTTTCCCAGGGCTCGATTAAAAAAAGGCATGAATCATGCTTTGAATTTTTAATTGATATGAGAGGAAAATTCCTACAGTATTTTAACATGTTCCATTAGCTGACAGAATAATTTACCATCTGTTCTATGCCATTGCCCATTGCTTTTCAAAATTGAACACCTGAATGCGATTACTGTCAGCTCGCTGTCAATTAAAGTAATGCATGAAAAGACAACAGCTTTTTCACGTGATGGTTAAATGATGGGGGTTGCATAGATGGCATCATTCTGGCAACTGATTATGTATAGGGTAGCATGAGTTATTTTGTGATCTGGTTTTGCTATTCGGCCCCTAATATTTGAAGGGATGATTTTGTCTGATGATATAGAAGTTATTGTTACTCATCCCTAATATTTTACTCGTGGTTATCTTGTAGGGCATCCCTTCCATCACAGTTCAGCAGCATAATAATTAACTGGCCTGTGTCTGGGTCTGCTAGTCTCCAGACGATCGCATTGGATCTTCTTGCTCAACATCTAGCAACCGATATGATCTAAAGATCGTTCTATGGTCCGACTTGCATTGGCCCTGTATTTTATATTGTTATATGGACTGAGTGCATGGTTTTCTAATGCCTTTGTCTAAAATCAAGTTCAGTGATTTGGTTTCAATTACTAAATTTCCAGAAAAATGCTCTTTAAGATGTGTAAGCTTCTTGTGTTATTGAACCAGAGGGTGCTAGCGTCTAAATTTGCTCAGTTATGATTGTTGGCCAATGGGCCATTAGCAATAGGTTTTATAACATTGCTTGGGTTCTTGGAGTGAAAACATATTGTAGTCCTGACTACGTCGGTGCCCTGATCCGCTGCCACTCCCACGGAAATCGGAATTTTGGAAATAATTAAGAAAAAAAAATTAGGTTGGGCTGCATCAAGAATCAAGAACCATGCAATATTTAGACAGAGGAACGAATGAAGATCCATACAGTATTTAGAAAGAGGAATGAATCAAGATCCATGCAATATTTGGAAAGAGGAATATTGGAGCACTTCTCGTCCTTCTGATTTATTATGAACCGCCTGCATAGGCAAATTTATCTTTCCTCAATGGACTCAGCTAGTTTACATTCTGAATATACGAGGATGGTACGAACTCTTTATGCTAAATGTATTGGTTGCAGGCTATGGCTGCGCTGCCAATGCAGTGATACAATTTGCAGTTTTTAAGATGATTTCTCAAGGTTATTCATGTCGGCCTTCAGGGCAATCATACTAATTTTCGCAGGTTATTCATGTTGGGCTTCAGGGCAATCTCCAAAAATAATGCAGTTTTAGAACAGAAACATGTTAATATATGTTAAGTTTGACTACATTTATATAAAAAATACTAATATTTATTGTACTAAAGAAGCACAATTAGATTTACCATGAATCATATATTATATTTATTTCATGTTTTAAATATTAATAATATTTTAATTTGTATATTTAGCCAAATTTTAGAGTCTTTAACATCTAGAATTAATTTTTTTATATACGAAGATAGTAAGTACAACTTCCATCACAGATTGTACGTTGGTGCGTCTAGAAGAGGCACAAGAAGGGCCGCGGTCACATCCTCAAACAACGGCTCAAATCTACCCCAAACTGTTGAAGAGGTAGTTCAACTAGAAAGCTGGACCATTTCAGAGTTCAAAGTACTATTTTCAAAGGATTGTGACTGGGGTCACGTTTAGATTGCAAAAAAATTCAAACTGATGAATAATATCATTTTCGTCTTATTTAGCAAATATTATCCAATCGTGGACCAACTAGGCTCAAAAGATTCATCTCGTGATTTCCAACTAAACTGTGTAATTAGTTATGTTTTTTACCTACATTTACTACTTCATACATAGGTCCAAAGATTGATGTGGTGGAGAGATAGTGAAAAAATTTTAACTTTTGGGGTGCATGTAAACAAGGCCTCACACATGATTTTGCATGCATGACCTCGTCAACTACCATTCTACCAACCACTCGCATAAAAAAAAGTACAGGTACAATGGTACAAACCGCTCGTAACATGCAAACATGTGAGAAGTCATTTATTTATTTGTCTATCATTTTCTCTTTTTACAGATTGTGAAACCATTCTCAGCCGACAAAAAACGTGACGATGTTTTACGCGTGAACGTCTTTCCTAATCATTTTATTTTACTTCACTAGACACGTCAAAGACACTAAACCCGAGAGATTCGATACACTCAAAACTCCAAATTAAACTGAAATCAAAATCCTCTTATTGTTTATTCCTCTCTTGGTCCTAAAAAGATGCAACTTTTGCTTGAAAGAAGTCAAGTAATTTTAAATTTAACTAAATCTATATAAGAATAATAAAATTCATGATATTATATAAGTATACTATTTAATTAATTATGGAAAATAATATTTTAATAGTAAATCTAAGGTCTCGCTCGTATCAATAGAGCTAATAGTTAGTTTTTTCAATCAAAACGGGTCCAACTAATAGTCTAGTTAATTGTTAGCTAAATACCTAGCTAACAACTATCTCAAAATATCAGTTGGGCCAAACCAGCTAACAGCTAGTAGTTAGTATTAGCCAGCTAACCCAATAGGTCCAAACAAGTCTTTAATGAAGTCATAAATATTGTTATTTTTTATTAGATTTGATCAATTTTAAAAAAAGTTTGATCAGTCTCACAGCGAGAATTGATTTTTTTTAGTGATGACGAAGTGTTTGAACTCTTTTTTTTTGTCTGACGACCAAAAAAACTGCCCTTGATTATTTTTACTTTTAGCCCCCCAATGATTGAGAAATTATGAATTAACTATTTCCTTCCTGCCGCGCTGTTTACGCCCACGTCTGAGTCTGACGCCTCCGCCCGTTTCCATTCCATCCTCCCATCGCATCCCTCTCTTTGCCTCTCGTAATCGTCGCCACCTCCACCTCCATCGGCCTCCGATCCCGCCACGAGCCTCCGGTCGAATCCGAGGTACGCAACGCGCGATTCGCCGCGGTTCTCCTCCCCCATTCCGCGACCCGATCGATCCGCGCGGCGGCGCGTCGTCGCCACGGATTCTTATTGTGTGGATCTCGGTGGCGTGCGTGCGTACGTGCTGCAGGATCCGCGGCGGCGGGCAGTGGTCGGCCGGCGATGGCGCACCGGGTGGACAACGAGTACGACTACCTCTTCAAGATCGTGCTCATCGGCGACTCCGGTGTCGGCAAGTCCAACATCCTCTCCCGATTCACCCGGAACGAGTTCTGCCTCGAGTCCAAGTCCACCATCGGCGTCGAGTTCGCCACCCGCACCCTCCAGGTAAACCCACTCCCTCCCTGCCCTCGAATCTCTCTCTAGATGCGGGAGTCGATATATTTGTTGCATTTGGTGGGTTCCTGCTACTTCCGGAGGCGTTCTGATCAGAGGCGATTGTTTGTTTCGGCTTGGACCCATGGGCAGAGATTTGGGATAGCTAAATCATTGTGCCTTGGTGGGTCTGCTGGAATGATCTGAAGGACGTTGTGTGTCCTGCACAGCGTCAGCATATATAGATCTGTGAAAGTTCCCGTGTTGCTGTGAGTGATTTTTGTTGATAGGTGGAAACTGAAATTGGTATGGAACTATGGATCATATTTATACACACGGAGAAGAAAACAACTAATTATTGTTGGAGGTACAGATTTTTGCGTCCCCAGCTAGTAAATTAGTACAACAACACTTAGTCAATCAGTGATTGCGAGTTAACAGTGCAACGGTACCACTAACAAACACCCAAAAGAACAAAAAACAGGCAGATGGTTATATTGAGTTGCATGCATGTTGCTGATATGTATCCTTCAGTTTGGAGGTTTCTCAGCTTGTCAGTTTAAACTCCATCCAATGGGACATGTCTGTTTTTTCTGTCACTTAAATATCTGTACACGTCGTCACTCTTTAATTGACTGTTTTGTCTCATTATCCAATAACAAGCTCGAGCATGCTCTTATTTGCTGATTGTCTTCTAATGTTTTAAGCTATAATAATGCTACAAAATTGGTTTAAATTCCTGTATTCAACTTTACCAACATGGTTTTAATCCTAATTGAAAAAATGTTTTTATACTGCTGTTTTAGTTGTAGTTCTGCCATATATTGTTTTCGAGTTCACTGATACATTGTCTGGTGTATTTACAAAGCATACACAAGCACTGTGTTTATCATCTGCGACTGCGATTGCAAATCAAACATGAAAAGATGAAACTATCGCCTTTACCATGGTCCATGGGTTACAGATGGTTTGTTAGACCTGGTATGAAAATGAGCAACTTGCTGAGAGCACGTAAGTGTATGTGTTGGAAAGTGATTCACTCAATTAGGGCTAACCCTAGAAGGGTAGCTATATAGGTCATATACATGGGCCACATGGGCCTTAGCCTCATGGGCCTAAACACATACTCCAACACCCCCCCGCAGTCTGAACTACCGGCGCAGCGGAGTTCGAGGCTGAACAAGAAAGAACACACACAACCCCCCCACAGACGCAACTAGCCACCAGTGATGTTGAGGCTGGAGCGATACTCGGCGAAGGTCGAGGACGGGAGGCCTTTGGTGAAGATGTCCGCGAACTGGGAGGTCGTCGGAACATGAAGAACCCGCACCTCGCCCATGGCCACCCGATCACGGACAAAATGGAGGTCGATCTCCACATGCTTCGTCCGCTGGTGCTGGATGGGGTTGGTGGAGAGGTAGACCGCACTGACGTTGTCGCAGTAGATCAGTGTGCTTCGGGAGGGCGGAGTGTGCAACTCCGCAAGCAGCTGCCTGAGCCAGGTGGCCTCCGCCACGCCGTTAGCAACGGCGCGGTACTCCGCCTCGGCGCTGGACCGGGAGACCACCGGCTGGCGCTTGGACGACCAAGACACCAGGTTGCCGCCCAGGAAGACGGCGTAGCCGGAGGTGGAGCGGCGAGTATCCGGGCACCCGGCCCAGTCAGCGTCGGTGTAAACGGTGAGGTCGGTGGAGGAGGCTCGGTGGAGGAGGAGGCCGTAGTCGAGCGTGCCCCGGAGGTAGCGGAGGAGGCGCTTGAGAGCCGTGAGGTGAGGCTCCCGGGGGTCATGCATATGGAGGCAGACCTGCTGAACTGCATAGGTGATGTCCGGCCGGGTGAAGGTGAGGTACTGAAGGGCCCCGGCGAGACTCCTGTACGCAGTGGGACCGGACCACGGGTTCTGGAACGTAGGCCATGGTGCCCCCCCGTGTATCCCGGCCGGTGCCGGAGCCTGGGGGTGACCACCCCGGCCACCCCCGCGGCCCCCTCCACGGCGACGACGAGAGCCACGACCCCCCCCACCTCCGCTCGGCCCGGAGGGAGGAGGGCCCAGGAGAGACGACGGTGGCGGTGGAGCGGTGGACCGCGGTGGAGCAGACGGGCGCGGCGAAGAGGCAGCCAGGGCCGTCGAGGAGGACGAGGACCCCGCGGAAGTGGTGGATCCCGGCTGGAGACCCTGCGTGAGCTCCTCCATGACAAGATCGTCACGGACCTCCAGGAAGGTGGGGAAGGGCCTCTGGCGGGTGATCCACGTCCGGAGGTGGGCGTAGCGGTCGCTGAGCCCCCGAAGGACGTTGAGGACCAAGATGCGATCCTCCACGGGCCACCCAAGGTCCCCCAGGGAGTCGGCCATGCCCTTCATCCGACGACAGAACTCGCCGACGGAGAGGTCACCCTGTACGAAAGTCCGGAAGCTCGCGTCGAGACGCAGAGCCCGGGCCTCGGCGTTGCCCAGAAACTGGCCCTCGAGGGCGAGCCATGCCCGGCGCGCGTCAGGGGAGGTGCGGACGAGGTCGTGGAGGTCCAGAGAGATCGTCCCCAGGATCCAGGAGAGGACGATGCTGTCGAGACGGAGCCACGATGGCGTCTGGACGGCGACCGAGACGTCGACGAGGACGTGGTCGTCGAGGGCGTAGCGGCGAAGAGTGAGAACCACCAGATCCCGCCAGCGGGCGTAGGAGGGTGACTCCGGCTCGAGGACGACCGGGACGAGAAGGCGAATGTTCTGGACCCCCCCGGCCTGGTAGTGGAGCTGTGCCACGAGCGGGTCGGCCGGGTCGTGCCAGAGGACGGCGGTGTGCGACACGCGGCGTCCCGGCGAGGCGGAGGAGGTGGCTCCGGCGTCCGGGCCCACGGGAGAGGCGATGAGCTGTTCGGCCTCGGCGATCTGGCGGGCCAGAGCGTCGGCCGCTTCGCGCTCGCGCTCCCAGGCGAGGGCGGCCGCGCGCACACGGGCCTGCCCCTCCACGGCAGCGGCCCGGGCAGCAACAAGTGCCGCCGCGAGGGTGGAGGTCGGTCCAGTCTGGCCGAAAAAGAGACCTCCAGGGGCAGCCGCATGCAACGGAGACTGATGGGCACCCTCAGGCAGGGGCTGCTGCTGGAACAGGGGCTGGAGGCCAGCAGCAGTCACGCCCGCAGCAGCCTCCGCGCCCGCCGTGGGTGCTCCCTCCGCGCCGGGACTGGAGACAGCGGCGAGGACATGGGCGGCGCTGGTGATGGTGGCTGGGTGAGGGGCGGGCTTGGGAGACAGCACAACGCCCGGATCGGAGATGGCAGCAGAAGGGGGAGGCGCGGTTCCACGCACGGAGCAGAGAGGCGCGGGGCTGTGGGGCGCGACCCCAGAGGGCGCGGCCCCGATGGCGACCCCAGGAGGCCCGGCCCCGAGCGGTCCGAGGGGTGTGACCCCAGGAGGCCCGACCCCGAGCGGACCGAGGCCAGGAACGGCGGCATCGACGGTCGCAGGTCCGAGCGGATCGAGCCCAGGAGCGGCGGCGCGCGGGATCCCAGGGGCAGTGGCGGCCACCTGTGCCCAGGAAGGTGTGGAATGGAGAGGGAAAGAGGAGGAGAAGGAGGGATGGGAAGGGGGACGGCCGGCCATGGCGCCGGCGGCAGAGGAGCCACCGGCGGCGGCAGGGAGGAGGGGAGGGAAGAGAGAAGAAAAAAATTAGGCTGCTGATACCATGTTGGAAAGTGATTCACTCAATTAGGGCTAACCCTAGAAGGGTAGCTATATAGGTCATATACATGGGCCACATGGGCCTTAGCCTCATGGGCCTAAACACATACTCCAACAGTATGGATCTAGGTCAGGAATATTTCAATTTTCTGAACAAGGAATTGTGTGTCATAATGGATATCCTGAGTTCATGATTGTGTTGTTACTATTTTGTGGATTTGCCCTGTTACTTTAAAAAAACAGGCCATATCCATGTATAACATGGCCTGTTTTCTGAAGACATGTCCTTTGATTAATTAAATACATATATAAGAGTCTTTGAGAGTTGTTTGGTTGTATTATTATATTGTTCTGTTTTCCCTTTTGTACTGATTTACTGTTATTTTATTTAATTTTTTATATTCCAATGTATAAGGTATTTTCAGTATTTTCTTTTGGCAAGTGATTTAAAACTAAGTTATTTCTGGGATAGCAATATCGTTCTGTTATGTTTTCTGATTAAGTTTGGAACTGCATTACAGATTGAAGGGAAAACCATCAAAGCTCAGATATGGGATACTGCTGGGCAAGAGAGGTACCGTGCAATCACAAGTGCCTACTACAGAGGAGCTGTGGGTGCACTTTTAGTCTATGACATCACTAAGAAGCAGACATTTGAAAACATACAGAGGTGGCTTCGTGAACTCCGTGACCATGCAGACTCCAACATCGTGATTATGATGGTTGGTAACAAGTCTGACCTTAACCACCTGAGGTCGGTTGCAGAGGAAGATGGCCAGGCGTTAGCAGAGAAGGAAGGACTATCCTTCCTCGAGACATCCGCGCTTGAATCTCTTAATGTTGAGAAGGCGTTTCAGACTGTCCTCTCTGATATTCATCAAATTATAAGCAAGAAGGCACTTGCAGCCCAAGAGGCAGCAGGCAGTGGACCTCCAAGTCAAGGAACCACCATCAACATTGCAGATTCATCCGCCAACACAAAGAGAGGGTGCTGCTCTTCCTAGGTGCAAACACAGACATGCTGCTGCCGCTGCAAAAAGAAAAATCTCATGGATCTTACAACACTTTAGGTGTTATGTAGGTGACTCCTTTTGTCCTGTAACTCCGGTGGGTTGTAATCACAATTCATACTTCTGCAAAGAAATTCTCCTCTCAGGTAGATATGATGTGTAGTTTCGAAATTTTGGTAGAGACCAATGTTTGGCAGACTTGCGTGGAGTCCAGCTTCGTGTTTTCTTTCAATGTTCTATTTTAATAGTATTCTGCTGAAAAAACAAAATCAGATATTTCTTGTATTTCTACTTGAGTTCGTTGTATTATGAGATATACTTTGGTTTCTGTGCTAGAACATCCATCCGTGTTTGCCATTCTGTGTTGCCCTTCATGGTTTTGGCCCTTGTGATGGTTCATCTTGTTTGTTTAATTGCAACGTTTGGTCCCCTCCTCACGTGAACCATACTCAAGTTTGTTCACATAACGCGTCATGATTGAATGATTTGAGTATGTTGTTCCATGTTGGTCCATTCTGACAGAATCAGTTCTGTGTCAGCTTCAGCATAAATCATCTTTCCAGTTGCACTGCAAAGCTGCGCTGTCAGTAATGAGTGACCATGCATAAAATGTGCTAATTACCTCAACCTCATTCCAAACTGTTGATGTGCTCGTCTCTGGCTTTATATCCATATGTACCACTCTCATGATCTAATCTAATCCATTTCGTGACAATTTATGCTTTGCAAGGAGATATTTTTCTTGAGAACCTTAATAAAGATAAGGCTAGCAATGATCTAGCATTTTTTTCGCTTTCTCCAAAGATTGGTAGAGATCCTTACTAAAAAAAGATTGGGAGAGATAATTCAGATGCCCAGTTTTTCACAAATCAGCTCATCTTACTAGCATTCTCAGAAGAACCTTCAAAGAAGATTAGAATGGACAGGTTTTCACATTATTATTAGAAAACCAAAATTTATTCGAAGCATATCCATCCATGTTTCAACATTATTGTTCTTCCAGGATGAACAGCTGTTCTCCATGTATTTTTTTTCCTCCTGCTGGTCATGTGCTGTACCATGCATAACTCTGCTAGTACTCAAACTCATTTTAAACTTTTGATCTATTCAACCTTGGATGTGTATCCTTATCTCACTCTGCCAGAATTCATCCTTCCTGGTGACGAGAAGGACAGTCCCATGCAGAGTCCCTTGTTTCTGTCCTTTGCGTCCTTACATCAATCTCAGCCGATCTACTTTGCAGCGTTTTTTGCTTTCTGCAAGATTGGGAGAAATAATTCGGACGCCTAGTCCTTTGAGAAGTCAGCTCATTCTCAAACCCCCCAAAAAAAACAGCTCACCAAACTCAGAAGAACCCTTCTAAGGTTAGTTGGCCGGTGTCAGGTCCATGTGAAGTGTGACTGCATCACCTGTCCCTTTTGCCAAAATTTAGTTAGATAGATCCACCATCGTTTGGTAGGCTCACTACAGTTGTGTTTTCTTTCAGTGTTCTTAACCGAACCTGTTCTTTGTTATCCGGAAACTGACCTACGAAACTGTTGTGTGCTATTTTTGCAAGGCCTTTGTAAATGAGCTTTTTCCTCCTCACTTATCAATGAAAGCCAAGCAATCCGGATCTATAGAAAAAAAATAAATCCAGAAACTAAAATCACGTCTGCATGCATTTATAATTATCCATCCGTGTGTCCACATTTCTATTCTTCCAGGCCGAATGGCTCATCTGTTCTCCATGTCTTTTGGCCCTCGTATCATTCTCTGACAGAATTGAGTTCTCTGCTCTGCTCTCAGCTTCGGCATAAACCTCTTTCCAGCTTGCATTTTGGAACTGCATCTTCTCTGTCAGTGTGACAACCATGCATTACTCGTGCTGGCTACTGCGACGACACAGCCTCTTCAGCCTAACGTTTGCTCTCTGCCGAGTCGACGTCTTTTCAGATTGTGCAGATGCCCGGTCCTTCCTGCAGAGATCAACTTGCAAAGTTTGAACCGTCTGAAAAAAAAACAGAAAAACCTTCCATGATAATAGGCTGGGAGTGCAAAATTCGTTGCTAATTGTTGTGTTGGTTTCGGCCGATATATCACTCTCAGCCGATTCATTTCGCGACAACGCGTCCCTTTCTGCAGCCACAAGCACTGGTTCAAATTGTTCAGATGCCCAGTCTTTCAGAGATGAGACTGACAGTATTGCCAAATCTGACGGGCATCATCTGGATGAATCCTGTGAAATGAAACGAGCCATCAGAGATAGCAGATAAGGCATCTTGTGAGCCGTGTGAGTGCACTGCTTCCCCTACCATTACCAACTTGTTATCTCCATTTGCAGCTGCTGCTCCCAGGAAGACGAAGAACATGTTCTGTCCACACAAAAAAAAAACACAGTCAATCTTTTCAGCCTGAAGCAGATTTCAGGCACAGCACACTTGTGAAGATGCTCACCGAAGGATGTGATCGTGCGGGCCGCTTGTCAAGTCAACTGCAGAGTCTCTTCCGATGGGATTCCCAGCGACGCAAAACGTTTTTGCGGAATCGTGTTCTGTCCCCTCGCCAAGAACGTGCACAGTCATTGACCGGCTTTCTTCATGCTTTTTTGCAGGCCAAAGCATGCATTGCAGGCCGTTCGCCCGTTCTAGAAACATCGGCCGGCCTGGCTTTGGTTCGTAGGATCAAATCCAGTGCATCTCTCTCACTGGTTACAGTGGCAGGCAGCTTTGGCCCTGATTGTGATCTCTCGTGCAGGTGGGGGTGGCTATTAGTCATGGATGAGTCATTTGGTTTTCTTTAAACACGGTACAGACGCAAACACTCATTTGACACACTCATCTTCCAGAGATTCTGAGATTGACTGAAAAATGTGAGCACGTGTAACGTGTGGTAGACTCAAATCCCATAACGAGTGTACTGAGACATATTCGAAAACAACTTTCAAACGGATCAGCAAGTGGCTTGGAAGGTGAAAGATGATATTAATTACCCAATGGAAGAGGGCAGTTGGATTTGTATCCTAACTAATTTCTAGTCTTCTTGTTTGTGTTGGCCATGGTGTGGTGGTTCCAATAGGTTGCTCCAGGAGTGCCTTGAGTGTTGGAGTAGTTTTTTTTACACCGCATCCCATATCGGCATAGTGTAAAAAAAAATCTTTTCTATTTAATCGAAATGCATAGCTCCTGTCACTTACATTTAAAAAAGGAACCCTGGTGAGCATTATACACCACCCTGTGGAACCTAAACAACCAAACTACGCTAAGTTCATTTTTTTTCTCTCTTCTTCTCACTTTTGTTAAATCTGATACTTCATAGGATTCCACATTTTTCTGTGTGCTCGAGCTGACTACATTATTCGTGGTTAGAAAAGATTGAGAAACGAACTAGCAGTCAGTAAATTGGCATTGTATAGAAATACAATTCTGCTGATTATCTGAACCCAGATAGAAAATTACCCTTCATGATGGATTGATGTGAAGCGCACTACGGAGAAGGCAGTGCGTGTTGGATGCAAGAGCAACAAGGTACCTCGTTACTGGCTGCCACAAATCCTGATCCCCAAATGTGCTAATGCTCCTGTCATGGATCATTTGTTGCCAAATTGGAACTCCAGTGTTTACATTCTCCCATTAAAAATGTTTACGTTCTGATTCTCTGAATTTATCCTATTAAGTAGGGTTTGTGTAGGCCACCTTGCCTGTCATGGAAAAGAAGGTCCATCCCACAATCCATATGCTTGTCCTCATCAGAGGTTAGACTAGACCAAGCTAGAAAATCACTATGTGTCCAGGGTAATAGAAAAATACTCACGTGTGGCTGGAATGCAATCTGCCACTGAGTTTTTATTCCAATTCCACTCTAGATGCAGAGCTTTGTTAGTGTAGGCCAGGGGTTGACTGGGAGATAGCCCACTAAACTTGGAGCTAATCATTTTGCTCCCATCATAAGATTTTGGTTTGGGTGATTCCATGCTCCACAGCCTGAGGTACAAAATGGAATTATTGTGTCTTGGTGAGGACGGTTTGGAAGTCAAAATGGGACCTTTATCACCTGCACAAATAAGAAGAAAATCCTTATTTACCGCCGCTAAACTCATGCTCTTGCATTTTACTGAAAAATCAAACATATATACAGCTAAAATGCCTGT
The DNA here is from genome assembly GCA_038087645.1 of Saccharum hybrid cultivar R570. Classification (NCBI taxonomy): domain Eukaryota; kingdom Viridiplantae; phylum Streptophyta; class Magnoliopsida; order Poales; family Poaceae; genus Saccharum; species Saccharum hybrid cultivar. The sequence continues at coordinate 4,470,818 of JAQSUU010000059.1, forward strand.
CTTTCCACTGTTCCATCAGACAACCTCACAAAGCCTACCAATATAACTTGAATACAGGCTATACAGGACATCTGAATCTTATCTGATTGGCATCTTCAAAAGAAAGAAAGAAACCATGTACTATTTCCAGCACATATCCAAATTTCCAATCAATCCATCAGGCCCAGAATGACTGCTAACGGCTCTATAAAGACACCAGTGATTACATAGCTACATAATCCTCTTTTAACAAAGGCACATGCATGTCAATTGACAATAATCAGATGGCACCAACGGTCGACACGTGGACTGGCACCACTACCCACAGGCCAGTGATGCCATCCCTCACTAACCTCTGGCTTTGCAGCATTGGTCAAAGCCTGATAGCTTCACGAGATCTACTGAAAGCACAATGCCAATATAGTACCCTTTCAGCATGATGGATTGACAGCAGTTTGGACTGTGGTGATGCTCATTATGTGGGGATCGACCAAGAACGTGCACTGTGATCGGATAGCTACAACCGATTATCCTGCTCCCACAAAGCCCGGACCGATCAATCACTCTTAAAGTTCTCCATGAAACTTTGCCCAATAAGGGAGGTGTTCATAGTTATCCGACCGGTTTTCGAACAGTCACTGACAGGTGGGCCCTAGCAACAGCCAATTCAGCTGGGCCCACATGGCAGCGGCCGGTGCTGCAGAAAATGGTGTGTACCCGGAGTCCCGGAGCACTTGCCGGCTGCTGGAGATCTGTATTATAAGCATCACCCACTAATCTGCTCACTACAGAGCCTGCTGTGCAAATTTCTGCAGCATTTGTTTCATGTGCTGGAATAAGTTAGTTGGAGCACAGGCAGGCACTGACGACTAAAGCCAAATAACCAAAGTGGAGCTGCAAAGGTGTGGAGTGAATCCATCCATCCATCGACCCATCACCAATTGCATCCAATCCAACTCGACGTTGTCGGCACTCGGCAATGCAAGTGCATGCATGCATGGTTCCACCAACATTAATTTTCAGCAAGCTTGATGCAATGCAACTACAGAACTACTGCTGCTAACCTGGGACAATTAAAAACTAAGAGTATAAAGATTGATGTGATGTACTGATCGATGATGAACATATGTGACAGGGTCGTGGTTAGCAAGCTTATCCTGGGGCTGGGAGTAGAAGATACTCCCTCCATTTCAAATTATAAATCACTTTGTTTCGATTGGAGGGAGTCAAAGCGACTCATAATTTGAAACGGATGGAGTAATATATAGGCAAATTTTGCTATGAGACATTAGAAAAACATATAATTGGCCAGTTCACACCGTAAACGGCAGACTTTGTTGATACCATTACAAATTCATGGTTCTTTACCGAGACACACCGCGTCGATTATTTTATTCATTTTTTAATTTCAGGCAAGAGAAGGTTGAGAAAATGTCTTCTTTGCCCTTGTCATCGACCTCCGGCCCTTTGGCTGATTATTTGCTGTGACACACTGCCACCAGCGATTCATCGCTGTACTCCTCCGACCACCCGCCCCACGCTTAGACCATTGGTTCTCCCTCTGTTTACGCCACCGCAGAGCAATGTCGAGTCCGTCCAGGTGGTTCTTGCCGGCGGAAAAATGGCGACGGCGGCTTCTTTTGCTGAGCAGAGCAAACAAGGGAGAGAGAAAGTGGTGCGACGCTTCTTGACGTGATTCTCACCTCCACGTGAACCCGATGGCGGTGCTCAGGATGATGGGGAGGCGGCGAGCGGTGCGTTCAGAGCGGCGGAGTGCCGGGAAACAACAGCGTGACGCGTACAGGCCGCGGGGACGCACAGTTCCTCGTAGGGAGAAGACCATTGCGGCCATGGTGTTGCGCGTGTGCATCACGGGCTGAAAACAAGGCGGCGCGGGTCCTGCTCGGTCGAAGGAAGGGCCCGGACGGCGAGATCCGCAGTGGACGATGAGGGGACCTCGGCCGCCGACGAGCAAGGGCTAGGCCTGGAGAGGGCGCGGGCTGAGTAGGCCCAGGCATGGCCAGCACGGGAGCTCGCCGGAGGAGGAGACGGGCCCAGGCGGCAAAGTCAGGATCTCACGAACCACCAAATCGGCGGCGGCAGTGTTTTGCGGCGAATAATAAGGGAAGGGCAGGAGGTCGAACACAAGGGCAAAGATGACATTTCTCAAGCTTTCTCTCTCCTGAAATTGAATGAATAAATAATCGATGCGGCGTATCTAGGCAAAGAACCATGAATTTGTAAGGGTACCTAGCAAATTCCGGCCGTTTGTAGCGTGAACTGACCAATTATACGTTTTCTAGTGTCCCGCGGCAAAATTTGCCTAATATATATGGGGCACTAGGCACATGCCAAATTTGTGGTGTGATTTGTGTGGATGTAACAATTTCGGTTTAGAGGCGGATGTAATTATTAGCCGCGAGTGACAGTCTCAGATGGCACATCAAAGTAGTTATCGTCTGATCTTGAAGATGATTGTGCTCCACGGCTGCACTAATGAAGACCAGTGCTCATCTCCTTTTCGCCCAATCTTAGTTCCTCCACATTGTCTTGTAGCCAACTTTCCTTCCAGTCGACAAGGTGTGCTGGAGCAAATCCCATCCATCATCCAACTTTGACTGGATTAGACATTTTGAAATCTGACCACTATTAGCTAGCTTTGGTGTAGGCTTAAACGTAGTGAGAATTCTTCGTTGATTATTACAAACTGCTAGCAAATTTTCTGTGTTGCAGGCATGACGATCTTCTGTCAGGAGAAACTCTTCTGTCAAAAATAAACTATTGGCAGAGCCAGACTACCTAAAGTACTAGCTGAAAGATATGTTTTGTTTACATACAAAGTTAGATATGCATGCCCAGTTGCATTTGTTGTAGCAGAATAAGACCAGATTTTTTTAGAAACAAAAATATAGTATACTATAGCCCTTCTAGCTAGCCACATACTGTCAAAGCAAGAGCAACAGCACGGATTGAAACACAAGTTTATTCTAATGATTACAGCCATTGCAAGAAAATTCAAAGTCAGGTCAGTGCCAATGCCATCCACAAATAATATTCTGGTGGTGGCATGTTAGTTGTCACAAAGCAGTTAAACCTACATTGTTTTTCCCCCAGTCCCCAGATACGGGCTACCTAGGAGATAATATTCAGGAATAAGAATGTGCTTATTAGAATACACGATGGTCACTTCTGATTGACCGTTCATGTTAAAATAGCCTTGTAGGTAGCTTTATTACCCACTAACACAGAATGATACTGAGCTGGGAAACCGGGGGGCTTCTCTACCAAAACTGTGAAAATTGACCAAACTATGGGCTTAAAAGACCTGTTTTACGCCCCCCCAACCCCCAAAAAAACCATGAATAGAAGAGAGAAAGTATCCTATATGGATCTTTTTTACGAGAATCTCTTTTTTTTCTAGAACTAGCATTTTGAAAAAAAAAATGGTTTATACTCTATCTATTCCATTCGTCCTAAAATTGCCTAGAAATTGTAAAAGTGATGTGGTGTATAGCGAGCACCAGTTACTTATGCATCGATCGACGCCACAAACTCATTTGCATACTCCAAAAACTGAAGCCAGAGTGCATTAAGGGCGTGATTGGTTGTTGTGGGGTAGGCGAGCCGGGATGGAGGGGCGGCCCAGGCTAATGAGAGGCAGGACGAGAGTGTGCACTGGTTTATTTGGTTGCAACTTTATCGGTGATACTGGATGGGAGCCAGTTTGTTTGGTTTACTGGATGTATACGAGTTTGATACAGTAGCTCATGTTTGGTTTGCTGGTGGGGTGGAGTTGCTGCTACCTCCTGCATGAATTGGTGAGGTTCCCTCGTGAGGGGGAGACAACAGGGAAGAGAGGGAAGCGGAACGGAAGAGGCGAGAACGAAGGTAAATGCCCACATACATGGAAGAGGCGGCGGCCACGACTCCCGCCCCAAGACCTAGACCTAGAGCACGCCCAAGACCCCTTCTTCTTCCTTCAAATCCCCCACTCTAACCTCGCCAGCGTTTGGCTGTGGGGTTGAGCTTTAGGGGCGGCGGCCATGGCGGCCCGATCTCCTCAAATCCAATGTTGTAGTCCATGGGGAAGGGAATGGGTTGGTCAATGGGGTAGCTGCGGTGGTGGGCGAGGTTCTGGTGCAACGAATCGAAGCGGGGTGGGCGGCTGCTAGAGATCGAGCACGTGGCGGCACTGCTCTGCTCGGTTTGCTTTGGGGAAGAACAAAGCATGGGGTAACCTTATCCCTGCGCCTCAGCCGTCTCCCGCACGGGCCACGCGCCACACCACGCCATCCCGGCTCGCATGGGAAGCCTGATTTCTGCGTACGCTAGGAGCCTGCACTAGGGGCCTCAAATGCACGGTCCCGTGCATCGATTTCGTTCGGCACAGCGAACCAAACACAGCGATAGTGCATGACATGGTGCCGGATGGCCCTTTGGACAGCTCCATCAGGGCTACCAATCACGCCCTAAGGCCCTCTTTGGAAACGGCTCGCACGGCTTTGGCTCCTTCTGACATAGTTACGGTAGCAATAATATGCATCACTATAGCAAAAGGTTTATTTTCTCTCTCCAACCTAAATTAAACTAGCAAATAGGAGAAACTAGTGAAGGCAGGTTTAGAGGGCTTTCTCTAGCTTCTGGTACACTAGTGCTACGTTGTGCTACCGTCACTGTTCATCTAAATGTCTGTTTAGTCTATATAACAATGTTTAAATGGTAAAAGAAAGTCACCCATGTCGTTTAGGTCTTAAATGGTGAATTAAACGGTTAGACCGTTTAAAAACCGTGTAAACATAATGAATGGTTGTTTTGCTCGTTTAATATGTATTAAACGAGCAAAACAACCATTGAACTAACTATTTAATTGATAGGAGAATTAGAGCTACCACATCTAGCACCCAACTGATTAACATGGTAAGTATATGAGGTGGAGTGGGATTCAGATTTCTTCCCAAAAAATTATTTGGTAGAATAATTATCTTTTTACGTGTGTAAGCATGCAGCCGTTTAGACTGTTTAACTTCATTTTTAAACACCATCTAAATAGCCTAATAACGTTAAAAAAATGACCGATTGTTTACCGTTTAGAATAAAGTCGAAGTCCCTGCCCGTCCCACCAAAAGAGTCCTGGAACTAGAAGTGAATCATCAGCCTTGAAGGGCTGTTCTAAACTAGGCGGGCTTTAACTGGCACATGCACTCATCTCAGGTGCCTAGACCTGGAACTGGAAGTGAATCATCAGCCTTGAAGGCTCCCAACTCAAGCCCTGTTTACTTCCCATGCAAACCCAAAATATTTTCTCTTTCACCCATCACATCAAATATTTAAACGCATGCATGGAACATTAAATGTAAGTAAAAAAAATAACTAATTGCATAGTTTGTCTGTAAATGTCGAGACGAATTTTTTGAACCTAGTTAATCCATGATTGGACAAATTTTACCAAATAACAATGAAAGGTGCTACATTAACTTTTCACTCCCTTTTCCTCAACTAAACACACCCTCAACCACCCACCAAAAAGCTCTTGCCCTGAAACGCAAACGCCCCAGACGTGGGAAACACAAACGGCTGCGCAATGACAACGTTAGCAATTGGCAATGCCAAGAGATCCAAACGCATGCGGCCTCCCGGATCCGGCCATCCGGAATCCCGGGTTGCACTGCATCACGCTGTGACCTGCTGTCCCGGCTGCTGCCGATGGATGTTATTGTTATGGCTTGGCTGGCGTCTCCACCTCTGACTTCATTCGGTTCGGGCGCCAGAAAAAACTGAATTGGCGACGTACGCGCTTGTACAAACAACCGATCTGGGAGAGGGCCTTGAATGCATCGCACCGTCGATCTGCGAGACGTACGTACGCTATCAGTATCAGCAACAACATCGAACAACAGATCGAGCACCAGGCGTTGCCTGCACCGAGATGCAGAGTCAGAACCTGGCATGCATCTCTTGGACGATAATCGGAGACCGATCCATTTGTTTATTTGTATATATAAATATATCTTCTTCAGTTCAGCAAAGCAGGATCGGAGATATTGCTAGAGTAGAGTATACTACGGGCACATCTATATCAATTTGCAGATACTACAGATTTTGTACGCTAGATTTCCTGCAATCGATCTTCATCCATTAGTGAGCTAGTGCCGGCCTGCGATCTCCATCCATTAGTGAGAGCTAGTGCTGCCTCTTTAGTCCTTACTCGACAATTGCCACATTAACAAATTCCCTCCACGGATTCGCCTTTTAATTTTTCTCCCCAAACAAAAAACAAGGGGAAAAAATACATACCGTCAGGCTCATCAGGCACCTCTCTCCTTTGCTCGATTCGATTCGTGTGCACATCTCTCTCTCTCTCTCTCTCTCTCTCTCTCTCCTCAACACAACAGCGACCACTGTGAGCGGCGCCTGCCTTTTCTTCCCCTCTTTCCCATTTCCCTGCTCCTTTCTCGCCCCCTGCCTCTTATCTATCTTATATAAAGACCTGACCACACCCAGTTATTCTCAGCCTCACTCCAAGAGCGGCATGAACAATGCTGTTGCATTTGGTCAGCTACTAGCTAGATAGATCAGACAAAAACCCTCCTCTTCACTAGCAAATTAAAGGGAGTGAGACCTTCAGCCGTCTTTCGTCGGAGCGTTTGGTTACTAGGATGGAGAAGAAGAGCTTAGAGTTTGAGGTTGCCGATGACCACGAGGTGTGGGTGCATGACTCCTCCGTGGATCACCGCGGGAGGTCTCCCTCCCGCGCCACCACCGGATCGTGGAAGGCCGCGATGTTCATCATCTGTGAGTAGTCGTTGTTTAGATTGAGTTTCATGAAGCGATCAGTTGTCGTGGGGGTTTTCTTCCTAATAACATGGGGTTTTTCTTCTTCTTTTTGCCATGTAGTGATTGAGTTCAGCGAGAGGCTGAGCTACTTCGGCATAGCCACGAGCCTGATGATCTACCTCACCAAGGTGCTGCAAGAGGAGATGAAGGTGGCGGCCAAGAATGCCAACTACTGGATGAGCGTCACCACGCTCATGCCCTTGCTCGGCGGCTTCCTCGCCGACGGCTACCTCGGCAGGTTCAAAACTGTCGTCGTCTCCACCGCCGTCTACCTGCTGGTGAGCACTGATCACACCATGGCAACGAGACAACCAACAGCAGCAGCTGCTTCACATTTCCCCCTCCTCTCTCTTTCTCGGCAGGGTCTGACGGTCCTGGCGACGGCGCAGCTGGCGCCGGGGCTGAGGCCCGACCACTCGCCGCGCCTGCACGAGGCGCTCTTCTTCGCGGGCATCTACCTGGTGTCCGTGGGCACGGGCGGACACAAGCCGGCGCTGGAGAGCTTCGGCGCGGACCAGTTCGACGAGGCCCACGCGGCGGAGCGGGTGCAGAAGATGTCCTTCTTCAACTGGTGGAACTGCGCGCTCTGCTCGGGCGTCCTGCTCGGCGTCACCGCCATCGTCTACGCGCAGGAGCGCGTCGGATGGGGCGCCGCCACCGTCGTGCTCGCCGCCGTCATGGCCGCCTCGCTCGCCGTCTTCCTCGCCGGCCGCCGGTCCTACCGCTACAGGGTGCCCGAGGGAAGCCCGCTCACGCCGCTGCTCCGGGTCGTCGTCGCCGCCTTCAGGAAGAGGCGGCTCCCGCTGCCGGCCGACGCCGCCGAGCTGTACGAGGTGAAGCCGGCGCAGAGTGGCAAGAAGAGGCTGCTTTGCCACACCTACCAGCTGAGGTAAGAAAGAAAGAACTCACGTTGCTTTCCATTCCCCGATCGAACGACCTTTATTTTACCTTTCACGATTGATCGATCGGCTAAACATAAAGCGATGGTGAAATGCCGATCGTTTCCTAGAATTGACGCAACAGTCGCTAGTGCCTCGTGACGCGATCCGAGTTCATCAATTTTTGCTGCTCCTGGGCCAACAAATCTGAAGAGATCTCCGAAAAGCAAATAAAAGGAACATACAGTCGAAGCATGAGCGGTGGACCGGTTGTTGAGCGTGACGTATGGTACGTGCTGCAGGTTCCTCGACAGGGCGGCCATAGTGGAGCCCGGCGCTGGCGAGGACGCCTTCGGGCCATGGCGGCTGGCGACGGTGACGCAGGTGGAGGAGACGAAGCTGGTGCTTGCGATGGTGCCCATCTGGGTGTGCACGCTGCCGTTCGGCATGGCGGTGGCGCAGGTGTCCACCTTCTTCATCAAGCAGGGCAGCGTGATGGACCGGCGCCTGGGCCCGCACTTCGAGCTCCCGCCGGCGTCCATCTTCGCGCTGTCCGCGATCGCCATGATCGCCACGGTGGCGGCCTACGACAAGGCGCTGGTGCCGTACCTGCGGCGCTCCACGGGAGGTGAGCGCGGAATCAGCATCCTTCGGCGCATCGGCATCCGCATGGCGCCTGCTGTCGGCCGCGGTGGAGCGGCGGCGCCTGCTGTCGGCCTCGTCCGCCGCGCAGCCGCCGTCGGTGCTGTGGCTGGTGCCGCAGTTCGCGCTGATGGGCGTGGCGGACGGGTTCGCGCTGGTGGGCCTGCAGGAGTACTTCTACGAGCAGGTCCCCGACGGCATGCGCAGCCTGGGCATCGGCCTCTACCTCAGCGTCATCGGGGCCGGGAGCTTCCTCAGCAGCCTGGTGATCACGGCGGCCGACCGCGCCAGCTCGCGCGGGGGGCGCGCCAGCTGGTTCGCCAAGGACCTCAACCGCAGCAGGCTGGACCTCTTCTACTGGCTGCTGGCGTGCATCGGCGCCGTCAACCTGGCCTTCTACGCGCTCGTCGCCACCAAGTGCTCGTACAAGCAGACCGTCAGGGCCGGCAGGGTCGGCGACGACAAGTCCGCCGCCGGCTTCGTCGCCGCGTAGGTACAGTGTGGTCATGGAACCAAGCATGCATGCACATGCCACTAGTACGTAGCTAGCTGCAGGATCATCGTGTTGATATTATTAGCGGCTAAGTAATAATATCTAGGTAATAAGAAGTGTATGCTAATTCGACTAGCTTGTAAGTCGCGTCGATCGATCGTGTTGTTGCTCTAGTGTGTCGTGTCCTGTCACACAACTCACAAGGATTGGTGTACGAGTACGACTGGCTGGCGCGTCGTGGAATGTACGTGTACAAGTGCTGTCTGGTTCGTTGTAGCAGCGATTTATCACATGCATGAGCTTAAGTGATTACTCCTTCGGAAAGAAGAATGGCAAACGTACGTGCGCGTCGGCACTCGTCTCCTGCTCGGCGACGGCGGAACGGTGGGGCACCGTGGCCTATGACGGCGTTCCATTCCCGTATATATGGCACCGGCACCAGGAAAGAAAATTTGCCGCGGGTGGCGCCGCCGCCTCGCCGTGGCGGGCATCAGGTTCAGGACTTGGGCCTTTGGGCCTTGGGGTGAGAAACTGGCAATGGGCTAAGAAGAAAAGGAACTGGAGGAAAGAGGCCGCCGAGTTGTTGGGCTAGTTTCTCAGTCTCAGTTGGACTTGATTTGCTGGGCTGAGTAAAACTAGCTAGAAACTCCAACTAGTTAACTGCAACCGAGCTCAATACTCACGTGAAAGAAAAATGATTCGTTTTTTCCCAGACAACGAGTCCTCTGGGGGCGGATCCAGCGGTGGTGCACGAGGGGGGCTTGAGCCCCCTCTACCGCTGAACGCATGGAACCCCCTCAGCCCCGGACCTAATCCGGTGCAGATTTTATAGGGACTGCAACTTTAGCAATCCCACCATCCTGATCGTCCATAGTAAATCCAAGGGCAAAGCATGGACTGCCCAATTTACTAGTCTCGACACCTATCTTCTCTACTTTTTGGAGGCGGGAAAATTCAGAAGCTTTGGCTACATGTGTTGAGAAAAAAAAACAAAGGAACTCCTAACACTAATGCTGAAAACTCTAGTGTTTAAGAAACATTCAGCTTACCTAACCAATATACACATGTGGCTGGTCTAAAGAAGAAAGAAAAGAAAAAAGGTGGATCAAAATAAAATAAATTTTGGACTGAAAAATCTCAGAAGAAAAACAAAAACAAAGGGAACAAGAAGAATACAAGTAAACCTGTGCAACAAGAAGATGGAAGTCGTATTCCAGAATCACAAGCGTATGAATCAATTTCTAGTTTTACCCAAATTCTTATAGTATGCTTATTACACTTATCCTTTTCCATGAAAATAGCATTCTCTGTTTTCACAATAACCTGATATTTTCTTCTCTGTTTTCTCAATCTTTATTTTGGTCTCTGTATCCCTCTCTTTTAAGAGTTCAAGTGTTGTTCAAGATGTCAGCAATCCTTACTCCTTGGAAGGGATAGATGGCTGAGAAAGGTCAATTATATAAGTTCAATTGACTTGACAAATTATAATATCTCAACTATTTTTTTGCAGGCTGTGTACTGAAGGCATGGCTTCTATTGGGTGATACAAGTTTTTGTACATGAAATGGGAAAGAGAACCTTCCTATGTGCAAAAGGTTCTCCATTAATCGTACTCTCTGTTGTGGATGCAAGGCTGTTGATGGTTGATGCAAAGTTTTTGTATATGAAATTAGAAATAGAGAACCTTGGTGTATAGAAAAGCATCTCAGTTTAGCATGTCTTTTGTATATGCAAGCTTTTGTATTAAGCTCTCAAATTGCAGCAAACACATGCAGCTTGGTTCCATTTAATTGCATTATAAGATGAACGCATTCTTTTCTCTGCTCTTTATAATTTTTCCTAAAAGAAACAGAGTTTAACAGGAAGCCTTGGGGAGGGAAGGAGAATAAAATATGGCTTTGATCCTAGCCATTTGTGGCCTTTTGAATGGGTCAGATGCAGCTACTGCATATGTTGCAGTAGCAGTTGTAACTGCACCTGATCCAGGTCCCTCGGCCCCCTACCGCCATTGATCCAACGGTGGAGCGGACATGAGGCGTCGAGCAGCGCCCCCAAAACGCCGGCGCCCGGCGGAAGCGAGGCGTCGAGCAGTGTACTCGTCATTTGGCCATTCTGGAAGACCCTGAAGTCTTCGAGCTCGTCCCTACGCCTTGAGCCTTTACTCTTGCATGCATGTTCAGGGCGCAAGAGCCCGCCCATGCCATGCTACATGTGAGGATTCCTCGGATTCCTCTACCTAGGGGCAGATCCAGCGGTGGGGTAGGGGGGCTCGAGCCCCCCTACCACCAACGATCTCATGGAGCCCGTGTCACATCATGATGCACTGCCTGCTGGCCTCCTGGCTCCTGTGTCACCTCAGATCAAGTGCTCCGGGTGCGGCAGTGCTCCGCCGGCGGCAGCTTGTCGCAGAGGGAGTAGCAACTGTGGTAGTGGTACGTCTCCACTGTCGTTGGTCGTAGGAACTGTAATGGTGATCACGACACCCCAGCGTCGGGGCAGCCATGGGGTTTTGGCGGCCCCTGCGATGGGTTCAAGACAGAAGGTCTGAACTCTTGAAGGAGGGGCTGAACTCTCGTCTGAAGCTAGAGGATGGCTCCCTGGCCGCGACTTGGGCTATGGGCTTGCTTCTTCATTTCTCCACACATTCCCACCTAGACTATTGGATTTGTTATAGCCCAATAAGGCCAATGCATTGTCGGCTTGAGGCATCTTCTCGTGAGCCTGGTGCAGCAATTGCGCGAGAGCAACTCCCGACCCCCATCCTCCTTGAGACTCATGCCATCCTGTGTTCGTAGCCCTAGAGCCAGCAGAGACGACGATCGACGGCTGCACGGATTTAGTGACCTACGGTCGTGGGTGAACGAGGTGTAGGGCAAGGGGCGGATCCAGATGCAAACGCGACTCGCGGAGGCGGAGGTGCGGGCGGTGACGCGGTGCCACAGCGGCCAACCGCTAGTGTCGTGCCCGCCAGTAGCGTGTAGGTGCGGAGGTTCCAGGAGGCCAACGGCCTAGTCCGGGCGGCCAGCCAGCCATTAGTCCGTTTGTCGATACTATAATACTAAGGGCCTGTTTGATACAAAAGCTAATCACTAGCTAGCTCAAAATTAGCCGAAATTACCTCTTGTATATCCAAACAGGAGGGCTAATAGGTGAGCTAATTTTTTAAACAAGTCTTCAACTAGTTTTTAACCAACTAGCTAGCCAACCTTGATGAATTTTGAGCTAATTTTTAGCCCAACTAGTAACTAGCCCTAGCTCACCCAAACAAGCCCTAAGTTACTAATTTTTGTTTTATTTCTCTGATTTGTGCTTGTCTTGTTGTCTGTATTTGTGCAGCATCTGGCTCACTGGGAACGGCAAACATCAGTAACCACGACACCACATCAACCAGACCAGTCAACGCCCGAAGGATAAGCAAAATAGCAAATGCTAGAGAAATTGCCCAGGTATATAAAATATTTAGGGCCGTTCTCTTGTAGTAATTACTAGTTAGCTTTTAATTGCACATTTTAATTCTCTGGCATTTTATTAAGGCCATATGCAATGGTGACAAAAGCCGCGTGGCAATTCTGTTGTAATTACTAATTAGCTTTTGGTAATTGCTTTGAGCGAAATTAGTCCACATTAGCTGAGTGTACAATTTCAATTGAGATTGTCATTTGTGATATAAACTCAAAATGACAGAAACTGAAAAGAAAAATAACATATTCCTCTCGGGATCCTTACTTGTATTTGTATAAAACCGCTATAAACTACTACATCTTTGGAAAAAAGTGGACTTATGTTGGTCTCATCTTGCACTCTTTTTTAAGCTCCTTAAAAAGAAATTCCACCAACGCCTCTGCCGAAGGAAAAACCCCAACGTGGTCCGGACAAAGCACGACACCAGAACTAGCTACACACTTCTGCGTGCCTATGTCTTTGAGAAAACACGAATATGGCTAGCTAGTCGCGTCGGTCGTGTTGTTGAGTAGGGTACATGCATGTCGTGTCACGACTCACAAGGATTTTGGTGTACAAGTGCTGTTTGTTTCCTTGTAGCAGCGACTTATGATTTATCACATGCATGAGCTTGTAAGTAATTGATTCGTAAAGAAGAATGGCAAACGTGCACATCGGCGCGCGCGCGCGAATCTGGAGAGCTTTTTTTTTTTTTTTTTTGGAGAGAGAGAGCCTTGCTGGGTTGGGTAAAAGAAAGTTGGCAAGGAAGCTCGCTTCTTCCGTGAAAGGAAGTTGATCCTGTTTTGTTTTCGGCCCAAACTACGAATCCATGGGCCTTTCTTTCCCCTGCGCCCTCCAGGTAGAGCAGTCCCGTGCGTCCGTTTGCGCGTGCTGATACGCCGACTCACATGGCGAAACCGACGAGGAGCTGAACGGAGATTTTTTTTCCTCAAAAATAAAGAGAGAGAGAGAGTTGGACTGACGGAGAGCTGCCGAGCGCGAGAGGTGGTAAATTATATCGACGCAACCAGCGCGCGGACGTCTGGCGCCAGCACATGTTGGGACACTCCACGGGACCACCTATCCGATACAAATAGAACGACCGCCCCCGCATCTGAAAATTAGGCCCGTTGCGCCGTCGTGCCTCGTCGCGTCGCAATCCCTCGTCGTGCCACCATCCTCTACGCGCCCGTTGGCCTCCACGCCCATCCCCACCATGTTCCGTCACTCTAAATGTCCAATGAGAAAATTTTTCATCTGAAGATCTGTTGCAACACGGAGTAATGCGAGATACAAAAATCAAAAGTATTGCTTGTTTGCAACATCAGAACAAGTCTACTGTGACATCAGAAGAAGGTGACTACAACAACATAACAAAGTGCAATGTGAGAAAAGCAACATTAGAAAAAAAAGACTTATGCAACAAAGAAATATTAATTATTTGTTACAACATCAGAACAAAGCTACTCCAATGCGAGATGCAACATCAGAAAAAAGAGACTAATGCAATAAAAAAATATTACATGTTGCAACAGCAAAACAAGGCTATTGTAGCAAAGCTCTTCGGAACCCTAGCCACCGCCGCGTCTCTCAGATCCAGAGGAGGAGGAGGAGGAGGAGGGGAAGGGCTCATATCCAGAGGAGGAGAAGAAGCGTTCAGATCCAGAGGAGGAGGAGGGCTCAGATCTAAAGGAGAACCGACCTACCTCGTCGGAGCCGCCGCCGTCATCCTTGTCTCTGGTGGGAGGACTGAGAGCCATGTCACTGGGGGCGCGGGGTACCAATGGAGTCGCAAGAGGGTGGAAGGGAGGGAGCGAGCGCCGGCAGGCGGGCGGAGCGGCAGCGAACTAGGCGTGGCGTCTGTCCCGGCGGGTGAGGCGGTAGTAGAATGGAGAGGAACAACTACAAGAGTAAGCGAGGAGAGGATAAGCATGAGTGCTGGAGACGGCGTGTGGCAGGGGCGGGTTGGTTCGACGCAACTTTGGGTGCGTCCATTCCTGTTCGGACGACTGTAACACCTCTGGTGTTATGGAGACTAAAAATTTGCCATGTCATCATATTACATTACAAAGCATACATGATTAAGTCAACTACGATGCGCATCAACTAAAACGAATTTACATTCTTAGGTTGGATGTGCTTCTGAGACGTGTGACTCGAACAGAAAACCCTAATTTTGAATGTCACCGCAAATACTTAGTTTATACCCTACGTAATTTGAGCTGTATGACTGTGTTATATACTAGTGTCAAGTGTAGGGTATGAACTCAAGTCCAACACGTAAAATGAAGCTTCAAGTTTGAGTTCGAATTTGGAATCCAAAACTTGTCGCGAGTTTTCTGATTCGAATTTGAATTCAAATTTGGGAAATTATTAAAAGATTTTCAAAAGTCAATTTGGTCAACCAAGAGTGGCATTTGGTCAAACATGTGATGCTTGACCCAATGATGCCCTTGGATGATGGTTTGATCACTAAATAATCACCAATTAAAATAGCAACAAGTTTCATTTTGAAATTCTTCCGAAAACCCTAAATTCAAATCCCTTGTTTTACCCCTTTTTGAATAATTCAAAATTTAAGCAAAATTTGAGAAAAAGTTTAAAACCAAGTTTGTAGATCTTTTCAAGGGCTACAAGTTTTGTGTTTTCAAAGTTTCAGTGAAAAATTTGGAGTAATTTTGAAAAGAAGCAAATTTCAAATTTGACCCCTTTTTCATCCCTAAACTCAAATTTTAAAATAGAGGCAGAATTTGAAAATGGTTTGAATAGAAAAGTTGTAGGTATTGGCTAGATGTACAACTTTGGTATTTGGAGTTTTTGAAGTTTCAATATAAAATTTAAAGTAATTTCTAAATTACCAAATTCTAGAAAAGTGTCCCCTTTTGATTTCAAATTCAAATTTCAAAATCCAGTTCGAATTTGAGAAAGTGTTCAGCATGAAACTTGTAGAGTTTGAAATTCTGAAGATTTCATATCTTGTGAATTTTTCAAGTTGCTACATGATTTTGGGAGTAATTTGACAAAAACCGATCAAGGGTTCATGTGTGTTGGGGGTGCTACAATGCACCGACGAATCAACGTCGGGCAGCGGACGGCATGGGCGCTGACGAGGCGCCGTGGCCTTCCACGGCCTTCTCGCGCACCCCAGATGGCCAGCTCCAAATTGCGCGCCTTCCCGTAGCCGTGCCAAGCCCCCTGCCAGTCTACTTAAGCGAGCCGCACAGTCGCCGTCGCTCTCCTCTTTTCCCTTTTCTCTGTTTTCACCGCCGCCTAGCTCCGCCGCTCACTGTTGCCGCCGTCGAGCCATCTCCGGCGAAGGCAACCGCGTCAGCCCATTCGCCTTACTCCCGCGCACCTCCTCGGCCGCTCACACCAGCCAATTTCACCTGAAGCGCCCGCGCGTCCACCTCCTTTCTCTTCTCCGGCGAGCGCAGCCACCGTGCCACCTCACCGTGGCTAGCCACCCTCGTTGCCTCTCAGCGCCTGCCAGTTGCACCGCTACGTTCGCGGTGAGCTACTCTTGCTCTCGGTCCCCTCCATTTAGTCACTACCGGCTTGTGTCGTCGGAGTGCCGTGAGCCGCGGCCACCGTGCCGCCATGGCCGGTGAGGTACTCCCTCCAGGGTGTCTGCAGCCAAGCTGTGTGTTTGAGAGAGTTCAGTTGGTCGTGTAGGTCATGATGCTCGGGTCAGTCTAGTCGGAGATTCGTCGTCGGCGTTGCGGTCACCGGCCAGCCGTCGTGTCGCCATGGCCGAGCACGGGGCGCGGGGAAGAAGAAGAGAGGGGGCGGGGAAAGGGAGCTGGGCCGGCCTGGCCATTTGCTGGGCCGAGCGAGGAGAGAAGAAGAGGGAGTCGGCCTGTACTGCCGATTTTGTTTTTCTTTTTTAAAAATGTGAATAGTGATAGTTTTTGTTTATTTCAATAGAATTTTTGTAGAGCTCCAAAAATTATGAAAATTTTTGTGTAAGCTTTTCAAAGTGTAAACTATCTAGAAAAAATATTAAATGCTAATCTTTATTACTTTTTGTAAGTTATTTAATTAGCTCAATTAAATGTTAAATGTAACTTCTAGGAATTTTAGTAATTAAAATATTAATCTAAAAATCATGAAATTTGTTTTGACACTATTTTAGACCATGGTCAATCTATAAAAAAAGTTTAAGCTCAATTAGATGAAGTTTAATTTATTCTTAATTTCTACCTTAATATTTAAGTAATTAACTAAATGTTAAATTGATAACTTTAAGTGTTGTGTGTCCTTTTTGATTGAGTGATGACCTTGGGTCATTAACCCTTAATGATCCTTGGCACCTTAATTACTTGGTTGAGCTCATGATTAACATGTTCTTTAAGAAGTAATAACGTTGCTTAATGAAGTACTGTTAGTTAGTGTTTTCTCTTGTTTTGCAACTGTACCGCGAAGAAAAGTTGTACTCAAGTTATTAATCATGGCATATCATCATCAAACATCATGTTTATCACCGCATCATGTTAAAGCATGTCATATGCTCATGTAGTTTCCGCTTTCGAGGAAGTAAGCGTTGTCGAGCAAGCCTCCGGAGAAGAGTTGTCTTCAGTGAATTCTGGACCAGACGTCGGAGTTGTTGAGCCTAAACCAGTCGTCTCGTCTGAGCAAGACAAGCCCCGGTGCATTTAAACCCTTCCTTGAGTTTTACAAATCGTTATCACTGGTACTATGGTTTACTGCATTAAGTAATTAGGAGTTGAGTGATAACCCAGTTGCTGCATTATCATCCTTGATTATTGTGATATCACCCTTGGTACCTGTTTTTATTGAAAAATGCGTAGTATGCTTCGCTATGCTTAATAAGTTAGGCTTTTAAATGAAATGATTATATGGCCACGATGGTATACTTGATGAATAATAAAATATAAGAATGAATTTAGGATCGGGCGGGTGGTTTGGCCACTGCTAACTTGCATTGGGAAAGGAGTCTCAATGTAGTGTTTCCGTCTTGCCAGTTAAGGACCGTTCGATGTAGTCTTGTTTATGTTTCGAGACTTTGCAACTAGCCTCATGCCTTGGGTAAGCCCAAGATATTAGTGATTCCATTACGAGAACGTCTAACCTTGCACTGGGAGTGGAGAGATGGCGAGAGTAGCGTGTACCCTCGGGGCTAGAGTTGGGTCGGGTTCGAGGAGTATTGTACTCTCGGGTGGCGATGGACACGTTCTGGTCTTGGGAGATCTGAATGAGGGTTGGCATATGCAAGATTTGGGTCTACATATGTCGTGAGGTTAGAGATTCCCAGCTGGGTATAATCGGTTGTAGGGTCGAGATGGCGGACTAGAGGGGGGGTGAATAGTCCTTTCTAAAATTAATCGCGTCGGCAAACCGAAACAAATGCGGAATTAAAACTATCGGTCTAGCCAAGACTACACCCCTCTATCTAAGTTCACAAGCACCTCACAAAGATCGTAAATATGTAACTAAGGTGCTTTCCTTAGCAAGAGCTCTCCTAAACAATTCTAGAGCAAGGTCACACAAACCTATGCACTAGTACTTTAGCAAAGCCGGGGAGCTCCTACACAATTCTAGTAAGCAAAAGCACGAAGCCACCTATGCTCACTAGCAATGCTCAATAGCAAGGCAACTAATGCCAAACTAGAGAGCGCAAATTACTTAGCTACACAAACTAAGCAATATGACTAACAAGGTTACACAAACCAAATTAGCCACGCAACGGGAGCTACTTCTATGCTACACAAGCAAGAAGGTAACTAGCTAACTACACAAGCAAACTAGTTACAAGAGCAACTACACAAGCACAAATATATGAATGTAAATACAAGCTTGTGAATCGAAAGCAAACCACCGAGAAGATGTACACAATGTTGACACGGCGGTTTTTCACCGAGGTTCACTTGGTTGCCACCAAGCTAGTCCCCGTTGTGGCGATACACCCACTTGATGGATCACGAGCTAATTGACTATCAAGAGTCAAACCCTCAGCGGGTGCCGCACATCCACTCTCAAGATGGGGATCCTCCAAGCCACGAGCTTTACTAGAGTTGCTCTTCGCGATCCCCGCGGGGTGAGCACAATCCCCCTCACAAATTCTCCTCCGGAGCCACGCACAATCTCCACGCGTGCTTCAACGGAGTCGCAAGCCACCAAGCCGTCTAGGAGGTGGCAACCTCCAAGAGTAACAAGCACCACCGGCTTGCAACACGATCACCTAGTGCCACTCAATGCAATCCTCTCGATGCAACGCACTAGAATCGCTCTCTCACTCGATCCGATGAACACTATCAAGCATGAGTGAGTTAGAGGGCTTCCAAGCACTACCACATAAGCCACCAAGGCCAAAGTGTGCTCAGCTTATGGCCACAGCCGGCCAAGGCATCTATTTATAACCCCACGGTCAAATAGAGCCGTTACCCCTTCACTGGGCAAAACTCGGGACGACCGGACGCGCCGGTCGTAACTGACCGGACGCGCTTCACCGCGTCCGGTCGCCCTGCGACGTCCACGTGTCCCTCGAATTTCAAACGCGACCGTTAGATCCTCCAACGGTCACTGCGCCAACGGTCAAACCCTATGACCGGACGCGCTGCTCAACCGACCGGACGCACCGGTCGCACAGCACCGCGCGCGCGAAGCAACGACCGGACGCGCTCCTCGCAACGACCGGACGCGCCGATCCGCACAGCACCCGCGCCCGCGAAACAACGACCGGACGCGCTCCTCGCAACGACCGGACGCGACAGTGCCAGCGTCCGGTTAGAGTCCAGTAAGCATCTTCAACGATCGGACGCGTCCGATCATGTGTGACCGGACGCGCCTCGCGTCCGATCATACTCAGCTTCCTCTGGACACCTGACCGGACGCGCCGGTCCCGCAAGTGACTGGACGCGCCGGTTGCAAACCCTAGCAACCGCGCCTGCGCTGTACTGACCGGACGCGTCCGGTCATACCATGACCGTGTCCGGTGCAGCGTCCGGTGCAGCGTCCGGTCACCTCTGTGACCTCCGTTCGCCTCCGTTTCTTTTCCGACTTCCGGCGTAGTGGAAAATAGGCATTTCAACTCCTCGAAAACGCCTGAATCCCGCGCTCGCAAAGCTCGGCGGGAGGGAGAGAGGAACCCAAATCCTCTCTACCGCTCAAACTCCAACACCTTCGCAAATGTGCCAACACCAACAAGTGAACACCACCTTGTGCACGTGTGTTAGCATTTTCACAAACATTTTACCGAAGGAGTTAACCACTCAACTTGCCACGCCACTCGATCCTAGCAACGATGCATAGTTAGATCACACGAGTGGCACTAGATGACCGATATGCAAACAAGTTTGCCCCTCTTGATAGTACGGCCATCTATCCTAAACCCGGTCATAAACTTCTCTACACACCTATGACCGGTGAAATGGAAATGCCCTAGGTTATACCTTTGCCTTGCGCATTCCACTCCATCTCCTCCGATGTTGATGCAACACATGCACCAACCATATCACAAATGATATGATCCACTTCATATCATCATGTGACCTTGGTCCATCGATCTTGACCTCACTTGCTCTTCACCGTTGCGTCGGTCCATCGGCGCCAAGTCTTGCTCAAGCTTCACCGCCTCGCGGTCCATCGCTCCAAAGCCTCCGACTTGCCCTTCACACTTGCAACCGGTCCATCAAGCCAAGCCTCATCTTGATCTTTGCCACCTTGGTCACATGACTCCATGTTATGTCTCATATGCAATGAGCTCCTCCGTGACACCATCACCTGTGGACTAATCTCCTGTGTATTTCTCATTAAACACAATTAGTCCACCTAAGGTTGTCACTCAATTACCAAAACCAAACAAGGACATTTCAATCTCCCCCTTTTTGGTAATTGATGACAACTCTACAAAGATATGGAAATTAAATTCTTTTGGACTTTATGCCACTTATCCAACATTTAAGCTCTATGTTAGAATTTGGATAAGCACCATAAAATCCGACTTGGTAGTGATAACTCTCCCTACATATGTGCTCAAATGGTTTGATTTCAAGCTTGCACATATGCATAAATATGAAATTTGTGGGAGGGTTAGCACTACTAAGTGATGCTAAGGTGTATAGAATAAACCTTTGTAGTTCGATACCATTTGATAGCTCGATATCATTTGAAATTCACAAGTTTGCCATCATCCTTAGCATCATGAGTAGCTAGACATCAAAAACACTAGAAACCCCGTGAGATCAACATTATAAGTAAGGTTCTAGTTTTTCATGATAAACACAAGTCTAGCTATCATCCTATGCATGCTAGTTATCATATCATCATTCAAGTTCTATAACTAGCATACACCACACAAGCATGCATGTTAAATAAAAACTTATGCAATGCTAGCAAGCACATGAATATGCATATATCAAATGCAACCAAACAAAGTTCATGAGCTTGCTCCCCCTACTTGTGTGCTTCTCTTGTCCAAGAATTTTGATCCTTCTCTTTTCTTCATTGTTGCTCCCTCTTTGTCCATTTCCATGTCCAAATCCCATCTTCTCATGATGTCCCCAACCCCCTCTCTTGGTGCATTGACATATCTTTGTTCCAACTTCTCCCCCTTTGTCATCAATTTCCATAAAGGGTGTATTTCTCATTGATACAAAGGCTTGCATTGGGGTAGATGGTTGAGACTTGAATATTGCGTTGTTGATGGACATCACCGCACATGTTGGAATGGCATTACTTGTATGTTGCTCTTGAGATACCACTTAGGATCTTTGACCTTGATACCATTAGGTGGGGCTCCTCCCCCTATGTCATAGCATGGGTCATTCACTTGATAATCTTGAGCTCTTGTGTGTGAGGGAACTTTCTTCATTTGATGATCACTTAAAGTTGAGGATCACTTGTGGAACCACGGTCTTGTATAAATGATATCATGTGTAGAAATACCACGAATAAATGTGTGATACCAATTTGAAGAATCCTCTATCATGGAACCACTTGTAGGATTTGTCAATATGATCTTTTCTTGAACATTTGCAATCTTTATGAGTACCACTTGTAGGATATCACTTGTAGATCATGATCTAGACACCACTTGTAAATACCAATTGAAGAAATATTTTGAGTCTAGATACCATTTAAAACACCCTAGATATCCATTTGCATTGTTATCTGTGCTTGTACCCATATCATTGTCATGAGCTTCTAGTATGACTTGAACTAAGTTGATTTGCCTAAGATTCTAAGTCCGGTTTGATCCAATGACAAGCTTCTTCACTTCTCATACTAAGGGTTATCTTGCCAATGTTGTACTTGTCACTTGTTAGCAATCCAAACTAGATCAAGTACTTGGGTTCACTAGCTCATGAACAAATTCATACACATACCACTAGATCATTTAAACAATTCAAGCAATAGTGGTAGGCTATGAATTTAAATATTTCATTTGTTATGCATGATCCTAGTAAGCATGTACTATATGCACTAATCGCATACTAGTAAGGGATGAAATGATCATACACATTACAATGATACCTTTGTTATATTGGAGTAGAGGATAGTCACATAGATTCCAATTCATTACTCCAATAGCAATGTGAAGTCCAATTTATAAGCTTGGTGAAGACCAATCATTATAGAGAAATCCATTCTTCACCCATATGAAATGAGAACCACTAATAATCAAGTGTATTATCTCTTGTTGTGGTTGGCTTGCTTTTTCTCTTTGATCAATGCTTGCATGAGAGAAGTACTTATGATACCAATTTTATAACCATGACTAGCTCTCTTTTGGGTGTTGCTTGCTTTTCTTGATCAATAGGCTTCAATTAAGCATCTCAAATGTCCCTTGAATTCATCACTTCCATGTTAGCCTTCCAAGCCGGTGCTCGGTTTACCCACCCATGGGCGGCAAGCCCCCTCAGCAGGGAGAAGTGACCTCTCTCCAAAGAACCATCCTTGACACTTACTTGAATTGCCTTTGATTGATTGATCTATGGACTTAACTTGATGAGTAACCTTGAATTATTCTTTAAGTCCTTTTCTTTCTACTAAATGATCTCCAATCATTACTAGAACTTAAACCTCATCTTCATCTTGAGTTTGATCTTCATTTTCAAATTTGAGTACCAAATTTGTACACTAAGTACATTCCTCAATCAATGCCCTTGTACTCATTTCTTGTCATGCTTCTAGATCAATTCAAAACCAAACTTAGGTGCCTCAGACACTTATAAATATGTTTCCAACTTGAGGACCTTTCACTTAAAGTGACTCTAGATCAATCCAATAATTGTCACTTTTCTGGCAGATTCTGTACCCTTCAAGGAATAATTCATATCTCCCAATATACAGATCCAAATGCCATAAAATTTGGTGGAGATGTGATTCACTAAGTCATCTAGCAGCTGTAAAAATTTGAGATTCATTTGACATCTAGATTGCTACCAGATTTCAAATCTTCGACCACTGCTACATGCTGAAAACTGCTGCACTATAGCTGACAAGATGTACTCCAAAGCCGAAGCATCTCTTATCCAATTCTCATGAAATTTGTACAGCATCTTATAACATAAGTCTAGAGCATGTATGCCAAATTTCAAGCCAATCCAATATGATTTGATCATCCAAACTCAGACTTGATCACTGCTAGCTCAGATTTTCAACTTTGGACAGATTTCAATACATTGAGCAATACTTCATCAAATATGAATCAAACTTGAAACTAACTTGTTTGAATACTTTCACAAGACATATATCCATCCAATTCACTTACTAAATGTCATCTCATGAATTTATTCAACACAAATCAATTCAAACTTGATTACTTAGGCATTTAATCCATTCAAGCATCTCATAGCAAGCAACATTGCATATATATCCAATTCAATCAACTCATATGCACCCAAGTGAAATGATCAACAAGAGATATACCTTGGTTAGCTCATGATCATCCAATAGCAAGCTTTTAACTTGAATATTTGCAAGCCATGAAATATATCCAATAAGTCACCACAATCTTGAATGTTGCACTTGTATGTTGTAGTATTTGGACTCCACTTATTTTGACTTGGCATTGGGATAGAATATGCACTAAGCTTTAAAACTTGATTCAACACATGATGACCAATATGAATCCAAATGAATCAAGCCTCCAATGCCGATGGTACCTACAAACAATCATCCACTTTTTGATGGTACCCAAACAAGTTTGGGTCCTCTCAAGTTAGGAGCAACATACTTAGGCAAAGCCTTAGTATGGGTAGCGGGATGTTTTGCAATAGCAACAATAGAGGTACCATTTACATCCTTTCTAAGCACATTAGTATCATCAATTGAAATATGCTTAGAAGTGTTACCTAGGGGACATGAATGTGCCATGTGTCCCCTTTCCCGGCATGAATAGCATCTTCTCTTTGATTGAGCCTTTTCTTTATTGCTCATGTGATGCTTTTCATTGCCTTGCCTCTCATGAGTTGCTTGAGCCTTCTTCTCAAGCTTGGTAGGACACCCCGAGGCAAAGTGTCCCATATCTTCACACTTGAAGCACTTGATGTGAGCCAAATCTCTCTTCTTATCTTGATTCTTGCTCATCATCTTGGCATCTTGGATTTGCATTGGATGCCTTGCTCTACCACCCCTTCTTGTTTTCTTCTTCTTCTTCATCAAGTCATCATCATCTTCATGGTTGATCTTGGCTTGAGCTTGGGGCTTTGATTTTGGCTTAACTTGAGACTTCTTGGTAGGGCAACACTTGGCAATATGTCCCACTTCATGGCATCGGTAGCACATGAGTTGGGATAGCTTCTTTGCATCTTGCTTCTTCATAATCTTGCCCTTGCTCTTGTTGTAGCCAATACCACTCTTATCACCATATCTTCTTTGATTGGTCATGATATGCTCAATGGCGATTTTAGAGTTGTAGCACCTCTCTAACTTGTTGCTCAATTTCTTCACTTCACTTTTGAGCTCATTGTTCTCCTTCAAAATGTTAGTCTCACAAGATATAGAAGTAGAACAAGCATATATATGTGAAGAACATGGCATATCTAATAAGTCATCACAAGAGGTGGATACATGCTTTCTCCCTACATCACATGGGTTAGTCACATTTTGCAATTGATCATTTGATCCATGTGATGAGCTCTCATTATTTTTAATTTTCTTTAACAACATCTTAAAGAGAGAAGCATGTTCTTGTGCCAAATTATCATGAGCAACACTAAGTTCCTCATGAGTCAATTTTAGCTCCTCATGTGAACAAGTAGTAACATAAAGGAAATGCTTTTGTTGTTCACATGTGGTTTTTAGAAATGAGTTTTCATTTTCCAATTTCATGGTTTTAGTTTTCTCATTTTCTAAAGACATGTTCATGCTAGCAAGTCTACTAACAAGCTCATCATATGAATCAACATGATTAATCACATTATCATTTGATACCTTTGTGTCACCTAGTGACATGAAACAATGTGATGTAGTGGATGGGCTTGTAGTAGCATCATCAAGGCCCGAGCATGAACCAATGTTGTCACCATCAAGTGTGCTTGGGGTAGAAACATCACTTGCAACACTTGATGCATCATCACCATTCTTGTCAAGTGAACTTGTGGTAGATCGATCATCATCATCACTTGACCATGAGGTGGAGCAATTCTCCACAACCATCGTGTTGTGGTCATGCTCAACATCATCATGTGCAACCTCCATGGGCTTGACATCATCGTCATCATCGGTGATAGCTCCATACTTTTCATTGAGATAGGCCCATATCTCATGAGCGGATTTGAGGTCCATGATCTTACCAAAGATGCTATCATCCAAAGATCTATACATGATGTTAGTAGCTTGGATGTCAAGATCTAGGCATTTCTCTTGTGCTTGAGTTAGATTATCTTCATCCAACACATGAGAAAAGCCTACATCTACCATCCACCACATTTGAGGGCAAATAAACTTAAAATTACATATCATCCAATTTTTCCACCGTGCAAAGTGTGTGCCATCAAACATGTGAGGACAATCAACATCTAGTCCATATTCCGCCATCCTCTCGGGTCGGTGAAGACCACAAATGAGAGACCGGGCTCCGATACCAATTGTAGGGTCGAGATGGCGGACTAGAGGGGGGGTGAATAGTCCTTTCTAAAATTAATCGCGTCGGCAAACCGAAACAAATGCGGAATTAAAACTATCGGTCTAGCCAAGACTACACCCCTCTATCTAAGTTCACAAGCACCTCACAAAGATCGTAAATATGTAACTAAGGTGCTTTCCTTAGCAAGAGCTCTCCTAAACAATTCTAGAGCAAGGTCACACAAACCTATGCACTAGTACTTTAGCAAAGCCGGGGAGCTCCTACACAATTCTAGTAAGCAAAAGCACGAAGCCACCTATGCTCACTAGCAATGCTCAATAGCAAGGCAACTAATGCCAAACTAGAGAGCGCAAATTACTTAGCTACACAAACTAAGCAATATGACTAACAAGGTTACACAAACCAAATTAGCCACGCAACGGGAGCTACTTCTATGCTACACAAGCAAGAAGGTAACTAGCTAACTACACAAGCAAACTAGTTACAAGAGCAACTACACAAGCACAAATATATGAATGTAAATACAAGCTTGTGAATCGAAAGCAAACCACCGAGAAGATGTACACAATGTTGACACGGCGGTTTTTCACCGAGGTTCACTTGGTTGCCACCAAGCTAGTCCCCGTTGTGGCGATACACCCACTTGATGGATCACGAGCTAATTGACTATCAAGAGTCAAACCCTCAGCGGGTGCCACACATCCACTCTCAAGATGGGGATCCTCCAAGCCACGAGCTTTACTAGAGTTGCTCTTCGCGATCCCCGCGGGGTGAGCACAATCCCCCTCACAAATTCTCCTCCGGAGCCACGCACAATCTCCACGCGTGCTTCAACGGAGTCGCAAGCCACCAAGCCGTCTAGGAGGTGGCAACCTCCAAGAGTAACAAGCACCACCGGCTTGCAACACGATCACCTAGTGCCACTCAATGCAATCCTCTCGATGCAACGCACTAGAATCGCTCTCTCACTCGATCCGATGAACACTATCAAGCATGAGTGAGTTAGAGGGCTTCCAAGCACTACCACATAAGCCACCAAGGCCAAAGTGTGCTCAGCTTATGGCCACAGCCGGCCAAGGCATCTATTTATAACCCCACGGTCAAATAGAGCCGTTACCCCTTCACTGGGCAAAACTCGGGACGACCGGACGCGCCGGTCGTAACTGACCGGACGCGCTTCACCGCGTCCGGTCGCCCTGCGACGTCCACGTGTCCCTCGAATTTCAAACGCGACCGTTAGATCCTCCAACGGTCACTGCGCCAACGGTCAAACCCTATGACCGGACGCGCTGCTCAACCGACCGGACGCACCGGTCGCACAGCACCGCGCGCGCGAAGCAACGACCGGACGCGCTCCTCGCAACGACCGGACGCGCCGATCCGCACAGCACCCGCGCCCGCGAAACAACGACCGGACGCGCTCCTCGCAACGACCGGACGCGACAGTGCCAGCGTCCGGTTAGAGTCCAGTAAGCATCTTCAACGATCAGACGCGTCCGATCATGTGTGACCGGACGCGCCTCGCGTCCGATCATACTCAGCTTCCTCTGGACACCTGACCGGATGCGCCGGTCCCGCAAGTGACCGGACGCGCCGGTTGCAAACCCTAGCAACCGCGCCTGCGCTGTACTGACCGGACGCGTCCGGTCATACCATGACCGCGTCCGGTGCAGCGTCCGGTCACCTCTGTGACCTCCGTTCGCCTCCGTTTCTTTTCCGACTTCCGGCGTAGTGGAAAATAGGCATTTCAACTCCTCGAAAACGCCTGAATCCCGCGCTCGCAAAGCTCGGCGGGAGGGAGAGAGGAACCCAAATCCTCTCTACCGCTCAAACTCCAACACCTTCGCAAATGTGCCAACACCAACAAGTGAACACCACCTTGTGCACGTGTGTTAGCATTTTCACAAACATTTTACCGAAGGAGTTAACCACTCAACTTGCCACGCCACTCGATCCTAGCAACGATGCATAGTTAGATCACACGAGTGGCACTAGATGACCGATATGCAAACAAGTTTGCCCCTCTTGATAGTACGGCCATCTATCCTAAACCCAGTCATAAACTTCTCTACACACCTATGACCGGTGAAATGGAAATGCCCTAGGTTATACCTTTGCCTTGCGCATTCCACTCCATCTCCTCCGATGTTGATGCAACACATGCACCAACCATATCACAAATGATATGATCCACTTCATATCATCATGTGACCTTGGTCCATCGATCTTGACCTCACTTGCTCTTCACCGTTGCGTCGGTCCATCGGCGCCAAGTCTTGCTCAAGCTTCACCGCCTCGCGGTCCATCGCTCCAAAGCCTCCGACTTGCCCTTCACACTTGCAACCGGTCCATCAAGCCAAGCCTCATCTTGATCTTTGCCACCTTGGTCACATGACTCCATGTTATGTCTCATATGCAATGAGCTCCTCCGTGACACCATCACCTGTGGACTAATCTCCTGTGTATTTCTCATTAAACACAATTAGTCCACCTAAGGTTGTCACTCAATTACCAAAACCAAACAAGGACATTTCATCGGTTTGAATCATCGTTGCTCCTCGGTTATGGAGACTCGATCGCCTGTCCTGCATCGTAGTTAAGAATTGGAATTTGAGGAAAGAATAAAGAAGAATCTTGATGAGAATTACTTTGATCTAGATTAGGATCACTTAGAATTGGTTAATGAACCATCAATGATAAAAATAAAATGTTGATAGTAAGGACTTACTCTAGTAAACTTTTCTGCAAAATAAATTTTGATTCTTGAATACCCGTACCTTGATTCCCTAAAGCTAGCATGTCTTTGGAGTCTTTTTCTTAGTCGGGTAAGTCTTATTGAGTACCCTCAGTACTCAGGGTTTGTTAAACCCTTGTTGCAGGTGCGGTGCATGAGCAAGTCTGCTTTGAGCCTTGCTGCATGACCGTTGCCATTGAAGAAAGTAACGACGAGTAGGCTGTGTGGCCTCTGGACAAGACACCTTATTTGGGTGTTGTAATAAAGTTACTACGGATACTCCACAACTACTCCCTCTGTCCCTTTATGAATGTCATTTTAGACTCTGATGAGGTACAACGCAGATTCAGTGAATGTGGAGAGGGGGGCGTCCAGGTGCACAGGAGCAGCTGTGAACGGGGACACTTAAATGCAGTGCTAAAACGACAGAGAAAGGGGGACAGATGGAGTACTAGTTTATAATAATGCTACTTATGGTTTGAGGTTTGAAACTGTGGTTTGTAAACTTAAGTTATGATGAGGACATCGTCACGCTGGACACACCGACGTTATGGTCTTTCACAAGTTACAATTCGTCTCCAACTCAGCTGCCACGTCACCCTCGGATTCAGCAGACACGTCGTCACTATTTTGGTCATAACTCTCTCATACAACATCAAAACGGGGTGTTCTTGGATGCGTTGAAAAGGGGTCGATGACGCCGTCGTTTTGGATCTGGTCCCAGCTCCAGAAGGTCTGTGGATCATTCTGTGTGACCACGTCAAGGTGCTGCATCACCTATTTGGGCTAACTTGGCCATGTATCGTGTCGGGCCTTAAGACCAAGTTATGGAAGCCCAACCCCTGGCCGTTCACAACCCTAGGTCAAGTCTTAGACTATAAACATAGCCACCGCCACTGTTAGACAATTGGGTTTTATTTAGAGCTTAGTTTTTCATCGAGAAACTGAATCATTCATTGTAACTGTGGTGACAAATCCTTTTACAGTAATCCAGGGCCCCCGTTCTTGATCTCCTCCACTATGTCGATTAGTCCTTTGGAACCGAGTTCTTGAACCCTCTATTGATATTCGCAACATTCATATTTGCAATTTCAGATTGCGTGTTTTTACCTTCTTGCTTGTGTTCTTCGATTCGCTTGCAGGAAAAGCCTTCTTGGCGAGGTCAATCAAGTTGTGCTTAGTTGATAACCAATGGAGCAGTGGTGTAATGGTTGCAGGGTTCGAATCGTGTCTGATTTGAAGCCATATCGCCAACGTCGAGATCTCCACAAATCAAACTTACCGGTTACCTCTCAGAAGATCAAGCCTGTACTCATCAATTGGTATCAGATATTTCAGGTTTACCGCGAGGTATAATCTCGTTTGCCTTAGATTCATATTTGTTCATTACCTAGAGTCCATAAAAAGCCAATGATATTTCAATTTCCGCTGTCATATCACCTTTGTGCCTTTGTAATTTCGTTTTAGATTCGTGTTGTTGAGTTTGTGTATGTGGTCGAGTCTTGTTGCTGGTTTAAGATTGTGTTCGTAGTCGTAGCTCAATCGCCCATTGCTATGATTTTTGTTTTCTGCCGCTATCCCATCTACTGTTTCTAAACAACAAGTCGAAGCCACCACATTACTCGACTTGCCCCGCTAGCCGCTTTGTGTAACTTCTCGCCACTGCGTAAACCCTAGATAGGTTGCCAGCCGCTTTAATTTGCCTGCATCGCAGCCCTCTTTACATCATCAGGCGAATACCTACTGCTGTTAGTCACATGAACCATCTTGTGATCGGTGTTGGAGTTTAGGGACGCTTTGCCCTAACTGCCGCTGCCGTATTGTGCCTTCCGAAAAACATAACTTGAGATACCTTCGGTAAAACAAACATAACTTTTCGCTCGTTTATCAGAAAAATCTGAAATTTTTATAGCAGCTTCTTGACACCATTTGGAGCCGACCCAAACTAGGCTTTGCCCTGTTTGGTTTGATCAAAATTGCCAAAAAAATCAGAAAAATAAAGAAAAAATTTGTCAAAGTTTTTGCACGCTTTTCAGAGAACGTGATGTATTTTTGTAGACCACATCCCATCTCAGTTGTAGGTGCCAATTTTTGTGGTTGCATCTTTTTTGATCCTTGTTCAGAGAAAAATATAAAAAAAATAGCAAAAAAAATAAAAAGTTTGATTTCTACTAGTGCCTTTTGGAAAATTCCGGGAAAAATTCAGAAAAAAAGAAAAAATTCGGGTTATTTGCTTGTTCTGTGAGTTCTTTCCATCGTCATTTGTTTTCACCTTGTTGCGCTACGTCTCGACACGTCTTAGCCAGTAGCTGTGATTTGTACTTTGGATCCGGATTAAACAATTGCTACTCTGTATTCGTTAATTGCTCATCCTTGCTGTCATATTGTGTGCCTACCCATAGCTCCACATATTCTTCTGTCAGCACAGGTTCATCTTGCAACTGTTACCCACGCTCAACAACAGATTACTTTGCCACTTTGGTTTGGCTCATGTTTGGCGTTGGTAAGAATACAGGCAAGACGGTGATAAGCCGCTTGTGATTTTGCATTCCACTTTTACCACCACCACTTGTTTTCTTTTAGTTGATAGGGATAATACTTTGGTGTTGTCTTTTTCTATCTTCTAGCCATGGCAGGATCTCCGACGGACTTCAATGAGTGTGTGTCCAAGGGCGAGCTTACAACATTCATGACTGAATAACGCAATCTTATGACCGAGCTGACGTGCAATATGAACAATCTGGTCACCCGCATTGAACAACTCGAGCACCGCCCTCCACCTCATCGTGCTGATGATGAAGATACGGATGATTTTGCTGATGAAGATACGGATGCTGACGGTTATGCCCGTCACCGCCTCAACTTCAACCGTCGCGGTATGGGAGGTAATATTCAAGGTAATAATGATCCTTTTGCTAAAATTAAATTTAGCCTTCCTCCTTTTGCTGGTAATGTTGATCCAGAGGATTATCTAGATTGAGAGCTTGCTGTTCAACACAAATTTGATTCTCATAATGTTCCTGCTGAGCATAGAGTTAGACTTGCTACTAGTGAGTTTACTAATTTTGCTTTGTTCTGGTGGAGTGATCTTTGCAATGCTAATATTGCTGCTGCTGTGCCTCAAACTTGGAATGCTTTAAAGCAACATATGAAATCTTGTTTTGTTCCTCCTTATTACCAACGTGATTTATGTTTGAAACTACAAACTTTAAAACAAGGTGATAAAAGGAGTAGAAGCATACTATCAAAAATTGCTTATTGGTTTAGCCCGCTGTGGTATAAACGAAGATGATAATGATTCTAGTGCTAGATTTTTTGGTGGTTTAAACCATGATATACAGAACATCCTAGATTACAAAGAATGGCATAATTTTTTCCCAATTGTATCATCTTGCTATTAAGGCAGAACGTGAAGTACAGGGCCGCAAACAACACTAGCCTTTCAGGTCTAACAATGGGAGGAATTTTCAGCACCGTTCAGAGTCGAAGACGCCTAAGATTCCTGTTGCATCACAGCCATCTACACCTCCATTTTCTTCCAGGGTAAGTAAATTGTCTAATGTGCAGAAGAAAGGTGCCACTCTGGGTGCTTCTCCTAGCTCCTCCTCGTCCAGCTCTAAAATCATTTGTCACCGATGCAAAGACATGGGACATATCATGAAGGATTGCCCCAGTCGTCGTGCTTTCATTGCTACCGAGGATGGATATGTAAGTGCTAGTGATGTTAAAGATGATTTAGCCCTTGCTGCTAACATTGATGCAGATTCCACCGAGGGCAATCAAGATAAGGAGTCCATCATCATTGACTCTGTGGCTGCTGCCGCAGACTACCCTAGCCTTCTTATGCAGCGTGTGTTGAGTACACGTGTGCGACATGAAGAAGAGATGACGATCCAATGCCACAATTTGTTCCACATGTATTTCATTGTGCAAGGTTGTCGTATTCTCACTATCATTGATAGCAGGAGTTGCAATAACTTGGTGAGTTCAGATTTGGTTGATAAGCTTGGTTTGACCACATGACAACATTCATATCTATATAAACTTTAATGGTTCAATAATAGTGGTAAGACTAAGGTAACTAAATCAGCACGTATTAGTTTTTTCACAGGCTCTTATCATGATACTGCTGATTTTGATGTTGTTCCTATGTAAGCTTGTTCCATTTTATTAGGTCGCCCATGGGAATTTGATAATGATACTTTACACTATGGTAGAACTAATACATACACTATCATACATAAGGACAAGAAAATTACATTGCTACCTTTGTCTCCTACGGATATTATTAAACATACTAATGAGATTAAAAATAAACCTCTAACTCACATTGCTAAAAATAATGGGATTAAGTTAAAAGGAGGTACTTTTCTTGCTACAACTTCTGCTACTGCTGAGTTATGTGATAATCCTGATGCGCCATGTTATACTATGTTTTGTCAACCTATTCTGTTTGGTGCATTGCCTGCTGTCACTAACCTTTTGCAGAAGTTCGCTGATGATGGGATGAAGGACGACTCCAATTCAAGAAGGGGAGGATGATGAGGATATCGTCACGCTGGACACACCGACGTTATGGTCTTTCATAAGTTGCAATTCGTCCCTAACTCAGCTGCCACGTCACCCTCGGATTCAGCAGACACGCCGTTAATGTTTTGGTCATAACTCTCTCATACGACATCAAAACAGGGCGTTCTTGGATGCGTTGGAAAGGAGACGACGACGCCGTCGTTTTGGATCTAGTCCCAGCTCCAGAAGGTCCGTGGATCATTCTGTGTGACTACGTCAAGGTGCTGCGTCACCTATTTGGGCCAACTTGGCCATGTATCGTGTCGGGCCTTAAGCCCAAGTTGTGGGCACCCAACCCCTGGCCGTTCACAACCCTAGGTCGAGTCTTAGACTATAAACACAGCCGCCACCGCTGTTAGACAATTGGGTTTTGTTTAGAGTTTAGTTTTCCATCGAGAAATTGAATCGTTCATTGTAACTGTGGTGACAAATCCTTTTACAGTGATCCAGGGCCTCCGCTCTTGATCTCCTCCACTGTTGAAAGGTCTTGATGGCTAGAGGGGGGGTGAATAGCCTTTTAAAATTTTCTACAAAGACAAGCTAAACAAGTTTATCAATATAACAAGTAGCGAGATGCGAGTTTTGCTTAGCCTACAGGGTGTTTGCAAGCCACCTAACCAATTCACAATTCTAGTATATTTGCACTCAACCACACAAGTCAAACTGAGAAGGTAACTACAACTACAACTAGCAAGCTACACAACGGAGCTACTCTAGCAATGCTAACTAGCTAGCAAAGATAACTAAGAAGGTAATGCAGAGTTGAGTTAGGAGAGTTTCACCGTGGGGCGAAGTATTGAGCCAACCGATATGATCAATAATGAATACCAAGACAACCGAACATCGGGATCAATCAATCACAATATGAAAGTGATGATACAAAGATTTATCCCGAGGTTCATGTGCTTGCCGGCACGCTAGTCCCCGTTGTGTCCCTCTTCACCACGTGGTTCGGTGGCTAATCGGTCTCACACCGAGCCTCTCAAAAGGCGCCATAAGAACCTACCAAATGACAAAAGGTTGCAATGACACGAGCAATTTACTAATGTTGCCTTTGGCGCTTCGCCGAGGTAGGCACAAACCCCTCACAATCACTGGAGGTGGCCAAGAACAATCACCAACTCTTGCCAATGCCTCCAAGCTGCTCCAAGCCATCTAGGTGGCAGCAACCACCAAGAGAAACGAGAATCCCGCAGCAAATCAACCACCAAGTTCCAACTAGATGCAATCTCACAATGCAAATGCACTTGGATCACACAATCTCACTTCGAATATGCAAAGAAGCAAGAGAGATGAGTGAGAGGGGATTTGCTTAGCTCAAAGTGCTCACAAGTATGTCAAATGTTCGAGAGAGAGCCTTGAGCCAGTCAACGAGTATTTATAGACGTACCCCTTCGAATAGAGTCGTTAGAAACTTAAACAGCCGAGATCGTGCTGACCGGACGCGCTGGTCCAACTGACCGGACGCGTCGGTCGCACAACGACTAAGTCGGGAAGCACTGACCGGACGCGCTAGTCCAACTGACCGGACGCGCCGGTCGCACAACGGCTAACTGCGAAGCAACGACCGGACGCGCTTGACGCGCAGACCGGACGCGCTGCGAACGAACGGACGCGCTGGTCCCGTGACTGACTGGACGCGTTGGTCAAGCCTGAGCAGTGCACAACGAAACAGTGACCGGACGTGCTGTAGAACTGACCAGACGTGACAGGGCTAGCGTCCGGTTAGAGTCCAGTAAGCTCCCTGAACGACCGGACGCGTCCGGTCAACAGTGACCGGACGCGCTGCGCGTTTGATCAACAAACTAAAACACACGTAGACGCTGAACGCTGACCGGACACATCCAGTCATACAGAGACCGCGTCCGATCCAGCGTCCGGTCACCTCTGTGACCTCTGTTCGCCTCTGTTTCTTTTCCAACTTCCGACGTAGTGGAAAATAGTCGTTTTAACTCCTCGAAAACGCCTGAATCCTGCCTCGCAAGCTCGGCAGGAGGGAGAGAGGACCCTAAACCCTCTCTACCGCTCAAACTCCACCGCCATCGCAAATGTGCTAACACCACCAAGTGATCTCGTCATGTGTGAGTGTGTTAGCATTTTCACAATCATTTTCGAGACGTTATTAGTTCTATCCAAATGCATATGATTATGAAATGCACACCTAGAGGCACTTAGGAGTTCAATAGCTGCGTCATTCCTCTCTTTATAGTATGGCTATCTATCCTATAATATAACTACACCCACTAGGTGTCTTAGTTACTAAAACACAACCCTTAAGCATATACCTTTACCTTGATCACGTAGGGTTGCGTCCAAATCCAAGTGTGGTCATCATGATCACCATGTCCATCTTGCCACCAACCTTGGAATGTACTAATCCTCATATGCTACATACAACTTAGGCATAGGATTAGTACTTAGGCATTGTCACTAATTACCAACACCAAACATAGGACTTTCAATCTCCCCCTTGTTGGTAATTAGTGACAAACCTTTCACAAAGATATTATGATAAAATTTTGATTGAACCCATGTCACATTGTCTAAGTATATTACCATGTGTAAGAATTATGGACATGTGATCATGAATTCAAATTGATAGCAATGGCTCCCCCTACATGTATGCTATATGTTTGGATTTTGGAAGCATACATGTTAGATAGGAAAGATTAGGAGCATTGACTACCAATAGGTGCTAAGTGTTTAAGATTATAGACCTTTGAAGCGTGATACCATCGGAGTAGCGATAAACACCATCTTAGCACCTTGTGTAGTTAGATACCACTTGGAAAAGCACAAACATAACTAGAAACCTCGTGAGATCAACATCATAAGCAAGGCTCTAGTACCACTTTGAAAAACATGAATCAAGAAAAATCTAACTACTTCCTATTCATGCTAGTACCTCAATATACCATTCAAATTATACTAGCAAGTCACCACACAAGCAAAGTATCAGAGAAAAAGAAAATGCATAACTATGCATCATACATATGAAGTGCACATGGAAATGCAACAATCATGTTTAAGAGTTTGCTCCCCCTACTTGTGTGCTCGAAAATTTTTAGATGATCCCCTTCTTTTATCAATTCTCTCCCTTTAGGATTTTCTCACCCTTGAACAATATTTTCTCCCCCTTAGTGCTTCTCCCCCTTTAGGATTTTCTCACCCTTGAACAATATTTTCTCCCCCTTAGTGCTTCTCCCCCTTTGAGTTCTATCTTTGTGAATAACATTTTCTCCCCCTTTGGCACCAATGACCACAAGGGACCAATTTTAGATAGAATATCATGTTAAATTAAATTATGGGGTGAGGGTCAAGTTTATGATTCAACCTAGATTGCTTGCATAAATAAAATGCTTCGGTTTGATCCAAGGGCAAGCTTCTTCACACCTCACTAGAAGGGTTATCATGCACCATGTTGAAGCAAATATTTAGACAAGTTTTCTAGATTAAATACTTAGGATCACAAGCTACTTAAACAAGTTATATGCTACCACTAGATCATACAAGGCAAAGAAATAATAGTGGCACCATATAAACTTTAAATTCATTTGATTTTCATGAATGAGCCTAGAACATGTAAATTATGACTAGATGCACTAAGCAAGTCCTTAGCATAGAATGTATGATATATCAACCAATTGTACCTTGGGGCTCGAAGGAGAGACATGTCATATATGGGGTGCATCAACTCATGTTGGAGAAGTCAAGTATGTTCAACTCATTCTTTAGCTTGTGAAATCTCTTCTCATCAAGGGGCTTGGTGAATAGATCGGCTAATTGATTTTCGGTGCCCACACTCTCAATAGCAATGTCACCCTTTTGTTGATGATCTCTAATAAAGTGATGGCGAACATCAATATGCTTTGTTCTTTGATGTTAAACCGGATTGTTGGTTAGCTTCACGGCACGTTTATTGTCACATAGCAATGGCACATTCTTGAAAGTGATTCCAAAATCCTTCAATATTGCCTTCATCCACAAGATTTGTGCACAACAACTATCCACGGCGATGTATTCGGCTTCGGTGGTAGATAGTGCAATACTATTTTGCTTCTTGGATGACCATGAGATAAGTGATCTTCTCAACAATTGACAAGTCCCAGAAGTGCTCTTTCTCTCCACTTTGTCACCGGCATAGTCAGAATCCGAATATCCAACTAGCTCAAAGCTTGCACCTTTGGGATACCACAATCCAACATCTTTTATATGCTTTAAGTACCTCAATATTCTCTTTGTTGCCTTCAAATGACTTTCTCTTGGTGAGGCTTGAAATCTTGCACACATACATACACTAAACATCACATCGGGCCTTGATGCCGTCACATAGAGTAGGCTACCAATCATTGATCTATATAGCTTTTGATCCATCATGTTGCCACTCTTGTCACTATCCAAACTTCCACTAGTGCCCATTAGGGTTGTAATACTCTTTGCATCTTCCATGTCAAACTTCTTGAGCATATCTTTGATGTACTTAGTTTGGCTCACAAATGTACCTTCTTTTATTTGTTTGATTTGAAGTCCAAGAAAGAAACTAAGTTCACCAATCATTGACATTTCAAATTCCTTTGCCATCATTTTCCCAAACTCATCACAATAATCTTGATTGGTTGAACCGAATATGATATCATCAACATATATTTGCAACACAAACAAGTCTTTCCCAATCTTCTTGGTGAATAGTGTTGTATCAACTTTGCCCATGACAAATCCTTTGGATAGCAAGAAGTCCCTCAATCTTTCATACCATGCTCTAGGTGCTTGCTTCAATCCATACAAAGCCTTCCTTAACTTGTATACATGATTGAGTTTCTTATCATCTTCAAAACTGGGAGGTTGCTCCACATACACCTCCTCTTGGATGTACCCATTGAGAAATATACTCTTCACGTCCATTTGATATAGCTTGATATTATGAGCACAAGCATAGACAAGTAAGATCCTAATTGCTTCCAATCTTGCAATAGGGGCATATGTTTCATCAAAGTCAAGACCCTCTATTTGTGTGTAACCTTGAGCCACTAGTCTTACTTTGTTCCTTACTACTATCCCATCTTAATCTTGCTTGTTGCGAAAGACTCATCTTGTTCCAATGACATTGTGATCCTTAGGCCTCTCAACTAGTTTCTATACTTCATTTCTTTTTAAGTTGTTGAGCTCTTCATGCATTGAATTTACCCAATCCGGATCTCTTAATGCTCTATCAATATCCTTGGGTTCTTCCATTGACACAAAAGAAGAGTGAGCATAAAAAGATGTTAATCTTGATCTAGTTTGAATTCCCCTTTGTATGTCACCAATGATGGAATTCAATGGATGGTCTCTTGCAATGTTAGTTGGTTGAAGCACTTGGACTTGATTGCTTGGATGTTAATGTTGATCATAAGTTGGAGATGATGAACTAGCCACTTGTTGATCTTGTTGTGCTTGAGATGATGTACTAGCTTGATTTTGCATTAGAGAACCACTAGCTTGAGTGATTGGACTGTGGAGCACTTGATCTTTGTTGTCATCTACATCAATCACTTGCTTTGGTCTAATATCACCAATATCCATTTCTTTCATAGCATTGATCAATTGAGTTCCTCTCACATCATCCAAGTTATCTTCCTCATCTTGAGAACTATTTGTTTCATCAAACTCAACATCATGCACTTCTTCAAGTAAACCACTAGCCAAATTCCATACTCTATAAGCTTTGCTAGTAGTTGAGTAACCAAGTAGAAATCCTTCATCACATTTCTTCTCAAACTTGCTCAATCTAGAGTCCTTCTTCAAGATGTAGCATTTGCAACCAAATACCCAAAAGTATGCAATGTTGGGCTTTCTTCTATTTAAGATCTCATATGGTGTCTTCTCTAAGAACTTGTGGCAATAGAGACGGTTGCTATAGAAGCAAGCCGTGTTGATTGCTTCGGCCCAAAATGAATGACTCACATTATACTCATTCAACATTGATCTTGCCATATCAATTAAGGTTCTATTCTTTCTCTCAACTAGTCCATTTGATTGAGGTGTATACTTGGTCGAGAATTGATGTTTGATTGCAAGCTCATCACATAGCTCATCAACTCTTGTGTTTCTAAACTCACTTCTATTGTCACTTCTTACTTTCTTGATTGTGGTCTCAAACTCATTTTGCACTCTCTTGATGAACTTCTTGAATATGTCAAATACATCACTCTTGTTCACAAGAAAGAATACCCATGTGTATCTAGTGAAATCATCCATAATCACAAAGCCATACTTGTTGCCACCAATGCTTGTGTATGTAGTTGGCCCAAATAGATCCATGTGCAATAACTCAAATGTCTTGGAAGTACTCATGATGCTTTTCAATGAATGAGTGTTGCCTACTTGCTTTCCGGCTTGACATGCACTACATAGCTTATCTTTCTCAAATGTGACATCCTTCAAGCCTCTAACTAAGTCATGCTTCACTAACTTGTTCAATTGCTTTATGTCAACATGACCAAGTCTTCTATGCCATAACCAACCTATACTTGATTTGGTGAGCAAGCATGTTAAAAGTTGAGTGTCACTAGCATTGAAATAAACTAAATATAGATTCTCATATCTAAAACCCTTGAAGATCAAATTGGAGCCATCAACATTAACTATCTCCACATCATCAACACCAAATATGCACTTAAAACCTAGATCACATAATTGAGCAACCGAGAGAAGATTGAAGTTCAACTTTTCAACTAAGAGCACATTGGAAATGCTATGATCATTTGAGATTGCAATCCTTCCAAGAGTCTTGACATCACCCTTGCTATTGTCACCAAATGTGATGCTATCAATGCCACTATCATTTGATTTGAGAGAGTTAAACATTCTTGAATCACCGGTCATATGTTGAGAGCACCCACTATCAAGCATCCAATGCCTTCCTTCGGCCTTGTAATTTACCTACAAAATAAATTAATGTCTTTTAGGTACCCATACTTGCTTGGGTCCTTAGAGGTTAGTAACTAAGTTCTTTGGTACCCAAATGACCTTCTTCTTTGGGCCCATAATTAGTGTACCAACAAACCTAGCATGCACACCTTTCTCATCCTTGGTAAGCACATAACAAGAATCAAAAGGAATGTAAGGTACATTAGCATTTTTCTTGTTCTTGTTCATTTTGTTGTAATTAATCTCTAGATACCCAACTTGCTTGCATCTATTGCAATAACGACCATTGCCCTTCACAAAGCGAGGCTTTGGAGTAGCAAAGGCCGCCTTGCTCTTCTTGGGAGTATAGCCCAAACCCTCTTTGTTAAGAGAGAACCTTTGGCTACCCAAGCATTTTAGCAAGTGGACATCCCCACCATAGGCATTGCCTAATACGCGGGTGAGATCATCCACCTCTCTCTTGAGAGTCTCATTCTCAACCAGAAGTGATGAATCACTAGTAGTAGAGATAGAGTCTATTGTGGTAGATGATGATGAGCTATATGAAGCATTAGTAGGACCAACAAATAAAGAATCATCAATAATATCACATGTTAGTCCAATGTCACAAGTGACAATCACTTGCTCCTCCTTAGCTTCCTTCATGAACTTCTCCAACTTGAGGTCCTTTTCCTTGATGAGCTCAAGTAGAGTGGAGTGGGCTTCCTTAAGCCTAGTGTGAGAAATTTTAAGATCCTCGTGGTCTTCCTTTAGACACTCACGAGGGGCCTCTAGCTCATCAAAGGATTTCCTAAGAGCTTTGAGCTCTTGTTCAATTCCTTTGCACTCCTTACTCTTTTTAAGAGCAACAAGCTCCTCCATCAAGGCATCATTTTTATTGCTCTTGGCAATGAGCTCTTGTTCCAAGATTTTGTATTTCTTGGTTGTCCTCTTATAGCCCTTGATCATTTGATCTATTATGCCCAATAGATCATCCTTGGAGTAGTCCTCATTCTCCTCATCATCACTCCTACAACCATCACTAGCACAAGAATCATCATCACTATCATCATATTTTACTTTGGTAGGCTTGGCCATAAGGTATGTCGATATAGTGTCGAAGATGGATGGCTTGTTGGAGAGGGCGATGCTTGCAAAGGCTCGCCGAGTGGTCCTTTCATCATCACTAGAGCTTTCATCACTATCGAAGTTGTCACTATCCCAAGTGACTACATAACCACCACCCTTCTTCTTCTTGTTGAATGTGAAGCTCTTCTTTACTTTCTTCTCCTTCTTGTCCTTCTTGTTCTTCTTCAACTTCAACTCCCCATCATGATATCTTTTGTCTTCATAGGGGCACTTTGCCACTACATAATCGAGGCTATTGCAATTGTAGCAAAGCACCTCCTTTGCCTTCATGACGTCCCTTCTCTTTCTTGCACCATATCCTTTCTTCTTCATGAACCTCCCCATCTTGTGCACTAGGAGGGCCATGGTCTCATCATCGAATGGATCATCATCATCACTCTCCACCTTACTCTTGCCCTTAGAAGATGAAGCCTTAAATGCAATGGGCTTCTCTTGCTTGACCTTGGTCTCCTTCTCATCTACCTCATCTTCATCATCATTGTATTGGGCATCGGTCATTATATCTCTAAGCACATCGGTTGGTTTGACCTTGTCCAATCCCTCTCTAAAGATTATTTTTCTTAAGGTGGCAAACTTCTTAGGTAAGCACATCAAGAACTTATGTGAGAAGTCCTTGTCCTCAACCTTCTCCCTAAGCCCCTTGAGATCATTGACAATGACTTGGAGCCTATAGAACATCTCTGAGATGGATTCATCATCCTTCATCTTGAAAGTGGAGAACTTGTCCTTGAGCATATATAGTTTGGCACTTTTTATAGTTGAAGTGTCTTCATATGTTTCTTCAAGCCTTATCCAAAGCTCATTTGCCTTTTCAAGATCTTTGATTTGCTCAAATACTTTATCATCAATGGCACGGTAGATTGTGTCAAGTGCTGTCGTGTTGCATTGTTTATTGATGCGGTCATTTGGAGTGAGATTTTCCTCATCAAGAATGATGTATCCTTCTTTGGTCATATTCCAAACCTTCTCATGTATATTGCCTAGATATTGCTTCATCTTCCTTTTCCAATGATCAAAGGAAGAGACACCATCAAAGAATGGAGGCTTGCCATTAATATGGTTGAACATAACTTGAGCCATCTTACACCGAGGTTAAGCCTTACAAACGGTGACCATGGCTCCGATACCACTTGAAAGGTCTTGATGGCTAGAGGGGGGTGAATAGCCTTTTAAAATTTTCTACAAAGATAAGCTAAACAAGTTTATCAATATAATAAGTAGTGAGATGCGAGTTTTGCTTAGCCTACGGGGTGTTTGCAAACCACCTAACCAATTCACAATTCTAGTATATTTGCACTCAACCGCACAAGTCAAACCGAGAAGGTAACTACAACTACAACTAGCAAGCTACACAACGGAGCTACTCTAGCAAAGCTAACTAGCTAGCAAAGATAACTAAGAAGGTAATGCAGAGTTGAGTTAGGAGAGTTTTACCGTGGGGCGAAGTATTGAGCCAACTGATATGATCAATAATGAATACCAAGACAACCGAACATCGGGATCAATCAATCACAATATGAAAGTGATGATACAAAGATTTATCCCGAGGTTCACGTGCTTGCCGGCATGCTAGTCCCCGTTGTGTCCCTCTTCACCACGTGGTTCGGTGGCTAATCGGTCTCACATCGAGCCTCTCAAAAGGCGCTACAAGAACCTACCAGATGGCAAAAGGTTGCAATGACACAAGCAATTTACTAACGTTGCCTTTGGCGCTTCGCCGAGGTAGGCACAAACCCCTCACAATCACCGGAGGTGGCCAAGAACAATCACCAACTCTTGCCAACGCCTCCAAGCTGCTCCAAGCCGTCTAGGTGGCAGCAACCACCAAGAGAAACAAGAATCCCACAGCAAATCAACCACCAAGTGCCAACTAGATGCAATCTCACAATGTAAATGCACTTGGATCACTCAATCTCACTTCGAATATGCAAGAAGCAAGAGAGATGAGTGGGAGGGGAGTTGCTTAGCTCAAAGTGCTCACAAGTATGTCAAATGTTCGAGAGAGAGAGAGCCTTGAGTCAGCCAACGAGTATTTATAGACGTATCCCTTCGAATAGAGCCGTTAGAAACTTAAACAACCGAAATCGTGCTGACCGGACGCGCTGGTCCAACTGACCGGACGCGCTGGTCCAACTGACCGGACGCGCCAGTCGCACAATGGCTAAGTCGCGAAGCACTGACCGGACGCGCTGGTCCAACTGACACAATGGCTAAGTCGCGAAGCACTGACCGGACGCGCTGGTCCAACTGACCGGACGCGCCGGTCGCACAACGGCTAACTGCGAAGCAATGACCGGACGTGCTTGACGCGCAGACCGGACGCGCTGCGAACGGTCGGACACGCTGGTCCTGTGACTGACCGGACGCGCTGATCAAGCCTGAGCAGCGCACAACGAAACAGTGATCGGACGCGCTGTAGAACTGACCGGACACGACAGTGCCAGCGTCTGGTTAGAGTCCAGTAAGCTCGCTGAACGACCGGACGTGTCCGGTCGACAGTGACCGGACGCGCTGTGCGTCCGATCAACAAACTAAAACACGCGCAGACGCTGAATGCTGACCGGACGCGTCCGGTCATACAGAGACCGCGTCCGGTCCAGCGTCCGGTCACCTCTATGACCTCCGTTTGCCTCCGTTTCTTTTTCAACTTCCGGC
Organism: Saccharum hybrid cultivar R570; assembly: GCA_038087645.1. Classification (NCBI taxonomy): domain Eukaryota; kingdom Viridiplantae; phylum Streptophyta; class Magnoliopsida; order Poales; family Poaceae; genus Saccharum; species Saccharum hybrid cultivar. The sequence goes on from JAQSUU010000059.1 coordinate 4,514,131, forward strand.
GTAGTGGAAAATAGTCATTTTAACTCCTCGAAAACGCTTGAATCCCGCCTCGCAAGCTCGGCGGGAGGGAGAGAGGACCCCAAACTCTCTCTACCGCTTAAACTCCACCGCCATCGTAAATGTGCTAACACCACCAAGTGATCTCGTCATGTGTGAGTGTGTTAGCATTTTCACAATCATTTTTCGAGACGTTATTAGTTCTATCCAAATGCATATGATTATGAAATGCACACCTAGAGGCACTTAGGAGTTCAATAGCCGCGTCATTCCCCTCTTTATAGTACGGCTATCTATCCTATAATGTAACCACACCCACTAGGTGTCTTGGTTACTAAAACACAACCCTTAAGCATATACCTTTGCCTTGATCACGTAGGGTTGCGTCCAAATCCAAGTGTGGCCATCATGATCACCATGTCCATCTTGCCACCAACCTTGGAATGTACTAATCCTCATATGCTACATACAACTTAGGCATATGATTAGTACTTAGACATTGTCACTAATTACCAACACCAAACATAGGACTTTCAACTGTGTCGATTAGTCCTTTGGAACCGAGTTCTTGAACCCTCTATTGATATTCGCAACATTCATATTTGCAATTTCAGATTGCGTGTTTTTACCTTCTTGCTTGTGTTCTTCGATTCGCTTGCAGGAAAAGCCTTCTTGGTGAGGTCAATCAAGTTATGCTTGGTTGATAACCAATGGAGCAGTGGTGTAACGGTTGCAGGGTTCGAATCGTGTCTGATTTGAAGCCGGATCGCCAACATCGAGATCTCCACAAATCAAACTTACCGGTTACCTCTCGAAAGATCGGGCTTGTACTCATCAAGTTATGTAAGACTTCCGCTCTTTTACTCTGATGGTATTTTGAATAAACTATTGTAATATTGCAATACTCCTGTAATTAGATCCTGTTCGGAGGAAAGCAGGCCTTTTAGGTTATGAGGTATATAAGTATGACTGTCAGAGGTCATTATGACAATGACAGTTACATGTGGGCCATCATAATTTAGGAGGTTCTGTGACAACGACCGTAATATATCATTATCAAAATTATATTATATGACTTGATCTTGATGACAATAACAACTCATGTACAAGTCACATGTCCCTACCCTCATGGTTGTGCACGGGGAGCCAGGCCAAGTAATAAGATTCTTCGTTTCCCGCTAACAGGCTGGGGGTGATAGGTAGTACTAGGACACATGAACTGCTTTCTCCGTTTCAGTTTAGCATTTTTTATTAGTTATTATTATACGTAGCTTTGCTATCTCTTAACACGATTCATGCACCAAAAGAAGGCCAGGGAGCGTGGCCACGTCGCCCGCCTTTCTCGGTCGTCGGATCGGGCTCATGAACGGCCTAGATCGTGCGATGGACGGCGGACACCGGGCTCGATCTCGAATGCCGTGGCCCGTCCTCGTCACTGTGTATGGCCACGAGCCGAGCCGAGCTCGCCCTGCCTCGCTGCTGTCGCCAGCCGCCGACTGCCGTGACTGCCGTTGCGTGCAGCCGCGCCCCTGCGGGCCATAGAGGGGTGAGCCGCCGCGCCCACAGGTGTGGCCGACACTCCCGCTGCCCCCGTAGCACCGCGTCACCGCCGGGGAGCTGCCCCTCTGGCTAGAATCGGTCCGGCCACGGCTGAGGCTGAGGGCAGCCATTGTCGTGGCCTGCCGAGCACTAGCGTCGTCGACGAGGGGGCGCCCGCGCTGGGGGCGGCCACCGTTGGGGCCTGGTAGCGGCTGCAGCCACCACCGGAGCCCACCCGCACCGGTGCGCCGCCGCGCCGGAGGGTGACCACCGCGGGTGGTCCGCCGCTGCAGCACCACATCAAGAGAGAGAGAGAGAGGGAGAGAGAGAGAGCCGCGCACATCGAGGGAAAGGGGGCGACGGAGGGGCCAGCGGCCTCCAGGGCCTGGCCATGCCAGTGCGCCGTTACCCCCGGAGGGCGGCGCACAGCACAGTCCGACGTCGCCAGAACCGAGGCCGTGACCATCGCAGCGCCCCTCTTCCCTCCTGCGCCGCCCTGGCCAGCCCATGCCAGAGCTCGCTGCGAGCCGCCCGCCATGCTCGCTGCTCAGGTCCTGCGTCTTCCTCCATACCTCTCTCTCCCCCATGCCGAGCGCTCCAGCAGCCGGTCGAGCTCTCTCCCTCACCTCTGCTTTGCTCTCTCCCTCTGCCTCGTTCTCTCCCTCCCTCTCTCTCTCTTGCGGACAGAACAGAGGGGTCGTAAGCCGGTGACCATAAGGCCAGTCTCAGTGGGGTTTTATCAGAGTTTCATGGAAATTAAATATGCTGATGTGACATTATATTAACAAAGAGAGAGTTGATAAAAGTTTCATGGGAGCAGAGAGAGTTTCATAGGGATAAAACTCTTTTGCACTGTGTTCCAATATAGATGTGTTGGAAACTAGATCATGAAATCCCCATTGAGACTTGCCTAAGGCAGAGGAGAGGATAAGGCAGCCACGTCAACATGACCGGTGGGAACACGCCACGTCACCACGGTGGGACCCGGATGCAGCTTACCTCAACCCTCTCTCAGGCTTGGCTCACGTGAACCACACTCAGCAACGCGAGTTTACAGAAAGGTGCACGAGCGGGTCCATAGAGCAATACCGGGCAGTCAAAGCCTCCAAGGCCACGTCCGTCATAAACAGTGTGTCAAGTAGCAAATGCTACGCGAACACAGAAACGTACACAGGAGACTAAAGTAAACCTTTCTCTTTTCAGAAAAATTTCTAGAAAATTTCTAAATAAACTAAACTTAGGACGTGTTTAGATATCAAAAATTTTTGGGAAAAGATCCTGTAGCACTTTTCGTTGTTATTTGGCAAAAATTATCTAATCATGGACTAACTAGGCTCAAAAGATTCGTCTCGACATTTACAGATAAACTGTGCAATTAGTTATTTTTTTATCTATATTTAATGCTCCATGCATGCGTCTAAAGATTCGATGTGACGAGTACTGTGCAAAAATTTTTGGATGTTTTTGGGTATCTAAACAGGCCCTTAGGAAACAACCTAAGATCCTATTTTCCTATAAAAAATACCATTGTTTTCCTCATATTTTTGTGCTAGCTCTACACCCCTACTTCCTTTCCGGCTCCTTCTGCTCCTCCCTCCTTAATAAATAATTTAATCCCTTCTTTATCCACAATAAATATACTCAAAAAGATGTGATAGTTCCATTTCAATACTCAAAATAATACATTACTCAAATAGAACCTTTATGATAATGGAGTCTACAAAATATATAACAAGTGCAACAACAGGCTGCAAACCATGACACATATACAAAAATAAAAAAGGATACAATTAAGTTAATTAGTTGCACAATTAATTTGATGCTGAGCTCACCTCTGGCAGCAATGGTGATGGCGAAGCACTACCGAGAAGCTAGATCGAGTTAGCACGAGGGCACACCCTGCTGCAGAGAGATTTTAGCACACGGATTCCATATGTTGATTTTATAATGCTAACATAAAAAATAATTACAATGCTGTAATTAGCAAATTTGGGCAGTACCTGAGCTGAGCACACGCCAGCCAGGGAGCGATCGAGTCGTTGGTGGACGGACTTACTGCAAGGAGGAAGGATCTGAGCAAGCTGTGAAGGTGATTTGGCCGGTCGGTGGCCTTACCACGCCTGGGCACGTCCCTGGCTATCCCTGGTGCCAAGGCCGGCGCGCCTGCCTGCGTCGCCCATATATAGCCTCATGGTGCGTCGCACCCCGCCGAGAGCATGCACGTCTCGCGTCTGTAGGTGCCACCCAGTGGGGGATCCAGGAAAAATATGTAGGAGGGGCTAGGATTGAAGAGAGCAAAGACCAACTTATAAATCAATTATGTCCCATAAGTAACTAACATATAGTAGTTTTAATCATTTATACACAATAACTAAGATAGGCAATTGAAAGTACCTCATAATTCATGAGAAGAGTAAAAAAATATAATTTTTAAAACTAGTGAGACGGTGATGACTGACGACGCATTCATGCATGACAATATCGTTAATCATTCTTAAAAAATATCCTTTGTGAATCAAACAATAAATTAGTGACAGAAATTTCGAGTATTTAACTTTAAAATTTTGAAGGTAGCTAGAAGTTAAGAGAAATATGTGTGCAACGTTCTTTTGAACATTTTAAACAATTTGCGCAATTTATCCTTTATCAATTAATTATGTGTATAAAAGGATCAAATCTAAAGAACACAAGTATATCTCCCGCCGGCAAATGGGAATGGAGAAAGGCCCACGGGGTCAATTGCCAATTATTAATTGACGTTTGTGGCAAAGCACTGAACTACACTGCAGGACAATGGCGAGATGACAAAGCACTGCAGATATGATTGAGAAGAGTAGTAGGCACGAGCTAGCGCGCCCTGCTGCATATAGATCGAGAAAGAATTAAGCACACTACGGATTCCATCTAGCTGGTTGCTCACACAAAAATTAAGGATTATTAGGAATGAATTTGGTCATATACCAGATTAATTAGATGAGCTGATGAGCTGCTGAGTACGCCTTCTCTGATCAGTCAGTGGACGATATGCATGGCCTCGTCGCGCTGCAAGCCCCAAGCACCGCCAGCAGCTAGCTCGATCGCGCGTGCCTCAGCTCCTTGCCGGCCGCCCGCACGCGGCGGCGTCGACCGTGCGGCTGGCGCGGGCGCCTGCGCGCCAGGAGTGACGAGGTGATCACGCGTACTAGCTAATAGCTAGCTCGCCGGCGCTGGTATATATGGTGGAGCCTAACTAGCTTGCGCCGCGCGCCGCCGCCGCCTGACGATCGATCGGCGAGCTCGCGAGACCCCCTGCCGATCGGGCGCAGTAGTAATGCTTAGAATTGAATGCGTCACCGGTCCAGAAAAATACTACAGACGCATCTTAACAGCAGGCGTCTGAAACTTAGTGCAAACTACAGACGCGTCTAATATACGAACGTCTGTAAGTTAAAATGCGTCTGTGATAACAAGAAAACTACAGACACTTCCACTTGACACGCGTCTGTAACAAATATTCCGACGCCTCTTCTAAAAACGCGTCTGTAATAAAATGTTACTACAAACGCGAAAACTACAGACACTTCCACTTGACACGCGTCTGTAACAAATATTCCGACGCCTCTTCTAAAAGCGCGTCTGTAATAAAATGTTACTACAGACGCGCGTTAACTGGACAAGTTACTGCAGACGCTTGTTTCCTAATACGCGTCTGTAGTTTTTTTTGTCACAGACGCGTTTTGGTATGGCGTCTGTTGCAACGCTGGTGGATTTGCCCTTTTTTGACATAGTGACTTGTCTTATCTAAGTACCTTAAAAAATACATCTACCTACATACAATTATTTTTACTCTATGCATGAAATAAAGTCTGTATCAAATATAATACCACAACGTAATACAGGCCCTGCGTGGCAAGGCCACGCCCCTTTCTAGTGTAGATCTAAACGGTATCTCATCTAAGTAATTTCTAGCAGCAATTAGCTCCGCCGCATCCAATCGTTTCCGCGTAACCATGACTGGTTAAATTTAAAAAATTGATCGAGGCGACGAACCCTAGCTGAAACGTGGTCCGCATGCACATGCCACCGGGGTGTTTGTTTCTTAAACTTTGCACTAACGGCTGCTAATATAATGCCAAGCGGTGGGCAAAGCCATGGTGGCAAGGAAATATCCCCTCCGACGATCGTGCGGACCGGAGGAGCACGCTTTTCTCGCCTCCATTCTTCAGGTCAGGTCAAATACGTGCTTGTAAGCGTTCTGTCCTGCGTGTTGATTTCGGTTAAAGAGAAAAGTACTGTAAAAGCGAAGCGAGCGGAGGAAGGGAAGGGAAGGACGAAGGAGCCCTGTGGCTGGAAAGGATTTTTTTTTAAGGGGCTGGAAAGGAAACTGGGAATGCGGGCGTACGTGGCCGTCCATATCCTCTCTCTTGTTTGCTAACATTTCCTCGTCGCCGCGGTCCCGTCCCCCGATCTTCTACGCGCGTAGCTCTGTAGCCCGTTCACGTTGATGTTGCATTGCATGGACGCCCGCTCTCACGCATGCATGCACAAGTCTACCTTGTTTGGCGTAGCTATGGCCCTAGAAAACTTGTAGATTTCTTGGAGGTGCTTACCAGTACAAAATTCTACATCTAGAGTTTATACATGTTAAGTGCATTTACCTGATTTATTTCGTTTATATTTTAAATTAAATAAAATATTTAAACAACTCTTGGTTCTAGAGATGACATGGTCTCAGGTGGATATCCCATCTTGCTTTTGCGTTTGGTTCACAGTCCGCTAGAGACAGGATTATCACACTAAGAAATATACCCTCCACGTATGGGCTCTACTTGCCTCTAAAAATCTCACGGATCAAGTCATCGCAGGTGGAGCGAGTGTTGCATACATGGGTGAGAAGTGCGGGGAAGAGGAGTGTGGGTTAGGCCGATGCTGATGTTAAGGAAGAAGGTGGTGTGGGAGCCACGAGTGCGGGAAGAGGGAGTTGCGAGCATGGGGAAGGAGCTGCGGCACGCAAGAGCAACACCAGGCTGTTTGTGTCGTTTGGATGGGACCGTTTTATCCCACCTTGTCTTGGAACCAAATACAACTAAAGTTACCGGACGCACTCCAACAAATGTACCATAATTCAAGCTAATATAAATATATGTTGGTTGCTCCCTTGGTCTCTGAATAAATCAATTCTTATAATTATCTTTAGTTAATCCTTTTATGTTTGATTAAATCCATAGAAAATAGAATAAATATTTATGACACTAAATAAATACACTAGAAAAATATTTGTTATGGTGTTTTTTTATAGATTTGTTATGGTGTATTTAACCATACTAATTTCGTAAATTTGACAACCTTTTATGTTGTGTGCCCGCCGGCGTAGGAGATCCGGATGAGGGCTGGCATTGGCACTACAGCAAACGTGGATGGAGGATGGACAGGTCAGCGTGGGCCCCTGAAAGTGGCACATTACTATATGTATTATATATTTCCCTCGATCTTATCTTCGGTGACTCATTTCCGCATGTGATCAGCCACGAGTCCACGACACTCGGACTTATCAAATGTCACCGGTCACCCTATCTTGGTGGCTCTTTTGCGCGTACCCGCCTCGAGTTATGGAACTTGTTATCCTCACATAGGGGCACCACCTTTATCTTCAAATCTAAAATGAGGGAACGAGGCCCATGTTTTAAAGAGTTTCATGGTTTTGTTGTCCCATTAGGGAGAACATTCGCCAAACCAAGGTGTAATTTTACTTTTCTATTTTTACGAAACACAATACATACACGAACTCATATCATCTTTACTTGTACGTCGAAAGATGAGATGGTATTAGTGATGATATTAATAAAAAATAGGACCTAGAGTAATAGCCACATATCACTAGGTTAGTGGTGCAGCGTTCGGTGGTTACGAATCTTATGGCTTATGGTTGCACCACGGTTGGAGAGAAAAACAAGTGGGAAACAAAAGACGAGAGAGAGAAAAACACCATGAGAGAGGAGAACGAGGGCGAACAGGAAACATAGACTGCGCTTGGCTTTGTTTTTTTTTTACTGTGGTTGCGACTGTGGCGGCTTTGATTCTCTTTGTGGCCACTGTAGCTACTAAGGACTTGGCGGTGGCTGCTGCAGTTAGGGCAGCCGATTAGGCTGATATAAAACGTAAGTTACTCCTTTGGCATCATCATGGGATAGACCAGCTAACCCAAAATTAAAATTTAAACATATGCATAACAATGTAAAGTAGCGTTTCTCAGCCTTGTTTAGTTCCCTCAATTCTCCCTCAAATTTCACTATGCAAAAAGAAGATTCTCCGTCACATCAAAATGTCGGCAAATGCATGGAGTACTAAATGTTGATGAAATCAAAAACTAATTGCACAGTTTTGTTGTACTTTACGAGACGAGCATTTTAAGCCTAGTTAGTCAAAATTTGGATAATTTTTACCAAATACAAACGAAATGCTACAGGAATTCTGATACAGTGTTTTTCTTCCCAATTCCGTGAACTAAACGAGGCCTCAATTCAATCGTAGTACAGGGTTTCTTCTCCAAGTTGCCTGTTTATCTGCCACCACTTGCTCGCTTATCAGTGGACGACCCAGGGGCGCGTGGGGCCCTTGTCCGGACGGGAACGGGACGGTTTCTATAAAGAAGGCTTCTATTAGCCGCGTACAGATAGACAAGCAACTCCACTCCAACCAGCCAGAACAACAACCGGAAGAGAAGAGGAGAGGAGGCTCACCAATCGCTACTAATTCTCGCAGAGAGAAGCAATCAGAGATTCAGACATGAGAACCCAAGCGCTGTTCTTCCTCACGTTCGCCCTTCTCGCCGTGCTCGCGCAATCCAGCAACAGGCACCACCACCACCACCACTCCCATGTTCAAAGCAGAGGTAGGCGCCTCGATTCCTTCCCCTCTTTTGAGGTTTTCCGACCAGTGAATCCAAGGTTTTTTTGGGTTTTTTCCCCGCTGGATTCGGCAGGAAAGCTCAAGATTTGTTGTTTTTTGTTTTCCTTGTTGTTCTGTCTGGCTTACGGGTCCCCAATCGATCTCTGCTTTCAGGGCAGGGAGGAGGAGGAGGAGGGGAGCTGGCGAGCCGGGGGAAGGCGGCGGCGCGAGCGTGGCCGTGCTGCGACAGCTGCGGCGGGTGCACCAAGTCGGAGCCGCGGCGGTGCCAGTGCCTGGACACAGTGCCCCGCGGGTGCCACCCGGCGTGCAGGGACTGCGTCAAGTCCAGCCTCAGCGCCGACCCGCCGGTGTACCAGTGCATGGACCGCGTCCCCAACTTCTGCCAGCGTCGCTGCACCGCGCCCGCCGCTGCGCACTGACCGTTCGGTCGGCCGGCCGCCCAGCCGAGCCGACGACTGATTTCTGCTTGCTCTTGACCCACCAGCCACCAACCGCTCCAACCTTTACCCACCCAGCCGGCGGTGGATTAGGATTTTTGTGTGTGTAAAGACTACAGAGAGATGAGGAATCTGTAATCTGATGAGCGAGCAACCAAACCAATCTTGGACCCTGCACGTCTGTGGTGTCCTTTTTTTTTTTGTGTGTGTGTGTATTTTGACCTCTGCTCTGTATCTGTATGGTTGACTCTTCTTGTCTGCGAGGAGAGAGCACGGTGAATCACCGAGATTGGAGAAAAGACACTGGCTTTTCTTGCTTGCCGTTTATGAGCTTTCGACAGGGAACACTCCACACCGTCCACGGCTTGGTGTGGATCTTTCCTATGGATTTTTTTTTGGAGAACATGCCTTGGCGTGGATCTTTCGTCTAGATATATTTTGGGAGCAGAGCACAGACGCTCGTGCCTGTTCATGCCTGTAGATGATGGACCTGGACGCTAATCCGGTCTCCCGCGGCAGGTCGAGGACGAGGCTGAGAGCCAGGCTCATCCACCGAAACAGGAAGGTTGCTTTGCACGCCTGGTTTAAATCCAGGTGTAAAGTTTTGGCACAGTAATAGTAAAACAAATTTTAGAAGTCATCAATACTCCGCGAGACAAGTTTGTTAAACCTAAGTAATCCGGCAGCTTTACTATAGCACTACATGTTAGAATGATCTTCTAACTATAGAAGACCTTGACTCGCGCCTTGATCGGGGGCGCCCAGCCCATCTATGGCTGAAGGGTCTCCGTCACACTTCGCTATAAAAAGAGGTGGGGGCCGGCGGCTCAAAGTACGAGGTTCGTCTGAGCCACATTCCCACCGACAAACCCTAAACCCGATCTTGAGTAGGGGCGCAGCCAAGTGACGGGAAGCACCTCCGCCTTCACTCCGTCACCGCATCTTTGTCATCGCCGATCTCCACTGCACCGACCTTCTCTCCAACGAACTAGATGGCAGCCATCGGATCGAGCTCCAACGCCACCGTCCCTTCCACCGATGGTTTGCTCGATCTCACTTCTCTCTCTTCCCCTCTCACGGTTCCAGTAGATCTTGTATCACGAAATGCAAAAGATCTACTCCATATGATCCTAAAGAAATTAACACTACATTGTCAAATTATAGATTAATTAGGCTTAAAAAATTTATCTCGTAAATTAGACGTAATCCGTACAATTAGTTATTTCCTTAGTTTATTTCTTACTCCATGTACGTGTCAAACGTGCAATGAAATAGAGACATCCGACCCCGACGACAAACAAAGCAGTCACTGAAAGTGGAGTGGAATTGTGGAGAGGCTCCAGCTGCGACTCCGCGCGAGCGTACACGCGGCGCAGGGCGCACTCACCCTTCTGGGTCAGTTTCACAGTCCGCAATTGGACGCCGTCTCAAGCTGCCGAAGAGGCAGTCTCACGGAGCCAGGGAAGGAATATCCCATCCCAACAAGAAGCCTTCTGGTTTCTGAACAGGTATTTCCGTCGCTGAAGAGCCGAAGCTTGGCTTTGGTTTTATTGGAGACCACGGATTCATGGCAAAAATCGACAAGCCGGTGGGCTCTTGTCTTCAAATTGATTGAAAGGGGTTCAGCTACCGACTACTGCAGATCCTGTTCGTTTATCTCTACTACGAGGGACCCATTAAAATTATATTAAGTCCTTAAAAAAAGTCTCCCACCGAGAGACTCTAACCATTATGCACCAATGAAATTATATCTAGGATTATAACATCATTGAAATCTATGGCTTTTAATCCTTCTTGACAGGCTTCGATTCGATCCGATGGCTAACATTATTCTGGATCTCCCGTCCCCAGGCTTCAACACATGCAGAGCACATCTCGCATACCCCCAAGGCTTCAACGCATGCAGCACATCCCGCACACCGCGGCGACGCACCGCATGAAACCAGGATCAAATCATTAAAATCTACCCAAAAACGTTGGCCAGTTTCCTTTAAAAAAAATCCTTCTGAGGCACGATCAGGACGCCGTGAAGCCCGCGTCGGACACCAGGAATCCTACCCGCTGGCCACAGCCCGGACCTCCGCACCCTGCACACTGCGCCATGCAGCTGCGCACGTCCGAACACCGTGGAGGATCGGAGGCAGTCTAGGCCAGCTTCCAGGGGCGCCGGCTTCTGGCGGAGCCCGTCGCAGTGCGAGGAGAGGAGAGGAGGTGCTCGTCGCAGCGCGAGGACCGGATCCCCGGCGCCGCGCCGATCGCAGGCCAAGGAACCCTTGCGGCACGGCTGCAGCGACTCGACTCCATCTTCGAGTACACCAACCAGCGGCCGATGTTCGGCCTATACGCGCCGATCCTGGCGTTCTTCGTCTTCACCGGCATCCACGTATCACACAAATGCGCCGCGCATACCTCCCATTGCAGCGCCTGCTCGTCGCTGACTGAAGAGTGTCCGTGCACATCTCAGGTGTTACTGTGGTACAAGGCCGTGCAGACGGCGAATGGAGAGGCCGAGGAGCAAGACCGTAAAGACAAATTCCTGTGAGTGTATCCAGCGCACTCGCCGGTGCCGTCGTGCAGAAGAACACGCCGGTGTACGCAGCATCGGGTAACGTATGCCACTGTATATTCTAGAGTTGGAGACGGCAGATGGATTTGTGGCCGAAATCAGAAAAAGAAAAGGACAGATTAACGAGAAATTTTCTATATACCATCATCGTATCGTATGAGTGGAAAATATTTATATTTATTTGGTTCAAAATCGTATAATGTGTTTTGCACTTGATGAATAGATAGATACGTTGCTTCTCGGTTCTAGCGTTTTTTTTTGGCAGTCGTGCGTATGGCTCTTTATTTTTAATATGTTCCTCTTACCCTGTACATCCAATTTGTTGGTACTACCAATGAGCTAATTGTGGTCGATCGATACTCATGAAGCATACAGTAGTTCAATGAAAAATTCAACAAAAATAATAATTGCCAACGCAGGTAGTTGACAAAGTCTACGCCGAGGTATATATGTGATGCGATAAGTGATGTCACCAACATCATAGGTATGCTTTGAATTATCGAGATGTATGCAACACTTTTACTTATGGCTTGCTGATTTCCTATATATATATGTCGAATCACCCACTTTAGACGAGGTCTCGCGAAAGAGGGAGGAAAGGAACAGGCAGCAACGAAAACGTCAAGAAGAGATGTCCAGTCAACAAAAGGAAGAAATTAATAGAAAACAACGTAAGTACCAAGCACGAAAGAAGGCTGCATCCCAAAATATTAGCACTTCCTGTGCTTTGTCTCAGACAATGGCAACATCATCACCCATAGGTTACTTAAATCTCTTCATTACTTCCATTTGCACCATTAGCATTCATCCTGATTAATCCCTATTCATATGTTAAGGTGAGGCGATAACCCTAACTGAGCAGCCGCCGTTTGGAAACTGCATGCTCAATCATTGTGCAAACACCAATCATAGGAAATGACGAAAATGTCGATCCAGATGAGGCCACAGAGTGGCTACATAGAAATGATAATTACGAACATCGACGTGGAAATGCACATGATTCCCTTTGGACATACCAACACGAAGAATATTGTTTATAAAGACGTCCTGAACTTCTGATTAACAGTGGGTATACTCAAACCATTTTATGAGTCCTCACTTGAATGCTTGATATTTTATTTTTCGACATGTTGCCAAACCATTTTATTTTTGGGGATTTATATTTAATTTTATTTTGTTTGCATTCCAAGTCGGGCGACTCTGCCCTAGCGCCGTCGCCGCCCCCCGCCGTCCACCACCGCTGGTCCCCCTCCCTTCTCCTCCAGCATGTCGCCGGGGCTGAAGGGAGCAGGAATCCATTGTTTTTAATAACTTTTCCCTAGTAGATTGAGTCATTACGGTTAGTGTCTCTTCATGCCAAATTTCTTGGTATTGGAGTTTTATCTCCTCCTCCTCCTCTCCAGCAACGGTGAAGGGGAAGAGTGGAATCGTCTTCTCCATGACAGTTCCGTTGAAGATGAGGACGACAATTTTAGCGTCAACATCTTCTTCGACATGACGACATGAAGAGTTTTGTTTCCGGACGGCGGCATCAAGGCGGACATGATGTCGTCGCCATGGAATAATTTTCTCCGGTCTCTTCTCCATTTTGTTGTGGTTAGATCTGGCCACGATGAAGGACCAAGGAGAATAATTTTTAAATCAGTCTTCCTCACTGAAAGGTCCAAATAGGCTAGAGGGAGGGTGAATAGCCTAATTAAAACTTCTACAAGAATTACTTAACCACAAGTGTTAGTACAATAGGTGGCGAAGCAAAATGCACTAGCTCTAACTAAATAAGCAAGCCACCTACATAAGTCTAGTACAAGGCTATCCACTAAACACAACAACAACTACAAGCTAGAAACAAGGAGTAACACGAGAGAAGAGTTTCGAGTGATTATACCACCGTGTAGACGACGAGAAGAACCAATCAATCAAACACACAAGAGAAATCATCGGGAAGAGAACGACACGAGAATTTATCCCGAGGTTCACTTGCTTCCCGGCAAGCTACTCTCCGTTGTGGTGATACGCCCACTTGTCGGTTCGCGAGCTAATCGACTATCAAGAGTCGAGCCCTCGGCGGACGCCGCACAACCGCACATAAGAAGAGGATCCTCCAAGCCACGAGCTCCACTAGAGTATCCAATTCGTGAACTCCCACGGGGAAGGATCAAGAACCCCATACAACACTTGGTGAGGGCTCCAATAATCTCCAATTACGAGCTCAATCACCTCTGCTGCTCCAAGCCGTCTACCGTGTCGGGAAACACGAAAGAGTAACAAGAAATCCGCAGCAATTCGAAGATCAAGTGCCTCTAGAATGCAACTCTCAAGTAATGCACTTGAATCTCACTCAAGATGTACAATCCAAGCAAAGAGATAAATGGAGGAGTTATTCTCTAGCTCAAAGGATGTCTCAAGGTCAGCAAGAATGCAACAGAAACCCCCAAACCCCGGCCAACTTCTATTTATAGCGAAGGGGTACGCAGCTAGCCGTTACTGGATAACGCAGTGAAAAACGTGATGACCGGACGCATCGGTCAGGGTGACCGGACGCGTCCGGTCACTACAGGACAAACAATAACAGTAAGCGTCAGAGAGAGCCGTTGCCGTGACCGGACGCGCTTCACCGTTTGACCGGACACGCTGCACCCGGCATCCGGTCGGAGTCTAGAGAGCTCCCACCGTGACCGAACGCGTCCGATCGCATGTGACCGGACGCGCCGCGCGTCCGATCAGCTCTTCGCCACGCTCTGTCCCTCTGGGTGCCCGACCGGACGCTCCGGTTCCGTGAGGGACCGGACGCGCCGGTTGCAAAACCCTAGTGCTCGCGCGCGTGTAGAACTGACCGGACGCGTCTGGTCAAACCGGGACCGCGTCCGGTTCAGCGTCCGGTTGGAGTTTTTCAGAGAGAAGCACTCCGGACTTTCGCCACCTTTTCTTGCCTCTGGCACAATGAAAAATAGGCATTTCATTTCCTTAAAAACGCCTGAATCCCGCACTCGCAAACTCGGCGGGAGGGAGAGAGAACACTAAACCCCTCTCCATCGCTCAAACTCCACCGCCTTCGCAAATGTGCTAACGCCACCAAGTGTATATCACCATGTGCATGTGTGTTAGCATTTCACAATCATTTTCAAAGGATTATGTTAGCTCTCAACTAGATCCTAATGCATATGCTCAAGACATTGATCTAGTGGCACTTGATTCCCGAACTAACCGTGATTGCCCCTCTTGATAGTCGGCTATGTATCCTAAACCCGGTCAATCACTTCTCTACTCATCTTAGACCGGCAAAAGGAAAATCCTATAGTTATACCTTTGTCTTGCGCTCTTAGATCCTTCTCCTCCACTTGATCATCATGTCCATCATTTTATGTGCATTCCTTCATGATCTTGCTCATCATTTCATGCACCAAATCATATGGTCTTGTGGCCATCTCTCCATGCCATCTCCACCTCCATCACATGTTGCTTATGCCTAGCTTAATCACACTTGATCACATAACATTAGCAACTTTGGTGTCACTCAAATTCCAAAACCAAACTTGGGCTTTCACTCACTCTTCGGTGGCAGAAAGAAGAAGGAAGATACCAGAAAGAAGAAGTTCCTCAATTCCGTCTACAGGAATGTTGGCCGTCGTTCTTTGGGCATTTGTTCTCAGGGCATTTGCTGAGTGTTTGCTTGTGCGGTCATCCATACTGATACTGCAAGCATCTAACACGTTAGGTTTTGAGCTGTGCTATTTACAACGTGGGTACTATTTTGTAATCCAAAGTGCTTATAACGTTTTGATATACCCAACTATCATATAATATAATTCTTCTTTCATCGCAAAAAAAATCTGAAGGAACACTTTCGCAAATGTTGTGGACCTGGAGGCTGAAGCACTGCTCTTCAATTAGTTTGTATACAGAAACCTGTTGAGCTTGGAGTGGTGAAAACTAACGATGTGAGTATTCCTGTATACTATTTATTTCTCTCTTTTCCCAGATGCATGCATCTATATGAATAAATGTGTTCTTTCCTGTCTACATTACAAGTACTTCTCATTTACATGTGGGAAGGAAATGATATACCAATACCAATGTCGATCAGGGAGTAAGGTTTAACCTTTGAAGCTGCTTCTGCAAGAGATGTCGTTAGTAGTGTTTGTGATAATTGTTATCAAGGTGATAGAGATTATGCACATCCCCTTTTCAGTTTCAGCATGTCAGTTGGTGATGTATGGTCAAGAATTATTTTTTCCTTCTAACATTGGCCTTTTACCCCATGTTTCATACATTCTACTGGATTCGGTAGGTGTAATGTTTACAGTTCTGTGAGGTTTATAAAGTTTGCGACAACGCACATAAGGGATAATGAAATATGTTACTCTGCTCAAAGTATCCATGTGGATTTTTCTTATTGCCAAAAAAATATCGTCCATTTGGTCGTTTTCATTTGTATCCCTAGAATGAATCTGTGGCGTTAGCACGGACACTGTACTAGTGTTTATAATTACCGGATTCTTGATTTTGCTAAGTGTTTGTTCGGTTATCAAGGAAAGACTCCCTGAAAAGAATCCAACTGGAATAGTTAGCTTAATTTATATAAGCAAGTAGACCTGGAATGATTTCTAGACCTAGAATAAGCTAACCGAACAAGCCCTAATTCGAGTTTGTAATACAGATCTTTGGTGTGATTCTCGTCTTTTTTTTTCCGATTATAAGTGAAGACAAACACGGCCACTGGCGGAGCCAGGGGGGCTGGCAGGGCCATGCCCCCCCCCACATAAGTGCAAACTTATTTATGTAATAGATAATTTAATGATCTATATTAGAAGGATATAATAAAAGTTTTGTTATATATTTTTTTTATGACTTCTGGACAATAAAATCACACAAATTTGTATTTTTATCTTTGGATGAGCCCATCCACAGTGTAAAAATCCAAACAAATAAGCTACACTCAGTTATTTTATGGTTGAAACTCTTTGGACCGGCCCCCCTGTCCATAATTTCTTTGGACCGACCCTCCTGTCCATAATTTCTGGCTCCGCCACTGAACACGGCCATAACACTATATTTTAATAGTATCTACACAATTTATATAGAGTTATTAATTCAGAGGAATAGTCTCGTTACCCTTCATCATAATATATCCGGCGGCGAGCGCATCGTGTTTCTTTGGCTGATCTGTACTAACTACTAAGAACAAGTCGTTGGCCTGTGATGAACTGATGATCTAGCTAAAAGAAGAGTTGTTGTGTGCAGTTGCTAGCCGGTTAGTGTTTTTGGACAAATTTAACAAAACACGTGCAAGTGCATAGTTTTTTTTTAAAAAAAAAACTGCAATGCGTAGTTTTGACAGGCTTGAAACCGTGTCTAAACTTTGGTTAGCAGCAAACGCTATGCACGGGTGAATATGTTCACTTCAGTGGTCTCATGGACCATATGGAAATTTACTCGCCAAAAAAAATGGACCATATATTTGTTCTAATACCACATGAGAAGGACTGCCACGCACGTGCTAACACAAAGAGCAAAAAGTGTCGCGGCCCTTTTTCTAGTTCGGAGCAGTCCGGCAACACGCCGGAATTAACGGCCCGCAATGAAAACGGCCCAAGCAACCGCAGCCCAGGAGGAGGGGAGGATTCGGCGGCAGAGCGGAGACGGGGACGGGCAGTCGGGCACTCCTCCGCTCCCATCCCACGTTTAGCACCACCTCGCCAGCGGAAGGCAGACGCGCCGCGAGCTCCCTCGATAAGAAGAGCGCCCATACTTATCTTGACGGGGTCGACGGGCGATCACGGAGGCCCGTGGCCTAGGTCAGTGGCCCTCGTAGCACTGGGAGGGCGCGCTGGCTTACCATCTCCCCAAGTGTGGACGGGGTACGCGTTAGCGCGGCCCCCGCCAAAGCAAAGAAAATTTAAGATAAAATTAAAATTGGAAAAATTCAAATTAAATTTGAAATGAAAGAAAAGGTGTTTTTAAAATTTAGCTATTTAATTTATTAATACAATATACAGATATTAAACTTCTCTAGCTATTCAATGCAGCAAGAAATTAAGTCTTCAAACCATTTCCAAATTGACTTCTGTTGAAGTTATTCACGCTCCTGTGGCGAATTTTAAATTTCACATAGGAGTACTGTAAGTGATAAAGTTAATGACGTTGGGTTATTATTTTATTATAATATAATATATATTATTACACGTGCAAATCCACGGGGAGGAAGCTGGACCCAGCAATGGCGACCCTCGGCCTGTTCCCCTCTTCAGTCGCCGCATCCACCGCCATTCGCGCCCCCGCCCCCGCCGCGCCGACCCGCGCCAGCAATCGCCAACCCCCGCACGCCCGCCGCCTCCCGGTCCTCGGACGCCGCGCGCCGGCGATGGACGCCCTCCGCGTGTCGGGGGCTGCCGAGCCCCTCCTCCGCCCCGCCGCCGGGGGACACCCCAGGCTCCGCGTACGCCGCCCGACCGACCCTACCCGTCCCGCCGCGGCTAAACATAGCCCTTGCCCGCCCCTGCTATTCTGGGGAGGGAGGCGGCGGCTCTCGCTGGTGGTGAAAGGTCTGACGGAATGGAGGATGTGCAGGTGCGGACCCATGCGCAGGGCGGGGGCGGCGCCGGGCGTGGCGCCTCGACGGAGGGGGACGCTGCCTTCTCGTGGGCACCCGTCATCCTCCCGTAAGATATTTTCTCCGCCACCCTCTCGGATTGTAGCGTTTGAGGGATTGTCTGGAGTGCGCACGCGCTGGGTGTTGAGTTAGGATGCGTTTCTGCTCCGATTCAACCCTCCACACCGTCTGATTGAACGTACTATGTTGTGGAATTAGGTAATCGGTGCACTGTGAAATTGTATGTACAATGCTGTGGAATTAGGCAACCAATGCACTGTGAAATTGTGTGTACAATGTTGTGGGGAATAGGCAACCGATGCGCTGTGAATTGCTTGTTGAGTACTAGATGTTAACTTGTTCAGGGTATTGATGGGGACTTGGCTTCATAAATCATAGTGGAATTGGTCTGCTGTACTGTACTGCATCTCAGCAAATATGCTAGCATTTTTCAAAATGTGATCCTTCCATTACAAGCAGCCATAGAATGCATGATGATATATATAATTTAGGATCTGTCTAATATTTTTGTAACGTCTGAAGGAATTTGTTAATTAGGAGCTTTGCTTCAGCGATACTTGTCATAGCATTGCTGCTTGGTGTAGACATTCGAAAATAAACAAACAAAAAGGTGGTACTTGGGAAGCCTATAACCTCTATCAGTACTGATGATCACTGTTTGGAACCTAGGTTCTTCTTCCCTGCGTTGGGTGGTCTCCTTTTCGGCTATGACATTGGTGCAACCTCTGGAGCGACCATCTCTGTGCAAGTTAGTCCATGATTTGGTTGTTTTTTTGTTAATTTTTTCTAGTCGGCATACAGTCTCACTGCCACTGGTGTATTCCTCTTTAGTCTCCGGATCTCAGTGGCACTGATTGGTTCAGCTTGTCATCTTTGCAACTAGGGCTTGTGGTAATCCAAATTTCTAATTTACCTAGGCTTTCACTTCTCCTTTCACATATCAGTTATCAAGATGAAAATGAGCTTCCTTTCCTTTTTATTCAGGCCAGCAGTTCACTTTATGGTGCTATTGGTGGATCTCTTCTTGCATACCGCATTGCAGATTTTCTAGGTGAATTAAAAGCTACACCTTTTTAAATTGTCCTTATCATTTGTTTGATAAGGATGTGAACACCTATCATCTTGATGCAGGAAGGAGAATAGAATTGGTCACCCGCAGCTGCATTATATATTCTTGGTGCTTTAGTCACTGGATTTGCACCTAATTTTGTAGCGCTAATCATAGGTCGTGTCTTGTATGGGATTGGTATTGGTTTGGTGAGTATCTGCAGGTACACAGATGTTTTTTTATTTCCTTTTTCTAGAATGGTCCTAGGTAATTGTTATTAAACGAACCTAATTTAGGAATGCATATAGGAAATGATTTTCTGGGGACAATTAGCTATACATTCACTCAAGCTGAGGAACACAACATTCACTGATATAAACTTATAACGCTGTGATGTCTGATTGTAGTTCTCTGATATGTAGTCATTTGCTGAAGTGTGTAACATCAAAACTAGTTGGCTGATGTAGCTTTATGATCATGTTCTGATATAACTAATTATTGAATCAGTAGATATAATATAAACATGCTTGCACTTGATTTTTCTGATATTCCGATGACGGTTAAACAAACATATTGATGTTGGTTTGAAATACGTTGTTTGCTAAGGTACTTAATATAACTTTCTGCTTTAATTTCTGAGGTAATTGGCACAAGGTTGTTTTGCGTGTAGCACTTTACAGTGGCATGTTTTCCACCAACTTTTAACATCCACTAGCATCCAAATTGTCCAATGCTCCATGCTTTGTTAAAAAGGGATTGATATGTCTCGATGAAACATGGGCCTCACTTATGTCACTGATAGTGGCAAATAAGGGATTATGCAAATTGCAATTGTAGGAAAAGGATTTATCCTAGTAACAATTGAAGAGGAATAGAATCCTAGTAACAATTGAAGAGGAATACAATTGCAAAGGAGCAGTGCATATTCAGCTAGGGGTTTGGGAGAGTTGGTGTTATGCCACTGAACCATTACGGTGCTCTGTGCCAGGCAATGCATGGTGCCCCTCTTTATATTGCGGAGACTTCTCCTTCACAAATACGTGGAACATTGATATCTTTGAAGGAGCTGTTTATTGTGTTAGGAATACTGGTAATTACCAAATCTTCCATGTGTTCTAACTTCATATACCCATTTCATGCTTGCTGATCATTAAATAATTTTGTGCAGTTAGGATACTTTGTAGGAAGTCTTGAAATTGACAATGTAGGAGGATGGCGGTACATGTTTGGTTTTAGTGCTCCGCTTGCAGCTATTATGGCTATTGGTATGTGGACTTTACCATCTTCACCAAGATGGCTACTTCTCAGGGCAGTTCAAGGAAAGGCTTCTATGGAGGATAATAAAAAGAAGGCAATTCAAGCCCTTAGAACATTGAGGGGCCACTCAACAAGTGAAAAGGTTTTGACAGATGATGTTGAAGATACAATTGTCTCTATTAAGGCTGCTTACGCAGGACAGGAAGCCGAAGGAAACGTTTGGGAGGTATTTGAGGGAGCTAGCTTGAAGGCCTTCACTATTGGCGGAGGTCTGGTTCTGTTTCAGCAGGTATTTTATTCTCCTTAACCCTTGTATATGCATCTACCTCTTGAAATACGAATGCCTGTTCTTTTTGAGTGGTAGTATGGACATGCTGGATTGGTATTATCGAGCTAAACTCTTATTTGGCAGATAACAGGTCAACCAAGTGTTCTATATTATGCAGCTTCAATACTTCAGGTACCAATATTTTGCTCTGAATTTTTTGGTGGTATAGTTTTTGTATAGAAAGGAGAAGTAGGATACTGTTATCTGCCCTGTGCATTTCTTGAATTCACACAATTCAACATCTCCATCACTAAAGTATGCCATATGTAGACTGCTGGGTTCTCAGCTGCATCAGATGCTGCCAAAGTAGCAATTTTGATTGGGTTGTTCAAGGTAATGCAAAGGATCTACATCAGTACTAATACAATAGCTATTTCTGTATCAAAATGTGTATGCACAAATCTTTGTTATGATTCCTTTAATTTTGAGTGTGTGTAACAAATCTATTCTTCTCAGTTGCTAATGACAGGCGTTGCGGTATTCAAAGTCGACGACGTTGGAAGGCGCCCATTATTGATAGGAGGTGTTGGTGGAATTGTGAGTTTTTCCTTCCTTCTACTTTTGATTAAACTCTACATATTACGTGAAAAGTGGCTCAAACACATACTCAAATTTAGTCTGCAATCCCACTTAACATGAACACTAAACAATACTGGTGTTTTGGGCTTGGGCACTGTATTGATCTAGATTAGAATGAGATACCTGGTTAACTTATTACTAAGTTTATACATGTTCTATCAGGCTTGTATTCCTATGTTCTGATTTAATTAACCTTATTTTTTCTTTAACTTGCAAATGCAGGCTTTGTCACTCTTCCTACTGGCAGCTTACTACAAGATTCTGAACGGCTTCCCCTTCGTTGCTGTTGGCGCATTACTTCTTTATGTCGGTGCTTACCAGGTCAGGGCTTCAGTTCTGTACAAGGAGCCTGACAATCAGAACAATTTGTTTCTTCAGGAATCCACAAGCTTATTATTTGCCTTTGTATTTCAGGTCTCATTTGGTCCAATTAGTTGGCTAATGGTGTCTGAAATCTTTCCACTCCGAACAAGAGGGCGTGGGATCAGCCTTGCAGTACTAACAAATTTCGGCTCAAACGCTTTGGTGACATTTGCATTTTCACCCTTGAAGGTATTGCTTCTCATAGTTGCTACCTCATGTTCAATTTCATGATGTTTAGTTCCTTCAAGTGGAGATCCCAAAATAGTAAATTACATAAAAAACGTGCCAATATCCAGTAGTTGTGCCCAACGAATGCTTCTCCACTAAATTGTCATTTTTATCCTTCGTCATAGAGAAAACTCTTGTACCTTTTGTATGGTCAAAATTCAGCCTCTTGTTAGGTCGAAACTCTAGAATAGTTTATTGTGGCTATCTATTCAAAGTAATGATATCACACCTTTCTTTCTATTTTGCACAAATATGGAAACAAACTATACTGTTGTGGATTTGTCGACAATGAATACTTCTCTGTGTACCACAGGAGTTCCTTGGGCCAGCCAATATATTTTTCCTGTTTGGCGTCATAGCAGTGCTCTCCCTCGTGTTTGTGATCCTCGTTGTTCCCGAGACCAAAGGACTGAGCCTGGAGGAGATCGAGTCTAAGATCCTGAAGTAAAATCGTGTGATCATGGCCCTATGCCTACAGCCCCAGTTGGAGACCTGAAATATCAACGCCGTTTTCAAAATGGATGCTCACTCGTAGGATCAGAGTCTGTCGAAGTTCCAGAACTTGAGTACATATGCATGACACGTCTCGGTGTAAAGCTTCGACATCTTTCTCCTAGTGTAGTTAATATTTCTGAACATGCGTATATCTGTAGCTGATTCATAATCACGTCCCCGTAGTACATTGTGACCTCGTCCGCAGTTGCTGCTTGTAAGTAATCTCAGTGTTCTTGTGTCTATCCATGCTGTAATCTGCATGTCACTAGTAAAAGCTGGTCAGCTGCCGTGTTCTGCAGAACTTGCATGTTTACGCCTCGCCTGTGTGCTGGTGTAAAATTGTGCTCATATGAGAGTGCCGTGTTTTGCTAGTTTTCCTTGTTTTTGTCATGTGTTTCTTTGATCTTTTCAATAAAATAAAAAAGGCATGAGTTCGTCCATTCTTTTTTTTTCAACAGAGAGAATATGCACAATTCCTGATGGTGAAACGCCGTATGTTCTGCAAGTACTACACCAACATTGCTATCACCACTATTGAGATTAATTAGGATAATTAATTATTGATCAATTATTGTTTGACATCATTAGCAACTGCTAATGACAGTTATACGTAGGCATAGACAGATACCTTTTCGGGCTCCATCAGACACCCTTTGGCCATCGGGCAAAGCCCATGACTTGTATAAAACTATTACTGTTCATCAGATCAAGTGAGAATTGATTCCATCGAATCATTTTTCATTTAACACGTTATCAGCCACATACTCTACACAACGCTAAGCCAGAAGAGTTCACCGGAGATTCACCGGGACTTCGCCGGAGACACTCACCAAACTCAAGGTAGAAGATGTCGTCCGCTACTCCTTCCATGTACGCCATGGTGGACTCCATCACGGACGCCGTCGAGGGCGTCATGCACCGCAACACCAACCACCCCGGTGGCCTCCAGCGTTTCCTGCTCCAGGGCGCCGTACGCCGTGTCCTCCGGGACATCCACGGTCACCGCACTCCGCTTCGTCGGAGCAGTGGTAGCCGTCCATCTTCGCCGTGCCTTGAAGCCCACCACGACGCCCGCTACTCGCTTCGCCCGGTGCCTCGCTTGGCGCCACGTTCAGTGCCACGCTTGGACACGCGCTCATCATCGCTGGAATATGCCCCCGGCGTCTGTCCCGAGCATGGCTCGGCCATGTTCGTTCGACGCGCAGGGGCATCGCTGATGCCGACGCCGTCATCACCGACCCCGTCGTCACTGCTAAGGCCTTCAACGACGTTGCTGCCGCACCCGCACCTGGTGCCATCCACTACGCCAGTCGCGCCATGGAATGGAGTAGGCGGCTCCATGGCTTCGCGCCGTGGCGTCTTTTCGCTCCACAACGGCGGCGGTGTGGAGAGATGGCCGCCGGGCTTCACGTACGACGTCGACATCGTTCGCTCGTTCACCCTTCCTCCCCCTCCGATTGCTCCTCCAGGTGGTCGCTCATACGCCGCGGTGATGGCCAACCGCCACCCCGATGCACGTCGGACCGCCCTCCTGTCCGGTCGCACTCTCAACGCTGGATTCGGCTCTTCCTCGAATGAGGGGGAGGCGGCTCCCTGCCTCTGAGCGGTCACGGAAGGGCCGGTGGGGGCGACCCCGCCGTTCCCGGCTTGCAGCGATGGCCCTTGCGGCCGAAGCTCGCCGGGGATGGGCGGCGTGCACCCTGCCGGCCGGCCTCCATGGCCGGAGAATGGGCATCAGCCCGAATCCGCCATGAGAGGAGGAGGAGGAGACACAAAATGACTATGCGCATGACGACAGCAACAGCAAAGCGGCGGGCGGCGGATGACCAGCGAGTTGGCGGCGGCGGCCAGGCGAACGACGGCGGCGGGTGGTTGGGGCGGTTAGGGTTCCACAACCCTAATTGTCACCCTCTTATAGGGCTGAGGGGGAGAGTGGCCGGGTGGGCTGAATCGGCGGCCCAGGCCCAGGAGCTGGCACTCTCTACCTCCCCCCTTGCTGCGTGGGCCGCGCCTGGCTGGCTGGCTGGGCCCAAAGCCTGGTCGACTAGGCCGCGTCCCCCTCCCTTTGCTGGGCTTGTTTGCTGCTCTGGGCCTTTTTATTTTTCGTCTTTGTGTCTAGATTTTCTGTTTCTTTATTATTTACCTGTTAGCAGTAGTCTAGATAATTAGCATATAGATTGACTAAATTATTCCCTACTAGAACATCATATATTTGTCTGGTTGTTCTTGTCAAGTGACTGCTGTAACAGTGTTGTATATTGTACCTTGTGATTGTATATAAATTGTTGTTTGTTTATATACTTGGTTCATGCAATGTATTTCTTTTCTATTATACTTTGCTATATGTGGTGCACCCAAACTCATTTTGCACCATATATATTCTTACATTTGTGACTAAATTATTCTCGTTTGTGATATGTTGGTGCCACCATACCTTTACTGTTCTAGCTTTATTACGGTTTTACATTCATAAGGACCTTAAATCTAAATACCTTATGATTGAAAATCCTCGCGAATTATGGGTCGCTCTAAAAGAGCGATATGAACAACAAAAAGAATTGATTTGGCTAGAGGCCAATTATGAATGGAATCACCTACGTCTCCAAGATTTTAAATATGTGGCAGACTATAATCATGTTGTTCATAGAATTTGTTCTAAATTAAAATTTTGCGAAAAAGAGCCATCAGATGCAGACAAGATAGAGAAAACACTTTCTACTATGCTCCCATCTGATAGAGTATTGCAGCAGCAATACAGGGCTCATAATTACCAGCAATATTCCCAGCTTATTCATACGTTGTCTCAAGTAGAAAAACATGATGAAGTTCGTATGAAAAATCATCATAAGCGCCCTGTTGGTTCGGCGTCTTTGCCTGAGATTCACCAGCATAGGAATAAGAATAAGTTCAATGGACCTGATCCAAATATAACAGCCCCAAATGGGCCAAGTGGGCCAAAATCATGGAATGGGCCGATACTGCTGTAGCTCGGGCAGCGGACCAGTACTATAGCAGCGAGTACTGTGCATCCGGACCCCGGGAACCACAACGGCGCGACACTGTAGCTCGAACACTGTAGCAGCAGGTACTGTTCACCAGATTGGGCCGAGCAGAATGCGGTGTACTATAGCATCACGAAACACTATGCAACCGGAAGTTTAGTACCATACTGTGAATCTGAGGATCGACTAACCACCTTAAATACCGGGGCCAGGGACGCATAGTAACCTTCGATTAACCGTTTTGAGCGAAGCGAGGACGAAAGCTCAAGCGGGTTGCTACGTAGGTGGAACCACTCCTCGGTACAGTGGACCTGGGCCGTGTATGCCGGGACTGGATGTTACACCAAAGAATAGAACTGGTAAACACAAACACAATAGGAGACAAAGGCCTAATTCAAATAAGAGGAAGAAGGACAATGCGAAACCCAAAAATGACAATAAGTGTCATAGATGTGGAGATTTCTCACATTTTGCCAAGAATTGCCATACACCTAAGCATTTGGTAGCTCAGTACCAAAAGTCTTTGAAAGAGGCTAAGCCAGCAGGAGACACAAGAT
The DNA here is from genome assembly GCA_038087645.1 of Saccharum hybrid cultivar R570. Classification (NCBI taxonomy): domain Eukaryota; kingdom Viridiplantae; phylum Streptophyta; class Magnoliopsida; order Poales; family Poaceae; genus Saccharum; species Saccharum hybrid cultivar. The sequence goes on from JAQSUU010000059.1 coordinate 4,540,025, forward strand.
ATGAAGCACACTTCAATCTTGTAACTGAGGCTGTTCTGAAAGAGGGTTGTTCCAATCAGGCCCCTAAACAACAAGTGAACAACAAACATCTTAACATCGAAAAGGACCTTCCATCGACGGACAACATGCTCATAGACTTCAGTTCTGGAGACATGTTTGGAGATTTAAAATAATCTCGGTCAAAGGATTGATATAATACTAGACTATTGTTATAATAGTATAAGTCATACATACTTATAATAGTTTGGGTTGTTGTAACAGAACCAACCAATTATACGAGATTAAGTAAGAAAATCATCCACCGAGCAGACGATTTAACAAACTTAAGCCCGTATAACCCGGTAGTCCGTGAAATCACGACGGATTTCAAACCAACTTACATACCAGCCAAGATCGTAATAAGTTCAGCGGTCACCATCACAAGTTACATAAAAGTTCGCGTCGCAAATACATCAGAGTTTAAACATAGTTATTACAAACTAGGTTCAAATAAAAGTAGCGGAAGCATTTAGTTCAAACCACACACTCACACAGATTTCAAAATAAAGTGCCAGCTCAGGATCATCTTCCAACAAAAGCATCAGACGAGACGTAGTGATTGACCATTGTCCATGGTCCTAAGCTTCTCCCATCGCAGGATAAAGACAGTTGATACAGTAGTCGTAATACATCTGCCCATCTGTAACAAGTGGGAACAAAGGCCTGAGTATGAGAAGGTACTCAGCTAGACTTACCCGACAGAACCGAAAATAAAAGACACCAAGGATCATAACAGACTTTATGGTAGGGTAGCTGACTCATTTGCAAAAAGGCATTTCGAGCATTTAAAGAATCCTTTCCAGAAGCTTTTATATCAAGTTAAATCTTCATTAACCTGTCGACTATATTTGCACCTGTCTTAGAGTAACATATAATTAAACAGGTAAGGTTGACCAATGATCATTAACGACTTCCATCATGTCATATTTCATATAACTGTCCAAGTGTTTTATCAAGATTACTAGGATGAAGCAACTCAAGTCAAGTGTTCACTATCCAGTGAACGATGGCGATTCGAATCGATTATTAACTAGTTGGTAATTTATTCCTCACATAAACCTCACTCACCCGCTAAAGTGAGATATTGGTCACCGAGTCAACCATTCAGATAAAGTCTCGAGCTTGCCAGGAACCACATGTACCCGGGGGCCGCCCGACTGCTCTTTGGCCTTATCATCGCGCCCCCGTATCCTGCCACTATTGCTCCGGTACAGTGCGTTACGGGTAATCCACTCGGCCCGAATAATCTCCTAGCTTTGCGGTCGAAAGGTACATTATTCGGCCAGCTAAATGTAAGGCATGCGTTCAACATGACTCGAGGCCCAACAACGGTCGGTCCTTAATCGACACAAACGGAAAACACTACACTCCGAAACCCTACAAGTTTCCATCCGGTCTCAATTTCACATTAACACTTAGTTATTTTACGATGACATACTTACTCAAGCAGATCCAGGTAACCACCTATAGCTCGCAGGTGACAGGAAATCACCCGACTTCTACCGGTCTAAGAAAGCTAAGCATTTCTTGACTGCGAATACCAAGGTAACAAGGATATGGTAGAACAGGGTAAACAAGGTATAATGCAGCAACGGTTGCAAACAACTCGTAAACGTAATGCATCAGTTAAAGTTAAGCATTAATAAAATATTTACAAACCGGGAGAGAAAATGCTCCGGGGCTTGCCTCTCTTGAAAGAGCTCGGACGGTGGTCTAGGCACTCCGGAAGATCCTCACCGACCTCCTCGTCGGCCTCGGGCACCTCCTGCTCTTGCACCTCGGGCTGCTCTTCCGGCTCCTCAGAAACTGCTACCAGAGTTACTTCTTACGATCCTGTATGATGCAAACGTATAAGTGCCCATGCCTAGGTGCATTGCAAAAATGACATGTAATGATCATGATGAATGAGATGTAGATGAACAGGTTTACTTTATTGCATAAAGTAGGAATACAACTCTTCTACAAGGTAGTCAACATCATCCAAGAACATGTACTCGTATACAACTACCAACATTCTCTACCATGTCAAGTCACCACATAAATCTAAGATGCTTCAAAGATACACCAAAGTAAATCTTATTAATTAGTCATGAATTAACAAGGTTAATTAAACCCTAATTGTAACTAGGTTTGAACAGTAACACCTATTTTGGTAGTATAGAAAAATCTGAGAAAATTACAGTAGCTTACTATCATCTAATCTAGCATGCCATAAAAATTTCATTGTATTTGGATTACTAGAACTGCCTACACAAAAATAACAAGCTAGGGCCTAAAAATAAGCATAAAAATACTTTATACTATGAAAAGTATCAAACAACAGATTTAGCATTTTTCCTACATTCTACACAATAAACAATCACTATAGAAAAATTATTACATGCATGTTTTATTCATATTTTTCTCTCTAGCAAAAATAACAATTATTAACAATATTAAACACTTGTACTACACATAAACAATTTTCTACATAACATGCATGGCACATATTTTTCCTAGAAAGTACATCACAAAAGAAAATTAATGCAAGTGAAACCATATTTTTCTGAGCTTTCTATGATTTATTACATATTTATCAAGAAAACAACCATTTCAGTGATTAAATAAAAACCCTACAGAAAAGTATTTCAAACTTGACATGCAATATTTTTAGATCATAGATCTACTTATGAGAAACACTACAAAATTTGTTTCACAATTTTAGGAGCTAAAATGAGCAAGTTATGGATTTCTAAACCATTTTCATCTTTTCTGAAAAATCATTTTCAAATTCCTTTTTAAAATTTTTCGCTAAAAATGCTAAGTGCACCCCACGGGATCACCCCCGAATCACACAGAGAGACAGACAACCGGGGCCCACGGGTCAATCGGGACCCCACCCGTCAGCCACCCGGAGCAGGGGCAGCGCTGACCGGCGGCAAGCTCGCCGCCGGTGAGATCTCCGGTGACGGGGAGGGCACCACCACGCTCCCCGCACCAAGGCGCACCCAGCGCGCCAACCCCGAGCAGTGCGGGAGCTCCGGAGGAAGCTCGCCGGCGGGAATGGCGGGCCGGTGGCGCTGCTCACCGTCGAGCGGCCAACACCGGCCGTGGTGAGGCACGAGAGAGGGTGCACGAGCGTCGCGAGAGCTAGGCAAACACAATGCACACACGGGAAAAGGAAGAGGGGGATGGAAGAGCTTCGGCCACGCACGGCGGCCAACGGTGGCCATGGCGGGCAACGGAGGAGGAAACACCCAATAGGGCCTCACCGTGGCTCGACTCGAGACGCTAGGGCGCGTCCAACACCGAGGAAGGGGTGGCGGAGAGGGTGGCGAGAGGAATCGGAGGGAGGCGCGTCCGTCGAGCGGGAACGGGGGAGCGGAGGTGAGTGGCACCGGTGATGGTGCGACGGCGCTGCTGCTGCGGTTTGCGTTAGCGAGGCGAGCGAGAGGGAATGAGGCGAGTGGAGTGGGAGGAGGCGGCTCTGGGCGGGGTAAGCACGGGCGGCGGGGGCCACAGCGGCCACGCGCTGGGCGTCACCGGCATGCGGTCGCCACGCGGCGTGCGCGCTCTGCCACGGTCGCTAGCGATGCGCGTGGGCAGGAGGGAGAAGGAGGCCGCGTGGCGTGGGCCGGGCCGTGGTCACGCGCGGGCGAGACGGAGGCGGGCGCGCGCGCGGGAGAGCTGGGCCGCTTGCGCGAGCAGGCCGAAACGGAGGCGGCAGCCCGTTAAGGCCGGGAATTCGTTTTTCTTTTCTAAATAAATTTCTAGATTTTCTAAATTGATTCAAATTCAAATTTTGAAGATGAAAAAGGCATTTTCACAAGTTTCCCCCAAAACAAAAGTTGTTCAAAATTTAATTATCTACAACTTTCATTTAGTGCACTTTTCAAAATTCTAAACAGATTTTGAATTAGTGATTTAAAGTCCAATTTTTAAATAAAAACTCATTTTTCTGAAATATTTTTAAAAGCAAAATTTGGGGAGATTTTGAATACAAAAAATTGCTCCAAAAATCATGTTAATTAATTCTAAGTCATTTAGAGTTATAGCCCAACAAGTTTTACCACTCTTAGCTAGCAATTGCAATAATTTAGGGTTCAAACATATGTTTTTCACAATTTAATTAATTTCAACTTATATTGCATGTGATGATGTACATACATGAAATGCTAATGATCATGCTTTGGGATGTGAATGCATGCTTAACACCCAGGGGTGTTACAGCCTTCCCCCCTTATAAAAATCTCGTCCCGAGATTTGGGTTACGAACCATTTGTTATAAAAATCCTCATAAGCTTTTTGTAGATATTCACCCGTTTCCTAAGTTGCATCTCCTTCATCATGATGACTCCACTGTATCTTATATATTTTCACTACACTGTTTCGAGTAACCCTATCTTTAGAGTCCAACACTCAAACTAGTTGCTAACGATATACCAAATCTGACTTGAGCTTTATGCCTCGGGGTTCGATTCTTTCCTCTGGAACGCGCAAACACTTCTTGAGATGCGATACATAAAAAACTAGGAATATAACATCCATTGTCTCAGGTAACTCTAACTTATAAGCGACTGGACCTTTTCTTTCCAATATCTTGTATGGTCCCACAAATCTGGCTGCAAGCTGTGTACTCCAAACCGTTTCTTCTTCATTGGCGCGACTTTCAGATAAACATAGTCACCAACTTCGAACACAAGCGGTCTCCTCCTTCTATCCGTATAGCTTTTCTGACGTGATTGAGTGACTTTCATATTTTGCTGAATGATATGAACTTTCTTCTCGGCTTCTTCCACGAAGTCAATACCATAATATTTTCTTTCTCCTGGCTCGATCCAGTTAAGTGGTGTTCTACACTTTCTACCATACAAAGCTTCGAATGGTGCCATTTTGATACTTTCTTGATAACTATTATTATAAGCAAATTCTGCTAATGGTAACCATGACTCCCATGAACCTCTGGAAGATAACACACAAGCTCTCAACATATCCTCCAGAACAGTATTAACTCTTTCGGTCTGACCATCTATCTGAGGATGATAGACAGTACTACGAATCAAACTAGTTCCCAATCCTTTGTGTAAGTGCTCCTAAAAGTGAGCAGTGAATTGTGACCCTATGTCAGACACTATAGTCTTTGGTATGCCATGCAATCTCACAATCTCAGCAATATACTTCTCTGCATATTGAGGTGGTCTATAATCTGTCTTGACAGGTAAAAAGTGAGTTATCTTCGTAAGACGATCCACGATTACCCAAATCGAATCATGTCCTTTCTGAGTAGTGGGCAAACCTGTGATGAAATCCATACTTATATCATCCCACTTCCAACTAGGTACAGACAAGGGTTGCAACAATCTAGCAGGTCTCATATGAATAGCTTTTACCCTACAACATGTGTCACATCTGGCCACATATGCTGCAATCTCTTTCTTCATTTTTATCCACCAATAACAAGGTCTTAGTTCTTGGTACATTTTTCTACTTCCGGGATGGATAGATAACTTTGAAAGGTGAGCCACATCCATAAGTTTATTCTTAAGCTCTCGATCCTTGGGAACAACAAGACGGTCGTCAAACCATAACACGTCCTGTTCATCCACTCTAAAGTGCTTGGATGGTTCTTCTTTAATCTTTTCTTTGATATGGAATATCCCTTTGTCGGTTTTCTGGCCTTCTATTATCTTACTCTCCAAAGAGCAACTAATCTGAATACTATGTAACACGGCAGGATGCATCAGATCAAAACCATCTTCGAGCAAAGGTTGCGCATTCAGGCAATGTGACTTTCTACTCAAAGCATCTGCCACTACATTGACCTTTCCAGGATGATATTGCACATTCAAGTTATAATCTTTGATCAATTCTAACCATCTTCGCTATCTCATGTTCAACTCTGGTTGGGTGAAGATATACTTGAGACTCTTGTGATCGGTGAAAATATTGCACACTTTACCAAGTAAGTAATGTCTCCAAATTTTTAATGCATGCACTATGGCAGCAAGTTCAAGATCATGTGTCGGATAGTTGATCTCATGCTTTCTCAACTAACAGGAGGCATAAGCTATGACTCTTCCTTTTTGCATAAGAACACAACCTAATCCTATTTTTGATGCGTCACAAAACACATCAAAAGGTTTCTCAATATCCGGTTGTGCTAGAACTGGAGCAGTGGTCAACAGTTTCCGCAAGGTGTGGAAAGCTGTCTCACACTCCTCTGTCCACACAAACTTGTGATCTTTCTATAGCAAACTTGTCATTGGCTTGGCAATCTTCGAGAAATCTGGTATAAAATGACGATAGTAACCAGCTAATCCTAAGAAACTTCTGACTTCTGAAACTGTGATTGGTGTCTTCCAATCCATAACCTCTTGCACTTTACTCAGATCTACAGAAACTCCATTTTCTGACAGAATGTGACCAAGGAAAGGAACTTTCTTCAACCAAAATTCACATTTGCTAAACTTAGCATACAACTTATGATCTCTAAGTCTGGTTAAGACAATTCTTAGATGCTCTTCATGATCTTTCTCGTTCTCAGAGTATACTAGAATATCATCAATGAACACAACTATAAACTTGTCCAACTCTGGCATGAAAACCGTATTCATCGGATACATAAAGTATGTAGGAGCATTTGTTAAGCCAAAGGACATAACAAGATACTCGTACAACCCGTATCTGGTGGAAAAGGCGGTTTTCGGTATATCTTGTGGCCTAATCTTTATCTGATGGTAACCCGATCTTAAATCTATCTTGGAGAACACTCTGGCTTTAGCTAACTGATCGAACATAACATTAATATGAGGCAAGGGATACTTATTCTTGATAGTTACAGCATTAAGAGGCCTATAATCCATACACATTCTCAAAGTACCCTCTTTCTTTTTCTTCACAAACAAGGCAGGACATCCCCATTCAGACTTACTTGGCCAGATAAACCCCTTTTTCAATAATTCCTCTAGTTGTTTCTTCAATTCAGCTAACTCATCCAGAGGCATCCGATAAGGTCTCCTTGAAATTGGAGCTGTCCCAGGGATCAACTCAATTCCAAACTCAATATCCCTATCTGGCGGAAGACCAGGTAACTCATCTGGGAACACATCCGGAAACTCATACACTACCAGAATCTGATGAATTAGAATGACTTTCATAGCACATATCATACTCACAAGGTCTGTTCTTCTAGGCAATGGTATCTGAAAAGTACCCTCTCCCTAGGGATCCTTAAGGGTAAGTACCCGACTTCCTATATCTATAACTGCTCCCTATTCCTTCATCCAATTTATCCCTATGATGACATCCAGAACTAGTTCAGGCATAACTATCAAGTTTACTCGAAACTTTCGACTACCTAATTGAAGGGTTGCCCCTCTAATCATCTGATTGGTTAAAACATCAGCCCCTGCTGAACTTATATGGTAACCATAACTTAAATCTGTGTATAGTTGTTCATGTTTCCATGAAAATGCTTGACTCATGAAAGAATGCGATGATCTAGAATCAAATAGAACAACTGCAGGGTTTTGGTTAACAGGAAACTTACTAGCAGTTATGGGCTCTCCCTCAGGAATCTCATCCATAGTGGTGTGGTGTACCCGAGCATTATAGGTCTATTGCTTCTTTCTGGGCGGATAAGGACAGAACTTTGAAAAGTGGCCTGGCTGATCACAATTGTAGCAGGGTCCCTTCACTGTACCAGCAGATCCTATAGCTCCCTTAGAGTTGCCTTGTCCAGTAGCTGCAGCTGTCCTTGCTGGCGGCAAGACCATCTTATATGGCTTCTGTGGTCCCTTGTAGTTCTAGGTTTTATGCTGTGGTGGTCTAAACCTTGCACCTGGTGCAGACGAATGATAGGCAGAATGATTAGCAGTGAAAACTCTTGGCTATGATGGTCCTGACTCAAAGGCTCTCTTGCGAGTCTTGGATGCAATGTACACGTTGTTATTCTTCTCTTGTTTTAGACAATCACTGATGAAATCATTGAATCTAGCGCGGTTATTGGTACCCATATGCTTCATCATCTTTGGACCTAACCCTCTCTTGAAACTAGCAATTCTCTTAGCATCGGTGTCAACCATGTCGGGAGCATAACGACACAAATTATTGAAGGCATGCAAATATTGTGTCATGGTTTTGATGCCCTGATTTAAAGCCAAGAACTCTCCCAACTTCATCTCGACCAGCCCTGGTAGGATAGAAACTCCACGGAAGGCTTCAGTGAACTCTCTCCACGAGATCTAAGCATTTGGAGAGAAGGTGGTGCGATGATGCTTCCACCGCATCCCTGCTGGTCCTTGTAACTGATGTGCAGCATATTCTATCTTCAGGACTTCAGTCATCCTTAACACACAGAACTTATCTACCATGGTGTTGATCCATTCTTCAGCGTCAAGTGGCTCGGTTGCTTCCTTGAAAATTGGTGGCCTAGTGTCCATGAAATCCTTGAAGTTGCTGTACTGATTCACCCCATTGCCACCACCTTGGTTGTTACCACATTGAACATTGTTGGCAATGGTACGCAGAAAATCTTCCATGTTCTTCTGTGATTGCTCGACATTGCGCTGACTTCCAAGAAACTGCACAAAGAATACCTCTGCAGTGAGCGGTGGAGGAGACGACAAATGTGGTTCCAAGTGTGGCTCATTATGGTTGACGTTGTTTTCACCACTCCCACCTGCCCCGACACCATTACCACTAGTTTTAGCAGCCTCATACGTGGTGCGGTGAGTGTTTGCCATCTGCATATTTCAGCAACAAGTAATGATTAAGTGAAGCCGTAGTAATTGTGAGTGAATGAAAAATTATGCCGTACTGAATTCATTGGAGAGAACAAGTTATACAATAAAACAGAGGCACAATAATCGCATTCCAATTAAAACAACACCACTAATTAAATTACTTCGAATGCAAACATCGTGTCCATACAACCAAATTGCTAGCATACATACACTGGACTTTTATGCGCTCAGGTATCGCATGACCAACCAAGTTCCAACATATTACCAAGTCTCAAGGTTAGAACGAGATACATCAAGGTACATGAAGCCAAAAGAAAGGTCATCGTGACAGGGCCTAGTAGCTAACGCAAAGCAACTAGCCTACTCCTCAGAGCCATCGTCGGGGTCGAAGACGTCACCATCGCTACCATTAGTAGTGACGACGTCGTCGTCGTCGTCGGCAGGTGCAACTGCAGGCTCGTCCTCGTCGTCGTCGATGTCCATACCGGCAGCGTCGGGAGGAGCATACGGGCCAATCTCGTTGTAGAGCATGTGAAACTCCTCATGCAAGTTGACGTTATACTCCTCTAGCTCCTCGACCCTCTGCCTTAGAAGGTTCCTCTCGTTCTAGGCTTCATTCCTCTCCTGAACCAACTATCCAATCATGCGGTCTGCATTATTGTTGGCCTGAGTCAACGTATGCACCCGCTGTAGAGCACTATCACCTCTCTCTAGAGCCTGGTCTTGCTGCAAGCTCATGTCAGCCAACTACTCCTACAAACTAGCTATAGCACGTGCCTGCTTCTTCTTCTGTTTTCTTGCTTTGAGCCGATCATCACCACGCAAACCAGTCAAAGTCTAATAGGTACACTCAAGACCCTGGTATGCTCTAATAGCTGCATACATCGCACTCATAGCGTGGTTGTCGCTAGCCTGTCCTTCGTTTGGGCCTCTGACCAAGGCACTTCCTTGCGGCTGCACCCAAATAGCATCGCGAGGATCATCTCTAGGAAAAGTGTCAGCCAAGGCTGCTGCCATCTCATTGGGAAATCTGCTCATTATGTCCCTGATGATACGAAAAGCTGCTCCCTCTGCACCCTCAACCGGAGTGCGTCCCTCAAACTCCAAGTGCCAACCATCCCACTTGGGAGCATCACCAAGAGAAGGGACTATGATCTTCACTACTACAAGTCCATCCTCAGCTAACTGGCTCTCACTCCAAGAGTACACCGGCTCCTGACCCTCCGGGTACCCCACATCATGGAGCACTCTCCAAAGCAAAGTTGACATGCCAAACTCGCTCAGAAAGGTGTCCGTGCTGCGGCGCTCCCGCGGGGCCAACTGGTGTCGGGGTGCTCTTCCGCCTGTGGACTTCTAGGTAGTCTGCTTCGTGCGGGCCATCTGTAGCAAAAGTTTTGATTACCCGGTGAGAACATATTTTAAGTTGATACGATTTTTATCAAAAGGGGATAATCACTTTATAAGGGGAGGAATGCATGACATGAATGAAATGCACAAGCAATATGATGTATGTACGTTTCTTACGTTCTCACAAACTTATGAAATAAACAATATCTAGCGATGAATTCGGTGGCATACAGGCGATCTCTCATATACGTAATTAATACGTTCTACACGAGAAACATTGTTAAGTACCTGCAGAAGATTCATTTCATCCCAATTCCCTATGAATGCATGAAAGCAATAAATATATCTACACGCTCTACATGAATCCCTAGATACGCGTACAACGATAGTAACTACCAAAAACATCGTTCTATTGACGGCATCGCCTCAACGGACTGAACAACCACACATGCGACACTTTTGTAAAAACATGCGTAAAACATATAAGTACTCCAGTATCATATAAGCACTCTTCTTAGATCAGCGGTGTATCCGATCATGCTCTCACATCTTACACTTACCGAGGCATAGAGGCAATTGATACATACATTACCACTCAATTAGGTGGCACTCATACAATAGCACGCCGTATGAACGACGAAAGAGAAATATGGTGCAAGAACCCCAAGCCAGTACTTAAATAAGCCACCTAGAGTCCTTACTGGCATAAAAGATATGACCACTAGCACACTTTTAGTTTGGAAATCACGTTTTTCAAACCAAATTTTGGTTTAAATACACTTGTGAATAGTAAACACGCTAAACCATGCTCCGATGTCAGCTGTAACAGAACCGACCAATTATACGAGATTAAGTAAGAAAATCATCCACCGAGCAGACGATTTAACAAACTTAAGCCCGTATAACCCAGTAGTCCATGAAATCATGATGGATTTCAAACCAACTTACATTCCAGCCAAGATCATAATAAGTTCAGCGGTCACCATTACAAGTTACATAAAAGTTCGCGTCGCAAATACATCGGAGTTTAAACATAGTTATTACAAACCAGGTTCAAATAAAAGTAGCGGAAGCATTTAGTTCAAACCACACACTCACACAAAGTTCAAAATAAAGTGCCAGCTCAGGATCATCTTCCAACAAAAGCATCAGACGAGACGTAGTGATTGACCATTGCCCATGGTCCTAAACTTCTCCCATCACAGGATAAAGGCAGTTGATACAGTAGCCGTAATACATCTGCCCATCTGCAACAAGTGGGAACAAAGCCCTGAGTACGAGAAGGTACTCAGCTAGACTTACCCGACAGAACCAAAAATAAAAGACACCAAGGATCATGACAGGCTTTATGGTATGGTAGCTGACTCATTTGCAAAAAGGCATTTTGAGCATTTAAAGAATCCTTTCCAGAAGCTTTTATATCAAGTTAAATCTTCATTAACCTGTCGACTACATTTGCACATGTCTTAGAGTAACATGTAATTAAACAGGTAATGTTGACCAATAATCATTAACGAGTTCCATCATGTCATATTCTATATAACTGTCCAAGTGTTTCATCAAGATTACTACGATGAAGTAACTCAAGTCAAGTGTTCACTATCCAGTGAACGATGGCGATTCGAATCAATTATTAACCAGCTGGTAATTTATTCCTCACACAAACCTCACTCACCCGCTAAAGTGAGATATTGGTCACCGAGTCAACCATTCAGGTAAAGTCTCGAGCTTGCCAGGAACCACATGTACCCGGGGGTCGCCCGACTGCTCTTTGGCCTTATCATCGCGCCCCCGTATCCTGCCACTACTGCTTCGGTACAGTGCGTTGCGGGCAATCCACTCGGCCCGAATAATCTCTCAGCTTCGTGGTCGAAAGGTACATTATTCGGCCAGCTAAATGTAAGGCATGCGTTCAACATGACTCGAGGCCCAACAACGGTCGGTCCTTAATCGACACAAACGGAAAACACTACAGTCCGAAACCCTGCAAGTTTCCGTCCGGTCTCAATTTCACATTAACACTTAGTTATTTTACGATGACATACTTACTCAAGCAGATCCAGGTAACCACCTATAGCTCGCAGGTGACATAAAATCACCTGACTTCTACCGGTCTAAGCAAGCTAAGTATTTCTTGACTGCGAATACCAAGGTAACAAGGATATGGTAGAACAGGGTAAACAAGGTATAATGCAGCAACGGTTGCAAACAACTCCTAAACGTAATGCATCAGTTAAAGTAAAGCATTAATAAAATATTTGCAAACCGGGAGAGAAAATGCTCCGGGGCTTGCCTCTCTCGAAAGAGCTCGGGCAGTGGTCTGGGCACTCCGGAAGATCCTCACCGACCTCCTCGTCGGCCTCGGGCACCTCCTGCTCTTGCACCTCGGGCTGCTCTTCCGGCTCCTCGAGAACTGTTATCGGAGTTACTTCTTGCGATCCTGTATGATGCAAACGTATAAGTGCTTATGCCTAGGTGTATTGCAGAAATAACATGTAATGATCATGATAAATGAGATGTAGATGAACAGGTTTACTTTATTGCATAAAGTAGCTATACAACTCTTCTACAAGGTAGTTAACATCATCCAAGAACATGTACTCGTATACAACTACCAACATTCTCTACCATGTCAAGTCACCACAGAAATCTAAGATGCTTCAAAGATACACCAAAGTAAATCTTATTAATTAGTCATGAATTAACAAGGTTAATTAAACAATAATTGCAACTAGGTTTGAACAACAACACCTATTTTGGTAGCACAGAAAAATTTGAGAAAATTACAGTAGCTTACTATCATCTAATCTAGCATGTCACAAAAATTTTATTGTATTTGGATTACTAGAACTGTCTACACAAAAATAACAAGTTAGGACCTAAAAATGAGCATAAAAATACTTTATACTATGAAAAGTATCAAACAACAGATTTAGCATTTTTCCTACATTCTACACAATAAACAATCACTATAGAAAAATTATTACATGCATGTTTTATTCATATTTTTCTCTCTAGCAAAAATAACAATTATTAACAATATTAAACACTTGTACTACACATAAAAATTTTTCTACAGAACATGCATGGCACATATTTTCCTAGAAAGTACATCACAAAAGAAAATTATTGCAAGTGGAACCATATTTTTCTGAGCTTTCTATGATTTATTACATATTTATCAAGAAAACAGCAATTTCAGTGATTAAATAAAAACCCTACAGAAAAGTATTTCAAACTTGACATGCAATATTTTTAGATCATAGATCTACTTATGAGAAACACTACAAAATTTATTTCACAATTTTAGGAGCTAAAATGAGCAAGTTATGGATTTCTAAACCATTTTCATCTTTTCTGAAAAATTATTTTCAAATTCCTTTTTAAAAATTTTCGCTGAAAATGCTAGGTGCACCCCACAGGATCACCCTCGAATCACACAAAGAGACAGACAGCCGGGTCCCACGGGTCAATCGGGACCCCACCCGTCAGCCACCCGGGAGTAGGGGCGGCGTTGACCGGCGGCAAGCTCGCTGCCGGTGAGATCTCCGATGATGGGGATGGCACCACCACGCTCCCCGCACCGAGGCGCACCCAGCGCGCCAACCCCGAGCAGCGCGGGAGCTCCGGAGGAAGCTCGCCGGCGGGAATGGCGGGCCGGTGGCGCTGCTCACCGTCGGGCGGCCAACACCGGCCGTGGTGAGGCACGAGAGAGGGTGCACGAGCATCGCGAGAGCTAGGTAAACGCAATGCGTGTATGGGAAAAAGAGGAGGGGGATGGAAGAGCTCCGGCCACGCACGCCGGCCAACGGCGGCCATGGCGGGCAGCGGAGGAGGAAACACCCAATAGGGCCTCACCGTGGCTCGACCCGAGACGCTAGGGCGCGTCCAACACCGAGGAAGGGGTGGCGGAGAAGGTGGTGAGAGGAATCGGAGGGAGGCGCGGCCGTCAAGCAGGAACGGCGGCGCGGAGGTGAGTGGCGCCGGTGATGGTGCGACGGCGCTGCTGCTGCGGTTTGCGCAGGCGAGGCGAGCGAGAGGGAATGAGGCGAGTGGAGTGGGAGGAGGCGACTCTGGGCGGGGTAAGCGCGGGCAGCGGGGGCCACAGCGGCCACGCGCTGGGCGTCGTCGGCATGCGGCCGCAACGCGGCGGGCGCGCTCCGCCGCGGTCGCCAGCGATGCGCGTGGGCGGGAGGGAGAAGGAGGCCGCGCGGCGTGGGCCGGGCCGTGGTCACGCGCGGGCGCGCGCGCGGGAGAGCTGGGCCGCTTGCGCGAGCAGGCCGAAACGGAGGCGGCGGCCCGTTAAGGCCGGGAATTCGTTTTTCTTTTCTAAATAAATTTCCAGATTTTCTAAATTGATTCAAATTCAAATTTTGAAGATGAAAAAGACATTTTCACAAGTTGCCCCAAAACAAAAGTTGTTCAAAATTTAATTCTCTACAACTTTCATTTAGGGCACTTTTCAAAATTCTAAACAGATTTTGAATTAGTGATTTAAAGTCCAATTTTTAAATAAAAACTCATTTTTCTGGAATATTTTTAAAAGCAAAATTTGGGGAGATTTTGAAAACAAAAATTGCTCCAAAAATTATGTTAATGAATTCTAAGTCATTTAGAGTTATAGCCCATCAAGTTTTACCACTCTTAGCTAGCAATTGCAATAATTTAGGGTTAAAACATATGTTTTTCACAATTTAATTAATTTCAACTTATATTGCATGTGATGATGAACATACATGAAATGCTAATGATCATATTTTGGGATGTGAATACATGCTTAACACCCAGGAGTGTTACAATTGTATTATTTAGTGTGCATATGAGTTGTACATATTTAACTCATAGATTTTGGTAATATCATACTTTTGTATTGATAGTTAATATATTGTATGTATAAATTCTTTGTGTTAAATTTGAATATTTATTTTACATTCACTTTACAAATAGATGTCTGTTGACCTCAATCCAAAGGAGGAAGAGTTATGCCTTGTGGACTCATGTACCACAAACTCTATACTTAGAGAAATGAAATATTTCCAGACTCTTAAGAAAAAAGAAGGAAATACTATGACCATTGCGGGTCAAGATGCGTTAATAGTTGGCTCAGGACGAGCCACTATTACTCTCTCTATGGGTACGCAAATTACGATACAGGATGCATTGTTGTATCCTGACTCTACTCGTACCCTTCTAAGTTTTAGAGACGTCCGTAAGAACGGTCTCCATGTGGAGACACATATGGATAATAAAGAGGAATTTCTTCTCTTTACCAAACTTACTGGATATGGCAAACAAATCTGTAAAAAGATTTCTTCATTCCAAACTAGATTGTACTATACATATATCAAGCCCATAGAACATGTTGCTTATAAGATAATTTTCTAAGATGTCGATACATTCTGAAACTGGCATGATCGACTTGGGCACCCTGAAATAGGGATGATGAGAAAAATTATCGGCAATTCCATAGGTCATGATATGAAAAACGCTAAATTTCTCTAAAATAAAGATTTTTGTTGCACTGCTTGTGCAATAGGGAAATTAATCTTAAGACCATCATATCTTAAAATTCGAGCTGAACCACTTAAATTCCTTGAAAGGATTCAAGGAGATATTTGTGGTCCGATTCAACCATTATCGGGGCCATTCTAGTACTTCATGGTTTTGATAGACACATCTACTAGATGGTCTCATGTGTCTCTTTTATCGACACGCAACCATGCTTTTGCCAAAATAATGGCCCAACTTATTAAGTTGAAGGCACATTATCTAGAACATCGGATTCAATCAATCTGAATGGACAATGCCGTTGAATTCTCATCCCATACTTTTAATGATTATTGTATGGCATTGGGAATTCAGGTTTAGCAGTCAGTCCCTTATGTACATACATAAAATGGTTTGGCTGAATCATTGATTAAACGAATCAAGCTCATTGCAAGACCTATGTTGACAAATTGCAAATTGCCTACATCGTGTTGGGGTCACGCAGTTCTGCATGTTGTCGACCTGATCCAACTACGACCAACTGCATATCATGAAACCTCCCCATTGCAATTAGTATGTGGGAATCCTCCGAGTATTTCCCATTTGCGTAAGTTTGGGTGCGTTGTATACGTACCCATCTCACCACCTAAGCGAACTTCGATGGGTTCTCATAGGAAACTGGGGATCTACGTTGGATACTCATCTCCGTCTATTATTAAGTATTTAGAACCCCTTACGGGAGATCTATTTACTGTCCGGTTCGCTGATTGTATTTTTAATGAGGATCACTTCTCGGCATTAGGGGGAGAATTGCACCAGAATGAATGCTAGGAAGTTGATTGGAATGCAGAAGGCATTTCATATACTGATCCACGTACTATAGAAACTGAACAACAAGTTCAAAAAATCATTGATTTGCAAAATATTGCAAACAATCTGTCAGACGCTTTCTCTGATTATAAAGATGTCACGAAGTCTCTCCATCCTACAAGGAATGTGCCCAAAAGAGTGGAGGTACCTAATAAAACCACTCAACCCCCGATTGGCAAAAAGAGGGGGAGAAGCACTTCCAAGAGGCAAGATGTGATTGCTAGCAAGCAAAAGATGACTACAAATGCAAATCAACTTTTGGTTGATACACACCTAGAGGACATACAATGTCTTGTGGATAGTGATCCACAAACCAGCTCAGTTATGCGCATAAACACTGAGGCTGGGACATCAGAAGACCATAGACCCATCATTTCAGAAAGTCATGATAAATCTTTAAGGGTAGATGAAATAGTGATAAATTTCACAGAGACTAGAGAGTCTTATAATCGTAAGTCCATAATAGTCGACATATATTTCTCTGAACAAATTACAAACATCCTTCTAACCGATTCGGATCCCAAGTCAATGGCTGAGTGCAAGAAACACTCAGACTGGGATAAGTGGAAGGTTGCAATTGAAATAGAGATTGCCTCGCTTAATAAAAGGAAGATGTTTTCGACTGTGATGCCAACACCTCCTAGTATCTTTCCTGTGGGATATAAATGGATTTTCGTTCGTAAAAGGAATGAAAACAACGAAGTGGTGAGATAAAAAGTGAGGCTAATGGCACAAGGTTTTACGCAAAGACCTAGCATTGATTTCAATGAAACTTACTCTCCGGTAATGAGCGGAATAACTTTCCAATACCTAATATCGCTGGCAGTACAAAATCGTCTATCTATGCAGTTGATGGACGTAGTGACCGCATACTTTTATGGGTCATTGGATTATGAGATATACATGAAAGTTCCTGATGGAATCAGTATACCAAATCCTAAGGCAAATCGCAACATGTATTGCGTCAAGTTGCAGAAGTCGTTATACGGCTTGAAATAGTCGGGCCGAATGTGGTACAATCGGTTAAGTGAATTCCTTAAACAGAAGGATACACAAATAATGATGACTGCCCCTACGTCTTCATTAAGAAATCATCAATTGGATTTTGTATCATATCAGTGTACGTTGATGATCTTAACATCATCGGCAACGAACCTGATATTAATGAAGCACGTCATCATTTAAAGACGAAGTTTGAAATGAAAGATTTGGGTCAAACCAAATATTGCTTAGGTTTACAACTTGAATACTTTCACTCAGGTATATTCATATACCAAGCTGCCTATGTCCAAAAGGTATTGGAGAAATTTAATATGGACAAGTCATATCCAACAAAAACTCCGATGACAGTAAGATCCATAGACATTGAAAAGGATCCTTTTAGACCACCGGATGAAGGAGAAGAGATATTGGGGTCACAAGTCCCATATCTAAGTGCCATTGGAGCACTAATGTATCTTGCTAATAGCACTCGGCCGGATATTGCATTTGCAGTAATTTTGCTAGCAAGACATAGTGCTAAACCTACCAAACGACATTGGGTAGGAGTTAAAACGGTATTGAGATACCTCAATGGCACTAGAAATCTTGGATTATTCTATAGAAGAAATCAAGATCCAATTTTGTTAGGATATACAGATGCTGGTTATTTATTAGATCCCCACAATGGCAGATCACAAACAGACTTTGTTTTCTTGCAAGGTGGAACAACAATATCTTGGAAGTCTTCAAAGCAGACTCTAGTGTCTACATCCACCAACCATTCTGAAATAATAGTTTTATATGAAGCATCACGCGAATGTGTATGGCTTCACAGAATGATAAACCACATAGTACAATCATGTGGTATCAGTGTACTTAACACACCTACGATTATCTTTGAAGATAATTCGGCATGTGTTACTCAGATGGAATCAGGTTATATTAAGAGTAATATGACCAAGCATATTATTCCTAAGTTGTTTTACCCCATGAACTCTAAAAGAATGGAGAAATAGAGATCTTGCAAACTAAGTCGTGTGATAATCTAGCGGATTTATTCACAAAGTCTCTACTATATTCTGCATTCTGTAAATGCGTTGATGGCATTGGTATGAAAAGACTTAGAGATTTGTAAGAATCAGGGGGAGAAACTCTCTAAACATAACCTATTCCAATTTTACATTATACTCTTTTCTTTATATGAGTTTTGCTCTCTTAGAGTTTTCTCACATAAAGTTTTTAACGAGATAATATTACGACATATTGATCCTTGATCAAATTATTTTAGACTATGTCTTGGGAATACCCAAGGGTCTATTAACATTGGGAGTTATATATATCATGGTGTTTCTCCTTATTTTTTCCACTAGATTTTTAAGGAATTTTGCCTGGTATATCGATATACTTTGGTTTTTTTCCCACAGTGTTTTCCAAAGCTTCAAGATATTTACTGATGAACAAACAACGATGTCTATACAAGATCAATTGATCAAGGGAGAGTATTGAGATTAATTAGGATAATTAATTATTGATCAATTATTGTTTATGACATCATTAGCAACTGCTAATGACAGTTATACGTAGGCATAGACATACCTTTTCGGGCTCCATCAGACACCCTTTGGCCATCGAGCAAAGCCCATGACTTGTATAAAACCATTACTGTTCATTAGATCAAGTGAGAATTGATTCCGTCGAATCATTTTTCATTTAACAACCACTTCACAGATGGATGCATCTGCACCTAAACTTTGTTTAGCATCAACATCACTGGACTATTATACATATAGTATCACAATCAAGGAGCTCATCAAACAGCAACGTGACAGGCAATGGAAGTCTGACCACCACATTTAATACCTGCTTATTATTTAGCATTGGTTAAGGTCGTTCATGAGACAGCGTTATAAGTAGTTTATTTGGCTTATCCTGACGCATCTGGCCCGTATTGCGTCCTGGTGGGGAACGGGATCGTGCATTGGATGATATACTCTTCTCATTCATCCAAGTACACCTACATATGGACGGAAACAACCCAGACCAATAGCAATGATCCAGATCCACAACGGACATTTATTTATATGCAAATGCAGATAAAAATTTCAATACTAAGGATGCGTTTGGCAGAGCTCTAGATTCTCGTAGAAATGTTTCGGATCTAGATTCTCTGTAGAAACGTTTCAGACGATGAATTATGAATCAGAATCACTTTATGAATTCGTTTGGCTGTTAGACTAGACACCCATTCTTAAGAGAAGGGAGGCCAAGAAACGCTGAATCTGATGAAACCAGCCTAGCCCATACGTGTTTCCAAAGCAAGAAACCAAAACTGTTTCTACGCTGAAACATTTCCTCCTTTTTATTGTTTGGAAGTGATTCTTTGGTTCTAGGTAAGAATCCGGAACAATTCAGTTTACCAAACACACCTCAAATACTATTCCTTTCATTCCGAGCTATAATACATTTTGGCCTTTTAGATACGTAGATTTTGCAATTAATGTACTTAGATGTATAATATGTCTAAATATAATAATAGTAATGTAGAGCAATAGCCTATTGTCGCAAGAGCACTTCCAAACAAGCACAGTTTTCGCGGTAGGTCGCCGTTGCTTGTTGGGGGTAAAGCGCGAAAGAACTTCACATCCGACCCTGGAATCACTAGGGCCCTGTTTAGTTCCTGAAAAAATTTTAGGAAACGCTACTATAGCAATTTCGTTGTTATTTGACAAATATTATCTAATCATGGACTAACTAGGCTTAAAAGATTCGTCTCGTGAATTTCGTCTAACTGTATAATTAGTTTTATTTTTTTATCTATATTTAATGCTTTATGCATGTGCCTAAAGACTCGATGTGACGGGGAATCTGAAAAAATTTATAAATTTTTTTTGGCAACTAAACATGGCCTAGGTTTGGAATGGAGTATTTTTTTTTTTAAATAGCTACGTACACGTTAACTACTGTCATCGTCTAAGCAAATATGTTAGTACTACATATTTCCGCAGATATATATAATTTGACAGATACTGACATAAATCGTGGAAATGTGAGGACCTATGAAAAAGTGTCCATATATTACTAAGCTGAGCTTTCGTTTGTCACATACCAATTAGCGACTGTTCTTGCACAGTACAATAGTTCTTGCTTTTCTAGTTTTGTTCTGTTAGGTTGTTGCTTACCAAACACGTGCCCAATATTCCAATGCTAATTATGGACAGATTGGCACAGAACTCGCCAAAGGATTAGTAAAAGCAAGGACAAGGAACAAATTAAAAAAAAATACGAACAAGCTAATACGATACGAGCAGCTGCACAGGAGTAGGAGTATGAAGCGTTCAGCGAGACCGGTGACCACCGCGTGAGAGTGAGACCGATCGACGCAGGGATGGATTGGTCGTGGCAGAGACCTCCTGTGCATGGCCGGTGGTCATGGTCATGCCTGCAGTATACGTGTTTCTGTGCAGGCCCGACGCCCGTACAGTACATAAATAAGGTGTGTGAACTGCTTGGACCTGACCATCTGAAACTTGCCAGTAGCTCTGAATCGAATGTTTGGATACTTCGTCGGTCTAAAGTTTAGTCCATGTTATATCAGATGATTATAACTACTTTGCGAGACTAATTTTTTTAAGTATAATTAATCTATGATTTGACAATGTGCTAACGACAGATTAATTAGACTTAATAAATTTGTCTCGTGGATTCCTGACGACTTCTATAATTTATTTTATTATTACTATCCGAACACTCTCGTATAACGTCTCTATATAACATTCGATGTGACACCTTGGCTTTAGCACGAGGTGGTGTTTGTATAGTGTGTGACACCGACGGCCGACGGGAAAGCACAGGCTGAACGGCCGTTTGCAGGCAGACGCAGCTGTACATGTGTGCCCACTGCACACGCTATATGGCGCCTCTACATACCTACTCCTACCAAGTCAAGCACTTGCATTGCAGCCTACAACTGCAAGTGCATGTGCATGCACCCACAGAAAGTTCCTCAAGCTGCCGATGCCTGATGGCACACGCACACACGCGCTACACGTGCATGCATGCAGACTACTCCAACCACGAATTGAACCAAACAATGTCTTCTTCTTCTAGCTTTATTGTTACTACCATACCAGCGAGCCATGGGCCGTGGCATTGGCATGCAAGATGCAAATCCATCGCGCTCGCGAGTTGAGACTGGTGGCCCGCCCTAAGCTAAGCATGCATCCGGCCAAATCATTGGAGCTCATCAAATTAAAGGAACGCCAATGTGACTTACGCCGTTAAGTTCTTAATGGCAGACAATGATCTAGGACAACTACGTAGTACGTGCTTATTTAGCATTGGCTACGCAATTAATTACTTCCTCAGACGGGTTCTAATTAATTTTGAATCTACTAGGACAACTGTTTGCTTGGTCAGTGGTCATGAGATGGCTTGTGTAATGTATCTGCCCCATATCGCGTCCTGGTGGAGGAATCGTGTACAGCATTGGACTTACTCCCTCCGTTCCAAATTATAAGACATTTCAAGAATCTTGAGAATCAAAACATCTTAAGTTTGATCAAAATTATAGAAAAAAATATAAAAATTTATAACATCAAATAGGTATACTATGAAAATATAATTAATGAAGAATCTAATGATACTTAATTAGTGTCATAAATATTATTATTTTATCATATAAGTTTGATCAAATTTGAGATCCTTTGACTCTCTAAGATTCTTGAAATGCCTTATAATTTGGGATGGAGGGAGTATTAGAGAACACAATAGTACTCCTCATAGTAATATTTCTCCATTGTATATGTAATAATGGTAGCGGTGTTTATTTTTTTAGAACAACACAATACATGGTACTGTTATTACCAATCGTACGGTGATTAGTGTCTACTCGATTGACAACCATTTTTTCTGTTTTTGTGCGAATTTGTAGGACTTTTATTGTATGTCTCACGAGGATTGATTAAGCTGTAGCATCCAGGTAGCAACAGTAATAAGATACGTCCTCTATTATAAATTTTAAGATATTTTGACTCTTCTCACTACAAAACATATTATAATTTAGGATGGGAGGGGTTAAAATTAAGATACTCGATATATGACCTGTTTAATCTTGAGAAAAAAATACTTCGAATAAAAGAGCACCAGTTTATTCTTGGGAAAACTACTTCTAATTAAGCTATGAATAGAAAAGCGATTGAATTATTTTCTAAACGAATATAGAAGAGCTACCGATTATATTAAAATGATGAAGTCTACACTAGACAATATAGTAGATCAACAGGACCCCAAGAGGGTCAAGCACTTGTGGTATACAGTAGTATGAAACAATAATCCCATCTGCAGGAAGATCCATGGTAGCCTGAACAATAGCAGGAAGCATCACCGAGTCTCAAGTGAGAGCGGGATGCATGGACTACGACTAGCGAGACCGCTCGCTCGGCTGCCTGCCCAACGAACGTCTCGTCTTGTCGTTGTCGTTGAGTCGTTCGTCAAGGCCGGTACGGTCCTGCAGTACGCCGGCGATCACACCACCGCCCGTCTACGGCCGGCCAGCACGCGTCTCCGCGTTGCGTTTGTAGACTCGTAGTCGTACTCGTACCCATGCATGCGGGCGGTGTTCTGTGTTCATGCTACCAGGGCGGCCACGTTGAGTTTGAGCAGCGCAGTGACTCATTGGTATTTTCGTGCAGTGCCCCGGCCCGGTCGAGCAATCACCACGAGTACTCTCTCTTTTTTTCTTTCACTGGGACAGTGGCAGATCTAGAAAAATAAACTAGGAATGACTTATCTTATAATCTTTCATTTTTAACCTTTCGTTCCGAACTTGAATAGGTATAAATTTATAGGAGGGACTTAGGAGGGGTTCCATGGGCCGAGCAACGGTAGTAGGAGATCGAGCCCAACACCACCCTAGTGCTGAATCCACCCTTGACTGGCGATGCTCAAAAGGTGAAGCATGAATCAATCCATGTCTGAAAACTGCTAGTATATAAATAGATAGATGCATTTATCCTAGTGCAGGAAAAAGGGAAATAAAAAAGAAATAAAAAATTCAAGTGTAATGGAAAAGAATTTCAATTGAACGTCATATAGCAATACTACATTAGTTTGTTCAACCATGTACTACATCTATCCTAAAAAGAATGCAACTATAGAGTGCGTTGCCACGAAAAGTGATTCACATTTAACCAAGTTTTTAGTGAATAATATGCACATTTATGGTTTTAAATTAATTTATTATAAAAATATATTTTGTAATTAATCTGATAGTATTTATTTGCTACCAGAAGTATGGATATATTTTTTATCTAGGGACGCTGGTACTATATTAGATCTAACTTTATGTACTTCTTAAGAATTATTGGTAAATTTATATTATATACAGATATTTTATTATGTCCACTACTGGTACAAGTATGAGGTGGTATCGGAATGCTCCTCGTTTAAATAAAATAAAATAGAATTGTCAAGGAAACAGAGCGTACAACGAAGTCGCGCTGCGGTTTTAAGTTTTCCCCCTAACTTAGGGTTTCGTGGTCCTCTGGCGACGCCGCCGGAGTAAAAGTGTCTCACGTCGAGATCGACGTGATCCCATACCTACAGATCATCGACTCCATTGGAGTCGGTCCTCGAGAACAAGAAGGAGTCACCAGGCGGTTTCTGCATGGCGGAAAAGGCGACGAGTGATAAGGGGACGGCGAAGGAGAAGGATGAAGGCGGAGGGATGCCGAGTTTGGAGAAGCATCTTGAAGTGATGAAACTATAAGGTGAAGAGGAAGCAGATCTTGACTTTTTAGGGGAATTTGAAGAACTCGTGAAGGAAGTCCGTTGGCTCGCGCTGTTTAGGGTTCATACTTGAAACCCTTTAGTCATGCAGCGTTGTTCAGTGCGTTGAGGAACGCATGGTCAGCAACAAAGGAAGTGACGTTCAAAGCTCAGGAACCTAACTTGTTCGTGGTGCAATTTCATTGCTTAGGAGATCGGACGAGGGTCATGGAGGGAAGGCCCTGGCTGTTCAGAGGGGCAACCATTGTAATGGAAGAATATGATGGCTACTCAAATGTGAATTCGTACAGATTGGATAAGATCCCAATTTGGGCAAGGATTCAAGGTGTCTCGGAGATGCTGATGAAGAAGCAAGACCTAGCTGAGAAAGTAGCAAAGAAAGTGGGCGAGATTATCACGATCCTAGTAAATGACAGGAAGATTAATTCAACTCCGTATCTGCGAGCGAGGGTTTGGATTAATCTAAGGAAGCCTCTAGTTCAAGTGGTGCCAATAACACTTGTTGATGCAAAAGTAGATCTGCAAACACAAAGGGCTAATACCCGAAATCGATATCCAAAGCGTGCCAGTCGATTTGACCTGTTAATCGACAAGGATGAAGATACGAGCACTTTGGTCCTAACAACAGCGATACGCCCGGAAGTCACGGCCAAGAGGTACTCACGCGGAACTCGAGGATCGCCGAAGATTGCACTGGAGCAATGCAACTCGCCGAATCGATGAGAACTCGTAAAAAAGAAAAATATGCAAATTGACGAAGTCGTCGAAAGTAGATGTAAATAAGAATAAAAGTTGTTTTTGATGTATTGATTGATCTCTTTTTTTTACATTGCCCTTCACCCTATATTTATATCCTGATCTACAGAAACGTAACCAAATACGACTAGGACACTAAATCCAAATCTATGGAAACACATGACTTTGATACAACTCAGACTCTAATAAACATATATAAGGAAATTAACTCCTATCTTATTCCATAGTCCACCTCAGTTACGATGGTATTCTCATCGACCTCCTTTTTATCGGCACAATCCCTGTTCCATCGGCACAATCCCTGTTCCATCGGAAGCAGCCTTCAAGTTCCTTCCATCGGTACATTCCCTGTTTTATCGGCAGCAGTCTTCAAACCATCTTTCATCGGCATCGGCAATAATACCCTTAACCTTATTGGCAACATTTCAATTTGAACCCATACGCCGCTACCACTCATAAGCAAACTCATTTTCATCAGCTATCAATCTACACAATAATCTTTTCTCTGCTGATTAGCCCTTCCTGACCATCTTGACATGTGCTAAAAAACGATGTCAACACATGCCCCCCAATTTCGGAGTATAAGATATTGATGCTCCGAAATTTACTCTAGATAATGCCTGTTATTACCTATTTTTCAACTCATTCTCCAAGCATAACATGATCTGTTACCAGATTTAATCAAATCTAAATCTAATCCATGTATCTCAGTAAATATCGCACATTTTCCAACTGTTTTTTTTGCCTCAATTATGGTTGAGATACCAAAATAACAATCCATCGGCAAGATCTTATCACAACAACATCACCATTTTAGAACTGAAAGATCCTGTATCAAAATATCCTTCAAGTCATGACTACTTGCCATGCCATCAAATCTTCTGTACAATCCCTTGATTGTCGTGCGAACAGTTACCATATCTATCTGAACCACCTCGATCCATCCGCGTACGGCATAGAGATAAGTCAAGAATACCCCTACCCCAAATGGCCTATAAATAGATTTCTCTGAACTGCTCATCTTCTACCTTCAAATTGCAACCTTTGGCATTCTCTCTCCTTCCTTTTATATGTATATTGGTAACTAATCTTTCCTGAAACAGGCCGATGATCTAGTTTCATCAATAAGCAAAAGTGGAAGACCCTTCAACCTCCACCCTATTTCTCCAGTCTCAATAATTGGCTACAACACCCCCTACCTTAGAGGTCTTAACCTTCCAGAGGACTCGCGCCAAAACTATCACCTCCAGACCAAGACTAGCAACATTCAGGGCCACTCCAATGGCTGCTGCTTCAAGCCTAATCAAGGTTTTAAGGTAATAACCTTGCTTACTTTGTTTTTCTGTCGATGCACACTATTTTAACATATAACTATCAGGATGTGAGAGCTGCAGCTGGATCATCATCAGCAACTCTTCCAATATCAAGCACCACGACCTCTACTCCTCCTTCAGAGGTATTCTCTTATTTTTACATTTTTTCTGTTAAATATCCAATCTTATACTCGTTTTTGCAGCAACAAACGGGCACATCGGCAAGCACACCAAGCATGCAAGCTCCCCAATCAACACATGTCGATGCCCCCCAGCCAATTGTCGCTGAGGCCCAAACAAAGCGCAAAGCTTTAACCGATGCTGAAGCTCAACAAAAGCGACAGAAATCTACACCAGCCCCTTTATCCGCTCTAACACCTGTCAATCGACCTACTGATATAATTGAACAAGCTACTTCTTCTGTACAAGATACACCATCAGCCATTATACCCCAAGGGCCGACTACTGATGAGGTCGTAGAAGACATTCCATCGGCATCCTCTGTCGATCCTTCGCATGATCTTTTTCAAGCCGCTCCCTCAAGCCAGGCTCAAGAAATTGCCCTGAAGCAGGTAAACCGATTAACTGTTTGGTTTATAATATCCCCAGATACCACAAATAGGATTCCTAACTCTCTTTATTTCACAGGAACAAGATTCTCCCGGTAGCTTATTTTCTTTTGCTATCGACGTCTCCGATGATGACGGAGAAGAGGCGAGTTCTTCCCTGGCATTGGGAACAATATCGACAGATACCTATGGCAAACTAGAAGTTCTCCTGAATCTGCTGCAACAAGATACTGCTCAACTGGTGATCGATTCAGACCCTGCAAGGACCATCTTCAAAACAATCCGTGGCCAAGTCCCTGTCGATGTTGAAGAAATCATCTTCCCAGCAGTCCATCTGGAGAGCAGACAACTTCAATATCAAAAGGCTGTTCATCGTATTGTCGACAGAGCAGCTCAGGCTCAA
The DNA here is from genome assembly GCA_038087645.1 of Saccharum hybrid cultivar R570. Taxonomy (NCBI): domain Eukaryota; kingdom Viridiplantae; phylum Streptophyta; class Magnoliopsida; order Poales; family Poaceae; genus Saccharum; species Saccharum hybrid cultivar. Next base: position 4,567,299 of record JAQSUU010000059.1, read on the forward strand.
CTTAAGGAAGAAATGTTACAGCTGAAGTAAACTGCCGATGAGAAGCACAAAAGCATCAGCAACTTGCAAGCCTCCGGTGCTGATCTTAAACAGAAAATCTTAGACCTATCGGCAAAAAGGGCAGCTCTGCTAGCCGAACTGGAAAAGGTTGAAACAGCCCTGACTCAAGCCAAGCAAGAAGAAGACCAGCTTCCTAACGCTATCAAGGCCCTTCAGCAAGAACGAGACGTCCAAGCTCGCAAGGCCTTGGTTCTCAAGAAGAAACTCAAGCCTGTGGAAGGAAGTGCCGATGAAGATGCCAAGGAATTAAAAGAAACCGATGAAATTCGCCTGCGTGCGATATCGGCTATCCAAGCTTTGTTAAATTAGCGCATCGGCAATGATTGATACTTTGTTTTGACTCTAGCCGATAGGATTGTTATCGGCAATTACTCTTTTATGCATCCATTCAGACACTAGGGTAATATTTCTTTAAATATTTTCTATTTAATGCTCTAGGAAATACAACTCCTTCAAGAGTTTCAAGAATATATGCATTACCAGGAACAGATTGATTTATCCGATATGGACCTTCCCAATTAGGTGACCATTTGCCAAACTTAGAACTTTTAGTCCCAATCGGTAAAATCAACTTCCAAACCAATTCTCCATCGACAAATTCCTTTACCTTCACCTACTTGTCATACCATCTAGCTACTCTTTTCTTATTCTCCTCGATGCTAACTAAAGCTTTTAACCGATGACCTGCTACATCTTCCAACTCATCCTTCATAAGGATATCATAATCATCGGCTGTCAATTGATCTTGAGAGCGTATTCGCCTAGAACCAATTTTAATCTCCCAAGTGAAAGTCCTATGTTTGGTGTTGGTAATTAGTGACAATGCCTAAGTACTAATCCTATGCCTAAGTTGTATGTAGCATATGAGGATTAGTACATTCCAAGGTTGGTGGCAAGATGGACATGGTGATCATGATGGCCACACTTGGATTTGGACGCAACCCTATGTGATCAAGGCAAAGGTATATGCTTAAGGGTTGTGTTTTAGTAACCAAGACACCTAGTGGGTGTGGTTACATTATAGGATAGATAGCCGTACTATAAAGAGGGGAATGACGCGGCTATTGAACTCCTAAGTGCCTCTAGGTGTGCATTTCATGTCATATGCATTTGGATAGAACTAATAACGCCTCGAAAAATGATTGTGAAAATGCTAACACACATGCACATGGTGATGATCACTTGGTGATGTTAGCACATTTACGACGGCGTTGGAGTTTGAGCGGTAGAGAGGGTTTGGGGTCTTCTCTCCCTCCCGCCGAGCGTGCGAGCGCGGGATTCAGGCGATTTCGGGGATATGAAATGCCTATTTTCCACTACGCCGGAAGTCAGAAAAAGAAACGGAAGCGAACGGAGGTCACAATGGTGACCGGACGCTGCACCGAACGCGGTCACGGTGTGACCGGACGCGTCCGGTCAATGTCCAGTATCTGCGCGTTTTTCAGTTGTTTGATCGGACGCGAGGCGCGTCCGGTCACAGGCGACCGGACGCGTCCGGTCGTCCAGGGAGCTTACTGGACTCCGACCGGACGCGGGCACTGTGGCGTCCGGTCAGTTCTTCAGCGCGTCCGGTCGCTGGTTCGTTGTGCGCGGCTCAGGGTTGACCAGCGCGTCCGGTCAGTTACGGGACCGGTGCGTCCGGTCGTGACCAGCGCGTCCGGTTGTTGTGACCGGCGCGTCCGGTCGGTGCTTCGCGAAACTAGCCGTTGCGCGACCGGCGCGTCCGGTCAGTTGGACCGGCGCGTCCGGTCAACGCGACTTCGGCTGTTTCAAGTTTCTAACGGCTATATTCGAAGGGGTACGTCTATAAATACTCGTTGGACGGCTCAAGGCTCTCACTCTCGAATATTTTGATATACTTGTGAGCACTTTGAGCTAAGCAACTCCCCTCCCACTCATCTCTCTTGCTTCTTTGCATATTCGAAGTGAGATTGAGTGATCCAAGTGCATTTGCATTGTGAGATAGCATCTAGTTGGCACTTGGTGGTTGATTTGCTGCGGGATTCTTGTTTCTCTTGGTGGTTGCCGCCACCTAGACGGCTTGGAGCAGCTTGGAGGCGTTGGCAAGAGTTGGTGTTTGTTCTTTGCCACCTCCGGTGATTGTGAGGGGTTTGTGCCTACCTCGGCGAAGCGCCAAAGGCAACATTAGTGAATTGCTCGTGTCATTGCAACCTTTTGCCATTTGGTAGGTTCTTGTGGTGCCTTTTGAGAGGCTCGGTGTGTGACCGATTAGCCACCGAACCACGTGGTGAAGAGGGACACAACGGGGACTAGCGTGCCGGCAAGCACGTGAACCTCGGGATAAATCTTCGTGTCATCATTCTTATTGTGTTTGATCGATCCCGGTGGTTGTATATTGTGGTATTCATCTCTTGATCATATTTATAGGTTGGCTCAATACTTCGCCCCTCGGTGATATCCTCCTAACTCTCTCTTGTATTAATTTCTTAGTTACCTTGCTAGCTTGTTAGTGTATCTCTTAGCTTGTGTAGCTAGCTAGTTTTAGTTGTAGTCGACTTGTGCGGTTGAGTGCAAATTTATTAGAATTGTGAATTGGTTAGGTGGCTTGCAAACACCCCGTAGGCTAAGCAAAACTCGCATCTCGCTATTTGTTTTATTGATAAACTTGTTTAGCTTGTCTTTGTAGAAAATTTTAATAGGCTATTCACCCCCCCTCTAGCCATCAAGACCTTTCACCAAGGTAAGACTGCATCGTGTCCATACACCAACTGATAAGGTGTTACCTTGGTTGCACCATGACACGCCATCCGATATGACCACAAAGCTTCATTTAATACTGTATGCCACTTCTTAGGATACTCTTTAATCTTGCGCTTAATGAGCTTGATAATTCCTTTATTAGATGCTTCAGCCTGACCATTAGCCTGGGCATAATACGGTGAAGAATTCAAAACTTTAATCCCCATTCCTATAGCAAACTCATCAAATTCACCCGATGTAAACATAGTGCCCTGATCGGTAGTGATGGTTTGAGGGATGCCAAATCGGTAAACAATATGCTCCTTCACAAAATCAATCATATTAGCCGATGTCACCTTTTTTAAAGGAATTGCTTCAACCCACTTTGTGAAATAATCGGTAGCAACCAGAATAAACTTATGCCATTTACTCGATGGTGGATAAATCTGACCGATGAGATCAATAGCCCAACCCCGGAACAGCCAAGGCTTAATTATAGGGTTCATAGCCGATGCGGGTGCCCTTTGAATATTACCAAATTTCTGACATTCCTGACATCCTTTAAAATATTTAAAACAATCTTCAAGAATAGTCGGCCAATAATATCCATTTCTTCTGATCATCCATTTCATCTTGAAGGCTGACTGATGAGCCCCATATACTCCTTCATGAATTTCACCCATCAGGCCTTTTGATTCCTCTATGCTAACACACCTGAGTAAAACTTCATCTATGGTACGGTAATACAATTCATCATCGAGGAGTACATACTTGGTAGCTTGGAACCTTATACGTCTTTCAACCTTTTTAGATGGATTCTTTAAATAATCAATAATTTCCTTCCTCCAGTCATCGGTATCAGCTGCTGATATTAATACTTCTTGAACAGGTTGATATCCTGAAGCATGCTGAGCCAATCGGTTAGCCTCTTCATTATGCATCCGAGAAATATGTTCCAGATGAAAACTCCTGAACCCTTTTAATAATCTCAAACACTTTTCATGATATGAAATTAGAATTTCACTTCGGCATTCATAAATCCCAGTCAACTGATTTATAACTAACATAGAATCACCAAAGATCTCAATAGCATCAGTATGTACTTCCTTGAGCAATTCTAACCCTTTTATCAGGGCTTGGTACTCAGCTTAATTGTTTGTCGATGTAGCAACAATCGGCAATGAGAACTCATACTTCTTCCCCTGAGGGAAAATTATTACGATATCAATGCCTGCCCCTTCACCACAAGTAGACCCATCAAAGAAAAGTGTCCACGGAGCAATTTCCAGAGAATCCACCGTGTTGCAATGTTGAGTAACGAAATCGGCCATAACCTGTCCTTTAACTGCCTTAGCCGATTCATAACATAGGTCAAATTCTGATAATGCTAAAATCTATTTACCAATCCTACCATTCAGTATCGGCATTGACAGCATATACTTGACCACGTTATCTTTGCATATGACAGTACATTCAGCCGATAGTAAATAATGTCTCAGCTTAATACAAGAAAAGTATAAACATAGACATAATTTCTCAATGGCTGAATACCTGGTTTCAGCATCTATTAACCGTCTGCTCAAATAATAGATAACACGCTCCTTTCCTTCAAATTCTTGAATAAGAGCTGAACCGATAACAGTATCTTCAGTTGATAAATACAATCTGAAAGGTTTTCCATGTTGGGGTGGAACTAACACTGGAGGATTTGTTAAATAACTCTTAATTTCATCTAAGGCTAACTGTTGTTCATCCCCCCATTTAAATTCCTGATTGGCTTTCAATTTCAATAATGGACTGAAAGCCTTGATCTTATCCAACAAATTAGATATGAATCTTCTGATGAAATTAATCTTACCGATCAAGGATTGTAATTCAGTTTTATCGGCAGGAGCAACAATCTTGTTGATTGCCTCAATAGATTTTCTACTAATTTCAATACCCCGCTGATGCACCATAAAACCCAAGAATTGTCCTGCCGATACACCAAATGTACATTTATTAGGATTCATCTTTAATCCATGTTTTCTTGTGCACTCCAATATCTTCTATAGATCGGTTAGATGCTTTGTGATGTCTCCGGACTTAATCACTATGTCATCAATGTAGATTTTCACCAACGTGCCGATATATTCATGGAAAATAAAGTTCATAGCTCTTTGATAAGTAGCACCGGCATTTTTCAAACCAAATGTCATAACTATCCACTCAAATAATCCCACATGTCCTGGACATCTAAAAGCAGTCTTAGAAATATCTTCTTGAGCCATGAATATTTGATTATAACCTGCATTACCATCCATGAAACTGATAATCTGATGCCCTGCTGCAGCATCAATCAACAAATCAGCAATCGGTATTGGGTAACCATCCATCGGTGTGGCCTTATTGAGATTCCTGAAATCAATACAAACACGAAGTTTCCCATTTTTCTTGTATATAGGAACCACATTAGAAATCCACTCTGCATATCGACACTGCCGAATAAACTTTGCCTCAATTAATTTAGTTATTTCGGCCTTAATATCAGGAAGTATATTAGGATTGCAGCGGCGTGCCGGCTGCTGATGTGGCCGAAATCCAGATTTAATAGGCAACCGATGTTCAACTATAGATCGGTCTAACCCAGGCATTTCAGTATAATCCCAAGCAAAACAATCTTTATATTCCTTTAACAAATCAACTAGTTACTGTTTACACTTGGAATTTAACTTAGCGCTAATAAAAATGGACCTTGGCCCATCGCCTTCACCAATATCTACTTCTATTAAATCATCTGCCGATGTAAATCCTTGACCTAATTTTCCATCATTGACAAATCTATCCATTAAAACTCTTCTTCAGAACCGACTGCTTGGATCGGTAGAATTTCGTAATTGGCAACTTTGAGGAACTCTTTTTCCCAAGCTTCTCCTGATATGCACCTAGTTCGCTCATAAGTGTCTGATTCTGCCGATGCGATGATATAAGAAGAATCACCAGGAACAACTTCAATTTTGTCTCCAACCCATTGTATAAGACACTGATGCATTGTAGAAGGAACACAACAATTAGCATGAATCCAATCCCTTCCTAAAAGCAGAGTATATGCACCCTTGCCATTAATAACAAAGAAAGTTGTCGGTAAGGTTTTACTGCCGATGGTTAATTCAACACACACTGCCCCTTTAGCTGGTGATACATTGCCTTCAAAGTCCTTTAGCATCATATCAGTCTTAGTTAAGTCTTGATCTCCCTTACCAAGCTTCTGATACATCACATAAGGCATAATATTAATTGCAGCTCCTCCATCAATAAGTATCTTAGATACATGCTGCCCATCAACTCTGCCTTTTACAAACAAAGCCTTGAGGTGTTGTCTCTCATCATCGGTAGGTTTCTCAAAAATAGCCATCATTGGATCTAGTGTTAATTGAGCTATTTGGTCAGAGAAAAAACTTCTTCTTCGCTATCAGATAGAGCCAAAAATTCCATCAGCAACATAAACACCATATTGACATCTGCCGATAGGCCTTTATTTTTGTGCCTTATCTGCCACTGCTGATTACCAGATTTCTTATTGGAGGGACTTTCTTCTTGGTAAAAGTCTTTTTGACGCTCTCACTGTATTTTCCTCTTCTGTGTCTTTGTCAAACCCTCTGGACACCATTGAGGAAGTTTAGTTTTCCACACTGGCTGATAGGTCTTGGTTGTCTCCACACGACGTATATTAGGATCCCTGTAAAATATTTCTTCATCAAGAACTCTTGTATTTGCCATCTCTTTAAGTTCCTCTTGGTTTCTCGAAAAATATGCAACGTGTTTACCAAGCCTTTCATGTACATTGAGCCTGCCCCTAGCCGATCATATACTGATGCTCTCCTTCTGATCGGCTCATTAATGGACAAACCTTGATTACCAGATTGAAATCTTCTTACAGGACGATTAACTCTATAATAACCATTGCACTCTGGGTAATCTTCAACAGTAGGTAACTTAATACCTTCCTCCCAACAATGAATAAAAAACGGATAATTCCAATGATCCTTATGTCGATTCCACTCTTCTTGACGTCTTTCTTCTTGCTGTTGTTGATATCGGTCCCTTCGCTGACGCCAGCCTTCCTGTTGTCTTTGTTGAGTAATCATGATGCTAGATCGAGGAGGCTTTCTAGAACTGCCACCTTCTGTCAATAGCCCCTTGCCTTTTGCATTATCGGTAGTTATCCGATGTTGGGGATCTACTGATACATTCTTTTTAGCAGCTTTTGATGTCAACACCTTAATTTTACCTTCAGTATCCAACATATTTGCTGGAAAAGGATGTTGATCAATTTTCATTGGCTTCTGAATCTTGGAATTGCCAAATTTTATTCTCCCAGACTCAATAGCTAACTGTAATTGTTGTCTAAATACTTTGCACTCATTTGTACTGTGTGAAGTTGCATTATGCCATTTACAATACAGCATATGCTTCAACTCTTCCGCCGATGGGATCACATGATTAGGTGACAACTTAATCTGGCTCTCCTGAAGTAAAAGATCAAATATCTTATCGGCTTTGGTGACGTCGAAAGTAAACTTCTCTGGCTCTTTGTGACCAAAGGGACAAGATATCGGCTTTTTATTCTTAACCCACTCAGCCAAACCGATAACTGGTTCTTCATCCAAATCAGAATCTTCTACTTCTTCGACAAATGAAACTTTCTTATTCCAATTCCTTTTAGGTTCAAAAACCCTAGTGTCTTGATCAGAAATTCTTTGCACTAGATGACTTAGGCTTTCGAACTCCTGAGAAGCATATCTGTCCTTAAGGTGTGGCAACAATCCCTGAAAGGCCAAATCGGCAAGCTGCCGATCATCCAACACCAGGCTATAACATTTGTTCTTTACATCTCGTAGCCTTTGCACAAAGCCTTCTACCGATTCATCATTGTGCTGTTTCATCTTTACCAAATCGGTAAGCTTCTTTTCATGAACTCTAGCAAAGAAATACTTATGAAATTGCTTTTCCAGATCAGCCCAAGTAATAATAGAATTTGGCGGTAGTGAGATAAACCATGTAAATGCTAATCCAGATAGAGATGATGAAAACAAACGAACTCTCAATTCATCTCTACAAGCTGCCTCTCCATATTGAATAATAAAACGATTAACATGCTCCATGGTTGATGTATCGTCCTGCCTAGAAAACTTAGTGAAATCTGGCACCTTGTAACGATTTGGGAGAGGAATTAAATCATATGCCGGAGGATACGGAGTCCGATAAGAATAAGTATTAACTTTGGGCTTGATCCCAAACTGATCCTTCATAATTTCTGCTATTTTATCGGCCCAAAAAGCATCAACATCTTGTTGACGACATGGTTGAATCTCCACTGGAGGTACTTGCTGATATCCTTCTGCATACCTTTGTGGCCCACGATCTCCAGCAATTGGCATATTTGTCACTATCTGTGGTCCATTAACCTGCTGAAAAGGGTTCATCGGTTGAGCTGCCGATGCTTGATTCTAAAAACCAGCATGCATGTGACCTTGATGAACACCTGTGGCTTGCTGATTTGGCTGAACTGAATGTTGAGTGGAAAACTGCCCTGGCCAATTATTAGCGTTCATCGGTACAAAATTTGCCGATGGTTGGTAATTTGTTGGCATTGCCGGATAATTACAACTAACTTGAGGTAAAACCTGGACTCCAGGTTGACTTACGATTGGAGCCTTCTGTTGCATCGGTAACAAATTTGCCGATGGACTTGAACTAGATGTTTAACCCAAAGACACCTGAAAACCTCCTAGAGTTGGTTGTACAGTAGTTGCTGTAGTATATTGGGGTACTTGAACTATCGGTGAACCGGCTGATAGCATAGGAGCTTTTCCCGTTGCATCAAACACTTGAGGTGATCCATGGTTAAAAACAGATGGCTCTAGAGGCATACCATATCCCCACCAATTAGCAGGAGTCTGATTATTCTGTGGTACAGGACCTGATAAAGCCGATGCTGATAGATCTGTATTAAGCTGAACTCGTCCTGATAATGCTGAATCCGGACGCATCGGTGAAGACTGTACGTTAGATAAACCTGCTGATACTGGAAGAGAAGAAATCTCTATACCCGCAACGGCCGGGGGAGCCGATGGAGCAATAGCAGATGCTGATTCTGGTTGATGATAAGCAGGCCCAACGTAACGAGGTGACGCTTGCCCTTCTTTGAAAGTTCGAATCACAGCATTATGAACAGTATTGGACAGCACATTGGAATGATTAATTAAAGCATGATTCACTGCAGAATTAACCATCTCTTGAAGTTTACCCGGATTAGAATCAAAGGTAACTTGCCGAGGCAACGGGAAGTCTTGCTTCTGGATGACTTGTCCACTTTTGTTCAAACTGAATGACTTCAAGCAGAGCTATCTGTATTCTTCTATAGCCCTCTCTATAGCCTGCTTCTGATCGTCCTTAAGATCTTCTTCTGTTACCACGATGATGTTCCCCGCATCGATCTCAGGATTAAGCATCTTGACTAGATCTGTCCCACCGGGCGTGCCAAAAGATGTGTTGATGCAAAAGTAGATCTGCAAACACAAAGGGCTAATACCCGAAATCGATATCCAAAGCGTGCCAGTCGATTTGACCTGTTAATCGACAAGGATGAAGATACGAGCACTTTGGTCCTGACAACAGCAATACGCCCGGAAGTCACGGCCAAGAGGTACTCACGCGGAACTTGAGGATCGCCGAAGATTGCACTAGAGCAATGCAACTCGCCGAATCAATGAGAACTCGTAAAAAAGAAAAATATACAAATTGACGAAGTCGTCGAAAGTAGATGTAAATAAGAATAAAAGCTGTTTTTGATGTATTGATTGATCTCTTTTTTTTACATTGCCCTTCACCCTATATTTATATCCTGATCTACAGAAACGTAACCAAATACGACTAGGACACTAAATCCAAATCTATGGAAACACATGACTTTGATACAACTCAGACTCTAATAAACATATATAAGGAAATTAACTCCTATCTTATTCCATAGTCCGCCTCAGTTACGATGGTATTCTCATCGACCTCCTTTTTATCGGCACAATCCCTGTTCCATCGGCACAATCCCTGTTCCATCGGCAGCAGCCTTCAAGTTCCTTCCATCAGTACATTCTCTGTTTCATCGGCAGCAGTCTTCAAACCATCTTTCATCGGCATCAGCAATAATACCCTTAACCTTATTAGCAACATTTCAATTTGAACCCATACGCCGCTACCACTCATAAGCAAACTCATTTTCATCAGCTATCAATCTACACAATAATCTTTCCTCTGCTGATTAGCCCTTCCTGACCATCTTGACACGTGCTAAAAAATGATGTCAACAACACTCAAGGATCGTATGATGTGCCTAGTACAGTATGAGAAGTTACCTAGCTTCTGTTTCTTTTGTGGATGCTTAGGCCATGAGGTCTCAGAATGTGAAGATGGTGTCCATCCAAAAAAACATGTGACTAGGGTGATTGGCTGAGAGTTCCATACATGGTCGTGGCGCCGATGAGGGAGGACCATGGAGGACGTGGTGGAGGGAGAGGACGAGGGTGTCGAAGAGGAGCTGGTCATGGAGGGGGTTTCGAAGAAGAACCATATGATATGGATATATCTTTGGGGACGGATGCTGATGGAGAAGATGATCAGGCGGCGAAAGAAAAGGAAGGGGATGCACAAGGGCTCATGAACCTAGCACAAACAAACCTGCTAGAGTACCAAAGTGCAAAGAACGCTACTATTAGCCCAATAGCAGAACAAGAAAAGAAGAGGCCTAGAAGAAGTGAAGATGGCGAGGTGAAGAACCAAGAAAATCCTAATGCACGATCGGCGCTCTCCTTCAAGGAGAGTGGTCGGGCACAATGAAACTCCTAGCCTGGAATTGTCGAAAGCATTTAAATCTAGATGTGTTTTTTCTGTTTGACACACTTGGATAATGAAAAGGCAGGCAATTTGAGAAGGAGAGCTGGCTTTGATAAGATGCTGGTTCATGAGAGTGACGGGATGAGTGGAGGATTGTTGTTGCTATGGAAGGAGGAAATCAACATTCGGATGCAAGACATAACAAAGTATTATATTGATGTCATAATTGAAGATGATGGAGGGTCAAGATTTACTAGTATTTACGGGGAGCCGAATTGGAGCCAGAAAGGAAGAACATGGGAAGCTATCAGATCAATTAAGCAAGATCTGTTGGCACCATGGCTGATTATGGGGGATTTTAATGAGATACTATATAATTTAGAGAAGGAAGGAGGGAGACCAAGGACACAAAGGCAATTGCAAGCTTTTCATCATGTGTTGTCGGAGTGTGAACTAAATGATATGGGCTTCACGGGTGACATTTTTACATGGCAGAGAGGTCAAATCAGAGAGAGATTGGATAGGGCCATGGCAAATATGCAGTGGTCAAATTTGTTTCCCCAAGCAACATTGATCAATAGTGAAATGATTCGATCTGACCACAAGCCTATTCTGATGGATACTAATTATCTCACTCCAATCCAAAGGGGAGGAAGTAAGAAGAGATTTGAAGCACATTGGCATCAGGAAGACATAATAGAAGAGATGATAAAGGCTACATGGGCTAGAGCAAAAGCCAGTGGGGAGGGTCCAACTTTCTCAGAGAAGATAAGTGATGTTCATGAGGATTTGCATAAATGGGATAAAGAGGTTTTCAAAAAAACCTGAAAAAAGAATGGCTGATCTTAAGAGAGAGCTAGAGAGATTAAGAAGGGGCCCAATGACTGAAACAAATGCTGAATCACAGAAGGAGATAATGGTCCGATTAGAATTGATGCTAGAACAAGAGGAGATATATTGGCTACTGTAAGGTCCAAATGGCTAGAGGGGGGGTGAATAGCCTATTTAAAACTTCTACAAGAATTAATTAACCACAAGTTAGTACGAAAGGTGGCGAAGCAAAAGCACTAGCTCTAACTAATTAAGCAAGCCACCTACACAAGTCTAGTACAAGGCTATCCACTAAACACAACAACAACTATAAGCTAGAAACAAGAAGTAATACGAGAGAAGAGCTTCGAGTGATTATACCGCCGTGTAGAGATGAGAAGTACCAATCAATCAATCACACAAGAAAAATCATCGAAAAGAGAATGACACAAGAATTTATCCCGAGGTTCACTTGCTTCCCGGCAAGCTACTCCCCGTTGTGGCGATACACCCACTTGTCGGTTCGCGAGCTAATCGACTATTAAGAGTCGAGCCCTCGGCGGGCGTCGTACACCGCACACAAGATGGATATCCTCCAAGCCACGAGCTCCACTAGAGTATCCAATTCACGAACTCCCGCGGGGAAGGATCAAGAACCCCTTACAACACTTGGTGAGGGCTCCAACAATTTCCAATTGTGAGCTCAATCACCTCCGCTGCTCTAAGCCGTCTACCGTGTCAGAAAACACGGAAGAGTAACAAGAAATCCACAGCAACTCGAAGATCAAGTGCCTCTAGAATGCAACTCTCAAGCAATGCACTTGAATCTCACTCAATCTCACTCAAGATGTGCAACTAAGCAAAGAGATGAGTGGAAGGGTTGTTCTCTAGCTCAAAGGATGTCTCTAGGTCTCAAAATATGCAAGAGTTCCCCTCAAACCCCGGACATCCTTTATTTATAGCGAAGGGGTACGCAGCTAGCCGTTAGGAACTTAAATAGCCGAAGTCGCGCTGACCAGACGCGCTGGTCCATCTGACCGGACACGCCGGTCGCGCAACGGCTAAGTTGCGAAGCACCGACCGGACGCGCTGGTCGCGCAGACCGGACGCGCTGGATGCGACCGGACGCGCTGGTCCCGTAACTGACCGGACGCGTTGGTCAAGCCTGAGTAGCGCACAACGAAACAGCGACCGAACGCACTGTAGAACTGACCGGACGCCACAGTGCAAGCGTCCGATTAGAGTCCAGTAAGCTCCCTGAACGACCGGACGCGTTCGGTCGTTAGTGACCGGACGCGCTGCGCGTCCGATCATCAACTTAAAATACGCGTCGACGCTGAACGCTGACCGGACGCGTCCGGTCATACAGAGACCGCGTCCGGTCCAGCGTCCGGTCACCTCTGTGACCTCTGTTCGCCTCCGTTTCTTTTCCGACTTCCGGCGCAGTAGAAAATAGGCATTTTACTTCCCCAAAAAGCGCTGAATCCCGCCTCGCAAGCTCGGCGGGAGGGAGAGAGGAACCCAAACCCCTCTCTACCGCTCAAACTCCACCGCCTTCGTAAATGTGCTAACACCACCATGTGTAAAACACCATGTGCATGTGTGTTAGCATTTTCACAGTCATTTTCAAGGCGTTATGTTAGCTCTCTACTAGATCCTAATGCATATGCTCAAGACAATGATCTAGTGGCACTTGATTTATGAGCTAACCATGATTGCCCCTCTTGATAGTCGGCTATGTATCCTAAACCCGGTCAATCACTTCTCTACTCATCTTAGACCAGTAAAAGAAAAAACCCTATGGTTATACCTTTGCCTTGCACTCTTAGATCCTTCTCTTCCACTTGATCATCATGTCCACCATATTATGTGCATCTCCACCATGATCATCATTTCATATCCATGCACCATCTCTTTGTGATCTTGTGGCCACTACTCCTTGCCACATACACCTTCATCACATGTGTTGCTTATGCCTAACTCAAAACTCTTAACACAAGGCATTAGCAACTTGGTGTCATTAATTACCAAAACCAAATTTGGGCTTTCAGCTACAGAGAGCCAAAGCCAATTGGCTTAAGAAGGGAGATAGAAATACTAGTTTCTTCCATAATTATGCTACCAAGAGAAGGAAGAAAAATTCCATTAAGGGGCTTATAGACCATAATGGAGTACTATAGGAGGATGGAGGCCTGATGTGTGATATCGTAGAAGAATATTTTCATAATCTATTTATGTCTGAAACCGCGGAGGTGGACCAGAATATATTAGCAGATGTTAACCGCAGGATCACATCGGACATGAATAGTTTGCTCACAGCCCCGTTCACTGGGGAAGAAGTAAAGAAGGCATTATTTCAAATAGGTGACCTGAAGGCCCCTGGGCCAGATGGTATGCACGCTATTTTCTACAAAAAATACTAGGACTTGTTGGGAGAAGATTTTATGAAGGAAGTACTTGAGGCTGTGAACCTGGCGAAAATACCAGACGGATGGAATGACACCTTTGTTGTTCTCATACCCAAGGTAGATAATCCGAATATGGTTTCACAGTTTCGCCTGATAAGCCTATGCAATGTTGTGTACAAAGTTATATAAAAAATGCTAGCAAACAGATTGAGATCTATCCTACCAGAGATCATAAGTGATAACCAGAATGCGTTCGTACCAGGGAGATTAATTTCTGATAATATCCTTTTGGCTCATGAAAGCATTCACACTATAAAAAGGAAGCGTGATAAGAAAGGTTTGTGTGCTGTAAAACTGGATATGCACAAGGGATATGATAGGGTGGAGTGGGTTTTTTTTGAGAAGATTATGCTGAAGATGGGGTTTGACCAAAGATGGGTGGACCTTATTTTGGCATGTGTTAAGACTCTCAAATATAAGGTCAGAGTGAATGCTATGGAAACTAACATAGTGATTCCAACTAGAGGCTTAAGGCAGGGTGATCCACTATCACCCTATCTTTTTCTATTGGTGGCAGAGGGACTTTCAAGTCTGTTGAAGGGAGCCGAAAGCAGAGGAGAAATCCAGGGTGTTAGATTGTGCAGAAATGCACTAGTGATATCCCATCTATTATTTGCGGATGATTCTTTAATACTAATGGAAGCAGATAGGGAGCAGGCAGTAAACCTGAAAAATATGTTGGATCGCTACTGTGCAAACTCGGGTCAAAGGTTAGTGATGAAAAATGCAATATTTTTTCAGTGAGAATATAGATGTGGATGTGAAGATTGAAGTGTGCACAGCGCTAAACATTGTTACTGAATCCTTAAGTGACAAATATCTAGGTCTGCCGGCGTTGGTGGGGATTGATAGAATTGATTGCTTTTAACACTTGACTGACAAAGTAAGGTCCAAGACAAAGGGATGGAAGGAAAAACTGCTCAGCATGGGGGAAGGAGGTTCTAATAAAATCCATTGCTCAGGCCGTTCCGGTATATGTGATGATGGTGTTCAAAATCCCGAAAAAAATTTACAAAGGGATGTCTGATGCCATATCTCAATTCTGGTGGGGTGATGACGATGACCATAAAAGAATTCATTGGAAGGCTCGGTGGAAATTATGTATCCCAAAGAAACAAGAAGGGATGAGTTTTAGAGATCTGGAGAGTTTCAATCGTGCACTATTAGCAAAGCAAATATGGAGATTGTTACTTGAACCGGACTCTTTGTGTGCGAGGGTGCTAAGAGCTAGATATTATCCGGTTGGTAAGCTATTGAATGCAAGAATGAAAAGTGGTAGTTCATATACATGGCAGAGTATACTAGTAGGACTGGACTGTTTCAAGAAAGGGTGCATTTGGAGAGTGGGAGATGGTTCACATATTAATATTTGGGAGGATAGTTGGATTCCTGCTAGTCATAATATGAAGGTACTAACACCAAGAGGGCACAATTTGGTGACAACAGTTAAAGAGCTCATTAATCCAGTCACCGGAGTGTGGGATGAGGAACTCATAAATGACATGTTCTGGTCTGTAGATGCAAATAGAATCATGCAAATCCCTTTGATGCAAGGAAGGGATGATACAGTAGCTTGGCACTATAACCGGAATGGCCTCTTTACAGTGGGATCAACATATCATGTCCAGTGGCAACATAAATTTGGTAATGATAGAGGAATTCAGCAAGCAGGAGGATCAGGAGATGAAAGAGTTTGGGAATTGCTATGGAAACTGAATATTCCAGAAAAAATAAAAATATTTGGGTGGAGAGTGCTGCATAGTCTACTGCCTTGTCGAGGAATATTGGCAAATAGACATATTGCTGAGGTGAGTAGCTGTCCAGTATGCCAAGAGGATTGTGAAGATATTAAACATGTTATATTCTCATGCAAAAGAGCCAAGGAGGTATGGCGGGTAATGGGAGTTTCTGAAGAAATTCAGAAGTTCATCAGAAATGACCGGTCGAGTTCAATACTGGTTGTAGATGCAATCCGAGTATCAAGACCAATCAAGCATCTGAACCAAGTTGGACTTGCAGAATTAATACTAACAGGGGGGTGATATCTTTGGTGGGAACGAAGGAAGCTGGTGCACGGTGATACTGTCCAAAATCCGACAAGATCGGCCATATCGATTGCAACGCTAACTACGAACTATCTGAAGGCAGAAAAGAAAACGATAAAGGAAAGGGTGGGATGGAGGAAGCCGCCCGAAGATTTCCTGATGCTGAATGTGGATGCAAGCTACAATTATGAACGGAGTACAGGGAGCTCTGGAGCCGTCATTAGGGATGCAAGGAGATCATTCATCGCGGGTGCAGCTCAATATTATGCAAATGTTCTAGATGCTCCCATGGCCGAGGTGATGACACTCAGGGAAGGAATGAAGCTAGCGCAACATGTGGGGTGTAGCCGTTTGATCATCCATTCAGATTGCGCAGAGGTGGTGGACACAATGAAGACAGGGGGCGACGACGAGTGCTCCAGTCTATGATGAATGTATGGAGTTATGGCAAGAGTTTGCTGTTATTTCCATAGAGCATTGTAATAGGGATACAAATAGGGTAGCGGATGAATTAGCCAGGTTAGCTATGGATTCAAAATTATCTTGTATCTGGGACAATGAACCCCTAGAGTATCCTAGAAGCTTTGGTGAACGTTGTAACTGTGTTTGCAGATCAATAAAATGCGCCAAATGGCTTCTTAAAAAAAAGTCGCGCTGCGGTTTTTCGAGATAGAGCAGCCAACCAGCGCGCCCCTCCGATGCCGTTCCCGTCGCCGTCCACTTCCACTCCCACGTCCCTCTCACCCGCACGCGGCGCGGACCACCCCTGTCCTCCCGACACGGGCGCACGAGAAACCCAGGCGCTAGCTCACCGGTGTAGACCCCGATCCATGACTTATTGCAGCCGGTCCAGAAGCCATAACTATAAGCCGAGCACAGCCTGAGTTCGCCGGCTGCTGTGCTGCGCTGACCTGCGAGATCACCATCCTGTTCCAGCTCCGCCATGGCGGCGGCGGCTGTTACTGCCGTGCGCGTGCTGGTGCCCGTCCTGCTGCTAGCTCTGGCTCGAGGCGGCGGGTCAGCACCGGCCGCACCCGTCGAGTTCACGTTCACCGGCTTCGCGCGCGAGAACGTGACGACCAGCGGCGCCGGCGCGGCCGTCACCTCTGCCGGCCTCCTGCAGCTCACCAACGCGACCAACTGGGTTTTCGGCCACGCCTTCTACCCGGCGCCGCTGCGCTTCAAGGACGCCGCCACGGGCGCGCCGCTCTCCTTCTCCACCACCTTCGTCGCCGCCATCCTGCCGCGGTACCCGGACGCGCACGGCCACGGGCTCGCCTTCGCGCTCGCGCCGTCCGCGGCCGGCCCGGCGCTAGCAGTCGCGGGGAAATACCTCGGCCTGTTCAACATGTCGGACAACGGAGGCAACGGGACGACCAGCGAGGTCGTCGCCGTCGAGCTCGACACGGCGCTGGACGCGGAGTTCGACGACATCAACGACAACCACGTCGGCGTCGACGTCCACAGCCTCAAGTCTGTTGCGTCCAAGCCCGCGGGGTACGTCGACGCCTCCACCGGCGGGTCTGTCGACGTCACCCTGGCCAGCGGGAGGCACCTGCAGGTGTGGATCGAGTACGACGGCGCGACCACGCGCCTCGAGGTGACCGTGTCGGCGGCGGCAGTCGGCGTGCCCAGGCCGCGCGTCCCGCTCGTGTCCTGCGAAGTCAACCTCTCGTCGGCGGTGGCGGACCAGACGTACGTCGGGTTCTCGGCCGCGAACGGCGCCGCCTCGAGCTCGCACTACGTCCTTGGCTGGAGCTTCCGCCTCGGCGGCGGCCGCGCGCCGGACCTCGACCTGTCCAAGCTGCCGCGGCTCCCTCCGCCGTCTGGGCACAAGAAGGAGACGGAGCTGCCGCTGATCCTATCACTCATCCTCCTCGCCGTCGTCGTGCTCCTCATGGCGTCAGCGGCCGTCACGGGACTCGCCGTCTGGCGTCGCCGGCGGTTCGCCGAGGAGCAGGAGGACTGGGAGGTCGAGTACGGCCCTCATCGGATCAGCTACAAGGACCTGCACGCCGCGACCAGGGGTTTCCGCCACGTCATCGGCGGCGGCGGCTTCGGCGTCGTGTACCGCGGCGTGCTCCCGCCGCGGCCGGGCGGCGTCGAGGTCGCCGTCAAGAAAGTGTCCCACGACTCGCGGCAGGGCCTGCGCGAGTTCGTCTCGGAGATCGCCAGCATGAGCCGGCTGCGCCACCGCAACCTGGTCCAGCTCCTCGGCTACTGCCGGCGGCGGGGCGAGCTGTTGCTCGTCTACGACTACATGGTCAACGGCAGCCTCGACAAGCACCTCTTCGGCGCCGGCGGCAACGAGCCGGCTCTGAGCTGGGAGCAGCGCGCCAAGATCGTCCGGGACGTCGCCGCCGGGCTGCTGTACCTGCACGAGGGGTGGGAGCAGGTGGTGGTGCACCGCGACATCAAGTCCGCCAACGTCCTCCTCGACGCCGACATGAACGGCAAGCTCAGCGACTTCGGCCTCGCGCGGCTCTACGACCACGGCAGCGACTCGCGGACGACGCACGTCATCGGGACGCTGGGGTACCTCGCGCCGGAGATGATCAAGACCGGCAAGGCCACGCCCAGCGCCGACGTGTTTGCCTTCGGCGCCTTCCTGCTCGAGGTGGCCTGCGGCCGCAGGCCCATGGAGTCGCTCGGCAACAATGGCGACCCCGCGGGGCTCGTCGACAGCGTCCTCGAGCGCTGGAAGGCCGGGAGGATCAAAGACGCCAGGGACCCTCGGATCGGCAAGTGCGACGAGGACGATCTCGAGCTGGTGCTCAAGCTCGGGTTGCTGTGCTCGCACCCTGACCCCCGCTGCCGCCCAAGCATGAGCCAGGTGGTGCAGATACTGGAAGGCGCTGCGCCGGTGCCGGAGACGCCGCCGGAGGATCTAGGCGGCGCCGGTGGCAGGATCTTTGGATACTACGAGACGTTCGATGAGTTCGTCAACGTGTTCCCGACGACGACGTTCGATATCACCGCCGCCACGACGCCGACACCTTGTTCGCCTTCCAGCGCCGAGCACCAGCAGCTAATCTCCGGCTGAGCTCTGCCATCACCATCAGCTCTCATCACTAATAAATTTAAAATAAATAACTTACTGTCACTATGATATAAATTAAAAATTCTCTTGTCACTAAACTACAAATTTGTACTGCCGTGCGTAGGATGCATGGTTGGAATTAAAAGGCAAATAGTTAGAGGATTAGGTGTTGTAAATCTTATCTACTAGAAGGTGAACATAGGATATCGATCATCACACAGTTTTAGGCATAACCAAAGAGAGATTTTGAACTTTTGATGTCCATACATATCCTGAGGCAGTATAGCACTATATCAATCAGCTTGAATTATTTCTTGCATATTTTAGAAGAATTGAAATCTGGAGGCGAAAACTAAGATCCATTACACTGTTTGTACATAGACTAAGGTTACGTTCGGGGTACATTTGGCTTGGAGACAAGACCGGATGGGGCGGTGCTATCCGTTGTCTGCGTTTTTTTTTTGGATGTGATGGTCCCATCTTCTTGTTTGATTGAGATAATACATTTATTCCTATCTTGTGTTTGGTAGGAGGGATGAAGAGGGAGGGGACAAATAGCTGTTTGATTTCCCATTAGCACCCCTTAGTATGGGCCCCACATGTCATTCGGTTTTCACCTTCTCTCCCCCCACCAGTCCTTTGCTTGATTTGGCCTACTGCCTCTCCCCCCTTCTAGCTCGATTCGCCGCCATAGTAGGAGCTCGATTTCCCATTGCCGCGGGTGAGCTTGCTCAGCCACCAGCGATGGGGCTCTCCTGGTAGCCCGCGTGCTAGAGTTCGGTGGGCTCTTCCGATCGTCCCCAGCGGCACCTTCCCAAGCGGTCTCATCCCTGTCAGACATCCGTCCCTGCCCTCCTACCCACGCCTAGAAGAGGAGAAGCGAAGAGATGGAAGAGAACAACGTCACCGAGGGATAAGTGAGTAACACATTTTTTGGGAGACGGATTTTTACTCAAATCTAGAGGAATATTTCCCTCTGGGGATGACTCCGTCCTTTGTCCCCAAACCAAACAACCAAACAGCAGTGAAAGTGGGATCGTCCCACTTTACCCCATCCCATCCTCTGAACCAACCGTTATTTAAGGGCGCGTTCGGATCATATGACTAAAATTAGTTCATCATAAGATAATGGGCTAACACATGGATTAATCATGAACTAATTTTTTTCTAATAGTTCTAACTATCAATTAGCCTCTATTGGTTCTTTTAGTCCATATTTAGTGCATGTTTAGTTTTTCTATTAGACATCTAAAGGCAGGACTAAATTTTAGTCCGGGTGATACAAACACTCCCTAAGAAGCAAGTGTGAATCATGGCCTTGGCTTGAAGGAACTGAAATATATGTCAACCTGCTTATCAACAAAAAAGGATCACAAGAACCTAAAAGCCTAGGTAAAATAAAACCGTAAAAGCCTACATTTTGACCAAGATGGACTGGAGCACCGGAAGATATCTGAACTCTAAATATCTGAAGGACCAAAATACTCTGCTCGTCGTCTTCCTGGATAAAGAGATCCTTTCAAATTCAGAGCTTTTAAAACAGGTCTTTTTAACATTTTTTTGCAGATAAATGGAAGAAAGGCACATATATATATATGATTCTCTGCATGTGATTTATTGGCTGCATGGTTGACTAATCTCCATGCAGTTTGTTTGCTACTTTGCTCAGATGGGCCACTGGGCCGGAGAACAATGCTGGTCTATCCACATTCCACAATCCAGTCACCTACTACTAGTTTGGTCATATCATTCCTTGGTTCGGTCTGCCCAAACTTATAACCAAGGCTAAAACTCCAAAAACTTGAAAACTCAAGGACGATGTGCTCCGAACCTAACGAAATTTGACTTTAGGTGAATCTTGGCATATATAGATAACATAATGTAAATGAAGCACGTGAAAATACCAGTAAATTAGTTGAGAGTTTTTGGAAAACTATTGTTTCCTAGATGGCAAACTAAAAAAATGAGATCTAAAAGAGTTTGTGGGATCATGAATCATGGTAAGATGACCATGGAAGATTTACCCCCTGATCATAGTGCCAATGTGAAAAATATGAATACACTACGAATTGTAGATTATCTGTACTAAACCTCATGTGTTGAGTGTTGTTTATAATACATATATATATTACATGATGATGACTTGGGTGACAAACAATCCTAGAGGCTACTACCCTAACATAAAAACACGAATACTTCTGGATCCTTGTCATATTCTCTAGACTCACGTAGTCATAACTCATAACATGAGTAACACGGGCGCTCGTAGTAAAACGGGAACCAAATTAAAACCGATGAGTTTATTACTAGCTCAAGTAGATGGTAACCGTTTTTGTTGCTGAGGTACTAGTTGAGAGCTGGCACTACGAATGTCGTCACCATGAAATTAAAGAGGCTGTTACAAGAACAAATTACCAACACACAAGCACAAGTAAACACAAACACAAAAGATAGTGTTGACTGTTAGATGTTTAGGATCTAATCGAGTAGATCAGTGGGGTAAACATTTGCATTTCAGTATAAAACATGGGACCTAGTACATGAACTACGGGATCTAGGAGTGAGCGAGCGAGAGAGCAGTGAGGAGGATGGGGTGAGGTGATGTGATGCAGACCATCCGTGGGAGGGGCAGCTGGGACGCTGGAGCTGGAGCCGGTCGCCATCCCGTTCGTCCAGGAGATGATCTGCGCTAGGGCAGCGACGGTCGGGGAAGAGAAGACCAGTGCAGTGTAGCCCGGTGGTGGCGAGGAGACGGTGAAGGGGTGGCAGCGAGGTCTAATGGTGCTTCCCGTCGCTCACAGCGCGACCCTCGAGATCGGTTAGGGTTGTAGGTGGGGAATGGCGGCTCAAGTGAACCTCGTGACTCGAGCCCCGGCTCCCCCACCTTCTTTATGTAGCGCTGCGCGACGGGGGGCCACCAGCCAGTTTGGGCTGGGCGCCCTCGATCAGGGCGCGGATCAAAGGCCTGAGGAGAGATCAACCTAACATTGACAAGAACCTAGATGGGGCGGTGGATGGTGCTGACCTGGATCGACGAGAGCCTTCATGGTACGGAACAAATATTGGCCAATGAATGGCTGTAGTAAGGCTGTTGATGCGTTTTAGCAGCTTTAAATTCGTAAGATTGTATATTTCCACCTGAGATGTCAGTTTCAAGATTTGTTGTCTCATTCTCTCGTTTGATCGGATGTGCTTAAAGGAATAGAGTGTGCGTACGAGTGTGCTTAGAGGTAAGCCGTAAGCGTTCATTTGTACTTAGTTGCATTGTGTGGTCGTTGGTTAGCTAAAAAAAAAGTTTTATGTGTATGCAACATATTAAAAGATGTCATTTTGTTGGACTTTGTCGCGATGAAACGTAATGATGAAATTGAAAAAAGTGACAAGACACGAGAGAGCGACAAGAATATTGAAAGAAATCAAATTGAATGGGGGAGACTATGGTGATGTTGGGGGGCCACATTGAGCCTGCAGGCAATGTACTTGCTATATCTAAAATAGAAGTCATTCTCGCTTTTCGAGAAGTCAATCTTTTTTAAACCTCTTTAGCATGACTTCGACCGGCTCCGGCTCCTCTCGTTTGGTACTGTAGCAGCACCGTAGCGCGAAGCCGGTTTTCCCTCTCCTCCTTTCTCCTCTCACTGACACCACCGGAGCTGGAGAAGCTCGTTTTTGGGCTCCCCCGGCTCCGGCTCCTGTGCGCTACAGTGTGCTACAGTGGGGGAGCCGAAGCCTGCAAGAGCCCTCGCAAAGAGGCCCTTAGCTTTGACCAATTATATATAAAAGAATATTAATATTTATAATACATAATCAATATCATTAGATAGATCGTTGAATATACTTTCAGAATAGATTTACTTTGAGATATAAATGTTACACGTATTTTCTATAAACTTAATCAAAGTTGAGAAAATTTGACATAACGACTTTCCTTCTGTGATGGGAGAGTAAACTGCAAGCCGCCGCGCGCCGAGGTGCTTGTTGATGTTGATGAGATCATGAGAGCAAGTATAGTAGTGAACGGCACGGCACACAGTGATTTCGAAATACAGTGACAAATTCCACTCGTATATATTGTTGTCTATTCTTGGGCCCCTTTCTGGAATGCAGGGGCGGAGCTACAGGGTATGTCAGGTATGCACTGGCATACCCTGCAGATCCAGCATGTATTAGAGTATATATACTGTATTTGAAAAAAAAACAAAAATAAAAGAACACTTACCTGTAGGCTGAAGAACTGAAAAGTGAAAACGGACGCAACAAACTAGCAGGCCAGCTTTGCCAAGATGAGATCCAGAACTCCAGGTCGTGTCGTCGTGATGCCTTGGCTTTTAGGATCCAACGCACCGCTCTTCCCTCATCCATTCATCTACCGCAAAGTTCGGAGCTATGGACTGACAGAGTCTCGCTAGTCCGCCATCTCGATTCTTCGATCCTCCAGGCGCCCAGGCTACGAATACGCGACCAATTGTGATCGAGAGATCGAGGATCCGCCTAGGCAGCTCGGCTGCTGCCTGCTAGCTGCGCGTGCATGGCTAACACGCAAAGCCTACTGTCTGAGCCACTAAGATGAGATTGTATCTTTGTTATAATTGAGATATTCATGGCCTGTTAGAAAGCATCGGCTAAAATGATATAATTGAGTTATTTAGTGCAAATCTTTTACAACGGTTACTAAATTACGTTGCAAATTTTACTACTACTACTGAATTATTATTACCAAATTACGTTGTAAATTTTACTACTGTTACCGAATTATGTTGCAAATTTTACTACCGCTACCGAATTGCTAAATGATTCGCCGAAATGTATAGAAAAAAATTTGAATTGCATACCCTAAGTTAAATTTATGTCCCTTTATGTGTCTCCCTGTTTCTCGTCTCTTTTGGGTTTCATCTCTAGCCTACCCCAACTTGCTTAGGACAAAAGACTATGTTATTATTGTACCCTAAGTTAAAATCCTAGATCCGTCGCTGGAAATGCAGGAAGCAGTACTACCTGTTTGACACGTGCTAGGCACGTTCACGAAAAAAAAAAGTACTACTTGTTTGGCTTGCATACAAATGATAAGGGTGGTTCTTTGGTTTGGTGTAGTGTAGTAGGTGTGTGGTGCAATGGACGATAGACACGGTGGTCAAGTACTCCCTGAGATTGTGATATGCACATGCACGCAGTACCCTCGGCTTGCCGGGCCGTTCGTCCTTAGTTGACTTTCGTTCAGTATCAGCTGCCCCGTAAGTTAGGCAAAGGCTACAACTTAGAGCTAACCCCGGCCCTGTCAGTTTAGTTGCCCAGCAGCCAGCACGATGTGTGACTCTGGCTAGAACTACACTCTACACAGTACTCTCCAAAGAAATAAACAGAGAAAAACCTTCTTTCATATATATATATATATATATATATATATATATATATATATATATATATATATATATATATATATATATATATATATATATACACACACACGGCAGCGCTATTCTACATCCTAGACGTAGAATATTATTCTACACCACACGTCAAAACTGACCTAAAAAAATACTGAGTACTACTGAACCGTGTTCAGTATTAGTCAGTACTACGCACGGTACCACGAAAATACTGATGCGACTACTGAACAGTACTGAATTTTGTTCAGTATAACAGCTCAGTGTAGAATAGTATTCTACACCTAGGGTGTAGAATAGCACGTGTGTGTGTATATGTATATATATATATATATATATATATATATATATATATATATATATATATATATATATATATATATATATATATATATATATATATATATATATATATATATATATATATATATATATATATATATATCTTCCTTAGAGAGTTCTCCACCGTTAAAAATTCTTGGAGTCACTGAACCCATTGTCCACTGCTTGAATGCATGCTTTGTCAATAGCTTTTGTACTCGGTGGTCTACTGATCCTGTTATTACGAGTCTTCGCCACATGTTAAATGATGGGCGATGACATTTATATATACATACAAGTAATCCGTAAGACTTTCATGCTACCACTACTGTAGAACACTTCCTCATCAATATGCTAGCTTTCGTCCGTGTTACTAGTTACTATCTGACAAGAACTATAGAGACGACGACCTGATCAACATCAATGGCAACAAGGATAATAGTGCAATCTTGTCGGCTCTAATCATGTGCCGACATAAATAATAGAGTATCACACAAATACTAATTACTAATGTATTTGTGGGGATGATAGCATCTCTACCGATTTACTATAGCCAAACAAAAATCACAAATTCACACTGGTCCTATTCGTTTCGCTGAAATTTGGCTTATGCTGATACTGAAAAATACCGTTTGTTGTGAGAGGAAAAACACTGTATAATAGCTGTCGTGCTGATAATTTACAGCTGCCTCGGGTTTACCAAAGTGAACTTTTTCTCGGTCCTTGTGCTCTTTGTTACCTAGGCCACGTTTAGTTTGCAAATTTTTTCAACCCGATGAATAGTACCATTTTCGTCTTATTTGGTAAATATTGTCCAATCGTGGACCAACTAGGCTCAAAAGATTCATCTCATGATTTTCAACTAAACTGTGTAATTAGTTATTTTTTTACCTACATTTAATATTCCATGCAAGCGGCTAAAAATTGATGTGATGGAGAGAGAGTGAAAAAATTCTAACTTTTGGGTGCATCTAAACGAGGCCCTATAGATGGTTGTCATGTCCAGAAGGTGATCAAAAGTAACTTAGCATGAACCAAGTATGTTGGCATATATGATTGGTTGGCAATCATTATTGGTACTCACAATCATTGGGGGGAAAAATCACAGTCCATCTCTAGAATTTTACAACCAACTCATATGCCAAGTTCATAATAATTTATCATTGTTATGAATGAATTGCACAAAAGACATGTTCACCTAGTTTGAATATGAAACCATGTACAGCTAAGCCCTTCACTATAACTACATATATCTATTCATTTGGTCTCAAATCCATCATAACAGTCCCAATTCATCTCGTATATATAACTGTGCAGCAACAAGAGTCTCAAATTTTGATCATACGAGTCTAAGTTAATCTCAAGTATGTAACTATGCAGTTAATAGAGTCTCAATTAACTTGCAATTTTGTAACCAATTAATCTACCAATCACATACAACTCAACATCAATCATATAGATACTTAACTCGAATCAAACTAGTTCATTATTGACACAAACTGAATCTAACCTAACTATTTCATAGTTATCTACCAATCACATAGCAACTTGAATCTAACCTAACTATTTCATCATCCATAGCAACTCATCATCACATAGTTGTTTATCACAACGAAATAACTTGATAAGCTCACCGCCATCCACATCACAAACTAAGTAAATAACTTAATCTAGAAGTTCATAGTCATCTAGTAATAACTTAATTTTCCACTCTTGCCTGCGTTCCAAAAGCAATTAAGTAAATAGTACTTAATTTTCCTGTGATGCTGATATCTGGAGGCAGATTCAGTGACTTTCCTTCGCAAAGTCACGTTGTAACTTTCACTATGCTAACCATCGTCCAATCAAGATGCAACGAGGGAGATCGATTCAAGGCCTGTGTCTTGTTTCTTCTTTCACGCGAACGTCCCCCGCACGGCCACCAGCTCGCACCAACCGCGCACGCTTGCCGCATTGTGTGCCCACGCCGGTCGGCCGCTCGACACGCCTCCCTCCGAGCTGGCCATGCACGCGCACAGCGCCGGCCGCAAGCTAGCCACGACGGCCGCGCACGTTCGCTGCGCCGCCCTCCGCGATGGCGGCGCGCGCTCGCTGCATCCCATGTCCACGACGGCCTGCTCGCCGTGCAGCCCTCCGCGACATCCTCGCGCGCTCGCCGCATGCCGTGCCCACGAGGCCGCGATGGCCGCCCGCTCGCCGTGGCCTGTTGCCCCGCCGGCCGGCCGCTCGCCACGCTGCCCCACTCGCTGGCGTGCACGCACACAACGTTGGCCGCGAGGCACCGCGCCAGGCCGCCAGCACGCGCTTCTCCTCCGCCTGGCGGTGCTCCGGCAAGTTCGGGTCCACGCCGCCGTGGATGGCAAGCTTGGTGGTGAACATGGTGCCATTGCCGTCGGCGTCGAAGAAGCAGAAGGCGTGGCGCAGGTCCTCGATGGCGGCCGCGTCGCCCGCGATGGTGGCATTGAGCGCAGCCAGTGGCGGGCCCAGCTATATTCAAGGGTATTCAGTTGAATACCCAAATTTTTTGGCAAGAAAATTTATAGACATATAGTGTATATGTGTATATGTATCGTAAAGGGGAAAACAATGAAGATAAATAAACATCCGGTGAGAATACGGTCCAGAAACAGACTTTTCCACTCCTCTCCTCTCCCCACCTGATGGCCCAATGGCCCATTGCGGCCGAAGAAGTTATATTGGGCAAGCTAGTTTGATTCTCATAAAAAAAGCTAGTTTGGTCACTGGTTAGGGGCTCCGGGATTGGGGAGCAGCCGAGCAACGGGCACAGCAGCAGCTCAAGCTCAATTGCTGAGTTTAACTGTATAAGTTTTCTTATTCCTCTTTCTCTATATATATTTGATATGTTGTCATTTTGGTATGTTGGACTATTCGTACCTTTCATTAAATAATTTTAAATTATGCTCGATTTCTTAAAATATATGAAAACTTGCTCAATTATGTGTTAAATATTATGCAATTACATATATGGTATCCTCACACAAAATATATCAATTGTGATTATAAATTTTAAGCTTTGGTTGTCTAAAAAAAATTATCATCCTTTTACATTTCGAATACCCGGCCTCAAAATCCTAGGCCCGCCACTGAGCGCAGCGAACTCGTCGAAGCTGATGAGCCGGCGCTGGCGCCACGTGTTGCACAAGCGCGCACGCGTCTAACAGTAACAGGTCGCCGTGCTGTACCACCGCCGTGTCGGCCTCGCCGTGCTCCTTGCCTCCTCCATGCCACGCCTACTACACGGGGATCCACGGAGAGCCGCAGCAGCATGCTGTCCACATTCAGCAACTCCAGCTATCGGCTGCCGCCTCACCCGCGAGAAAGTCACGTCCGATGCCACGTTCATATGACCGCTGCTCGCTCCTAGAAAAGCCCGTGCGCACTGCAGAGCTCGCTTGCCCCGCGGCCGGAGGCCCAGTGGCCCACGCACATCGAAGCTCGCCCATGACCATGGCGGCAGCAGCCCGCAGGCACCCCCAAGCGCCACCACCTCACCCCCGTCCATGATCCACAACGAGCTCAGAGTCTCGCACCGTCGATTCCCTCTTCAAGCTTCGCGGCCTTGTCTTCTCCAACAGGACCGTCTACGACGCCGCCGCCACCATCGATGGCGGCGGGCGCCACCTGCATATGGTTGACTACGGCCTCGGCTACGGGTTCCAGTGGTCGGGCCTGCTGCGCGTCCTCGCCCAGCCCACCGGAGCTGGTCATGATCACCGGCATGGATCTGCCGCAGACTGCTGTCGTCTGCCGGAGTGGACGAAAAATGCTAACTGTTGCAAGCCTTTGCTTTGAATGCGTGCTGAGTCGTTGGATAGGGAATGGAGGGTGGAGATCGCAGGAAAGTTACAATGCTCTGTAAAGTCACCCAATCTGGCTCCCTGATATCTCTAACAAGAAGCCGCCTTGACGAGACAGCCGCGTGGAACTGAATTAATTACTCCCGGCATGCATCTGAACACTACTGACTCAGCAGTCAGCTTCGACACACTGACACACACACACAAGCGACGCATTTGCTAATCAGCTAGTAGGATAGGATCATAGGAGCTGGAGTTCAAAAATTCCAATCCAGGCCACGTTTAGTTTGCAATTTTTTTAAAAAAAACACTTTAACACTTTTTGTTTATATTTGATAAACTTTGTTCAATTATGGATTAACTAGGTTCAAAAGATTCGTCTCGACATTTACAGACAAACTGTATAATTAATTATTTTTTTTATCTACATTTAATGCTCCATACATGTACCGATATATGCGATGTGATGAGGAATCTTAATTTTTTTTTGCATTTTAAGGTGATCTAAACAAGGCCCCAATTGCAAACGTCGCCAGTCAAGACCTGTCGTTTAATTTCTAGCCCCGCCATGCCATCCTTGTCATGCCCACCCGCGAGCCGCGAGCAGGAGCAGCCAACCCGTCCCCTCCCGGTCCCGGGCTGGCGGGCTCCCGGTCCCGACCCCCTCCGGTGCCGTCCACTTCCACGTCCCTCTCGCGGACCACCAGCTGATCGAGGCAGCGACGACGCCACCAGCAGACCAACACCTACGACCCGCCCGGCAGCAGGCAACTACCAACGAGTAACCGATGGAGCGCCTGATTCCATTCCTTTCAGCGAGTCCCAGATTCCGTTCCACCGCGCCGGACCCGACCTGATATAAGCAGACGCACACCCGCGGCTTTGGTCGTCGCTGCCAGCCACCCCAGTCCTACAGGTCACTGTCTCGTTCCGCGATGCCAGCGGCCGCTCTTGCCGTGCGGGTGGCCGTCATGCTCCTCGTCGCCCGAGGCGGATCGGTGGCCGGCGCAGCCGCCGTAGAGTTCGTGCTCACCGGCTTCGCCGTGCGCGACAACGTCACGACGAGCGGCGCGGCCGTCGTCACCTCCTCCGGCCTCCTGCAGCTCACCAACGAGACCAACGAGGTGTTCGGGCACGGCTTCTACCCCGTGCCGCTCCGCTTCAGGGACGACGCCTCCTCCTCCTCCTCCACGGGCGCGCCGCGGCCGCGGTCCTTCTCCACCACCTTCGTGTTCGCCATGGTGCCGCGGCACGACGACGCGCACGGCCACGGGATCGCCTTCGCGCTGGCGCCATCGCCGACCCTACCCGGCGCTGTGGCCGGGAAGAACCTCGGCCTGTTTAACACATCCGACGACACGGGGAGGATGAGGAGCGGGGTCGTCGCCGTCGAGCTCGACACGGCCAAGGACGAGGAGTTTAACGACATCAACGACAACCACGTCGGCATCGACGTCAACGGCCTGGTGTCCGCGAACTCAGCGCCGGTGGCGTACGTCGACGTCGGCGGCAGCCTCGTCAGCATCAATCTGGTCAGCGGGGAGCCCCTGCAGGCTTGGGTCGAGTACGATGGCGCGAGCATGCGCCTGGATGTGACGGTGGCGCCGGCGCGCAAGCCCAGGCCGGGCGTCCCGCTCGTGTCTTCCGTCGTCAACCTCTCGTCGGCCGTGGCCGACGACACATACGTCGGTTTCACGGCGGCGAACGGCGCGGCCTCGAGCTCTCACTACGTTCTTGGCTGGAGTTTCCGCCTAGGCGGCGGTCGCGCGCCGGACCTCGACCTCTCGAAGCTCCCGTCTGTCCCGACGTCAAGGTCGTCCAAGAAGACGCCGTCGCAGCTACTGGTCGTCACGCTGTCCCTCACTGTCGTCGTGGTACTCCTCCTAGCGTCGGTGGCAGTCGCAGCGCTCGTCATCAGGCGCTGGCGGTTCGCCGAGGAGGAAGAGGACTGGGAGATAGAGTACGGGCCTCACCGGATCAGCTACAAGGACCTGCACGCGGCGACCGGGGGTTTCCGCGACGCCATCGGTGAAGGCGGCTTCGGCCGCGTGTACCACGGCGTGCTCCGGCGGCCGGCGGTCGCCGAGGTCGCCGTCAAGAAGGTGTCCCACGGCTCCCGGCAGGGCCTGCGCGAGTTCGTGTCCGAGATCGCGAGCATGAGCCGGCTGCGCCACCGCAACCTGGTGCAGCTCCTCGGCTACTGCCGGCGGCGGGGCGAGCTGATACTCGTCTATGACTATATGGTCAACGGCAGCCTCGACAGGCGCCTGTTCGACGCCGGCGGCAAGCCGGTTCTGAGCTGGGAGCAGCGCGGCAAGATCGTCCGGGACGTCGCCGCCGGGCTGCTGTACCTGCACGAGGGGTGGGAGCAGGTCGTGGTGCACCGCGACATCAAGTCCGCCAACGTGCTCCTCGACGCCGACATGAACGGCAAGCTCAGCGACTTCGGCCTCGCGCGGCTGTACGACCACGGCGGTAACCCGCAGACGACGCACGTCATCGGGACGCTGGGGTACCTAGCGCCGGAGATGAGCAAGACGGGCAAGGCCACCACGAGCACCGACGTGTTCGCGTTCGGCGCCTTCCTGCTCGAGGTGGCGTGCGGCCGGCGGCCCATGGAGCGCAACGACGACCTCGACTCGCCGGGGCTCGTCGACCTCGTCCTCGAGTGCTGGAAGGCCAGGAGGATCGTGGAAGCCAGGGACCCAAAGATTGGCAAGTGCGACGAGGCCGACGTCGAGCTGGTGCTCAAGCTCGGCCTGCTCTGCTCTCACCCTGATCCCCGGTGCCGGCCGAGCATGAGGCAAGCCGTGCAGATCCTCGAAGGCGCCGCGCCGGTGCCGGAGACGCCGCCGAAAGATCTAGCCAGCAACAACAGGTTGTTCTACGGATACAGCGAGTCTTTCGACGAGTTCGCCACCATGTTCCCAGCGACGTCGGAGGTCACCAGCGTCACCATGCAGCCGTCTTCCTCACACTCCACCGGCGAGGAGCAGCAGGTCTCCTCCGGCTCCGGCTGAGTAGTGGCATCATCTGTCTTCACCAAATCACCAAAGTTTAGTCATGTGTTTACGATAGTTGGATAGGGAAGCAAATAGTCACCATAGGTTCAGGTGTTGTGTGATATTTTCTTGGAAGTAAATATAGATATGGTCAGCCATTTGTAGGGATGACCAAAAAATAAAGTTTGATGTATAAAGCTTTAACTGCTGAGGCTGAGGCTATACCAATCAGCTTGAACTATTACTCGCTTGTCTGATCATGACGAGAACAAAAAGGTGAACACCAAGCCTTAACTGACTGTAGGTGAAATTCTTCAGGTAAGCAGTCGTATATAAACCTCAAAAGAAACAATAATATGGTATCATAATTTCTTTCAAGAATCGGAATCCAAGCTGTCGCCTTCGCTCAGAAGGAGCTGAACGACATCAATCTTCTTTATCATGGGAAAAAGATCGTGGCACACTGGCACGAGAACCTCAAACTTTATTATGATAAAAATGTGTGCTGTGGACCAATGATGGACTTGGGAAATATATGGAAGATATCTGAACTCTAAAGTATCTGAAGAGCTAGGTGACACAATAAGACAGCCCTATTTCGAAAAATACAGCAGGCAATCCAAGATTTTAGCCATGCAACATTAGCTTACAGGTTAGCTGACTAGTTAATCAGCCACAAGCAGGATCATTGTCATCTTCCTGGAAGCCCTGTGCAGCACCTTGGATCATTTCGTCATCAACTCCTGAAAGGAAGTTTAGAACGTCGAATATTCAGCTTTTGTCATTACCCCACAGATAAAGCCTACAAAAGGAAATGCATATGGATGTACCTTCAATGAAGGATTCAAATTCATCTTCAGTTGGTTCCCTTGATGTGATTCGGTTGACTGATTGATTAATCTCCATCCAGTTTGGTTGCTCAGCTGGGCCAGAGAACATTGCACATCTATCCACAATCCAGTCATCAACTACGTCTATGTAGTCCACTGAGAGAGGATCAAATGCTTTCACCTTGCGTTGTTGTCTATCAAAAAGATCACTCAATTGGTTAATCATCCATGCTTTGTTATCAAGCAAAACATATCCTATTTTAGCAACTAATGGCAAAATTCTCCGCAACAAGATGATTTCATTACCTTTGCTGCAGCCGTAGGTTGTATTGTACAAAGGTAAGATCATGCATTCGCTGACGCTCAAAACTATTCATTCTTTCGTCGTGAACTTGTTCAAAAGGAATGTTCGTCCGGTCACATCCTCTAGTGCTGCAGGTTTGACTGAGAATACGGACCGCTAGACGTGTTAAATTTGGGCAAGCTCCTCCATATGTATACCACCATTCAGCTGCAACGTAATAACAATAGTAAAGAACAAAGTTCAGTACTCCACCTTATGGTTACCTCGAACAAAGGATGCAATAGGTTAACAAGGTTCCAATTTTTGAAAGAAGGCTAACAAGGTTTGTCAGAAAAGTTACATCTTGTTTGGTATGATCTAAAACTACAAATGTGTAACTCATGTTTGTAAAAAAAAAACATAATACTAGCAAGTAAACTAGTTCACGAGAACTATAAAACACTAACCAGGAGGTAAAGTTCGTCTAGATCTGACAGCCATCTGCCTACGAAAATCCCCTGCTGTTTCACTCCGGTACATGTGGAGTTCTCGCTGTATTTTATCTTGGATTTTCACATCAGATACCAGCCTTTCTATGCAGTCTAGCATTCCTGAGAAGATTCCGTTTGATATGTCACCTCGAATTCCATCAAAAAATAGAGGGTTCAGGATGAAGCCAGCTGAATGAGGTGGCTGTGGTGTCTGGTTGTCCCATCTCCAGTCGATAATATTCCAGTAAACCATGTAGTCGTTCTTACTCACCAGCTCTTTCTTGATTGCCGCTTTGGCCTTGTACAATCCAGCATACACGTACCCCATAGAAGGCCTCTTGTTGCTACTGACTAGCTTAAGAAGGTGCACAAGTGGCTCGGTGATGTGAATGACGGCAGCACAAGAGTTCCAAAACTGCAAACTATTAACAAGATTGCTTGCTTCAATCCCCCCTTTCTTTGGCAGCAAGTCTATCCATTCATCTGAGTTGACCATAGCTTGCAAAGCCTCCCTCAAACTGTACATGTTCTTCAATGTCACAAAGTTCATAGCCGCACGAGTCTCTGCAGGAACTAGCAGATCCTTCCCTTGCAGATACTTCTTCATCAGATTCAACGCATATGCGCTGTTGTAGACAAATCCCGTGATGGCCTTTGCATTGCATATTATCTCACTTATTGCCTCCACCTTGCTGAAATCATCGAGCATGCCATCAACACACTGGAAAGTGCATGGAGACCAGAACAATGTGGGAAATGTTTCGCCTAGCTTTTTTCCTGCAGCTGCATGGATCTCAGAATTGTTTGTGATCACTTGGACGACTTTTTTCTCGCCAACCTCCTCAACAATACTTTTCAGTAACTCGTACAGTGCATCTGAAGATGTGACAATGCGGGTTGCATCCACAGACTTGAGGAACATAGTACCTTCCGGGCAATACACGGAGAAGTTTATCAAGATTCTGCCTTTTTCAGTGATCCACTCATCAGCCAACACCGAGCAGCCCGTCCTGGTCCATGAACCCCTGAAGAACTCCAAGCGAGACATCACATCGTCGAGTGACCTCTTAAGAACGTGACCGCGAACGTCATGGTAAGAGAGCACCTCAGGCCTCCCTCCTGCCGCCGCAATGGCCTCAAGCATCGGCTGGAAGTAGACTGAGTTCACTGCTTCCAATGGCACACCAGCGTCATACAAGAACCTCCCAACTGCCACGGAAACCTGCTCCTTCTCCGAGGGGGCATTATGTTCGAAATGCTCTGCCGGTGCCACTGCGTCCACTGCCATCACAACCTGATGAAGAGGATTGGTCCGAGGAGTAGGCGGAACATGCTGCAGCCCATGAAGAAGATTGGTCTGAGGAGTAGGTGGAACATGCTGCGGCCGAGTCTGGGGTATAAGTGGCAGAGCAGGGCCGTAGGTCACCTGCTTCCTCTTCTTCTTACCGCTGCTACTCCCCCTCATGCTGCCCTCCGGAACCGGAGGCCTCTGCTCCTCGAGCGGCATGGGCTCGAAATCGAGCACCTCGTTGAGCGGGATCATGTGGATGGGGCTGCCGGTGCCCCCGCTAGCGGTAGAGACAGAGGCGGGCGGCGCGCTGGCGGCGGCGAAGCGGCGCATGTCGCCGGGCGAGAGGGAGGCGGCGAGCTTGCGCTGCATCTTCTTGGCGGCGACGGCGTCGAGGCTGCGGAGCATGGTGTCCTGCACGTCGCGGGGCACCTTGGGGCAGCAGCAGGCGTTCCCGGGGCGGCGGGCCAGGTGCTCCTTGAAGCGGTGGATGCCGCCGCCGAGGAAGTGCTTGCCGCAGTAGGCGCACTTGAGGCGCAGCCGGCCGTCGGAGCGAACCATGACGCAGTGCTTCCACGCCGGGTCGTGCTTCTGCGCGCCGATCGGCACCACCACCTCCCCCTCCCCCTCCCCCTGCTCCTCCTCCCCTTCCCCCGCCGCCGCCGCCGCATCCTCCAGAACCGCGTCGCTCTCCATCAGGCAAGAGCACGAGCGCTGCTGCATCAGCCATCACCGCCGGGCGTCAGCGTTAGGAACGGCGCAATTGGATTCGAAGAGCAATCGTCGTATCGCACCCTAGTAAATCCCCAATCAGCCAGAACCGGGGGCGGGCGCGAAATAAACCAGAAAACCCCGAAAGGAAGGGGAAGAGAGAGAGAGAGAGGATGGGATGGAGAGAGAACTCACCCGGGTTTTCGGGAGGCGAAACGGCCGGGCTTCCCTCAAATCGGCGGCCGCCGGGACGGGGTCCGGGAGGAAGAAAACCGGGAGGGGTTGGGGGGAGGGTGGGAGGGAGACGGGTGACGTGGG
The DNA here is from genome assembly GCA_038087645.1 of Saccharum hybrid cultivar R570. Lineage (NCBI taxonomy): Eukaryota > Viridiplantae > Streptophyta > Magnoliopsida > Poales > Poaceae > Saccharum > Saccharum hybrid cultivar. The sequence goes on from JAQSUU010000059.1 coordinate 4,602,740, forward strand.
ACCGACGTGTGGGCGTGGGTGGGGAGGAGCGGCGGCCGGCGGCTCAGGGTCGGAGAAGCGACCGGACCAGCCGGTTCTCGCGTGGGTTGGTTCGGGTTAGCTCAGGATGGGCTGGTCGGACCAGTGGGCCGTCCTGGTTGGTTTGGCTGCAGAATCCGAATCCCAGGCCCCCAGCGCAGGCTCCCAGCGCTCACGCCCACCCGTCCGTCGGGGCGTTTTTTAAAAAATTTAATCCTTTTTTAAATAATATTCTAAAATTAAACAAAAAAAAGTATTTGCACAATCTGATCCTCTTTGTCGCGCCAGTGAAGGTGGCGCAACTGTACCACTTTGTCACGCCACATGCGGTGGCGTGACTGAGGGCGCCAGTGCGCCACGGTGGAAGCGTGTTTGACCCAGGCTGGCGTGCGGAGGGTGGGATCCGCCTCGTCGCGCCACATGCGTTGGCGCGACATGGTGCGCCAGGAAAAGTGACCCCAACCCCTTTTCTCACACTCTCTTGTTGCTGCTCTCACTCTAGACAAGGTCGAGAGTGAGTTTTTTTTGCTTGGAAGCTCTCTTTTCTCTTTCTTCCCTCCTCTAAATCTCTTTGATTTAGTTTGAATTTGGATTTTGGGTTGCACCGGTGTGATGTAATAGGTATGACTCCCTCAATTTTTGTGGTTTTTGGCTTGATAAATTATCTTTGTATAGTGCAATTATCTTTTTTCCTCCCTCTTGTAGTGTTGCTTAGAAGGATTTAGGATGCAATTTAAAATTAGAGTTCATGTGTATTCAATAGATGTTTTTAGGGTTCTTGATTTAGGGATGGTGATTTAGGTTTTGTGATTTAGAGTTTTATTTGTACCAAGTTATAGAGTTTGGACATTTAATTAGAATGATTTGGATGGAGATTTCATTTTGCTAGATTCAATGGAGTTTTCCAACAAGGAGTTCGTGCACCATCCGACAGACCATGATGCCAAAGGTCCATTTCCACCAGCCGAACCGACACCAAAGTGTTTTTGTGGGTTACCGGCCTTTGTGAAGCAGTCAAGACATCCATTGTCGGCAGGCTGTGCTTTTTTCTGCTGTCAACTTCGGCGTCGCGCCCCCTCCAATTCCGATGGTTCTCTAGACGGATGCAACTTCTACCAGTGGATCGATGGTGATAAAAAGTTGGATCGCCGCATCATGTTCTTTCCTTACGACCCCTGGAAGAGTGTTCCGTACCCTGAGTTTGTTCGATGGGTGCCTCTGCCATCGAATCCTCCTGAAATGACAAATATGGAGAAGCTTTACGTAGCTCTGGACCGTCGTGTCAATCCTCCTAAATGCCACTATGACAAGGTTGCGGTACTCCAAGAGCCAAGCAAGGACGGACTGTTTACTCCCTTCTACCGGTGTGCTCAGCGTGACAGTGTAAGTATTGCTTCGATGATTCTATTTTCCGAGGTCACATGTGTTATTCACATTATAACACTTGAGTTGCAACATTATCATTTTCAGAGAGGTTTCCCAGCCTGTGACTTTGAGGAGTACATCTATGGACCCAAATCGCACTGGCCTGCTGAGAAGGAGGCTATAGAGTTTGCAACTAGGAATAAGCCATGGCCATGCTTGAAGATGCTGGACCGTAAGTGCAAGTGTGGCATCAAGGCTCACGAAGGATTTGTTCCTTCTGAGCTAGGGTGGGGCCACTACTGTGGCAATGGTTATGGAGGGCCCAATGAGCTATTTATGATTTCACTGAACCCCTCAAATTAGTGACTCAACATAGGCAACCGAGTGTTTTTGCTAACATATTTGTGTTTGTTTAGGTGGGGAAGTCATGCGACTAGGAGGATTTCCCCGATCGTGGAGGCATAATGGTGGAGCTAAAGGACAATGCCCATTCGCCTTACATGAGCGAAAGGAAGAGAATGAAACTGCACAAGTTGAGGGAAGATGTGCGAAGAAGGTACAGTGTAATAGGGCCATCCGTGCAGACATGGAACATGTTGGGTGATGACTTTGATCGAGCGACCGATAGAAAGTACAAGCAAAAGTAGGACTCGGAGGAGCTCATTAGATTCTGGCGATTCAACAAGGAGCGCTATGACTTTATGAACGCCGAGCATAGTAGGGAGATTGACTTCTTCTTGAGGCAACGTGACTGGGCCCTTGAACGGTCCCGTCAGGAGAAGGCTAACCCTTTGTGGGGTCAGCTCTGTGAGCACCTCATTTCCTCATTGTTCTGACTCGTTCATCTGGTTACAATTGTTGGCATTAACACATGTTTTGTTTTTGTAGTTTCCGATTTGCCACCGAACGACAGACATATTTTGGCCCCCAAGGAGGATGACGAGGACGAGGACGACGACTAGACATTTCATTATCCTGACGATGATGACCCTCCTAGTGATGACAATGACCTTTTTGGTCCCAAATACTATGATTAGGTTTCGCATGGCGTTGGGCTAGGATGGATAGCGCTGCTTCTTTTGTGCCAAGGCAGCAAGATCTGTACATATTTTGCAATGACGTAGGACTTATTGTATAGCGCTGCATCTTTTGTGCCAAGGCAGCTAGTTCTTTTCAAAATGGCGTGGGGTTGTCATTTCATAGTACTTGTACATGCTAGATGGAAGACGTTAGTAGTAGTGTTTGTCTATGCTACATGGAACATGTAAGTGCTTGTATGGTACATGGAATGTTAGTAGTAGTGCTTGGAACATTTATGTGATGGTTATGAAAGTGATGATGGTCATGACGTTTGTACAATGCTTCGAACTCCTTACTCAATATCTGGACTTCATGGAAGTGTTACATGTGCATGCGCTATGTATGGTTCGAACAAATTTTGTGTTAAAAGTATCTAAAGAATTTTGTGTTGCATTTCCCAGGTCCGTCGCGCCAACGACACAGGCGTGACAAGGCTAAAATCTGGTGCGTGGTGAGGCTATTGTCGCGCCAGCCAAGATGGCGCGACTAGTCGCGCCATCGGGCCATCGAAACCAGAGTGGTATGTTTTGGCCTCGAAAGGTTTGTCGTGGCGCGACACTATGCCTCGAAAGGTTTGTCGCGCCACTATCGCGTCGGTCAGGCTGGCGTGACAGACCTAGGAAATGGTTGTCACGCCAATATGGCTGGCGCGATAGACCTAGGAAATAAAAATTTTTCATCCTTCCTTGTTACAGATCACTTAGAAATGAAACATGATAGAATAAAATAGTGTATATAAGCATGGCTCACAATTTCATAGTTGCACACAAAGTTCCATACATCATACATAGTTCAACAAACTTGGACTTGACACCACCATCATTGTCCAGCAAAGGAGCACAAAGCATCCATAAAGTTCTCCCTCACAAAGTTCATTTGCTAAGCAAGAAGGGGTTTTGCAGACGACGCAGGCAGCCTAGATTTGTCGGCTGCAGATTAGGACTACCGACGTCGGAGTGGTCACGGGCACGGCCTCACACATTTTGGCCTTGACCTCGTCGCGGGCGCTGAGATGAACTCTACACAAAAACAAACAAAAGACATGTCACAAGTAACATGAGGGCAACAAAACATTTAGTATACTCTCACTATTTTTTCATCATGTAAGCCATAAACTTTTCTATTCTCTCACTTGGTTGACACGCACCTGAGTTTGTGTACCCTTATGAGCATCCTCAAGTTGGGAACTAGTGAGCTCCTCTTGGCCATATGTAGGGTCATGGATATCATCATCATCGGTATCGTCGTCTTCTTCTTCTTCATCCCTTCTTCTTGCTTGGGAGCCCTCCGATATGTCTACCGCTACCCTTGTACGGGTTTGGCGGCTTTGTGATGCTTGAGCTAGCACTTGTACATTTTCGGCTCTCATGCAACTCAACTTGCGAGCCATGCGTCGGTAGGACGTAATCACTTTCTGCAGTTTACAGTAAGTTAAATGACAATTGTTGACATATCAATTTGGGTGGCAACGACAATACAAAGGCATACGGGAAATACCTTAGCAAATTCTTCTAGATATGTATTGTTCGCTCCTGCTGCATGCCCAAGGTAAACTCCGGCCTCATTGGAGAGGCTAGTTGAGTTGCCTAGAGTGGAAGTATAATTATGAGTACCAAGTACTTTTGAATTGATGGTGCGTGAATCAAAGCCATAGTTGAAGTGAAACGTACCATGTAGTTCTCAAGTGGTGCTCTCTGGGGCTGCACGCTTGTCCTTGTCATCTCATCGTACGGGTTGTCGGCATCGCTGCCTTGCTCATCTATCGGAATACTAGACATCGGTGGATGCACAGAGATTCTTGTGGACCTGTGAAGCCACTCTAGGTACCCACGGTACTCCCTCGAAACATAGTGAGCCCCGTTGGTTGGTTCAACCCTCTCTCTATTTTCCCATTGTTGGACGTATTATTGATGCCTCTGAAGCCAGTTCTGGCCACCGAACCTTCTTCTCCTTGAAATCCTGCATGGAAGACACATGTTCCAACTTGCGGTGTTAATCGTTTATATGGAATGACTCTTAAATATTGATAGAAATGCAAACTTACTCATGTAATTGACGGATTGTTGTGTCGTGCTGAAGGGGGAAATTTTGATTCCTTCTAAATTGCTTCATCACTCTTTGGGGCAAGTGATGCTCTACAACATAGTAGAAGATCATTGGTGTATTGGATCGCCACAACACCTTCTCAGCCTAGACATGTGGGGCCACGTTCAACCCACATACATCAACCCTATCGTATGGATGCCACTGAACCTATAACAAGATGTCGTTACTACATGCTTTGGACGGGTGAATGTAAAGGAGACAAACGATGAATGCTACGACAAACCTGATTCACAGTTAGCACATTCAAATCATTCGAGTACTGAACATAGCGACGTTGGGGCTAACCTCGAACCGACTTGATGCCCCTCCAAAGGTAGCAAACAGGGGGACGACAGTCATCATGTGTCCAATTCTGAAATGCATAAGAATTGTAAGGATTGACATAATGAAAGCATGAAATTGATTATGTTTACCAAAAAGATGGAATATACTTACCAGAACTGCGCCTCTATGCACCCATCTGATGGGAATGTGCTCCCAAATCCATATATGAAGCAAGTAGGTGCAGCCACCTAGGTTGGAACTAGGTTGGGACCTCCTACAACCCTCACATAGCTAGCAATACAACCAAGCAAGAGTGGCATACCCCAACTATATTGACTAATATTCTCCTATTCCTCACGAAGCTAGGGAAGGACCATCCACAACATCGTGTTCCCGGAAGCGTCGAGAAACAAGAATTGCGCCACCATGTGCCATAGCCACACTTTGGCGTACCTCTCAACCACGTCGACCAGTGCATGGGGAGGGCAGTTGTTAAAGCATGCCCGTAACCACGCTGAGCTGACACCATAAGTCTTCTTCTCCTTCATTCCTACTTCAGCGTTGGGAGGCCGATACCCCGTAAACTGCTCAACCATGCCCTTCCAGTTTGTTGGGTCTACTGTGCCTGTGACTGCCGGACCGTCCAACCAAAGGCCCAAAACGAAGCCAACGTCCTTTAGCAGCACCAACATCTCTCCACAAGGTAGGTGGAAGCTATGGGTCTCCACAAAGTAGAATTGTACTTATATTCCCATTACATACATAAAAATGATATTTTGTGGGTAAATCACTTACCGAATGCTTGTCCACCAACAAGTGCACTCGGTGGTCGTTGTCGTAGTACGTCTAAAGAAGGGGGAAGTCCGCGTGCGCCATGCTGCAATTGTCTAAAATATTTGACAAAGTTAGAATATGGCAAAATTAATGCAAAAACTACATCGTTCAACAACAAATAATAAACTACATGCAATATATAAGCAACAAGTAATTTACTGTATATCTTTCTAACCTTCCTCCCACTAGTACTATCGATCCGTGTTTGTGCATGACTTGACTTCTTATGCTTGTTATGTGTGGTAGAGGTATGACCGGTTTTGTGGTATTTTGAGCAATGGACGTGTCCTGGAGCCTCATCAAAGTTGCCATAGCCATACATATCTTCACCATACCCATTCGATTCATCCATAACTCCTCGGAGGCACTTTTATTCCTTCTACCCTTCTTTGTCTTGAGAAGGTCCGGGTCGGGAACATAATCCAACCCATAGTACTCGAGCCATTGTATGTGATTTAGGTATGACTCGAAGCTCGACTGCCACACTTTTAGAGTGTTTGACATGATGTAAAAACAAGACATGAACTTCTCACTTTCATGGTCTATACCCCTGCATCTACAAGCAGTAATGACATAGGAGCAAGGCACATGGAGGAGCCGTGGAATGTTACAAGAGCATTCGGCTTTGTCAAGGTCCACCCTATAATTCCTACCACCATACTTCTCACCCCTAGGTTCGTTCCTTCGGCTGATCTGATATTGTACACTAACCTCGATGGCCCATAAGCCTCGCCCACTTGGTTACAAGCTATTGTCTTCGAGAGTTCCAAGTGCTTTGTACCCACTCTTCCCCATTTCTCTTTGGATGCCTTTGCTATGTTCCATCGCTTCACAAAGTATTCATTGCACTTGTTGAATGAGTACTCCATAATACCTGACATGGGGACTGCATGGATACCCTTGAACACCTTGTTTAACGATTCAGAAGAATTTGTAGTCATCACGTCATACCGAAGACCACCCGCATCGAATGCAAGAGCCCACTTCTCCCTTTGAGGCATTTGATCCTCAAGCCAACTCTTTGCCCTACCATTGAGAACCTTCTATAACTCACCAAGCGTCTCTTCAAACTTATCCTTCGTTCGAAAACCACATAGTGACTTCAACTTCTTTACTACCTCTTTTTTCTTCTTCCTCCTTCAAATGTTGGCAGCAAATTGCCTCATGCACCACCAATGCTCAAGAGGAGGGCATCCATCTACATGCTCTTTCGTAGCTGTTAGGAGACCATGATGCCGATCTGAGATCATGCATATGTTTGTAGAAGAATGAAGCACATTTTGTCTCACAAGTTTCAAAAACCAACACCAATTGTCATCATTCTCACCCTCAGCCAAAGCAAATGCTAAAGGGACAAGTTGATTGTCCGAGTCCACTCCAACGACAATCATCAGTACACCCTTGTACTTGCCTATTAGGAATGTACCATCAACTGTACCCAATGGCCGACAATGCTTAAAGGCCTGCGTCGACTGCTCAAAACACCAAAAAACTCTTTGCAGAACATGCTTCGGAATGCCATCCATGTCTGTCACAATGCGACCCACATAAGGATACCACCTAAGGCATGGGTTGTAGTGCTTCATCCCACTTAGAATCCGAGGAACTTGATTGTACGCCTCTTTCCAATCCCCTCATAGTAACTCTATAGCATGTTGCTTTGCTCGTCATGCCATTGAGTACTTAACTCTGTAACCAGTGAACCCAAATATGGTCTCGATCATGCTAGAAACAGACGTGTCACTATCAGCCCTAACCATGCCAACAAGACGACGACCAAGGTAACGTCCTGTGTTTTGGGATGCACACCCTTCGCCTTCGAAGATCGACACGTGTGAGGTTGCCTCACATTGCTAATCTTCCACTTCTCATTCCTCTGCCTCCAAGCCCATAGACGCCATCCACATCCATTCTTGCAATGGACCGTGTACCTCTTGTTCTTGTCGGAGTGCCTCACATAATACGGCCTGTGAAACCGAACGGCATAATCCATAAGGAAAAACTTCAGATGCTCAAAAGTATCAAATAACATTCCCTTCTTGATGTGCACCTCCTCACTATCTGCTAGCTCATCACCCAACAACGACAAACCGGTGTCACATATTGCCTGGTAAACCTTACTAATGTCCAACAAATTTGGTACCGATGGTACCTCCACATGGACAGCCTTTAATTGCCTCAATTCGATGTCATTGTACTCTATTCTCAATGAACCATCAGTTGGGACTCCGATTGTGTCAGCAAACCCTTCCTCACATCTATCACTTTCATTGTCGCTACTTGGCTCTATCCTATACTCGTCCTCCACCACATCATCCGAAGTCATTGCCCCCGAAGTCAAGTCATCTTCATCCTCTGAGGCAAAATCAAATTCGTCATCCTCCGATCCTGCAGATATGTCATCCATTCCATCTCCAATGCCATCGTCCTCATCAAACCTTGCTTCATCGAAATCATCATTCAAGGCACCCGCCTCAACTTCTCCAACAACAGCCGCCTGCAATTGTTCTTCTTATGTAAGGTTGTCTAAGGGCTCATCTACATTATCAACCATACCCACCATCTTTGGGGTATAACCCTTCTCCACAACAACTTTGAAGCACCTAACACTAGAACTCTTCACAACCTCTACATAGTTCTTCCATTCATCGTGACATGACAAAGACATCAACACATAATGTGCTCGTTCTTTCCCACAGTCAAACCGACCTCTTAATCTTAGTGGCCACCCAAATTTATCATGATAGTGCCTAACCAAAGCATCAAAGGTAGGAGGTCTACTAAAGAACTCAACATGTTCTTGCATGCTTTCAAACTCCCCATTTTCTTTAACTTTGCCACCATGAAAGAATCGCACTAACCGATCCATCTACAAAATATGAACCAAACATATCAACACCGATAACAACTACACATTTACTAACCCCTACTATCTCACGGTGAAAACTTGACAACCGCATTACTATAAAACATAATGGAACAAACATACATACACAAATCCTTCAAATATCAACTTCCTACATCCATGCAACAAGAAATTTACGTCCAATCTGAGACTACACTATATGGTAACATTATTGCACATATCAAACAATAACAACGAACGCTTCAAAATCACATTCATAACATACCGAAATTCTAAACCCTAGCAGTGCAACTACATAGGCAGCTAATCAACAAATGCAAGCACGAGATGTAGTACCTTGAGGTGTTCGTGCTCAAGAAGGAGGCCACAGGAGGAGGAGGAGGAGGGACGCCCCTGCGGTGGAGAGGGCGCCGGCGGCGCTGCATCCACCCGCCCACAACGCCTAAAGGGCGGCGCTAGGGGAGAGCTCCCTCTCTCTCTCTAGCTTCTAGAGGAGAGGGGCAGAGAGGTGGAGGAGCACAGGCGGCGGAGGAGGAGCGCTGATGGCATTCAAGGCGGCGGCGGCGCACTAGGAGGTGGCGGCGGCGTCTTGGTGGACTCCCTCCGCTCGCCCTGGCACACAGAGAAAGAGAGAGACGAAGAGAATGGGTCGGGCCGCCGCACCTAAACCGGCTTGTCACGCCAGTACTACTGGCGTGACCCATGAGTAGCGCCCGACTCGCTGGCGCGATAAGGCGGGCCCCACCACTTGCCATGCTAGCTTTGGTCAAACACGCGTGCCACCGTGCCGCCTTCAGTCACACCAGCGCATGTGGCGCGACAAAGTGGTATAGTCGTGCCACCTGCACTGGCCGACGAAAAGGGTTAGATTGTGCAAATACTTTTTTTAGGTTTAATTTTTAAATATTATTTAAAAAAGGATTAACTTTTAAAAAATCCTCCGTTGGGCTACTCGGGCCAGAGAGGCAGAAAGAACCCGAGTTAATTCTAACCATCCATAAGTACACAAACCACACAACACACTGTTTCTTCCTGTGTTGGGACTTAGGATTAAGTGATCATATAGAATTTCGGATTAGATTATAGAATATATTATTTTTAGATTTTATGTGCCCATTTAAGATTTGATGGTTTTAACATAATCTAAAATTGCAAAATTATGGAACTAGGTTTTTGCATGCAATTTATTGCTTTAGAGTTTTTTCTACTAGATACGTTAGATATGTGCTCATGCGTTGCACGGAGGCCACGATTTTTTGTCCACGTATGTGGAGGATTTGATCATTTTTAAAAAACAATAAAAAACTATTAATCGGTTTTGCATTGGGAACATAAAGTATTTCCAAATGTATTTAGACTTTTTGATCGTATTCAAGATAATTTACGTGTATGCCAATTCTTTTGTTCCAGATTGAGTATGGACCTAACATCGAGTCTCTTCCGGTCTGCACACGGAGATTTATCTTCTTGACTTTGGAGTTGACAGTTTTCAGCCTTTTTAGACCGACTTTGAAGCAGAGTGTCTATGGGTTTTACATGTGCTTAGACTTTTCTGGATTTATTTTCATACGCAACGACACGGTTACACCGTATGGTCGAAAGGAACTTAACAAAATTTGAATTATAATTTTTGGATTTAATTGTGGTTTTATTTATATTTTATAAGTTTAAGTCAATTTGTGCATTGTTTGAGAAAAGACAAGAAGCTAACAAAACACTTTATATTGAGAACCCTAAAGTCTATGTAAATCCTGAGATCAACTTTTACTATTTATTTGCTATTTATCTTTCTTTGCAGTTTTCATATGGAACCCTCCACTTTTTCCTATTGTTGCCATCAACTCCTTGCTGAATTTTAGATCACGAACTCGCAAACATCTCGAACGCCCAGTATGGCCGGCCAGCACTGACCTCCCAACCGCCATAGCCCTGGACCGCCGCATCATTGTCGCCCACTACCTCCATGGCCATGGCATTCAAGCGTGGCGGAGTTCAGCCGGGGACCTCAAGTTCCCCGGCGCGCAGAACTTCAAGTCGCAGGCGGACAACTTCATGTTCGTGGTGCTCCTCGACACGCCGTTCCACCAGGTGTTCATCATCCCGGATGGCGTAATCCACCTCCGCGACGGCGCCAACTCGCAGAATGTCACCAACACATCTTCCCTCTTCGTGGTCTACGCGGACCTGCTGCTACGGACGGGGCAGTACGTGCTGTGCACAGAAACCAGCCCCGTCAACCCGTCCCCGACACGGACTTTGCACACGATATGCATGTGGGCGTGCACCGTAGGCTAGCTGGGGGCGGGCGCGCACACCAAGTAGATGTGGACCAAACTATCTATGTGAAACTTTTTTTTTGAAAAAGGAATATATTAATATTTCAGCTTCTGCATCGACCAATGCATATAGGTGGTCCACACAAACTCAAACACAAAGTTTTTAACTAAACTAAAAAGAAGAGCTTCCAAACTCGCCTTCTAAAGAGCAATTTTATTACTAAATCTCCAACCGTATCTTGCAAACACCTCCATCGTGGTTGTCTCAGTAATTCTGCATCCCGTCTTTATTTTTTGGCGATCCTTCTCCTTCTGAAGTAGGGACTAGGACCTGGTCCAGTAGGTCCCCTGAAGATAACATGTAAATAAGATGGCCCTTGTTTAGATCCCAAATTCTTCCCTCAAATTCCACTATGCAAAAAGGAGATTCCCCATCACATCAAAATACCGGCAAATGCATGGAGTGCTAAATGTAGATGAAATCAAAAACTAATTGCACAGTTTTGTTGTACTTTGCGAGACGAACATTTTGAGTCTAATTAATCAATTTTTGGACAATTTTTTGCACTAAAAAACAAAAGTTGCTACAGTCACTGTAGCAACTTTCCCCGAATCGGGGTGCTGCTTTCGGGATCTAAACACGGCCATGGTGCTGCAGCCTTGTCAAAAATTATATTATTCCGGGTTAACCAAATCGCCCAACAAATCGCACTTACGCCGACAAGAATCTTATATTTCAGTTTTCTATTTATCCCGTCTAACCCGCCTGTGAACAAATTGTGAACGCTAGTTGGAGGTAATAAATTAAAGGAAACATGAACAATATGCCACATGAATTTTGCAAAATGACAATCGAAGAATAGATGTTGTATAGACTCGTCAGAAGAACAAAACAACACTTTCTATCTCCTTGCCACTATCGCCTTACTAAGTTATCCTTTGTCAAGCTTACTCCCTTAAACAAGTACCACAAGAAAACTTTGATTTTGAGAGGTAATTTTAGTTTCCAAATAAAAGTATTAAAATGTATAGCTTGTGTTGTCATAATGCTCTGTACATAGATTTAACCGAGAATAATCCACTCTGGTGTAGCCCCACACAAAACGATCTCTTTGGTTTGTTAATTGTACACTAGCAACCATTGCCACGACGTCATGCCAAGCTTGTAAATTAACCCATACTAAAGATCTCCTGAAAGCTACATTTAACGGTACTAGTACCGTTCTTACAAAAAACACTTTTTTCCTAACAATGTTATAAAGTGCAGGAAAGATGAATTTTAGTGGCCGCGATGTTATCCACGAATCCTCCTAAAATCGCACCTATGACCCGTCACCTAGATCAAACTTGCCTAGCGAGAGAAACTTCCCCTTGACCTTCATGAGGCCAGCCCAAAACTGAGAGTCTCCGGGCATGTATTGAACCTGAGTCAAAGTTTTGTCCCTAGATCAAACTTGCCTAGCGTGATAATAGCAGACACTATTTTATAAGGTTTAGCATCTCATGACGGGTTTAAGCCATCTAGAGGAGTTTATTACTAAGCCAGATCATGAGCCGATCTAACCAGCGATGCCCTCTGGTATGAGCTGCTGCTGAAATTCCAGATCTCTTGGGAAATTGTATGATTCATGGTTGTAATTAAGACTTCCTTGTAAATGCCTATTCTGGTGGTTATTTTTAATGACTCCTAATGCATATGCAATTATTCAAACAGATCTACATTCTATTGGTGGGCCTCTACTTGGTTACTTGAAAAATTCAAATGCTGCATCCTAGCAAAGACGGCAGAAGTTGTGAGTACAATTGTGCAGAATAATCCCAAGAGTCAGCAACTAGGCATGGAATCCAATGGACTGGAGCAACTGCTGACAAACTTCAAATTGCATCCAAGTCCAAATGCACAGCCTTAGGAGCCATGTCTTGTAAGTATCACTTAGTATCATACGGAGTATAATCCTTTGCAGGAACTTTACAGTTAATTTGCACACAGTAGCTTCTGTTGCTCATGCTAACAAAAACTTTATACAATTGTTTTGCAGCTCTGATTCGCCATAAGCAGGCTGTATTTTCTACATTTCGTCTGGGAAATGGCTACACCTGGATTGAAGGATGTTCTTAGTTCCTACTTTCTATGATGCCAGGCTTCAGTGGTATATCGTATGCTAACAGTACTCCCAGAATTATGTAAGACTGTTTCACAGCTGGGTTATTTATCTTAAACCTGGTTTCATAGACAATAGATTTGGGGTAAATGGTGTGATATGTATGGGGCTCTGGGTATGAAATTATTCCTAGAAGCCTAATGGACCCAAAGAACAAACATCTGCATACCAACAAAATCATACTACCATTCCGGGATACTTCATGTGATATTGAAATTTCTGTGCTATAATGCTAGTAATGGTTTGAAGGTCATTTTATTCAACTGTGCTGTAGTCTATTTTGCTGAACTTTGACCCAACTGTATTGGCTGAAACTCTTTGTTCAGCAGAATTATTCAGCTGCAATGTGAATGACATAATTTTGTTGTGTCGTTTCAGGAAAGCTCTGAATCTCATACCTGCTGCACAAAACGGCAGGCAGGAGTGTTGCTACATACTTTGATCTTCCAAAGTTGTTGATTGAGCACACATCCAGTGACGATTCCTTAGTGCACAGAGCTGCGCTAAGCGGTCTCCTTGAGTTGGCACAGGACAAAACATCTGGTAACGCTCTACCTGTCCAAGACGTCCTCTAGAGTCTTGAGTAGAAGGGATCAGCATGATGGACACTGACGATCTCCATGCTGCTCGCGGGGAGCTGCAGGTAGTCGACTCGCTCTGGAAGGAGTGCTACAAGCGTACAACGAGCCATCGTTCCTCAGGGAGAAGGGCATTACGGTGCTTGCTGCTTTCCTGGAGGGGACACGCCCCAGCAGCTTCCACCGGATGTCACCAGGAAGATGCTTGAGTCGCTGCTCAGCAGCTACAAGACCTGCTTAGAAAGATGATTATGATTCTTGCAGTGGGAAGAAGGGTCCACCATTTGCTGCTTGGCGCCGGACTGTCGTCGAACCCCAATTCGGATTCTTGCAGTGGGAAGAAGGCTGAAAGAGGCCTGATGGAAGTCTTGGTTTTGTCCCTTGCAAATTCTACGTCATCCCATCTGAAGTGGTTTCCTGAATTGTGATGGTACGCTTGCATTCGGATTCATTGTGAGAGGATGATTGATGGTTGTCTCTGATTTTCATATTTAACGCAACTTGGGAATTCTCCTGCACAAATGTTTGATTCTTTATACATGATTGATTATCTGATCCCGCTATTAGCTTCACGGTGTAGACATTGAAGAGCCTGCGTCTGCTTGCACATGTATAGTTTAAACATTATAAACAAGGTGCTACTCAATTTATAACTACTGCCACCAGCAGAAGGCTGCCTCGTATGGAAACTTCCAAACTAGCTGCACTATTAAAGATCAGAAACATTCACAAAAGCTTAAGGTACAGCGCCCCCTTTGGCAGGGTTTTAATCGGGCTGTAGTGTCATCAGAAACCGAAACCAGTGAAGCTGGAAAAAAAAAAGATTTTGATGACCATCCATACGAGCCAAGTCATGTACACATTTGGTGGCCCGGCAGGCGGACAATACGGGCTTCTCCCAGCCCACTTGGGCAGCTACGCGCGCGTCTCTCGCGTCTCGCCCGCACGGCCGCACCGCTGGTCGCCACACCCACACCGCCTAACGCGCATAGCCGACCGCCTAAGCGCCTCCCCTCCGCAGCTGGCGGCCGAACCACCGCCGTCGCCATGCTGCGCCTTCGAAATCCCCTCTTCCTTCTGCTCCGCCTCGGCGCCACCACCCCGCTACTCTCCCCCATCCACCGCTGCGCGTGCCGCCTCCTCTCCACCTCCACCTCCGCCTCCACCGCCATCCTACCCGCGCCCTTCTCCCTCGAGGACTACCTCATCGCGTCCTACGGCCTCGCCCCAGCCAAGCCCGCAAGGTGTCCAAGAAGGCGTCCCACGAGGCATTATACCATGGATCCAGGAGACCATTAGAGGAGCTCTCCTACTCTCGCCTCTACTCCGCCTCCAACCCTGATGCTATCCTCGCCCTACTTTCCAGCGCCGGCCTCTCCCGCGCCGACATCACCGCCGTCGTCTCCGCGGATCCGCTCCTCCTCCGCACTTCCGTGAAGAACATCGACGCCCGCCTTGTTGCTCTCCGCGACCGGGTCAGTCTGTCTACTACCCAGATAGCTTGCTTCCTCTTGGTCGACTCACGTGCTCTCCGCCGCTGCGACGTCGTTCCTAGGCTCGAGTTCTTCATCTCCTTCTACGGCTTGTTTGATCGGGTCCTGGTGGCCGCAAAGAGGAACTGGGGCCTTCTATCGGCGAGCCTTGAGTGGGTCATCAAGCCCAACATAGCTTTGTTTCGTCAGTGGGGTGTTCGAGATTTTGCTAAGCTGTGTGCAAACAACCCGTGGGTGCTTACCTTCAACCCGGAACGCCTGAAGGAGGTTTTGCTGCGAGCAGAAGAACTTGGGATGCCTACCACTTCTCCGATGTTTAGGCAGTGGACGCCGTTGCCAGTATTTCCAAAGAGAAGGTTGCTGCCAAGCTTGAGTTCTTGAAGAGGACTCTTGATTGTTCTGAGTCTGAGGTTTCCACTACAGTGTCCAAGAAGCCAATAATATTATGATTCTCCGAAGAAATTCTTCTCCGCAAGATTGAGTTCCTAGTTAACGAGGCTACGATGGAGCCACAGTACATTGTGGAAAGGCCTGGCTTGCTCTTATATAGCCTGGAGAAGCGGCTTGTGCCCCGGCATTATGTCATGAAGGTCTTGCAGGAAAAAGGATTGCTGAATAATATGAGCCTTATCTCATTCCTTCAATTTAGAGAGGAGACCTTCAAATCGAAGTTCATCGACTGTCACATGGAGTCTGTTCCTGGCCTTGCAGATGCTTATGCTGCAGCTCGTGCTGGTATTGTTGCCCACTAGAGTGTAATTCAAGCATCTCATTCTGTGGTTTAGGTGGATGGTGGAACTGCAACTCATGCTCATTAGCAGCTGTCCACTATGCAGGCTTTCTCAGTTCTGATTTCTGCAATATAACCACTAGTGATCACTGACCGGTCATAGTCCAAGGTTAAGTTCCATTTAGGAAGGAGCTGTGTTTGACTTATTCTGGATCTTTAATGCACATTTTGTTGGTTTCATCTTCTGCCTAGCACATGGCTGAAGATTATCCTTAACTTTGTTTTCTCCTGTGAAAAGTATTTATAAGAGAATGACATACTAATAGCTGAAAATAAATTCCAAGTTCTGTGGGAGACGGCTTCATCGCAGAGAGTAGTTATTATCATATAATTTTGTTTTCCACAGAATATACATAGCAAGAATATAACCCTTTTATACTGCCATCTTGATTTTTCTTCTTGTGATCGAGGCAATTGATCTCATATATAGAGAATGTGCCTCTTTATGTCCAAGGTTAAGTTATGGCATCTTGACTTGGTTACTACCATTTGCTTTTACTTTTGTAGTTTTAAGTAGATGTCTCTCGAAATATTTCTACTTTTTATGCCTGTGCATGTTAGTAGCAGGCATAGTACTATTTATAAGGTCTAGCATCTCATGACGTGTTTACGCCATCTAGAGGAGTTTACTAAGCCAGATCATATGAGCCGAGCTAACCAGCGATGCCCTCTGTTTTTAGCTGCCCTCTGTTGCTTTGGAATTGTTGCCCATCCGAACAATCTGAACAATGTCATGTGCACTGCTAATTAGTTGCCTCCGTTTATGTATGTTGGTTCTAAACTTCAGTGTCATGTCGACTTGAAAACCTGCATGAGTTAACTGGCAATGTGAGAGCTGCAAAATGCATTGTGGTCCATCATGATTTGTGAATGGGTGAGTGGCAACTCAACCAAACAAGACTCGTCACATCTATTAAAACTGCTTATCGCCATTTGTCAAGGCTGAGAAGTATTTAAATCTTGCAAAACCCTACCATTCATCTCTTGTCTCATTGCTGCACAGCAAGAGAAGGGGGATGGCAAAGGACCCACTCCCTCTACTGGAACGACCTGTTGAAGCGGAGCCTTGTCAACGGCGACGGTACCAACCCGCCGCAAGCTCTCAGGTCTGCTCCTGTCACATTCAGATCCCTTGCTTCCTCCCTCTGCTCTTGTCCTGTGTCAAAACCTTAATGACTCCTCCGTGTTCGTCAATTCATATGCTTAGGTATTGCTGTATTAATCTGCAACATTTCTCCTGTCCCTTTGTACTCGTTTGGAAAACAAAAACCCTGTAGACCTTAGGGGCCAGACTCCTAAATATGCTCAATTTTTGTTGTCTTACTGTGTGTTTGAAAGCAGACAGGTGACGAGATTTAACTTCCTTTCTCTTATTCGTGTGGCTAGTAGGTTTAGCATCACATAACAAAATTACTGTACTTAATTTTAGAGAAGTGGATCAAACGTTTGTGTTCTTAATTTCAAATATTTTTTGGTTCTGCAGCAAGGAAGACAAAAAATGTTTTATGGAGGCCATGCAAGCTAACGCAATGATGTTGTGAAGAGGATGAAGGATATCACTCTGCTGATGAAAACTCAATAAGATGTCTTGCAGTCTCAGGTTGTGACCCTAGAGAACATTGAAGGTATTGTTTGGGGCATTCCGATACTTCCTCAGTTGATTGCTACTCAAGTTGATTTGTTCAGTAATTGGTAAAGATTATTGACACTTCTAATCTGACTGAGGACGTAAGGGTATTTAAAGCATTGGCATGCATGCAACTTTTAGTTTGTGTAGCATGGTATGGTAGGATCGTTGCTTGATGTGCTAACACAATAAACAAATAAACTATATGATTGTAATTTTCTAGGCTGTTTATTGATCTGCCAAACGATTTTTGTAGGATGCAAATATAGCAGTGGAGACACTTAGCAGTTATATAGTTCGTTTGCAAAAGAAATTGGTAGTTGATGGTCATATGAGAAATTCATTATTGATGGTGTTTATGTGTTGTCGCTTGCCTGTTTGTTAACCAAAGCTTCTGATGTTATTTTTATTGTGTACCCTCCTTCCAATTTAACTTGATGGACATAGATATTTGTCACCCTTAAGTTCTAGGGGTTGTTGGCTCTGGAATAACGATTTACTCGATCTGTTCAGGTATATTGGTTGAGCTACAAGAGCATGTTGAATCCATTGACATGGCAAATGGTATGATTCATAGTTGTAATTAAGACTTCCATGTAAATGCTTATTCTAATGGTTATTGTGAATGACTCCTAATGCATATGCAATTATTCAAACAGATCTACATTCTACTTGGTTACTTGAAAAATTCAAATGCTTGCATCCGAGCAAAGGCGGCATAAGTTGCGAGTACAGTTGTACAGAATTATCCGAAGAGTCAGCAACTTGTCATGGAATTCAATGGACTGGAGCCACTGCTGACAAACTTCATATAGGATCCAAGTACAAATGCACAGCTTTAGGAGCCATGTCCTGTATGTATCACTCAGTAGTCAGTATCATGCGGAGTATAATCCTTTGTAGGAACTTTACAGTTAATTTGCACACGGTAGCTTCTGTTGCTCATGCTAACAAAAACATTATACAATTGTTTGCAGCTCTTTTTTCGTCATAATCAGTCTGGAGTTTCTACATTCTGCGTGGGAAATGGCTACGCTGGATCAAAGGATGCTCTTGGTTCCCATGATGCCAGACTTAAGTGTTATTTCGTATGGTAACAGTACTCCCAGAATTCTGTAAGACATGTTTACAATTGGGTTATTTATCTTAAACCTGGTGTCATAGACAGTAGATTTGGGGTAAATGGAGTGATCTGGACGGGGCTCTGGGTACCGAAATTGTACCTAGAATCCTAAAGGACCCTGTGAACAAGTGGCTGCATACCAACAGAGCTATACTACCACATTGGGATAGTTCACGTGATATTGAAATTTCTGTGATAATGGTAGTGTTGGTTTGAAGGTCATTTTATTTAGCTGTAGTACTCCATTTTTGCTGAACTTCAACCTAATTGTATTGCCTGAAACTTTTTCTGCTGGCAGAATTACTCAGCTGCAATGTGAATGACATAATTTTGGTGTATTGTTTCAGGGAAGCTCTCAATCTCATACCTGCTTCACAGCAACACAGGCAGACAAGAGTGCTGCTACAGATCTTGATCTTCCAAAGCTGATTATTGACCTCGCTTCCAGTGTGCGAGGAGCTGCGCTAAGTGGTCTCCGTGAGTTGGCGCAGGACAAGACATCTGGTAACGCTCTACCTGTCCAAGCTGAAAGACGTCCTCTAGAACCGAAAGGATCAGCACGATGGACACTGACAATCTCCATGCTGTTTGTGAGGAGCTGCATGTTGTTGACTCGCTCTGGAAGAAGTGCTACAACGAGCCGTCACCCCTCAGGGAGAATGGCATCGCGGTGCTTCCTGCCTTGCTGGAGAGGACACGCCTAAGCAGCTGCCACCGGATGTCACAGGGAAGATGTTTTGAGTTGCGGCTTTGTGCATGAGCAGAAAGATGACTAAGGATCTACTATTGCTGCTTGGTGTCGCGCTGTTGTCACACCCCAATTCCGATTCTTAGGCTTAGTGATGGCCTGATGGGTGTGGAAGGCTGAAAGTGGCCTGATGGAAGTTTGGCCTTTTGTCCCGTGCAAATTCTACGTCATCATAAACCACCTGTACTCGTGTTCTGAGTTCTGTTGATACGTTTGCATTTCAGTTGAGTTTGCTTTGTGGGAGGATGATTGATATTATTGTCTCTCTGATTCTTGTATTTGACGCAACTTGAGAATTCTCTTGCACGAGTGTATGATAATTTATACCTGATTGAGAATTCTCTCTTGCACGTTTGCATTTTAGTTGAGTTTGCTTTGTGGGCGTTGAAGAGCCTGCGTCTGCTTGCACACATGTAGGATAAACAAGGTGCTAGTGTGCTACAGACTACAGTACACAAAATATGAACAAGAGCTGCTTACCTGCAATTTATTACTATATATACTGGCACCAGCAGAAGGCTGTCTCACTTGGAAAATTCCAAACGAGCTGCAAGATTGGAGATCAGAGACATTAACGAAATTATGCCTCACTTGGAAAATTCCAAACAAGCTGCAAGATTAGAGATCAGAAACATATGAAGCTCGTTAGCTCTGAGTTTTTTTTTTTTTTGAGTGGATCTCGTTAGCTCTGAGTAACCCTACTTATAGATTTTGATAACGCAGTGGCCCAGTTCGTCCCACCGAAGTCATCAGCACGTTTGGTGGCCCAGTAAGCGGACAATACGGCCTTCTCTCAGCCCAGTTGGGCAGCTCCGCCTCCGTCCCTACCTTGTCGCCCGCATCGCCGCTCGCCGGGCAACCTGACGCCGTGACGCGCGTAGGCATAGCCCGACGGCCCCTCCGCAGCTGGCGGCCGATCCTGCGCCGCCGCCATGCCGCGCCTTCGAAATAGACTCTTCCCTCTGCTCCGCGCCGCCTCCCCACTACCCTCCCCCATCCACCGCCGCGCGTGCCGCCTCCTCTCCACCTCCACCGCCATCACCCCCGCGCCCTTCTCCCTCGAGGACTACCTCGTCGCGTCCTGCGGCCTCGCCCCAACCCAAGCCCGCGAGGTGCCAAATAATGTGCAATGAAGCCACGATACATTTATGAAGGAGCTGTGTTTGGCTTATTATGGATCCTTAATGCACATTTTGTTGGTTTCATCTTCTGCCTAGCTTAAATTGTAGAATTTAATGATATTTGGAATTTGCTAGTATTAGCTTATAACCATTTTTTTATCAGCATGTTCTATTGCAACTGATGTTTTGCATGGCTCTCACAAGCCCCTTTTTTTTTGTTTCTACTGATGCTTAAATTGTAGTACGTCGTTGAAGCTGAACTAGTAGTTTCAGGTAGTGGCCTAAAATGCTCCTGAGAAATGTATTCTTGATTCTGCCCATGTGTCAATGTGTGAAACATGGTTGCCTCTTTGGCCTGTAAGCTGGGAATGAGATGCCAATAGCTCCTTTTGTTTCGAGCTGCATCTTAAACTCCGGATGTCTGGAGAACTGTTTTGTTGATGGCTGTGTGATTGATTGCCAAATTAGACCTGCTGGCCTGGCTGCTGTGGTTGCTTTGGAGGTGTTGCCTCAGGTTATGTATCATGTACGTTGGACATGGTGTCTGTCAGTCTGTGGCTCTTAAGAATCTGAATCGTGGGCGTGGTATGCCATTGCCATCTGTATTGGTTTGGAGGTGTGGCATCAGGTTATGTATGCTGGACATGGTGTCTGTTGCTGTGAAGAATCTGAACTGTGGGCGTGCTATTGCATTGCCATCTGTAACACTGGCTAGTTTAGTTTGTTCCGTTGCCTGATCGATCAGTGCGATTGACGGAATCCTGTGTAACTGAAGATTACTATCTGATAAGTGCAAATGTGCAATTGAATAGTGATGGAAGTCTGCATAGTTGAAGATTACTATCTGATAAGTGCAATTGCCTGATCGATCAATAGAGTGTAACTGACGCAAGCCTGCATAATTGAAGTTTACTATCTGATAAGTGCAATTGCATACTGATGGAAGTCTGCATAATTGAATATTACTATTTGATAAGTGCAATTGCATTTTAATCAGTCAATGTAAGGTTTACACTGCGTGCGAGGGGTGATGGAAGGCACAGGGCAGCAAGGAGGGCAATCGGTCCCAGGATGGATGGTTTCTCTATGTGCTCCTAGATAGACTCAGCTGGTAACTGCAGCTGCAGGTGAAGCGGACGAGCTAGACTAGATCCAGCGGAAGCAAGAGGCGCCGCTGGTGGCCTGCGGAGGTACTTTTTCTTTCTTGGAGGTACTCTTTCGCCCTAACTTTTTGTTTTGCTGTGAAAAGAGTGGAGGTATAATACGTTTGGACATTGGAAATCCCAATGGATATTATTGGATTCGGATAGAGCGGCAGCTACGGAGCAAGAGAGAGAGAGCAGTGGTAAGATCATCTGTTGACTGTGGATGGCAAGTAGAAAATGGGAGGAAAAAAATACTCAAATCAATTCAAATCAGGGATCTGGCTGTTGACTCTTAGGGCAAGTTAATAAAAAGCGAAAAGGAACAAAGGGGACGATTTTCTTTATTTCTATTCCCTCCATCCCAAATTATAAGACATTCCAAGAATCTTGAAGAGTCAAAGGATCTCAAGTTTAACCAAATTTATAAGATAAGGTAATAATATTTATGACACCAATTAAGTATCATTAGATTCTTTATTAATTATATTTTCATAATATACTTATTTGATGTTATAAATTTTTGTAATTTTCTTTATAATTTTTGTCAAACTTAAGATGCTGTGACTCTCCAAGATTCTTGGAATGCCTTATAATTTGGAATGGAGGGAGCATCTTTATAAGAAAATGTATAAAAAGGATGTTCATTTTACTTCGGCTGTGTTTAGTTCCAAATTTTAGAGTGCCAAAATATACTGTAGCATTTCGTTTGTATTTGGTAATAATTATCCAACCATTGACTAATGAGGCTCAAAACATCCGTCTCGCAAAGTACAACCAAACTGTACAATTAGTTTTTGATTTTATTCATATTTAGTACTCCATACATGTATCACAAGTTTGATGTAACGGGAAATTTTTTTTACAAAGTGCACCAGCCCCATTTATAAGCAGAGTACTGATACGGGGCAGAATAGACCCCATTCATGGAAGTTTTGAAGGGTTAAAAGGCTGTTCCAGACTCCTTGTTCGTGCGAGACGTGGATAGGTTAAAAATTGGGATAAATCAAAAAGTATGCATGCAGGAATCTATCTAAACCTCAGAATTTAGTGCCGTAAAAAACTCGACGAGATGTGGATAGGTTAAAATTGGAACAAATAAAAAAGTATACATGTAGGAATCCATTTAAATCTCAAGAATTTGGTGCCGGAAAAAACTCGACTTGCGGGGCGTATGAACGACAGCCTCTGGATATTGCATTAAGAAGAAAACCTTCTGCCTGAAATTCCCGAACCCATGTCTCACCTTTTTTTTAACTCTGGTCTGAAATTCGTTTTTATGGGGAGTTGAACTCATGACCTGAGAAGTGCTACTCAGACCACCTAAGAGCATCTCCAACAGACTACCTAAACTCACTACATATCTTATATTTAGATAGTAAAGGCCAAAAAAAACACACTCAAACAGGCTACCTACTTGACTACCTACTTTTGTTGGTCTAACAAATTTTACCTCCCACTACCTATATTTGTTGGGTCAACAAACCATCCTACATATTTTTCCTTCCTCTCTCTCCTCCCTACGCTGACACCCGTCCCCGTAGCGCGGCTCCTCCGGCTCTTCCCCAGCGGCACATCTCCACGGCGGTGCTTCTCCCCGGCGGTCCAACGGGGTGGAAGACGACGCGGCTCGCACGGCGCCCGTCCCCGTCGCGTGGCTCCTTCGGCTCCTCCCCGGCGGCGCTTCTCCTCGGTAGCCCAGTGGCGAGGAAGATGGCGTGGACGACCATCCCCGCTGGTGGACCTCCAGCGCGGCAGGGAAGGAGGCGCGGCCGGCCATCCCCGCCATCTCGAGGCGAGCCCCTCCAGCGCGACCTGCCGGCATGGACGGGCATCTGTGGGCAGAGCCTCCCGGCACGGGCGGCGGCGGGCGGAGCCTTCCGGCGCGAGCAGCGACGGGCGGGCGGAGCCTCCCTGCGTGGGTGGCGGCATGTGCGGGCGGAGCTTCCTACGCTCGGCTTCCTCCCTGGCGTGGTGCGGCTACCGAGTTCATCGATGGCAGAAGGAGAGGAAAAGGATGACATGTGGGCTCCACATGTCATAGGCTGGTAGAATGAATTTGGGAGTCACGGTTTAGGTAGTGCTGCTGGAGTTGGAAGCAAAAAAAAATATGTAGTATTAAAATGGCTGGCTACCTAAACAAGGAAATAGGTAGGCTGTTTTAGATAGCACTATTGGAGATGCTCTAACTAACCCAGTTGGTGGCCCTTTCGCAGAATTTGGTGTCGTAATAGAGAGAGATTGCAGATTGGTGTTTGGGACAACTCCTCTAACTCCAGATTGAAAAAAAACAGATCCACCCTACGAATTGGTTGCCACACATCCCTGCCTTCATGAAATCTAGATCCACAAAAACATGAATATAGGGACTAGATCCATGACTTTCTTGAAGCTTCCCAAGGCGTGCTCTGGAAACGTTTGTTTCGTATCTCCCCACCACTGCCACTTATTTAATTACTAGGTAGCGTGCCCGTGCGTTGCTACGGGATAACTGTACTTTTGTACTAAAAACACAAAGATCGCATGATAAGATAACAATATTGTGAAATTAAAACACCGATGTTAAAGTGACATTTAATCAAAAAAATAAAGTTTGTACATAATTAAAATTACAATAATTCAGTCATACTGGACAGAATCAAGGATTCAAATGGTGCAAAAAATTAAATGAAGCAGCTTGCACTCGACTTTCTGCTCAACTGGATTAAATCATGCTTGTATTATGTAACTACTGACTACTGAGTGCTGCCTCCGCTGCCTCAATATCGTACCTGTGCCAGTAAAGCTTTATATAGTATGAGGAGATGATTTGTACCTTCATGTAGTTAACCTTCTCATGCTAATAATTACAGAAAATTGTATTTTTATACCTAATGCTTCCAAGTTCCTAGCTTGATTCTTTAATGCACGTTAACCAAGCAGAATCAAATATGTCCGACCACATAGAAGAGCAACTATAAATCGAACCAAGGCATCAAGCATCTGTCAACACAGAAGACAAATTGACCTATAACCCCACCGAATCGCATGTGAAATGTCATCAATCAAGAGGACCATAATGTGACACCATGATCAGCAGCAGCTTGATGCACACAGTATTGCACCTAAGTCTGGCAGCCTGACAACCAGGTCCCCAACGACCCTGATGGCGTCGATTACGTCATCCTTGGGCACAAGCAACCCCAGACGAGCAGGTTTAGGCACAGGCAGTCCCACGATGGGCAGGGCAGGTTGTTCTGCGCCCACACGGACTGCCACAAAGCAGATGCTTGTGAACGCAGGCTTCTTGATGGCAGCGGTAGCACGCTCCAACTCCTCCTCTGTTCCAATGGCTCCTCCTCATCACCGCGTATGAGTGACACCCCTAAGCAATGAGGCTGGTGCCTGGTGGCGTCAATCCCGGGCTGCAGCTAGTTGGCCTACGTGTGGACACACCAAGATCGTTTTAACATTTCCTATGTTTAGGAGTAACATCAGACATCCCGGGCTGCAGCTAGTTGGCCTACGTGTGGACACACCAAGATCGTTTTAACATTTCCTATGTTTAGGAGTAACATCAGACATGTCATATATAAGCAATGAATTTAATCTTGAAGTATAGAAATTTTTATCTTGGCACCAATTGCTTAACTCCCAGTGTCCCCACACGAATTAGCACACAAGTGACCTAATGAATCAGAAGCAGCAACACCAAGAGCGAGGAAGCACTCACAGCATCAGAGATGAACTATGGATGAAAAGAAACGTCACCACCACCATTGATGAGGAGAGGGCCGAGCTGCAGATCTCTTGGCCGGAACTGGACATGACCAAAAGGTGCCGCTGGCCGCCTTCACGGGGGATCCGCTGGTACCCAGTGTGGAGGATCCGCTGACCGCTACGAGCACAGCAGTGTCCCTGCATGTTCACGAAGAGCATGTAGACTATGGAGAGGGAGAATATGAGACCAGCGAACACGGAGGGGGTAGATTATTAGATCTCTATGCTTCTAATCAAATCTCTATCACCCAAAAAATTAGCATGGAATTAAACTAATCACCCAAACCAGTCAGAAACCACATCTAGGCTCACTAAACTGAATCAGAAAAAAGGAGAACAAAATTGGGGGAAGCACACCTTGACAGCGATAGTGGGACTCATAAATAATCTAGTAGTTAGCGAGCACCACCATGTTCTATTATCAGTGCTAAGGAAAATGAGATACATAATCAGCTCTGGTGAGGCAACCACATTGGGTCCTATACTAACAAAAAGGATCACAGCCCATAGCATCCAGAGCATGATCACAGAATTACAGAATTAAGGCCTGAACACTACTACCTTTCTCAAGGTGTTTGGTGACATCCTTATTTGCAGCATTCCAATGGAAAGTTGCAGAAACCACAATTTTTAATTCGCCAAAGGAGGTAGCCAGCTTTTTCTGGTTGTTAGCAGCATTTGAAGAGTGGACAAGTGACTCAAGGATTATACTGAATGGTATCTACAAAGAAAAAAAATCAAATCACCCAGATATGAATTTTTTATGTCATATAAATTGTACTATTGAGAGTAGCTAATGATCTGTATTTTTATAAACCGCAAACCTAACATGCTGCTCTAAACATACTACAAACTTTTGCACATTCCACGGTGGCGCCCTACCAGTCAGATTGTGAACGACCATAATTTTTTTGTCATCGTAAACAAATCAAGCTATAACAATCCTGACAACATCTTTAAAAGATAAATCTCAGTATCAATATTCCTAAACATTTATATCAACTACTTTAAGTGTTGAATCCCAAAGATTACTGAGAAATATTGATTATTTAGCTGGTGCTGAGTAATTAACCAAACAATTTAAAGATGCAGATAAACAAACAAACAAACAAACAAATTGACTACTGGAATGTATCTCCTCTTTGGCAACTAACCAAACAAATTGTGTGTCCACAGTACACTTGATAAATGCAAACAATTAGAGGTGCAGATCCAATCATGCAATTATTGTTAACTGGATGGATAGACAACCAGACCAGAAATAAATAAACACATACATATCATAAACAAAGTTCATATGGATAGACAACCAACTCACAATTTCTAGTCATGGCAATTTTTATTTCAGCCATCCACTGGGCCTAACCTGAGGTACAAAATTACTGTTTTTGAAGTCGGACAAAGTGTAGACAATCATCTTGAGAAGTCTATAACTCCTAATTGACTCATCTAAATTTCGAAATATGAGTATAAACTCTTTGGAAGAATACGGAAATTAACTACAATTCTCTAATACACTGTATCACAATATTCAGAATGTAACAGCCCCAACTAATCAATCTTTATCTATACTATACAGTACCTCGACAGTACAAGACTGACAATTTGTAAGAACAAATCTACCAAACCTTATATGTTCTAAAAACATGAAATTTCACGAGGTAAGAAGTCTCTAATTCACCTACAACTTTTGTATTATCTCTTTTTGCAGGAAAAATCATTTGATGTACAAAATTGTCACCCAATTCAGAACAACAAGATCTGTAATTTCAGACTGCAGGGCAGGTGCAAACTTAACCAATCCAGCAAACTAATCCGTTTCATTTTACCTAGGCGAGCAACTTATCATTTTACCCAGGCCAGAACTCATCTAAAACAAGGCCAAATAGAGGTGTTAAGCCATGGGTTTTACCTTGCAGCGATAAAACAAAATTCTATCGTGAGTAGCCCCCCTGCCCCTCTCCTTTCCCTTTCTTCACAGCCATCTCGCCTTTGATTTGTTGCATCTCCTGTCAATTTACAATGGAGAGCACCTTGCAATGATCAGGTAAGCAAGACATAAGAAATACTACATCATAGGTTCAGTGAAGGTATACATACTAACCCAGTAAGAACCTAAAATTTGGAATGGAGTAAAACAGTAGAACATCGATTCTGAAGTGTATCTCGATTAGCTGATTGATGCAGACAGCGCATACCTTCAAGGATGAGCTGCAGCCCGCAGCAATAGGAAGAAATCTAGGCTATGGTCTGAAACTCTCCTTCAGGAGGGCGATGGCAAATAATGAATCATCTGATCATCTCCGAGCTCCTGCTTGTCGTCAGAGAACAAGGATGACAGAGGACGACGACACTGCTGCTAAAGATTCCACCGTTGCTCTTCCCTCAAGTCAGAGGAGATCGCTACCAGATCCTGGCCGCCATTGTTGGACGAGGGCACGAGGAAGCGATGACGAGGCAGTGACGACGACGACATATCGCAAGATCACGAGGACAAAGGCCTCGTGAATCGACGGCGGGTCCACCCCATTCTCCTCGCCAGGCACGGCGACACCCTCAGCAACAGCGGCGGCTGCCCGAGTTCAGCGTGAGGGAGATGGTCGGCGACGTGGGGGCCTGTGATGCCACGGGCGGCGCATGAGGGTGGAGCGAGGAGCCGCTGCCGCTGGACGCCGACACGGAGGCAAACGTGGACGGCCGCGATGCCGGGGTGAGAGGGGAGTCGCACGGGGCGAGCGCGAAGACTGCGGTGATTCTTCGGTGCCGTGATTGGGATGATTTTGCGTTCGTCGAGGAGGCCCACCTGCTGGCGCGTGTGTGGAGGGTCCGCAGGGGAGGCAGACAGACGAACCAAACTAAAGTCGCACCAAGAAAAGTGTCCACGTTTTTTCTTTTTAGTTGTAGGAGATTTTTCCTATGTCCGCCTCCTCCCCTTCTTGGTTGTACCCGATGGTCTCCATGGCCTCCTTCGTGTCCCCAGCACGCGGCTCCAGTTCATTTACCGTGGGAGCAACCACTTGCTAGCCGTTGGTGACATCCCCCTCCACATCTGCTCTGGACAACATCTAGTTGAGCGCATCTTTATAGGAAGCAGGAGCGGGACAGCGCCATGGCCACGCTCATAGCCACGCTTTGCCCCCGCCCCACCATGGCCGCACCCATGGCTATGTTCTTGCATTTTCTTTGATTTGGCACCTGAATTTGTTCCTTTCTATTTTTCATTATGTATCTAAAGTTATTTTTATATTGCACATCAATCCAAGGACACAAGTGTCCATTCCCACCAAAACCTTCATTTCCTAGATTTGGAGTTGAGCTGCAACTGCAAGCCAAACAGGTATATCAGCTCTATAGTTGCAAACCGAATCCACAATGGAGCTACTCCATGGTGAAGTTGCTCTGGATCTATATTTTCAGGGTTGGAGCTCTCCCAAATAGGACTATACCATCCTTGCATGTGAAGAGAGAGCGACATTAGGGAATCAGGAGGGAGGTGTGGCAAAGGCCGCGCTCCAACCAAAGGTTGCAAACTTTGTGTTCAACCAATATGGAGTATATAGATGGTTAAATGGATGGCACTAATAGGTTCTATGTCTTATTCTTGTCGTGTCATGTCGGCACATCATGTCGACCTCTCGGCCAGGCATTGCTTCTTAGTTGTGTCATGCTGGCACTATGGGCACGATGGCCAAGTGTGCCTATGCCAGGTCAAAAGGAGCTCAAACTGATCTCCTCAGTAAGAACTTTTCAAAAATACAAATCACAGGTTCATGACACATCATATATCAAGAAGAGAACTCATTATTAGTGTTTAAAAATAGATTGACAAATTAAAGGGGGTCCAAGTCCGTCAAGGAGCACAGATCAAGAAGTATTTATATGAAGTGTATTGTGGTCGATCGCTACAGTAGTTCAGTGGAGTTCTCCCACGCCTCCACCGTCATCGCATGAGTGGGAAACAGGAAAGAAGAGGTAGACGAATCATGGAGAGGAGGCTAAGGTTTCATGCGCAACCATATTTATATATGCTGCTCTTCGCGCACTCAATGGTCGTGGCCTACCTGTGTCCATCTAACGGCAGTGAGGGATCGAGCCATGAGCCACCACAGCGCATGGCCCATAATTGTGGGTCAGCACTAGGGTGTCGTCCCATGCACGACCCTACGCTTCGGGTCGTGTCATCACTAGCACTATAGTCATCAGGCCAGGTCATGTTAGTGATATGCTTTTTAGGATTAGATCTAGGATTGTCAAACTATGGCTGTAGCATCAAAGCTATCTTTTATTGTACACTAGAACATCAGGCGCCCTTCGGACACCCTACCATGACATCTTTTACACTCTTGAATTCCAATAGGTTAATTAGATAATTGTTTCATGCATTAATAGTGAAAGAGATTAATCTCTGATGAATGTGTTTCTAATGATTGCTTTGCAAAATTGTACTGAATGTTCATTGACTCAAATCACAAATCCAAAACCTCGAGATTATAATTGTGTGCTAGGAATGACTCGTTTCACTTCAAAAGAATCCCGCCACTGCATGCCCCTAGAGAGCATAAAAAAGCAGGCTAGATAGTTATCCACTTAACCAAAAAAGATCCACAAAGATTTGTAAATGAAGCACCCTGCTCAATGTCGTTCCTCATAATTTATTGCATCAGAAAAATGATAGAATAATGTATAAAACCACAGTTTCTCCTCCAATTCCAAGATGGGCTATTCCAAGGCTAGCTGGTTAGCTCAACAACTAACAAGTGCAATTCACAAAGCCCAACCATCTTAGTAATTCATTAACAACCCAAATACACCACTGTTGTCGTTGGCTATGGAGCACCACATAGCAGTGCCGCAGTTCTTGCTCTGTCCTTAGCCCGTAGATGCGCTCATTGTTGTAGTGAGGACGTGCTCCTGTCATGATTAGAAGAATATTTTACAGGACCTGCATAGGAAGAACATTCATCTCCTCAAAGATAGCCCATGCATCAAGCAAACGCTGCCAAAAAAAGATCAGAAGTATTACCCAAGTCAGTTCCACTCCACCTTATCGGAACACAGGAACTCCCTACCATCTTGTTGATCCTTTATTGAAAGTTTCTAGAAAAAAACGAAAAACTATTCATTGGTCATTCGTTCACACAGGCAAAAGGAACAGAATATAAAACAACTCCCTGAAACCTAATATCAGTACAACAGGTATGAGAATGTTTCTGGAGAAACAAAAACTATCCATTGGTCATTTGTTCACATAGGCAAAAGGAACAGAATATAAAACAACTGCCTGACACCTGATATCAGTACAACCAGTAGAAAATATGAGAACACAAACAATCTCTAAACTTAGAAGGGCAGAAGCTCAAGCATAAGCCACCGAACTGTATGCTGCACTGATCTGTTTTGTAGGATGTCATCGCTTATTCACTGTACTCTGAATCATAGTTAGTAAAAATGTTGTAATGTCGAGTTCCAAACATCGTCGGCATCATATATACCATAAATCAAGAATTTGAACTATTCAATTAAGTTAGTGTCACTCATCATTTACAACAAAATGTCCATCCCGTTTTGATCCACTTCACTTTACACGAAGCACTGGGATTTATATATATTTCTTATGGAATTATGGAAAATCAATCATGATCCATAGCTACAAATATTTGTCATTGCAATTTCCACTTTACACTAAAATCACATAAATGTATGCATCTCAATAATCTATCCTGGCAAAACTGATTACTTGCTAACTACATTCGATTATTACATATGAGGAAAAATTGTCCACAGAAGACTACCGTTGGGTGTCACTCACATGGCTTTTGTCTGTAGCTGTGAACACATCCTGATCAAAGGCTGTAACTAAAAACCACATGGACAAACAGGTTGCTTGAAATTCAGAACCCTAGCAACAGGAGCAATGCTAGTAATGGCTGGTAGTTGCAATACTCAACATCAAAGCCAGTGACAGAAGATATGTTAAAGGATCATACTTTAAAGGCTGCCTACTTTAAATCATCTACTCTCTGAGCATAGGAAAAAGAGGTAAGATAACAGCAGATGGATATGCTATAGTTGCAACAGAGGGAAAAAAAGACCAAACAAGCAGAAAGGATAGCCGAACGATAGACATTGGTGTGGTGAGACATTGGTGTGGTGCTCAAAGTTTATTGTACCCTGTCTAGTCATCATGTTTGCAAATCAGAGAATACTACAGATCCTAGAATATTATAAACCACTATCTGATCTAATACAAGCATTACCTAGTCTTGTTTGTTTCGAATCAGTTGGCTGCTGCTTGCTACCAGCAAGAAGCTAGCAACCAAGACGAATAAATGACGCGAACATTTTCTAGAGCTAAATCAGTATATCTCATATGAGCTGGAGCTGCAAGCAGATGAGAAGTAAATCTAGGTATCTCAATGTAATATCCAAATTAGAACGTCAACCACTATGCAAAAGCGTAAGAAAATATCAGAGCACATAATACCACATAAGAAATATGCAAAGATCAAGGATGCAATGCAAAATCCCAACTAACCAGGCTTCGAAGAAGGATTGGTGTTCTCAACATTGTTCTTCTTAGCTCCGCAACGGTGGCAGGGGCCAGGGGGTAAAAATCGCCCTTCTTGATCTCTATCGGAGACTTGTGTTGATGATGGAATCCAGGGCCGGGGGGTCTGGGGGAGGCGCAAAACATGGGTGTCGATGTTTTACCACCGATAGCCTGTCACGGGGTACCCGGGACAGTTGTTTGGGCTTCGGCCGGTGCGGAGCTCAACGGTGAACGCAAGAGACAATCGATTTATACTGGTTCGGGCCCTTGACCGTGATCGAGTAATAGCCTTTACGTCCAGACGACGTTAGCCTTTTGCGTTGGATTGATTGGTTGTAACACCCAAAAAAATTTAAAATTTTGAATTAGATAAAATTTGAAGTTAAAAGAGATTTAGTTATGAGTTTAAATAATTTAGATAATATTTAATGGGGATTAAAATTTAAAATATTAGGTGGAATATTTGGTGATGCATTCATGTTGTTGCATTTGTTTTATTATGTGGTGTGGTTTTGATTTTATTTGATTTGGATTTGAAAATCTATTTAAATGGTTTGGAAAACAAATGTAAAAAAAAGAAGAAAAGTTTACCTGCTGTCCGACGGCTTGGAGGCCCGCCCGAGCCGGCCTGCTCCTCCCTTCCTTCGCGGTTGGGCCGAGCTGAGCCGAGCCCGCTTCCCCCGCTTCTTCTCGCGCCCGCGTGGGCCAGCCCAGGGAGCAGCCGCGCGCCCCTCTCTCCAGTGTCGCTGACGGGTAGGACCCGCTTGTCAGCCGCTCCTTCTTCCTCACGTCGTGACCGAGCCAGAGACGAACTCCTCCTCAACCGAATCCAACCGCGTAATCTGAGATATCTATCCTTAATCGTCACGTTTGGGGCTATAAAAGTGTAGCCGCATTCCCCCTTGTCTCTTTTTCCATATTAACTTCGAGCCGAACCACGTGAACTCGAGCTTAGGGGGTTGGAAACCCTAGGTTTCACTGCCGCCGTCGTCAGAGCTTGCCGGTGAGCCCGCGCCTTTCTACTTTGCATTGGTGAGCTCGCCATCTTCTTCTCTCCCTCCCCATGCTTTTCTTTTGGTCTGTGGTGCTCTAAATCTCGAGAACGTAGAGCTCCGACGAGTTTTGCCAAAGCCAGCAATGGTGCCGCCGCCTTCCCAAGCCGCAACACGTCTTTGGTTCATTCTTGTCTCCCTATCCTACGTAGGTGAGTTCGCCTTAAGCTCTTGGTTCGAATGGTGCCGGCCACACTTCCTATTGTGGTCTAAATCGCCGATTCGAAGACTCCGGCGAGTTTACGGCCATGGCGCCGCCGCGTGCCGAGATTTCCGATGATAGCGCCGCCGGGCTATCGCTAGAGATGCCGTGAGCCGTCCGTTTTCAGATCAACGGCCTAGAATACAAGATACCCCTTCACGGGGTAAACTTCTTAAAGAGCCCCTGCATTTTTATGAAATAGAACCCGCGGTCCTTGGCGTAATCCAGGAATTACGTTTCTTTGTTTTGAAAACGTATTTCTTCTCGGTAATTCAAAAATATGTTTTCTGATATTTACAGTTTTGCCACTAAACTTGTTTTGATCATAAAATTTTTGTTTTAACTCTGATTTGACCCGTTCAAGTTACGTTAGATTCGTATTTGCGAGCTCTACATGTTAGTATAGCTGTACAGTAGGTTTGTAAAATTTAATTTTTGAGTTTATATTAAAGTAATTATTTATCTATAGGAAATCTTAGAAAATTCATAACTTTCACGTTTTAAATCCGAATTTCGTGATCTTTACGTCTGTGTGATCGTAGTAACGTGTAGAAGAGTTTTACAAACTTTTTATATTGTTTTGCTACTATTGGTGTACTGTTCTAACTATGTTCCTTGTTTGCTTCGTGTATGATTGCTCGGATGATTGTGTGTTGATGCTTGATGATCGAGTATAGACGGTGAGCAGTTTCTTGACGATCAGGAGTATTATTTTGAGCCAAACCAGCAGTATCAACAGGAAAGCTTTGATCAAGGCAAGTATAACATGGAACCATCCTTGTTGTCCTATTCACTAAAATTATCATACATATGCATGTGTCTTCCTTAACAATCTTAGAGATTATAACTTAGTGATTGTTAACTTGGTTCCTTGTCAACCTTGGGGATGCATTTGGGTAGCTATTGCTAGTGCTTAATTATGAACAATGATCTTGTAATTTGATTAATAGATTAAGCAATCAACCTTTAATGATGATTTTATTTACTGTTGAAAAGGGGCTAGAGCATGAGGATTATTTTGATGCTCTGGTTTCTCTTCATAAGGACTTATCTGTACGTGATCATCCGGGACATACAGTGCAGTTGTGAGGGCTATATGGCTCTGGCTTTAGTTGTTTAAAGGACCTTTTCTAGCTTGTTAGTGGTTACCTTAAATGGCGTAAGAATGACTTGCCACGTTGGGTGTAGGACAGCCTCTAGTCTATGAGTATAGCCGAGAAGGAATTGTGCCATTTGAAAAGGGGGGTTCCTACATCTGCCTGCCGAGTGAATCTAATGGCCCTAACTTGTTAGACAAACCTTTAAGTGGCTTTATATGGTTCTCCGGTGTTTGGGTTTGATCTCCCCACACATTTGGAAATCATGACTCACAGTGAAAGTGTACACCTCTGCGTAGAGTTAAAAACTGGTATACTAGCCGTGCACACGGATATGGACGGCCTTGAAACATCTACAGATAGATGATCACCATTGTTATATCATGCTTAATTACTGTTGAATATTATTATGCTCATGTTAATGCTATTCATTATTCTTGTTACAATTGATCATTGGTTCATTAATAGGAAGTGGATTATCTTGATGCTACTCAATTGCTAAATATATGATGATAAAAAGCTAAACGCAGTCAAATAGTGTCTAGCCTTTTGTGCCTCATGAACCATATGTTATACTTGTTGAGTTCGACATGGACTTACCCTTGCTATTTTCACCATAACAGATGAAGAATATGAAGATGATTATCGTAACGAGTACTAGTCTTGATGTCAACCAGTCAACCGTGTCCCTGTGTTTAGAGTTTCCGCTGGAGATCTACTATTAGTTGCTACAATTTATTGTATAAGACTATGTGTTAAATATTTATTCGCTATGTAATAAGCACTGTGATGATACTATATAATTTGTCTACTTGTGTGTGCGATCATATCCTAGGGCGCACATGAGTCTTTTATGCATCCTATTTTTGTCCTTAAAAATAGGTGTGGCAATGTTGTGTTGTTGTTTTTTACAGGGGTGTGCATAGTCTCTCTTTATATCAATAGAGAAGATTATGGTACGGTTACAATCCTAGTCGGATCTAAATAAGATGTCCTGATCTAAATACAGAAGGTACTTTCCTATAGGAGTCTGGCTAGTCTAGCCTATTCTACTTGGATTCGGTGTAGCAGTTGTTGCACCCCTTCCTGCTTCGGTCCGTGGGCTAGGCCAGAGCCCATGACTTGTAGTTATATCGCTGGGGAACCCTGTGGGTCCTGTATCGACAAGCCCCTGAGCGTTTCATGGTTAAACTCGAAAGCCTCCTTGTTTCTCTGGCCTCGCTTGGTGAAACAAGCCTGGTCCGGGTTCTTTCGAAGAGAAGCCTTGAAATGGTCTTTTCTTGAAGAATTCTCCTGAGTGATGTGTGCTTTTTCAAAGAAAAAGGGCACTAACTGAGTGTAGCTCCCGAGCCTCTTACTATTTGGAATAAAAAGTTGGAGGGTCTTGGATCTTTATCATTGGAAAAACTGAAAATCTCTTCTGAGGATATGTACCATGCAGTCCCCGAGCATATATCCGGGTTCTTTTGTTCAAGAAAAACTCGAATAGAGGGTCTTTTGTCATGTTCTCATGTAGCCTGCTTTCTGTCAGAGGTAGGTGGTAGGTGGTGGTTGAGTTGGTTGAATGTTGCGCAGCCACGGGTTGCACAGTTTTAGCATATTCTTTCGGATATACTGTCCTCGAGTACTGTGTCTTCACGCACGGCTGCTTTTTCTTTACTGCGTTTTGTCACTTCTCTAAATCTTTTGTCGTTGGTGCACTTGTTCCATGTATACCGCTCCTTGGCCTATAAATACCCCCTGGCGAGCTGATGCAAATCGGCAAAGTCTTGGTATAGAACTTGTAGTCTTGTGGCTATGAATATGACAGTTTGTGAGGTAGAGCAGCCCCCGGGCGTGAGTCGGAAGTCTTGTATTGCTTGTAGTGGATGGACGAAGTCTTGTGATAGGGATTAGAGGTAGACTAATCTCTTAGTGGTATTGTGTCGGGTAGTTCATTCTGGCAGATGGAACAAGCCTTGTGAGTTGGGACTCGTTCCCTCATCCAGCAGTTCTGGGTTGATCCTTCCACTCTGCCTTGCGACTGTCCGATGCAGATCAACATTTGATCCAGGATCACATCGGGCTTGGGTAGACAGATGCCTACGAGCCTCGCCTGGTCCATGTTGTCCTATTGTGCCGCTGACACCGATCTTGGATGCACTGCGCTCCTCCTTTGAAGAAAATAGTGCAACCGAGTAGAGTGTGTTCTGTCGAGTAGCAACTAGAAACACGTAGTCGTTCTAGAGCCGAGTTCTACCAGGTTCCTTGTTGCTACCTTGTTTGTCATAGTACCGAGTTTGTTGGGTCTTATGAGATTTGTAATCTTGTATCCCTTGAAGATATTTGTAATAGAAAAAACTTATTTTCTGAGTTATTGTCTCCTTTTTTGCTTATCTGAGTGCTTTTGAGTATCATCCGGGTTGTTTCTAGAAAATTCAGGTTCTTTGGCAGCGTTCTGTAATCTCTTCTGTGTATCTTGCGAGTGGCGAGTTCTTTCTGAGTAGTATGAGCTAAAACTAATCGGCAATGGTCTCATGTGGATGGATAAGTTTGGAATCTGCCCATTGCACTGTACCATTGTGAAAAGGCATGTCGTCTGTCGCTTTAGTCATGTCCTGCATTTAATGCGCAAAAGGTGCAAACAATTGTAACACCCTTGGTGTTATAGTAAATAAAAGTTTGTCATGTCATCATATGCACTGCAAAGCATTCATGATTAAGTTAACCATGATGGGCATCAACTAAAATAAGTTTACATTTCGTAGATTGAATGTGCTTTTGTGATGTGTGACTCGAATCCAAAAAACCCTAATTTTGAATGTCATCGCAAATACTTAGTTTGCGCCCTACGTAATTTGAGGTGTATGACTGTGTTATATACTAGTGTCAAGTGTAGGGTATGAGCTCAAGTCCAACTCTTAAAATGAAGCTTCAAGTTTGAGTTTGAATTTGGAATAAAAAAACTTGTTGCGAGTTTTTTGATTTGAATTTGGATTCAAATTTGAGGAATTATTAAAAGATTTTCCGAAGTCAATCTGGTCAACCAAGAGTGGCATTTGGTCAAACATGTGATGCTTGACTCAATGATGCCCTTGGATGATGGTGTGATCACTAAATACTCACCAATTAATGTAGCAACAAGTTTCAATTTGAAATTCGTCCGAAAACCTTAAAATTCAAAACCCTGATTTTACCCCTTTTGATTAATGCAAAATCTAAGCAAAATTTGGGAAAAAGTTTGAAACCAAGTTTGTAGATCTTTTCAAGGGCTACAAGTTTGGTGTGTTAAGTTTTCAAGTTTCTGTGTAAAATTTTGAGTAATTTGGAAAAGAAGCAAATTTCAAATTTCACCCCTTTTCATCCCAAACCCAAATTTCAAAATGGAGGCAAAATTTGAAAATGGTTTGAATAGCAAAGTTGTAGGTCTTGGTTAGATGTACATCTTTGGTATTTTGAGTTTTTGAAGTTTCAATATAAAATTTAAAGTAATTTTGAAATTATCAAATTCTAGAAAAATGTCCCCTTTTGATTTCAATTTCAAATTTCAAAATCCAGGCTGAATTTGAAAAAGTTTTCAACATGAAACTTG
Organism: Saccharum hybrid cultivar R570; assembly: GCA_038087645.1. NCBI lineage: Eukaryota > Viridiplantae > Streptophyta > Magnoliopsida > Poales > Poaceae > Saccharum > Saccharum hybrid cultivar. The sequence goes on from JAQSUU010000059.1 coordinate 4,640,564, forward strand.
TAGAGCTTGAAATTCTAAAGATTTTATATCTTGGGAATTTTTCAAGTTGCTACATGTTTTTAGAAGTAATTTTGAAAAATAGTTTTGAAATCTAAAGATTGGGGGAGCTACACTGACCGACGAATCAGAGCCGGGCAGCAGACGGCATGGGCACCGGCGAGCCGTCGTGGCCTTCGGCCATCTTCCAGGTGCACCACAGTCGTTAGCTACCGCTTCAGCATGGCCAGGCCGCCCGCGTTGTGTAACACCTCAGGTGTTTAGCTCCATAATTGCATTGCATTGCATGAGCATAAGCATGCATCATTTCATGTCAATTCATATGGTTGCAACAAATGTGATTTGTTTTGAAGTTTTGTTTGACTCACATCATGTGACACTAGGGAGTTGGTGTAACTAAAGGGTAGAGTAGCCAATTATATCTCACAACACCTTAGTTATACTTAGGGTCACTCATGGAGCAAGGTTCATGTTGACCAAAATCACCAAAATGCCCTCCAAGGTGTAGTTGACCAGCATTTAGCCCTAGGATGCTCTAGTTTGACCATTTAAAAAGTCTAGCTTCGAGACCTTGCATGGAGGAGCACCCTTAAGCAAAGTTGTAGAGAATTTCATAAGGAACAAAAGTTCTAATATGGCCATCTCATGAAAATGATCAGAACGTGCTCAAAAATGGCCCACAAGTCAGTATTAGAGGCTGTTTTGGGACTTAGCAATTTTGGCTAAGTGTGAAGCTGAAAACCGTTTCACTGTACCTCACTTTGGCAACTTGTAACTCACAAACTAGGCCGAACCAGTCCTTGAGCCAATTGACAAAGTTGTTGTCCACACATAGCTCTACAACATTGTCAACATCACCATCACCTAGTTCTAAATGGTTTAGGAGATATAGTGTCTAGAAAATCGGGTTTCAGTCGGCTTAATGACTGAAACTACGTTTCAATTTCGAAGTGCACCACTTTGGAGCTCTATGGTTTCAAATCCAGGCCGAACCAGTCCAAACTCCAATTGACAAACTTGTAGCCCTCATGTAGCTCTACAAAATTTGTGTAATCATCTTTGACTAACTCAAGCTGGTTTAGGAGATACTCTTCGTTGAAATCGCGCTGTCAGTCATCTAATGACGGCCTTCATCCAGTCAAACCGGCCTCGTTTGTCTGTCATGGCCGACCGGAGACAGGACAGCGGCGACGCGTGGGGGCTCGGTGGTGGCCATGCGCCGGCCGTGGTCCCACCAGTCAGACCACAGGGCCTTCAAGGACGCCACGAAGCCGGACCCTGTCCCTCACTCGCGCCTCTGCTTCCCTCTCGCCCTCTCCGAGCCAGGGCGGAGCACCGAGGTGCCATTGCCGCCGTGCCACTTCCCCACGCTCGTGCGCCATTGTCGTTGAGTCTCGGCTCAATTCCTCCCGCCAGCGACCCCGCAGCATCTCCCTCTACCACCTCCACCCCTTTCCGGGAGCGTTTGAGCGAAGGTGAGGCCACATTGCTCGCTTCCGCCACTACGACCGCGTTCGGGACCTCGCCGGAGTTTGAGGCCACCGTGGTCAAAGCGGCTCGGCCCTTCTCATCCCTCCCTTTTCCCTTAGTTAGCTTTCCAGTGACCCCGGGAAACTCGGAGCGGGCTTGGTTGAGGCGGTAGGGGCTCACTGTCGCCGGTGTACCGCCGCGCACCTCCACCGTGCCGCCATGCCCAACGGCGAGCACCTTTCCGTTGCTCCACCGCCCCGTTCTTGCCACCAATCGATGTAGTTCGATGACGTGGTCATGCTCGTCCATCCAATTTCATCGACCGGCTCACTGACGGTGAGCTCCGGCGATCGCAGCTCCTCCCCTCCGCCTCTCTCTCTCTCTGACCGGTGGGGCCATCTGGTCAGTCGCACGCGCGCGCGGGCGGGAGCCGTAGTAGGCCGTGCGCGGGAGCAGGCCGCACCGCGCGATGTGGGCCACGTCGGCTTTGCAGGCCGGCCCGGTAACAGGATTTTGGATTTAGTTTTTGTTTTCCTTTCATATTTGTCACAGTTTTAGTTAAGTTTTGGAAAATGTAAATCTAAGGTTTTACTTGCCTAAAAATTATGAGATAAATTTTGTTGGGATCTACAGGGTGTGTAGTATTTTAGAAAAATATGATTTGGTTAGGTGATGTGTAGTTTCTGGGATATTTAAATAGGTCTTTAAAATGTGTTTTAATTCACATGCAAACTTGTTTAAATCATATCTTGAGTTTCAGTGTTCCAAAAATTATGAAATTTGGTGGGTAGGCTAATTTAGACTTGCTCTAGCTCTGGTAAAAATTTGGGCAGTAGTGCTTAAGTACTTTTCCAGTTATAATGCTATCTTTTTATTTTAGGAAATACTTAAATGAATTTTTGTAATTTTTCTACATGTGCAATGTTCATATAACGTTTTGGAGAATGTCTTGGTACCCTAGAGTGTCTAAGAAAATTAGGAAATCTGTTGTTTGACACTTTTTACTATGCTTTGTTACTTATACAAAAATCAGCCTTTTTGGGCTTGTGAATTTTGTGTAGGAAGTTCCTGTGAATAAAGTAGCCTCTTTTTGGGTCAGAGAGTCTCCTGTAATTTTTGTAGAATTTTAGGAGCAGTTTATATATATGTTTAAAATCCCACTTAATTAATTGAGTAAATTAAGAAATGAGTTTAAATAAATATTCTAGGTGGGCACACCTTACTTTCTGGTGTTTTTGTGACCTTTTTGAACTTGTAGTAACATTAGTTTGGTCTTAGAGAATGTTTGCCACATAAATAAATATTTAATCTTTGCAATTCTAGGTTTTCTGGACAGCTGGTAGTATTTCTAGGTTTGACCTTTGATAAAGGTGGTTGCTGGAAAACTTGTAAATACCAAAGTTGGAGTAAACTTGATAAATTAGCTTATGTCAAAATTTGGGAGTATTTGGCTTAGTAGTTTAGGAGTTATTGCTGTTTTAAGTGACTGTCCAGAATTAACTGCTCTCTGTTTGGGGAGGACAGATTCTGGAACTTTGGAATTTCGACTGGGTAAACTCTAGAATTAAGTGTTGTGGTCTGAAAATATTTTGTGGTGTATTTCATAAGCTTTCCAGATTGTCTTAGACCATATCTGTTGGAGTTGGGAATCTCCAGTTATGTTAGAAACAAGTAGCTGCTGTCCAGAATGTCTTACTGTGATATTTTGGGTTGGATGTGGTAACCTAAATAATGTCACTCTTATGTTTGTTAGGTGTTAGGGCCTTAACCGAAGACGAACAACTATATCTTAGGTTAGGTAGATTAGGTGAGTACTTCTCCACCGGAGAAGAGACTTGCACATTTTAATGAAGTAACTTGAATAGAGTATTTTATTTCTGAAATGCATTTCATTCCGAGCATGTTGCACCCATTTATGCATCCATGATATTTATTGTGCATTCATGCAATAGGTGTACCGGAGGGGGTAACTCTCCTCGAATTCGAGCCTGTGATTCCGGAGGAAATCCAGGACCAGCCGGAGCAGCTAGAGGAACCAACCGGCGGAGAAGTTCCCGCAGAAGACCTGCCTGAGTGTCCTGACCACCGGCCTTCGACCTTTTTGAAAGGCAAGCCCCGGTGCATGCTGAACCTACTGTTTTATAAAGTCATCTTGAGTACTTTTAATTATTTACTGCATTAAGTTGTAGGAGTTATATGATAACACTTGTTGCATTATACCTGTCCTTGTCCAGATATCGTACTTAATCCTATATTAGGTTTAGGCACGTGTCAATGCTTAGCCCTGCTTAGTACGGTAGAAGTCGGGTGATTTCCGGTCATCCGCGAGATGTAGGAAGGAGTCACGAGTGGCTTTATGGCTATCGTGGATGGAACCATGCTTAAAAATGAAATTGAGACCGGACGGGAGTTTGATAGTACAGCCACAAGACACTTCACGTCTTGGGTGTGGAGCTATGCCCGTCTGAGTCGTTTAAGGACCGATTCGCTGTACGTCCTTGAGTCATGTTGAACGCAGTCTAACACTTAGTTGGCCGGATAAGCCGACCGCGAAGCCGAGTAATGTGGTTCAGGCCGGGAATCGAATGGTAGGTTGCTTCTTGGAGGAGAGAAAGGATGTGCTTGGGGACATTGGCGTGAGACCAAGGGGGGGTTAGATCCCTATCACCTGGCAGAGTGTCGCCCTTGGGGTCGCGACATCATTCGGGCCCGTAATTCCTGAATCATATGAAAAGGTGGCTTGTGCGACCCTGGCAAGGGCCTGCGCGGTGAGTGTTAGAAATACCCCTCCAGCTGGATAGGAATTCGATTCGAATCGCCGTCGCTCCCGGTTAGTGAGCACTTGACTTGAGCAGCGGCAACGTAGATCTCATTAAATGAACAGATGGTTAAGTGAATGATATAATGTTGCCACAATGATATACCTGCTATGGATATAATAATAATGTTGTTTGAGTATACTCAAGTGAATGTTTAGTACAGGTGCTAAGATAGATGACAGGTAAATACTAAAAATAACTGCTAGTACAGGTTATAAGAGTTTCAATTACTTATGCCTTTTATGCAAAATGTGATGTCAGCTAGCCTCTTGTATAAGCCTTGCATAATCCTTGGTGTCATCTTATTTCTGGTTTTCGACGGGTAAGTCTAGCTGAGTACATTTCAGTACTCAGGGTTTATTCGCTCCTGTTGCAGATGATATGCTCTACCAAGGCTTCTGCAAAAATTGTCTCCACCCTGCGGGTGACGAAGACTAGATCACTAGGGCGTGATCATCTTTATGTACTTTCCTGATGCTTTTGTGGGTTGTTGATCAACAAGACTGGCAGTAGTTAAACAACTGGTGTGTGTTTGCTTCCGCTACTTTTATAAACTTGGTTTGTAATAATTGCGACTCCGTGTGTGTAAACTTATTTTAGAACTACTTGTGAAATGTAACGTATGATGTTCTATGTTGAATGATGCGATCCTGGTTATAAGCAAGTTGGTTTGAAATCCTTCGTGGTTTCGATTGACTACCGGGATTATATGGGCTCAAGTTCGAAAATTTGAGCACTTCGGTGCTTGTTTTTGTACTTGTGCTCTTATAATTTGGTCGGTTCTGTTACAGCTGGTACCGGAGCATAATTCAACATTAAACACATCGTACGAGTATTTAAAAACAAAAGTATTTGATTATGAAAAAGGGTTAAAACACTAAAAATTATTTTTTAGGTATGCCAGTGATCACATCCCTTAGCCCAAATAAGGACTCTTAGGTGACTTATTATAAAGACTAACTTGGGGGCCTTGTTTGTTTTTGTTTCGTCGTCCATACGGCGTGATATAGTATGGATGCCATCCACTTGGGTGGTAATGTATAGATCAATTGCCTCGACGCTCTGGTAAGCGTGAGTTGTGAGAGCATGATCGTCCAACCGGCGATCTAGGGGAGAGTAGTTTTGGTGACTTGCATACTTACATGTTTAAACCGTGTAATTATGTAAGCACTTAATTGTGGGAACCTTTATATCGGGTAGCTTTGATACTGAAGTATATACATCAGGGGATGTGTATATGGAAAGTATTTAAATTACTGCTTTCTTGTGTGCATATATTGGGAAACTGTTGGGCTAAAATGAGATTTTCTGTAGGTACACTAACAGCGTAACGAGTAGACCGATAGTTTCGCTTATATGAGAGAACGTATGTATGCCACCGCCTAGCGTTAGAACTTTAGGTTTATACTAAGGTGAGAGGGCGTACGGAACGTGCATGCATCATGTTTAATTATATCATACATATCATTTACTCCCTCCTTAAAAATTTCAGTACTCCCGACTAAAGTAAATTTCGTATCCCCTAAATGATCCTCACTTTAAGTCGTATCTTGTTGCTATAGATGGCACGTACCAAGAGGACCGCTCGCAAGTCCACTGGGGGCAGGGCACCTCGTCACCAGCTCGCTCCACGTGAGCCCCGCCCTGAGCCTACTGAGGTGGAAAGGCTGAGGGCAGAGTTGGCTGAAGTGACTGCTGCCAGGAATGCAGCGCGTCAGCAACTGGAGCAAGTGATCCGTGATCGTGACCAAGAAACCCTTGCAGTCCAGAGATTGACAGTAGCAAACCGCAACTGTCAACGCATGCTGGTCCATGTCATGAACCAGAGGTATGAAGCCTGACACGAGGAGAACGTTCTGAGAGCTCGTCAGTTTGAGCTCGAGCAACAGTTGGAGAATGCTGAAGAATACAATGACAATCTTCATGAAGAAGTGCATCGCCTGAACAACCAGCTAAATCCTCTGCTGCCTCGAAACAACAACGCAGATGAGGACATGGGTTCGAGAATCGCCATGGCTAAAGATGATGAAGAAGTGGAGGTCAATGGGCCCCAAGATGAAGCACCAGAAGAAGCACCAGAAGAAGGAGAAGAAGATGAGGAGTTAAAGCCTGTTAGTGATGAGGATGGCGGGGAGATCCTTGACACCGACTCTGAGGACGATGCTTAAAGTAGTTATCACGTAGCTATGATGTTAGGATCGTCCTTTGTGCCTCCTGGGGTTGGAGTGAGGCTTTGTAATAACTTGACTTTTGGGATATAAGGTCGAACCCTATGTTTCCTGTATGTTTAGTTGGAACCTGTTAATTTCGATCGCAATTGGATGTCTTATTGTGTTGCGTTCGATGATGGTGTCACGATTAGCACTCTTCGGTGCCACGACGAAACCGAGGGCCTCCTATAGCGCACGACATAAGGCTGTGCTGCTTGGCACGCGCTGGTATCGAGGCGGCTAGTCATGATCCACCATGGAACTCTACCGTTGAGAAGTCTCTTTGTGATCAGTTTGAAGTAGCCTTTCTCAGTCAACTAAAAACTTTGAAATTAAATCCAAGTACCGGGCGGAAGATCAAAAATCACGTAGATTTTAACGTAAACGGTTCAGTAACTGTTGTGCTCCTTGTGTGTGAGCCTTTATCCAAGTACATCTTGTTGGATTCTCTCGCATGATTGCGTCAATTGATCCGCTTGAATGGATTGTGCGGTTGTGATGAATTATTGTGCCATGAGTATTTTGAGAAGTCTATTTCATGAAGTCAGTTTGACATATTTACAATAATTCATCTACAAATTTCCCACATCGTCAGTGCTCATTGGCTATGTATTTTGCAGATGTCGTACAATCTTCGTCGGGGTCATGGCAATGAGGATGAGGAACAGCCACCCCCTCCACCACCACCTACCCCGGCTGATCTGATGCAGACCGTGGTCGAAGGGCAGCGCATGCTGGCAGATGCTATGCGCCAGCTTGCCAACCGGGAGGCTCGTCATGGCCGCCAGGGCCCAGAACCCAATCAGTATAGTGATTTCAAGGACTTTCTTGATACTAAGCCCCCGCTCTTTAAGGAGGCAGAGGAACCACTGCAAGCTGATGAGTGGTTGAATACTATTGAACAAAAGTTTTGTCTGCTTCGCTTGACTGATGAGCTAAAGACTGAATATGCTTCTCACCAACTACATGGTCCAGCGGGTATTTGGTGGAGCCACTATCGTTCCACACTGCCTGCAAATGTCCCAATTGCTTGGGACCAGTTCAAGGCCGCATTCCGTGGGAACTATATTCCTCTAGGTCTTATGGCTATCAAGCACACAGAATTTATGAGGCTGTCGCAGGGCAATAAAAGTTTGACTGAATATCTGCAATCCTTCAACAACCTGGCAAGGTATGCCACGGAGTTTGTGGATACCGATTCCAAGAAAATTGCTAGCTTTAAAAGAGGCCTCGGCCCAAAGCTGATGAAGACTATGGGCACTAGCAAGTGCACTACCTTCAATGAATTTATCAGTGATGCTCTGACTCAAGAGAATAATAACTCTATCTATGCTGCTTCTAAGAGCCACAAGAGGGCACTTGAGGTAGGTGCTTCATAGTCTCGAGCTCCAGCTGCCCCAAGGGCTCCTCCTCGACCTCCCGCCACAAGTGCTAAGTTCTGTCCTTTGCAAAAGAAGGCGCCAGTGAAGACTGGGTTTCGCAAGGCATATACAGTGGCTCTGCCAAAGGGTAATTCGGGCCAAGGCAGCTCCAGTGTCCCTCCTAGCAACATGCCTTGTTGGAACTGCAACAAGCCAGGCCATTGGTCCAGGAATTGTTCCTACCCTAAGAAGAATGTCAACCAAGGTGGCCGTCAAGGGCACACCCATTATAACAGTATTGAGGAAATCCCATCTGGTGAGGTTGTCACTGCTGGTAAGTTCCTAGTTGACCAACACCCTGCAGTGGTACTTTTTGATTCAGGTGCTTCGCATTCCTTTATCAGTCCTAAGTTTGCATCAGAGTTTGCACACAAATTGCATACTGTTGAAGGTGGGGGTTATTGTATTAGCGCAGCAAGTGGGAATATTTCCACAAATAAAGTAGTGGGGAATCTTGAGCTTGAGATAGAAGGGCGAAAGTACTCGCTTGCCTTAGTGGTTTTGCCAGGCTTAGGCATAGATATTATCTTGGGCATGAATTGGATGAGTCAGAATGGGGTACTCATTGATACATCCACTCGGGTAGTTATGCTCAGAGATCCTACAGATCAAAAGGGTTTTCTGGTACAACTTCCCAGAAAAGTTGATTTGTCTGGGGAAGTTTATGCTATGCCAGCAAAGGCGTTGGCTAAAATTCCCATAGTAAATGAGTTTCCGGACGTTTTTCCCGATGATTTGCCGGGGCTCCCTCCGGATCGGGATGTGGAATTTAAAATCGAGTTGTTGCCTGGCACAGCTCCCATCTCTAGGAGACCTTATAGGATGCCTCCGAATGAGTTAGCTGAACTTAAGGTGCAATTGAACAAACTTTTGAAGAAGGGGTTAATTCGTCCGAGTTCGTCGCCGTGGGGATGTCCTGCTATCTTTGTAAAGAAGAAGGATCAGTCATTGCGAATGTGCGTAGATTATAGACCTCTCAATGCAGTCACTGTCAAAAATAAGTATCCTCTACCCCGCATCGACATCTTGTTCGATCAATTGGCTAAAGCTAAAGTTTTCTCCAAGATCGATCTAAGATTTGGCTACCATCAAATTAAAATCCGCCCGGAAGATGTTCCCAAGACAGCTTTCTCTACCCGATACGGTCTTTATGAGTATCTTGTTATGTCCTTCGGCTTGACCAACGCCCCCGCGCACTTTATGTACTTGATGAATTCGGTGTTTATGCCCGAATTGGACAAGTTCATGGTGGTATTTATTGATGACATCCTGATATATTCTGTAAATGAGGAAGATCACGCTGAACATCTGCGTATAGTCCTCACAAGACTGCGTGAACATCAACTATATGCAAAGTTCAGTAAGTGCGAATTCTGGCTTCGAGAAGTACCTTTCCTTGGGCATGTGTTGTCCGATGGAGGAATTATGGTGGACCCCGCCAAGGTACAAGAAGTACTGAACTGGAAGGCTCCTATCTCGGTTCACGAGGTCTGGAGTTTTCTTGGTTTGGCTGGCTATTATCGTCGCTTCATCTCGGATTTCTCCAAAATAGCCAAGCCAATGACTCGGTTGCTACAAAAAGACACCAGGTTTGTCTGGACTCCTGAGTGTGATGCGGCTTTTCACCAACTGCGAATCCTCCTAACCTCAGCTCCGGTTTTGGCACAACCGGATATCGAGAAACCATTTGATGTTTATTGTGATGCCTCAGGCATAGGTTTGGGAGGTGTTCTGATGCAGGAAGGCCGAGTAATTGCATATACCTCTCGACAACTTCGGAAACATGAGGCGAATTATCCAACGCATGACTTAGAACTAGCCGCAGTCGTTCATGCTTTGAAAGTGTGACGGCATTATCTGCTGGGCAATGTTTGCAATATCTACACAGACCACAAAAGTCTCAAATACATCTTCACCCAACCCGAGTTAAATATGCGTCAAATAAGATGGCTCGAGTTGATTAAGGATTATAACCTTCAAGTGCACTATCATCCTGGCAAGGCAAATGTGGTTGCGGATGCTTTAAGCCGTAAGTCTCATTGCCATTCCCTAGTTGAAACTGATTTTCATCGATCTCGCCTTCTACATCCAGCAGTCTTGTACAACATCACCATCAGTTGTACTCTCAAAAGCCAAATTATTGAGCTTCAAAAGACAGATCTTGGTGTATTCCACATAAAACGCAAGATGAAAGAGCAAGAAACTACACAGTTTAGGGTAGATGAAGAGGGTGTACTATGGTTCAAGGATAGGTTAGTTGTGCCTAAGGACCGAGAGCTTAGAAATGATATTATGACTGAAGCACACTCCTCTAAGTTGTCCATCCATCCTGGTAGCAATAAGATGTATTATGATTTGAAGCCATACTATTGGTGGACCAAGATGCGGAAGGAGATAGCTACATATGTGGCTAGGTGTGACACCTGCTGTAGAGTTAAGGCTGTGCATATGAAAGCTGGGTTGCTTCAACCACTTTCTATCCCAGGTTGGAAATGGGAAGAGATAAGTATGGATTTCATTGTCGGACTTCCTCCTACTGTCAAAAATCATAACTCCATCTGGGTAATTGTGGACCGCCTAACCAAGTCGGCTCACTTCATTCCTATTCGAGTAGACTATCGTCCTACTGACTATGCTGAGTTGTACTTCAATCAGATAGTCCGGCTCCATGGGATACCTCGTACTATCATATCTGACCGTGGTCCCCAGTTCACTGCTCGCATTTGGGAGCACTTGCATCACCTTCTAGGAACCAAGTTAGTGAGAAGCTCTGCTTATCACCCCTAGACGTCTGGTCAGACGGAACGGGTTAACCAAATCTTGGAAGATCTGTTGCGGGCATGTGTCATTTCATCCAAGGGTTCTTGGGAAAAATGGTTACCTCTAGCCGAATTCTCATACAATAATAGTTACCAAGAGAGTATTAAGATGGCCCCATTCGCAGCTTTGTACGGTCGTAAGTGTAGAACCCCACTAAATTGGATAGAAGCTGGTGAGAGGAGATTTTATGGTATTGCTTTTGTTGAGAAAGCTGAGGAACAAGTCCGTACCATCCAAAAACATATGGCTGCAGCCCAAGCTAGACAGAAAAGTTATGCTGATCGTCGTAGAAAACCGCTCGAGTTTGAAGTTGGAGACTTCGTTTATCTGAAAGTTTCTCCAATGAAGAGTGTCCAACGTTTTGGTGTTAAGCGGAAACTTGCGCCAAGATATGTGGGTCCTTTCCAAATCATAGGCAAGAGTGGAGCTGTTGCGTACAAAATCCAGTTACCTCCAGAAATGAGTGCCATATTCAACGTCTTCCATGTATCTCAGCTCAAAAAGTGTCTTCGAGTTCCTGAGGAAAGAGTTCCTTTAGGAGATATCAGGCTGGAATCCGATTTAACTTACGAAGAAAAGCCAGTCTGAGTGATCGATACTCAGGAACGAGTGACTAGAAGCAAAGTGGTTAAATGGTATAAAGTAATGTGGAGTAATCAGGGTAGTGAAAGTGACGCTACATGGGAACGGGAGGACTATTTGCGGGATGGTTATAAGGAATTCTATGAAAAATGGTACGCTTTCCAAATCTCAGGACGAGATTTTTATAAGGGGGGAGGGCTGTAACACCTTAGGTGTTTAGCTCCATAATTGCATTGCATTGCATGAGCATAAGCATGCATCATTTCATGTCAATTCATGTGGTTGCAACAAATGTGATTTGTTTTGAAGTTTTGTTTGACTCACATCATGTGACACTAGGGAGTTGGTGTAACTAAAGGGTAGAGTAGCCAATTATATCTCACAACACCTTAGTTATACTTAGGGTCACTCATGGAGCAAGGTTCATGTTGACCAAAATCACCAAAATGCCCTCCAAGGTGTAGTTGACCAGCATTTAGCCCTAGGATGCTCTAGTTTGACCATTTAAAAAGTCTAGCTTAGAGACCTTGCATGGAGGAGCACCCTTAAGCAAAGTTGTAGAGAATTTCATAAGGAACAAAAGTTCTAATATGGCCATCTCATGAAAATAATCAGAACATGCTCAAAAATGGCCCATAAGTCAGTATTAGAGGCTGTTTTAGGACTTAGCAATTTTGGCTAAGTGTGAAGCTGAAAACCGTTTCACTGTACCTCACTTTGGCAACTTGTAACTCACAAACTAGGCCGAACCAGTCCTTGAGCCAATTGACAAAGTTGTTGTCCACACATAGCTCTACAACATTGTCAACATCACCATCACCTAGTTCTAAATGGTTTAGGAGATATAGTGTCTAGAAAATCGGGTTTCAGTCGGCTTAATGACTGAAACTACGTTTCTCTTTCGAAGTGCACCACTTTGGAGCTCTGTGGTTTCAAATCCAGGCCGAACCAGTCCAAACTCCAATTGACAAACTTGTAGCCCTCATGTAGCTCTACAAAATTGGTGTAATCATCTTCGACTAACTCAAGCTGGTTTAGGAGATACTCTTCGTTGAAATCGCGCTGTCAGACATCTAATGACGGCCTTCATCCAGTCAAACCGGCCTCGTTTGTCTGTCGTGGCCGACCGGAGACAGGACAGCGGCGACGCGTGGGGGCTCGGTGGCGGCCATGCACCGGCCGTGGTCCCACCAGTCAGACCACAGGGCCTTCAAGGACGCCACGAAGCCGGACCCTGTCCCTCACTCGCGCCTCTGCTTCCCTCTCGCCCTCTCCGAGCCAGGGCGGAGCACCGAGGTGCCATTGCCGCCGTGCCACTTCCCCATGCTCGTGTGCCGTCGTCGTTGAGTCTCGGCTCAATTCCTCCCGCCAGCGACCCCGCAGCATCTCCCTCTACCACCTCCACCCCTTTCCGGGAGCGTTTGAGCGAAGGTGAGGCCACATTGCTCGCTTCCGCCGCCACGGCCACGTTCGGGACCTCGCCAGAGTTTGAGGCCACCGTGGTCAGAGCGGCTCGGCCCTTCTCATCCCTCACTTTTCCCTTAGTTAGCTTTCCAGTGACCCCGGGAAACTCGGAGCGGGCTTGGTTGAGGCGGTAGGGGCTCACCGTCGCCGGTGTATCGCCGCGCACCTCCACCGTGCCGCCATGCCCGACGGCGAGCACCTTTCCGTTGCTCTACCGCCCCGTTCTTGCCACCAATCGATGTAGTTCGATGACGTGGTCATGCTCGTCCATCCAATTTCGTCAGCCGGCTCACCGACGGCGAGCTCCGGCGATCGCAGCTCCTCCCCTCCGCCTCTCTCTCTCTGACCGGTGGGGCCATCTGGTCAGTCGCACGCGCGCGCGGGCGGGAGCCGTAGCAGGCCGCGCGCGGGAGCAGGCCGCACCGCGCGATGTGGGCCGCGTCGGCTTTGCAGGCCGGCCCGGTAACAGGATTTTGGATTTAGTTTTTGTTTTCCTTTCATATTTGTCACAGTTTTAGTTAAGTTTTGGAAACTGTAGATCTAGGGTTTTACTTGTCCAAAAATTATGAGATAAATTTTGTTGGGATCTACAGGGTGTGTAGTATTTTAGAAAAATATGATTTGGTTAGGTGATGTGTAGTTTCTGGGATATTTAAATAGGTCTTTAAAATGTGTTTTAATTCACATGCAAACTTGTTTAAATCATATCTTGAGTTTCACTGTTCCAAAAATTATGAAATTTGGTGGGTAGGCTAATTTAGACTTGCTCTAGCTCTGGTAAAAATTTGGGCAGTAGTGCTTAAGTACTTTTCCAGTTATAATGCTATCTTGTTATTTTAGGAAATACTTAAATGAATTTTTGTAATTTTTCTACATGTGCAATGTTCATATAACTTTTTGGAGAATGTCTTGGTACCCTAGAGTGTCTAAGAAAATTAGGAAATCTGTTGTTTGACACATTTTACTATGCTTTGTTACTTATACAAAAATCAGCCTTTTTGGGCTTGTGAATTTTGTGTAGGAAGTTCCTGTAAATAAATTTAGTTCAAACTTTCACAGTAGCCTCTTTTTGGGTCAGAGAGTCTCCTGTAATTTTTGTAGAATTTTAGGAGCAGTTTACATATATGTTTAAAATCCCACTTAATTAATTGAGTAAATTAAGAAATGAGTTTAAATAAATATTCTAGGTGGGCACACCTTACTTTCTGGTGTTTTTGTGACCTTTGTGAACTTTTAGTAACATTAGTTTGGTCTTAGAGAATGTTTGTCATATAAATAAATATTTAATCTTTGCAATTCTAGGTTTTCTGGACAACTGCTAGTATTTCTAGGTTTGACCTTTGATAAAGGTGGTTGCTGGAAAACTTATAAATACCAAAGTTGGAGTAAACTTGATAAATTAGCTTGTGTCAAAATTTGGGAGCATTTGGCTTAGTAGTTTAGGAGTCATTGCTGTTTTAAGTGACAGTCTAGAATTGACTGCTCTCTGTTTGGGGAGGACAGATTCTGGAACTTTGGAATTCCGACTAGGTAAACTCTAGAATTAAGTATTGTAGTCTGAAAATATTTTGTGGTGTATTTTATAAGCTTTCCATATTGTCTTAGATCATATCTGTTGGAGTTGGGAATCTCCAGTTATGTTAGAAACAAGTAGCTGTTGTACAGAATGTCTTACTGTGATATTTTGGGTTGGATGTGGTAACCTAAATAATGTCACTCTTGTGTTTGTTAGGTGTTAGGGCCTTAACCGAAGACAAACAACTATATCTTAGATTGGGTAGATTAGGTGAGTACTTCTCCACCGGAGAAGAGACTTGCACATTTTAATGAAGTAACTTGAATAGAGTATTTTATTTCTGAAATGCATTTCATTCCGAGCATGTTGCACCCATTTATGCATCCATGATATTTATTGTGCATTCATGCAATAGGTGTACCAGAGGGGGTAACTCTCCTCGAATTCGAGTCTGTGATTCCGGAGGAAGTCCAGGACCAACCGGAGCAGCTAGAGGAACCAACCGGCGGAGAAGTTCCCACAAAAGACCTGCCTGAGGGTCCTGACCACCGGCCTTCGACCTTTCTGAAAGGCAAGCCCCGGTGCATGCTGAACCTACTGTTTTATAAAGTCATCTTGAGTACTTTTAATTGTTTACTGCATTAAGTTGTAGGAGTTATATGAAAACACTTGTTGCATTATACCTGTCCTTGTCCAGATATCGTACTTAATCCTATATTAGGTTTAGGCACGTGTCAATGCTTAGCCCTGCTTAGTACGGTAGAAGTCGGGTGATTTCCGGTCATCCGCGAGATGTAGGAAGGAGTCACGAGTGGCTTTATGGCTATCGTGGATGGAACCATGCTTAAAAATGAAATTGAGACCGGGCGGGAGTTCGATAGTACAGCCGCAAGACACTTCACGTCTTGGGTGTGGAGCTATGCCCGTCTGAGTCGTTTAAGGACCGATTCGTTGTACGTCCTTGAGTCATGTTGAACGCAGTCTAACACTTAGTTGGCCGGATAAGCCGTTCCGACCGCGAAGCCGAGTAATGTGGTTCAGGCCGGGAATCGAATGGTAGGTTGCTTCTTGGAGGAGAGAAAGGATGTGCTTAGGGACATTGGCGTGAGACCAAGGGGGGTTAGAGTCCCTATCACCTGGCAGAGTGTCTCCCTTGGGGTCGCGACATCATTTGGGCCCGCAATTCCTGAATCATATGAAAAGGTGGCTTGTGCGACCCTGGCAAGGGCCTACACGGTGAGTGTTAGAAATACCCCTCCAGCTGGATAGGAATTCGATTCGAATCGCCGTCGCTCCCGGTTAGTGAGCACTTGACTTGAGCAGCGGCAACGTAGATCTCATTAAATGAACATATGGTTAAGTGAATGATATAATGTTGCCACAGTGATATACCTGCTATGGATATAATAATAATGTTGTTTGAGTATACTCAAGTGAATGTTTAGTACAGGTGCTAAGATAGATGACAGGTAAATGCTAAAAATAACTGCTAGTACAGGTTATAAGAGTTTCAATTACTTATGCCTTTTATGCAAAATGTGATGTCAGCTAGCCTCTTGTGTAAGCCTTGCATAATCCTTGGTGTCATCTTATTTCTGGTTTTCGACGGGTAAGTCTAGCTGAGTACATTCCAGTACTCAGGGTTTATTCCCTCCTGTTGCAGATGATATGCTCTACCAAGGCTTCTGCAAAAATTGTCTCCACCCTGCGGGTGACGAAGACTAGATCACTAGGGCGTGATCATCTTTATGTACTTTTCTGATGCTTTTGTGGGTTGTTGATCAACAAGACTGACAGTAGTTAAACAACTGGTGTGTGTTTGCTTCCGCTACTTTTATAAACTTGGTTTGTAATAATTGTGACTCCGTGTGTGTAAACTTATTTCAGAACTACTTGTGAAATGTAACGTATGATGTTGTATGTTGAATGATGCGATCCTGGTTGTAAGCAAGTTGGTTTGAAATCCTTCGTGGCTTCGATTGACTACCGGGATTATATGGGCTCAAGTTCGAAAATTTGAGCACTTCGGTGCTTGTTTTTGTACTTGTGCTCTTATAATTTGGTCGGTTCTGTTACACGTTGGACGCCTTCGAGTTGGCTGCCTCCCCTATAAAGCCTCGCGCTACCGTTTTCTTTTTCCTCTCTCTGTTATTGCCGTTGTCGCCGCCTAGCTCCGCTGCTCACTACTGCCACCATTGAGCCGCCTCCGGCTAAGGCGACCGCGTCAACCCACTCGCCTCTCTCCCGTGCATCTCGTAGGTCCCCTCGCACCAGCCATTTCCGCTCGGAGCGCCCGCGCGACCATCTCCTTCCTCTTCTCCAGTGAGCACGGTCACCGTGCCGCCTCACCATGGCCAGCCACCCTTGTTGCCTCTCTGTGTGTACCAGTTGCACCGCTACGTTCATGGTGAGATACCTTTGCTCCTGGTCCCCTCAATTTAGTCGTTATCGGCTTGTATCGTTGGAGCACCGTGCGCCGCGGCCACCGTGACGCCATGGCCGGGGTGGGGCTCCCTCTGGGGGGGTTTGCTGCAGTATAGAGCGTTGTACTAGGTTCATGGGGTCAGGGTGGTCGTGTTGGTGCAGCTCGGTCTTACAGGGGTCTCGCCGTCGGCGAGATGGCGGTCGGCGGCCATGGATGGCCATCGGCCGGTGTGAGGGGGGATGACAGGCAGGGTCGCCTCGTCAGTGAGAGGAAAGAGGGAGAGTGCGCGCACGGGCGGGCCGCGCGGCCTGGCTCTGCTGGGCCGAGAGAGGGAGAGCTAGGCCGGCCGGGCTTGGCTGGTCCGTGAGCGAGCGAGAGCATGAGCGCGCGCAGATGGGCCGCGTCGTCTGGCTGGGCCGAGCGACGGCGGGAGAGAAGGGAAGCGGCCCGTGTTGCAGATTTTATTTTTTTCTTTTTCAAAAACGATAAATAGTATTAGTTTTTGTTTATTTTAGTAGAATTTTTGTAAATCTCCAAAAATATTGAAAAATTTTGTGAATCCTCTCTGTACTGTGTAATATTTAGGAAAAATATGAAATGTCAATTTTGATTACTTTTGGTAAGTTATTTAATTAGCTAAATTAATTAATAAATAGCTTTTCCATAATTTTTCTAGGCTTATTTAATTGTCTAAAAATTATAAAAATTGTTTTGTCACTTAGTTATGATGTAAGCTTCCTAAATTAAAACTTTGAGCTTAATTGAACAACTTTGATTTTAATCTTAATTTATGCTTTATTAATTAATTAGTTAATCTTGTAATTAGGGCTTAATGACTTAGGATTGTTTGACTTTGTGATTGAGTGTTGACTTTGGGTCATTAACACTTAATGACATTTAGCACCTTTAATTGATTGTTTGAGCTCTCTTAATTGTTTTATTAGGGCTTAAGTGGTATTATTTCATGTAATTAACGAAAGTCATTAACGAAGTAGTTAAACTAATGAAACTCTACTTTCGGGTTAGGTTAGTGTTATTGTTTACAATGGTACCGTGAAGGAAAGTTGTACTCAACTGTGAAATCATGTTCTGCATCCATCAAGCATCATGTTTCATACTTCATCATATTGAGCATATGTTATCATCACGTGTAGTCCCCGTGAACGAGGAGATTTCCAAAGTTGAATCCATCCCCGAAGAAGAGCCGACGTCCGTGGAGGTGGGATTTGACATCTGTGGAACTGCCCCCAAACCTGAAATCCCCATTGACCAAGGCAAGCCCCGAATGCATTAATCCTTCCTTGTGTTTTAAAATGCTTTACTTCACTTTATTAATGTTTGATTGCATTCGGTGATAGAAGTTGAGTGGCAACCTAATTACTGCATTATCATTCTTGATACTTCAATATTATCCTTGTTGTTGTTTTATTTGAAAATACTTAGTATGCTTAGCCTTGCTTAATGAGAAAACTTTGAAAATGTTTAGCAAAGTTTGAAGGGTTGTTGTGAAACAATTGATTGATTGAATGATGATGATAATTTAAGATCGATCGGTGGACTTACATCAGGAAAGGAGTCCTAATGTAGTTTCTCCAATTGTGTCGGTTGAAAACCGTACCATTATAGGCCCGCCTGTGTTTCGAGACTTTGTAACTGATCACATGCTCCGGTAAGCCTAAGACTTCGGTAATGCTATCATGTGAACGACCAACCGCGCACTAGGAGTGGAGAGATGACGAGAGTAGTGTGTACCATTGTGGCCAAGGGCTGGATTCGAGGTGTACTGTACTCTCGGGTGGCGCTGGACCCGGTCATGCGTTAGAGGATCCGAGTGAAGATTGATATATGTCGGTTAGAGTCCTACATATGTCGTGTGGTTAGAGATCCCTAGCTGGGTATAATCGATTCGAATCGTGTTGCTCCTCGGTTAAGGAGACTCGATCGCCTGACCTACATCATAGTTAATAAGTGGAACATCAGTCAGAAAATAAGAACAAGTGATATGAATTATTTGATCTAGATTAGAATCACTTACATTCTATTGATGATTAATACTGAAATAAAAACATTGATCTTAAGGATTCACTCTTAGTAGCTATTATGCAAAAGAACTTTGAATCTCGCTGGAACCTTACCTTGATTCCCCTGAGCCTGCATTCCTGAGTCTACTCTACCCGGTTTGGTCGGTTAAGTCTTGTGGAGTACTTTTATACTCAGGGTTTGTTGAACCCCTATTGCAGGTGTGTCTCATGAGCGGGTTTGTTTTGGACCCTGCTGCATGACCGTCTTTGCGGTAAGCGACGACGAGTAGTTTGTTTGGCTCTTGGGCAGAGCGTCACGTTTTGGTGTTTGTAATAAAGTTACTAATGCTACTCCACTACTATGGTTGTAATAACTAAACTTAAAGTTTGTAAGTTGGGAACGAAGAGTTTGTAAACTTATGTTATGTAATACTTTCGCACTTTTACTCTGATGTAATTTATTATATAAAATATTGTAATACTATGGTGCCTCTGAAATGTGATCCTGCTCAAAAGATTGTGGACGATTCGGGTTTCCCAAGGACACCTAACAGACTTCTTAAGTTCTATGGTACACATGTATGTTGTTAGAGGTCTGTAAGACAATAATAAGTACATGTGGGCCATATAATTTAGGAGGTTCTGCCACAACGATCCATTGGTTTAACGAGCCATTTGGGCCACATTTTTATCGTTATAAAACAATTTCTTTCCCTTCTTCTCCTCTTCACTTGCTCTTTGCCTTACATCATTGGTCTCCCAAACCCTAATCCCCTCTTAGAGCTCGGCCACAGCTGTCACCACCATTCACGTGCTGCCACTGCTCACGCGTCGTCGCCATCTTATTTTCTGAGAGGAGAGCTCCATCTAGTGTATGGGCGAGAAGAGAGGTTCATCCAGCAAGTTGAAGGCCGTCATAGTGGATGAGGAGGTGCTCTAGGTGATCAAGAACCAAGAATTTGTCACCATGAGGGCTGCGGAGAAGGTCTGGCCCGCTCCGAGCACCACAAAGGATCAGCTGAGGGAGTTGGTCAGCGACAGCTTGATCCAGGATCAGGGTCTTGCTGAGTGGAAGACTCCTGGTGAGCATCGAGTTCCTTCCCTCAGTCCTAGTGAGATCGTTCTCTTCGTATCTTTCATTCGTGCTGGACTCTGCCTCCTAGCGTCTCCTTTTCTCCACTGATTCTTTCGGTATTTTGATATTTCTTTAAACCATCTGACCCCGAACGCAGTTCTTCATCTTTCTGTGTTCGTTTATTTTTGTGAAACCTTTCTTGGAATCCTCCCTTCTATCTCCTTATTCCGCTACCTCTTTCCTTTGAAACCACACCCCAGAGTGATAGTACTTTTGTCCTGGGTGGTTGTGGTATCCAATTTCACCAAAGTAAGCAGAAAGAGTTCTTCGAGTACAACCTAGTTGACTCGGTTAAGGACTGGCGATCCAAGTGGTTTTATGCTAGGAACATGGCCCCTCCCCTTGCAGTGCATTCGGATGCCGGTCTAGTTGTGAATGACCGCTAGTTTTCTCTGTCGCTAAGTGCAGCCTCTGAAGGCGAGGGAGAGGTATGGCTTTGAGTATGCCAGAGCGGAGGACCCATCCCGAATGGTTCCTACGCAGGAGCTGACGGAGGAGGAGGTCTTGGGATGCCTCCACAAAATCTTGAAGGATGCAAGTGTTGCTCCTCTCCAAGTCAAGGAGTACACCGCTACGAATCTGCCCCCTTTTGTAACTTGTTTTTGTTGTTTCTTCGCGAGTAGTTTTCTTCTTTGTTTCTTCTTCTCAACCTTGTTGTTTGGTTATCTGTAGCACTTGGGTGGAACTTTGATGATTTGCCCCCACTTCCTACCGAGGACAATCCTGTTGAGGCAGTGGTCGATGGGAGTCAGGCTGGAGCTTTAGGAGTTAGTAAGTCTCGAACCGTTACTGTTCTTCCTGGTGTTTCTCTTGGAGAACTCGATCCTTTTGTTGAGTATGTGCCTCGTCCAGTTCCTCGAGCTCCTCGTTTGACCAACAAGAGGGCACAGGCAGATGACACTTCTGCCAGTGCATCTTCTACTAAGAAGCCTCATCCTCCAAGTACTCGCTCAGGTACTCAAGCCATAGGTAGCATGCTCCTAGGTGAGCGTATCAATGTTCTTTATTTTCCTTTATTGTTTGTATGTTTCCTTACTCGAGTACTTTTTTCTCTTCAGATGGCAGTGCAGTGGAGATCCTCGAGGATGATAGCGTGACCCTCATTACTCGTTGGTGAGTAGTTTGAGTGCCTATCCATTATTATCTTGCATTGTCTCGAGTTCTTTTGATGACTCATCTTTTTTGTCCTTAGCAATAAGCAGGGATCAAGTCAGAGTTCTGCAAGAACTCAAGTGCCAGTCTTGCCAGTCCTAGAGCAAGCTGGTACTGATATTTTTCAGCCCCTATGCCCCCGCCCAAGTCTTCTGGTTGGCTTAGGAAAATTGGCATGAGAAGGAGGAGCGCTAAGTAAGCTTTTTCTGACTTGTTTGCCATCCTTTTGCCTCTTGACCCTGATCCTTCTTTGATGACTTCTTTTATGCTTTGAAGATCGTTGTTGACTTCCTCCCCCAATCCCCTATCGACTTCTTCTTAGTCGATTGAGCACGTTCCGCTTACTGTGTTGCAAGACTCAGAGCGTACGGTTAGTGAGGCGGGGGCGGGAGAAACGACGATCCTGGCTGAGCAACCTGCCATTGAGTTTGCGCATCCAACGAAGGTCGTGACTATGGTGGGGCACCCGGCCGAGGATACAGCTCGAGTTTCTGCTGTGCTGGACATGGCTTTGGTCCTGGCGTTGACTTCCTCGCCCACCGGACGTTTAGCCGAGGATGTGGTGCTAGAATTTGATGCCACCCACCACCTCTCGAAGCTAACCACGGTGTGGGAGGGCCTTTCGGCTAGGGCGGCTTCTTTTGGTGAGCTACTTCAGGTAGGCATTTTTCCTTGTTCTTTTTGGTGGTCTGGCTCCTTTTTGTTCTTTCTCTTTCTTATTTTTCCTCTCTTATGTGTAAAGGCCTTTTCTCGAGACTAATCCAGCTTCTTTGGCTTGGGTGAAGTCGAGAGAAAATTGGTCTTTAAAGTGAATCAGCTGAAGGCGAAACTGGCTTGTAAACAAGTTGAGCTAGAATTAGAGCACCGAGGACGCTAATCATCTGAAGAGGCCCTCCGTGCTCAAATCGGTGAGTTAGAGCAAAGGAAGGAGGACTCCCTTGCTGCCTTGAAGGAGGCATATGGGAAATCTGATGATTACAAGAGGGAGTGTAAAGGTATTCCGAGTACTTTTTGTGTGCTTCCTTTGTTTCTTTTCTTGTAGGTTTCTTAATCTGTGTTCTTTGTGAACAGCCCTTCAGAAGAGCATCAAAAAACTCTTGGAGGATCTAGAGACAATGAAGACAACTCTCTAGTTTGAGTTCAACCGGGCAGATGAGGTAACTACGTGTGCTGAGCAAGAGCTTGCTCTCGCCAAGCTGATTAGACGTGGAGTTGATAGGGATCTTGTGCAGGCCAAGAAGACCATTGAAGCTTGCCTGGCAAGCTGGCGGTCTCTGATCAAAGATTTTTTTTAACTTTATGGAAGTCTTTTAAGTCCGTCGCCAAGCTTCTCTGGAGTCCTAAAAATGATGGAAAGACCTGGGGTGACTCCATCCCGCTAATCCCTGTGTGCCTATAGAGTTTTCTCAAGAAGGGAGTCCAGATGTGCGTCAAGAATGTCTTGGCACATGTCCGGGTTCTTGTTTTGATGGTCCCTCTGGAAAAACTTAGGGAGGAAGCCGATGATGACAACTACTTCGAGTCCGTCAAGAAGGCTGAGCTTGCAGTTGAAGATCTAGCCAACTTCATCACCGAGAAGCTTGATATTCAACTCTCTTTTTTTGATGATGAAGCTGACAGCTAGGCTTTGTAATGGCCAGACATCTCCTTCCTTCTTTGTAAAGATATACTTTATATGCTGTCTTGTAAAAAACTCTGGTTCTTTAGATACATCTTTACTATCTTGTTTGGATTATTCGAGTAGTCTCCTTTTGTGACTCTTTTTGACTTGTTTTCCCAGATCGTGGAACTTTCTTTAGCTATGTGCTAGATATAAGCCTTAATCGTTGTAGGCGTATCCAGGTGCTTTAGAGTTATGTCCCTCCAACTGGCTGTACTCTTGTTTTTGCGTCTTCATGAGTCTTGGCGAGCATCGATTATTGGCTTCGCAACCTTCTTACTCTCATCCAAGTCTTAAAAGACGGGATAGGACGAGCTCAAGCCTGGTTAGCTCTTTTGCTCTCATCCGGGTTGAATAACTCTGGGATAGGGCGAGCGCTATCTGGCTCTCATCCGCGCTATGAAAACAACTTAGGATAGGTCGAGTGTTGGCTTGGCAGCCTTTACTCTCATCCAAGTCTAAAAAGACTTGGGATAGGGCGAGCTCAAGCCTGGTTTGCTCTTTTGCTCTCATCCGAGTTGAATAACTTCGGGATAGGGCGAGCGCTATCTGGCTCTCATCCGCGCTGTGAAAACAACTCAGGATAGGTCGAGTGTTGGCTTGGCAGCCTTCTTACTCTTATCCAAGTATGAAAAGACTTGGGATAGGGCGAGCTCAAGCCTAGTTAGCTCTTTTGCTCTCATCCGGGTTAAATAACTCTGAGATAGGACAAGCGCTATCTGGCTCTCATCCACGTTGTGAAAACAACTCAGAATAGGTCAAGTGTTGGCTTGGCAGCCTTCTTACTCTCATCCAAGTCTGAAAAGACTTGGGATAGGGTGAGCTCAAGCCTGGTTAGCTCTTTTGCTCTCATCCAGGTTGAACAACTCAGAGATATGTTTTGTAGATCTTAGTAAGACAAATGTTGATGAGGAACATTATCTTTATTACTTTGATCATAAATCTTGATTACATAGTGTTTTCTTGCTTCAAAAGAATTAGTCATGTGCTTTTTAGGCGTAGAATCTTCATAGCTGGCTGATGTGCCATTAAGTTCTGACTTGTATCCCGTCTTCAGTTATCAACCCATATGTTCCTGGTCCGATGACCTTGGCGACTATTTGGTCAAAAACTGAACGAAGACATAAATACAAAATAATGTAATGCAAGAGAGACACATGCACATATTCGAGAACCACATATTTCATTAATTCTTTCTTGAATATACAAAATACATGATCAACAAAAAAAATGTCTTCTTCCGTCTTCAGCGTCATGCTTAAGGAGAGGTCTGACTTATAGGAAAATTGCGTAGTTCACCGATTCCCAAGGCCTGTTTGGCGCGTCCGGATAATTACATCCGCAAGACGAGCATGCGGAAAACCTCCGATTAAGCTGCGCTTTATGGTCATCAAGTATTGATTTGATCATCGTCAGCCATATGCGATATATGGCGTAGTAATAATATGGGTGGCTTTATGTCGCCGAAGCTCGGTCGTGACATCGCCATCGCCGCATCATAATAAACGGAATATATTGATAATGAAGGGGATGACTTTCGCCTCGTCGGTGCCCAGTCATGTACGCCGGCCTTCATTAACACGGACGTGTGTGAGTTGCCTTTGCCTTGTCGGTTCCCAGCAACAATGTGTCTGATCCCGTAATTGGGACGTGTCGGTAGAGTAGTGACCTCGCCTTATCGGCACTTGGCCAGAGTTCCGTCTAGCCTCGTCGGCACTAGACGTAGATGAATATATAGTAGAAAATCCGCAATAAATTAGCGGTACGAGTATTGTTCGGATGATCCTTTCTCATGGGATCAAATCGACAGCCTCCCGGCGTCCGCATTTTATAATGAAACGAGAAATTCTCGTCTCGTGCATCTCGACTTTTGTCATTGTGACGAGCGGGCTGCGATGAGCGGGGTTTTCCCGTCTTATGCGTCTTGTCTTTTCTCATCGCGACGAGCGGGGGTTTCCCGTCTCGCGCGCTACGACGAGCGGGGCATTCCCGTCTCGCGCGTCTTGTCGCTTGTCATCGCGACGAGCGGGGCGTTCCCGTCTCGCGCATCTTGATGTTTGTCATCGCGACGAGCGGGGGTTTCCCGTCTCATGTGCTACGATGAGCGGGACGTTCCCATCTCGCGCATCTTATCAAATCATCAAGCTCGGTGAGAAGTAATCTGAACAGGCCAATACGACCTCTCTGTCATCATAGAAATAATAGAGCCAATAACTAGCTCGGAGCATATGCATCTTACGGGCAATTGCTCATGCTCATCTGAACTTGTTAACGCATCAGATTAGATGCTTACCAGAAAACGTGACAGCCGACACTGCTCATCTGAACTTGTTAACGCATCAGATTAGATGCTTACCAGAAAACGTGACAGCCGACACATAGGACATGATCAGAGTTGAACTTGCAGAAGATGTCGTCGACTTGATGGACGTGAGCGTGTAAGATGGGGCAGCAAGGACCGACGACTTGCTGGCGTTGGCTTGCTTCTCAGCGACTCGCTGCTAGCTACTTGCAGGCAGCGGCGGCTGATAGCGTGGATGTGTGAATGCGTGAACCCCCTCCATAGAGACTTGGCTCCTTTATATAGGCAACAGGTAGGGCTACACGGCGGGACTCCTGGCCAGTGGCGGATGCACGATGCGGGATAAGGGGGGGCTAAAATAATGGTGATGTTGATTTGCATGAAGATTTAATGGTGAAATCACGCTTTTGCTACAGTGATTAGACTTGAAGTCGAGCCATTAGGGGGGGCTGGAGCCCCCCCAGCCCCCCCTTTGGATCCGGCCACAAGCATGCGCCGCCAGGAGTTTGTTACAACCGAGCGAGATATTTGGAGCAAGCGTCCGTCGTCGAACATCTACTCCGTATACGAGATAGATGAACCCTCTCCTGGCTAAGCAGTGGGCCGAAACCAATCCCACAAGTATGCGGTGCTGTAGATTATTTATCTCTTTCTCACATGCAATCCCTGAGACATGGGTCCAACAAAATAGAGCTCCATTGCATCTCTCACGTAAAACAAGCAAGTCCAAAATACGTACACGTATTCTCTTGCTCCAACAACTCTTGCGGCCGATAAACACGCCTTGGTAATCCATATATGCGTATATCCAAGAGTTCTAAAATATTTTAGGTCACGTATCGAATCATGCCGCACCGCGACGCACCGACCCGGTTGGCGCACAATTATTATACCAAAAATACATGGTACACGCCGGCGTACATATACGAGCTGTACAGTTGGTTCTGAGCGTATACAAGCATACGTACATATACGACAGCCCTTGTTAGCTTTTTCCTATCTGCATGTCACAAGCATAAACACGTTCATGCATGGCCAGTATGTAGCATGTTAGCTTCTTCTTTTGATCACGTGAAGAAACTAGCTAGCTGCTTCTATCTGCACACCACGAACATACGTACGTGCATGTATGGAGCTCTGATAAACATTTAGTATGCCATGGGGCCTGACCAAATTCAGCTAGCTTGTAAAGTATACGTATTCCTCATCACCTTTATACGTGACATAATAAAAATCTCTTGCGTATAAACATGGATATAGAGAATATTGACGTAGTTATTTTGGGCCAATAATTATTCATGGCCAACTTCTATTCCATGGGTCGTTTCAGAGATCATTGAACGCACGGACTTGATTAGCGCCATATATAATTCATAACACTTCCCAACCAGTCACAACATATTCTCATTCGTTATAGGGCTCCAAATATTAGAGCCGCATATATATAAGAAAAACACGGGTCACTCTACGCCGGCAGCCCATGTTACTTGGCATAGGAAATATTAAATAATTGTCCAATTATATACCAAAATTTTATCATACAGCGACAATGAAAGAGACTTTCCATGGGCAGAGTAGTCCGTGACATCCATCTGCCATTTGTATTCTTCGAAGCACCAGATCCCCGACTTGGATGAAACGAGGCTGGGTACTTTTGTTGTAGTGGCGTCTTAAACTTTGGAGGTAACGAGCTGACTGTAAGGTGGCGTTGACCCTGACTTCTTATGTACTGTCCAATTCTAGTCTTCGGGTGTGTTCGGCTTCTCCTTCATCATATTACTCAATCCTTGGTGATGTTCAGATTAGGTCGGCAGGTAATACAGCTTCTGATCCGTAGACTAGGAAAAAAGGTGAGTATCTGGTAGCTCTGCTTACTTAAGTTCGTAGCCCTCATACTACTTTGGGCAACTCTTCAATCCACTTGGATCCATGGTCCTCTAGTTCTTCGTATAACTTGGGTTTTAATCTGGCTAGTATGAGTCCGTTGGCTCTCTCTACTTGTCCATTGGCCTCTGGGTGTGTGACTGATGCGTAATCTATGTTGATGCTGTAATTTTATGCCCAACTTTTGAATTCTATAGCCGTGAAGGGAGAACCTAAATTTATGATGACTCGATTTGGCATGCCAAAGCGGTGCATGATGTCCTGGCTGAACTCGACTACTCTGGTTGTGCTATATTTCACGAGTGGTTTGTACTCGATCCACTTGGTAAACTTGTCAATAGTCACAAAGATGTACTCAAAACTGCCCTTGGCTTTCTTGAGAGGTCCTATTTGATCCAGCCCCCAGCAGGAGAACGACCAAGCGGGCGGGATGCAGATGAGATTGTGTGCTGGGACATAAGCCTGTCTTGCAAACATTTGGCAACCTTTACATTTTTTGATGAGTTCTTTTAAGTCTTTCAAAGCAGTTGTCCAGTAGAATCTAGTGCGGAATGCTTCACCGCTTGAAGCGGCGTGATTTCCACAACAACCCGAGTGGATTTCGTCTAAGATCTCTTTGCCTTTTTCTGATGAGACACATTTGAGGAGTACTCCTGATGATGCGGCTCTTCTGTATAGGTTGTCTCCCACGAGGACATAGTTCTTGCTTCTTCGGATTATCCAAGTACCTTCTTCTTTATTTGTCGGTAACTTGTTGTCTTTGATGTAGTCGATGAAATCATATGTCCATGATATTGTGATTACCAAAATCTGAGTTGTTGGTGCTAGGAGTTCAGGGGTCATCTCACCGGGTTGTTTGATAGAGGGTGCTGACAACTCCTCTACGAACACACCGGGTGGGACCTTCGCCCTGCCTGATCCTAGCTTTGTGAGGATGTCAGCTACGACATTTGAGTCACGCAAGATATGTAGAATTTCTAATCCTTGAAAGTTTTTCTCTAGTTTGCGTACTTTGGCACAGTAGGCGTCTATATTGTCTTTGGTGCAGTTCCAATCCTTGTTGACTTGATTGACGACTACTGCTGAATCACCGTAGACTAGAATTCATTTTATTCCAAGGGATGTAGCAACCCAGAGCCCATGGATGAGTGCTTCGTATTCTGCTTCATTATTTGTGGCTTATCATAGTATCTGGAGGACGTATTTGAGTTGTTTTCCATCTGGAGAGATGAAGAGGACACCTGCGCCAGCTCCGCCTAATTTGAGTGATCCATCAAAGTACATCTTTCAATGATCGAGGATTGTATCTGGCGTTGGTTGTTGGATTTATGTCCACTCGGCAACAAAATCAGCAAGCGCTTGGGACTTGACCATTTTGCGGGGGGGTGAAATTAATGTTGAGAGCTCCGAGTTCAATAGCCCACTTAGATATACGCCCGGTTGCATCTCTGTTGTGTAGGATATCTCCGAGTGGAAAGTCTGTTACCACAGTGATCTTGTGGCTTTCAAAGTAGTGACGTAGCTTGCGGGAGGTGATCAGGAGGGCGTAGAGTAGTTTTTGTACATGTCAATATCGAATTTTGGAATCTAATAGTACCTCGCTGATGTAGTAAACGGGACATTGTACTTTGTACACGCTCGCTTCTTCTCTCTCTATGACGATTGCTGCATGACCACCATAGAGGTTGTCACAATGTATAGCATCATGTCTTCGTGCTTCTTTAGAGGTGTGAGAAGGGGAGAGGAGGTGAGGTACGCCTTAAGGCTTTCGAAAGCCTCCTTGGCTTTCTCTGTCCACTCAAACTTGCCTGTCTTCTTTAGTCACTTGAAGAAAGGTAGCCCTTTTTCATCGAGTCATGATATGAAACGATTGAGGGCTGCCATGCAACCTCTCAGTTTCTGCACATCTTTGATACATCGAGGAGGGCCCATCTCTGTTATAGCTCGAATTTGCTTGACACTGGCCTCGATTCCACGATGACTAACCAAGAATCCGAATAGTTATCCTGATAGTACTCCGAATACACACTTGTTTGGGTTCAATTTTCACTTCCACTTCTTTAGATTCTCAAAAGTTTATTTTAAGTCTTCAATTAGTGTGTCTGGGTTCTTTGTCTTTACTACTACATCATCCACACATGCTTTCGTGTTCTCGCCAATCTCCTCACCAAGGCATGTCTGGATAGCTCTCTGGTAAGTAGCACCAGCGGTCTTGAGTCCAAACAACATGGTTTTGTAGCAGTAGGCGCCGAACGGAGTGATGAAAGATGTCTTGCTCTGGTCTTCTTCCTTTAATGCGATCTGATGATATCCTAAATAGCAATCAAGAAAAGATAACAAGGCAGATCCTGTTATTGAATCAACTATCTGATCAATGCGTGGTGGTCCAAACGGGTCTTTCGGGCAATGTTTGTTGAGATCTATGTAGTCGACCCACATGCGCCACTCGGTCGTGTTCTTTTTCTATACTAAAACTGGGTTGGCCAGCCAATCTGGATGAAGGATTTCTCTTATGAACCATGCTGCCATCAACTTTGCAATTTCCTTTTTAATTGCCGCCTTTTTGTCAGGTGAGAATCGTCGTAGCCGTTGCTTCACAGGCTTGGAGCCTTCATTAACAACAATTCTATGTTCAGCCAACTCTCTTGGGACAACTGGCATGTCAGCCGGCTTTCAAGCGAAGATATCTTTATTGTCCCGAAGAAAGTTGGTGAGCACGAGTTCCTATTTTACCGATAGGTGGGCACTGATGATCGCTGTTTTGGAGGGATCACCAGTACCCAGGTCGATTTGCTTCACGTCAGCTTCTTTTGGAGGAGCAAGAATGCTAGGATTCTTGGTTGGGATCTCTAGTTCTTCTGGGTTGATTTCAACTGCTACGGTTGACATCTCTTCTCTTCCGCTGGCTGCTTGTGCCTTAGCTACGATCTGACTGCTTGTACATCATAGTCGAAAGAACGCTTTAGGTCACCTCTGAGGGAGAGGACCCCGTTGGGCCCTGGCATTTTAAGCAGGAGGTATGGGTAGTGTGGTATTGCCATGAACTTGGCTAACGTTGGTCTTCCAAGGATAGCATGATATGAAGATTCAAAGTCTGCAACCTCAAATTTGATGAACTTTGTACGGTAGTTTGAGGGAGTCCTAAAAGTGATTGGTAGAGTGATCTGTCCAAGTGGTATGGCTGCCTTGCCAGGTACTATCCCGTAGAAAGGAATACTTGTTGGAGTAATCATCCCTGTGAACTCTAGTCCCATCTTCCTTAGTGTTTATAAAAATATTATGTTGAGTCTGGCTCCCCCATTGATTAGCACCTTTGTGACGGTCATACCAGTAATTGTTGGATCTAAAACCAGTGGGTAGTGGCCAGCGTTTTCCACGCTAGTCCATTGATCCTCTCTTAAAAACTGAATTGGATACTATGACCAATTGAGGTACTTGGGAGTAGCCGGTTCTGCCACCATGATGGTTCGTAGAGCTAGCTTGTCCTGGTGTTTGCTCCTAGAACCTAGAATTCTAGCAAAGATGACCGCTACTGTTCCTTTTGATTGCTGAAATCCCTTATCTTCAATGTTATCCTCTCCTTTTTTTTGGTCGTCTTCTTTCTTGTCCCCCTTATTACCTTTTCTTGTGTATCGATCAAGGAAGATACGGCAGTCTCCCGTTGTGTGATTTCCTTGAGGGTGCCAGATACAATGCATATTTTTAATGTCTTCAAACTTTCTAAATTTGGAAAATTTCTTTGATTTGTCAGCCACCGCTATGGTGTTGTCAAGTCCACGCTTTCTTTCTTGATGCCCACTGTTTTGATGATTTTGCCTTTCCGGGTTGTCTCGGTTGTTTCTATCCGGGAACCTTTCTCGTGTTTTCTCCTCTGCAGTGATCATCTTCTCTACTGTGCGTCTGAATTCTTCATTGTTTCTCAGGTTCTCTTTGCAAAAGTCCTAAAATTGTCACTTGGCCATGATCCCGTGGGAGAAGGCTTCGATTACTTCTCGTTCAGTGATGTTGTGTACTTGAGCACGCAGTTCACCAAATCATCGGTAATAATATCTGAGGCTCTCGCCACCTTTCTATTTGAGTCCCTTCAGTTCTGCATGGGTGATAGGGTGCGTGATGATGCCTATGAAATTTTTACAAAAGGCTCTCTGCAAGTCCTCCCATCCCCTAATTGATCCAGGGCTTAGCTTATCAAACCATTAGAGTGGGATGGCTTCCAGCGCCATGGGAAAGAAGAGTGCTTTGATGTCATCATCACCACTGGCTAGTTCAATTGACTGAGAGTAGATCCTGAGCCACTGCCTAGGTTTGGTTTTGCCGTCGTACTTGGAGTGGTTTGAAGGCTTGAATTTGTGAGGTAGCCATACTGAAGCAAGTCGGTTTGCAAAGCAAGGGAACCTGTCATGTGCTTTGGCTTCTCTATACTCTGATTCAGCCCCTCCTTGCTGCCAACTATCGTTCTGGAGAGAGTAGTTTCGTGGGGCTGTTTGAATGGGTACTCTGCTCCTGCTTTCCCTCGGTTGCTCAACTCGATTGCTTTAACTATGGTCCCTTCTACTTCTTCTGTTGTGGCTTCCGCTTGGCCCTAGTCTTTTGAAAACGGACTTTCTTTGACTTTGATTTTCATGTCTGTGAGATGCTGATCTGGCGGGTAGTCTTGAGCGGGTCCTTCTGTCGTGTGCTCTTAAGCCTGTCGACCAGAGAACCTCCCAGAGTCGTTCTTGTTCTTCATTGGGATGCGAGATGGCTTCGAGTTCTTCCAATGCTTCTCAGATTTTGTCATATGGGGAATTATGCATCCTAGTTACACGCCTTTCTTCAGCTTTTTGTTCTAATTTCTTCTTATTGTACTCGACCATATCCAATTCATACTTGACCCAAGCTTCTTTGCGTTGTTGGGCCTGGCGTCTGCGTCCCTACTTTAGTTTGTTCCTTCTTTCTCTGGCTTGTCTCTGGATTTTGGTCTCATCATCGTACTCCGGAGCATTGGGAGATATGTTGGACTCTGATTCATCTGAGGACCTGACGTCAGATATTTTTAGCGGAGTCAAAGGTGGTCTCCGAATTATGAATACTTCTCGGGCATGCATTGCTCCCTCGTATGTGACTGTGCCATTAGAGTTGTTAATGATCTCTGTAGAGGTGTCAGTGTCATAAAGCATACTTCCTTCTTGGTAAGGTAGAATTGTTGCTTCATCAACCCGTCGGATGTTTCCACTCTCAGAGACAGAACCCGGCCAGTGGATGAGGCAGTCTTGTGGAGTCATAGTCAGCATAAGGCCTTCTTGGGCTCCTGTGAGTGGTATCCCTCGCATCGATATGGCTGCTTCTTGGAGTAGAATCTGGCATGACTTTGCCATGTTGTTGAGCCCGAATGGGAAGGGGCCCAACTTTATGGAAGAATTATGAAGTAAGCTTGAGTTGATCTCTTGATGGATTGAAGCTGTGTTCCGGAGTCCCGTCAAAAAATAACCTGGTTTGCCAAGAAAGGAACCTAGATTGATTTCTGAGGTGGATCTCGTCCCAGAGCCTGAGTTGAATTCGATGGTCAGCAAAACCTGAATTGATTCAGACATCGTGAGACGTGAGAGCCTTCCGACGAGTTCTTCTATTGATCTCGCCAAAAGAGTGAGGTCTTCCTAGTTTTCTTGATCCTTGAGGAGACATCCTTAGAGCTTGCCTTTGTCGTCTGCCCTGTAGATCCATGATCTGAAGATAAAGGTTGATCCCATCGAGAAGATCATGTTGTCAAGGTCCATCGAGCTCTTGGATGCAAATCAGCCGAAGAAATCCCCTACCTGGCGCGCCAGCTGTCGATGTTTTACCACTGATAGCCTGTCACAGGGGTATTCGAGACAGTTGTTTGGGCTTCAGCTGGTGTGGAGCTCAACAGTGAATG
The DNA here is from genome assembly GCA_038087645.1 of Saccharum hybrid cultivar R570. Classification (NCBI taxonomy): domain Eukaryota; kingdom Viridiplantae; phylum Streptophyta; class Magnoliopsida; order Poales; family Poaceae; genus Saccharum; species Saccharum hybrid cultivar. Next base: position 4,673,338 of record JAQSUU010000059.1, read on the forward strand.
CAAGAGATTTATACTGGTGCGGGCCCTCGATCGTGATCGAGTAATAGCATTTATGTCCAATCGGCGTTAGCCTTTTGTGTTGGATTGATTGGTATGTTGTGTTGTTATTTTTTTACAGGGGTGCCCATAGTCTCTCTTTATATCAATAGAGAAGACTATGGTGCGGTTATAATCCTAATCGGATCCAAAGAAGGTGTCCTGATCTAAATATAGAAGATACTTTCCTATAGGAGTCAGGCTAGTCTAGCCTATTCTACTCAGATTCGGTGTAGCAGTTGTTGAACCCCTTCCTGTTTTGGTCCGTGGGTCAGGCCAAAACCCATGACTTGTAGTCATATCACTAGGGAACCCTGTGGGTCTCGCATCGACAATGGGCTAGCTAGGCGACAGGGGTGTGGGGCAATGCCATTGTGTGTCGCCGGCCCGAGCAGCCGCCAAGCCATGGTCCCCACAGTGGTGAGCCGTCGAGGAGACACCATGGCACCGTCTAGAAGTCTCATATGAGCATGAGCTCAAACAGCGGAGGAGGTCGTGGCTCAGATCTGTGAGGGAGAGCAAACTCAACTATGTCCAACAGATCTAGTATAAGGACAGTGAGAAAGGAATGGAAAAGATACATGGCCGCACTATCGAGTCGCATCGCCACTGCTGGGCCGTTGTCCCATGTGTCGTCGCACCACTTCTCTACCCACCGCCACCGCCTACTGTCCTCACACCGTTGCCTTCCCTTGCAGATCCGGTGCCTACCGAAGTGGTGGTGGAGGCCAGGAACGTCGGCGCGATGACATGCAAGGGCTCTCTATGCATGAGGAGGCGAAGCTCTCACTGTGCTCCCACTCATCCACGATGACGCCTGTGACGCCCTAGATACGGCAAACTGGGAGGCGTGGTGAAGAAGAGAGAGAAAGGAGGATGAGGAATGAGGGGAGGTAGGGGTAGGCAGCTCGGGGTGGGAGCGCTAGGCAATGGGAGGGGTTTCGTGCAAAAGTGGTTGCGGGCGTTTTTTTGCAAAAGAACCATGGCCACGCGTCCGCGCGCGAAGGAGCCACCATGTTCTGAATTCTCTCGTGCCTACATAACCGAGTGGGTTTTAAACAACCCCAATAACCTTATGCAGTCGTATCCTACATAGTAGCGGAGCCACCCCCATTTTCATGCTATCACATGACAACAATGATGTCTTGTGCTTTGCTTTGCAAAATAGTGTTCATAGGTGAAGATTTATCATGATTCAGTGGAGGTGACATTAATGAGTTCTGAACCTAGATCCTCCCCTGGCCTACAACTTGGAAGAATAGTTAGGAAACATTAGTTAGTGCTTAGACTTTATTAATTGATATCCATTTTTTTAGAAAACTTAGGATGAAAATCATTATAATTGGAAAGTTGATCAAAACAGTTTTAGAAAACTTTCTGAGAGTTTGTGTACGGAGATGTTATGTGGTATTCGGTTTCTATGTAGCTAGTATTAAACCAAATACATTTATATCTTATGTAATGTTAGGGTATAAAAGCAGTGTTATTAGTAGTTATATTCAATTTCATTATAAATGGTTGGAATGTATTAATTGATATTCATGAGTTGGCACAAACCTAGGTCTTAAGATTTTGGAATTAAAATATTAATTGGTAGGCATTTATTTGATTAGAAAATAGAAGTAATCATATTTCGTTTGTTAGGCATGTCAGAGAGATGTATAAAATACTCCATCCATCTCTAAATAAATCAATTTATATGTTTGTTTTATGTCATATATTTTTAAGTTTGATTGGATTTATAGAAAAAATTACTAAAACTTATAACGCCAAATTAGTATCAATAGATTAGATGCACCATAAAATATATTTTCATAATATACTTATTTGGTGTCATAAATATTTATATTTTTCTATAAATTCAGGCAAACATAAAGATGTTTGACTTCAAACAACTCTAGGACAGAGTAAGTCATTACTTTTGAGGTGTTTTGTGCCACAGGTTTTGTGTATTGAAAAAATTAGCTGGCACGGGTTAATACATCATCGTATCAGGGATGGCGGGTGAATTAGTGGATTATTTCAGAATTTATCACGGGGACGCTGAAATTAGAACACGTGTGCCACCGGGGGTACACTTGGCCGGCTTTCAGTATTTGGACACCATACTGAATGGGCCAGGCGGCGTCACGCGGGCAAGTATTATCAGCGTGGTTGCATGAGATCTTTGCAGTGAACCCGTCGCAGCTACCAAACTAAGGACATGTTTGGTAGAGACTCACTATGGAAAAAGTGAATCTGGATCAGTGAACTGTTTGGCAAATGCAGCAGCTCTAGATCCACGCAAGGGTATTTTCGTTAGAATGGCCAAAATTACCCTTGGGCACTAGTGCTCTCTCTATCTCACTGCTAGCCCGGACCTGCACGTCAGCTCTTCTTTCCTCTTCCTCTCAGAGTAGAGCACATCGCACGCGAGCCACGGCGGGCAGGCACGGGGCGGGGAGGCGGCCTCGTCGAGCGCGGCAACGACAGGCAGGCACGGGGCATGGGGATGCGGGCCACGGCGGCCGGGCTCGGCCTCGCGGGAGCTAGCGACCATGGCCTCGCGGGGCGGGGAGGCGGAGCTCGCGAGTAGGGAGGCGTGGCCGGGCTCACGGCGGTGCGTGTCCAGGCACGGCCGCCGACCGGCGAGGAGGGAGGCGCTAGACGCTCCCGGATGAAGGCTCGCCGGCCATGGCGTGCGGACGGGGCTCCGATGGCATGAGGGTGGGGAGGTAGAGGGGGAGCTCGCCGCGGTGGACGGGCAACGGCTTCCTCGCGGCCGGGGTGACTCTGCGAGGTGGGGTAGCTCCCTCGCAGCCGAGGCAGCGCGCGGCGGGGCCGGGCAAGCGGATGGACGGGGAAGAAGACTCGACGGGAAGACGCGGAAAAAAAAGAACAAATCGTTTTCTACGTAATGAGTGGCAGTGGTGGTTAATTTCTCCCAAATTCACCAAACTCAGTCTGGTGGAGCACCCCCTGAAGAGATCTACAAAAAAGGTGAATCCAACCTCTAGATCCACCATTTTGGTGAATTCAAATTTGGTGATTCTAGAGTGTTTGAGAAATTTTTAGTGGATCTAAGCTCATGAATCCGAATCCGGTGAATCTAAATCCCTGCCAAACATGCCCTAGCTTATAACTTATTGCAACCATCACAAGCCGCGTGCAGCGTGGAGAACTCTGCTTAGATTTTGATGGCCCGGTCCATACGGCCCAAGTCATGTGCCCGTTTGGCAGCCCAGCATTCCAATCCGACGACACGGCCTTCTCCCAGGTGCCCAGCTCCACTGCTCCAGAGGGCTCCGCCACTCCACCTCTCGTCTCGACTGCCTCCCTCGCGGCCTTGCCCCCGAATAAGGAATGGCGGCGCAGACGACCAGAGCAGCCACGCCGGCCGCAGGGCAGGCGGGAGCACAGCAGCGGCCGTGCGCAGCGGGCGCCATGCTGCGCCTCCGAAATCGCCTCCTCCCTCTACTCCGCGCCGCCTCCCGGGGGCTTCCCTCCCCCATCCACTCCAGCGCGTGCCGCCTCCTCTCCACCTCCACCTCCACGGCCACCGTCCCCGCACCCTTCTCCCTCGACGACTACCTCGTCGCCACCTGCGTCTTCACACCTGCCCAAACTCACGAGGTGTCCAAGAAGGCGTCCAAGGAGTTATCCAGAGAATCCAACAAATGACCATTGGAGGAGCTCTCCTCCGGCCGCCTCATCTCCGCCTCCAACCCCGATGCCATCCTCGCCCTGCTCTCCGGCGCCGGCCTCTCCCGCGCCGACATCGCCGCCGTCGTCTCCGCGGACCCGCTGCTCCTCTGCGCTTCCGTAAATAACATCGCCCCCCGCCTTGTCGCTCTCCGCGACAGCGTTGGTCTGTCTACTCCGCAGATCGCTCGCTTCCTCCTGGTCGCCTCACGCTCTCTCCGCCGTGGCGACGTCGCTCCCAAGGTTGAGTTCTTCATCTCCTTCTTCGGCTCATTTGATCAAGTCCTCGTGTCAAGTTTGAGTTCTTTAAGAGGACTCTTGGTTGTTCTGACTTTGAGGTTTCCATTGCAGTGTCCAAGATGCCATGTATATTAGGATTATCTGATGCGACTCTTCTTCACAAGATCGAGTTCCTGGTCAATGAGGTTGCGATGGAGCCACAGTATATTGTGCAAAGGCCTATCCTGCTCGCATTCAGCTTGGAGAAACGGCTAGTGCCCCGGCATCATGTCTTGAAAGTGTTGCAGGAAAAGGGATTGTTGAATAGCAATACGAACCTTTTCTCATTAGCTCATCTTACAGGAGAAGCTTTCAAATCGAAGTTCATCAACTGTCACAAGGACTCTGTTCCTGGCCTTGCAGATGCCTATGCTGCAGCTTGTGCTAGTATTGTGCCCTCTAGAGTGTGATCGATTGCCAAATTATACCTGCTGGCCTGGCTGCTGTAGTTGATTTGGAAGTGTTGCCCATCTGAACAATCTAAACAATGTCATTTGTACTGCTAATTAGTTGCCTCCGCTTATTATATTGGTTCTAAACTTCAGTGTTATGTTGACTTGAAAAGTTGCACGAGTTACAACTGCAATGAGAGAGCTGCAAAATGCAGTTTGGTTCTTCTTGTTCTTTTTTGTTGACCCCGATCCCTGCTAGGACTGGATTCACCCAATGGATGGACAGCGAGTTCCCTGAGACGGCAACCAGGCGCATGAACTACCCTGTGGACCGTGTGGAGACACTCGAGTGACAGGTCACCAACCTCCAGGAGGAGCTCCACGAAGGTGGATGGTGGACTGCAACTCATGCTCATTAGCGGCTGTTTCTGATTTCTGCAATACAATCACTAGTGATCCCTGACTGCTAGTCCACGTAAGTTATGGTTATTTATGAAGGAGCTGTGTTTTCACTTATTCTGGATCCTCAATGCGCATGTTTGTTAGTTTCTTCATCTGCATAGTATACATGGCTGAAGATTATCCTGAACTTCCTTTTTCTTCTATGGATAAGTCTTTATTATTGCCAGTATTAGCTTATAACCATTTTCATCATGTTCTATTCCTGCTGATGTTTTGCATAGATCTCACAAGCTGATTTTTTTTGTTTGTTTCTACTATTGCTTAGATTGTACTTCTTTGTTGCTGAACTAGTAGTTTCAGGTAGTGGCCTAAAGTGTTACTGAGAAGAAAGTGTCTATGAAACATGTTTTAAAAGCTGGTGTTGTAGGGTCCAATGAGGTATTCTTGATTCTAAAAAACGTTTTGGGTGCCATGGACCTCTGCCCATGTGCAAAAGATGGTTCTGTTTGGCGTGTAAGCTGGGAACGAGATACCGACAGCTCCTTTTGCTTCGAGCTGCGTCTTAAACTCCGGATCTCTGGAGGACTCCTTCGTTGATAATTGTGTGATGGATTGTGAAATTAGACCTGCTGGCCTGGCTGCTGTGGTTGCTTTTGAGGTGTTGCATCAGGTTATGTATGTTGGATTTAGATATGGTGTCTGTCACACTGAAGAATCTGAACTACTAGTTTCAGGTAGCCCAAATTGCTACTGAGAAGAAACTTTATGAAACAATTTTTAAAAGCTGGTGTTGTAAAGGCCAATGAGGTATTCTTGATACTAAGAAATCGTTGTCTGTTTGGCCTGTAAGCTGGGAATGAGATACTAACAGCACTTTTTGTTTCGAGCTGCTTCTTAAACCCTGGCGGATCTCTGGGGGACTACTTGGACCTTGGTTGATGGTTGTGTGATGGATTGCCAGATTAGACCTGCTGGCTTGGCTATGATTCTATGGGCTAGCCTATGATTCATACAGGACTGGTACCGTATCTTGATTCTATGGGCTATGATTCATTTGATTTAATTTGTGATTTTGTGGCAAGGTGGAGGAAGCTAGTAGCACAGTTATAATAATTTCCAAACATGTTTTAAGTTATATATTTCTGTCCAAATGCACAAAAACAGAACATATACATATCATACAGCATACTGGCAAGTTTGAAGAATTTTTTTAGCTCTTTAGACAATTATAAAATGATGAAAAGGAAGAAAAGGTAAATTGGCTTTCATTTTTCATCATTTTCAGCTAGCGAGTTATCGTACCATGCTTGCCTTACACAGTATTGGTAAGGAGCATGCTAAGATCACCAATAAATTACAATCATGTGTTTATAATTGCAATGAAAAAATCTGAAAATGGTAAGGACGGCTATCCTTATTTTAAGAAAACATATGTGCTGCTTAAGGCTGTGGTCAGCAGTCAGCTATCAGGGAACATATTGCTTAAGGCTGTGGAATTTTCTTTCACTGTTGTGGCCATGCTCATTGCCTGTCGAGGCGCTGGTTGTTTGTTAAGTACAAACTATCATAGCTCAGAAGAAATGCTTGTCACAATGTCACTCATTGTTCTGAGTGATTTTGATAGAATTTCTAGTACTTAATGGGTAGAGTGAGAGTTCTTATTGCTGGGTAATCGTGATCTGCACTTTGTTTTTTTGGAAATGAACCCAGTTTGCTTTAGTTATATACACCCTTCTTTTTTCTGCTCTTCAGTTAGTCAATTTGCTTGTGCAAACTAGAGTTTTTATCCTGCATTTCTTCATTTGCTTGCTGGATAACTGAAATTTGGTTGTGCTGCTGTTCCAAGTCACTCTGAAGATTCTTGATTTAAGCCTCAGATTCTTCTAACTGTGCCAGCGCTACATTTGTCTCCTGTTGAAGTACTGTAACCTCGTTATACACATCGGTTTTTGTGCTCTGAGGTGTTTTTTTTTTTTTGGCTGAGGATCTGGTCACGATGATATTGCAAATAAGAAAGATCTTGGACATCTGTGTAGAAGTCAAAGGTTGAATGCCTACTATATTTTAGACCTTTGGATTGGACTTTTGAAGATGGGAATACCATACCTTAAAATAATCGTGGCCCCGCCACTGGCCGTGAAACCCTTTTCTCTTTCCTTAACTCTTTGCATCCATGTATAAATGGGTGGTGCACAACAAGCACACGATGACTTTGCAGCAGGTTTGTATGCATGTCTTCTCTTGCAAAGTTGAGCGTCATTGTTGGCAACTTTTACCAAATAATAAAGTGCGTGCGCGTCACTGCTGTTGGAGTTGGAGCATATACGCCATCATAGGATTACTCGCTGCTGGCTTGTAGTTTGGCTCCATGCAATGCAATGCAATGCCATGCACCTATAGCTAGCAATAGCAGCATGCATCATCTGTGTCTTGTCTATACCTTGTCTCTAGCTTGGAATCATCCCATTTTCTCTTATGAAGATCAATCTACCTTTGGAATTCAGTGAGTCAATCATCAGTTCAATTTATCGCAGCTTTAATTTGCAGTTTTGAGAATTCAGCTTGTGCATGCATTTTGCAGCTAGGTGGCCTGACGCCCATTTCATCCTCGAGTCTGATTGCGCCGGCGTTGTGGAGAAGCTCACGGCGCGAAGGTTGGATCGTTCACTGCTGTGGCCTCTGATCCAGGAAGCCATTCATGAAGGCCGCCACCTGCATCGGCTAGAGGTCTGTAGGATTACTAGTAGGGAGCAAAATAAAGTTGCGCTCGAGCTCGCGCATTTAGTTTTTAGATTAAGTGAGAATCGAGTTTACTTTTCTTTGTTTCCTGAGTGTGTTCAGGAACTCGTTTGTAAAGACATTACTTAATTCTTAATAAAGCTCCCTTTTCGCAAAAAAAAAAAAGAAAGAATGGACTAATAATAGCTTTGTTACCATGCCACATTCGAAACGTGTGCAGTGCACTCTGCGAACCCTGCACTTTTTATTCGATGGCGATGGTGCCACTGCCACCCATGATCTCATTTATAAGTATGCATGCGTGGTCATCATGCTAATTTATTCATGTGCACGTTTGGAGGCCCACTAATATGAGTAACCAGTCTCAGATAGTCAGATTTGAGGGCCCGGTCCGTCCAGAATCCGACCCAAGTCATGTGGACGTTTGGCGGCCCAGCAACCAAATCAACGACACGGGCTTCTCCCAGGAGCCCAGCTCCAAAGCTCCGCCTCTACCTCCTGCGTGACGCTGACGCCCTCCACCTCCTCCTCGTCTCGACTACCTCCCTCACCCCCGAATCGAGGCGACGGCGGCGCAGACGACCAGCAACCACTCCGGCCGCGGGCCGCAGGGCAGGTGTGAGAGCGGCAGCGGCCGTTCTGCGGCGTCAAGGCGGCAGAAGCCTCTCCCGTGGTTTGCCGCCTCTGGGCCTTGGCGAGCTCATCGGCTCATCCCGCAGGCGCACGGCTCGCTGCTCCGCTGCTAAGCAGCAGGCACACCTCTCCATCTTTCATTTCATCCCCTTCCCCTCCCGCGGCGAGCCCTCCTGCTTGCTTGCGCGGACGACGGCCTAATCCCCTCCCCTCCCCTTCGTCGGCGCCATGTTACGCCTCCGAAATCGCCTCCTCCCTCTGCTCTGCGCCGCCTCCGCGCTACCCTCCCCCATCCAGCCCGCGAGTGCCACCTCCTCCTCTCCACCTCCACCACCTTATCCGCGCCCTTCTCCCTCGAGGACTACCTCGTCGCCGCCTGTGGCCTCGCCCCGACCCAAGCACGCGAGGTGTCCAAGAAGGCTGTCCACCAGTTATCCATAGAATACAGAAAGGAGAAGGTATCCAGCTTCCGCCTCAGCTCCGCCTCCAACCCCGATGCCATCCTGGCCCTGCTCTCCAGTGCTGGCCTCTCCCGCGCCGACATTGCCGCCGTCGTCTCCGCGGAACCACTGCTCCTCCGCACTAACGTGAAGAAACTCGCTCCCCGCCTTCTTGCTCTCCGCGACCGCGTCGGCCTATCTACTCCCCAGATCACTCGCTTCCTCCTGGTCGCCTCACGTGCTCTCCGCTCGTGCGACGTCGCTCCCAGACTCGAGTTCTTCATCTCCTTCTACGGTTCGTTTGATCAGGCCCTGGTGGCCGCAAAGAGGAATTGGTGCCTCCTCTCGACGAGCCTTGAGAGGGTAACCAAGCCTAACATAGCTTTGTTTCATCAGCGTGGTGTTCCAGATGTTGCTAAGGTGTGTTTACACGACCCACGGGTGCTTACCTTCAACCCCAAACGCGTGAAGGAATTTTTGCTGCGGGCAGAACAACTTGGGGTGCCTGCCGCGTCGCCGTTGTTCAGACAAGCAGTGGCAATCGTCGCCAGTTTTTCCAGTGAGAAGGTTGCTGCCAAGCTTGAGTTCTTTAAGAGGACTCTTGGTTGTTCTGAGCCTGAAGTTTCTATTGCAGTCTCCAAGATGCCACAAATGCTAGGATTATCTGATGCTACTCTTCTTCGCAAGATTGAGTTCCTGATCAATGAGGCTGCGATGGAGCCACAGTATATTGTGCAAAGGCCTATCCTTCTCGCATTCAACTTGGAAAAGTGGCTAGTGCCCTGGCATCATGTCATGAAATTGTTGTAGGAAAAGGGATTGTTGAATAGCAATATGAACATTTTCCAATTAGTGCTCTATACAGAAGAGGCTTTCAAATCAAAGTTCATCGACTTTCACGAGGACTCTGTTCCTGGCCTTGCAGATGCTTATGCTGCAGCTTGTGCTAGTATTGTGCCCTCTAGAGTGTAATTTAAGCTTCTCATTCTGTGGTTTAGGTGGATGGTGGAACTGCAACCCATGTTCATTAGTGGCTGTCAACTGTGCAGGTTTTCTCAATTCTGATTTCTACAATATAACCACTAGTGATCACTGATTGGTCATAGTCCAAGGTTAAGTTACGACTATTAAGAAAGGAGCCGTGTTTGGCTCCCTTCTGGATACTTAATGCACGTTTTGTTGGTTTCATCTTCTGCCTAGCACATGGCTGTAGTTTATCCTTAACTTTGTTTTCTTATGTGGATAAGTATTTGCTGTAGAACAGTATCGGTAAGGGAATGAGATACTAAAAGCTGAAAATAAATTGGAAGTTCTAGGGGAGACGGCTTCATAAAAAAAAGGGCAGACCCAGTGTCAGAGGCTCCCATACGAGTGGGGTCTGGGGAAGGGAATAACCGAAGCAAAGTCTTACCCCCGCAGAAATTCTGCAGAGAGACGGCTTCGAACCCAGGACCTGGTGACTCAGCGAGCTAGCACTCACCAACTGCACCAGGCCTGCCCTTCGGGAGACGGCTTCATATGAGAGAGAATTTATTATTGTTTCATTTTGTTTTCCACAGAGTATATGTAGTGAGAATATAAGCCTTTTATACTGGCATCTTGATTGGGCTGCCTGTGATTGAGGCAACTGATCTCATATACAGATAACGTGCCTAAGTAAGCCCATAAAAAAAGGAAGATGATTGTTCTTAAAATAAGTCTCAAACTTGTTTATTACCATTTTGTTTAGTTTTGTGATTTTAAGTAGAAGTTTCTTTCAAAATATTTGTACTTTATGCATGTGAATGATAGTAGCAGGCATAGTAATAATAATCTATAAGGATTTCCAGCTCATGATGGGTTTACGCCATCTAAGGCCTTTTTGGATGTTGTCGGATTCACCTCAATCCACATGTGTTGGGGTGAATTTTAGTTGAAGTTCCACTTCAATCCACACCAACACATGTGGAATGATGCGAATCCGACTACAGCCAAACAAGGCCTATGTGTCGAAGTGGATTGAACTAATTTCCATTCTAATTCACTTCAAAACATGTAGATTGATGTGGATACATATGCATCTAAACCAGGACTGAAAGAGTTTACTAAGCCAAGATCTTGAGCCTTCGAACCACCGATGCCCTCTGCTTTGAGAACTTGTGTGATTCGTTGCCAAATCAGAAAAGCTGGCCTGGCTGCTGTGGTTGCTTTGGAAGTGTTGCCCATCTGAACAATCTGAAGTTCTGAACCATGTCATATGCACTGCTAATTAGTTGCCTCCGCTTATGTATGTTGGTCCTAAACTTCAGTGTCATGTGACATGAAAACTTGCACGAGTTATACAACTGATGCTAGATCTGCAAAAATCGTTTTGGTCCATCATGATTTGTGAACGGGTGAGTGGCAATTAAACCAAAGAGTCACCCTAAGGTCTGAATATGTATACAGCATAAACAACGGGCTAATATACAAAACGTGAACAAGAGCTGTCTATCAACAATGTACTACCGCCACCAGTAGAAGACTGTTCACATGGAAACTGGTGAAAAGATTGCTCTTTCTTTATATGTAAAATCGTATGTGACCAACTCTTCTGCAAGGAGTATTCAATGGTACACCAAGAATCACAAGGTGTTCTCCCTGAAGATCATCCTCATAAAAGAATAGATGTAACATACAATCTTGATGATGATCTCTGATTTGCTCCATGCATCAACAATGGTGTTCTAGATACCGTGGATGGTTTCAGCATCGTTGGTATGATCTAAAATATTTACATAAGAGTATAATACTGTGGCCTGTTTAGTTCCCAAAATTTTGCAAAATTTTTCAAGATTCCCCGTCACATCAAATCTTTGGACACATGCATGAACCATTAAATATAGATAAAAAATAAAACTAATTACACAGTTTAGACGAAATTCACGAGACAAATCTTTTAAGCCTAATTAGACCATGATTAGACACTAATTACCAAATAACAACGAAAGTGTTACAGTATTATTTCCTAAAAAAATTCGCGAACTAAACAAGACCCTGGTTAAAATCAACTGTATAGAGTTTGAACATAACTTAAGGTCTCACGCGTTTTCGAGAAAAAAAGAATATAATTTAAGGCCTATGGAAATGAATTTGAAAGAAACATAACTGGTAAATATAAGCGTCAAGGACTACAGGTGCTAACATATCCCTCTGTCGTGCAGTATAAGCTGGGTAGTAATTCTGTGATGCAGTAAGCTGGGTAGTAGTCAGTCTGAGTAATTCCATATTCGGAAACTTGATGTAATGTTGCACGCAGTACAACAACTGAACTCATGTAACTGGCAATAAAAGTCGTAATTTTGTCGTGATGCTATGCAATGGGTAAGGGATTCGTCCCTGGTACTCCAAACTTGATGTAATAATGGTCTGGCCTCAAAGGGTTTGGCTACTTGGATTGTCATAATGTCATTCTTTACACACCATTTGGTGAATTAAATTCGTCTTTGGGTTCAAATTGTTTTTTCTTCAAAAGAGGACTTACAGTAGATCACATTGATATTGGAACTCCAGTTGCTGAGTGTCGATTTTTATTTAGGAAAAAAACACTTAGACTGTCAGACACGTTGCATATTTTGATCTAACATGCATTGCATATTTTGATGCATTGCACAGATGCAGGAGGAAGAACAACAAGCATTGCATGAGGTCACTCTAAGACTCGAAAAAACAGCATCACATTTCATGTCATTTGCAAAATTGTATTTGACAGAAAAGAAAAGAAGCATAGAGCCAAAATTTTCAAAATCAGACATCAGATTTTTTTTTTCGAAACTTAATCAGAGATCAGAAATCAGAACCGCTTTACCCAAAATTTCCAAAGGCAATTAAATATCTCTCACTGTTCTTTCCAAACATGCGAATGATTAGAGATCAGAAATAAGCTCATGAGCTGTCGATGACCCTCTTCATCCCAAATTATAGGTCATTTTGGCTTTCTAGATACGTAGCTTTTGCCATGCATCTAGATATATGCTATGTCTTGTATCTAGAAATGTCAAGATCAAACAGGGTAATAAATCAGAATTGCTAGTTATTATCATCAACTGTTACATGCAATACACGAAATACCTTTGTATGAACATGAAGTTCGTGGCAACAGCAACGCCTTCAGTTGCCACATCAATGGTAGCCCAGGCCAAGTTCCTCCTTCAGACCATCATCAAAGCTGTTTATTGATGTCCTGTCATCCTTAGCGTTTTTTGCCTGCTCTTCGAACTGGGTGTGTGGGTCATTTCCAGTGACGTCCTCTGGTCTGGAGTCATCAATCTTCAATTCGTTTTCGAGAAATTCTACGAATTCCTCTCCAATTACCTGATTGAGCAGAACACAGCGCATGGTTTACATGATAATCTCCACAAGACTACAACTAGTAGCTGGTCTTATCCATGCTATATTATTATATGGCAATTCTTAGCAGTGACACAAACTTACAATAATCGATATATAGTTGAATAAAGAGGACTTACCACCAACTCTTCTCAGAGGCTTTTAGGTTTCTGATTCGAATTCAACCCAGCCTCCCAGTTCTGAAATTATGCTTGCAGATCTTTAAGAAAATTCCGCTGCAAAAAGCACGACCAATATGGTCTTAAAGTTGTAGTAGAGATTAAGACATTTTGTTGAACTGCACTAGAAAGCCTTATATCTCCACATGACAATCACTAAGGTCTCAGATTTCCAGTAGAACAACGGAACCTCACTCGACCCCTTTGGTCGCATGAACGGTGTCAACCAAATGTATACTTTAAAAGTTTTAATCAATAGAAGAGTCCAGTAGGGGGCAACCCCTCCTGTTTCATAAAAAAAAAAGTAATGTAACCCACGTTTGCTGACCGCGAGGAAGGAATTCAGTAGCAAATCTCCAGGAGAAGCTCCGAAAAGTTCGTCGCCGTGGGCATAGAGCCTCATCGGACTGTGGTGCCGACAGCGATCCGCGTCCGCGCCAAATGCGCAGATTGTCCAGGGACATCAGAGCATCGATCGTGCTTTGTATCAATTTCATGATATGGTTTATGATGCTTTGTCATAACTAGTAGATATCAACAGGACTACAGGAGTAGACTTTGTCATGCCACATTCAAAATGTGTGTAGTGCACACTCCACTCCTATTTAGTTGCAAAGCCTTCAATTGTATACGATACGAGTGGCTGCCTGCAGTTGGATAATGCATGCATCATGTGAACTGTTGTGCAAAACCGCCCATGTGCCATATTTATTGGCAAGATAAGAGAAAGAGAAAAATTCACCGACGGTCTCTGAACTTGGCAGCTAGTGTCACTTAGGTTCTCGAACTTTGAACAGTGTATTTTTGGGTCCCTCACTTGGCTTTAGGTGTCATCTAGGTCCCTGAACTTGGATTTGGGTGTCACTTAGGTCTCCGAACTTTGAACAGTGTATTTTTGGATCCCTGAACTTGGCTTCGGGTGTCATCTGGGTCCCTGAACTTGGCTTCGGGTGTCATCTAGGTCTCAATGTTGACGTGGCGCGGTCCTGCATGTGGGGCCCACATGTCAGTCGGTTATATTTCCATTTCGGAGGTACTGTAGCTATAATTTCTAAAATATTCCAAAAATTATATCTTTTTCATATGATCTCGGATGAAGATGATTTTTATATAAAAAATGTAGCTCTCGATGAGATCTACAACTTTCTAGTTTTGAGTTTTTTTAATTTGAGATCATTAAAATACTTTAAAAAAATTAAACAAATTTTCAGCAGTATATTAATCGCGTACAAGCGCTTATCGCCTTAGAAAAATCATATATTTTTTATATGCTGTCAAATGGAGATGATTTCTATATGAAAGTTGTAGCTCTCGATGAGATCTACGACTTTCTAGTTTTGAGTTTTTTAATTTGAGGTCGCTAAAATGCTTAAAAAAACTAAACAAATTTTCAACAGTATATTAATTCCTGAAAATTTGTTTAATTTTTTTTTAGCATTTTAGCAACCTCAAATTAAAAAAAAACTCAAAACTAGAAAGTCGCAGATCTCATCGAGAACTACAACTTTCATATAGAAATTATCTCCATTTGACAGCATATAAAAAAGATATGATTTTTCCAAGACGACAAGCGCTTATACGCGATTAATATACTGCTAAAAATTTGTTTAATTTTTTAAGCATTTTATTTATCTCAAATTAAAAAACTTAAAACTAGAAAGTTGTAGATCTCGTCGAGAGCTACATTTTTCATATAAAATCATCTTCATCCGAGATCATATGAAAAAGATACAATTTTTGGAATATTTTAGAAATTGTAGCTACAAAAACCCCGAAATAGAAATATACCCGACTGACATGTGGGCCCCACATGTGGGACCGTGCCACGTTAGCATTGGGACCTAGATGACACCCGAGGCCAAATTTAGGGACCCAGATGACACCCGAAGCCAAGTTCAGGGACCCAGAAATACACTATTTAAAGTTCGGGAACCTAAGTGACACACAAAGCCAAGTTCAGGGACCTAGATGACACCTGAAGGCAAGTTCAGGGACATAGAAATACATTGTTCAAAGTTCGGGGATCTAAATGACACCAGCTGCCAAGTTCAGGGGCCGCCGGTAAATTTTTCTCTAACAGAAATGATCCCTCGACCATTCAAATCAAACAACGGTTAAAACAAAACTTCGGCCAGCAAATCGTTAAAAGAACCTCTTGTACTTTTTTTAGGGGAACCTCTTGTACATGTATTGATTGATGTGTTCACAAAAAAATGTATTGATTGATGGAGGACAATAAGATCATTCCATCGTCACCGTGCTAATCTATTCATGTGCACGTTTGGCGGCCCAATAGTTTGAGTAACTCTTCCTTCGATTTTGATGGCCCGGACCATCCGAGATCCGACCCAAGGCATGTGCACGTTTGGCGGCCCAGCATTCCAAAAAACGGCGACACGGCCTTCTCCCAGAAGCCCGGCTCCAGACTTCCGCCTCTCCCTGCGTGGCGCTCATCTCTCGTCTGCACTGCCTCCCTTGCCCAGAATCGAGGCAAGCGACGGCACAGACAACCAGCAACCACGCCGCCCGCAGGGCAGGCGGGAGCTCGGCACGCCAGGCCCCGGGCCGCGGCGTCAAGGCGGCAGCAGCCTCTCCCGTGGTTCCTCGCCTCTGGGCCCTGGCCACCTCATCGGCTCATCGCGCACGGCGAGCCCTCCTGCGTCTGAGTCTGAGGTCTCCCCTTCGGCCTTCCCCCCTCACGTGGCGAGACCTGCTTGCTTTCGCGGCTGACGGCCTAATCCGGCCTCCCCTTCACCGCCGCCATGTTGCGCCTCCGGAATCGCTTCCTCCCTCTGCTCCGCGCCGCCTCCGCGCTACCCTCCCCGATCCAGCCCCGCGCGTGCCACCTCCTCCTCTCCACCTCCACCACCTTCCCTAGGACCTTCTCCCTCGAGGACTACCTTGTCGCCACCTGCGGCCTCGCCCTAACCCAAGCACGCGAGGTGTCCAAGAAGTTGTCCCGCGAGTTATTATCCACTGGATCCAGAAAATCATTGGATGAGCTCTCCTTCTCCCGCCTCAACTCCGCCTCCAACCCCGATGCCATCATCGCCCTGCTCGCCGGCGCCGGCCTCTCCCGCCCCGACATCGCCGCCGTCGTCTCCGCGGACCCACTGCTCCTCCGTGCGTCGGTGAAGAACATCGCACCCCGCATTCTTGCTCTCCGCGACTGCATCGGTCTCTCCAATCCCCAGATCGCTAGCTTCCTCCTAGTCGGCTCACACGCTCTCCGCGACGGCGACGTCACTCCCAGGCTTGAGTTCTTCATCTCCTTCTATGGCTCGTTTGATCGGGTCCTGGTGGCCGCAAAGAGGACCCGGGACCTCCTCACGACGAGCCTTGAGAGGATCATCAAGCCCAACATAGCTCTGTTTCGTCAGGGCGGTGTTCCAGATGTTGCTAAGGTGTGTTTAAAGAACACGTGGGTGCTTACCTTCAAGCCGGAACGTGTGAAGGAGTTCATGCAGCGGGCAGAAGAACTTGGGGTGCCTGCCACGTCGCCGTTGTTCAGGCAAGCAGTGGCAATCGTCGCCAGTGTTTTCAGTGAGAAGGTTGCTGCCAAGCTTGAGTTCTTTAAGAGGACTCTTGGTTGTTCAGAGACTGAGGTTTCCATTGCAGTGTCCAAGATGCCATGTATATTAGGATTATCTGATGTGACTCTTCTTCGCAACATTGAGTTTTTGATCAATGAGGCTGCGATGGAGCCACAGTATATTATTAAAAGGCCTATCCTGCTCACATTCAGCTTGGAAAAGCGGCTAGTGCCCCGGCATCATGTCATGAAAGTGCTGCAGGAAAAGGGATTGTTGAATAGCAATATGAACCTTTTCTCATTAGCTCATCTTGGAGAGGAGGCTTTCAAATCGAAGTTCGTCGACTGTCACAAGGACTCTGTTCCTGGCCTTGCAGATGCTTATGCTGCAGCTAGTGCTAGTATCGTGCCCTCTAGAGTGTAATGTAAGCATCTCACAACTCATGCTTATTAGCGGCTGGCTACTGTGCAGGTTTCCACAATTATGATTTCTGCAATATAACCACTAGTGATCACTGATTGGTCATAGTCCAAGGTTAATTTATGATTATTAAGGAAGGAGTTGTGCTTGGCTTATTATGTATCCTTGATGCATATTTTGTTGGTTTCATCTTCTGCCTAGCACATGGCTGAAGATTATCCTTACCTTTGTTTTCTTATGTGGGTAAGTCTTTGCTATAGAATAGTATTTGTAATGGAATGAGATACTAAAAGCTGAAAATAGATTGGAAGTTTTATGGGAGACGGCTTCATATGAGAGAGTGGTAATTTATTATCGTTTCATTTTGTTTTTCACAGAATATAGTAGTGATAATATAACCCTTTTATACTGGCATCTTGATTTGGCTGCCTGTGATTGAGGCAATTGATCTCATATATTGAGAACGTGACTCTTCTAGAAGTTAGCCCATCAAATAAGGGAGACAATTGTTCCTAAATCTTGGTCTCAAACTTGTTTATTATACCATTTTGTTTAGTTTTGTGATTTTAAGTAAGAGTTTCTCACGAATTGTTTCTACTTTTATGCCTGCGCATGATAGTAGCAGGCATAGTACTATTTATAAGGTTTAGCAGTTCATATGACGGGTTTAGCCATCTGGAGGAGTTTACTAAGCCGGCGAGTGGCAACTAAACTAAAGACTCGCCCTATTAAAACAACTTATAGCTATATATATGCTGTGGCAAAGAAGGATATGAATCATTCAACTTGCACCATAAGATCTGAATATGTACAGCATAAACAAGGGGCTAATAGACAAAACATGAACAAGAGCTGTCTATGAACAAGACTGCTCACATGGAAAGTGGCAAAAAGATTGCTCTGTATATGTAAAACTGTATGTGACCAACTCTTCTGCGAGGAGTATTCCATGGTACACCAAGAATCAAGGTGTTCTCCATGAAGATCATCCTCATAAAAGAATAGATGTAACATACATAATCTTCATGCTGGTCTCTGATTTTCTCCATTCATCAACAATGGTGCTCCAGATACCGTGGATGGTTCTAGCATCGTTGGTATGATCTAAAATGTTTACAGAGTATAATACTTGTTAAAATGCAACTGTATAGGGTTAGAACATAATTTAAGGCCTATGGAAATGTGATCGGAAAGAAACATAACTGGTAAATAGAAGTGTCATGGACTACAGGTGCTGCATACCCCTCTGTCATGCAGTATAAGCGGGGTAGTAGTTCTGTGATGCAGTAAGCTGGGTAGTAGTTATGTGATGCAGTAATCTGGGTAGTAGTGAGTGTGAGTTATTCAGAAACTTGATGTAATGTTGCGTGCAGTACAAAGCTGAACTGATGTAACTGGGCGATAAAAGTCGTCATTCTTTCATGATGTTATGCAATGGGTAAGGGATTCATCCCTGATACTCCAAACTTGATGTAATAATGCTCCAGCCCCAAAGGTTTGGCTACTTGCATTGTCATTCTTGAACCCCATTTAGTGAGTTAAATTCGTCTTTGGGTTCAAATTGTTTTTCCTTCAAAAGAGGACTTATAGTAGATCACATGCCTTGATATTGGAACTCCATCTATTGAGTGTTGATTTTTATTACGGAAAGAACACTCAGATACACTGCATATTTTGATTTAATATGCATTGCATATTTTGTTTTACTATCATTGCAAAGATGCAGGAGGAAGAACAATAAGCATTACATGAGGTCACTCTAAGACCCGAAAAAATAGTATCACGTTTCATGTCATTTGCCAAATTGTATTCGACAGAGAAAACAACCATAAATTGTGCTATCAGTGCACAACCTTTTCTTTTGTACCCCTATCACACAAAAAATCAGAACGCCTTTACCCAAATATGCTGAACAATTAGAGGTAAAAAATAAGCTCTTGACTATCGATTATTCTCTCCATCCCAAATTATAGGTTGTCTTGCCTTTCTAGACACATAGTTTTTGCTATCCTTCTAGATATATATACTATGCCTTGTATTTAGAAAAGACAAAATGAAACGAACGCGATAGATCACAACTGCTAATTGTTATCACCAACTGTTACATACATTACAAGAAATACCTCTGTATGAACATTAAGTCAGTAGCAACAGCAACACCTTTAGTTGCCACATCAACGGTTTAGCCCAGTCCAAGTTCCTTCTTCAGCTTCTCGAGAGCGGCCTCTATTTCAGAAAGACCATCATCAAAGCTGTTTGTTGATGTCTTGTCGTCCCTAGCATTTTTTGCCTGCTGGCCAGACTGGGTGTATGGGTCATTTCCAGTGACGTCCTCAGGGCTGGAGTCATCAATCTTCAATTCATTTTCCAGAAATTCTACGAATTCCTCACCAATTGCCTGATTGAGCAGAACGCAGTGCAGGGTTCACATGGCATTCTCCAGAAAACTATAATAGCTGGCCTTATCTATGCTATATTGCTGCATGGCAATTCTTAACAGGGACACAAACTCACAATAATCAAAATAGTTGAAATGTTGAATAAAGATAACTTACAGCTAACTCTTCCCAAAGGCTTTTAGGTTTCTGATTTGAATTCAACCCAGCTTCCCAGTTCTGGAATTCTGCTTGTAGATCTTTAAGGAAATCCGCTGCAAAAAGCACAATCACTATAGTCTTAAAGTCACAGTAGAGGTGAAGACATTTTGGTGAACTGCACTAGAAAGCCTTATATCTCCACATGACAATCACTAAGGTCTCAAATTTCCAGTAGAACAATGGAACCTCACTTGACCCCTTTGGTCACATCAACGATCAACCATATGTAATGTAACCCACGTTTACTGACAGCAAGGGGATAATTCAGTACCAAATCCATAGAACGGCTCTTCTGCAGCAGCTGATTTGCTCTCCCGGGAGCTGGAGGACCAGGACGAATCTGAACTGCTGCTCGCGTACTTGGATCGAGACTCTGAGTTCATCAGAGTGTTGTAAGCGTGCTTGATCCGCAGAAACTTCTCCTGAGCATCGGGCTGCATTGACAACATCCACGAGGCTGTCGGTGAGCAGAGCCATCCATCCCCAACGTCCTAAGAAATCCCGTAGAGATCAAACAGAACGCGAAAGTAAAGAGCGCGAGCAAGCAGCAGGGGTCGGTCGCCACACGCACCTCCTTGTTGACGTCCGGGTGGTACTTGAGCGCGAGGCGCCGGTACGCGCGCTTGATCTCGTTGGGCGCCGCCGACGGCGACACGCCGAGCACCTCGTACGGGGACTCCCGCCGCCCGCCGCCGCCGGCACCGGCGCGCGCCCTCACGCTCGCACGCCGCCAGCGAGGCGCCGGGCCGCGGCAGGACAGGCGCGCGGAGGGGCCCGGGCTGGAGGCGGCGGCGACAGCTATGCTGACGAAGGGAGGCGGAGGCCGAGGCGCGGCGAGGTGGCCGCGGGAGGAGGCGAGTGGCAGGGGCGGATACGGAGCGGCGGCCTGCAGCTGTAGCGCCATGCCGCAGCACGGCAGCAGGGGCCGCTGGAGGCAGAGGAGATAGCTGGATTTTGCTGCCTTTTGAATGGCTCGTGAGTCGCGAGTTCGCGACGAACCGTCGACGGACGGGAGCAGTCAAAATCACCCGCGGTCCAGAATCCAGATCGAGCGGCATGGAAGGCCATGTAAGAATCGGACGCCAGCACGTTTGGTGGCCCAGTAAGCGGACAATACGGCCTTCTCTCAGCCCAGTTGAGCAGCTCCGCCTCCGTCCCTCCCTTGTCGCCCGCATCGCCGACGCCGGACAGCCTGAATGCCCGACGCGCATAGCCCGACCGACGGCCCCTCCGCAGCTGGTGGCCGACCCTGCGCCGCCGCCACGCTGCGCCTTCGAAATAGCCTCTTCCCTCTCCTCCGCGCCGCCTCCCCGCTACCCTCCCCCACCCGCGCGTGCCGCCTCCTCTTAGCCTCCACCGCCATCGCCCCTGCGCCCTTCTCCCTCGAGGACTACCTCGTCGCGTCCTGCGCCGCCTAAGCCCGCGAGGTGTCCAAGAAGTCGTTCCGCGACTTATCCAGAGCACACAGCAGGCCATCGGATGAGCTCTCCTCCTCCCGCATCAACTCCGCCTCCAACCCCGATGCTATCCTCGCCCTGCTCTCCGGCGCCGGCCTCTCCCGCGACGACATTGCCGCCGTCGTCTCCGCGGACCCGTTGATCCTCCGCGCCTCCGTGAAGAACATCGCCCCACGCCTTGTTGCTCTCCGAGACCGGCTCGGTCTGTCCACTCCCCCGATCGCTCGCTTCCTCCTGGTCGGCTCACGTGCTCTCCGCGACTGCGACGTCATTCCTAGGCTCGAGTTCTTCATCTCCTTCTATGGCTCGTTTGAGCAGGTGCTGGTGGCCGCAAAAAGGTGCATGGCCCTCCTCACTGCGAGCACTGAGAGGTTAATCAAGCCTAACATTGCTTTGTTACGTCAGTGGGGTGTTCGAGATATTGCTCCGCTTTGCACAGACAACGCGTGGGTGCTTACCTTCAAGGCCGAGCGCGTGAAGGAGTGTTTGTTGCACGCGCAAGAACTTGGGGTGCATCCTACCTCGCGGATGTTCAGGCATGCAGTGGCCACCATCTCCCGTAATTCCAAAGACAAGGTTGCCGCCAAGCTTGAGTTCTATAAGAGGACTCTGGGTGTTTTTGAATCTGAGGTTTCCACTGCAGTGTCCAAGATGCCAACTATATTAGGATTCTCTGACGAAATTCTTCTTCGCAAGATTAAGTTCCTAGTCAATGAGGCTGCATTAGAGCCACGATACATTGTTGAAAGGCATGTGTTGTTCGCATTGAGCCTAGAGAAGCGGCTAGTGCCCAGGCATTATGTTATGAAGGTCCTGAGGGAAAAGGGACTGTTGGATAGCGATATGAGCTTTTACTCAGTAGTTGCACTTGGAGAGGATACTTTCAAATCAAAGTTCATTGACCGTCACAAGGACTCAGTTCCTGGCCTTGCAGATACTTATGCTGCAGCTCGTGCTGGCGTTGTGCCGTCTAGAATCTAATTTTTGCATCTCATTTTGTGTCTTCGGTGAATGGCGGAACTGCAACTCATGCTCATTAGCGGTTGTTTCTAATTTGTCTGCGATAGAAGCACTAGTGATCCCTGACTGCTCATAGTCCACGTTTAAGTTATGGCTATTTCTGAAGGAGCTGTGTTTAACTTATTCTGGATCCTTAATGCACATTTTGTTGGTTTCATCTTCTGCCTAGCACATGACTGAAGAATATCCTTTGTTTACATTTTCTTCCATAAATTAATCTTTATTATTGTAGAATTTATTAAGATACTTGCAATTTGCCAGTATTAGCTTATAACCATTTTTTATCAGCATGTTCTATAGGACGGCCATCCTAGAAGCTGAAAGCACATAAGCGTGCAAGCAGATAAATCACCAGCACCTCTCAAACGAAGTTAACAATCGGATTCAGATAAATCATGAAAACGTCAGAAAATGAAATTAACTATCGTACAAGAGAATTCACAAGTAGTGTTTAACTTACGAGCATCACATAATACAATATATGTCATCGTCTGTGTCTCAGAAATCAAACTCTGAACCAAAATGCAGAGCACATTATCAGAACCGCTACTGAACCATACAGGATGATGTAGTGTGTGCACAGGGCAAAAGTAAGGCATCCATCAGGTCTGCTCTTGCAGCCTTCCAGACCCATCACCAAGCCTAAGAACTGGAATTGGTATCTGAAGACCGTCAAAACTTAAGCATCAATGGCGGATCCTTCTTTCCGCTGCCAGAATCAGAATCGTCTTCCTGAGCAGGTCTTGCAGCTGCCCACGCGCGAAGTGGCGGTTCAAACATCTTTCCTGCAACATCTGGTGGCAGCTGTTGGGGCGCATCCTCTCCAGGAAGCACAACGAGGCCCTTCTCCCTGAGAGACGAAGGCTCGTTATAGCACTCCTTCCAGAGCGAGTCCACCAGCTGCCGCTCCTCGCGAGCGGCATGGAGATCATCAGAGTCCATAGCGCTGATTCCGTCGATTCGGCTCTTGAGGATGTCTTTCAGCTTGTCTTGGTCAGGAAGAGCGTTACCAGCTGTCTTGTCCTGTGCCAACTCAAGGAGGCCACTTAGAGCAGCTTCGCGCACCAAGGAATCATCACTGGACGCAAGGTGCATCATCAGCTTTGGAAGACCAAGCTCCGTAGCAACACTCCTGTCTGCCTTGTTGTGCAGCAGGTATTGTATGAGATTGAGAGCTTTCCTGCATCGATACAACAGAACTATGTCATTCACATTGCACAAAAAATTGGATTTCAACTGCAGAAAAAATTCAGCTAATACAAATTGGATTGAAGTTTAGCAAAATATAGACTACCACAAGTAAATAAAACATCTTTAAACCAACAGTACTATTAACAAGGAATTTCAGTACGGCATGGGTAGTATGACTGTTAGTACACGGCTGCTTGTTCATAGGTCATTTACTCATTTAGGATTCCAGGGATAATTTTGGTAGGGATGTGCCCTGTCAGATCACTCCATCTACCCCATGTCTACTGTCTATGACACCATTTTAAGAAAAATAACCTGATCGTACAACATGTCTTGCAGAATGCTGGGTGTGCTATTATCATTACATACCTTTGAAGTCTGGCATCATCAGAACCAAGAGCATCCTTCAATCCAGCATAGCCATTTCCCAGGAGAAATGCGGAAATTCCGGGCTGGTTATGACGAATTAGAGCTGCAAAATAATTGTACAGAGTTTTGTTAGCATGACCAACAGAAAATACACTGAAAATTAACTGCACAGTTCGCACGGTTCAATCAAAGGATTATTCTCCACATGGTACTGAGTGATACTTACAAGATATGGCTCCTAAAGCTTTTGTGCGTGCATTTGTACTTGGGTCTGATTTGAAGTTCGTCAACAGTGGCTCAAGTCCATTGGATTCCATGACAAGTTGCTGACTCTTGGGATTATTCTGCACAATTGTACTAACAACTTCTGCTGCCTTTGCTCGGATGCCAGCATTTGAATTTTTCAAGTAACCAAGCAGAGGATCCAGCCCACCAATAGAATGTAGATCTGTTTGAATAATGTATATGCATTAGGAGTTGGGACTTGCACAATAGCCACTAGGACAAGCATTTGCAAGGAGGTGATGATTAACTATGTATCTTACCATTTGCCATGTCAATGGACTCAACGTGCTCCTGTAGCTCATCCAGCATATCTGAAAATAGAGTGAGTAATTTTTTATTCAAGAGCCAACACCTAGAACTTAATAATAAGGATGATAAATATCAATGTCCATAAAGTCCAATTTCAAGGAGGATACGCAACCAAGTAACATTGGAAACTTCGTTTAGCAATTAGCAGGCAAGTGACAGCACATGAACACCATCAATCATGATTCATGAATTCCTCATATGACCATGACCATGAACTATGAATTTCTTTTGCAAATGAAACATGATACTGCTAAGGCCCTCCAATGTTAAATCATTTGGCAGATCAATTAACAGCCTAGACCATTACAATCACACGGTTTCTTTGTCTACATTGTTTTTCCACACCCTGCTACACATAATAACAGTCTGTTCGCTTGGGCTGAAATCTGGCTGGTTTTTTGTGAGAAAAACACTGTTGAATGACTGATAATCTCACGTGTGCATGCTGATGCATTAAATACCCTCATGTTCCTTTGGAAGATCAATTAACAGCCTAGACCATTATAATCACACGGTTTATTGTGTTTCCACACCATGCTACCACACCCTGCTGCACATAATAAGTGTTGTGTGAATGCTCATGCGTTAAACACCCTCATGTTCCTAGTCCAACTACACAGATTACTAAACATATCAGCAATAAAGGTCAATGATTTAAAAATGAGCCATTTTTGTAGAGACACTAAAAATCAACTAAGGAAGCATTGGAATGCCCAAACAATACCTTCAATGTTCTCTGGGGTCACACCCTGAGACTGCAAGACATCTTCTGGAGTTTTCATCACCTGAGTGATCTCCTTCATCCTCTTCACAACATCTATCGTGTTGGCTTGCATAGCCTCCATGAACCATTTTCTGTCTTCCTCACTGCAGAACCAAATCAATGAAATTAAGAACCACACTAACATTTTATCCCACTTCTCTTTAACTAAGTGCAGCAATTTTGGAAACAGGTATTAAACCTACTAGCCACACAAATTAGGGGAAAAGAAAAGGAACCCGAAGTAAGACAGCAAATTTGAGCATATGAAGCCTGTCCGCTAAAAAACTAGAGTACAGGGAGTAAGACAGCAAAATCTAAGCATATGAACTGATGAACACGTAGTCATTAGGGTTGTGACACAGGACGAGAGCAAAGGGAGGTAGTAGGGGATCTGAACGCGGGGGTCGCAGACCTGAGAGCACGCGGCGGTTTGGTGCCGTCTCCGTGGGCGATGCTCCACTTGAACAGGCCGTTCCAGTCGGGGCCCCCGTCCTTCGCCATCCCCCTTGTTCTTCTTCTGCAGCTGGTGCTTCGAGATGAGGCGAGACGAACTGTAGGGTTCTGCTCACGATAGGTGCCGATTGCTTCAGGCGAGATCGATAGGGTTCTCGGCTTCTCGCTGCAAAGCTCTCTTGTCTGCTTTTATGCGGGGAGGTGGCGGTGGCGGTGGAGGGAGACGAGACTCGGAGGGAGTACTCCCGTCGTAAGTCGTGGCGTCGTGTGGGTGCGGCGGCGGGTTCCGGAGTACTCCCGAACCCTGCTGTTTGTCTGGCCGGCGGCGTCCCCTCCAGGAAGTCCATGGGCCATTAATTTGACTAAAGGGCCCCATTTTCACCGGGATTCGGGTCTATTAAGGCCCACTGAAGTGTTTACGAATCTTTTACATTTTGTAAAACCTTTTTGGTCGTTTTCAAAACGACGCAACAAAAGATTTGCAGACATCTATGAAACGAAAAAAAAAATATTATACAATGAGAGCTATTGATTCTATTTTTAAATTTTGAAAGATGACGTTAAAAACTTCCACCAGTGAGATCGACACCCACCCACCGAATAGTGAGATCGACCTTGTGGAGTAGCACCCGCTGCTGTGAACCCACTGAAAATGGTGAGCATGCCGTACCGCACCGCACAGATCGCGCTCCTCGTGAATACGATGAGGAGGAGAGGGGCATTGTACGCCCTGTTTGATGGAGTCCTCTATAACACCTCTGGGTGTTAAGCATGCATTCACATCCTAAATCATGAGTATTTGCATTTCATACATGATCATCATCACATGCAAATTAAATTAGAATTTATTTAAAACTGTGATAATCATGTTTGGGCTCCGAGTTTAGTAAAAATCCTAGGTAAAGTGGTAAAAATTTGTAGAGCTATAGCTTTAAATAACTAGAAATAATTAGCATGATTTTTGGAGCAAGTTTTGTATTCAAAATCTTCCCAAATTGTGCTTCTAAAAATATTTCAGAAAATTAAGTTTTCATTTAAAAATTTAACTTTAAATCCCTAATTCAAAATCTGTTTAGAATTTTGAAAAGTGTCCTAAATGAAAGTTGTAGAGAATCAAATTTTGAACAACTTTTGTTTTGGGGGTAATTTGTGAAAATGTCTTTTTCATCTTCAAAATTTCAATTTTAATCAAATAATAAAATTTGGAATTTTATTTAGAAAAAGAAAAACGGTTTCTTACCTTAACGGGCCGCCGCCCCACTTCCGGCCCAGCGACCGAAGTCGGCCCGCGCTCGCCCGCGCGCTTGCCCGCGCGTGGCCACGGCCCGGCCCACGCCGCGCGGCCTCCTCCTCCTCCCCCTCCCGCGCGCGCGTCTTGCTGGCGACCGCGGCAGGCCGCGTCCGCCGCGTGTCGACCGCATGCCGGCGACGCTCAGCGCGTGGCCGCTGTGGCCCCCGCTGCCCGAGCTTACCTTCGCTAGAGCCGCCTCCTCCTTCTCCACTCGCTCATTCCTTCCCTTCTCGCCTCACAGCAGAGAGCCAGCAGCAGCCGCGGTTCCGCCTCCGCCACCGTGCGCCATCGCCGGCACTGCCGTTTCGGCCACCGCAGCGCACCAGCGACGCCTCCATCTAGCCCCGAGCTCCGCTCTTCCATCACGCAGCCAGTGTTCACCTCCGTTGCTCGTGGTAAGCCTCCTCTCCGTGTGAATTGCTCGCCGGAGCAGAGCCGAGCTCACCAGAGTTTTTCCGCTCCGTGGACCGTTCTCTTCCGCCCCACCTTTTTCCCTTTTAGCACGCACATCTTGTTCGCCTTGGCTTACCGGTGCTCGAGCACCCTTCCACCGACCGTTCCATGGTCGGAGGTGACCGGCCGGCGATCACCCGCGCCACCGTTCCGCCATGACCGACGGTGACAGGCCCTCCGAGCTCCATTGGCCACCGCGTGTGTACCGTTGAGTTCGCAAGCATGATGTGGTTCGCGTAGTGCCTTTGGCCTGGCCGGAGACCTCGCCGCCGGCGAGCTGTGGACGCCGGTGTCCTCCTCTCTCTCTGTGTGACTAACATGCGGGGTCATGGGCCCACCTGTCGGTCTCGTGTCTGTTCCCTGTGTTCAGTTCGTGGGTGCACGTAGCGCTGAGCGGTCGGGTTTTCAAAAGGGTTTAAATAAAATGTTTCCAGAAATTGTGAAAAAGCTTTCAAAAATCATAACTCGAGTTTTATAGCTCCAAAAATTGTGAAACAAATTTTGTAGTGTTTCTCATAAGTAGATCTATGATCTAAAAATATTGCATATCAAGATTTAAATACTTTGCTGTAGAGTTTTTATTTAATCACTAAAACTATTGTTTTCTTGTTAAATATGTAGTAAATCACATAAAGCTCAGAAAAATATGGTTCCACTTGCTATAATTTTCTTTTGTGATGTACTTTCTAGGAAAAATATATGCCATTCATGTTCTGTGGAAAAATCTTGAGTTGTAGTACAAGTGTTTAATATTGCTAATAATTATTATTTTTGCTAGAGAGAAAAATATGAATAAAACATGTATGTAATAATTTTTGTACAGTGATTATTTATTGTGTAGAATGGAGGAAAAATGTTAAATTTGTTGTTTGATACTTTTCATAGTATAAAGTATTTTTATGCTCCTTTTTAGGCCCTAGCTTGTTATTTTTGTGTAGGCAGTTCTAGTAATCCAAATGCAGTGAAAATTTTGTGACATGCTAGATTAGATGATAGAAAGTTATTGTAATTTTCTTGGATTTTTCTATGGTACTAAAATAGGTGTTGCTGTTCAAACCTAGTTGCAATTAGGGTTTTATTTAACCTTGTTAATGCATGACTAGTTAATAGGATTTGCTTTGGTGTATCTTTGAAGCATTTAATAAGATATGTTGACTTAGCACAGTAGTAGTGGAAGAGAATGCTGTAGATGACATGTGCTTGTAGTCTGTATTCTCAGATGATGTTGACTACCTTGTAGAAGAAATGTATTCCCACTTTATGAAATAAAGTGAACCTATTTATCTATATTTTATTCATCATGACCATTACATATCATTTCTGTAATGCACCTAGGCATAAGCACTTATACGGTTACATCATACAAGATCGCAGGAAGTAACGCCAGTAGCAGTTCCCGAGGAGCCGAAAGAGCAGCCCGAAGAGCAGGAAGTGCCCGAAGCCGACGAGGAGGTCGGTGAGGATCTTCCAGAGTGTCCAGACCACCGTCCGAGCTCTTTTGAGAGAGGCAAGCCCCGGAGCATTTCTCTCCCCTGGTTTGCAAATAATTTTAATGCTTTACTTTAACTGCTACATTATGTTTAGGAGTTGTTTGCAACCATTGCTGCATTATACCTTGTTTACTCTGTTCTACTCTATCCTTGTCACCTTGTCATTCGCAGTCAAGTAATTGCTTAGCTTACTTAGACCGGTAGAAGTCAGGTGATTTTCTGTCACCTACGAGCTATAGGTGGTTACCTGGATCTGTTTGAGAAAAGATGTCATCGGAAAAATAACTGAGTGTTAATGTGAAGTTGAGACCAGACGGAAACTTGCAGGGTTTCGGACTGTAGTGTTTTCCGTCTGTGTCGATTAAGGACCGACCGTTGTTGGGCCTTGAGTCATGTTGAACGCATGCCTTACATTTAGCTGGCCAAATAATATACCTTTCGACCACGAAGCTGGGAGATTATTCGGGCCGAGTGGATTGCCCGCAACGCACTGTACCGGAGCAGTAGTGGCAGGATACGGGGGCGCGATGATAAGGCCAAAGAGCAGTCGGGAGGCCCCTGGATACATGTGGTTCCTGGCACGCTCGTGACTTTACCTGAATGGTTGACTCGGTGACCAACACCTCACTTTAGTGGGTGAGTGAGGTTTGTGTGAGGAATAACTTACCAGCTGGTTAATAATCGATTCGAATCGCCATCGTTCACTGGATAGTGAGCACTTGACTTGAGCTACTTCATCGTAGTAATATTGATGGAACACTTGGACAGTTATATGAATTATGACATAATGGAAGTTGTTAATGATCGTTGGTTATCATTACCTATGTATTTACATGTTACTCTAGTACAGGTGCAAATGTAGTTGGCAGGTTAATAAAGATTAAACTTGATGCAAAGCTTTTGAGAAAGATTCTTTAAATGCTAAAAATACCTTTTTGCAAATGAGTCAGCTACCCCACCAGAAAGCCTATTATGATTCCTTGGTGTCTTTTATTTTGGTTCTGTTGGGTAAGTCTAGCTGAGTACCTTCTTGTACTCAGGGCTTTGTTCCCACTTGTTGCAGATGGGCAGATGTATTACGGCTACTGTATCAACTGCCTTTATCCTGCAATGGGAGAAGCTTAGGACCATGGGTGATGGTCATTCACTACATCTCGTCTGATGCTTTTGTCGGAAGATGATCCTGAACTGGCACTGTATTTGAACTCTGTGTGAGTGCGTGATTTGAACTAAATGCTTCCGCTACTTTCATTCAAAACTGTTTTGTAATAACTATGTTTAAACTCCAATGTATTTGTGACGTGAACTTTTATGTAACTTGTGATGGTGACCGCTAAACTTATTATGATCTTGGCTGGTATGTAAGTTAGTTTGAAATCCGTTGTGATTTCACGGACTACCGGGTTATACGGGCTTAAGTTTGCTAAATCGTCTGCTCGATGTATGATTTTCTTACTTAATCTCGTATAATTGGTCGGTTCTGTTACATCCTCCTAAACACCTCTATCACTAGGCAAATATCTCAATCCCAGACATCTAAGATCGGACGCTTAGAGAAGCTCCCATCGCCCCGACGCCAGTTGGCCCCGTGGGAGCGCCGCAGCACGGACACCTTTCTGAGCGAGTTTGGCATGCCAAGTTTGCTTTGGAGAGTGCTCCATGATGTGGGGTACCCAGAGGGTCAGGAGCCGGTGTACTCTTGGAGTGAGAACCAGTTGGCAGAGGATGGACTGGCCGTAGTGGAGATCACTATCCCTGCTCTTGGTGATGCTCTAGAATGGGATGGTTGGCACTTGGAGTTTGAAGGACGCACTCCGGTTGAGGGTGCAGAGGGCGCAGCTTTCTGTGTCATCCGGGACATAATGAGCAGGTTTTCCAATGAGCTGGCAGCAGCCTTGGCTGACACTTTTCCGAGAGATGATCCTCGCGATGCTATTTGGGTGCAGCCGCAGGGAAGTGCTTTAGTCAAGAGCCCAAATGAAGGATAGGCTAGCGACAACCACGCTATGAGTGCGATGTATGCAGCTATCAGAGCATACCAGGGTTGGAGTGCACCTATTGGACTTTGACTGGTTTACGTGGTGATGATCGGCTCAAAGCAAGAAAACAAAAGAAGAAGCAGGCACGTGCTATCGCTAGTTTGCAGGAGCAATTAGCTGATATGAGCTTGCAGCGAGACCAGACTCTAGAGAGAGGTGATAGTTCTCTACAGCGGGTGCATACATTGACTCAAGACAACAATAATGCAGACCGCATGATTGGACAGTTGGTTCGGGAGAGGAATGAAGCCTAGAACGAGAGGAACTTCCTGAGGCAGAGGGTCGAGGAGTTAGAGGAGTACAATGTCAACTTGCATGAGGAGTTTCATGCGCTCTACAACGGGATTGGCCCGTATGCTCCTCTAGAAGCCGCCGGTATGGACGTCGACGACGACGAGGACGAGCCCACAGCCGCACCTGCTGACGACGACGACGATGTTGCTACGGATGGTAGCGATGGTGACGTCTCCGACCCCGACGATGGCCCCGAGGAGTAGGCTAGTTGCTTCGCGTTAGCTGCTAGGCCTTGTTACGATGACCTTTTTTTGGCTTCATGTATCTTGATGTATCTCGTTTGCACCTTAAGACTTGGTGGAATGTTGGATCTTGGTTGTTCATGCGATACCTAAGAGCATAAAGTCCAGTGTGTGTATGCTGGCAACGTGGTTGTATTGGACGCGATGTTTGCATTTGAAGTAATTTAATTAGTGGTGTTGTTTTAATTAGAATGCGATTATTGTGCCTCTATTTTATTGTATGACTTTGTTCTCTCCAATGAATTCAGTATGACATAATTTTTCATTCACTCACAATTACTATAACTTCGCTTAATCATTACTTGTTGCTAAAATATGCAAATGGCAAACACTCGACGTGCCACGTATGAGGCTGCTGAAACTGTTGGAAATGGTGCCGGGGCAGGTGGGAGTGGTGCTAACAACGCCAACCATGATGAGCCACACCCGGAGCCGCAATTGCCGCCTCCTCCACCGCTCACTGCAGAGGTGTTCTTTGCACGGTTTCTTGGAAGTCAGCGCAATGCCGAGCAGTCACAGAAGAATATGGAAGATTTTCTACGTACCATTGCCAATAACGTGCAACGTGGTAACAACCAAGGTGGTGGCAATGGAGTGAATCAGTACAGCAATTTCAAGGATTTTATGGATACTAGGCCGCCAATTTTCAAGGAAGCGACCGAGTCACTTGACGCTGAAGAATGGAACAACACTATGGAAGATAAGTTTCGTGTGTTAAGGCTGACAGAAGTACTGAAGACAGAATATGCTGCACATCAGTTACAAGGACCAGCAGGGATGTGGTGGAAGCATCACCGCACCACCTTCCCTCAAAATGCTCAGATCTCGTGGAGAGAGTTCACCGAAGCCTTCCGTGGAGTTTATATTCCATCAGGGCTAGTTGAGATGAAGTTGGGAGAGTTCTTGGCTTTAAATCAGGACACCAAAACCGTGACGCATTATTTGCATGCCTTCAATAACTTGTGTCGTTATGCTCCCGACATGGTCAACACAGATGCTAAGAAAATTACTAGTTTCAAGAGAGGGTTAGGTCCAAAGATGATAAAGCATGTGGGTACCAATAACCACGCCAGATTCAATGACTTCATCAGTGATTATCTGAAACAAGAGAAGAACAACAACGCGTACACAACATCCAAGACTCGCAAGAGAGCCTTTGAGTCAGGACCGTCACAGTCAAGAGTTATCACTGCTAATCGTTCGACCTATCGGCCATCTGCACCTAGTGCAAGGTTCAGGCCACCGCAGCATAAGACCCAGAACTACAAGGGACCGCAGAAGCCGTACAAGATGGAAGTGTCGCCAACAAGGACAGCCGTAACCGCGGGACAAGGTAACTCGAAGGGAGCTATCGGATCTGCTGGTACAGTGAAGGGACCTTACTATAACTGTGATCAGCCAGGCCATTTTTCCAAGTTCTATCCTTATCCGCCCAGAAAGAAGCAACAGACTTATAATGCTCGAGTGCACCACACCACTGTGGAAGAGATTCCTGAGGGAGAGCCCGTAACTGCTGGTAAGTTTCCTGTTAACCAAAACCCTACAGTTGTTCTATTTGATTTTGGATCATCACATTCTTTCATGAGTCAAGCATTTGCACGGAAACATGAACAACTATGCACAAACTTAAGTTATGGTTATCGTATAAGTTCAGCAGGGGCTGATGTTTTAACCAATCAGATGGTTAGAGGGGCAACCCTTGAGTTAGGTAGTCGAAAGTTTTGAGTAAACCTGATAGTTATGTCTGGACTAGTTCTGGATGTCATCATAGGGATGAATTGGATAAAAGAATGGGGAGCAGTTATAGATACAGGAAGTCGGGTACTTACCCCGAAGGATCCCCAGGGAGAGGGTACTTTTCAGGTACCATTGCCCAAGAGAACATACCTTGTGAGTGTGACATGTGCTCTGGAAGTCATTCTGATTCATCAGATTCCGGTCGTGTGTGAGTTTCCGGATGTGTTTCTAGATGAGTTACCTGGTCTTCCATCGGATAGAGATGTTGAGTTTGGAATTGAGTTGATCCCCGGAACAGCTCCAATTTCAAGAAGACCTTATAGGATGCCTCCGGATGAGTTAGCCGAGTTGAAGAAGTAACTAGAAGAGTTGTTGAACAAGGGGTTTATCCGGCCAAGTAAGTCTAAATGGGGATGTCCTGCTTTGTTTGTGAAGAAAAAGAAAGAGGGTACTTTGAGAATGTGTGTAGATTATAGTACTCTTAATGCTGTAACTATCAAGAATAAGTATCCCTTACCTCACATTGATGTTTTGTTCGACCAGTTAGTCAAAGCCAGAGTGTTCTCCAAGATAGATTTAAGATCAGGTTATCATCAGATAAAGATTAGACCATAAGATATACCGAAAACCGCCTTTTCTACCAGATATGGGTTGTACGAGTATCTTGTGTCACAGAACCTTCTAATTATGATGGCCCACAAGTACCCATCATTGCCATAATGACCTCTGATGGCCGTACTTATGTTCACCATAACTTAAAAGGCCTGCTTTCCTCCGAACAGGATCCAATCACAGGAGTATTGCAATATTACAACAGTTTATTCAAAATATTCAACAGAGTAACGTAGCGGAAGTCTTACAATAATATAGGTTTATAAACCAGTTTTCAAACTTCAAACCTTATGTAACATTATTACAAACCAGTAGTAGAGAAGTATCAGTATTAACTTTATTACAACACACAAGCGAGATGCCTTGCCCAAAGGCCACATAGTCTACTCGTCGTCGCTTTCTTCAACCACGACGGTCATGCAACAAGGCTCAAAGCAGACTTGTTCATGAACCGCACCTGCAACAAGGGGTTAACAAACCCTGAGTACTTGAGGGTACTCAACAAGACTTACCTGACTAAGACAAAGACTCCAAGGGCATGCTAGCTTTAGGGAATCAAGGTACGGGTATTCTAGAATCAAAATTTTCCTTTGCAGAAAAGCTTACTAAAGTAAGTCCTTACCTTCAATATTTTACTTTTACCATTGATAGTTCATTAACCAATTCTAGGTGATCCTAATCTAGATCAAAGTAATTATCATCAAAACCTTTCTCATTCTTTCTTTCAATTCCAGTTCTTAACTACGATGCAAGTCAGGTGATCAAGTCTCCATAACCGAGGAGCAACGACGATTCGAACCGATTATACCCAGCTGGGGATCTCTAACTTCACGACATATGCAGAACCGAATCTTGCATATATCAACCCTCATTTAGATCTCCCAAAACCAGAACGTGTCCATCGCCACCCGAGAGTACAGTACTCCTCGAACCTGACCAAATTCTAGCCCCGAGGGTACACACTACTCTCGCCATCTCTCCACTCCCAGTGCGAGGTTAGACGTTCTCGTAATGGAATCACCAACATTTTGGGCTTACCCAAGGCATGAGGCTAGCTGCAAAGTCTTGAACACAACAGGCTTACAACGAACGGACCTTAACTGACAAGGCGAAAACACTACATTGAGACTCCTTTCCCAATGCATGTTAGCAGTGGCCAAACCACCCGCCCGATCTTTCAAGTTCATTCTCATATTTCAATATTCATTCAATATGCCGTCATGGCTATATAAACATTGCATTTAAAAGCTTAACTTCTAAGCATAGCGAAGCATACTATGCATTTTCCGTAAAACAGGTATCAAGGTTGATATCACAATAATCAAGGATGATAATGCAGCAATTGGGTTATCACTTAACTCCTAATTACTTAATGCAGTAAACCATATTATAAATAATAAAACATTTGTAAAATTCAAGGTAGGGTTTAAATGCACCGGGGCTTGCCTTGCTCGGACATGACGACTGACTCAGACCCGAGAACTCCAACGTCAGGTCCGAAACCCACCGACGATCGCTCTTCTCCGGAAACTGGCTCAACGGCTTCGACTTCTTCGAAAGCGAAGACTACACGAACACATAACATGCTTTAACATGATGCTCGATGATAAACATGATGCTTGATGATAACATGCTACGAGTTACGACTGGAGTACAACTTCCTTCGCGGTACAGTCGCAAACTGAAAACCTACTAACTAGTAGCGACGATTTCCAGCGATACCAGCTTTTAACCTAACAAGTTACTAACGAGATCAATCATGAAATTAAGGTGCCAGAGATCACCAAAGGGTAGTGACCTAAGGACATCACTCAATCAAAAGGCACACAACACTTAAAGTTCTTAATTAACATTTATTTATTATTTAAATAATTAGGACATAATTAGAAGTTAATAAAATTTTACCTAATCAAGCTCAAACTTTTTATATGGATTAAGAATGATTTATAACAGTGTCATAATAAATTTCATCATTTTTGGATTAATAAATTAATTATTAAAATTCATGGAAGTTGCATTTAATCTTTATTAGAACTAATTAATTCTACTGCACAAAGTACTCAATTTTAGCATTTAACATTTTTCCTAGATAGTTTATACATTGAGAAGCCTACACAAAAATTTTCATGAATTTTGGAACTCTACACAATTTTTAGTGAAATAAACAAATAACAGCACTATTCATTTATTTGAAAAAGAAAAACAAAAACGAAATCGGGCTGATTCTTTCTTTCTCCCGCGGTCCGGCCCAACTAGACAGCCCGCTTACGTGCGCCCGCGCCCGCGCTTGGCCCAGCCGCACGGCCCAGCCCAGCATCGGCCTGCTCCGCCCGCGCGCGCCTGCTCTCCTTCTCTCTCTCGCTGACACCGCGTCCCCACATGTCATCGCCTTCCTCCCGCTCGCCCGCTCGCTCCCGCGTGCCCGCGCTCTCTCCCACGGTGGATGGCCGGTGACCGGTGCCTCGGTCGACAAACCGACTCCAGCATCACCATCTACACTACCCCATGGTTCCATTTTGCTACTAAACACCATGGCTCGAGCTCCGGCGACAGCTCACCGACGACGGTGGCGGCTCGACGGCCACGGTGACCGGTGACTCGACGGTACAACGTGGTAGCGATTAAAGCGAGTGGTCAGGGAGTATCAGGGGCGTACCACGATCACGAAGGAGTGATCGGTTGAAGCTGAGAGGCTCTGGAGGCGGCTGGCCACGGTGGCGGGGTTCGACGGGAACGGCGGCGACCCGAGGTGGAAGACGACGGCTCCCCGGCGATCCAAGCGGAATTGGGCCAACTCAACTAGTTCACGAGGTGCGCAAGGATGAGACGGAGCTAAGGGTGCGGTTGGCGTGGCTGGAGACGGCTTGGTGGCGGCAGCGGCGAGCGGCGAAGCTACGGTGGCGACGGTGGCGAAAACGGAGAAACAAAGCCAGTCATGGAGAGCTCGCATATATATAGGGAACGACCACGGTTACTGCACTGGAAGATGCGCGATGTCGTGCTGGCGATCGAGGACACGCCTGGAAGTTGGCCGAAGCCGTCCGGCGTCTCGCCGGCGCCCATACCGCGCGGTGGTCGGCGGTGATTCGTCGGTGCACTGTAGCTGCCCCCAACTTTTGAAATTCAAACTGATTTTTCAAATTACTTTCAAATTCATGTAACAACTTGAAAAACTTCCAATCTATGAAATCTTTAGAATTTCAAGCTCTACAAGTTTTGTATTGAACACTTTTTCAAATTCACACGGTATTTTGAAATTTGAGTTTAAATTCAAAAGGGGACAAAATTTTCAGATTTGGTAATTTAGAAATTACTTTTGATTTTATATTGAAACTTCAAAATCTTCAAACATCAAAGTTGTACATCTCGACCAGACCTACAACTTTGCCGTTCAAAACTTTTTCAAATTCTGCCTCCATTTTGAAATCTTAGTTTGGGGATAAAAAATGAATCAAATCTAAAATTTGTTTATTTTCAAAATTGCTCCACATTTTACACTAAAACTTTGAAAACTCAAAACACCAAAGTTGTAGCCCTTGAAAAGTTCTACAAACTTGGTTTTGAACGTTTTCCCAAATTTTGCTTAGATTTTGAATTATTTCAAAAGGGGTAAAACAGGGTTTTGAAATTTAGGGTTTTCGGAGGAATTTTAAATTGGAATTTGTTGCTACTTTGATTTGTGATTACTTAGTGATCAAAACCTCACCCAAGGGCATCATTTGGACCAACATGACATGGTTGACCAAATGCCACTCTTGGTTGACCAATTAGCTTTTAAAATTCTTTTACATTTTCCCCAATTTTGAATTCGAATTCGAATCGGAAAACTCGTGACAAGTTTTGGGACTCCAATTCAAACTCAAATTTGGAGTTTCATTTTAGAGGTTGTACTTGAGCTCATACCCTACACTTGACACTAGTGTGCAACACAGTCGCACACCTCAAATTACGCAGGGCATGGACTAAGCATTTGCGGTGGTATTAAAAATTAGGGTTTTTGGGTTCGGAGCACACCACTGAGAAACACATTCAACCTAGATAAGTAAACTTATTTTAGTTGATGCATAACAAGGTTAACCTAACAGGGATGCTTTGCAATGCATTATGATGACATGGCAGATTAATTAGCACTATAACACCCGGGGTGTTACAACTTGTTATGTCCTTTGGCTTAACAAATGCTCCTACATACTTTATGTATCTGATGAATACAGTTTTCATGACAGAGTTAGACAAGTTTGTTATTGTGTTCATTGATGATATTCTCGTATACTCTGAAAATGAAAAAGATCATGAAGAGCATCTGAGAATTGTCTTAACCAGACTGAGAGATCATAAGTTGTATGCTAAGTTTAGCAAGTGTGAATTTTGGTTGAAGAAAGTTCCTTTCCTTGGTCATATTCTATCAGAGAATGGAGTATCTGTAGACCCGAGTAAAGTGCAAGAGGTTATGGATTGAAAGACACCAATCACAGTTTTCGAAGTTAGAAGTTTCTTGGATTTAGCTGGTTACTATCGTCGTTTTATCCCAGATTTCTCGAAGATTGCCAAGCCAATGACAAGTCTGCTATAGAAAGAGCATAAGTTTGTGTGGACAGAGGAATGTGAGACAGCTTTCCACCTCTTGCGGAAACTGTTGACCACTGCTCCAGTTCTAGCGCAACCGGACATTGAGAAACCTTTTGATGTGTTTTGCGATGCATCAAAAACAGGATTAGGCTGTGTTTTTATGCAAGAAGGAAGAGTCATTGCTTATGCCTCCCGTCAGTTGAGGAAGCATGAGATCAACTATCCGACGCATGATCTTGAACTTGCTACCGTAGTGCATGCCTTAAAGATTTGGAGACATTACTTACTTGGTAATGTGTGCAATATTTTCACCGATCATAAGAGTCTCAAGTACATCTTCATCCAACCTGAATTGAATATGAGACAACGAAGATGGTTAGAATTGATCAAAGATTACAATTTCAATGTGCAATATCATCCTGGAAAGGCCAATGTGGTGGCAGATGCTTTCAGTAGAAAGTCACATTGCCTGAATGCGCAACCTTTGCTCGAAGATGGTTTTGATCTAATGCATCCTGCAGTGTTACACAGTATTCAGATTAGTTGTTCTTTGGAGAGTAAGATAATAGAAGGCTAGAAAACCAACAAAGGGATATTCCATATCAAAGAAAAGATTAAAGAAGAACCATCCAAGCACTTTAGATTGGATGAACATGACGTGTTATGGTTTGACGACCGTCTTGTTGTTCCCAAGGATGGAGAGTTTAAGAATAAACTTATGGATGAGGCTCACCTTTCAAAGTTATCTATCTATCTATCCCGGAAGTAGCAAAATGTACCAAGAATTAAGACCTCGTTTTTGGTGGACCAAGATGAAGAAAGAGATTGCAGTGTATGTAGCCAGATGTGACACATGTTGTAGGGTAAAGGCTATTCATATGAGACCTGCCAGATTGTTGCAACATTTGTCTGTACCTAGTTGGAAGTGGGATGATATAAATATGGATTTCATCACAAGTTTGCCCACTACTCCGAAAGGACATGATTCAATTTGGGTAATTGTGGATCGCCTTACAAAGACAACTCACTTTTTACCTGTCAAGACAGACTATAGACCACCTCAATATGCC
Organism: Saccharum hybrid cultivar R570; assembly: GCA_038087645.1. NCBI lineage: Eukaryota > Viridiplantae > Streptophyta > Magnoliopsida > Poales > Poaceae > Saccharum > Saccharum hybrid cultivar. The sequence goes on from JAQSUU010000059.1 coordinate 4,712,660, forward strand.
GAGAAGTATATTGCCGAGATTGTGAGATTGCATGGCATACCGAAGAATATCGTGTCTGACAGAGGGTCACAGTTCACTGCTCACTTTTGGGAGCACTTGCATAAAGGTTTGGGGATGAGTTTAATTCGTAGTACTGCCTATCATCCTCAAACAGATGGCCAGACCAAAAGAGTTAATGCTGTTCTGGAAGATATATTAAGAGCATGTGTGTTATCTTCTAAAGGCTCATGGGAGTCGTGGTTACCTTTAGCAGAGTTCGCTTACAATAATAGTTATCAAGAAAGTATCAAGATGGCACCATTCGAAGCTTTGTATGGCAGAAAATGTAGAACACCACTTAACTGAATTGAGCCAGGAGAAAGAAGATACTACGGTATTGACTTCGTAGAAGAAGCTGAGAAGAAAGTTTATATCATTCAGCAAAATATGAAAGCCGCTCAATCACGTCAGAAAAACTATGCAGATCGAAGAAGGAGACCGCTTGTGTTCGAGGTTGGTGACTATGTTTATCTGAAAGTTACGTCAATGAAGAAGAAACGGTTTGGAGTACGCAGAAAGCTTGCAGCCAGATTTGTGGGACCATATAAGATCTTGGAAAGAAAAGGTCCAGTCGCTTATAAGTTAGAGTTACCTGAGACAATGGGTGCTATATTCCCAGTTTTTCATGTATCGCATCTCAAGAAGTGTTTACGTGTTCTAGAGGAAAGAATTAAACCTCGAGGCATAAAGCTCAAGTCAGATTTGGTATATCGTGAGCAACCAGTTCAAGTGTTAGACTCTAAAGAAAGAGTTACTCAGAACAGGGTGGTAAAAATATATAAGATACAGTGGAGTCATCATGATGAAGGAGATGCAACTTGGAAAACGAGTGAATATCTGTAAAAAGCTTATGAGGATTTTTATAACAAATGGTTCGTAACCTAAAATCTCAGGACGAGATTCTTATAAGGGGGAAAGGTTGTAACATCTCTGGGTGTTAAAGCATGCATTCACATCCTAAATCATGAGCATTTGTATTTTATACATGATCATCATCACATGCCAATTAAATTAGAATTTATTTAAAACTGTGATAATCATGTTTGGGCTCCGAGTTTGGTAAAAATCCTAGGTAAAGTGGTAAAAATTTGTGGAGCTATAGCTTTAAATAACTAGAAATAATTAGCATGATTTTTGGAGCAAGTTTTGTATTCAAAATCTTCCCAAATTGTGCTTCTAAAAATATTTCAGAAAATTGAGTTTTCATTTAAAATTTGACTTTAAATCCCTAATTCAAAATCTGTTTAGAATTTTGAAAAGTGTCCTAAATAAAAGTTGTAGAGAATCAAATTTTGAACAACTTTTGTTTTAGGGGAAATTTATGAAAATGTCTTTTTCATCTTCAAAATTTGAATTTAAATCAAATAATAAAATCTGGAATTTTATTTAGAAAAAGAAAAATGGTTTCTTACCTTAACGGGCCGCCACCCCACTTCCGGCCCAGCGACCGAAGTCGGCCCGCGCTCGCCCGCGCGTGGCCACGGCCCGCGCTCGCCCGCGCGTGGCCACGGCCCGGCCCACGCCGCGCGGCCTCCTCCTCCTCCTCCCCCTCCTGCGCCCGCGCGTCTCGCTGGCGACCGCGGCAGGCCGCGTCCGCCGCGTGTCGACCACATGCCGGCGATGCTCAGCACGTGGCCGTTGTGGCCCTCGTTGCCCGAGCTTACCTCCGCCAGAGCCGCCTCCTCCTTCTCCACTCGCTCATTCCTTCCCTTCTCGCCTCACAGCAGAGAGCCAGCAGCAGCCGCGGTTCCGCCTCCGCCACCGTGCGCCATCGCCGGCACTGCCGTTCCGGCCACCGCAGCGCACCAGCGACGCATCCATCTAGCCCCGAGCTCCGCTCTTCCATCACGCAGCCAGTGCTCGCCTCCGTTGCTCATGGTAAGCCTCCTCTCCACGTGAATTGCTCACCGGAGCAGAGCCGAGCTCGCCGGAGTTTTTCCGCTCCGTGGACCGTTCCCTTTCGCCCCACCTTTTTCCCTTCTAGCACGCGCATCTTGTTCGCCTTGGGTTACCGGTGCTCGAGCACCCTTCCACCGACCGTTCCATGGTCAAAGGTGACCGGTCGGCGATCACCCGCGCCACCGTTCCGCCATGACCAACGGTGACAGGCCCTCCGAGCTCCATTGGCCACCGCGTGTGTACCGTTGAGTTCGCAAGCATGATGTGGTTCGCGTAGTGCTTTGGCCTGGCCTGAGACCTCGCCGCCGGCGAGCTGTGGACGCCGGTGTCCTCCTCTCTCTCCGTGTGACTGACATGCGGGGGTCACGGGCCCACCTGTCGGTCTCGTGTCTGTTCCCTGTGTTCAGTTCGTGGGTGCACGTAGCGCTGAGCGGTCGGGTTTTCAAAAGGGTTTAAATAAAATGTTTCCAGAAATTGTGAAAAAACTTTCAAAAATCATAACTCGAGTTTTATAACTCCAAAAATTCTGAAAGAAATTTTGTAGTGTTTCTCATAAGTAGATCTATGATCTAAAAATATTGCATGTCAAGATTTAAATACTTTGCTGTAGAGTTTTTATTTAATCACTAAAACTGCTGTTTTCTTGTTAAATATGTAGTAAATCACAGAAAGCTCAGAAAAATATGGTTCCACTTGCTATAATTTTCTTTTGTGATGTACTTTCTAGGAAAAATATATGTCATTCATGTTTTATGGAAAAATCTTGAGTTGTAGTACAAGTGTTTAATATTACTAATAATTATTATTTTTGCTAGAGAGAAAAATATGAATAAAACATGCATGTAATAATTTTTCTACAGTGATTATTTATTATGTAGAATGAAGGAAAATGTTAAATCTATTGTTTGATACTTTTCATAGTATAAAGTATTTTTATGCTCCTTTTTAGGTCCTAGCTTGTTATTTTTGTGTAGGCAGTTCTAGTAATCCAAATGCAATGAAAATTTTGTGGCATGCTAGATTAGATGATAGAAAGCTACTATAATTTTCTTAGATTTTTCTGTGCTACTAAAATTAGTGTTACTGTTCAAACCTAGTTGCAATTAGGGTTTTATTTAACCTTGTTAATGCATGACTAGTTAATAGGATTTGCTTTGGTGTATCTTTGAAGCATTTAATAAGATATGTTAACTTAGCACAGTAGTAGTGGAAGAGAATGCAGTAGATGACATGTGCTTGTAGTTTGTATTCTCAGATGATGTTGACTACCTTGTAGAAGAAATGTATTCCCACTTTATGAATAAAGTGAACCTATTTATCTACATTTCATTTATCATGACCATTACATATCATTTCTGCAATGCACCTAGGCATAAACACTTATACGATTGCATCATACAGGATCGCAGGAAGTAACGCCAGTAGCAGTTCTCGAGGAGCCGAAAGAGCAGCCCGAAGAGCAGGAAGTGCCCGAAGCCGACGAGGAGGTCGGTGAGGATCTTCCAGAGTGTCTAGACCACCGTCCGAGCTCTTTTGAGAGAGGCAAGCCCTGGAGCATTTCTCTCCCTCGGTTTGCAAATAATTTTAATGATTTACTTTAACTGCTGCATTATGTTTAGGAGTTATTTGCAACCATTGCTGCATTATACCTTGTTTACTCTGTTCTACCCTATCCTTGTCACCTTGTCATTCGCAGTCAAGTAATTGCTTAGCTTGCTTAGACCGGTAGAAGTCGGGTGATTTCCTGTCACCTGCGAGCTATAGGTGGTTACCTGGATCTGTTTGAAAAAAGATGTCATCGGAAAAATAACTGAGTGTTAATGTGAAGTTGAGACCGGAAGGAAACTTGCAGGGTTTCGGACTGTAGTGTTTTCCGTCTGTGTCGATTAAGGATCAACCGTTGTTGGGCCTCGAGTCATGTTGAATGCATGCCTTACATTTAGCTGGCCGAATAATGTACCTTTCGACCGTGAAGCTGGGAGATTATTTGGGCCGAGTGGATTGCCCGCAACGCACTGTACCGGAGCAGTAGTGGCAGGATACGGGGGCACGATGATAAGGCCAAAGAGCAGTCGGGCGGCCCCCGGGTACATGTGGTTCCTGGCACGCTCGCGACTTTACCTGAATGGTTGACTCGGTGACCAACACCTCACTTTAGCGGGTGAGTGAGGTTTGTGTGAGGAATAACTTACCAGTTGGTTAATAATCGATTCGAATCTCCATCGTTCACTGGATAGTGAGCACTTGACTTGAGCTACTTCATCATAGTAATATTGATGGAACACTTGGACAGTTATATGAATTATGACATAATGGAAGTTGTTAATGATCGTTGGTTATTATTACCTGTGTATTTACATGTTACTCTAGTACAGGTGCAAATGTAGTTGGCAGGTTAATAAAGATTAAACTTGATGCAAAGCTTTTGAGAAAGATTCTTTAAATGCTAAAAATGCCTTTTTGCAAATGAGTCAGCTACCCCACCAGAAAGCCTGTCATGATTCTTTGGTGTCTTTTATTTTGGTTCTGTCGGGTAAGTCTAGCTGAGTACCTTCTCGTACTCAGGGCTTTGTTCCTACTTGTTGCAGATGGACAGATGTATTACGGCTACTGTATCAACTGCCTTTATCCTGCAATGGGAGAAACTTAGGACCATGGGCGATGGTCATTCACTACATCTCGTCTGATGCTTTTGTCGGAAGATGATCCTGAACTGGCACTGTATTTGAACTCTGTGTGAGTGCGTGATTTGAACTAAATGCTTCCGCTACTTTCATTCAAAACTGGTTTTGTAATAACTATGTTTAAACTCCGGTGTATTTGTGACGCGAACTTTTATGTAACTTGTGATGGTGACCGCTGAACTTATTACGATCTTGGCTGGTATGTAAGTTGGTTTGAAATCCGTCGTGATTTCACGGACTACCGGGTTATACAGGCTTAAGTTTGCTAAATCGTCTGCTCGATGGATGATTTTCTTACTTAATCTCGTATAATTGGTCGGTTCTGTTACATCCTCCTAAACACCTCCGTCACTAGGCAAATATCTCAATCCCAGACATCTAAAATCGGACACTTAGAGAAGCTCCCATCGCCCGGAAGCTTTGTCTGAGAGAGAACCAAACAGGGCTTTTAATGCATGTTTATTTCGGTACCAAAGGTCAGTAGTTTGCTAGCTAAAAATTTAGGATCTACTGAGATTTTTGTCTTTTGTCTAAATTTTATTTGGTTAAACATTAAGGACTAAAACTTTAGTGTGAGCTTCTGATTGCTTTAGACAACATTTAGATCTTCTATTTAGAGTCTAAAGTGTTAAAATAGTCTAAAGTTTAATGGCTAAATTACTTAGGATCAAGCATAGCCTTAGTTGAAATTAACTCTATTCCATCTAGATAAAAAGGGGTAATAGACTATAATTTTTTTTGTAAGACTTCAACTAATTATAGCCAACTACGCCCAGTAACTAGCTACCTCATCTAATTTGGACTAATTTTCAACCACGTCGAATTTTAACCCGATACTTAGTCAAACTTAAAAGAAATTTGACTCATTGATAAACGAAAAGTGCACTTACTAGGACGGATGGAATAACTAATGGGCGGACGGAGGGAGTGCCTGAGGGGGTGTTTTGGGAGGAGGGAGGGAGCATTTGGTTTCGTTGCCAGCTTGCTTCGCCTTAAAAGGATTTCTTGCTAGGACAAGCAAGCCAGATTTGCTAGCCCAGGCTAGCAAGGATTTTCTTACCAGCACAAGCCTAGATATAGCTGGCTAAAACAACCAAACACACGACACTGGTGTACAGTACATCCTTCGTGGCTACACAATACTTGTCAAACTTTCCAAACGTCCCCTATCTCATCTAATTGAACTAATTTTTAACCTCATCTAATTTTAATCCTTCGTAGCTACACAATACTTATCAAACTTTCCAAACGTCCCCTATCTCATCTAATTGAACTAATTTTTAACCTCATCTAATTTTAACCCAATTAGTAACTGACCCTGGCAGCTGATCCAAACATACCTAAAACATATCCTTAATCATTAAAAAAAACATATCCTTAATCTGCTCGTTGTGATCCAAACATATCCTTAATCTGCTCTTTCTTCCTGCAACGAATTACCCAGTGCGGACCGGGCACACAAACAAACGCGGTGACCCTGATCACAGCGCAGACGTAGACGCATCTTCTACAAGACGAAACTTGCACCATAGCATCTCGCATATTATTTGGCCACGTGTCTAAAGCTCGGCACCGTTGGATCCGGAGTAGCAATTTCATCGGGCCGTCAAACCAAACCTCTGCACGACTGCACTGACTTCTCCTGAGAGTTCGCGACTCCTCCGTTCGCTCATGTGGGACGACACCAGCTTAAAGCCTTCGAACCATCGTCACCTGCCGTTCCTCGTCTCTCGTGGCGTAGTGACCCTTCTCATTCCCGTGCGCCGCCTCCCTTCATTTCGCAGCCCCCTCCCGTCCCCGCACGGCGCCCGTCGACGGCGAGCATGCCATGCGGCTGCCTCCCCCTATATGTCTCTGTATCTCGTGTCACGCTAGCGATACGAGGGGCGCAGCAAGAAAGGCAGCGGTGCCCTGCTCACGGTGACGGAGACTGGGTGCGATTTGGATGGAACAGTGATGATGGAGACCGCGCGCACGTCGCTGGACCCACCCGCTTTCCTTAGCTCCTCGATGCAGGCAAGCACTCCACAGCGTCGCCGCCGTGGGAAAAAGGTAAGCGTCGCTGCCGGCACTGGACAACCTGCTCGGTCCCATTTGCTCTCTTCAATACCGTAGAACGAAACAGCTAGCGCCCCAGCAGCTACAGGCACGCCCAACGCATACTCGATAAAATGCCTACAAGGTTTGGGAGCCTCCAATATAATTGCGAGTTATTGCAGTTAGCATATAGGAGTACGTAGTCTTGTCTTCGGCTGGCTGATAAGCCCGCTGAAAAACACTGTTGCTGATTTGTTGTGAGAGAAAAATACTGTTTCGGCTGAAAAAGACGGATTATAAGCCGGGTGAACAGACTCTAAGTCCTGAAACATATTAATTTCTATGACAACATTCTGAATCTAAAACCTTTACAATTGGCAGATTTTCCAATAACAAATCACAAATACATATCAAGTCTTCCAATTACATCTATGTCCACATTCCTAATAAACCAAACAACATTCTCGCTATATTCATAATTCATTGTTCACTATCCAACTTGCCATTTGGTCCCATTCACTTTTCTTCCTCCCACAAATAGATATCCCATACTCAGCCATCTGATGAAGGTAATTGCAAGAGTCATTAGCTGGGTCCTTTTTAGAAGAATGAATAGCTAGACTAGCATACTAGAAAATAGAGCTCAAGAGTAGTATTCCAGTCATCCAGTGATACTATCAAAAATATTACTATGACCCATGATCTCCTACTGCTACTTTTGTCAATCTCTAGCTAACTGCAATAACACACGCACGCACAGAGGCGTCAGAACAAGCAAACGGCTGCACATCCATCATATTCTCCTAAAAAAAGACCCCAAAGAAGAAAGGTAAGATGTGCTAGTGCTACCTGCATCCCTACACCTACTAGTACAGAACTACGTAGACATACAACTACTCTACCACCAGCTACCTATCGCCGGTTCACCGGCCAACCGACGACCGCCGGATGACCATGGCCGCCCCGCCCGGTGCGTACAGCGTACGTCGGTACGTGAGCACGTACGCGTGCAGCCTTATCACGCGCAGCTTGAGGCCGCCTGCCTCCGCCGCGGAGCCAGCACGAACAGGGACTCGAGGCCCGGCGGCTGGAAGTACCCGCCCTTGGGCGGGTCCCGGCGCCTGCCGCCGCCGCTCCCTCCAGCCGCCTCCGCCATCGTGACGGCCTTCTTCCTCGGCGGCGCCGCCGGGATGCGGCAGTCCTCGCGCCTCGGCGTCTGCCACCCCTCCTCCTCCCCCGCCACCACCACCATCATCTCTTCGCCGTGCTCCATTTCCATCTCTCTCTCAGTGTCTCCCTCTGGATGATGTGTTGATCTCAAGCGGCGGAGTCCGTCGCCCTCCACCTCTCCCCTGGCCGCGACAGACACAGAGCGAGCAAGCAAGCAGGACAATGGCGACGCAGCTACGCAAGCGAGAGCGAGTCTCTGGTGAGCGGGCGGAGGAGAGGGGGGTAAATATAGGCGCTGGCCGGTGGGTGCTGGTGGTTCAAGCGCAAGCGCACCAGGCAACAGCAACACCACACCAGCGCAAGAGCTCAAGTGGAGTCCAGTCCAGCTCCAGCGGCGAGGCGGTGCCGTACTGGTGTGCGGGTGGGGCCCGCGTGGGGTGCCCGAGCGCTGCATGACTCGTGGGGCCGAGGTGGAAGCGAGCCCGGATGTCAGTGGGACGTGGGTGCGCGGTCGCTGGTAAGGGAGGTGGCGTGATGGTTGGGAGAGTTACAGTACGTGTCACCAACTCGCCAGTGCGTCTAGACCTGCGCCGAGGATTCTCTGTGCATCGCTTCGCAGGGTGTCTTTACAATGCACTACGTATTTCAATTGTACTCCTATATAGTAATTTTTTTAGAAATCAGTTTATTTTATAGAAAAAGAGGAAAAAATATGCATTTTAAATAAAAAGGTTTGGCCTTTTGTCCAAAAAATGGAGTCTTATCTCTAAAGAGACGTTTAGAGGAGCTTGTATGGCCGTATGGTATGGACGTATGGTAGTCTCTACCTAGTTCTCTTCGTCTTGGAATATACTTATAACATAACAAAAACTTATGCAAGCCTAATGCACACGTGTCTTATTTGAAGTTACCTAGCTGTATGTATATAAGAATAATCCCAAAAATACACAAGTAAATAAGTGCAGTGGAAGTTCTACAGATTTTCAAATAATCAGACAGAGGCTAAGTTTTCACATTGCCGGGCAATGTCAAATTTGGAAAAATAAAATAAAAGCTCGGTGACAAGACTTGCAAGCATTTGAAAACCGAGGGAATTAGTACCACAATCCAACCGGGGGAGTTCAGAGCGAGTACTCCGTAGGAGTATATCCTAATCGCAGTGGATCCCAGGCTGGTGTGGTCGTTCAAATGCAGCCTCAAACATTGTTTAGTCTCTGGAGAAGGCCATGGATGGATGGATAGGCTATAAAATGGTAGGGTCTCGAGCGGAGCAGACTTGCATATCGCTTCGGAACGTGGGCTCCACTTCGCGCACCGGCGGACCAGGTTGTGGTTGGGAGCGCGACACGTGGAGCCAGCCCGTTGCTTGCCAGCCAAAAGGTTTGCGCCAGCGTGGCACGGTCGTGTCTCCGTGGCACAGTTTGTGTCTGTTCTCGGCTTCTCGCATGTCCTGCAGGTCAGAAATTTCTGGCGCGCATCCGCGTCTGGCACTTCCACCGGTCCACCACGGCAGCATCACCCGCGCATAGCTCGCTGGCCGCTAGGCCATCACGAGTAAGGATGAAAACGGTCGAAAACGGACTTACGATATAGAAAAACAAAAACAGTCGGTTCGGGATATTTCTACATTTAGCAATTAAAGAGTATAAAAAAATGATTGAAAATGGTTGTGAAACCGATTGAAACTGACAATTTTTCATATTAAAAAACGGTTCATAATATAGAAAACGAAAACGGTCAATTCGGAATATTTCTGTTCCGTTTTCATCCCTAATCGCAAGGCGCAATGTGGGGCGGCCCAGCAGGCCCATGGCCCGCGAATGTTCACGCTTTTCTCGGGGCACAACCTGAGTTGGCCTGGAGGAATGGAAATTTGCAACACAGAACGAAAAGATTTGACTCAATCTTTTTTCTCGGTTCAATAAAATTTATCACAGAGGCAACACCAAGGTTTTGCTGTATCTTGCCCTCGAAGGATCAAAACACAGTTGTGTCAATTGCCAGTTAGCCAGTAGCTAGAACAACTGCCTCCAGTTCAGGGCAACTGAAATGACCAGGCATCGTGGAGTCTCCGCTTGCCTTATGAAGGCCTCCTTTCTACCGCAAACCTTCGCAGATCATGTAGATCTCCCTCGAGCTAGGTCGAGTCGCCTTGGGTCTCAACAAGGATACTTTCTTGAACTTCACCTTGCAGAATTTGCCAAACCCTGCGCCACGGTAGAAAGTCGGGGTCAGTTTTAGCTGGGTCAAATTGTCACTGTCAGATGAAACAGTACAATTAATTTAAGCTTTAGTGGAAGAGCAGCACTTCTAAGATCAGATAATGGCCAGAACTTATAATGACCTGATATGTCCTCATTCTCCAAGAACTTCATTACTAGCTTGCCTCCACGACGAAGAACACCATCCTCGTCAGGATCGAGCTCGGTGGAGCTCAGATACTTCTCTAGTGTCTCACTGTAATCAGTCTCTTTTAACTTTATCTTCCCTACTGCCAACGAGAGAGCACGCATGCCCAACTCACAAGATATAGCTCCATCTTTGGTTGTGATCCCTGAAACTGGTGGACACATGTCTGACAGTATCACAGAGAATCCTCGTTCCTGTACACAAGGATAAAACATTAAAATCCATTCATCAAACTATAGCTAGCACTGATTACAAGATCACAGGACACAGATACTATAACTGAAATCCTTGCTTTGGTCTTTCTAACCATATTTAACAAGCTAGAAACGGTTTTTCAATCGATCAATCCTCCTAAGATTAGTATTGGAGGGAAGGAAGGACAGAGGGATGGCTTAACTTAACTCACAAACAGAGGGCAGAGTGTTGAACAAAATAAGTGAGCACAGCTTCTCATGAGTAACAATGCTCTCAATTTAATAACTGACAATTATGGTTTTCATTTCACCAATAAAGGCTGAATAGATGCATGGTTTCATACAGAATCACAGTTAGCTCTATGTAATAGTCAGCTATTTAGTATTCACAATATCAATTATTACATCTCTAGTTCCTACTCACTATAATAAATTGCCTCCGAGTCCTTTTGAAAATTGAAAATATAGGAATTCTTACCTTTCCACCAAATCTAAGAACTAGCTTCCCAAGTTATACAAACAAAACAAGTAGTTAGGCCAAATATGAGATTCAGTAAAATCCAAAGTCCAAACCTAACTGAGCAATATGCCACAGCCACACTATTCATTGTTGTCGCAATCATCACATCCAAGCATAAGTATTCAATCACACCACAAGCAATCAAGGATTCGAACCTGTGGCGACATCGCCCGAGCCTGCTGCTTCATCAGAGTCATGACATCTGCACGGACTGTCCTGACCCGTGAGTCACAGTGCGCAGAAGGGACCTTCACCTTCTGCTCTGCAACAACCGAGTTACTGAATCAGACAAACCACCAATTCAGCAACAATCATCGCACCGACCAATGACAATTCGACTGCCAAATGCCAACTGACCTTAACATCGACGCCGACGACAACGCCGCCCTTCTCGAGGGGGCCCAGGTTCTGACAAGCCACCTGCAAGCAGCAGCCCACCGAGAAGTTAATCACACACATGTGGAAATGAGGACTGATCGCGTACTCAGGAGCTCGAGGAGACGAGGTAGAGTAATGGAAGCTCACCTGAAGCCACGCGCCGGGGGCGCAGCCGAGGTCGAGCACGGCGGCGCCCGGCGCGATGAGCTTGTGCTGCTTCTGCATCTGGATCAGCTGCAGCGGCGAAGCAACTGCTCAGAGTCATGAAAGGGGAAGAGATAGCAACAACCAACAGCCAACAGGGACCCAGGGTGGAAGCGGGAGCTCACCTTAAACGCGGAGCGAGCGACGTAGCCCAGCCGTTGTGATTCGCGGTAGAAGAAGTCGGCGGTGCCCCCCGCGGCCATGGCTGCCTCGTCCGACGGCGACAGCGAGGAGGGGATTGCTAGGGTTTTAGCCCTCTCCTTTCCTTTTGGAAAAAGTCCATCTTTCCTCCCTCGTCTTTTCCAAAAGTTCAGGTTTCCTCCCTCATCTTAAAAACCAGATAAAGGTGATCCCTCAACTATCCAAACCAGGTACTTGACCTCCCTCGCTGGTATGTAGTCTGGTTTCATGCATGCTTGCCGTGGTAATGTTGTTTAGTTTGGATTAGTAGCTAGCTATAGCTGATCAGTTACATGCGGCTCAGTGCTTATCTTTCTGAATAAGATACAGTAGGTTGAAGTTGTGCGCAAACATGTGATCTATCAACTCCAAAAAAAATGAAAAAATAGTGGAAACCGTGTATATTATTGAGCAGCAGTTGGCACTTGCTTCGGATTCATAAGACATGTGAAATATAAGTGGAAGTAGATAATTGTCATGCAAGGCATAAGTTTGGCATACATAAAAGGTAATCAACGACAGTTCTTAAGTTTCGGATACATAATTGTCATAAATGGCATAATTATTTAACTTGGCAAATGGCAAGACACACAAGCACATCACAACTTATGAGACTGCCATGGAGGAAGCATCAGGAGTGGAGCAGTTCCAGATCTCTTTGAAGTAGGCTTGGACTTTGCCGGTTCTTGAGCTGAAACATGAGCAGATGTTTTCCCACCAGTTAATTGTACATGCACACTGCAGTTAACATTGGAAATGGGCACTTTTGCTTGCAGGTTCAGTGTAGCTGACCCAGAAGGAATTGTAGATACCCTTGCACGTGCACTTGATTTGATGATGTTTTCTGAGTTTGCTGCCTTTGCCTACATCAGTCATATGATGTTAGAATCAAATTCATATACAAGTTGCATTAGATAAAAAAAGTGACATGTAAGTTAAACACATACCTTCTTTCTGCTATGTGTGCTAGATACATCAGCTGTGGAATTCCTTTTGGTAAAGCTTGTACTACTTGTAACACCCGGTTTTCTAAAGAACAAAACCAGGCTAATCATATGTGTGCCCAGGAAGTCCACACATATGCCAGAATGAAAAAAATATCAGAAACAATGTTATTATATAACGTATACATAGCTATATTAACACTTACATCAGAGTATCGCGGAACGGTGACTAAACTTCAGGCTCCATTCTTCTCAGGGACGGCTGACTGGGGGTAACATATGCCTAGCACTTCTACTAGTCTTCTGGAAACTCCACTACACCTTTGTCCTTCTTCCGAGTAGCATCTTACTACACACTGGAGTGTTGGGGAAATAGCAAGAGTGAGTCCATGTCGAACTCAACAAGTATAACACAGGGTTCATGAGGCTCAAAAAGGCTAGACACTGTTTAACTGCGTTTAGCTTTTATTCATCATATAATTAGCAATTGAGTAGCATCAAGGTATTCCAATTCCCATTAATGAATCAATGATCAATTGTAATAAGGATAATGAATAGCATTAACATGAGCATAATAATAATCAACAATAATTAAGCATAGCATAACAGTTATGATCAACTATTCTGTAAGAATCCCCAAGGCCGCTCGTATCCGTGAGCACGGCTAGTATACCAGTTTTTAACTCTGCGCAGAGGTGTACACTTTCACTGTGAGTCATGATTTCCAAATGCATGGGTTTGCAAGGCCCAGAACATTGAAAACCATATAAAGCCACTCAAAAGTTCGTCTAACAAGTTAGGGCCATTAGATTCACTCGGCAGGCAGATGTAGAACCCCCCTTCCCTGTGGCACAACAACCGCAGCCTATACACACTAGGCCAGGGGCTCGCACTACACCCAAAGTGTCAAGCCATTCTTACGCCATTTAAGGTAACCTCTAACAAGCTAGAAAAGGTCTCTTGAACAACTAGAGCCAGAGCCATATAGCCCTCACAGCTGTACTGTATATCCCGGTTATCACTTACAGGTAAGTCCTTACGGAGAGAAACCAGAGCAACAATATAACCCCTTGCTCTAGCCCCCTTTCAACAGTAATAAAATCATCTTAATGGTTGATTGCATAATCCATTAGTCAAATTACAAGATCATTGTTCATAATTAAGCACTAGCAGTAGCTACCCAAATGCACAACCCATAGGCGACAAGGAAACAAGATATCAATAGCTAAGTTATAATCTCTATGGTTGTCAAGGAAGACACATGCATATGTATGATAATTTCAGTGAATAGGTAACAAGGATAGTCCCATGTTATACTTGCCTTAATCAAAGTTCTCCGATAGATACTGCTGGTCCGGCTCAAAATAATACTCCTAATCGTCGTAGTACTGCTCACCGTCTAAATTCGATCACCAAGCATTAACATACAAACATTCCGAGCAAACATACACGAAGCAAACAAAAGATACAATTAGAACAGTACACCAACAGTAGAAAAACATTTAGGAAAGCTTACAAAACTATTCTACACGTTGCTACGATCACACAGACGTAAAGATCACGAAATTCGGATTTAAAACGTGAAAGTTATGAATTTTCTAAGATTTCCTATAGATAAATAATTACTTTAATATAAACTCGAAAATTAAACTTTTCAAACCTACTGTACAGCTACACTAACATATAGGGCTTGCAAATACAAACCTAACGCAACTTGAACGGGTCAAATCGGAGTCAAAACGTGGAAGATATGGCCTAAACAAAATTGTATGTATATATGTATTTCTATTGTATTTCGGGATTTGTTTTACTAAAGAAAAACGGCCACAAAACTTATGCATGATGTCATCAAGCTAGCAATTTGGATGGGAACTGCATTGTGCTGGTAAGTGAATAAGATTGCAGATGTTATACCTATCCCGCATCAAATACAGTAGCTCATCTGGGAAATCCTTTGGGTGTGGTGAAGTAAACCTGAACCGCATCTCAGGGTATTCCAAAGATAATCGATCCAGCAGATCAGCAAAACGCAATCCCATATTCTTCACCTTGCACATGCTGGAAAATCCTTCACTGAGTTGCCAGTTTTGGCCTTGGTTACTGGTGATCATCAGAGCCGCACACAGAGCAAGCAGCAGGCCGCACGGTTTGATGTAGCAGCAATTTCAAACTTCTTCCGCCAATGACGAACGACAGCGAGGCAAACGATAGCATTGTCCGACTATGGTGGTGACGGGTGATGGGCGCAGGCATCAACAAAGTAGCACTAGGCCTTGGCTGAAATTAGGGAGGAATTGAAGACGGGTGCCGGCAAGCCCGCTCGGCTGACATTAGCCTGCTGCTCCATCTGAAGGTTCCAGCGCTCCGCAGATGAAACACTGGTGTTGCTTATATTCACAGTTCTTGCACAGAAATAATTTCATTGCGTCAACTTCTGCCTCAGTGTATCCAAGGGTATCACAGTAGGAGTCTTCGCCACTTCCTTCTTTTGCATGGAAAGAGCGCATACATGGGCCATCACAGCATAATATGTCTCCTCCATTATCACAAATAGCACATATTGAATCAAACAAATCTTCATCCTCTACGTGGAACTCGGCAAAGGGTCACAAACAGCAGCGAGGCTCCAGACAGCGTCTACGGAATCGGTGGGTTCCTCTGCTCGATGGCATCGACGAAGAGCTCCTGTACACGTTCGGCGGCAAGCTGCGCACAAGCGGGTCGACGCGTGGTGGCTGCAACGAATTTGCGGCGACGGCGCGAGAGCTCTGGCTGCTGCGGCTGCTATAGTCTAGGGCTTGGACGGCGGCACGTTGATGCAAACCGAGTCGGCGGCGGGCGGCGACAGCGGCGGCGGCGGCAATAGCGGCGGCGGCGAGCTTTTTTTCTCGGCGAGATCCTGGGCAGCACCGGCGCTTGCGCTAGAGTTCGGGGAAAGCGGCGGGCGCAAGGGCCGCTTTTATGGGGACCTCAGCGTGGGGCGCACACTACTCGGCGAAGATGGCACGGAGGCGGACTCCGGATCACGGCAGAGTCCGGGTCGATCTCGACTCGAGGTAGGAGACAACGGTGGCACATATAATCTGCAGGGCGTCTAGGGCAGCAAGAGTTTGCTATTTATAGATGGGCACGTACGACATGGTGGACCTGGTGCCGTTGCATGCAGATTACGCCCAATCCCGAAGAGATCAGAACTCTCCGTGGCGCTTTCCAACAAGAAAGGAAGTGTCCGCATCGGACTCAAGGTGGGAGACGAGGTGGTCACTGACCTGCGGGACCTGATGAGATTTAATCGATTGGCTTAAAGGTTCTCCCGGTTTGGAGAAAGATCAATGGTTGTTATTTATAGATAGATGATCATCTCATTCCTGTCATGATGAAGTCCTTGACGTGCACGACGTACAGATTAGTTTTGTGCTTGGAAAAAGGAGAGGACTAGCTGTTTGCTTGCACGTATACACATATACATATATATATATATATATATATATTTAAGATACGGCGAGAGATAGAGAGAGCTACGAGCGACGGCTCGCGATAAGAGTTGTACTTCTGGAACCAGGGCGTCGAGGGCTACGCCGGCATATATATAGTTGTAGGGTTTAGAAACTTTTCGGAATTTCTTAACTTCGGGATTATTTTAATTCCGCGAATAAAAATAATTCCAGAAAATCTAGAATTACCTTTTAAGCCGCGAAAATAGCCCGGAGCTCAGAAAAATCACGGGAAACATCCTGGAGACCCTTGGAAAGATAAGTAACTCAACTAAATGAGTTTGGACTCATAAAAAAAATGGATGAAGAGATCAAGGAAAAAGATTAAGCTCACGGAAATTGGAATTTTGGATCCAGAAAATACCAAAAAGTTTTCCGATGAGAAGTAAACGTCGTCCTACGGTATTTTGAAAATAATAGCACTCAACAACACCAAAGACAAGCATCACACAAACACCACATTATCAAATTAATATGAAAAAGTTTAAAATCACAATTTTCTATATTTAAATTAGCAGCAACTTAACTTATCTAATAAATTTATTCCAATATTGAAATTATTTATTTTATTTAGTATTTTTTTCATGCACAACCCAAAATAGGAAATTTTGGGTGTGACAAATCTACCCCACTTAACAGGAATCTCGTCCCGAGATTCGGAGAGACTAGGGAGAAAGATAAAGTTGATTTTGCAAATCTTCACGCTTCTCTGATCAACTCTTATCCAATGATAATGCCACAAGCTCATAACCAACTTTGTAAATATCTCCTTTAGATCCTTACGATCCTTGTGGATGGTTTCAACAGGTTACCCACTCTGAGAAAAGATACTTGCGCTCGATAATGACTTTGCAACCATGTAGATAGCTGATGCTTCCAGATGACGAAAATAGAACGTATAAACCTCCATCTTGTATCGTCTTTAGTTCAACAACCCCCTTAAGAAGAGATCAACTGGACAACACCAATGGATAGATTACATGTGTTTCTGAGTGATAACTACCATCATGTCCTTCTATCATCTCAAAGATATTCATGAGCATATGCAAGAACAAGTAACTTGTACTTCCTCGCGAGCAGAAAAATGGCAGTGCAGAAATACAGTTATAACGCAAGTTCTACGAATCCAATGATATTGTAGCTTATACCGTTGGAAAGCTTATCAAATTTACTACAACTTCCTTATAGAATTCTTCTCCAGATTCTGCAGTTAAGGTAGTCGAAAACTGTGCACAACAGAAACTATTCCAGATTGCTGACAGCACAAATGCGTCGTCTTGTGATTTTCATAACTCCCAAATCATAATAGCTATCAGAGTGGTTCTTACGGTCAGAGAAAGATATTGAAGTCTACTGTTGTCCAGAATTTATCCATGATTTTTGGGCATCCAAAAATAGAGATATAAGCTAAAGAAGACAGACTGTTCTAAAAAGACAGGATAAAGTAGGAACAAGATTCAGAGAGATTAGAGAGATAGATAACCCAAATTTTCAAGTCTTCATGCTTCTTTGCTTTGCGTTGATGAGATATAAGACATAGATCAAGGATAGCCAAAAGATAACAAGAAAGATAAGGTTTGATCTTCAGTTCTTCGTACCTCGTCGCTTGAGATTGTTGATGGTAACGGACACTACCCCACTTAACAAAGATTTTGTTCCACCTGACAATGTCATTGAAGGCAACACTTTCTTTAAGGCTTGCTGCTAATGATAAGTCCATCACTTGAAACTTACTAAACATACTTGATATGGGGGTGATGTCATCTAAGTTTTCATAAAACTAACTATAGACTTCTAACATCTCCTTCCTATGTCGTCCATGCTAACTTATATAGAGTTTGTTGAATTGAATGTTAAACTTCCAACTGATGATAGCTTAAAGTGAAGACTAGTCCTGACGAATACTCGAGCTTCTTGTAGATGATCCAACAAAGCACTGATCTCAAGCAAACAACACTAGCACATGAGTAGACTTCCAATCATAGAGATAACCACTTCTTCCAAGTGAAGCACTAGGACATAGGAAACCTTCATCTTACAACACTCACAACTTTGCTACCCCTCTTAAGAAAAAGAAACTAGGGGACACCAAAGTAACTTGCATCTCCTTTTATACTAGATAACCATAATCATCTCTAATGTAAGATTCCAAGGCAAATCAATGAGATTCAAAGATATCCAATGATATATTCACTTATACAAGATAAGGAAGTAATGCAGAAAATTTCTGGGCGAATTCCAATTTTAGCAGTCCAGTAAATCTGACATAACTCGAGCTACAAAGATCCAAATGAAGTGATCTTTACATGATTGGAAAGCTTATGAAGTTATCTACAACTTTTATTCACAACACTTTTCCAGATTCTGTCCATAAGTTAGTCAAAAACTGAACTTAACCGAAACTGTTTCAGGATTCCAGACTGCGCAGTGACCCCAACTTGGAACAGGTATATCTCTTAGCTCAAAATAGATAAAAAGATAAGTCCAGTGGGTTTGGAAAGATACAGAAGTCTAGTTATTCCCAGTAAAATTTCATAAATTTCTCATGTCCATATCTTGAGATATAACAGAAACATTGCAGACTGCTATAGAAATCAGCATGCGGAGTATTACGTAAAACC
The DNA here is from genome assembly GCA_038087645.1 of Saccharum hybrid cultivar R570. Classification (NCBI taxonomy): domain Eukaryota; kingdom Viridiplantae; phylum Streptophyta; class Magnoliopsida; order Poales; family Poaceae; genus Saccharum; species Saccharum hybrid cultivar. Next base: position 4,731,433 of record JAQSUU010000059.1, read on the forward strand.
TACCCCTCTTAACATGGATCGAGCTACTCCTCAAGACTTATTTCTTCCAAGCCACCTTTGAAACACGAAAACAAGGCAACACACAAGCAATACATCAAGCAAAACAAGCACACATCACATCATCGGTACTACACGTGCTTCTTCAACAATGGTGGTCATCCTATAGAAAAGTATGGATGATGAAATGCCATCGAATCTTTGAACCAGGTAAGATCAGAAAACTTTTTTTTTTAACAACAACAAAACAAAAATCAATGGGATAGGCAGAAATAGCTCAAAGGAAGCTATCAAGGAGGAGATACAATAGGACAAGGAAGAGGAATAGTCAAATCAATGAATCAAGGGATCACAAAATAGTTTTATAGTAAAATAAGTTTTAGAATACGTCCAGTGCTACTTGGCATACGTCCTACAGTCAACACCGCTCTGATACCACTCTGTAACACCCGGTTTTCTAAAGAACAAAACCAGGCTAATCATATGTGTGCCCAGGAAGTCCACACATATGCCAGAATGAAAAAAATATCAGAAACAATGTTATTATATAACGTATACATAGCTATATTAACACTTACATCAGAGTATCGCGGAACGGTGACTAAACTTCAGGCTCCATTCTTCTCAGGGACGGCTGACTGGGGGTAACATATGCCTAGCACTTCTACTAGTCTTCTGGAAACTCCACTACACCTTTGTCCTTCTTCCGAGTAGCATCTTACTACACACTGGAGTGTTGGGGAAATAGCAAGAGTGAGTCCATGTCGAACTCAACAAGTATAACACAGGGTTCATGAGGCTCAAAAAGGCTAGACACTGTTTAACTGCGTTTAGCTTTTATTCATCATATAATTAGCAATTGAGTAGCATCAAGGTATTCCAATTCCCATTAATGAATCAATGATCAATTGTAATAAGGATAATGAATAGCATTAACATGAGCATAATAATAATCAACAATAATTAAGCATAGCATAACAGTTATGATCAACTATTCTGTAAGAATCCCCAAGGCCGCTCGTATCCGTGAGCACGGCTAGTATACCAGTTTTTAACTCTGCGCAGAGGTGT